>CM038672.1:303778784-305118075 GCA_021605145.1 Aegilops bicornis
TCCTAATAGAAGATCAGACAGTTAACCAAACCAAGCATGCTTAACAACTTGGAAATATAGCAATTGTATTTGTTTCTCATGTATTTAGTACAGCCAGATTCGATTTACTTCTCACATGGTATACAATAACAGAATGCACCCACAACTATTGAACATCGCATTGCAGAATTGAACCAAACAGTTAACTAAACACCACAACACAAATGAACCAAACGTTAACTGAGCACCACATTGCACAATGTATAGCCAAACCAAGCATGCTTGACAACTAGGAAATATAGCTATTGTATTCGTTTCTCATGTATTTTGTAAAGATAAATTCGATTTATTTCTCACATGGAAGACAATACAAAATTGCAGCCTGAAGAATTGAACATCACATTTGCAGAATTGAACCAAACAGTTAACTGAAGATGACAACTAATTAACCAAACAGTTAATAAGTGAGTACCACACTGCACGACATATAGAAGATATACACTAGAGCAACAGATTGCATGGTAAAATTAGATAGCACAATTCACTAGAATTTGTTAAGGAAAGGCAGGAGCAGCACACACAACGGGTAAACCGATCTTGCTTAACAGGCGTAGCTAGCAAATGGCAAGGTGCTCCTCCAATATCTAGGGGTCGGCACGAATGGAAGCCATTGCGATCTCATCCGCGTGTGCGGCCGCAATTTGCTTCTCCGCTGCGAAATGCTCCTTGAGCTCCTGGCTATACTACATGCACCATGGCTTAGGGCGGTGCTTATTTGGTGGAGGGGTCGGTGATTTGGGTGGAAGGTGTCGCGCCGGCGGTCGGGGCATGTGGGATGTGGAAGGAGGAGGAGGATGGGGGCCGGGTGTGGATTACCTGCCTGGATAGACGAGGCCGAGCAACATGAAGGAGGGTCGCCGGCGAGGAGGCGGCGCTGCAAGCAAGGAGTGAAGGTTTCAACTTGGAAAGGAAGGCGGAAACAAGGGAAATGTGGCTTTTGGTAAGGGGGAGGGGGCAGGGAGGTAGATATTTCCGTGGAAGCCGAAAATTTGGAATTGCTTCACCAAAAAAACTGGCGCGCAAAGTGTCATCAGACACTGTCCCTTATTCAGAACTATGCATGATATGTGAACATCACAAACGATTCAGATAGCTTAACCCGTGTGTGATGAGTTTGAACGTAAAAAATTTTGGTTCTAATTTCCCTGCTTATAGTGGTCATCCACGTCATTGCATAATTTGGGTACACAAAGGAGACTACAGCACACCCACACTTCTTAATTGAGCAATTTCAGCAATTAAATAGAGCTAGCTGGCCTAAACATTACTCTAACAAATTAAAGACCGACACTCTTAATAAAACAAAGCAAAGAGTACTACTACGGGTGGCGCTCGTCGATCTCCGCCGCCTCCTACATGTCTAGCTCGCGCCCGACGGTCTCCTGGGGAAGGGGCTCCATGGCATCCATCACACCATACTCGGCAAGCATCTCGCCATACGCGTCCGCCATCTCTTTGGAAAAGGCCGCCACGAGCTTGGCATGGGCGGCCGTGGTCTGGGCTTGGACGAGCCCCGTCGTCACAGGTATGTGGCAGAGGAACGGACGGCTGCTCGGACGCTCTCGGCGATTGCCAACTCTTCGGCCGTGGGTTGCCGACCGTTGTCGGGGAAGCTTCATTCGATTTGTAAGGTGACCGCCATGAGCTAGGCGTGGGCGGCCTCGATATGGTCGTGGGCGACCTCCATCAGGGCTAAGGCCACCGCTCCGGAACGGACAACTGCTGTGCCGCTCTCGCCAATTGCTATCCCCAAGGCAGATGTTGCGGCCGCCACCTGCGAAGCAACAACGGCTGTTTGGGTTGCCTTGGCCGCCCGGTCGCAGTATGTAGCCGCGCTCATGCACCTTGTTAGCACGCGCATGGCGGCTGCGGCCGCGCTCTCGCCGGAGTGGGCCGCCGAAGATGCCCTCACGATGCGGGTCCACGTCCCCATCTTTCACTGGCGACGATTGAACAGTGAAATGATATTTGGGGAGCGAGCTAGTGTGCTTGACACGCTGGTTGTGGTGTCAGGACCCCGATTCTAAGTGACACCGATCTAGCCTGTAATACCTCATATCACTTTGCGGCCTCACACACGGTATTCCCACAGGTGTCGCCTTACCATGGCCCGGGACCGTTTGCGACTTTTGGCTCACGTATATGATAGTGTCGCTAGCATCCATATGACAGAGAACATGGGCCGACATGACTAGTCGTGAACCCAATGTGGCAGTAACTTACGGGGACAGGTGATACGTCTCCGCCGTATCTACTTTTCCAAACACTTTCGCCCTTGTTTTGGAATCTAACTTGTGTGATTTGAATGGAACTAACCCGGACTGACGCTGTTTTCAGCAGAATTGCCATGATGTTTTTATGTGCAGAAAACAAAAGTTCTCGGGATGACCTGAAACTCCACGGAATACCTTAGAATAAATAATAAAAAATCCTCGCCAAAGATGAAGACCAGGGGGCCCACACCCTGTTCACGAGGGTGGGGGGCGCGCTCCCCCCTCCTGGGCGCGCCCCCTACCTCGTGGGCCCCCTGGAGACCTTCCGACGCAAAATCCAACTCTATTTATTGGCTTTCGGGGAGAAAAAAATCAGGGAGAAGAAATCATCGCGTTTTACGATACGGAGCCGCCGCCAAGCCCTAATCTCTTTCGGGAGGGCTGATCTGGAGTCCGTTCGGGGCTCCGGAGAGGGGGATTCGTCGCCGTCATCATCATCAACCATCCTCCATCACCAATTTCATGATGCTCACTGCCGTGCGTGAGTAATTCCATCGTAGGCTTGCTGGACGGTGATGGGTTGGATGAGATTTATTATGTAATCGAGTTAGTTTTGTTAGGGTTTGATCCCTAGTATCCACTATGTTCTGAGATTGATGTTGCTATGACTTTGCTATGCTTAATGCTCGTCACTAGGGCCCAAGTGCCATGAATTCAGATCTGAACCTATTATGTTTTCATGAATATATGTGTGTTCTTGATCCTATCTTGCAAGTCTATAGTCACCTACTATGTGTTATGTTCCGCAACCCAGTGACAATAATCGGGACCACTCCGGTGATGACCATAGTTTGAGGAGTTCATGTATTCACTATGTGCTAATGCTTTGTTCCGGTTCTCTATTAAAAGGAGGCCTTAATATCCCTTAGTTTCCAATAGGACCCGCTGCCACGGGAGGGTAGGACAAAAGATGCCATGCAAGTTCTTTTCCATAAGCATGTATGACTATATTCGAATACATGCCTACATTACATTGATGAATTGGAGCTAGTTACTGTGTCACCCTATGTTATGATCGTTACATGACGAACCGCATCCGGCATAATTATCCATCATCGATCCGGTGCCTCACGAAGCTTTCCATATACGGGTTCTCGCTTATTTACATTTCCATTGCTCTTTGTTACAATCATTACAAAAATACCAAAAACATTACCTTTGCTGTCTTTACTTTTGTTACCGTTACCACCACTATCATATTACTTTGCTACTAAACACTTTGCTGCAGATACTAAGTTTCCAGGTGTGGTTGAATTGACAACTCAGCTGCTAATACTTGAGAATATTCTTTGGCTCCCCTTGTGTCGAATCAATAAATTTGGGTTGAATACTCTACCCTCGAAAACTGTTGCGATCCCCTATACTTGTGGGTTATCAAGACCTTTTTCAAGGCCGTTGCCGGGGAGCATAGCTCTATTCTTTGAGTCACTTGGGATTTATATCTGCTGGACACTATGAAGAACTTGAGAGACCCTAAGACAAAAATTTATCCTCAACTACGAGGGGAGGTAAGGAACTGCCATCTAGCTCTGCACTTGATTCACCTTCTGTTATGAGTAAGCCAGCGACACCTAAACCTGCTTCTACTATTCGTTCCGATATGTCGCATGTTATTGATGATGCCACTTCTGCTATGCATGATACTTATGATGAAACTACTTCTATGCTTGATACTACTATGCCTCTTGGTGAATTTCTTGATGAACAAATTTCTAGGTCTAGAGAAAGAGAAACTATTGAAACTGATAATATTGATGAAAGTGATGATGAAGATATGCCTGCTATTCCTGAGGGTTATCTTTTTGATGCGGAATCTTCTGCAGCTATCTTTGCTTGCTAGGATAGATATGAACTTAAGAGGCTGCTAGTTAAATGGAGTAAATAATCTCTTACAGACAGAATGAAACCTGATCCTGCTTTTGCTACTTCACCTATTTGTGTTCCTGATAAGGATTATGAATTTTCTGTTGATCCAGATATAATTACGTTGGTTGAATCTGATCCTTTTTGTGGCTATGAATCTGAAACTGTTGTGGCACATCTTACTAAGTTAAATGATATAGCTGCCCTGTTTACTAATGATGAGAGATCGCGCTACTTTTATATACTCAAAATATTTCCGTTCTCATTAAAGGGTGATGCTAAGACATGGTTTAATTCTCTTGATCCTGGTTGTGTGCGTAGTCCCCAGGATATGATTTATTACTTCTCCGCTAAATATTTCCCTGCTCATAAGAAACAAGCTGCTTTGAGGGAAATATACAACTTCGTGCAAATTAAAGAAGAGAGTCTCCCACAAGCTTGGGGGAGGCTTCTCAAGTTACTTAATGCTTTGCCTGATCATCCTCTTAAGAAACCTGAAATACTTATTATCTTTTATAATGGACTAACCGATGCTTCCAGAGATTACCTGGATAGTTGTGTTGGTTCTCTTTTCAGGGAAAGAACACCGGATGAAGCTGAAATTCTATTGAATAATATGTTGACAAATTAAAATAATTGGGCACCTCCTGAGCCACCTCCTGAGCCAGCTCCAGAGCCAATTACTGAGTCTATTCCTAAACCAACTCCGAAGAAGAGAGGTGTTCTATTTCTCAGTCCCGAAGATATGCAAGAGGCAAAGAAATCTATGAAAGAAAAAGGTATTGAAGCTGAAGATATTAAGAATTTACCTCCTATTGAAGAAATACATGGTCTTAAGTTACCGCCTGTTGAAGAAGTGTACGATCTCAATTCTTTATTCACTGAAGAACCTCCTAATCCCGATATCCCAACATAGGTAGTAAAGGTAAATTCTCTCTATAGATATGATAAAGCCGAAGTCCCTCCTACTAAAATTGCTAGTCAGTGCTTGGATGAGTTTGATAACTTCATGTTTAAGCAAGATGAATTTAATGCTTATTTTGGTAGACAATTAAAACAAGATGCTTATATGATTAAACGCTTGGGTGATTATATGGCTAATATTAGAGGTGAACTTAAACTTGTTAAAAAACATGCTTCTATGGTTACCACTCAATTAGAACAAGTACTTAAAGCCCAGAAAGAAGTGCTTAATGAAATGAATAGTAATAAAAATGATTATGCTGTTAGAGTGGCTACTAGAACTGGTAGAATGACTCAGGAACCTTTGTATCCTGAAGGCCACCCTAAGAGAATCGAGCAAGATTCTCAGAGAAATAATATTGATACACCTAGTTCTTCTAAAAGGAAGAAAAAGAAAAATGATAAGACTTTGCAAACTTCTAGTGAACCTATTGCTGAACCACCTGAGAATACAAATGATATCTCTATGTCTGATCTTTGAAACACAATCTGGTAATGAACATGAACCTAGTGAAAATGTTAATGATGATGTTCATGATGATGCTCAACCTAGTAATGCTAATGATGTAGAAGTTGAACCTACTGTTGGTCTTGATAACCCACAATCAAAGAATCAACATTATGATAAAAGAGACTTCGTTGCTAGGAAACATGGTAAAGAAAGGGAACCATGGGTTCAGAAACCCATGCCTTTTCCTCCGAAACCATCCAAGAAAAAGGATGATGAGGATTTTGAGTGCTTTGCTGAAATGATTAGACCCATCTTTTGCGTATGAGATTAACTGACGTGCTCAAAACAAATCCTTATGCTAAATATATGAAAGATATCATTACTACTAAAAGAAAGATACTGGAAGCTGAAATTTCCACCATGCTTGCTAATTATACTTTTAAGGGTGGAATACCAAAGAAACTTGGAGATCTAGGAGTACATACTATACCATGCTCCATTAAGAGAAATTATGTTGAAACTGATTTATGTGATCTTGGAGCCGGTGTTAGTGTTAGGCCTCTCTCTTTATATCATAGACTTAACTTGAATAAGTTGACACCTACTGAAATATATTTGCAAATGGCTGATAAATCAACAGCTATACCTGTCGGTATTTGTGAGGATGTGCCTGTTGTGGTTGCAAACGTTACTATTTTAACGGACTTTGTTATTCTTGATATTCCCGAGGATGATAATATGTCTATTATTCTTGGAAGACCTTTCCTTAATACTGCAGGGGCTGTTATTGATTGCAACAAAGGCAATGTCGATTTTCATGTTAATGGTAATGAGCACATGGTACATTTTCCGAGGAAACAACCTCAAGTTTAGAGTATCAACTCTATTGGAAAAACTCCATCGATTATATTTGGAGGTTTTGAATTTCCTCTCCCTGCTGTCGAGAAGAAATATGATATACTTATTATTGGGGATGTCCATATCCCCGTTGAGGTAACATAGTGATATTCGAAATTTCTCCGATTCCATGTCAGTCAGAATGACTTTGTTAACAAGACTTGATCAACCTTGTTAGTGGATTCCTTTTGATGAGCATGAGATGGATGAAACTAGAAGCACAACCTTCTGTACCCTCTTTATACTTTCTGTTATTTAGTAGAAATAAAGTAAAATAGTATTTTTCTGTCTATTTCCTGATTTATCTGTGCAATATAAAAATATCCCGAAAATAAAAGTCCTCAGAATGCGATGCCAATTTAATATGATTTTTTCGGGAATATTTGAGGATTTACTGTGCAAAAAATACCGCAGGGGGAGCTGCCACCTGGCCACGAGGGTGGAGGGCGCGCCCTACCCCCCTGGGCGCCCCCTTGCCTCGTGGGCCCACGGTGGCCCTCCTCCACTTATCCATGCACCCATCTTCTTCCTCTGCCTCACACAAACCCGAAAAACCAACTCAAGCACGAGTTCCAAATGCACTTTTCTTTGTGATTTTCGATCTCCTTGCTCAAAGCACCTCTCACAAAACTGCTTGGGGAGATTGTTCCTTGGTATGTGACTCCTCCATTGGTCCAATTAGTTTTTGTTCTAGTGCTTTATTCTTTGCAAATTTGTGCTGCATAGGTGACCATGTTCTTGAGCTTGCATGTCAAATTTATATGGTTCCAAGTAGTTCTAATGCTTGATATATGCTCTAGGCACTTGTAGGAGTAGTTGCTATCAATTTTATTGAAGTTGGTTCACTTTTGTTTGAAGTTATTAAAAATTTCAGATTATTTCAGAAATAATGAAGAGACTTTTGAGGGGCTCGTCGAGCCGAAGCTCGAAGGAAAAACAAAAGGAAGAAGAGCAGAAGCCCAAATTTCATTTGCCTCACACTGCGGAGGTCCGGCCGTGTGAATGGCCTTCCGATGAATTCTTGAGGACAGCCGGGATTTATGAGGATTTCTATTCATTGATTAAGAATGCTGGACACACCGACTTCCTCCGCGACCAACGTCATCAGTATCTCTTACTCACAAATACTTTTGTGCAGAACTTCTACTTTTTCCCTAAGAAATCACCTCCAACAGTAGAGTTTCATTTATATGACGTTTTTAAGGAGATGCCATTAGCTGAATTTTGCGAGGTTTGCAAAATACCCTTTGAGAGCACCTTAGATGAACCACACCATAATGAAGTGGAAGCTTTTATTAACACTATCACTATGGGAGAAACCAGGAAGGTTTCTGATGCAAGAATTACTAGCATACATTTTCCTGTTTTACGCTACTTTTCCTTATTTGCTAGTCGTTGCTTGATAGGTCGTGGGAACTGTGGAAACCTTAGTGTTCCTGATATTATCATTTTGTTCCATGGTTTACACCGCAATAACTCTGTTAGTATGGGTGGAACTGTTGCTAGACGGTTAAGTCTGAACCGTACTAAGGGCCCCATCTTTGGAGGCATTTATGCTTCACGCCTAGCTGAATATTTTGAAATACCTATTAGGCATGAGGAGAAAGAAGAAACATCGTTGCCCCGTGCTTATTTACATTATAAGAGTATGCTAGCGCATGACTTTCTTGTTAAGAGTCATGAAGGGGAGCTCAAATATAATTTGTACTTTGATAAACATCACCCTAAGACTATTACTTTGCCTGCTCCCTCTTTGTTTAACTTGTCTGCAGGTCCTCACATTGTTCCGTGGGCGGCCGTTCAAGCCTATCGGAATCCTGCACCAGCCCCGGAAGCGGAACCACAAGATGAGCCTCCACGATAGTCTGTTTATTCTTGGGATCCAGAGGTGGTTGCCCGGCCGATGTGGCGATCGAGTCCTCGTCATCACAGTATGATCCCAACTATTCTTCATCGCAGTATGACCCCAGCTACACCTACGGGTATCCACCAGGCTGTCCCTGGCAATAGACCAACTTAGGCCAAAAGCCTAAGCTTGGGGGAGTACGTATTTCCCACCGACATTACATTCATGTTCACAAACACTCATTGCTTGATGTCGGTGCTCATACTCTTTCGCTATAATATCCATGCTATTTTATTTTCTTTTTCCTGCTTTCTTCTTGTGTGTTTAATAAACCTTAAGAAAAACAAAAAAAATTAGTAGTAGTTTATTCTTCCTGCTGTAGTAGTAGTAATTAAAAAGAAAACCCAAAAATATTACCCGTTCTTCTTTTGCTTGTTGGGAGCTTTCCCGTGTAAATAGTTTTTATTTCTTTTCTTTTCTTTGGGAGTCGATGGCGTAAGACCATGATTAAATTGTTGAAGTGGCTCTTATATGCATTATTGTTGATTTAACCAAGAGCCCATATTGCCTTGTCTTCTCCTGTTTATTGAATGCTCGCATGATTCCAGCTTAGTCCAATGCACGTGCACTCTTATTATTATTCACACTGTTGATTAGGTGCAAGTGAAAGGCAATTATGATGATATATGATGGACTGACTGAGATGGGAAAAGCTGGTATGAACTCGACCTCTTTTGTTTTTGTAAATATGATGAGTCCATCATTCTTGATTCAGCTTATTATGAATAAACATGTTTGCAATGACAATTAGAGATCATAGTTGCTCGTGCCATGCTTGATTAGGTATGAGTTATAATGGTTTACCTTGCGTGCCAACATGCTATTAAAATGGTTGTGATGTGGTATGATGGGGTGGTATCCTCCTTTGAATGATTTAAGTGACTTGACTTGGCACATGTTCACGCATGTAGTTGAAACAAATCAACATAGCCTTCACGATATTTATGTTCATGGTGGATTATATCCTCCTCATGCTTGTATTCAATGTTTATTAATTTTAATGCATGTTCATGACTGTTGTCGCTCTCTAGTTGGTCGCTTCCCAGTCTTTTGCTAGCCTTCACTTGTACTAAGCGGGAATACTGCTTGTGCATCCAATCCCCTAAACCTCAAAGTTATTCCATATGAGTCCACCATACCTTCCTATATGCGGTATCTACCTGCCGTTCCAAGTAAATTTGTATGTGCCAAACTCAATCTTCAAATAATCATTCTGTTTTACATGCTCGAATAGCTCATATATCAACTAGGGCTGCCCTTATCTTCCGTGTTCGGCGGGTTATTCTCAAGAGGAGTGGACTCCGCTCCTCACTCACGAGAAAATGGCTGGTCACCGGGATGCCCAGTCCATGCTTTATGCAAACTAAATCAAAATAATTGCAAACAAAACTCCCCACAGGACCCGTTGAATGTTGGAGGCACTCGTTGTTTCGAGCAAGCCATGGATTGATGCTTGTGGAGGAGGGGAGTATAAACTTCACCATTACATTTGGCAACCGCCTATAATTTGTTTAGCATGGAAGATATCGTCATCTCTTAGTTGTTATGTTGACAATGAAAGTATGCCGCTCAAAATATAATTTATCTATATTTCAAAACCGAGCTCTGGCACCTCTCTGAGATCCACCTTCCCTCTGCGAAGGGCCTATCTATTTACTTTTATGTTGAGTCATCACCCTCTTATTAAAAGCACTAGCTGGAGAGCACAACTGTCATTTGCATTCATTCTTTGTTAACTTATATCGGGTATGACTATGATTGGATCTCTTTTACCATGAATTACAATGTCTAGTCAGTCCTTGATCTTTGAAGATGCTCTGCATTTATGTTTTGCGATTTCAGAAAGGGCTAGCGAGATACCATCTTGTTATATCATATTATGATTATTTTGAGAAAGTGTTGTCATCCGAGATTTATTATTATGGCTTGCTAGCTGATTATGTTATTGATATGAGTAAACACGAGACCTGAGAATTATTGCAAATGTGGTTAGTTATGATCTTTGCTGAAAACCTGAATCTTTGGCTTGACATAGTTACAACAACAAGAGCAAACAGAGTTTGTAAAAGTTTTCTTTTTCTCTTTCAGTTTGTCAACTGAATTGCTTGAGGACAAGCAAGGGTTTAAGCTTGGGGGAGTTGATACGTCTCCGTCGTATCTACTTTTCCAAACACTTTTGCCCTTGTTTTGGACTCTAACTTATATGATTTGAATGGAACTAACCCGGACTGACGCTATTTTCAGCAGAATTGCCATGATGTTGTTTTATGTGCAGAAAACAACAGTTCTCGGAATGACCTGAAACTCCACGGAATACCTTAGAATATATAATAAAAAATCCTCGCCAAATATGAAGACCAGGGGGCCCACACCCTGTTCACGAGGGTGGGGGGCGCCCCCCTCCTGGGTGCGCCCCCTACCTCGTGGGCCCCCTGGAGACCTTCCGACGCAAAATCCAACTTTATTTATTGGCTTTCGGGGAGAAAAAAATCAGGGAGAAAAATCATCGCGTTTTACGATACGGAGCCGCCGCCAAGCCCTAATCTCTCTCAGTCCGTTCGGGGCTCCGGAGAGGGGGATTCATCGCCGTCGTCATCATCAACCATCCTCCATCACCAATTTCATGATGCTCACCGCCATGCGTGAGTAATTCCATCGTAGGCTTGCTGGACGGTGATGGGTTGGATGAGATTTATCATGTAATCGAGTTAGTTTTGTTAGGGTTTGATCCCTAGTATCCACTATGTTATGAGATTGATGTTGCTATGACTTTGCTATGCTTAATGCTTGTCACTAGGGCCCGAGTGCCATGCATTCAGATCTGAACCTATTATGTTTTCATGAATATATGTGTGTTCTTGATCCTATCTTGCAAGTCTATAGTCACCTACTATGTGTTATGATCCGGCAACCCCGAAGTGACAATAATCGGGACCACTCCTGGTGATGACCATAGTTTGAGTAGTTCATGTATTCACTATGTGCTAATTCTTTGTTCCGGTTCTCTATTAAAAGGAGGCCTTAAAATCCCTTAGTTTCCAATAGGACCCCGCTGCCACGGGAAGGTAGGACAAAAGATGTCATGCAAGTTCTTTTCCATAAGCACGTATGACTATATTCGGAATACATGCCTACATTACATTGATAAACTGGAGCTAGTTCTGTATCACCCTATGTTATGACTGTTACATGACGAACCGCATCCGGCATAATTATCCATCACTGATCTGGTGCCTACGAGCTTTCCATAGACTGGTTCTCGCTTATTTACTTTTCCGGCTCTTTGTTACAATCATTACAAAATACCAAAAACATTACCTTTCTTTGTCTTTACTTTTGTTACCGTTACCACCACTATCATATTACTTTGCTACTAAACACTTTGCTGCGGATACTAAGTTTCTGGTGTGGTTGAATTGACAACTCAGCTGCTAATACTTGAGAATATTTTTTGGCTCCCCTTGTGTCGAATCAATAAATTTGGGTTGAATACTCTACCCTCAAAAACTGTTGCGATCCCCTATACTTGTGGGTTATCAACAGGCATACATGAAACAACATCGAGCATGTCGGTCAGCAGCGTGCGAATCCGGGCTGTAGCACTGGGCTAACAGGACTCCGGTGAACCGGGCTGTAGCAGGCTAGGCAGAAATCCGGATGTCACTGCGTGACATTTCCCCGAAAAGGGACGGAACCACGAGAGCAAGTGAATCACATGCCGGCCAGTCAAGTGTTCCGGAGCAGTAGTGCTCGGCTAGCAGGACTCTGGTGAACCGGGTTGTAGCGGACTACTATGGCTCATGGAAGCACAAGACTACATTTCCCCATAAGAGAGGCTACCACAGATAAACAACTAAGTTGTCGGATCCCACACATACCAAGCATTTCAATCATACACACAATATGCTCGATATGTGTAAATACAACATGGCATCACAATATAACTCTACGACCCAAGTATTTATTCATTAGGCTCCGAGAAGCCAAGTATTACAAACGTGGGTCTCATGACCCCAACATACAGAGCATACAAACAACAAGCACATGCGGAAGCTTAACTTGTCTGAGTACAGACAACTACAAATGAAAAGGCTGAGAAGCTTGACTATCTACAAGACCCTGCCGAGGGCACAAGATCGTAGCTGAGGTAACAAGCTAAACGTCGAAGTCCACGCGGAACTACTAGCGAGACTGAAGTCTCTCTGCAAAACATAAAATAGGCAAACGTGAGTACAAATGTACCCAGCAAGACTTACATCAGAACTATCTACATATGCATTGGTATCAACAAAGGGGGTGGTGGAGTTGACTGCAGCAAGCCAGCTTTGACTCAGTGGCTATCCTGAACTACGACTGCAAGTAACTCTTTTGAGGTGGCGCACACGAGTCCACATATTCACCATATCAATACACCACTATGGATTCACTCCCGTGTCCCTACGAGAACGCCATCCATAGCACTCACGCTTATCTTGCACATTTTAGAGTATCTACTGTCAAGTTATCTATGAACTGTTATAGGCAACCCAGAAGTCCTTTACCGCGGACACGGCTATTCGAATAGATGATGTTAACCCTGCAGGGGTGTACTTCTTCACACACGGTCTCGCCACATACCTCCATGTACACGTCATGTATCTCGGCAACCTTCAAGCGGAAGCTTTGGCGAGGTGTCGGCCACGGCCTACCTAAACACTCAAGTCTCTAGTCCGGGTTTATCGCCTATTCAGGTTCCATCCGTAGGGAGTCCGACCGAGGTTTCCACATACGGCCCCGAACGATGTGAGCAGGGTTCCCGAGACACCAAACGGGCGCCCGGTACACCGTGCCACGTGCCTACCGCTTCACAGCCCACCCCTCGGGTCAGCGCTGCCCATGGCCTCCAGCATACTACAAACACCAGAAACTACTTGCAACTCCTGGACAGAGGACAAGGGTGATTAAGAAGCCGAGATTGTCAATTAAGGATCCCAATGAGTGGTAGTAACTGTTCATGGATCACAAACACAGAACTCAGTTCCTGAGGACGCCTTTAATGAGACAACCCACCATGTACTCCTACATGGCCTCTCACCGCTACCTTTACCAAATCGTGTTCACACACTTAGCTCACACACAGTAGGACATGTTTACACACCTCCGATTCATCCCCGATGAATCAGACCTGACTCAACTCTAAGCTATAGCAGGCATGACAAACAAGCATGAATGAGTAGGCACATCAGGGCTCAAACAACTCCTACTCATGCTAGTGGGTTTCATCTATTTACTGTGGCAATGACAGGTCATGCAGAGGAAAGGGGTTCAACTACCGCAGCAAGTAAAAGATGAATCGTTGTTGTCCTAATGCAATAAAAGAGAGCAGGAGCGAGAGAGTGCGATTGTATTGGAATGAACAAGGGGGTTTTGCTTGCCTGGCACTTCTGAAGATAGTATAGCTCTTCATCGGTGTCATCGAACACATCGTGGGAACACGTCTACTGAGAGGGGACAAACACCGACAAACAAAGAGGAAACACAATCAATGCAATGCAACAATATGATGCATGATCATGACATGGGCAATATGCTGTGATTTGAGCTAATGCAACTAACAACGATTTAAATGAAGTTGGTTTGAATACAGGATTCAAATTCAAACTCCATATGTGATTATTCAAATGCCATTTAATTGATTTGACCTGATCAGCAGGCATAAGTTGCTCAAACATGCATGAACATGGTACAGATGGATAGATTGGATTTTTCTGATAATTTTTCATATATAACTTATTTCATTCTGAGTTACGGTTGAATTTATATGAATTTTAGAAGTTTTAGCTATTTTCTGGAATTTCCTGAATTAAATTAAATCTAAAAAATGATTTATTACGTCAGCACTGCGTCACTGTGACGTCAGCTGGTCAACAGGGCTAGTCCAGGTCAAACCTGACGCGTGGGGTCCACACGTCAGTGACACAGGGCTGGTTAGTGTCGCCGGTGGTGGGCACAGTCGGCGACCACGTCGGTGGGTCAATTCTGACGCGTGGGGCCACTTTGATTAGTTAAGGCTAAACAGGAAACTAACTGTTGTTGATTAAGGCCGTGGGCCCCGAATGTAAGTGGGTCAGGCGGTTAAGTGGTGGGGGATTAGCGCTAACTAGACGACCACGTCGACAGTCGCCGGAGCCTCGCCGGCGGTGACCTCGAACCGCGGCGGAGTTCGCTCGGAACTCGCCGGAGGCGACGGATCGACGCGCCAGGGGCACCAGAAGGTAGCCCGTGCCCGTGCGCATCTAGGGAGACCAACGGGAGGTGCGGGGCTGGCCGGATTTCGCCGGAAGCGAGCTCGCGGCGGTAGCCGGAGCTCGGCTTCGAGCGGTGCGGGGTTGCGGGGTACGGAGAGGCCAAACGAGGGGATAAGCGGAGTCCTGGGGCAGCTAGGAGCTCGCTAGGCTCGTGGGTCTTAAGCGCGGCAACAGCGGCGCCATGCCCGGCGTCCATGGCGGACGGCGGCGCTCGGCACGGTGGCTAGCACGGTTACAGCGGGGAAGAACCACAGAGAGAGAGAGAGAGAGGGGGGACATAGGAGAGCTCACGCGGGGCTAGCAGAGGCGACGGGGAGGTCGGGGAAGCTCTGGACGCGCCGAATCGGGCGGTGGAGATCGCCGACAGAGGCGGCGATGAGGACGGCAGGGACAACGTTGAGGGCTCCTGCGGTCGCGTGTGTCGGGTGTGTAGCTCCACAGGGTCGTGGCGGAGCTCAGGACTCGGAGAGGAAACGAGGGGGTGGCTGTGGCCGTGCTGGTGCTTGTCGGTGCAGCCGCGGTGGCTTCCGCCATGGCGAGGAGAAGCAGAGGAGCGAGGGGAAAGCAAGCAGAGGGAGATGGTTCAATGCGGACGGAAGTGGTGAGGTCATCCGCGTCGTCGACGTGTCTCGAGGAAGCAACCAGACAGCCGTGGTAGCCGTGGCCAGCAGCAGCAGCGTCGAACACTGCAGCGTCCTCTGGCCTTGATGGAGAAAGGCAGTGGCGGCACGGTGGGCTGGACCAGAATGGCGGGCGGTGGGTGGGCTAGAACAGGTGAGGCCAGGTAAGATTTCCTGCTCTCCTGTTTTTTCCTATTTCTGTTTTTCTATTTTGTTATTTTGTTCTGGGCTTTATTAAAAATACCTAGACAGATCCAAAAATCATGAAACTTCTCAATGCCACTGTTTGGAATATAACCAACAACAAACATTTTAGTTTATGATTATTTGAGCATTTAAAATATTTAATAGCATTTAAATGCCCAAATGCAAATACTATATGATTTAATTCAGAGCCCAAATATGACATGGAAAAATGTGCAACACCTCTGGTTATTGTTTCTAGCATTTTCCAGAAATGATGATCATTTTTGAAAGCCATTTGGATTTACTGAGAATATTTTAGTTGAACCTGGTGAATTCATTTGATGCTAGGGTTTAGGCAGTCCCCATTTCAGGTTCATTTGAAACTTAGACATGATGACACTCATGAGGCTAGCCTAGTGCATTGCCAAAAGCTAGGGATGTGACAACTGGACTGTAGCCGACGCATCTTCTCGCGTAAGCCATAGGCGTACTATACACCGGCGGTGCTCCAGGATATTTTGTACTGCATCTCACACTGTTGGTGATAATAAACTGTGTGGGATCTACTTGATTTTTTATCTTGATTTGAATTACGTAATGGGGTCACAACAGCAATGGACGGTGTTTGAATTGCTAGACCTTTTATCTGCAGTGAACAAGCAACTATATGTGTGTCGTAAAAGAATTGGAATTATTCAGAGTTCTTTTGGACATTTTATACATTAAATTGGTTTTCTGGCCATTTCAGGTGCACAATTCAAAATTAAACTACATACACATGCTCCGGTGCACCAACATGGGCTGTAAAATCATATATGTGTCCATTGGTTTATGCTTATGTCCCATGCAAGAAATGGGGATGAATTTTGAACACCACGACACCGTGGCTCTCCGCCAAACGTCGACGTGCTCGCTTTTGTAATTCTAGTAAATCTTAAAGTCGTCTGAAATTCATGAAACATGCCATGCTATCATGGAGCGGCATCAACATGCCGTGGTAAATTTTTTGTCACATTTGGGGCAGGTTTGGGTATAAGCTTCTCACAAACCAGAGCTTCACACAACAAGTGTGATGGTTTCAGTAGGGAACGTTTCACCTTTCTGGAAGAAACGATATCCGTTATCTCTTCTCGATTTCAAATTTTTTCCTAGTGTCAACATAGAACAACAGGAGTGTTGTGTCAATTTTTGGGATTTTTCGGGGTTTGCTTGGACATTTTTATACATTAACTGAGTTTTCTATGCATTCATGTGCATAATTCAAATTTGAACTATAGGCACATTCTCTAATGCATATAAATTTGTTGAAAATTCAAATCTGTGTCAAACACTCTGCCATCGTCACTCGGCCGCAAACATTGAGATACCTGGTTTTTAAATTCTAGTAAATCCAAAGCTCGTCTAAAATTCATGAAACTTGGCATGCTATGATGGAGCGGCATCAACATGCCGTGGTAATTTTTTGTCCCATTTGGTGCAGGTTTGGGGATATGCTTCTCACAAACTAGAGCTTCTCACAACAAGCCTGATGGTTTCGGTAGGGAACGTTTCACCTTTCTGGATGAAACGATATGCATTGCCTCTTCTCGATTTCTATTTTTTTCCTAGTGTCAACATAGAACAACAGGAGTGTTGTGTCAATTTTTGGGATTTTTCGGGGTTCGCTTGGACATTTTTATACGTTAACTGAGTTTTTTATACATTCATGTGCATAATTCAAATTTGAACGACAGGCACATGCTCTAATGCATATAAATTAGTTGAAAATTCAAATATGTGTCCTTGGTTGCATGCTTAGGTCCCATGCAAGAAATGGGAATGAATGTCAAACACCCTGCCACCGTCACTCGGCCATAAACATTGAGATACCTGGTTTTTAAATTCTAGTAATTTTTTTGTCCCATTTGGGGCGTATTTGGGGATATGCTTCTCACAAACCAGAGCTTCTCACAACAAGCCTGATGGTTTCGGTAGGGAACGTCCCACCTTTGGGGACGAAACGATATCCATTGCCTCTTATTGCTTTCAAAATTTCTCTCGTGTCAACATAGAACAAGAGGAGTGTTGTGTCAATTTTTTGGATTTTTCGGGGTTTGTTTTGACATTTTTATGCATTAATTGAGTTTTCAATGCATTTATGTGCATAATTCAAATTTGAACTACATGCACGTGCTCTAATGCATATAAATTGGTTGATAATTCAAATCGGTGTCCTTGGTTGCATGCTTAGGTCCCATGCAAGAAATGGGAATGAATGCCAAACACCCTGCCATCGTTACTCGGCCGCAAACATTGAGATAACTAGTTTTAAAATTCTAGTAAAGCCAAAACTCGTCTGAAATTCATGAAACTTGGCATGCTATCATGGAGCGGCATCAACATGTCGTGGTAAAATTTCTGTCCCATTTGGGGCAGGTTTGGGTATATGCTTCTCACAAACCAGAGCTTCTCACAACAAGCATGATGCTTTCGGTAGGGAACGTCCCACCTTTGGGGACGAAACGATATCCATTGCCTCTTATTGCTTTAAAAGAATTTCTCATGTCAACATAGAATAACAGGAGTGTTGTGTCAATTTTTGGGATTTTTCGGAGTTCGTTTGGATATTTTTATGCATTAATTGAGTTTTCAATGCATTTATGTGCATAATTCAAATTTGAACTACATGCACACGCTCCAATGCATATAAATTGGTTGAAAAATCAAATCTTTGTCCTTGGGTGCATGCTTAGGTCCCATGCAAGAAATGGGAATGGATTTCAAACACCAGGGCACCATTGATTGCCGGCAAAATGTTGAGATACTTTATTTTTAAATTCTAGCAAATCCAAAACTCGTCTGAAATTCATGAAACTTGGCATGCTATCATGGAATGGCACCCGACATGGTGTGGTATTTTTCGTGTCCATTTTGAGAAAAGGCGCACTCGTATAACAACCAACAAAGGCATTTTGAAACGAATAGCTGCAACTCTAACATCGCAAACGTTTGTATAATTCAAATCGTGTGCGTTATGTTAACCATTCACGTGACGCCATGTGTCTTCGTTTTAATGGCTAGAGGAGGTGCCGTGCGGACAGCTGCTTGACTGAACGAGAGTCGTGCGAGCACCGGTGCGCAAGCTGACCCAGAGGCGTGCAAGCTGTCCTCCAATGCGTAGGCTCACCAGCAAGCGTGCGACCTGTACGCTGCGCAGGCTCACTGGAAAGCGAGCCCTTTGACTTCCATGGCCGCTCGCCTTCCACTCCTTTAATGGTGCCTGAGCCGCTGCTTAATACGGGCGGCCTTACTGTTCGCCTCCCATTCCCTCCCATCCCTCCCACAGACCTCCACCAACGCCATGGCGTAGAAGGATCATCTGCCACTAGTCTTCAAGTTTGGTGAAGTCAACTCTGAGCCGGAGGAGATAGAAAATAAGGAGGAGTGGGGCCTCATGGACATGGCCCAAAACAAGCTGGCCGCGGCGGTTGCTACCCTCGCTCCCATCCCCGCACCCGCGCCAGCGACCATCCCCATAGCTTTGACGGGTTGGTCCCCGAGCACTATCGTAGAGCTGGAAGCCGCGGGCGTTAGCGAGGTCTCCGCGGCCAGCGCCAGTGCCCGTGCCCGTGTGTGCCCCTCCACCCATCGCGGCACTGGTCCCGTGCGTTTGGCTGCACCCGCTGCGCCCGTGCCCGTGCGCGCGCCCCCCTCAGCGCCATGGGATGCCGCCGTCGACCGCTACCTCTCAGCGCTGCTAGCTGCCGTCCTCCTGCGCCCCGCCCATCGATCGTGCGACGACATGATGTTTGATTTACAAGTGAAGAACATTCTGTGCTGCATTGAAGACTTCAACAACGGCGTCCCGGAGGACGACAACGGCAAACCTGACACGCCGCCTCCGCCGCCGCCGGAAATAGTTTTTTTCTTGGGTTTAATACTTTATCTCGATCATATGAATACAAATTCACAGTATGACTGAATGAAAGATATGGTTTGAGTGAACTGTCGTTTTTCTCTCTTAATGTACAGACTTATCAAACAATTTTCTTTTGAAAAAAACATCAAAGGTTTTTAAATATAAAACACTCATCGCAAATGTTTTAGTTAGAAAACCCGTTATGCAAACCGACAAAGATCCCGAAGCCAAGGGAAAATGTGCGAGCAGGATTTGTGCAGCTCTTGATCGCAAACATTTTAGATAGAACACCCGTATGCAAAGTGAGAGCAGGATTTGTGCATCTCTTCAACGCAAACGGTTCTTTTGGATGACCCATGTGCAAACCACTTACAAACAATTTGGTAAGATTTGCATCTGTTATATTGGGTATGTTGCCATTTGTCAAAATGGAAAGATTGACATTTGTTGATCTAGTAACATTGCCATTTGTCAACCTTGTAACACTGCGGTTTGTCAAAATATGAAGCTAAAAATCACAAGCAGTATCTAATTTTTGCAACTAAAATTCAGTAGTTAAGCATATATTTCATTCATAGATTAAGCAGTCGCCCTTTATACAAACAATTCAACTTGACAGCTGAACCGACCAAACTTATCACCAATTGTTGTCAACCACGTACTGAAATAGCTAGTTCTACTTTATATACTAGCTAATTTTAAGTACGTTGTGCAGCTCCACCACATCAGATGAACTTAACAAAATAGCCCCTAAATACTACTACTACAGAGGGGCTTTGTACTATTTCCGGTAGCCTCTCCTTTGCCGAGCGTGCTTAGTAAGAGGCAAAGGAGGAGGAGCCTACCGACGAGCTGGACAACTACAATACGGTGCCTGCCGCTGTTGCAACTTCAGCGACGCTCACCTCGAACGCCCTCTGTCGCTCCAGATGACCCGTCTCGAAGCGGTGGTTCTCCTCGTAGATCTCGTGATTACTCGCCTCTGAGGCGGCGTGTGCCACGGCCATGACAGCGGTAAGGCTCTTTGCGTGCTCGATGAGGCGCTCCTCCTCCTCCCACAGGAACTCAGTGTAGCACGCAAGGTTGCTGACGCATGTGCGGGCATCCACCTCCGCCTCCCTCCTTCGAGCGGCAGTTGCGGAACGGGTGATGACCCCGGCGGTCGACGGTGGGCGGGCGACCACGGTGGCCGACGATGGGGTGGCGGCCACGACCACCACCTCCCGCCTTCGGGCCGCGGGTGGTGGATCGGGTGATGGCCATGGTGGCCGGCAGTGGGGTGGCGGCCACGACGGCCATCTCCTGCCTTTAGGCCGCGGCGGTGGAGCGGGCGATGGCCCTGGCTTTCGACGGTGGTGTGGCGGCAACAGCGGCCGGCAATAGCTGCCGACGGGCAGCGGCGACAGAGCGTGTGATGGGTGTTCCACGCACACCCAATAGGGACGCCACGTGCACTACACTAAGCCGGGGACTGCACCGCCGCCGCGGTGTAGCCTCCTAGCTGGAGCTATCCTCTGATGATGGCGGAGTGGCTGAGCGAGGACGACGGACCGGTGCCATTAGCGATTGTGGGAGAAGCAGACGAGATAAGCTACAGGGAGGGAGGGGAAAATGCGATGCCGCGACTACTTGACCATGAGGGTTTATATAGCAGGCCGGTAAGCATTGGGATTTTGGGGGATTTCACCGAGTCGGGCGGGAAGCTTGCGCGGGAACCTGCGAGGTTGCGCGGGAACGGGCTCACCGATGATTCATTGGCGCAACCGTTTGGCCAAAAGAATGCCCCCGCGCGCTGTGCAAGCTTGCACTGTAAGCCGTCTGCATGACGTGAGGTGACAAGGCGATGTGAGAGGAGTTCGAAGGCCACGTGCACATACGGTTAATAAAAAACATTTGCAATTTGATTACCTACTATACCCATGTCCTAGTTTATAAGTAGGATTTAACTAATAAAACACGAATGCTTGTCGCGAAAGATTGTATAGTTGGATTCGTATTTGAACATAGTTTCCAATTATATAATTTTTATAACATGCATTAACATTTTATTGGTTAAATTTGAGGGCAAAGTATGGCACATAATATAAAGGGGACTATAGACCAGGACGGAGGTAGTAGCACACGGCCGCTCTCTATGCAGCGACGCAACTATCAGCCGGCTTGTAGGCGACCATTTCCTGCGTGTTCAACTGCTCTATGCATGTGGTTGCTTGCGGTTCAGGCGGCCGCGGCGCGCTCTGCTCTCGCATCCCTCCGGGTGCTCTGCCCACGTCCCTCCATGCGCGCTGCCAGTGTTTGGGGCCGGCACACGATCTCGCACGTTCGTGTGCATACGATTGCGCCGGGCGCGGCGCGACAATGCAGTTACCCGCTGCAAAAACTGCCATGCGGACGCGCAGAGAATCCAGGCCTCCCGGCCCCCATTTATTCTTGCGGCCAGTTACCTTCATCTCTCGCGTCACACGACACAATAAGCACACCCACGACGACACATACGGAGAGGACATCCAGCGGTTCCAATGGTGATCCCCGTGGCTCCAATGGCGCTCCCAGTGGCCGACGACGACAACGGCGGGCAGTTCACCGTGCATCACGTAGTGGACACTCACGTGAGCAGTTCCTTGCCGAGGACAAGTACCAAGTGGTCGGCTTCGACCTCGAGTACACCATCGATCGTGCCGAGCATGATCAGAAGGTTGTCGTTGCCCAGTTGTGTCTACCACCTGGCCACAAGGCCTTGCGAGCGTTTCTTCAGGTTTATCAACATCTCTGACTATAGTTTTGCTACGTTGGACACCACCAACGATCTAAAAGCGCTCAAGGTTTCGGGCATGAAATGCCCAAATCTTGTCAACATCCAGCACCACTACAAGGTCTGAGGCAGCGACAAAAACAAAGTGAACTCCCTGGTTGACCTCACCTCGGCCATCATCGACCCCTACTACATGAAGATGAAGAATGAGAGCAAGAAGGACAAGAACGCCTAGCACAGTGGGTGGCATGAGAGACTGGATGAACAACATGTCAAGTACATGACCAAGGACGCGTACACAAGCTACAAGATGTACAGGCGGATCGTTGACATGAGGAAGTGTCTTCTTCCTGCCCCAGACGAGGGATCAAGCCACAGAGCAGTGGCGGGAGCGTCACAAGAAGTAGATGACTAGACGATCGTTTCTCCTACTTTAGAATGCATGCAATTGTTTATTGAGGTGTGTGCGAATGATCTGTAGTCATTTATGTAATTGGATGTTTATTCAGTTATATATATATATATATATATATATATATATATATATATATAAATTTTATTATTATGTAGACAGAGAAAATCACATGACTTATTAGCAGCAATAAATACGTGTTATTATTGGTTTCGCATTACATTCTGACTACGGACCTGTTTGCCGCGTATCACACACATCTTGTTCAGTTGAACTGTTTCCATTGTGTTGCCTAATCGCACACAGATCATTCTAGTGAACTGTATGTTGTATATCACACGCACCTTCATCTAGTTGCCCATTTCTTCTGTTCCTCCTCATCGCTAACAGTTAATTGAACTAAACAGTATGCCCTGCATCACACACACAACTAAAATCTAAACCGTGTTTGATGCATCCGTCATTGCAAATGTTTTGCACCTTTTTTGATGATTTTTTAACACCATCGTTTACGATTATGGCATCGCACACAGTTTTGTCAAAGGGTCTCTGATCATAGTGTCGCATTTGGACCATCCTGCAATAGTGATTGCTCCTCATCATCATCACCGTCCTCTTCTTCGTCCTCCGACGGCTGCTCGTCGATCTGGTTATCGTCTGACGACTCCGGAGGCGGCGTCCCTTCCAAGATCCGGATATAATCGAGGTCTGGGCTCGACGCCGGACTCTGAAGACGAGCGGGATGATTCCGATGTTGACCTATCATCGGTCGCTAGACTGCTGGTCGAACTGTCGTCCTCGCTATCGCTCGACATGGCTGTGGTCGTATAAAAACCGCGAGAAAGAGAGATTGCAGAGTGTGTGCAAGTGTGTAGCGCGACCTGCTGGGGACGATGAAGATGGTGGACACTTAAGCGGGGTATGAAGATAAGAGGAATGCCAGTTGAAGCGGGGGCTGACGTATTATCTAACCGCTGATATAATCAACCGCAATTATTTGTACCCAGTCACTCCAAATTCCTGGTGGGGGGTCATTCAGGACGGATTCAGCAAGGAGCTACTTTGGACATGCTAAAAAATATCAGTATAAATTGGAACCTGACAGGACAATTCAGATCCATAGTACACCTGCCTTCTGATGACCTTAGGCAAGCGCTCAGCAGCGACCGCCGTCGTGGCAGCACTGCCGAGAGTGGTGATACAAGCAAGAGCAGCTGCACCGAAACCATCAGCACCACTCGTCCGCATTCCTCCAATATCAGCGCCACGGAGGGAATTTGGAAGCTGTCTAGGGATTTGGGGGAAATGGGGAATCTGTGGGGATAAGCTAACGGTCGGGAACAACTTATGGCACTATATGTTGTATACTGCACACTCTTTATACATGTCATTTGTGTTAGATATTACAACTTCACACACGATTTTTGCACCAAACCATGTGAGAAGACAACATAGTTGAGACACGGTTGCCATTACATAGCCGTATGTGATGTACTACCTGTACATATAATTGAGTTACAGTGATACCGTGTAAACAGCCGCTCTGCGTATATCTGTCAAAAAATAAAATAGCCGCTCTACAGATAGAGATGGCGGTGGCGGCCTAGGCAGTGGCTACTGGATAAGAGGTCAATCCTCGGTAGGTGGGCGGTGACGGCATCGTAGGAGGTTAATCCTCGGTCTGCGGCGGGAGATAAGAGGAGCTCAACCATCGAGGTCGACAGCGGCGTGATTGGAGCACATCCATCACGGACGATGGCGGGATAGTGGAGGTCGAACTTCAGGCGGTAGCCGCACTAAGCGTTGCTCCTCGACCCTATTGTCTCGGCATGCTACCGCATCGCGCTTCTCTGTCTGCTGGGTGAAGCTCTCCGCGCGGCTAATTAATTAAGGTATTCTTTTTGTGAGCGGCTTAATTAAGGTATTCAATTCCTAAGGGTAGTGTTGTAGTACACCGCGTGTAAATTGACTGGCCATTAATTTATGTAATTGCATGTCTGGATAACAATATGGAGCTCCCTCAGTAATTATGGAAATAAAACCTTGTGATTTATGCACGCATCTTTGGGCATCAGTTAATCCATGTATTAATGTCGTTGTTTTGTTTTTAATTACCATTCATGTGGTGTAGATGGAACAATCTCAATGGATGAAGAATCGTAGAACCATGGATTTTATCAGTGGGGTTACAGAGTTCATGAATTTGGCTGAAAGTACAAATAGGAGAATTGGTGATGCGGATTACATCATGTGTCCATGTACTCATTGTGCCAATACAGAGTGACGTGAAGTTGGATATGTCCAGTGGCACTTACTCTCTCGGGGATTTATGGATGGATATACACGTTGGACCAAACACGGTGAAGAGCAGGATATGGATGAATATAACCGGGGTTGCGAGATGCCAAACCCCGGTTACTGTCACATGGATGTTGAATCTAACATCGGGGCAGAGGTGTCAATCTACCAATGGAACACCGGAAAGCCGAAACTCCCACTGCATAACCAAGACGTCGATGCAGATGATGATGATCTTGATATGCCAGACTTTCCTGCTATGATTGCAGATTTCAAGGGCCCAAAAAAGGATATGATTGGGTACAAGGATCTGCCAACCATTGATGCGGACTCCAAGAAAGAATTGTATCCAGGTTGCAAAAAGAAATATTCCAAGTTGAGTGTCACCCTGTTGCTTCTCAGATGTAAAGCAGCAAATGGTCTATCAAACAAGGCCTTCACAGAGATGTTAGTTCTTTTCAAAGAAATTCTTTCGGAAGATAATGTGCTCCCCAGAAGCACGAACGAAGCGAATAATTTTTTTGCCCATTGGAACTTGAAGTACAGAAGATACACGCTTGTGTGAATGATTGTATATTGTATCGTGGTAAGTACAAAGATTTGCGTGCATGTCCCACATGCAAGCATGCACGATACAAGCGCGAGAGAGCAAAGGACAAATACAAATTGGACAACGAGATCAAGACAAAAACCCCGTTCAAGTTTGTTTGGTACTTGCCTTTAATTCCAAGGTTGAGGCGTTTGTTTTGAAACCCTAGAGAGGCAAAGAGCTTGCGGTGGCATCATGATGAGCGAACTGTGGATAAATATATGAGGCACCCGAAAGATGGGGCTCAGTGGGAATTAATCGACAATAAGTTTGAAGACTTTGCCAAGGATCCTAAAAGTATAAGGCTCGGGGAGTGTACTAACGGGATGAATCCTTTTGGCGATATGAGCACCAATCACAACACATGGCCGATGCTTTTGTGCATATATAACCTAGCCCCTTTGTTGTGTATGAAGAAAAAATACATTATGATGTCAATGATTATCCAATGCCCGAAGCAACCTGGAAATGACATTAACATTTACTTTCAGCTACTAGTAGAAGAACTGCTGACAGTGTGGATAGGTGTGCCTGCTGTAAATGTTGTGATGCTTACAAAAAGGAGATTTTTGATCTGCATGCGATACTGGTGCACACCATTCAAGATATCCTGGCATTAGGCAACACATCAGGGAAGAAAACAAAGGGAGATGTAGGGTGTGTCACATGCATGGATAGGACAGCTAGCAGATTTCTTCCCAACTCGCGCAAAACCGTGTATTTGCGTCATCGTAGGTTCTTATGGAGAAATCACTCATACCGAAAGATGGAAGATGAATTTGATGGTACGACCGAGGTAGGTGTGGACCCAAAACCCTATGCTGGGGAGGTGGTCCACAACATGTCTAAACAAGTTAATGTTGTGCTTGGCAAGAAGCACGCACTGGTACCGTAAGGTGCTATACAAATGGTTTTTAACCCCTTTCCGCGGCGGCATTTGGAACCTTCACCTAGTGAGTGACTACAATAGGGGGGTCCTTCCCACATAACCTAGAAACCATCGGGGATAAGCGAGCGGCTACTGACGATCGTCCTAGAATAAATGTATGAGAAGCCGCCCCAGTCCCACACGTTACATCTTGATGTTACATTTCTGATCAGAGAGACATCCCAAACGATCACGCCGCTACAGTCGTGTGAAAAAGGTGGACGTCAACATTTAATCTACCGATATGTTTGTGATAGGTACGATATCACACATGGTTCAAGAATGTAAAATGTGTTTAGTGCCTCTACTAACGCCAACGTGTCCATTTTCATAATTGTGTGCGATTGGTATTCCTATCACACGTGCACACTGGTTTGAAATGTTTGCCGTATTACCATGAATCGCACATGCATATGAGACGAAACCGTGTGTGTGTCCGTCGGGCATCGCAAATGTTTCATGTCAAAGAACCGTCTATTCTCTATTTTTCATTGCACACGTTGTTTTCTTTCTAACCATCTGCATATTATTTTATTTGCTCATGTATAATTTATTTTTCCCTGTAGTTTATTATTCGAATTGGAAATTTTGAAATATGAAATGTGGAATTCAAATTCTCCGCACAATGGTTCAACAAGGAAACCATAAATAAAAATGTCAGTACAATATGTTCAGTAATTACAGGATTAGACAACAATTAACTATGATGAACCATAGTATTTAGAGGCGGTAAAGGTGAAGAGACAAGTGTAAATCATTTTGACTGACGATGGTGTTGAAGAAGCGAATGCCCATAATGTGCCTTCCTGCATGCCATAGGCATGAACAACTTTTGTCCAACCCCTTGTGACGATCGCCCGCCCATCCTTCACTGCCTTTAGGAAGACTTCTAGAGCATTATCATGGTAGCATGAATTATATACTTTAACCTTAGTTGCCTCCACTCTGGTCATGTAGTTTGCATGGTAATCATCAGTAAATAGCTTCGAAAACCAGTGAAAAGAGAAAATTTTCAGATACTGAGGTCTAATAGAGTAACTTGTTGTGTGAAGGGGGAAAAGGCAACACATTACTTACCATCCTAAAGTTCAGTGTTGTCTTGGATAAAGTGTAAATAAAGAGCTTAATTCCCATCACCTGTTTCTTTTGCCTAACAATCTTTCTTGGTTTCCTCACTTGACACTTGTTAATGAATATCTCATTGCCCCATACGTAAAAGGGATCGAAGCGTGGATCAATACCGCTCATATATGTACCTACAAGCAACCAATAAATGTTAGAAGCTAAACTGAGATTGCACAAATGATGTAAAATACAACTACCTACGTTCCTAAGTACAAGTATTTTTTAGAGATTTCAATATGAGCTACATACGAATGTATATAGAATTATAGATATAGTTTATATTAGAATCTTGATTCACTCATTTTGCTCCTTATGTAGTCTATATTGGAATCTCTAAAAATACTTATATTTAGGAACAGATGGTGTATAAGACATGGGATGCAACTAACCTCGATGGCAAACAACAGCATCGCCCATTGTAGCCCTGTTTAAGTACATGGAAAGCCAATGTTAACTATGACAGGGTTAACATCCACCAAACATAGCAAATGGTAATAAAAGAATAGCATCTATAGTGATATCTTCATTGCAAAAGAGTAGCACAGTAGCAAAGGGATGGATTTAACATTGGATACAACTTTTAATTGCAGCAGGCTTAACAACATCCTAAGTCATGTTTTGTAAGTTTGTAGCCATTGAAATACAACTGTTTAAAAATGGATATAACTGTTAATTGCAATAGGCTTAATAGCCATTGAAATCGGTACTGATAAAAATG
Source organism: Aegilops bicornis (assembly GCA_021605145.1). NCBI lineage: Eukaryota > Viridiplantae > Streptophyta > Magnoliopsida > Poales > Poaceae > Aegilops > Aegilops bicornis. The sequence goes on from CM038672.1 coordinate 303,806,990, forward strand.
CAATTGGCAGAGTTAAACATCACACGGCAGGTGCTACCAGAGCAGAGAATGGCCCAAGTTGTCTATAAAAAGGTAGGGAAAATAGCTAAATTGTGTTAGGCATGTTTACTACAACATGCTTAATACATCGACTGTATAAAACATAGCCATTAATTGCAACTGGTGTTTGTAAGATTGAACTGATGAGTTCATACTTGGTAAGTCCTGAGAGGTAGTTGCTGGGGCACTTCATCTTGGCCAGAGCCCGCCCAAAGTCAGCGGCGGTGGAGGCGAGCTCTTCCTCTGGGTCGAAGCGTGGATCAGTGCCGCCGACATGTGTACCTAAAGAAGCAAGTAAATGTTAGAAGCCAAACTTCAATTGCACAACTGATGTAAAATACTGTAAGACATGGGATGCAGCTAACCTCGACGGCAAACAACAGCATCATCCTTTATGGCCCTGCGTAAGTACATGAAAAGGCATGTTAAGTACAACATGATTAGCATCCACCAAAAATAGCAAGTGGGCAACATCTCTAGTATATCTTCATTGCCGAGAGTAGCACGGTAGCAAAGGGACAGATTAAAAAAGGATACAACTTTTAAATGCAATAGGCTTAACAACATCCTAAGTCATGTTTTGTAAGTTTGTAGCCATTGAAATACAACTATTTAAAAATGGATACAAGTCTTAATTGCAACACGCTTAATAACCACTGAAACCAGTACTGATATAAATGCAATTGGCAGAGTTAAACATCACAAGGCAGGTGCTGCTAGAGCAGAGAATGGCCCAGTTGTCTATAAAAAGGTAGGGAAAATAGCTAAAACATGTCAGGCATGTTTACTACAACATGCTTAATACATTGACCGTACAAAACATAGCCATTAATTGCAACTGGTATTGGTAAGATTGGTGAAAGCACAAGTGCTCCCTAGGTGGTTTTGGTAATTAATGTCAACATATCTCTTGTTGGACTAACACTTTTATCAAGTATGTTTCAGATAAGTTCAACAATGAAGTGGCATGGACTAAAGGATGTGGGAACCCCTTCAAGATGCTAAGGACAAAGGATTGGCTCAAGCTTCAAGCTCAAGACTCTTCATTTTATATTTTGGTGATCCAAGATCACATTGAGTCTATAGGAAAAGCCAATACTATCAAGAAGGGATGAGGCGTTGCTTAATGAGTTTCTTGCTCCACAGTGCTTAGTGATATGCTCCAAAACCCTCAACTACTTTCCCATTTCCACACATATGACCTAAACCTAAAGTCAAACTCGGTCCTACCGATTCTTTCTATCCAAAGGCCACCGAAGTTCAAATGTCATAGCCATCGCCACAAACCCTAGGCAAATTGGTTTCACCGATAGGGATCTCGATCTCACCGAGATGGGATTGTAATCTCTCTATTTCCCTTCGTAACGTTTCGGTCTAACCGAATTGAGCGATCGGTCCCACCGAGATTGCAATGTAAACTCTATATTTCCCTTTCGTAACATTTCGGTCTCACCGAAAAGAGCGAATCGGTCCCACCGAGTTTACCTGACCAACTCTCTGGTTAGCTAATTACCAAAATCGGTCTCACCGAGTTTGTGTAATCGGTCTCACCGAGATTACATTATGCCCTAACCCTAACCATATCGGTCCTACCGAGTTGCATGTCGGTCCCACCGAAAACCCTAACGGTTACTAGGTTTAGTGAATCGGTCCGGCCGAGTTTGTTGATTCGGTCCCACCGAGTTTGGTAAATTGTGTGTAACGGTTAGATTTGTGTGGAGGCTATATATACCCCTCCACCCCCTCTTCATTCGTGGAGAGAGCCATCAGAACAAACCTACACTTCCAACTTGCAGCCTGAGAGAGAACCACCTACTCATGTGTTGAGGCCAAGATATTCCATTCCTACCATATGAATCTTGATCTCTAGCCTTCCCCAAGTTGCTTTCCACTCAAATCTTCTTTCCACCAAATCCAAATCCTGTGAGAGAGAGTTGAGTGTTGGGGAGACTATCATTTGAAGCACAAGAGTAAGGAGTTCATCATCAACACACCATTTGTTACTTCTTGGAGAGTGGTGTCTCCTAGATTGGCTAGGTGTCACTTGGGAGCCTCCAACAAGATTGTGGAGTTGAACCAAGGAGTTTGTAATGGCAAGGAGATCGCCTACTTCGTGAAGATCTACCGCTAGTGAGGCAAGTCCTTCATGGGCGACGGCCATAGTGGGATAGACAAGGTTGCTTCTTCGTGGACCCTTCGTGGGTGGAGCCCTCCGTGGACTCACGCAACCATTACCCTTCGTGGGTTGAAGTCTTCATCAACGTGGATGTACGATAGCACCACCTATCAGAACCACGACAAAAACACCCGTGTCTCCAATTGCGTTTGAATCCTCCAAAACCCTTCCCTTTACATTCTTGCAAGTTGCATGCTTTACTTTCCGCTGCTCATATACTCCTTGCATGCTTGCTTATTATGTATTGTGAATGTTAAACTTGTGCCTAAACTCCACTTAAACCTAAAGAAGTTAAAAACTGCAACTTTGGTACTTAGTTTCTAATCACCCCCCCTCTAGACACCTCTTCTCAAGATCCTACAAGTGGTATCAAAGCATTGGTCTCCATTGCCTTGGTTTAATCACCATTGGAGGAAGATGGATGAGTCTACTTTGGGGAGTCTTAGACATAGAGTGCCTATTCTTGATGGAGAGTATTTTCATGAGTGAAAAAATGAGATGCTTGTAATTTTCAATCAATATCATTTGAACAAGTACATTGCTAGCCCTTGTGCACCTCATATTGATCCTATGCATACTACCCTTGATGAACCAATTGACATGATTAGGAATCTTAGAACCGTTAATCTTATCACTAGAGGCTTTCCTAGAAACTTAATTAGAAACTTACCTACTCTTGAGTGTGCCTACACTATATGGAAATTTCTTGAGGAACACTTTCCAAATTATTCCTTGAAAAATCTAGATGAAATTCTCCATAAGTCTAGTGCCTTGAGTAAGATGAATACTAGTGATCCTATGTTTGGTGATCGTCTATTTGAACTTACAAACCTTATGCGTGCCAAAGGAGATGTTGGAATTATTGGTGATATTATTTCCGAAGGTATAAGAATTCATAAGCAAGATCATTGTCAAACTCACTCTAACGAATTACCCTCTCTAGGACTTGATCCACCAATTGACGATGTTGAACATGGATACTATGATGAGGATGATGATAGTGACTTCGATCTTGACGATGCAATGAGACATTTTGGTCTTATGGCAAATCTTCGGGGATATATGTTAGGAGGAAAGGAATGGGTTCTTGACAGTGGATGTACCGATCACATGACCGGAGATAAAGACATGTTTCGTGAGCTTGCTGAAAATGTTAGTCCTCGAAAGTATGTCACTTTCGGTGACAACTCAAAGGGTAAGGTGGTTGGCCTCGTAAGGTGGCCATCTCACATGATAGCTCCATTCAGAATGTTATGCTCGTTGAATCTCTTGGCTACAACTTACTTTCGATTATCTAGACTTGCTGATTTCGGTTTCAATGTCCTATTTATCAAGTAGATTGCCAAGTGTTTCATCGAGACAATCATAAAATGGTCTTTACCGGTATAATGAGAGGTGATCTTTACATTGTTGAATTCTCTAAAAAGGCACAACCTAAAACTTGCTTCATTGCTAAATCCTCAAAAGGTTGGTTATGGCATAGACGACTAGGTCATGTTGGCATGAGAAACCTTGACAAGCTTATTAAAGGGAATCATATCCTTGGTGTTAACAATGTCATATTTGATAAGGATAGACTTTGCAGTGCTTGTCAAGCGGTAAACAAGGTTGGAGGAAGGCATCCCGTGAAAAACATCATGACCACAAGGAGGCAACTTGAGCTACTACACATGGATCTTTTTGGTCCCAACGCTTACAAGAGTCTCGGTGGAAATTCTTTTGGTCTAGTTATAGTTGATGATTTTTCAAGATTTACGTGGGTATTCTTTCTCGATGACAAATCGCAGGTCCAAAAGATCTTCAAAAACTTCGCTAGGAAGGCCCAAAATCAATTTGAAGTAAAGATCAAGAAGGTTCGCTGCGACAACGGAACGGAGTTCAAGAACGCAAATGTGGACACCTTTCTTGACGAAGAAGGGATTTCACACGAGTTCTCGGTTACGTACACACCTCAACAAAATGGAGTTGTTGAGAGGAAGAACCGGACGCTCATCGAAATGGCGAGAACGATGCTTGATGAGTACAAGGCAAAGCGCTTTTGGGCAGAAGCGGTTGAGACAGCTTGTCATGCAACAAATCGCTTGTATCTTCACAAGCTACTCGGCAAGACGGCATACGAGCTCCTCACCGGTAACAAACTCCAAGTTGGATACTTTCAAGTATTCGGCTCAAACTGCGGCATTCTTGATAAGCATCGTCGTTCAAAATTTGCTCCTAAGTCACATGAAGGTTTCCTACTAGGTTATGGCTAAAACTCTCACACTTACCGTGTCTACAACAATTTCACCCGAAAGGTTGAAGAGATGGTAGGTGTGAAGTTTGATGAATCTAACGGCTCGCAAGTAGAGCAATTGCCAATTGATGTAGGAGACAAAGATCCTTCGGAAGCAATCCAAGACTTGTCTATTGGCAAGGTCCGTCCAACGGAGGTGAAGGAGAGTACCTCGTCCGTCCAAGTGGAAGCTTCTACTTCACGACAAGGTGAACCAAGAGTTGATACGGAAGCATCCACAAGTGGAACACACCAAGATGAAGAAAACGAGGAAGAACATTACGAACGTCAACAACCTCCTTCTCCACCACGACAAGAAAACAACAACGCCAACAATGAAGAAGATCAAGAAGAAGAAGAAGAAGAACAAGATGAAGAAGATGTTCAACCAAAACCCAAGCAAAAGCTTTCACGATTTCGAGCAAGAATTGCTAAAGACCATCCCGTAAGCAAATATACAATGATATTCAAACCGGGAGAATCACTCGCTCTAAAACTCGTTTAGCTAACTTTTGTGAAAACTATTCTTTCATCTCTAGCATTGAACCTATGAAGGTCGAAGAAGCATTGGAAGATCCGGATTGGATAAATGCTATGCATGAAGAGCTACACAACTTTGAGAGAAACCAAGTTTGGACATTGGTTGAGAAGCCCGACAACAACCACAACATCACCGGTACCAAATGGGTGTTTCGCAGCAAGCAAGATGAAGATGGACAAGTAGTTCGCAACAAAGCACGTCTCGTCGCCCAAGGCTACACACAAGTCGAAGGTATGGACTATGGTGAGACTTATGCTCCCGTTGCTAGGCTTGAATCCATTCGCATCTTACTTGCCTATGCTAATCACCATGATATCACCTTATACCAAATGGACATTAAAAGTGCCTTTTTAAATGGTGAAATAGAGGAGGAAGTTTGTGTTAAACAACCTCCCGGCTTTATCAATCCTAAGAAACCCAATCATGTTTACAACCTTCACAAAGCTCTTTATGGTCTTAAACAAGCTCCTAGAGCTTGGTATAAATGCTTGACCAAGTTTCTTCTTCAAAGGGATTTAAAATTGGGAAAATTGATTCCACACTTTTTACTAAAAGGGTTAATGGAGAATTATTTGTATGCCAAATTTATGTTGATGATATCATATTTGGATCAACTAACCCTCATTTTAGTGAGAAGTTTGGAAAGCTAATGTCGGAGAAGTTTGAGATGTCAATGATGAGTGAACTCAAATTCTTTCTTGGGTTGCAAATCAAGCAAACTAAGGAAGGTACTTTTGTTTCTCAAACGAAGTACACTAAGTACTTATTCAAGAAGTTCAATATGCAAGAGTGCAAAGGTATGTCTACACCCATGCCTACTAGTGGACATCTTGATTTGACCAAAGATGGTAAACCAGTTGACCAAAAGGTTTATCGCTCTATGATTGGTTCATTGTTATACCTATGTGCTTCACGTCCCGATATTATGCTAACTATGTGCATGTGTGCAAGATATCAAGCTGCTCCTAAAGAATGTCATCTTAAGGCCGTAAAAAGGATAGTGAGATACTTAATTCATACACCAATTTTTGGCATTTGGTATCCTAAGAGGCCCTCTTTCGATCTTGTTGGCTACTCTGACTCGGACTATGCCGGAAATAAGGTTGATAGAAAGTCCACTTCGGGTACTTGTCAATTTCTTGGTAGATCTCTTGTGTCTTGGTTCTCCAAGAAGCAAAACTCGGTATCCTTATCTACCGCCGAAGCGGAGTACATTGCCGCTGGTTCATGTTGTGCTCAATTACTTTGGAAGACCCAAACTCTTAAAGATTATGGGATATATTTGAAACATGTTCCATTGCTTTGTGACAATGAAAGTGCTATCAAAATTGGTCATAATCCCGTACAACATTCTCGAACTAAGCATATAGAAGTTCGTCATCATTTCATTCGAGATCATGTTGCTAAGGGTGACATTAATCTTAAGCATGTTCACCGAAAATCAATTAGCGGATATATTCACTAAACTTCTTGATGAGAAAGTGTTTTGCAGGTTGAGAGGAGAATTGAACATCATTGATGCTTCAAACTTGGAGTAGAAACTCCATTGGATACATGCAAGACATGAGCTTATGACTAACCCTTGATAATTCTCTTATGATGAAAATCTTATATCTTGGATATATTTGCATCTTGCATGCTATATAACCCATGTAGGTACTTGGTTGAATCAAATTCCATGAGATTGTAATCTACTCACAACTTGAGCAATCTCTACATCACCAAGTCTCTACACTATGGTGGTTGAAGACAAGGAAGCACATAATCATTCAAACATATCCTTTGACAAACTCTATGTTGAGCTTCATGATTGACATTTTTGGATACACAAGTGCTCCTCCTTGCAAGAACTAACCCATGTAGGTAGATGGACTCAAATTCCAAGTGGTGCTCCCAACTCTTGATGAGCTACATCAACCTTGAGCAACCCACACAAGTTCAACTACATGGTCAACACCACCAACCAAGGTATGTTATTCCATCTTAGAGAAGCTTTACTCTAAGTCATGAGCTAAAGCAACTCGACAAGATGTGAATACATCAAGATGCTTAAGCGAAAAATGGTAACCCCATTTTGAGCTTAAGCGATGAGTATGACCTATGATCAAGTGATCTCACTTGACTCCTAAGTCAATATACTCTAACATAGGTGACTTTATCACGACCATCTCTAGATGAAGTTCTCTCGTGTTCTTTTACGTGTTTTTGCATTTGTCTCATGCATATTTGTTTCCCTTTAAAAAACTTCATCTAGATTTCTTTCTTTTCTTTTCTGTTTGCTCTGCATTTCCTGCATCCAATTCATTGCATATCATTCAGTAAATTCCTTGCAAATCTTTGTGAGATCTTACTAGTCTAGTGAGCTGAGGTGACAAGTGTTTTCTCTGTGATGAACTCGGCTTCACCGATTTGTTGTTTTCGGTCCAACCGAATCCTTTCGGTACAACCGACGCATACCACTCGGTGCCACCGATTTCACAACAGGAAAAACAGCTTGCCACTTATTATGTGTTTCCTCTGATCCAGCTCCACTCAATGAATCTTGTCCTCTACAAGCATCACATTTATATAAATGCTTTGTGCTGTGACTCAAGGATCAAACCCTTCTTGGAAATTGATGTCAAAGGGAGAGAGAGATCACATCAAAGCTCATCACTTCCAAAAGACATGTACTTCCACAGGGGGAGAAAGAGATCTCCAGGGGGAGAGAATACTCAAGTAGAAAGTATTTCTCAAGGATCCCAAATGCTTGGTGTTCAAGAGGAGAGATGCTACATGTCTTCTTGAGGGGAAAGACATGTTCATATGTGCTTATTTGCATTAGCTCTGTTCATTTATATCTTTCAGCTCTGATTTTTTGTTCCCTATCTTCTCCCAGTATCCCATGCTAGATTCAGGGGGAGCAAGACATCTAAGGGAAAGAAATCATTTAAATTCATTGCATACCTTTACCCTTGGGGACATGTCTAATCCAATGTAGTACTTAGTACTTACTCTCTACATGTCATCCCAGTCTTGGTATTATTGTGGTTTCTTCTGTTTGCTCTGGCTAGTAGATGTACCTGTGTTATCTAACCTTGTTTACGCAGGTTCATTCCATCCTAAGCCAACTCAAGACTACAAGGTAAGTATATGCATCACACTCATGTATATGAGGAATTCTTGTTGATGTACATACTGTTTGCAAGAAGGACTCATGAGCATGAAGGTATTTTCTTTAATATTCTTTGCTTTGATGCATATGGCCAAGATACATGTAACACATTGCCTACTCTATCATGGTTATGCTCTCACATGCTTCTATATTCCATATTCACATGATTGCATACATGTAGGGGGAGCCTATGCTTGTTACATGTCTTTCCGAAGCTTTACTTGCTATTTTTATTTCTTTATCTAAAGCTTTCATGTATGTTGTCATCAATTACCAAAAAGGGGGAGATTGAAAGCACAAGTGCTCCCTAGGTGGTTTTGGTAATTAATGTCAACATATCTCTTGTTGGACTAACACTTTTATCTAGTATGTTTGTTTCAGACAAGTTCAACAATGGAGTGGCATGGACTAAGGGATGTGGGAACCCATTCAAGATGCTAAGGACAAAGGATTGGCTCAAGCTTCAAGCTCAAGACTCTTCATTTTATATTTTGGTGATCCAAGATCACATTGAGTCTATAGGAAAAGCCAATAATATCAAGAAGGGATGAGGCGTTGCTTAAGGAGTTTCTTGCTCCACAGTGCTTAGTGATATGCTCCAAAACCCTCAACTACTTTCCCACTTCCACACATATGACCTAAACCTAAAGTCAAACTCGGTCCTACCGATTCTTTCTATCCGGCGCCACCGAGTTCAAATGTCATAGCCACTGCCACAAACCCTAGGCAAATCGGTTTCACCGATAGGGATCTCGGTCTCACCGAGATGGGATTGTAATCTCTCTATTTCCCTTCAGAACGCTTCGGTCTAACGAAGTGAGCGATCGGTCCCACCGAGATTGCAATGTAAACTCTCCGCTTCCTTTTCGTAACATTTCGGTCTCACCGAAAAGAGCGAATCGGTCCCACCGAGTTTACTGACCAACTCTCCGGTTAGCTAATTACCAAAATCGGTCTCACCGAAGTTTGTGTAATCGGTCTCACCGAGATTACGTTATGCCCTAACCCTAACCATATCGGTCCTACCGAGTTGCATGTCGGTCCCAATCAAACCCTAACGGTCACTAGGTTTCTTGAATCGGTCCGACCGAAGTTTGTTGATTCGGTCCCACCGAGTTTGGCAAATTGTGTGTAACGGTTAGATTTGTGTGGAGGCTATATATACCCCTCCACCTCCTCTTCATTCGTGGAGAGAGCCATCAGAACAAACCTACACTTCCAACTTGCCAGTTCTGAGAGAGAACCACCTACTCATGTGTTGAGGCCAAGATATTCCATTCCTACCATATGAATCTTGATCTCTAGCCTTCCCCAAGTTGCTTTCCACTCAAATCTTCTTTCCACCAAATCCAAATCCTGTGAGAGAGAGTTGAGTGTTGGGGAGACTATCATTTGAAGCACAAGAGTAAGGAGTTCATCATCAACACACCATTGGTTACTTCTTGGAGAGTGGTGTCTCCTAGATTGGCTAGGTGTCACTTGGGAGCCTCCGACAAGATTGTGGAGTTGAACCAAGGAGTTTGTAAGGGCAAGGAGATCGCCTACTTCGTGAAGATCTACCGCTAGTGAGGCAAGTCCTTCATGGGCGGCGACCATGGTGGGATAGACAAGGTTGCTTCTTCGTGGACCCTTCGTGGGTGGAGCCCTCCATGGACTCGCCAAGAACTGCTACCCTTCGTGGGTTGAAGTCTCCATCAACGTGGATGTACGATAGCACCACCTATCGGAACCACGACAAAAACACCCGTGTCTCCAATTGCATTTGAATCCTCCAAAACCCTTCCCTTTACATTCTTGCAAGTTGCATGCTTTACTTTCCTCTGCTCATATACTCCTTGCGTGCTTGCTTGTTATGTATTGTGAATGTTAATCTTGTGCCTAGACTCCACTTAAACCTAAAGAAGTTAAAAACTGCAACTTTGGTACTTAGTGTCTAATCACCCCCCCTCTAGACACCTCTTCTCAAGATCCTACAATTGGACTGGTGAGTACATACTTGGTAAGTCCTCAGAGGTAGTTCCTGGGGCACTTCATCTTGGCCAGAGCCCGCGCAAAGTCAGCGGTGGTGGAGGCGAGCTGTTCCTTCGGGTCGAAGCGTGGATCAGTGCCACTGAAATGTGTACCTACAGGCAACCAGTAAACGTTAGAAGTTAAACTGAAATTGCACAGATGATGTAAAATACTGTAAGACATGGGATGCAGCTAACCTCGACGGCAAACAACACCATCGGTCGTTATGACCCTGCGTAAGTACATGTACAGACATGTTAAGTACAATAGGTTAGCATCCACCAAAAATAGCAAACGGGCAGCATCTCTTGTGATATCCCGAGTCATGTATTGTAAGTTTGTTGCTGGTATTGGTGAAATTGAGCTAGAAAGTTAATACTTGAACATTACACAGTGTGCAATACTAAAATAAACAAGGCACGAACATGCTTAATACATCAACCATACAAAACATAGCCATTGCAAGTGGTATTGGTAAGATTGAGCTGGTCAAATCATACCTGGTAAGTCCTGGGGGTAGTCATTGGGGCACTTCATATGGGCCAGAGCCTACACCAAGTCGGCGGCGGCGGCGGCGGAGGTGAGGTGTTCCTCCGGGTCAACACGCACAACGGCCATTGCGACATCTCCTCGACCTCCACGTGATATGTGGTTGGGCTTGCGCGGTGATGCTCTGGAGGTAGGGGCGGTGGGGATTTGGAGGCATGAGGATGTTTCGCAGGCGCCATTTAAGTAATCAGGTCGGGGCCATGATAGGGATCGGTGGGTTACCTAACTGGATCCGAGCAGAACGTACATCTGGTTGAAGCTGTGGTTGCGGGGGCGGCGGTTTGAGCTGCTTAGGGGAGGGGAGGGGAGGGAGGGAGGGGAGATCTTGAGGGAATTTGATGGGTGGGTATGTGGTGGGAGGAATAAATACTAAAATCGCGCGCCTAATGAAAATTTCACTTTGAAACTTGAAACTTGGGCGAGGGAAACAACAACACAGACAAAGCGTGTAAAATACTCGTGTGCGAGAAAAGAGAAAATTGGTAGATCCCGTCTCCAAAAAATGTACATGTGTAGTTGATTTTTTTTATCAATGGTTCGCCTGGTTTATTAGGAAACATCGCATAGGTAACTGACTTATGGATCATTAACGCAAAAAAATGCACATGGGTACGCCATAGAAACCGTGTGTTTTATGATCTTCTAATAATTCTTATATCTATCAGCATTTCCAACCGCACCTAATTTCAAAATTCTCTTTCATTGTATCAGGATTATTCAATGTACATGAACAAGGCAAGGTGACACCCCTGCCTCGCTCGCGTAGCTAGATTTGATCCTATGCATCAAGAGAGAAGCTTGCTGCCATCCGTCGGTGCGGCAATTTAAGATGGTATGCGGCCAATTCGCGCGGTGAGGTGGGACTAAAAACCAGCTGCGGCCAGATCTAGTCTCCTCCGGTGGCTGCTGGTGGAAGTTTTGGGAATATTTGGGGCTTGGGTGCGGCTACAAAACTTCAGTGAACACATGCTAATCAACACTCTAAGCCCTCAAAGGATGCGCTTACCGACATTGTACATTAATAATACATAGTACCAACTTAAAGTACTACTTGTAATTTGCTCTAAGACTACTATGTATGTAGTACTGGTAGATGCTCTTAATTAATTATACAAACTTACGCGCGGCACACGCACTAACTACTTCTCGCATGCTGCCATCAGGGCTTGCTGGCCAGATGTTGGCATTCTCCTTCCCGGCCTTGTAGGCGGCAGCCACCGTGCTTTGATCTCCGCCAAGCTCTCCTCAGCACGACGTGCGACCTCTTCTTTCTTGCGGACGTGGGACTCTCTTTTCATGACTGCTTTCTGCCTTTTCCGCTCCTTTTGTGCGGCTTTGGCCGCCTTTAGATCCATTGCCCATTCGGCCATGGTAGCCTCAAGGTCCGCCCACGTAACCGTGTGGCCGCCGGCGGCAATGAACTCGGCGCGACGAGATGCCATCGCTACCTTACCATGTGTGCAGTCGCGGGCGGAGAGGAACGCGGCGAGGCGGGATGCCATCGCTTCCTTACCAGTTACTATGCGTCGCGGTGCCACAAATGACGCTTGGAGAGAGCTCTAGGACGGAGTGGCCGGGCAGCCGTACAGTGTGGTGGTTTTTAAGAGCTCAACGACAAACGCGAAGGAAATTTGGCTTCCCTTACAATTTTGCTCGTCCATTATCGCACACATTTCATCTCCGTCGCCTTCGGGAACAGTGTGGACTGAGCCTATTGTGTGTTGTGTTATGATTGCTCGGAACCCCAGCTACGCGGATCGCGCATGTGAACCGTAGGATGCGCCACGATTGAACGACAATCCACGTCCCTCACATCACACCCGTGCTGGTGTAGCTGGATTGGATTTATATGCGCTAAATGCCTAGAAAATGCACATAATCCCCTAAATATGGTAAATGAGCCTGAAAAAATGCCAAATTTGAACATGGTAATTTGCAGGGTGTATGTTCGTCGTAGAAAAAAAACTCCAGGGCAAAGAACGAAGAAAATTTGGATTCCCCATCAATGTTGGTGATTTCCCTCTCGAAAGCATGGAACTTCCTCGTTGATGGTTCGATTTATGAAGGGCGTGCATGACGACATAAGGCAAACCTTCTCAAACTTTTGCCAGGGCATGGTGAGGCCATACCATGGCACCATGCCAAGCGTCATGTTTTTGTAGCATTTATTTCATTTTTTCTATAGTTGAAAACCCAACAGACAAACATTTGTGGTTGAATATTGCCACACATTTCATCGAAATATCTGCCCATTTCTTGTAGAAGGCATGAGAATTTACTAAATGGCACGAGCATGGTTTTCCAGGCCGTTCTTGTGCACCCTTTCATGCACCGATTGTTTGAACTTGAATTATGTGCATTAATGCCTACAAATGCACACAATCCCCTAAATATGGTAAATGAATCCAGAAAAGTGCCAAATTTGAACATGGTGATTTGCAAGGTGTATGTTCATCATAGAAAATAAACTCATGGACAAAGGATATAGGAAATTTGGATCCCCCTTCAATCTTAGATTCCCCCTCGAAACCATGAAACTTTCTCGGTGATGGTTCAATTTATGAAAGGCGTGATGATGACATAAGGCAAACATTCTCAAATTTTAACAGGGAACAGTGAGGCCATAACATGGCACCACGCTAGGCGTCATGTTTTCTAAGCATGTATTTCATTTTTGTATAGTTGTTAACCCAATAAACGACGCGTTTGTGGTTGACTATTGCCACACATTTCCTTGAAATATCTGCCCATTCCTTGTAAAAGGCAGGAGAATTTACTAAATAGCAGGAGCATGGTTTTCCAGACCGTTCTTGTGCACCTTTTCATGGACGGATTGTTCGAATTTGAATTATGTGCATTAATGCCCAGAAAATGCAGACAATCCCTAAATATGGTAAACGAGCCCGGAAAAATGTCAAATATGAACACGTTGCATTGGAGGGGGTATGTTGATCGTTGGAAAAAAACTTGAATGACAAACTAGGACGGAAATTTGGATTCCCCTTCAATCTTGGTGATTTCCTTCTCGAAAGCATGGAACTTCCTCGGTGATGGTTCGATTTATGAAGGGCATGCATGATGACATAAATCAAACCTTCTCAGCTTTTTACCATGGCAAGGTGAGGCCATACCATGGCGCCATGCCAGGCATCATGTTTTTCAAGCACATATTTCATTTTTCTATAGTTGATAACCCAGTAAATGACACGTTTGTGGTTGACTATTGCCACACATTCCCTTGAAATCTCTGCCCATTCCTTGTAAAAGGCATGAGAATTTACTAAATACCACGAGTATGGTTTTTCCAGACCGTTCTTGTGCACCTTTTCATGCACCGATTGTTTGAATTTGAATTATGTGGATTAATGCCTAGAAAATGCACATAATCCCCTAAATATGGTAAATGAGCCCAGAAAAATGCCAAATTTGAACACGTTGCATTCGAGGGGGAATGTTGATTGTAGAAAAAACTGAATGACAAGCTAGGAAGGAAAATTGGATTCCCGACCCCTTCAATCTTGCTGATTTCCCCCTCGAAACCATGAAAATTCCTCGGTGATGGTTCGATTTATGAATGGCGTGGACGACGATATAAGCCAAACCATCTCAAATTCGTACCAGGGCATGGTGAGTCCATACCATGGCACCATGTCATCCGTCATGTTTTTCAAGCATGCATTTCATTTTTCTACAGTTGAAAAACCAAAAAACAACGTGTTTGTGGTTGACTATTGCCACACATTTTCGTGAAATATCTGCCCATTGCTTGTAAAAGGCATGAGAATTTACTAAATAGCACGATCATGGTTTTCGAGACCATTCTCATGCACCTTTTCATGCACCGATTATTTGAATTTGAATTATGTGCATTAATGCCTCGAAAATGCACATAATCCCCTAAATATTTTAAATGAACCCGGAGAAGTGCCAAATTTGAACAAGGTGATTTGCAGGGTTTATGTTCATCGTAGAAAAAAGCTCATGGACAAAGGACAAAGAAAATTTGGATTCCCCTGCAATCTCGGTGATTTACTATCGCACACGATTGATCTCCGTCGCATCTTCGAACCGTGTGTGTTCACCGACACATGCAAAAAGAAAGAAAGAAAACCCTCACCCACTTCATCCCCACCCACTCACCGCGGACACCTCCGCAACTCTGCACCTCATCAACTTCTATCGCGCGCGGCCATCCTAAGCTCGATGGCTGTCATTGACAGGCGGAGGTCGCGCTCCAAACGGCACGGGATTTCTCCCCTACCGCTTTCCGCCACCCATCTGCACCGACATTCTAGACTCTGGTCGATTGGGGTTTTCTGCGGAACTGGGCCAGGCATTTTTCTCATGGAGAAGGTAATCAAGTTAGCGAAATATTCACTCATCTCTTATCACGGTCGCTCCGTTCCTGTTAATCAATCAGCACAAATCAACCTGGATTCATTTATCTTCTAGCTGGTTCGAGGGTTTTCATTCATGTGTCCACAGTGCAAGCACAAATTGGGCAAGTGTGGTCGCGCCTAGTCGGAAACCAAGTTCTATCTCACCATTCCCAATGACTTCAGGGAGCGCTTGGTATGTTCAATCTCAACATACCACGGTCGGCATGGCCTAAATTTGTGAACATATACCGTCTGTTGCTACATTTGGATAAAAGGTACGGTGCCATGTGCAACCTAGATGTCGAAGCCGATCCCGCCCTATATTAGGCAAATATAAGATGTATTGTTCATTCAGTTACTCTCATATTTGCATCAAATCTTTGTTACATTATCTATTTTTAATTATATATTTTTGTACTTTGCTTTCATCTATATATTGATCTGTTCTATCAGTTACTCCCATATTTGCATCTTGCTCTGTTATTTCAATATATCTAATTTACGATCTTAATTTTCATTTCAAGCAGTACATCCCTTGCTTTGCAAGAACAGGAGTAGAAGGAAATCTTGGGCTTTACTTTTTTGATGACTCCATGGATGTCATATTGACAACGCAACATGGATTTACAATGATGGTTAGCGTAAAACTTGATAAAGATGGTCACTCCTATTTTCATGCGGACCTTTGGAGAAAAATGTCTAAGTGTTCTTAACTGAAAGCTGGCAATAAAATTATAGTGCATGCACCACAGCCTGGTCTAATTAACATGGATGTTTACTTCCCCAATGTCATCAGCCGATCAATGTCTGATCGAGGTTAGTGTCCTTTCAACTTTCTCCATGCTGGCATATTACTTAGCAAAATCGGGGTATTTGTTTTGACTAATTGATCACTATTTAAGCAACCAATTGTGATTTTATTTTCTGACTCCATTCCTAGGCGGTAACAAATTTTATTTACCAATTTATGCACACTATATATTCTTCTGCCATGCTCTGAATAAAAATACCTTTCCACCTTTCAAGCAGGATATGTTGGATGCGTAGTGAACGATCTGTATGTTACTAAGCATACAAAATTTCACTGGAAGGACTTGAAGCATGTCATAAACTTTGTTGATAATCTGACAGAGATGGCACAGCGTATGAATGCTGGATTTTGGATGGCATTAATTATATCTATGGTGCACACATTGAACAAGACCAATTGTGTGCACAAAACGCTGGTACAAAGTCTTATTTTTATGTTGATGCTCATAAACTATATATATCTTCAACAATATGTTACAATTGGTTTTTATTCTACATTTAAACAGAAATTGCCCGTTGTAGCAGTTCCTGGATCGATTTTCCGGCGTGGTCGAATTACATTTGTGCCTGCTAATAATGCCAAAGTGATTGCAAGGTACTGCATTTCCCGCAGAAAGGAAACCATTCAAATTAACAAGTTCTCGCTTGTTGTGGCAATGCACCCATATGGGAAAACTGGAGACACTGTTCTACTCATGCTCTACCAAGGCACAGGAGGGATCTTCCTTTACATTGACGAGATGTCGAGTCACCGTGAGCAAGCTCCTTCCAGTGGATAGTTGTGGTTGTTGGCCCTCGGCCTCTTAAAATGTGCTAGCTGTTACTATGTTAAGTATGTAGATATGGACCATATGATTGTTGGCCCTCAACCTCTTAAAATGTGATAGTTGTTACTATGTTAAGTATCTAGATATGGACCATATGGTTGTCAAAACCATGTTACGAAGATCCTCCTTTTGTCGAATAGTGTAACCACTATATATATGTTATTCAAATGTTGTTAGCCAAGTTCTTAAATTTTCATGGAAAGTATTAGTATCGTACACAGTTCATTGGGTTAAAAGTGTGCCCGATCTCTAGAAGGCATTTGCATATTAACTGTCCATATTGCAAATTCACACATGTGTTAACATAAGGAAACGTATGTGTAACTTACTAATAATCGCACACGAGTAATCGTAGATGCATCATGTGTGATACTCCTAGCCACGCAAGCAACTAGTTTGCAATTTTCAAAGTTTTTTGTACACACAGAGTCGCACACGAATTAACTATAGTAACCGTCTTTTGTAATTTCTCATCGCAAATAGTTTATCCGAGTCAGCTGTTTGCCGCATATCACACACATCTTGTTTACAGGACTCGGTTGTGTTCTTTTGGTTCATCGCAAACAGTTCATCTATGTGAGCTATATGCCGCATATCACACACACCTGGTTAAGTTGAATCATTTTTGTTGTGTTCCCTAATCGAAAAAAGTTCGTCCGAGTGAACCGTATGCCGTATATCACACACACATTGATCTGCCTAATCGTTTCTGTTGCACGCCCTAATAGCAAACAGTTCATCTGAGCCGACTGTATGCCGTATATCGCACACACTTTGACATGGCTGCCCGTTTCTGTTGTTTTATCTCATCGCAAATAGTTCCGATGGATCAACCGTGTGCCCTGCATCGCACACGCAATTAAAATCTGAACCGTGTTTGATGTCTCCGCCATCGCAAACGTTTTGCATCTTTTTTGACGGTTTTTTACATCATCGTTTGTGATTAATGCATCGCACACAGTTTCGTCAAAGGGTCTCTGATCGTAGTGTCGCATTAGCAGCATCCTGTATAGTGACGCTTTGATGGTGAAACAAACGCCCATGGGTCAAGTGTTTAAGAAGAAATCGGTGTTCTGGAAATTACCTTACTAGTAGATTCTACGTGTATGTCACTGAATCTATGTCATGAACGTAGAGAAGAATGTATGTGAAAGCATCCTTGGTACTCTGATCAAGATTAAAGGTAAAACAAAGGATTGTGACGGTGCACGGCTTGATATTCTTACTAATCAATCAAAACGCAAGTGAAGCAGAAGATGATAAAAAATTCATCAAAAAGCTCGCCAGAGTTACAATTTCAGTACAAAAGAAGCAAAAGAGTTCTTGACCTATTTGTTGTCAGTTAAGACACCTTCTTCCTACTCCGCAAACATGAGAGTCTTGTGGATGTGAGCTCAGGTAAAATGAAGTTGGGACACATGACATCACATGATGGCCACGTAATGTTGACACAAATCGTCCTAGTGGCCATTGAGCTCTGTCGTTTCTTCAACCAACTACGGCAGAAAGTTGTTGATCCTGGAGAGTGGATCATATGCAAGAGTATATTGCAAGAATGTTGTTCAATCTAGACATATTTTTCCCACGGTCGTTCTTTGATGTCATGATCCATCTCACTATGCACCTTGTCGATGAGATAAAGTATTGTGGTCATGTGTTTCTTTGCAACATGTATCCCTTCGAGCGGTTCATGGGAATACTGAAGCGCTATTGTCAGAACTAAAACCATCCAGAGGCAAGCATCCTACAAGGATATACCACGGAGGGGGTGGTTGAGTTTTGCACCGAATACATGAAAAAAATACCTATAGGTTTGCCCCTCTCTCGCCACGAGGGAAGGCTGAAAGGTAGCTGGTCCTTGCTGGCACGCAAAAGGCTGCACCCAGAGAATTGGCAGAGAAAGCCCATTTGACGGTACTTCTTAACAGCCCAGTTCTCAGCGCTTATGCCAAAGAACACTTCGTGGAGATACACCAAAGCTTCATACCAATGGTGCCTTCATCAGACGTGGAGATGGAGGAGGGCACTAAGAACTATGCTGAATGGCCAAAGAACCATTTGGCACAAGGATCCATGGATGACATTGCTACGTGGTTGGCACAAAAGCCATCACCTACGGTGTTGACGTACCAAGCATATGACATAAATGGCTACATGTTCTACACTGAGGAACGTGATGAGAAGACCTCATATCACTACGGCTCTGTTCGAATCGAATGCAGGACTGTAGAGGAAGCTAATAAAAGGGTATACTATGGAACCATCAAAGTGTTTTGGGAGCATAACTATGTGAAAATAAAGGTGGCATTATTCAGGTGCACACGGATCCCTCTTGGTCAGGTAAATGTTGATGATTACAGGAAGACCTGTGTTAACAGGACAATGATGGCATATCACACAGACCCGTTCATTCTTGCCAGCGATGCTACCCAGATTTTCTATGTGGAGGACCCCTTGCATAAGAACTGACATGTAGTGATGCATGGGAATAGGAGGGTACTGGATGTCGAGGATAGTGTCGATGAGGTGAATTTGTTGAGTTGCCAGCCAGGGGATCACGCACCCATCTAACAGAGAAGAGTAAAATCATCAGAAAACCCAAGTTCATTCGGGGTCAACCTAATGATCCTAGTTCCCCCGTGTACATGGAAATTAAGCCTTAAGACTAGTTTCTATGCCTACCCTGCAACTTAATTCGTTCAATTTAGAACTCGCGTGTACTGAATTTGTGAGTTATGCCCGGTTTTCTACTGATGTGAGAACCGCTAATATGTTGACCTTGATATATTGTCAACTCAGGCAATGAATATGAATTGTTTATTATTATTATTATTATTATTATTATTATTATTATTATTATTATTATTATTATTATTATTATTATTATTATTATGCCATAGAGGTAGCACACTCAATTGGTCTCACTCCAGTATGTATGAACAGAAGATATGTAATCTGGTGTGCGAATAGCACATGGTTCGTTCATGAAAGCCGTGTGCCAACCAAACCCCGCGCCCGATCTGAGTCGTGCTTTCTGATTGGCCAGAACCCAAACCTCACGGATCGTACGTCTGCACCGTTGGATGCTCCCAGATCAAACGACAATCCTCATCCCTTTTGCATAGAAAATGCAGTTCTGGTTGTAATTTTATTTTTATGCACACAATGCACGTTAAACTCAAAAATTTTTATTAAATATAGCTAACGATACTTCAAATGCGCCAGAAAATCAAACCCATGGTATAATGGTGATTGCGTACCTTGGAAATTTTTATGAGGCCAAACGATGAAGTCACCGGCCACTGGAGTTTGAATTGACACGTCTCCTTTTGGAAACCATGATCCTTCATGTGATATGCTCTGGTTTCGAAGGAGCGATCATCAAAACTTGCGCCAAACTTTACCAAAAAATTTCCACAGGGTCGTGAGAGCACGCCACGGGCACACATCGATTTTGTTGATGTCCGGACTCCATCTGAATTTCCTGTAATTAAAATACTAACTAGGCCTACTCCAGTGGCCGCACCTCGCGGCCGAAATGTTTGAAACTTCTCCCAGCTTCTTGGACAAATGGATGATAACTTCATAAGCGATGCACAAATGATTTGTACACCATCTTTGCTAAGGCTGGCCATAGTGGGGGTATCATAGCCGGAATCATGCACACGGGAATAGCAAATATGATGATGTGGCAAGGAATTAAAGAAGGGAGAGTGGGTTAGAGTAACATAGGTAGATATTGTAACATAATAAATGGTATACTATTTTGTGTCATGCATGGCCATAAATACGGTCATCTATGAAACTACTCTATGACACTATGCACTATGAAGGTAGTATCGTACACTAGTATCATATGCATGATACTAGTATATGATACTCCCCACTATAAGGCTGACCATAGTGGTGGTATGATAGCCGGTATCTTGCACTCAGAAATAGCAAGTATGCTGATCTGGCAAAGAACTAAAGAAGATAGAGAGGGTTCGAGTAACATAGGTAGATACCATATCATGTTAAATGCGATACTAATTTGTGTCATGCATGGCAATAAGTATGATCATCTATGATACTACTCTATTATACTATGCACTATAAAGGTAGTATAATACACTAGTATCATATGCATGATACTAGTATATGATACTCTCCACTATGAGTAGCCTAAGTAGCCTAACTAACACCCACATGTAGTGTAGTAGGGTTTTGACTTTATCTACACTAAATGCAAGGTAAGTTCAAAAAATGACTTAAACATAGCAGATAAGACCGGAAAATGGGCCAGAAAATCAAACCAAGGGTATATTCGTGATTGTTTACCATGATTCTTTTTCGAGGCAGAACGATGTAGTCACTGACGATTTGGAGTCTGAAGTGCCGCGTCTCCTTTTGGAAACTATGATCCTTCTTGTGAGATGCTCTGGTATGGAAGGTATGAGCACCAAAACTTGTGCCAAACTTTACAAAAAAAAATTCCATGCGATCGTGAGAGCACGCCACAGTGACACAATGATTTTTGTTATTTCCGCACTCTATATGCATTTCCTGTAATTAAAATACCAACAAGGCCTACGCCTCTGGTCGCACCCTGCGACCGAACTGTTTGAAGTTTTTTCCCGTTTCTCGGACAATGAATGAAAACTCGTAAAGCGACACACAAATGATCTTGCTAACACCCATGTGTAGTTGCGACTGTATATATGTGCAAAAAATGACTCATATATAGCAAACAAGATCTCAAATGCACGAGAAAATCAAACCATAGGGTACAATCGTGATTTCTTACCAAGGAAAAAATTGGAGGCGAAACGATGAATTCATGTTTTCATCAAACAAACATATGATGTTAGTTCTTGTAAATGTTTTGAAATAGCACAAGGTTCACTCACGAAAGTCGGGTACCTACTAAACCGTGGCCAATGCCCTCCCCCCCTGCTCCGCATGCAATCTGAGTCGTGTGTTCTAATTGGCCAGAACCCAAACCCCAGGGATCGTACATCTGCATCGTTGGATTCTCCTTCATTGAACGGCAATCCTCATCCCTTTCGAGAACACTTGCAGTTCTGGTTGTGATTTTATTTATATACACAAATTGCACATTAAATTAGAAAAATGTCTTAAATATAGCAAACGATACCTGAAATGCGTTAGAAAATCAAACCCGTGGTATAGTGGTGATTGCGTACCATGAAATTTTTTATGAGACCAAACGATGAAGTCACCGGCCACTGGAGTTTGAATTGACACGTCTTCTTTTGGAAACCATGACCCTTCTTGTGAGATGCTCCGGCTTGCAAGGAGAAATCATCAAAACTTGTACCAAACTTCACCAATTTTTTTCCACGGGGTCGTGAGAGCACGCCACGGCCACACGCCAATTTTTTTTATGTCTGGACTCCATCTGAATTCCCTGTAATTTAGATACCAACTAGGCCTATGCCGGTGGCCGCACCTCGCGACCGAAATGTTGAAACTTCTCCCCATTTCTCGGACAATGGATGAAAACTCGCAAAGCGACACACAAATGATTTGTATACCTTCTTTGCTAGCTAACACCCAGATGTAGTTGTAGAACGGTTTTTATTTATATGCACTAAATGCAAGGTAAGTGCAAAAAAATGACTTAAATATAGTAGACGAGACCTGGAATGGGCCAGAAAATCAAACCTAGGGTATATACGTGATTGTTTACCATGAAAAAAATTCGAGGAGGAACGATGTTATCACCGACAATTGGAGTCCGAAGTGCTGCGTCTCCTTTTGGAAACTATGATCCTTCGTGTGAAATGCTCTGATTTGGAAGGTGTGAGCATCAAAACTTGTGCCAAACTTTACCAAATTTTTTCCATGGGATCCTGAGAGCATGCCACGGTGACATAACCGATTTTCGTTATTTTCGGACTCTATATGCATTTCTTGTAATTAAAATACCAACAAGGCCTACGCCTCTGGCCGCACCCTGCGGCTGAACTGTTTGAATTTTTTCCCGTTTCTCGAATAATGAATGAAAACTCCCAAAGCGACACACAAATGATCTTGCTAGCTAGTACCCACGTGTAGTTGCGACTATAGCAAACGACTCAAATATAGAAAAATATACCTCAAATGCACCAGAAAATTGAACCATAGGGTACAATGGTGATTTCTTACTGTGGAAAACAATATGGAGGCAAAATGTTGAACTCTTGTTTTCATTCAAATGAAAATATTCTGTTAGTTCATGTAAATGTTTTCAAATAGCACACGGTTCACTCACAAAAGCCGTGTGCCTACCAAATCATGGCGGATGCCCCCCTTGCTGCACGCGATCTAAGTCGTGCGTTCTGATTGGCCAGAACCCAAACCCCACATAACGTATGTCTACACCATTGGATGCTCCCAGATCGAACGGTAATCCTCATCCCTTTCGAGAGCAAATGCAGTCCGACTAGGATTTGATTTATATGCCAAAAATCACGGTAAATCCCAAAAATGTTTTAAATATAGGACACAAGACCTGAAATGCTCCAGCAAATCAAACCTGTGGTATAATGGTGATTGCTTACCGTGGGAAAAAATTAGAGGTGAAACAATGAACTCACATCTTCATTTCAAAATTAGCACGTCTTCATTTCAAACAAAATTATGCTCTTTGTGCACACGAGCGCTTAGAGGAAACCGTTTGCATAGGCCTTTCCGCGTGGCGACCAGGGATATTTTTTCACCCTTTTCACCTAGGCCGCCAACACCCTCCAACCGCCCACCCGCGTTTCACTCAATTAGTCCACCCAATCTCCATCACCAGCTCCGCCTCCCCCAAATCCACAACAGAACCCTCTCCGACACTGGCATGCTCACCCCGGCCGTGTGCCCGCTCTTCGACGTCAACCCTACTTCCACTATCATTCCCAACACGCGGCTGCCCGCACCTCGCCGTCTTCGTTTGCTCGCCAGCCACCCTCGAGCATATCGATAATGTAAGCCTCTCCTCTCCTGTGTTCCTTCTGGGTTTGCATTAAGAAACCTATTAGTTACTGCTCTCCGTCGCGGTGAGGCATATTCCTCACAATCCCTCTTCCTATTTCGTTCCGTATGTTCCCAAATTGGCTATAAAATAATGGAAAGCGTATATATGTTCATTATCGACCTTCCAAACTAGTACACATAAGTTGTATTTTTTCCAATAAGTTACTGCAGATTTACAGATCGTGGGCGCCCGAGTCACACAAAATTAACAAATAACCCGTACATTTTCTAAATTATTGCATGTCATGTTTAGACAGCTTGATACCAAGTTGTTAGTTTCATGCTTATCCTCCTTTCCTGAGTTTCACATGTGTTCTCTGTAGATGCTGAGTAGAAGCGACAACACTCATGCTACAGGCGATGTATCTTCATGTGATTCGGACAACCCTAGGTCTTTAGCAGATGGTGAGGGATCAAGTAATCTTGAACAGGATAGAGCTGCAGCAATTACCCATCCGATCAGGACATGGAGGAACGCTCGAAGGAAGCCCACCCACCATCCTAAAGGTGTATATGAAGTAACCGAGATCGATTTAAAGTCCTGGGCTCCAACTAAACCAGATAAAGCACGCATGAAGTTTAGGAGTGTTTGTGGATTTGTTGGTAGGTCAAGGCTCAACATTAATCTGCTGGGGTTTCCAAAGGCTGGCACAGAAGCACGGAAAAGGATAATCCGTAAGATTATGGATCACTTCAACGTTCCAGAGCAGTGGAGAATGCAGGTGGAACACGCTGCACTGAAGAAGGCTAGAGATGCTTGGAGAAACTGGAAGCACGTCTTTGTACAAGAAGTACTTGAGTGAAGGCAAGGACCCAATCCGCATACCCCCAAATTACAAAGGCGGTGGGCAGAATTCAAAAGGGTCGTGCCAACTACGTAGTTCTTTGAGAAGAGTGCCAAGCAATCGGAACTTCAGAAGAGGAACACACACACACACCGTATGGGTGTGGCAGGATACTACGACATGAAACCGATATGGGATCAGGAGGACAAAGAAGCAGTAGCGGCGGGTGGGAAACCGACCTTTAGTGAAATCAGGGGCGAACACGCTAGAGACTACTTGTGGGCATGTGCAAGGAGGTGTGATGACGGAACTTATTACTTTGAAACTCACATGACGAAGAACTGTATCGCGTGATTTTAAAGGCTTCCAAGATCCCTGGAAGGTTCTACAGGAAATCAGGGCCATGTGACATTCTATCCGATGCTCTGGAAACAAGAGAGCCCCCTGGCCATGCAAGGGGTATAGGTGTTAATGTCCCGCACAAGAGGGCTTTCACACTTAGCAAATAAGAGAGGCTCAACATGTAAAAAGTGAGGAGTGAAATGAAGCAGAATGAATTGTATGAAAGGTTGAGGAAGGACATGTATCTGGCTGTTCGAAAGGATATTGAGGAGTCAATGATGATGCAAAAGACTGTAACACTGACACATAGCCAGCAGACGGGAGGGGAGGCGGGCATGGAGGATGATGGTTATTGCGCCATAGCACCGCAGAAGAGTAGAGGTGCATCAGCAGACCCCAACAACACTGAGACTGCAGTTGCTCATGACGATGCTATATCTGATCTATTTCGAATGAAAGACAGACTGAAGGGCGTGCTTACACATTATGAAGGTACATTAAAATGTGCAACAACCTCGGTTTGCCCACCCTTCTTGGAAGAGGGCCTCTTGTTGGACAATGTGCCATTGAAGCCGAGCAATGTGAAGTGCTACATGACTGAAGCAAAGCCTGGATTCAATGAATTTGCCCTGAAGAATTTCCTAGGAGACTTTGATGAGCAAAGGACCTTGGGAGAAACACTATTACATCACATCCAGTGGCCACGAAAGGAAATAGATTTCATGGAAGAGATCCCTGAAGCCCCTCTAAGAGCAACCAATGTCGCCCCTCAACCGTTGCTGCTCTCCCTGCCACAGCAGCTCTCGCGTGCTTCCCCCAAAGAACCTAATACTCGTAATCCGATGGCTGATGCATCAACCTGTGATCAGCCGGCCCGACTTTGTGTCGTACAAGCCATGTCATCGTCCGCCCCAGAGCAAACAGTGGCAAGGCCTACAACTGCTAAAGACGCACCACCGGTTCTGATGTCGGCCGCTGAAGGAGCGGGGGGAGACCCAACTGCAGCACATGCTCAGTAGACCAACCTGGTGGAACGGACTGCTAAGCAGTTTGATGCTTCGGAATCGCGTGCGAAGCAGTTTGTAGGTCCAGAACCGACTGCTCATTAGTCCATCGGTCTGTAGCCGCGTGATCAGCATACCAATGCATTAGCACTTCCTGCTCAGTAGACTAACGCGTTGGCATGGCCTCGTTAGCAAACCGACAAGTTGGCACCACCTGCGCAGAAACCTGACATAGCTTCAACACATGGTTAGCAGTCTGATGCCTCTAGTCCTAGAGCCCAGCAGTCCATCACAGCAACAACGCCCGCTCAGCGGTCCGACATAGCTAAACCGTCTTCTAAGTGGTCCGTTGAAGCTTCACCGTCTACTCGGCAGTCTACCTTTGAGCCAACCAGGAGTTGTACCAGAAGTGCTTCAAGTACCAAGCAGGAAGCAGCCAAAACGGATGCACCCGCGAGGAAGCATGCCGTGAGAGCGACGAGGAAAGAAAATGATTGCCTCTTACTTAAAGCACTCACCGCCCAGAACCAAATTAACAGCAAGTTGTTCGAATCGGGGAGTAATATTATTTCTGACGGCATGGATGATGAAGAAATATCTTCGCAACTTGCTAAAAATAAAGTAGAAGTACTTGAAGCACGCAATTACGTCCATGGCCAGCCATTTCTTGTTGGTGAATATTTTGATGAGTGCAGCTCCAGTTGCCGCGAGTTACATAAATATTGCGTGGATCAAATGTTAGCAGGTCATCATGTTCTACTAGTCCACTACAAGAGAGATCATTTCCGACATGAGGTTGGTTCCATTAGTGTGAGTTTTGAGGTTACATCTCTTATTCAACTTCAACGAGCTCGATGCCACTCTTGTTAGATGCCTGATTTTGTAAGTACTTAACAAACTCTGATCAACTTCTCCATACAAGGTTGTAAATGATAAACAACTAACTGCATTTTATTCCTCTCAGGGGATTGAATGCACAGAGAAGAAAAAGAGAGAGTGTGTATTTCATAGATCCTGCATTAGAAAATGGCACAACATTACATGGTAAGGATGAACGGGAGTGGGCCATTAACACGGCCATCCATATCTTCAAAAACACGTCCCATGCAGAATCATTTCTCTGGCCATATCATGAACGGTAAGTCAAGTAAACAACCACACATACACTGATTGTCTTTCAGATTTTGACATAATTCGTAAGTTCATGGCTTTCTAAATATGTAGCAATCACTGGATATTGGTATTCATTGTTCCAAACAAGAACACAGTTTACTATATGGATTCTCTCAGAGAGTCAACAAACACTCAGGATCTGACGTATCTTCAGCAATTCATGGATATGTATTGAATTCTGTGATGTTGACACTAATTTTCATTCATACCTGGTTCAATAATTGATGTTTTCAAAATTCATCTTCATTTTCAGTGTGCTCGCATTGTGGAAAACTAAACCAGGGAACCTGTTCAAGAGGGAACTACAATTGCAGCACGCGATCGTTTCTCCGGTAACACATCGAAATCCGTTATTTTCAGAAAATGTATCCAATAGTCTGCAAATACCTTTTCTTACGCTAGTCTAATGTTCACACTTCTAAATAAACCTCTTTCTATTTCTGTCCAAAGAAAAAAATACATCTAACACCGAACAGGTTGTTCCTAACAGAACAAATACATGACTAATTCTGTACAAAAATTTGTAGTGTCCTCAACAAGCAGGGACCAACCTTTGTGGATACTACATTCGCAGACACATGATATCCATCTGCAAATCTGCTGAGAGTTGTGAAGATGCTCGCAAATTAGTACAAGTAAGTATATCTTAATTAATATCTTCTACTCCACTCATATGGCACATTCTGATCTTAAAAATACTGCAGCTCGTTGTAGAACCAAGGACCCCTGAACCGCTCCCCGCTGGTGAATTTCTAATGGTTCGGAGATTTATCAGCGACTTCTTCTTGAATCACTACATCAATCCCACTGGTGATAATGAAGATTTCAGCATGCGTTCTCCTGAAACACTAAGTAAGAGTTAGCCGCTAAACATATACACATGGATCCATTGTTTTCCATCTGATGAGGTCTTCATATTTTGTACCCTATGATTAATTATGTAATGCATATATATGTCCACAAATCATTGGAATTTAGCTACCATTTGTTCAACTGCAGTTGTTGCGAAATCTGATGAATGTTCTTCCTGTGGACACTATTTGTTCAATTGAATATTGTGGCGGATTTGCTCTTTGCATGCCGATTCAAATGGGATATTTTTGTATTAACCTGGCAATTGCTCCGCGCACGGTTCAACTAAATGAGTGTGTGCGATCCACATCGGAAAGCATACGTCAATCATACCGGAACCGTCGGTGATACACAGCAGATTGCAAATGATTTGTAGCACTACTACATGTGCGTAGGTGTAGCGACCAGACCTCAAACAGTCTAATCTCTGTGCTCAAGTGTCATCCCTGGATCAGTAATGCTGACACCACACAGTACTCGAAGGATTTATAACAGAGTAGCAATCACACACTTATTACATCGAATGTCTCAAGAGAGAACTTGACAAAATAAATATGGCTTAAGGCCATCTAATAACGATAACAGCAGAAGGCTTGGAAGGATAAGCGAGTCCATCAACTCCAACGGCATCACTGAGTATAGAACCACGACCTAAGCACCTCACTGTCAAATGCGAAAAATCTGCAACATGAAACGTTGCAGCCCGAAACGGGTCAAGACATGGAATATCTTTGGCAAAGTAACACATAGAGAATAATGAAAAAGTAAGCCTATACTACATGCATATATGGTTGGTGGAAAGTTCTATGGTTACAGTTTTGCGTAAAGCCAATTTTTCTCTACTGCAAAGGAATAAATTTATTTAACTATCGTGGTGGTTGTTGAACATTCAGAATGGTTGACAGCATCCTCAATCCCAATTAAAAGTACTCATTAACAACCCAACAATATTAATTAGAGTAACATGATGAGATTCACATGATATCCAAGTACTAGATACTCAAGATGTCCATAACCAGGGACACGGCTAACCATGATTAGTTTACACACTCTGTAGAGGTTTGTGCACTTTTCCCCACAAGACTCGATCTCCTCCTTTTGATTTCTCGCACTACATGGTGTTTGACAAACGGATGACCGAGACATAGTCTTTCAGAAGCGCTAGCACCTTACGTGTGGGTAGACCATACCAACCTACAACCCCTACATCAGCTAGTCTACCCGTAAGAGTTCGCACAACTTAGTCAACTATGCTAGAGCCCATAGTAGCATGTGGCTGCACACGGAAGTTTCTAGCATGAATAATCTCATGATCCCTTTGAGCCTGGGTGGCGGTCTGAAGAAAAACAGGCAAGTCCTGGAAACCAGGTGCCTAATTCCACCCAGATGTGCGTTTAAGTTGCCACCTTAAATAAACCATTATTTTAACAATCTCACATCTGTCATGGATACACTCACCCAATCCACGTCTACTAGCAAAGCATGGCATAATAAGCAAACGTAGAAGTAACTCCCAAAGGTTTGAATATAAATCAGGTAATAGGTACTACCTCAAACTACTTCCCATCCCACAATTTAATTAGATCCTAATCATGCAATGTTTGAGGATAGATCTAATGCATAAAAACTGGGTATGAAAAGTATATGATCAAAGTGTTACTTGCCTTGCTGATGATCTGGGAAACCTAGAGACTCGAAGTAACAGGCGGTGCACTCCGGGTATTCTATCGCAGACAAACAATAAAGCGTACAATAAGTACTCATCCAATGCACAGGTAAAACTCAGACAAAAGATCTAACCAGAAAGTTCAACTTTAGAACTCCGGTTTGCAAAAAGAATCAAATCAAACGAAGCAACGAAAGTCAAACGGCGAAAGAAAACAGCTCCATTTTACTAATATGGATCTAAGTCAAATTTTACAGAGGCAAAAACTGGTTTAAGTTGGTTATTCAGAAAGAGGGTTTCGAGACGAAACTCCACGTGCTTGAATCGCCTGATTCCGATAAACGAGCGAAAAGTTATACTAAAACGAAAATCGGATCGAAAATCGCGATCAGAAAAATCGCGGATTAAATCTCGAGAAAAGAAAACGACGAACAGGTTAACGAACGGACGTTCGTTAACTAGAACTAATCTGACGAACACGTTCGTTAAAACGAACGAACGAGCGAACACTCGCTATTTAACCGAACCGAAAATAATAATAAACTGATCTAATAAAAAAAGAAAACTAAAAAGAACCGACGAAACTAAAAAACCGATCGGTTTTTATAAAAAAACCGGCGTGGAAAACGAGGCGGCGGCGAACCTCGGTGGCGAGGTCGGCGGCTCCGGCGGGCGGCGGCGGCGGATCGGGCGGCGGCGGGGTTAGGGTTAGGGTTTGGTCTTGGTGGCGTCAATTTGGCCGAGGTCGGTGGGCAGGCGGGTGGTGAGTGGGTGAGGCGGCTCGGGGCAGCGCTATTTAAAAAAGGCTGCCCAGGCGGAGTCCGCTCGAAGTCTGGCCGATAAGTCGGTTCGTTTTTTTTAAATAATTTCGCGCATAAAAACAAACAAAAGAAATACTAAACGGACTCCAAAAATCTCGAAATAAATTTTCCCCGGCTTCTAAAATCAAGCCGGACTAGATGAACATTTATTTGGGGCCTAAATGCAATTTTGAAAAACGCACATTTTTCCTAAATTCAAATAAAATGGCGAAAAACTTCAAAATAAAATCTTATTTGATTTTATTATTAAATCCTCATTATTTCTTTATTTTGGGAAAGCCATTTTATTCCCTCTCTCATATTTTTGTAATAGAAATAACTAAAGATAAAATAAATAAAATCAAATGATCCTATTTTCAAAATTTGAGAAAACTCAAATATGAAAATAAAGAAATCCCCAACTCTCTCCGTGGGTCCTTGAGTTGTGTAGAATTTCTAGGATCGAGCCAACCATGCAACAGAAATATGATATGCAATGGTGATCTATGTATAACATTCCAAATTGAAAATTTGGGATGTTACAAACCTACCCCCTTAAGATGAATCTCGCCCTCGAGATTCGGGTTGGCTAGAAAATAGGTGAGGGTGGTCCTTAAGAAGATCTTCCTCTCGCTCCCAGGTGGCTTCATCCTCAGTGTGGTTGCTCCACTGAACTTTGCAAAACTTAATGACGTTGTTGCGGGTGACTCGGCTGGCATACTCAAGAATCTTAACTGGTTTCTCCTCATAGGTCAAATCGTTATTCAACTGAATCGCCTCTAGTGGCACAGCATCTCTCAGTGGTATATCCGCCATCTCTGCGTGACACTTCTTCAACTGAGAAACATGAAACACATCGTGAACACCTGACAAACCTTCGGGTAATTCCAACTTGTACGCAACTTCTCCCATGCGCTCCAAAACTTTGTATGGTCCCACAAAACGTGGCACTAATTTTCCTTTAACACCAAAACGCTTAACTCCTCGAAGCGGAGATACTCGAAGATAAACTCTGTCTCCGTCTTCATATTCTGTCTCCTTGCGTTTTGAATCTGGATAGCTCTTCTGCCTTGACTGGGCTACCTTGAGCCTATCACGAATCAACTTCACTTTCCGTTCAGACTCCTTAATCAAATCCGGTCCAAAGAACTGGCGGTCTCCAACTTCATCCCACAATAGCAGGGTTCTGCACCTCCTTCCGTACAAGGCTTCGAAAGGTGCCATCTTCAAACTGGTTTGGTAGCTGTTGTTATAAGAAAACTCCGCATATGGCAAGTTGTCATCCCAACTTGATCCATAATCCAAAGCACATGCTCTCAGCATATCCTCCAAAATCTGGTTGACTCTCTCGGTTTGTCCATCTGCTCTATGGATGAAAAGCTGTACTAAACTCGATCTGGTTCCCAAAGTTTCGTACAACCGCTTCCAGAACTTTGAGGTGAATTGGGTTCCTCTATCCGACACGATACTCCTCGGAACTCCATGCAAGCATACAATCCTTGTCATGTATATCTTTGCCAATTTAGCACCGCTGTAGGTAGTCTTCTTTGGAATAAAATGAGCTACCTTCACAACCGATCGACTACAACCCAAATCGAGTCATAGCACGAGCGGGTCTGGGAAATCCCGTGATGAAATCCATGCCTAGTTTATCCCACTTCCATTCGGGTATAGGCAATGGTCAGTAACAATCCTGGCCGCTTCGATGTTACCTTTCACTTTCTGACACACATCACAAACTGCTACATACTCTGCGATATCTTTCTTCATTCCGGTCCACCAGAAAGTATCCTTCAAATCCAAATACATCTTGGTACTTCCGGGGCGGATCGAGTACGGCGAATCATGTGCCTCTTGCAAAATCAACTTCCGAATCTCCGGATCACTTGGTACGTAAACGCGGTCCTCAAACCATAGGGTATCGTGCTCATCCTCATGAAATCCCTTTGCTTTTCCCTTGCTCATCTTCTCCTTAATAGAAGCAACTTCCTTATCTGTCTTTTGAGCTTCTCTGGTTTTATCCATCAAAGTAGATTGAATCTCCAACGCTGCTACATAGCCTCGCGGGACTATTTCCAAACATAGCTCCTGGAATTCCTCGGCTAATTCTTTTGGTAAAACTCCGGTCATTAGGATGTTTACATGACTCTTCTGACTCAACGCGTGCGCTACCACGTTAGCCTTCCGGTGGTAATGCAATCTCATATCATAATCCTTGATGAGCTCCAACCATCTCCTTTGCCTGAGATTCAACTCCTTCTGCGTGAAGATGTACTTCAAACTCTTGTGATCCGTATACACCTCACAATGATTTCCAATGAGGAAATATCTCCACGTTTTCAATGCATGCACTACGGCTGCTAACTCCAAATCGTGCGTGGCATAGTTTAATTCGTGAGGTTTCAAATTTGTCGTGAAGCATCTGAAACAACTCTTCCCTCCTGCATAAGCCTTGCTCCCAGTCCTCGACGTGAAGCGTCGCAATAAACTTCGTAATCCTTGCTTTGGTCTGGTAGGATTAATACTGGTGAGGTAACCAAACGCTTCTTCAACTCTTGGAAACTAGCCTCACACTCCTCAGTCCATATAAACTTGGTATCCTTCTTCAATAATTCTGTCATGGGATTCGCAATCCTTGAGAAATTCTCAATGAATCTCCGGTAGTATGCTGCGAGTCCAAGGAAACTCCGGATCTCTCCAACTGTTGTTGGCGCTTCCCAGTTTGTCACCGTGGCAACTTTTGTGGGGTCTCTTTGCTATACCTTCTCCGGATATAACATGTCCGAGAGATCCAACTTCCTTCAACCAAAACTCACACTTGCTGACCTTGGCATACAACTGATGTTCTCTGAGCTTCTCGAGTACCAAACACAAATGCTCCTTATGTTCTTCTTCATTCTTTGAGTAGACCAAAATATCGTCAATGAATACCACGACGAACTTATCCAAAAACTCCATAAACACCTTGTTCATCATGTTCATAAAATAGGCCGGGCGTTAGTCAGACCAAATGACATAACGGTATACTCATACAGCCCGTGCACAGTGGTAAAAGCCGTATTAGGTATATCCTGCTCCCGAATCTTCAACTGATGGTATCCTGATCGCAAATCGATCTTGGAAAATACCTTAGCTCCTTGCAATTGGTCAAACAAGTCGTTGATCATCGGCAACGGGTATTTGTTCTTAATGGTCACTTCATTCAATCCTCGATAATCAACAACCATTCTTAATGATCCATCCTTCTTCTCTACTAGAAGTACTGGTGATCCCCAAGGCGAAGAACTTGGGCGAATAAAACCTTTATCCAGTAACTCCTTAATCTGCTTCTTAATTTCCTCCAAATCTTGGGCTGGCATCCTATACGGTCTCTTAGATATCGGCCCAGTGCCTGGCAGTAGTTCAATCAGAAATTCAATGTCTCTGTCCGGCGGCATGCCTGGCAACTCTTCCGGAAACACGTCCGGATAATCCCTTACCACTGGTACTTCCTCCTACACAACTCCTGGTAAGGAATCTACATGTGCTCTCCTCGGCTCATGCCGTGATACATACTTGATTCTTCTTCCTTCTGGGGTGGTAAGCAAAATCGACTTACTGGCGCAATCAATTCCCTCCGTACTTTGATAACCAATGCATACCTAATATCACATCCAATCCTTGGGATTCCAAAACTATTAGGTCCAAGGGAAATACATAGTTTCCAATCCTTAATGGCAGTCGATCGCACCATATACTTGCCATATATTCTGCTCTGGGTGAGGTTACTAGCATGGGTGACCTAAGGGCTTGGGCTGGTAATTTATACTTATCCACAAATCCCCTTGATATGTATGAATGCGATGCACCAGTATCAAAAAAGAACAACTGCAGTAAAAGTCTTAACCAAGAACTTACCTATTCTGCGTGCGGCCGAAGCTTCAACCTCCTCCACGGTAACGTGGTTCACTTATCCCCTGTTGAAAGGGTTCGGATTCTTTCCTGAGCTTCCATTCTTTGTTACCATTTTGGGCTTATGGACATTCATTTGCATAATGCCCAGTCTTACGGCACTTATAACAAGTGATATGGCTCAGGTCTACCTTGGATGGTGTTGACGGGTTGGTGCGGTTTTGTCCATTGCTTCCTCCATTCCCGTTTCCATTCTTGGTGCCATTATGATTGTGCGTGCTACCTCCTCCGTGAGTATGCTGAAATTGTCCTCCTGGCTTCGGGGTAAAGCGTAGTTTCTGCTGAGCTCCAGAGTTATACTTCCCCTGTCCATACTTTCTCTTGCGATTGTCAATCTGCTGCTGCTTCCCTTCAATCATAAGAGCACGGTCTACTAACTCCTGGTAGTTATTGAAGGTGGCTACCATCAACTGCATGCTCAGCTCATCGTTCAGTCCTTCTAGAAACTTCTCCTGCTTAGCTGCGTCCGTAGCAACGTCATCTGGGGCATAACGTGCTAGTTTACTAAAGTCATCCACATACTGGCCAACTGTCTGTCCTCCTTGGCGCAAGTTGCGAAACTCACGCTTCTTCATGGCCATAGCTCCTGCTGAAACATGGGCAGTACGGAAGGCTTGCTGAAACTGATCCCATGTGACAGTGTCTACAGGGTAAGTGGCTGTAAAATTCTCCCATCATGCTGCTGCGGGTCCTTCAAGCTGATGTGCGGCAAATTTCACCTTTTCCCCATCTGTACATCCTGCAGTGGTCAACTCCCTCCCTACTTTGCGGAGCCAATCATCTGCAACAATCGGCTCGGCGCTACCGGAAAACACCGGCGGATTCAGCCTTAAGAAACGGGCCAAATGGTCAACAGGTGGTGGTGGCGGTGGGTTGTTGTTGTTGTTGCCTTGGTTTTGTACCAATGTTTGAATCAAGGCATTCTGCTGCTGAATCAACTGAGTGATCTCCGGCGGAAAAACAAATCCGGGGTCGCGTCTCGGAGGCATTTGAGGGTTTATAGAAAAGACGAGAGTTAAGAATAGAATGAGGTCTAGGGGGAAAACACTACCCATATGCACATGAGACAAAAACACACAATATCACTCCAATCAAATAAAACAAGGGCATACAACGGCCTATCTATCATTACAAAGTGCTGGAACTAAAACTATTTTTTAATGGGGGAAATCTACTACTGTTATGGTGGTCAACTAGAAAAACTGCTCCGATGAAGACTCCAGGATATCTGCTCCAGCTTTGTCTTCGAAATCATCATCACTAGGATCAGAATCGGTGTCGTCGATGATGATGTAGTTCTCTGGACAGGTGCAATCTTCATCTTCTCCTCCGGGTGCTGAATTCCCCATGAGTTCTTCAATCTTCTCCTTAAGATCGCCGTTTTGTCTCACTAGAGCTACAATCTCCTCCATGTAGTCCTTGTGAGTGGCCTTCAGTTCTCCTTCTAGTTCGATAATCTTGGCTTTTGCTTTCTTCAACTCCATCATGTCTGCGCTTTAAGACATCCGGGTTCTCCTGGCATTGAATGTGCTGATTTAACTCTTGGATGAAAGCTGCAATGGATCGATCCTTCTTAGTGCCAACTATCTCCCATTGTTCATCTCGGCGCCCGCAAATCTGGTAGATAGTATCATTGAGGTCTTCTTGGTACACTTCCCC
The DNA here is from genome assembly GCA_021605145.1 of Aegilops bicornis. Classification (NCBI taxonomy): domain Eukaryota; kingdom Viridiplantae; phylum Streptophyta; class Magnoliopsida; order Poales; family Poaceae; genus Aegilops; species Aegilops bicornis. Next base: position 303,842,984 of record CM038672.1, read on the forward strand.
AATGCGTCTCATGGTTATGTGAGCTGCCATGCTCTTTCCCAGACTCCAAGTTGGTGCATTAAAAACACACTCTATGGGCTCCGTGACTGGCGCGAACGTCCTTCCGGGAACTTGAGCTTGAATCTTCCAGCGCTCCTCTTCCGGTAAAGTAAAATTGTAGGTCCCGGTGAAGCTTGGTATTCCGATGTTCAGGTACTTAGTGACTTCCTTCAGGTGTCGTCCAAAGGGTGTATCTTCATCCGGCTGGGTGAACTTGATCCTCGCTTCCGTCATCCTAAAAGAGTAGAAAAGATGAGGAGTCAGAAATGAGAAGGGAGGGCTTTAGCTTAGTGGTCGTGTCCTACGGTCGGCGTGTGCTCGATACCATCTTTGTAGCGACCAGACCTCAAACGATCGATCTACGTGCTCAAGTGTCATCCCACTGGATCGATAATCTTTGACACCACACAGTACTCGAAGGATTTATAACAGAGTAGCAATCACACACTTATTACATCGAATGTCTCAAGAGAGAACTTAACAAAATAAATATGGCTTAAGGCCATCAAATAAAGATAACAGCGGAAGGCTTGGAAGGATAAGTGAGTCCATCAACTCCAACGGCATCACTGAGTATAGAACCACGACCTAAGCACCTCACTTGTCGTCTGAAAAGTCTGCAACATGAAACGTTGCAGCCAAAACGGGTCAATTGACACATGGAATATCTTGGCAAAGTAACACATAGAGAATAATGAAAAAGTAAGCCTATACTACATGCATATATGGCTGGTGGAAAGCTCTATGGTTACAGGTTTTGCGTAAAGCCAATTTTTCCCTCTGCCAAAGGAATAAATTTATTTAAGCGTCATGGTGGTTGTTGAACATTGAGAATGGTTGTGACATCCTCAATCCCAATTAAAAGTACTCATTAACAACCCAACAATATTAATTAGAGTAACATGATGAGATTCACATGATATCCAAGTACTAGATACTCAAGATGTCCATTACCGGGACCACGGCTAACCATGATTAGTTTATACACTCTGTAGAGGTTTGTGCACTTTTCCCCACAAGACTCGATCTCCTCCGTTTGATTTCTCGCACTACATGGTGTTTGAGAAACGGATGACCGAGACATAGTCTTTCAGAAGCGCTAGCACCTTACGTGTGGGTAAACCGTACCAACCTACAACCCCTACATCAGCTAGTCTACCCGTAAGAGTTCGCACAACTTAGTCAACTATGCTAGAGCCCATAGTAGCATGTGGTTCCACACGAAAGTTTCTAGCATGAATAATCTCATGATCCCTTTGAGCCTGGGTGGTGGTCCGAAGAAAAACAGGCAAGTCCTGGAAACCATGTGCCTCAATCCACCCAGATGTGTGTTTAAGTTGCCACCTTAAATAAACCATTATTTTAACAATCTCACATCTATCATGGATACACTCACCCAATCCACGTCTACTAGCAAAGCATGGCATAATAAGCAAACATAGAAGTAACTCCCAAAGGTTTGAATATAAATCAGGTAATAGGTACTACCTCAAACTACTTCCCATCCCACAATTTAATTAGATCCTAATCATGCAATGTTTGAGGATAGATCTAATGCATAAAAACTGGGTATGAAAAGTATATGATCAAAGTGTTACTTGCCTTGCTGACGATCCGCGAAACCTAGAGACTCGAAGTAACAGGCGGCGCACTCCGGGTATTCTATCGCAGACAAACAAACAAGCGTACAACAAGTACTCATCTATGCACAGGTAAAACTCAGAAAAAATATCTAACCAGAAAGTTCAACTTAAGAACTCCGGTTTGCAAAAAGAATCAAATCAAACGAAGCAACGAAAGTCAAACGGCGAAAGAAAACAGCTCCATTTTACTAATTTGGATCTAAGTCAAATTTTACAGAGGCAAAAACTGGTTTAAGTTGGTTATTCGGAAAGAGGGTTTCGAGACGAAACTCCAGGTGCTTGAATCGCTGATTAGATAAACGAAAAATTATACTAAAACGAAAATCGGATCAGAAATCGCGATCAGAAAAATCGCGGATTAAATCCGAGAAAAAGAAAAACGACGAACAGGTTAACGAACGGACGTTCGTTAACTAGAACCAATCTGACGAACACGTTCGCTAAAACGAACGAACGAGCGAACGCTCGCTATTTAACCGAACCGAAAAAAATTAAACCGATCTAATAAAAAAACGAAAACTAAAGAAAACTGACGAAACTAAAAAAACCGATCTGTTTTTATAAAAAAAACGGCGCGGAAAACGAGGCGGCGGCGAACCTCGGCGGCGGGGTCGGCGGTTCCGGCGAAGTCGGCGGCGTCCAGCGACGGTGGCGGCGGCGGATCGGGCGGCGGTTAGGGTTAGGGTTTGAGGCAGGCGGCCTCGAGGGCGGCGGGTTTGGCCGGGCCGGGCGCGGCTCGTGGGCTCAAGGGCGGCTCGGCAGCGCTATTTAAAGGCTGCCCCGGGCGGAGTCCCGCTCGGGTACGGCCCGGTAAGTCGGTTCGTTTTTTTTAATAATTTCACGCAGAAAAACAAACGAAAGAAATACTAAACGGACTCCAAAAATCCCGAAATAAATTTTCCCCGGCTTCTAAAATCAAGCCGGACTAGATGAACATTTATTTGGGGCCTAAATGCAATTTTTGAAAAGGCACATTTTTCCTAAATTCAAATAAAATGGCGAAAAACTCCGAAATAAAATCTTATTTGATTTTATTATTAAATCTTCATTATTTCTTTATTTTGGGAAAGTCATTTTATTCCCTCTCTCATATTTTTGTAATAGAAATAATTGAAGATAAAATAACTAAAATCAAATGATCCTATTTTCAAAATTTGAGAAAACTCAAATATGAAAATAACGAAATCCCCAACTCTCTCCGTGGGTCCTTGAGTTGTGTAGAATTTCGAGGATCGAGCCAACAATGGAACAAAAGTATGATATGCAATGATGATCTATGTATAACATTCCAGATTGAAAATTTGGGATGTTACAGTAGGGGCTCTGGAACTGTTTGTGATATCACATTGTCGCACATGAGAGCTCGGAGTAAACGGTGCCCAATGTAAAATACAATCCCAATCGTAAATTTTTCAGGAAACGTGTTGGATTGCAAACGAAAAGCACACGTCACTCTTGCAGCAACTGTCGGTGATACACAACAAATCAAAAATGGTCTGCAACACTTGTATGTGTGCGAAGGGGCTCCTGAAGCATTTGTGATAGAACATTATCGCACACGGTAATTGTTGGGAAACGTGTACGATGGAGTCTTGCATGGCGAGCGAGTTCCTTGAGAAAACTTCGTGTGCGATGGGGCACATATCGCTTTAGTTCATATGTTGGCCCGTGTGCCTTACATATTGTTTCCCAAATGGTTCATTACGACACACCATTTGGTTTAACTGCGTCATTAGAAACGTTTAATCACCGATCCCAGACATGCAAAAGAATTTAGTGTGTGCTACATCAGATACGGTTATATTTGGCAAGGCCTCTGCATCATGGCTCCATATCCCCGACGGCTTCTGGGTCTTGTGGGAAGGACCCCTTATCGCAGTCACTCACTTGGCGATGGTTCAAAATGCCGCCGCGGAAAGGGCTTAAAAACTGTGTGTGTAGCACCTCGCTAGACCAGTGCGTGTATCAAAAAGGTATCTCTGGGCCCTCTCGCTAATACACATCACAAGAAGCTTGCAAGAAAAATGTCTAAGGAGTTAGTTATGAGATGATGTATTATGGAATGAATAAATTGACTTGCCAGTAACGAGATTGAACTAGGTATGAAGATACCGACGGTCGAATCTCGGGCAAGTAACATACCGACAGACAAAGGGAATTGCGTATGTTGTCATAATGTTCGACCAATAAAGATCTTCATAGAATATTTATGAACCAATATGGGCATCCAGGTTCCGCTATTTGTTATTGACCGGAGAGGCGTCTCGGTCATGTCTACATCATTCTCGAACCCGTATGGTCCGCACGCTTAACATTTGTTGACGATATAGTATTATATGAGTTATGTGATTTGGTGACTGAATGTTGTTTGGAGTTTCGGATGAGATCACGGACATGATGAGGAGCTCCGAAATGGTCTGGAGGTAAAGATTGATATATAGGACGATGCAATTTGGTCAGCGAAAAGTTTTCGCGATGTATTAGGTAGTCATCGGATCACCGGAAGGGGTTCCGGGAAGCCCCGGGAGGTTAATGGGCCTTATGGCCCCGGGAGGTTAATGGGCCTTATGGAGAGGGAACACACCAGCCCACAAGGGGCTGGCACACCCCTCCTCTCGGCCATCGGCCCTATGGATCGAAAGGGGGGAGGATAGCCCCTATTTCCTTCCCTCCACCTAAGAGGAAGGAAAGGTGGGGCACCCCCTCCTGCCTCCCCCCTCCCCCCCCCCCCCCGCATGCAAACATGGAAGGGGGCACTAAAGCGAGAATCCAATGGGGCCGGCCAGCCATCTTGGGACGCACCCAAGTCTGCCTCCCCCACCTATATATATGAGAGGGAGGGGGCGCCACACAACTGATGACAATCTCTTAGCCATGTGCGGTGCCCCTCTCCACAGTTTAGTCCTCCGTACAGTTTTTACGAAGTGCACGGCGAAGCCCTGCAGGAACAAGTTCACCACCACCGTCACCATGCCATCGTGTTGTCGGAATCATCTACTACTATGCTCGTCTTGCTGGATCAAGAAGGTGAGGACGACATCGAGCTAAACGTGTGCTGAACATGAAGGTGTCGTACATTCGGTACTTGATCGGTTGGATCGCGAAGATGTTCGACTACATCAACCATGTTAAAAAACTCTTCTGCTTTACGGTCTACAAGGGTACGTAGACATACTCTCCCCTCTCATAGCTATGCATCTCCATGGATAGTGTCGGGTTACACAAACAGGGGTGTGTGTTTCCCCCTGACTTGTGCCCAGACAGGCAAATCTCCGGCATGACAACAACAAAGCAAACTGCACCAAGTATCCAAAACAAGGCCAAGTAGAAGACATGGTTCTTGATAAATCAAAGGGCGGATCAAGAATAGTAGAACAAGCCAAATAAGCAATATTTCACTATGGAAAAACCTCCCTTGTCGGGCAAGCGAGCCTGGCGAGGTCGAGGTCACCCAGAAGACAAGTCTCAAGACTCCCCCGGTAAGCTTGCGGGGGAAGCCGAGGGCAGATCACCCCGCCAAGGCTCCACCGCTCCACCTCACAGCAACTCAAGTCACCTATCAGTGCGGTGTCGAACCCCCAGGTGATTAAGTGGCTGTCATTTGGCACGTGGCAGCCATTTATAAGGAAGAACACCCCTAAATGACACCTGTCAAGGGGCGTGTCACCTTGAGCAAAGTGGGAGGTGGTTGAATAGCACGACAAGGCTTGTCGGGCTACACCCATGATTTGACACTAAATGGTGCATTTAATGCACCTTGTCATGTCTACAGAGTTAGGTATTATAGCACCGTGGCTATCTAATCATTGGATAATGACTGTTTTGCCATTGTGGTAACCCCTTGACCTATAAAAGGAGGGCCGTGGCAACCTTAGAAAGGATTCGGACCCTTGAGCACTCATACATGCATAGCTGCTCTCATCCCAAGGCGACCTTTCCGGGCTTGAGCACAGTGTCTCCACCACGGTCCTTTCGTTAATCCACCAAAGCAGGAGTAGGGTTTTATGCCTCACGGCGGCCCGAACCTGGGTAAAAACTGCCCGTCTCATCACTGTCCGCTCTACGGCCTCTGCTCTTTGTGCAACCCCTTCCCCCTTGCTGAACCACAAGGGGCAGAAGGCCCCATAGGTGGTCGTGTTAAACCATGGCATCTTTGAGCCAGGTAGGGGAAGCACTTGTGCGAACCCGAGGGTGTAAGCAGCGCGTCATCTTCATCATCGTCTTCTCGTCGATGGCTTCATCATCCATGACTCCCAAGAAAAAACGCAACAGAGCAGATCGGGAAGGAAGGGACATCGCTCCTTCACCCGCCCTGTCTAGTTCCCATCATCTATCTCCACCGCGGCTGACGCGGCGGCGGGAGCAAGGGATGACAGTGGTGCGACAACCCTGAACGGTTCAGGTGACATGATTACCATGCGAACCCCATTTGGAAAAATGGGCAACATGATAAGGTGCATGGTTCCTCTCTCCGCCACTTTCACTAGTCGATGATCGAGCTATACTGGGTTTAGCGTCATCGATGTCGATGAGCCCACGCGAAACTCGGTTCAGCATTTGCCCTGCTAGGGGAAAATCCCGAGTAGAGCACCGGTGTCAATCCATTGAATGATGTCCCAGCATGCATGCTCTAGCAAGGCCTTCCGCATCAGCGTGAACTTTTGTGCCAACCTCGTAAGATCATCAAAAGTGCAAGGGGAAGGAGAGAGAAAAACCGGCCCTACCTTGCACCATGTTTTGTTGCCCGTGAGAGATCTATGATTCCCGCCGGCCCTTACCGGGGATCCAAAAATGACAAGCTAAATGCCAGTCTCCCAAGGCACACAGACCTGGAGAATGGCTGCTATCGGAGAATAAACGAAGCATGGACAAAAGCTAAGTCAACTTGTCCATTAATTTTATCTCCAGAGTTTGCATTTGCTTACCCTTGGTCATTCAATGTTTTTCGTATGGTTTAAACCTTTCCGTGCAATGGCACCTTGCTGTATTTGTCTGCGCCCCCACCTTGTTTTGAGCCAGCTCAACAAAGTGGGTGGCTGCGTCAAAGAATCGTAAGGAAAAACCTGTCAGGACTTGTCCTCGCTAGTTGAATGCTAAGGCCCCGCTCCTCATAGCAATCGGGGCAGCATGCTACCAGCAGGCAACCAAAAACGCGCGAAAAGGAAGCTAACCATACAGACTTCAATGGATGCAATGCAAGAGGGATAGCATGCATTTGAAATTAATTAAACATCAGTTCAGAACAAGCAAAAGAAGTACGGGATCTAAACACCAAACATGCAGAATGTTTTGTTACAGGGCAACACAGCGATATGAATGATTCGAGGCCCGACTTGGTGGCCTTATGGAGCCTTAGGGACGGAGAGGACCCTGTAGGCAAAGGGACCAGCTTTCTTCTCAGCTGCAGAAACATCAGCGCCTGCCGGGAGCTTCCTGAAGCTATCAGCAAGGTTGAGTTCAGGGTGGCGATAGGGGAGATTACTTAAGACCATGTAGAGGGCATTGTGGGTGAGCTTTCGAGACTCACTTGCCAAGAGAGCGCCTCCTTCCTCATGGGTCTTCAAGCCTTCAATCAACTCGTTGAAGAAGAGCCCTAGCTTGACACTCAAGACCTCATGCCGGCCAACCAAGAAGACTGGCCCCTCCATGCCCATTGTTGCAATCTAGGCAGTGAGGCGCTCGGCGATGTCAACCAGGCTCTTGATCCAAAGGTCGACCTGCTCGGATGGGTTCGCCAGCTTGTCCTTTGCATCCTTTCGAAGGACTCTTGCATTTTCCAGGTCCTTCATCAGCAGCTTCTCACGAACCCTGCCAAACTCGATTTCGCTCTCCAGGATGCCAAGCCTTGCCTTCATGTCTTCAATGGTGCCATTGACAGCCTCAAGGTCCTGGCTCATGGAGGAGAGCTGCGATTGCACCTCATTCAGAAGGGTCTCTGCCTTCTGTGTTGCCTCCTTGAGAGCCACAGTTTCCTTGGTACTCCCGGCAAGCTCCTTTGTCAGTTTCTCAACCTGTTGATCAAGATCAGCCTCGACAATGGATGTCGTGGCAAGGTTATCAGCAACCTTCTTCACCTAAGCAGTAGAGTCGGTGGAGAGCATGTCGAGGGTTGCCTTGTGCTTGTCCTCCAGCTCCTTGGTGCATTGATGTACAAGGGCCTCTAGTTCCTCGTCTTTGCCGCGAAGGGTAGCCTCGAGTTTCTCTTCCAGGGAAGAGATATCCTTCTCCCTGGCATTGAAGGGCACTGCGCGCTCTGTTAGACTGGCCTCCTGGGCAGCAACGTCTTCCTTCAACATGGAGATCACCTTCTGTTGCCGCAAGAACTTGAAATTGCTTGCCATGCCACTCACGCAGCTCGTTGCCCTTGTCCCGCAGATTCTGACATACGCCGTTGGCCGAATTGCGCTGCTCCTTGAGTGCCTGCCACTTATGGCCATACCGGTTCTGCATTTCCTTAATGCCCGCCACCACAGACTCCAAGAAGGACAAGTCCAAGAATGCATCGACAGAGCCATCGGTTTCTCCGATTTCTTTGGAGACGATGGGCGCCATGATATCTTGGATCTCCTCATCTAGCTTCTGCGCACTGCCGCCAAGAACCGGGGGCTCCAAGACCAGGTTGGGCCAGCACCAATGCCAGTTGGCTGTGGGGTCCTAGCCGAGGTGCCAAACGCGGGAGGAGGGCTCATGGTTCGAAGGGGGATTTTCTTTTCAACCAAAACACCTGATCCTGACGCACTGCCGTTGGCTTTCTCTGTTTCCTTCATGGGCTCTTGAGCGCCCCCGGCAGCATGTTCCTGCCCCTCTGCGGCAGCATTCTTGGCGGCCTCCTCAGCAGCATCTTTCCCGATGCTGGCCACCTTCTCCAACAACTCGAGATCCTCGAGCAATGATACCGCAAGCAAAGGCAACAAGCAATTACGAGGAGTAGAAGCATTGGAAGACCAAGAACTTGGAACAAGATGATAAAGGAAAAAAATAAGTGACCGTGAGTTGTTTGTCATGGAGGGTCTTCAGTTTCCCCGACAATATCCTGGAGCATGAACACCGCCCCCTTCCCCAGTAACTACATCGTCAACATGGGCAGGGCCTTCCGTGGGAGTCCCTGTCCGGGTCCCCTCAGCTCGATCAGCAGGCAGAGTGGACCCCTCCTGGGAGGCCCCATCCTGAGCAGATTCCCCCTCCTCTCTGATTAGAGATGGTGGGTATTGTTCTGCACCACCTTTGGTAGGGGAATTCAGTCTCGTGCCTTCGCGTCAGGGGCTGGGCTGGGGGCTTTTCACTGGATCATTTGTGCTGCTCCCCGCCAAGCCCGTGCCTCCCGGGGACCTCGGTGGCTCCACATGCCTGAGCAGCTTGGCCCAGTGGGCGAGGGTATCCTCCTCCTCCTCCTCTTCCCTTTCAAGGCAGCGAACAAGATTGAATCAGCAAACCAACAAGCATGCAAAATCTCAACAACAGAAAAAATTGTTATCCTTACTCCGAGTCAATGAGCATGGAGTCCAATGCGAACCCCATGGATGTTGAAGATGCTCTGCCCCTCTTCAGAGTCATGGCAGCGGTGCTTCCCGACAACTGCAGGCCTAGCTGGGACGCATGGGGCTCTGACAAGGATGAACTGCGTGAGGAGCTCAAATCTGATTGGCAGTTGGAGTCGACTCCCGTGACCGCCCATCGCTTGGCGGGAGGGGTCTTAGCATCGGAAAGGTGGGAAGAATATCGACACGGCGCATCCACCCTGTTGCTCTTGGAGGCGATCTTCTTCACCCTCTTGACAGAAGGTGCATGAGCAGGAGCTGATGTTCCTCGGTTGGGCCGTCGGCGAGGATGCTACTCCAGGTCTTGTTCGGGGGCTTGCGGGCCCGCTGTGAGCCAATCCTCCTTGGGTTTCTCCGCATCCTCGTCCTCGTCCTTTTCCTGGGCCTCTACCACCACGGCATATAAGGCCTCGATCCTGGTAGGCTCAACCCCGGCAACGTCGTCCCTGGCAGCCTTCTCCAGGAATGCGCCTCGCTCCTATCGTCGAAGGAGCCTTCGCTTTCGGCTTCCCTTTCCCCTTCTTCCTCCACCTTTCCGGGTTTCGCCTTTTCAGCGGCCCAGAACACTTTGTCCTCCTCAATTCGCCTCTTGATAAACTCTACCTCTACCTTGGAGGTGTGCTTGAACATATGGTTCTCCACCCTGGTAGCCCTTTCCACCTGGTTGGAAGCCCACTCGAGCTCTACTTCTAGCTCCGGAAGTTTCCAATCACTTGCAACTACATAAGCATTGTAGTCGGGCATCCACTTTAGAATCTGGTCCAGGGCGGAGTTGGCTTCAGTGAAACTGCCCTTGCCGGCAACTTGAATGGCCCAAGGCTGCCGAACAATTGTTCACATAGCCAGCCATGGCCATAAATCGGTAAGTTGTTGGTAAGGCCTGGGTACAGACGCATCCTGTCCCCAGAATCTCTGTACTGCCAAGCATCGAAGGAAATTGGCTCCAACCTATTCAATGGTTAGCCCGGCAGCCTTGAGACGAGGAATTCTATTCAACACAGGGCGGGGCCTGTCGTCCGTGAGGCTTAACTCCCTCCAGTCATTGCCGTGCATGATGCACTCCGTCCAGCCTGGCAAAATTCTAGGGCCTCCTTGTCCTGGATCCAGCACCAGTCTGCCCGTCACTCCTCCCGTCTGCCGCGGTGCTGACCAGGAAGGTAATCCCAACTTTCCCTCGCTACCCGAGGGATCCACCTTACATTCCTGAAATGGTGAGCCTTGTTCTCCACCCGCGGGACAAAGAAATGCCTGAATAGATCCACATTGGGGGCAACTCCGACGAAATTCTCGCACAGGTGGGCAAAAATCGCCATGCACGCCATTGCATTTGGCGTGAAGTGTAAAGGTGGAATCCGTATATCACCATAATTGCCTCAAAGAAATCCAAAAAAGGAGGACAAAGACCATAGAGGAAGTATGCACAGAAAAATTGGTACGAATCCGGCGAATCATTCTTCCCCTCCGACAAGACTTTGGGCGCACCATGTCCCTTGGGAACTTCTCTCCCCCACATCTATCTGTACCAGGGCGTCACTATCTAGGTTTGATGGGAAGAAAACCACATCTCCCCATTGCTTCCTGTCCAAATCTGCTGCCCTCTTCTTATTCCCCTCCACAACCGGCTCCTTCATGGTGGCCGCCTGCTTCCCTTTCACAGTGGCGACTTTCTTTTTCATCTTCCGGAGCTCTAGAGGAGGTGGAAGGCCAAACGAGGTGTTGAAAGCGGATGTGGGTGCAAGAGCGGGTATTTGGCTTGAGGACGAAGACGATAGAGAAACGGGTGCGAATGATCCACACCTTTCCGTGTTTTTCCCTTTATGAGGAACGAACGTGGGGGAGGAGTGGCTCTTCGCCACTTTCCCTCAGAAAGTTACCGTTTTACATTAACTGCTATAGTCCCACGACCCCAGGACTTGCGGTAATTACACAAAGTGGGCGATGGATTGACTGGTCATCATAACACACTGGTGCGCGTCAGTGCTATACAAACGGTTTTTAACCCCTTTCCGCGACGACATTTGGAACCGTCGCCAAGTGAATGTGGGCGATAAGGGGGGTCCTTCCCACACGACCCAGAAACCATCGGGGATATGCCCTCCTGGCACACACGCTCGGCAAAATGAGGTCGTGTGTGACCTGCGAGCACTCAAATACGGAAATACATATGGTAGGGCTAAAAATACAATTATACATGCGAAATTGTTTCCGGTCGTAAGTACATCCCACACAGTCAGTCCCCGCTAAACGTTTCCGTTCGTATGTACATACCACACAGTTGCTCCAAGGAAAACCTTTCCGTTCACAGGTATATCACACACAATTTTCCCGTTAAATCGTTTGTGATAGCGTTTCCATTGCACACGATATTAATAATTTTATCGTTTGCGTTACTGAATGCATCACACACGGTGCGTAGAAGAAACTGTGTGGCAAAGGCTGTCCATCACGCATAGTTTTTATGTGGTAAATGTTTGCGCAAGGTGGCCTAACGCAAACAGTTTTTAAGAGAAAGTCGTGTGTGTAGTGGAGATTGATCGCACACGTAGTGGATCCTAGAAACATTTTTGATCTCCACGTAAATCGCAGACGTTTCGCTTTCGCAAACCATGCGCAGTATAATCCCTAATTTAAAAATCACATGTTTTGAATTTGAAAGCAGGCAATCACTTATTTCATATCCAACCATGTTTACTACAAATATAGGTTCAACGACGCATGCATAATTCGATGCACAGGTACATATACTGAAGAACTACGGAAGCACCAAGTAAAGAATGATGAACCACCATTGTACTAAAGACTGTAAAGAGAGAGGTGAAAGACATTCTAGTTGCTGGAGAAGGTGAAGCGAAGTGCCCATATTGTGCCCTCCTCCATCGTAATGCGTGCACGACTCTAGGCCAACCCCTTGTGATGGATGCCCGTCCATCCTTCACTGTCTTCATTAGGACTTCTTGATGCTCATTGTAGTCTGGATGAAATACTTTAACCTTCATTGCATGTCCACCAATCATGTACTTTGCGAGGTAATCTTGAGTGAACTGCTTCGGGAACCACTGGGAACGAAAAAGATTCAGACATTGTTGTCTAACAACTCATTATGGGCAGTAAAAAGAGAAGGCTGCAGAGTTGGTCGTTACCATCCTACAACTCACTGTTGTGTTGGATAGAGCATAAAGAAATAATTTGCTTGCCACCATTCGTATCTTTTTGCTAATAATCCTTATCAGTTTATTCACTTGATGCTGGTTCATCAATATCTCATTGCCCCATGCGCAAAAAGGGTGGATGCGTGGATCCTTGCCAAGGGCATATGTACCTACAAGCAACAAGTCAATATTAGAAGCTAACTAGTGTCCAGGCCTGGATCTATATGCACTACATTATGGAATGACAGGGGGGAGTACAAGCCGAGGGACGAAGCTAACCTCGGTGGAAAATGGTGGCCGCTCCCATTGTTGTCCTGCATAAGTAGTGAAAAGGCATGAGTATAGCAACCTTAACATCAAACAAATATAGCAAAGGTAAACAACATCATCTCCAAATGATAGCTTGAATGTGTTGGATACAACATGCTGTTAAAGCAGATATAAAATGGAAGGCAACGTTACGGATAGCAGGCTTAACAGCCATCAAATATTGCAATTCAAACTGGTATTGTTGAAAATGAATAGAATGCAGTTAATGCTTAAACATCACACTAGATAAATGTGTAAAACTGAAATAAAGGGCATGTGTTAGCTGCACCAGGAATAACTGGAACCAAATATAGCCGCTCAAACTGGTATTGATGTAATCGAGCGGCACAGTTCCGACTTACACATAATGAACAACACATTGTGAATGACTAAAATAAACAAGGCATAAATGACCAGTATAACAACCAAATATAGCCATTGAAAACTGGACAGGGTCTCACTTCAACCAACCTAACAAGCAAATACAGATAAACAGGGCATATGCTTGAAAACTAGACAAATGCTCACTTCAACCAACCTAACAAGCAGGTAAAGATAAACAAGGCGTCTTCTTGATAACTGGACAAATGCTAAAAAAGCAACCTAACAACCAATACAGATAAAAAGGCATCTTCTTGACAACTGGACAAATGCTAAAAAAGAAACCTAAAAACCAAATACAGATAAACAAGGCATCTGCTTGATAACTGGACAAATGCTCACTGCAACCAAACTAAGAACCAAATACAGATAAACAAGGCATCTACTTGATAACTGAAAAAATGCTCACTCCAACCAACCTAACAACCAAATACAGATAAACAAGGCATCTACTCACTATAAACAACCAAATATAGCCATTCGTGAAACTGCAGTGGACAATTATACTTAAACATCACATAGACCTATTGAACAATACATTTTTGTATAACTAAAATAATTAAACACCGCACAGTTAAAGCACCGCACGGCAAATGCTACTACAACAAAGGGTACGGGTTGGCAAGCTAGAAAAGGTAATATTCTTGCATGAATGTTGCCTCACATTTCATGGACGGGGTCCTTCTAGTTGGAAGAGCACAGACCCATGGTGCGCTCTCTGATGTCACAGATGGGCTGTTTCACCTTGGAAGAACTTTCGTGGGTGCCCTCCTCGTGGTCGTGGTGGATGAGATCTGACTTGGCAATTGAGGGTCCCAAGCCGCCGCCGTAGAATGTGTACTTCAGAAATGACAAAATGGGCTCGATGGCATATAAAGCTCAAAAATCCTTGACCGCTTGGCGGAGGAGATCGGCACAGTCCATCGAAGAGATCGACGACAGTTGAACCAGAGCGGTTGGGGATGGACCACTTAACCTGTGACATGGCCCGCGTGAAGCAGTCGTTGTGGACGAGCTTGACGTCGTAGCCAGCTTTCCCGAGATACAGTAATACGCTAGCCCGCTGACATGAAGCCTTCGGCATGGCAATGTAGTCAACGTCTTCGCCGGCTTCCGCAAGGATGTGTTGCTCCGGGATCGACAGGTCGGGGCGAACGGTGACCACCTCGCCAACATCTGCCGGAGAGGCCATGATAAACCTCTTCTTGGCCGAACGCTCGTCAGGCTCCCCGGGATACGTGGTCGAGCTTAGGCTGCAACATTCTGGAGCAGGGGATGTGGATCTGGCGGGGAGGGACACCGCATGCCTCATCTAAAAATTCAGGGGAGTGGGGCGATGGTATGGGAATCACTGGGTAACCTAAACTTTATTATCTAAGCTAGGAGGAACGGCAGACCGGCAGGGGTTGGCGGCGGCGCCGGTGCCGGCCACGAGCTATGGTTCGAGGGGCGCCGGTGGGGACTATGGAGGGAGGCTGGTGTTTGAGGATATGTCACGGCTACTGAAAATTTTAGTAATGGTGGGTGGAGATGGTGGTGGACGAGGGAGGGCGACGGTTCAAATGCCTCGGCTACTGCAATTTTACTATAAGGTCGGTGTTGGAGGAGTGTGGGCGGCCGTTGAAGTACGACGGCTACTAAATTTTGGGTAAAGGTATTGATGCGGGGCGGGAGTGCCCATGATCACGCACGGTCCAATAACAATATGCGTGTATGATAATAAGGAAAAGTGGCGCGGATCTGCCAATTTTTGCAACGCTCAAAGGCGGGTAGTTTGTTTTTTAATTTCTAGCTAGCTAGTCTATCGCACACGGTTTGTCCTAATTTCCAAATAAACTTACCCGCCTTTAGCTTGCACAGGTGGTGGTTATACAACGCACTTGCATCGCACACGGATAAGCTAGTACCTCCACCCTTTGCTCGCGCTTGCGCGGTCGTGGTGATTCCAGCGCACTTGCATCGCACACGGTTGAGCCAGTACCTCCACCTTAATTTGCTCGCGCTTGTGCAGTCGTGGTGATTTCAGCGCACTTGCATTGCACACGGTTCAGCCAGTACCTCCACCTTAATTTTCTCGCGCTTACGCGGTCGTGGTGATTTCAGCGCACTTGCATCGCACACGGTTGAGCCAGTACCTCCACCTTAATTTGCTCGTGCTTGAGCAGGTGTGGTGATTCACATCGCACTTGTATCGCACACGGTTAAGATATTATACCCCGTGTCCGTTGAGCGTCATCAGAGTCTTTGCAGCAAAAAATAATGTTAGAGAGGGTCAAAAGACAGCCACACCAGCATGTGGCCAAATATATATGAGTGAAAAGGGTGGTCTATGATGTTCAAAATTCCAATGCACAACTTTGACCGTGCGGGCCAACGGTTGGGCGCGTCGTTGAAGATAGATGAGAGGGGCCAGAAGTCAAGAACGACCTGGAAGTGGCCAAATATATGTATGAATATTGGGGATGTTTAAAACTTTAAATACACAGTGCATAACTTTGGTGGCACTTGACTCGCAAACCCGAAATCACCCTAACAACCACCTAGCTAGGATATATAATGACCTAATGTCGTACCTAGCTAGGATGCTTGGCCCACCACCTCCCACTTCGTGTCAGCGGGGCGGATGCACGTAATGATCGATACTTTGGTCATACACGCATGTCGCCATGACCTACCATAAGACAGACCAATGAATGTATCGTTTGGTCAAATGACAGTTGTTGTTGTCGATAAACCGCTTGGGCCAATAGATTGAACCATCATAAAAATCGCACAAGAGGGACCACAAAACCAGCACCTCTTGCATGCGGCCCAAAATGATGTACGTTGGTAAGGGGTGATGTGTGTTTTCAATATAGAATAATGTACAATTTAGATGTGGTGCCTACCTCTCGTCTGAGACAACAACCATGAAGGCAAGGTAGTTAAGGATGAGATACGCAGGGTTTGATGTAGGTCGAACCCGGGAATCCGAACATGTGGGAGGGAATCCTGACAACGCATGAGCTCGTGCTTTGGTTGAGCAACATGTGATGGTGATCGGCCCTAAGACGAACTAGGAGGAATCCATTCATGGAGAACACATAATACCCCTCATTATCGGTCAAAGGGATGATATATATACACTCAGGGAGCCCACAGATATGCTCACTCCAACCAACCTAACAACCAAATACAGATAAACAAGGCATCTACTCACTATAAACAACCAAATATAGCCATTCGTGAAACTGAAGTGGACAATTCATACTTAAACATCACATAGACCTATTGAACAATACATTTTGTATAACTAAAATAATTAAACACCGCACAGTTAAAGCACCGCACGGCAAATGCTACTACAACAAAAGTGCAGGTTGGCAAGCTAGAAAAGGTAATATTTGCTGACAGAATGTTGCCTCACATTTCATGGACGGGATCCTTCCAGTTGGAAGAGCACAGACCCATGGTGCGCTCTCTGATGTCACAGATGGGCTGTTTCACCTTGGAAGAACTTTCGTGGGTGCCCTCCTCGTGGTCGTGGTGGATGAGATCTGACTTGGCAATTGAGGGTTCCAAGCCGCCGCCGTAGAATGTGTCCTTCAAAAATGACAAAATGGGCTCGATGGCATATAAATCTCAAAAAGCCTTGACCGCTTGGCGGAGGAGATCAGCGGCAGGTCCATCAAAGAGATCGACGGCAGTTGAACCAGAACGGTTGGGGATGGACCACTTAACCTATGACATGGCCCGCGTGAAGCAGTCGTGTGGACGAGCTTGACGTCGTAGCCAGCTTTCCCGAGATACAGTAATACGCTAGCCCGCTGACATGAAGCCTTCGGCATGGCAATGTAGTCAACGTCTTCGCCGACTTCCGCAAGGATGTGTTGCTCCGGGATCGACAGGTCGGGGCGAACGGTGCCCACCTCACCAACATCCGCCGGAGAGGCCATGATAAACCTCTTCTTGGCCGAACGCTCGTCGGGCTCCCCGGGATACGTGGTCGAGCTTAGGCTGCGACATTCTGGAGCAGGGGATGTGGGATCTGGCGGGGAGGGACACCGCAGGCCTCATCTAAAAACTCAGGGGAGTGGGGCGATGGTATGGGAATCACTGGGTAACCTGAACTTCATTATCTAAGCTAGGAGGAACGGCAGACCGGCAGGGGTTGGCGGTGGCGCCGGCGCCGGCCACGAGCTATGGTTCGAGGGGGGCGGTTGGGGACTGTGGAGGGAGGCTGGTGTTTGAGGATTTGCCGCGGCTACTAAAATTTTTAGTAATGGTGGGTGGAGATGGTGGTGGACGAGGGAGGGCGACGGTTCAAATGCCTCGGCTACTGCAATTTTACTATAAGGTCGGTGTTGGAGGAGTGTGGGCGGCCGTTGAAGTACGACGGCTACTAAATTTTGGGTAAAGGTATTGATGCGGGGCGGGAGTGCCCATGATCACGCACGGTCCAATAACAATATGCGTGTATGATAATAAGGAAAAGTGGCGCGGATCTGCCAATTTTTGCAACGCTCAAGGCGGGTAGTTTGTTTTTTAATTTCTAGCTAGCTAGTCTATCGCACACGGTTCGTCCTAATTTCCAAATAAACTTACCCGCCTTTAGCTTGCACAGGTGGTGGTTATACAACGCACTTGCATCGCACACGGTTAAGCCAGTACCTCCACCCTTTGCTCGCGCTTGCGCGGTCGTGGTGATTCCAGCGCACTTGCATCGCACACGGTTGAGCCAGTACCTCCACCTTAATTTTCTCGCGCTTGTGCAGTCGTGGTGATTTCAGCGCACTTGCATTGCACACGGTTCAGCTAGTACCTCCACCTTAATTTGCTCGCGCTTGCGCGGTCGTGGTGATTCCAGCGCACTTGCATCGCACACGGTTGAGCCAGTACCTCCACCTTAATTTGCGGGTGCTTGTGCAGTCGTGGTGATTTCAGCGCACTTGCATTGCACACGGTTCAGCCAGTACCTCCACCTTAATTTTCTCGCGCTTACGCGGTCGTGGTGATTTCAGCGCACTTGCATCGCACACGGTTGAGCCAGTATCTCCACCTTAATTTGCTCGTGCTTGCGCAGGTGTGGTGATTCACATCGCACTTGTATCGCACACGGTTAAGATATTATACCCCGTGTCCGTTGAGCGTCGTCAGAGTCTTTGCAGCAAAAAATAATGCTAGAGAGGGTCAAAAGACAGCCACACCAGGATGTGGCCAAATATATATGAGTGAAATGGGTGGTCTATGATGTTCAAAATTCCAATGCACAACTTTGACCGTGCGGGCCCACGGTTGGGCGCGTCGTTGAAGATCTATGAGAGGGGCCAGAAGTCAAGAACGACCTGGAAGTGGCCAAATATATGTATGAATATTGGGGATGTTTAAAACTTTAAATACATAGTGCATAACTTTGGTGGCACCTGACTCGCAAACCCGAAATCACCCTAACAACTACCTAGCTAGGATATATAATGACCTAATGCCGTACCTAGCTAGGATGCTTGGCCCACCACCTCCCACTTCGTGTCAGCGGGGCGGATGCACGTAATGATCGATACTTTGGTCATACACGCATGTCGCCATGACCTACCATAAGACGGACCAATGAATCGATCGTTTGGTCAAATGACAGTTGTTGTTGTCGATAAACCGCTTGGGCCAATAGATTGAACCATCATAAAAATCGCACAAGAGGGACCACAAAACCAGCACCTCTTGCATGCGGCCCAAAATGATGTACGTTGGTAAGGGGTGATGTGTGTTTTCAATATAGAATAATGTACAATTTAGATGTGGTGCCTACCTCTCGATACAGACAACAACCATGAAGGCAAGGTAGTTAAGGATGAGATACGCAAGGTTTGATGTAGGTCGAACTCAGGAATCCGAACATGTGGGAGGGAATCCTGACAACGCATGAGCTCGTGCTTTGGTTGAGCGACATGTCATGGTGATCGGCCCTAAGACGAACTAGGAGGAATCCATTCATGGCGAACACATAATACCCCTCATTATCGGTCAAAGGGATGATATATATACACTCAGGGAGCCCACATATATGCTCACTCCAACCAACCTAACAACCAAATACAGATAAACAAGGCATCTACTCACTATAAACAACCAAATATAGCCATTCGTGAAACTGAAGTGGACAATTCATACTTAAACATCACATAGACCTATTGAACAATACATTTTTGTATAACTAAAATAATTAAACACCGCACAGTTAAAGCACCGCACGGCAAATGCTACTACAACAAAGGGTACGGGTTGGCAAGCTAGAAAAGGTAATATTTCTTGTGACGAATGTTGCCTCACATTTCATGGACGGGATCCTTCCAGTTGGAAGAGCACAGACCCATGTGCGCTCTCTGATGTCACAGATGGGCTGTTTCACCTTGGAAGAACTTTCATGGGTGCCCTCCTCGTGGTCGTGGTGGATGAGATCTGACTTGGCAATTGAGGGTCCCAAGCCGCCATCGTAGAATGTGTCCTTCAAAAATGACAAAATGGGCTCGATGGCATATAAAGCTCAAAAAGCCTTGACCGCTTGGTGGAGGAGATCAGCGGCAGGTCCATCGAAGAGATCCACGATTGTTTAACCAGAATGGTTGGGGATGGACCACTTAACCTATGACATGGCCCGCGTGAAGCAGTCGTGTGGACGAGCTTGACGTCAAAGCCAGCTTTCCCGAGATACAGTAATACGCTAGCCCGCTGACATGAAGCCTTCGGCATGGCAATGTAGTCAACGTGTTCGCCGGCTTCCGCAAGGATGTGTTGCTCCGGGATCGACAGGTCGGGGCGAACGGTGGCCACCTCGCCAACATCCGCCGGAGAGGCCATGATAAACCTCTTCTTGGCCGAACGCTCGTCGGGCTCCCCGGAGGATACGTGGTCGAGCTTAGGCTGCGACATTCTGGAGCAGGGGATGTGGATCTGGCGGGGAGGGACACATGAGGCCTCATCTAAAAACTTCAGGAGTGGGGCGATGGTATGGGAATCACTGGGTAACCTGACCTTTATTATCTAAGCTAGGAGGAACGGCAGACCGGCAGGGGTTGGCGGCGGCGCCGGCGCCGGCCACGAGCTATGGTTCGAGGGGGGCGGTTGGGGACTGTGGAGGGAGGCTGGTGTTTGAGGATATGCCGCGGCTACTAAAATTTTTAGTAATGGTGGGTGGAGATGGTGGTGGACGAGGGAGGGCGACGGTTCAAATGCCTCGGCTACAGCAATTTTACTATAAGGTCGGTGTTGGAGGAGTGTGGGCGGCCGTTGAAGTACGACGGCTACTAAATTTTGGGTAAAGGTATTGATGCGGGGCGGGAGTGCCCATGATCACGCGGTCCAATAACAATATGCGTGTATGATAATAAGGAAAAGTGGCGCGGATCTGCCAATTTTGCAACGCTCAAGGCGGGTAGTTTGTTTTTTAATTTCTAGCTAGCTAGTCTATCGCACACGGTTCGTCCTAATTTCCAAATAAACTTACCCGCCTTTAGCTTGCATAGGTGGTGGTTATACAACGCACTTGCATCGCACACGGTTAAGCCAGTACTTCCACCCTTTGCTCGCGCTTGCGCGGTCGTGGTGATTCCAGCGCACTTGCATCGCACACGGTTGAGCCAGTACCTCCACCTTAATTTTCTCGCGCTTGTGCAGTCGTGGTGATTTCAGCGCACTTGCATTGCACACGGTCAGCCAGTACCTCCACCTTAATTTGCTCGCGCTTACGCGGTCGTGGTGATTTCAGCGCACTTGCATCGCACACGGTTGAGCCAGTACCTCCACCTTAATTTGCTCGTGCTTGCGCAGGCGTGGTGATTCACATCGCACTTGTATCGCACACGGTTAAGATATTATACTCGTGTCTGTTGAGCGTCATCAGAGTCTTTGGAGAAAAAAAATGTTGAGAGGGTCAAAAGACAGCCACACCAGCATGTGGCCCAAATATATATGAGTGAAAAGGGTGGTCTATGATGTTCAAAATTCCAATGCACAACTTTGACCGCGCGGGCCCATGGTTGGGCGCGTCGTTGAAGTTCGATGAGAGGGGCCAGAACTCAAGAACGACCTGGAAGTGGCCAAATATATGTATGAATATTGGGGATGTTTAAAACTTTAAATACACAGTGCATAACTTTGGTGGCACCTGACTCGCAAACCCGAAATCACCCTAACAACCACCTAGCTAGGATATATAATGACCTAATGCCGTACCTAGCTAGGATGGCAACCCACCACCTCCCACTTCGTGTCGGTAGGCGGATGCACGTAATGATCGATACTTTGGTCATACACGCATGTCGCCATGACCTACCATACGACGGACCAATGAATCTATCGTTTGGTCAAATGACAGTTGTTGTTGTCGATAAACCGCTTGGGCCAATAGATTGAACCATCATAAAAATCGCACAAGAGGGACCACAAAACCAGCACCTCTTGCATGCGGCCCAAAATGATGTACGTTGGTAAGGGGTGATGTGTGTTTTCAATATAGAATAATGTACAATTTAGATGTGGTGCCTACCTCTTGATACAGACAACAACCATGAAGGCAAGGTAGTTAAGGATG
The DNA here is from genome assembly GCA_021605145.1 of Aegilops bicornis. NCBI lineage: Eukaryota > Viridiplantae > Streptophyta > Magnoliopsida > Poales > Poaceae > Aegilops > Aegilops bicornis. The sequence goes on from CM038672.1 coordinate 303,864,609, forward strand.
AGATACGCAGGGTTTGATGTAGGTCGAACCCAGGAATCCGAACATGTGGGAGGGAATCCTGACAACGCATGAGCTCGTGCTTTGGTTGAGCGACATGTCATGGTGATCGTCCCTAAGACGAACTAGGAGGAATCCATTCATGGCGACCACATAATATCCCTCATTATCGGTCCAAGGGATGATATATATACACTCAGGGAGCCCACATATATGCTCACTCCAACTAACCTAACAACCAAATACAGATAAACAAGGCATCTACTCACTATAAACAACCAAATATAGCCATTCGTGAAACTGAAGTGGACAATTCATACTTAAACATCACATAGACCTATTGAACAATACATTTTTGTATAACTAAAATAATTAAACACCGCACAGTTAAAGCACCGCACGGCAAATGCTACTACAACAAAGGGTACGGGTTGGCAAGCTAGAAAAGGTAATATTTGCTGACAGAATGTTGCCTCACATTTCATGGACGGGATCCTCCCAGTTGGAAGAGTACAGACCCATGGTGCGCTCTCTGATGTCACAGATGGGTTGTTTCACCTTGGAAGAACTTTCGTGGGTGCCCTCCTCGTGGTCGTGGTGGATGAGATCTGACTTGGCAATTGAGGGTCCCAAGCCACCGCCGTAGAATGTGTCCTTCAGAAATGACAAAATGGGCTCGATGGCATATAAAGCTCAAAAATCCTTGACCGCTTGGCGGAGGAGATCAGCGACAGGTCCATCGAAGAGATCGACGGCAGTTGAACCAGAGCGGTTGGGGATGGACCACTTAACCTGTGACATGGCCCGCGTGAAGCAGTCGTTGTGGACGAGCTTGACGTCGTAGCCAGCTTTCCCGAGATACTGATGTCGCTAGCCAGCTGACATGAAGCCTTCGGCATGGCAATGTAGTCAACGTCTTCGCGGCTTCCGCAAGGATGTGTTGCTCCGGGATCGGCAGTCGGGCGACGGTGCCCACCTCGCCAACATCCGCCGGAGAGGCCATGATAAACCTCTTCTTGGCGAGCGGCTCGTCGGGCTCCCCGGGATACGTGGTCGAGCTTAGGCTGCGACATTCTGGAGCAGGGGATGTGGATCTGGCGGGGAGGGACATCGCAGGCCTCATCTAAAAACTCAGGGGAGTGGGGCGATGGTATGGGAATCACTGGGTAACCTGAACTTTATTATCTAAGCTAGGAGGAATGGTAGACCGGCAGGGGTTGGCGGCGGCGCCGACGCCGGCCACGAGCTATGGTTCGAGGGGGGCGGGTGGGGATTGTGGAGGGAGGCTGGTGTTTGAGGATATGCCGCGGCAACTGAAAATTTTAGTAATGGTGGGTGGAGATGGTGGTGGACGAGGGAGGGCGACGGTTCAAATGCCTCGGCCACTGCAATTTTACTATAAGGTCGGTGTTGGAGGAGTGTGGGCGGCCGTTGAAGTACGACGGCTACTAAATTTTGGGTAAAAGGTATTGATGCGGGCGGAGTGCCCATGATCACGCCGCAGTCCAATAACAATATGCGTGTATGATAATAAGGAAAAGTGGCGCGGATCGCCAATTTTGCAACGCTCAAAGCGGGTAGTTTGTTTTTAATTTCTGGCTAGCTAGTCTATCGCATTACGGTTCGTCCTAATTTCCAAATAAACTTACCGCCTTTAGCTTGCAGGTGGTGGTTATACAACGCACTTGCATCGCTGCAGTTAAGCCAGTACCTCCACCCTTTGCTCGCGCTTGCGCGGTCGTGGTGATTCCAGCGCACTTGCATCGCACACGGTTGAGCCAGTACCTCCACCTTAATTTTCTCGCGCTTGTGAAGTCGTGGTGATTTCAGCGCACTTGCATTGCGCACGGTTCAGCCAATACCTCCACCTTAATTTTCTCGCGCTTACGCGGTCATGGTGATTTCAGCGCACTTGCATCGCACACGGTTGAGCCAGTACCTCCACCTTAATTTGCTCGTGCTTGCGCAGGCGTGGTGATTCACATCGCACTTGTATCGCACACGGTTAAGATATTATACCCCGTGTCCGTTGAGCGTCATCAGAGTCTTTGCAGCAAAAAATAATGTTAGAGAGGGTCAAAAGACAGCCACACCAGCATGTGGCCAAATATATATGAGTGAAAAGGGTGGTCTATGATGTTCAAAATTCCAATGCACAACTTTGACCATGCGGGCCCACGGTTGGGCGCGTCGTTGAAGATCGATGAGAGGGGCCAGAAGTCAAGAACGACCTGGAAGTGGCCAAATATATGTATGAATATTGGGGATGTTTAAAACTTTAAATACACAGTGCATAACTTTGGTGGCACCTGACTCGCAAACCCGAAATCACCCTAACAACCACCTAGCTAGGATATATAATGACCTAACGTCGTACCTAGCTAGGATGCTTGGCCCACCACCTCCCACTTCGTGTCAGTGGGGCGGATGCACGTAATGATCGATACTTTGGTCATACACGCATGTCGCCATGACCTACCATAAGATGGACCAATGAATCTATCGTTTGGTCAAATGACAGTTGTTGTTGTCGATAAACCGCTTGGGCCAATAGATTGAACCATCATAAAAATCGCACAAGAGGGACCATAAAACCAGCACCTCTTGCATGCGGCCCAAAATGATGCACGTAAGGGGTGATGTGTGTTTTCAATATAGAATAATGTACAATTTAGATGTGGTGCCTACCTCTCGATACAGACAACAACCATGAAGGCAAGGTAGTTAAGGATGAGATACGCAGGGTTTGATGTAGGTCGAACCCAGGAATCCGAACATGTGGGAGGGAATCCTGACAACGCATGAGCTCGTGCTTTGGTTGAGCGATGTCATGGTGATCGGCCCTAAGACGAACTAGGAGGAATCCATTCATGGCGAACACATAATACTCCTCATTATCGGTCAAAGGGATGATATATATACACTCAGGGAGCCCACAGATATGCGTGTCATCACAAAAAACCGCACAAGGGAGACATGGTCGATCAGAAGACCCCGTATAGACTGCATGCGGCCCAAAAATATGTATGGGTACGGTGGTGTGTGATGTGTTTAAATCCCAAATGCACAACTTTGATGGGCCACAAACTACATTATAAACCGAACACCGTACCCGACTCCAAGCCTGGTTCAATGCATACGATGTCAGTTTCCCAACTTCGAGGCGGCAGCGGGGGGGGGGGGGGTCGTCCCACGCATGCGCTCAAACTTTATTTGGTCTAGCATGGGACACATCTATGTATATATATACATCTATACACCTATATAATGTGCGGATAACTTTGAAAGTTGGTCGTTGGATGAAGCCAATTCGACGGTACATAGATGGCAAATCCGAGCACTACTGGCTGTTGGATATCATCTACATTCAAACTGATTCTGCTACATGCATGTACAATCTAGAGGACTCCATGGTTGAACTTAAGCATAATGCACAAACCTCAAAACACAAGCACTTCTCCTTTGTTCTCTATAATCTTCCATATCTTAATTTCCCAAACCTTTTTTTTCATTTAATTGTCACCTTTTGTTTTTACCTTTACAATGCACAGTTCCATGAATCTTAAAGTAGATTTTTTTATAATACTAATTGATATTGGATGAGATGAACTTTAAAAATTAAACAAACATCTATATCATGCATATATGACTCAAAGCTTACATGCTATAGTGTGGTATTTATTCATAATTTGGTTACCAAATCTCATGCGTGTAATGCACGTGTACCTTACTAGTATCAATAGGAAACCATCATGGTCAAACCCTTCTCGTTGCTAGGTTAAAGGGATAGATTGTGTGGGGCCCCCTAATTGTCGATAAAGGATAGTATATATACCTCGGTGAGCGCACAGATATATACCGCGTCTATAAGCCGCACAAGGGAGACATGCTTGAGAAGAACACCCTGCCCCCTATACCCTACATGCAACCTAAAAAAGGTTTATATAATCGCCATACAGGTCAAGTCAATCATTCTTCAAATTTTTAGAGGAAAACATAACCCATGAAAACCTAGTAGGTTTATATAATCGCCATGACAAGTCCGGTCAATCATTCTTTAATTTTTTTAGAGCAAAAAATAACCCATAAAAACGTAGTCAATAAATTATCAAAACAAGGATCCCAAGGTTTATATAATTGCCATGATAGGTCACTATAGAGATATATTAATATATCTCTATAATGACCATGTCATAGCATGTAAATGAAGCTTGAGATATGCAACTTCCCACCGGGTCACCCATCCTTGGACTACTCCAGCCCGAGCACGCTTAACTTTTGTGTTCTATTCGACTAGGCTAGCGGATGGGAAGCCGACCCTTGCTGATAAGAATTGCCTCCTTGCCATTAAGGCGTTTCACGCTATCGAAAGGGCTCAGGGTTGCCGTTTGATATGGAAGCATCCAACGGTCGCCACGTACGATCCGTGGGGTTTGGGTTCTGGCCAATCAGAATGCACGACTCAGATCGCGCGTGCAGCAAAGAGGGGGGGCATCGGCCACGGTTTGGTAGGAACACGGCTTTCGTGTGTGAACCGTGTGCTATTTGAAAACATTTTTTGGAGGGGCTATTTGAAAACATTTACATGTGCTGTCAAAAGGGATGAGGATCGCCGTTCGATCAAGGAGAATCCAACGGTGTAGACGTACGATCCGTGGGGTTTGGGTTCTGGCCAATCAGAACGCACGACTCGGATCGCACGCGCGGCAGGGGGATATCATACGGAAACCAACATTCGGTGTAAAACGGCGAAAATCATGAGAAAAATATGTTTTGAAGTTTCAAAAAAAATAAAAAAAATGCGGGATGTTAAGAGGATGATGTTTTATTGCCACACAAAATTTCAAGTTGAAACACATTACTAGATGTGAGCTATGAAAAAGACAAAATCAGCGTTGATTAGTGCCGAATAGTAATGTCACTATTCAGGGCTCAATTTTTCTTTTTCATAGCTCACATCTCGTAATGTTTTTCAACTTGAAATTTTGTGTTGCAATAAAACATCACCTTCTTAACATCCCACATTTTTTCAAATTTTTATGAAACTTTAAAATATGGTTTCCACGAACTTTTCATCGAATATCGGCTTTCGTGAGTGAACCGTGTGCTATTTGAAAACATTTCGTGAGTAGAATGTCGGTTTTTAAATCCCCGTAAATCCAAAACAAAGCCGAAAATCGTGAAACCTAGCATGGTGTGATGACATGGCACTTATATGTCGAGGAATTTTTTTTGTCCATTGAGGCGCAAGTTTTATTACAAGCCTCTTACAAACCGGAGGTTCTCTCAAGAAGCCTCGTGGTTCTGATAGGGAAAACGTGTCCCCCTTGTGGGCAAAACGTAATCACTGACTCCTTTCACCTTGTATTTTCTTCTACGGGCAACATGGAACGACAGGATATCCGTGCTAAAATTTAAACTTATTCAGGGTTGGTTTGGCCTTTTTATACACTAATTGAGTTTCATAGGCATTTAATGTCCATAATTCAAATCTAAACTACAAATACATGCTCTAGTTCACCAAAATGGCTAGAAAAATTATACATGTATCCTTGGGTGCATGTTTAGGTCCCATGCCAGGAATGGGAACGAATTACAATCATACCAGTGTCATGGCTCGTCCTTAAACATTTCGAATCTCGGTTTTTAAGTCCCCACAAATCCTAAACTCACCTGAGAGTCATCAAAGGTGGCATGGTGTCACGTCATGGCACATATATGTCGTGGTAAAAACATTATCCAATTTGGGCCAAGCTTTATTACAAGCCTCTTACAAAAACCGGAGCTTCTCTCAAAGAAGCCTCGTTGTTCCGATAGGGAAACGTGTTCCCCTTGTGGACGAAACGTAATCACTGCCTCTTTTCGCATTGTATTTTCTTCCACAGGCAACATGGAACGACATGATATCCATGCTGAAATTTAAACTTATTCAGGGTTCGTTTGTCCTTTTTATACACTAATTGAGTTTCGTAGGCATTTAATGTCCATAATTCTAATCTGAACTACAAATACATGCTCCAGTTCACCAAAATGGGTAGAAAAATTATAAATGTGTCCTTGGGTGCATGTTTAGGTCTCATGCCAGGAATGGGAACAAATTACAACCGTACCGGTGTCCTGGCTCGTCCTCAAACATTTCAAATCTCTGTTTTTAAGTCCCCATAAATCCTAAACTCATCAGAAAGTCATCAAAGGTGGCACGGTTTCACATCATGGCACATATATGTCATGGTAAAAACATTGCCAATTTGGGCCAAGCTTTATTACAAACCTCTTACAAACTGGAGCCTATCGAAAGAACCCTCGTGGTTTCGATAGGGAAACGTGTCCCCTTGTGGGCCAAACGATAATCACTCCCTCTTCTAGTCTCGTATTTTCTTCTACATGCGACACAGAATAACTGGAGATTCGCGCTCAACTTTGAAATTATTCAGGGTTCATTTGACCTTTTTTATTCATTAATTGAGTTTTCTAGGCATTTTAATGTCCATAATTCAAATCCGTACTACAAAATACATGCTCCAGTGCGCCAAAATGGCTAGAAAAAATGTACATGTTTCCTTGGGGTGCATGTTTAGGTCCCATGGAACGAATGGGAACGAATTTAACCGTCTCGCCGTCCTGGCTTGGCCACAAACATTGCGAAACTTGGTTTTTAAATCTCTGTAAATCCAAAACTCACCAAGAAATCATGAAATTTGGCATGGTATCACTACATGGTACATATAATTGTCCAATTTGGGCGAAGCTATATATTACAAGCCATTTACAAACCGGAGCCTGTCGCAACCCTCGTGGTTCCGGTAGGGAAACATGCCCCTCTTGTGGGCGAAACGATAATCACTGCCTCTTCTCGCCTTGAACTTTGTTTTCTATAGGTAACATAGAATAACAGGAGTGTCGGGCTAAAATTTGAAACTGTTCAGAGTTCATTTGGCCATTGTATATATATTACTAATTACTAAGTTTTCTATGCATTTAATGTAGTCCATAATTCAAATTTTAACTACAACCACATGCTCCAGTGAAGCAAAATGGTTGCAAAATCGTACATGTGTCATTGGGTGCATGTTTAGGTCTCATTTAAGGAATGGGAATGAATTACAAACTTGTCATAAATCACGAAACATTGAGAATCTCGGTTTTTAAATCCCAGTAAATCAAAAAGTCACCCAAAAAACATGAAACTTGGCATGGTTTCATGACATGGCACATAAATGTTGTGGTAAAAAATCATCCAGTTTGAGAAGAGGCGCACACATTAGCAGCCAACGAAGTCCTTTTGAAACAAAAATCTGACACATTAATATCGCAAACGGTTGTATTATATTAACCATGGAGAAATTTAACCATAGTCAGTGGCGTGCGTGCAGCTGTTTGATTAGACGGGACAAGCACGAGAAGTCTGCCGTGCAGGCTCGGCCAGAGACAGCGTCACGAAAGCAGTCCGCTTGGCTCGATGGGACGCATGCATCCTGTCCACCTCGCAGGCTCGACGGGACACGTGCGAGCAGCCAGGCCACCCATGCTCACCGGGAAGCGAACTCTTTGACCTCCATGCACCAGCTGCCGCCCGCCTCGCTCACAACTTCTCCATTAATGGGTTAATTAAAGCACTTGGACGGAGGGTGTTTGCTTGTGATCCCATGGCAGCATTTTCTTTTGTTCGCGTTTTCAACTCGTATTCCGCCCTAATTTAAATTGCCACATAGGGCAACGATAATACGACCACAAATAAAATGGCAATGGATAATACGACGACAAATTTACAATGGCGCAGACAATAGTTGTCTTACATATTCCGGCTAATTTAAAATGCCAGATGCGGCAAAGCCCGAAAGACACGGGGGCAAGAGAAGAAGGAAATTGCAGACAACGATCTGGGTCACTACTCGTCGATGGATTGCTGGGCGGAGAAATCCTCCAGCTCCTTCTTCAATTCCTCATGACTTTGCTTGAAAGCAGCCACGGATTCCTCCACCTCCTGCTCGCGCTCAATCCGGAGCTTCCTCAAGCCACCCATCAGTTCCTCGACGACCGCTTTCAGCGTCATCTCCGAGGCACTTATCTGCTCATGCAGCATGTTCCCGCCGGCGGCCTCCTCCTCCTTCTCGGCGAACAACTTGAGGAGCTTCGCATTGTCACCCATGAGTTGCTCGACGAGGCCGGTCGCCTTGTCAAACGAGGCATCGCTGATCTTGAGTGGCTTCATCAAGCCGTCGACCAGCTCCTGCTGCATAGTGACACCAGCGAGAATGTCGTCATCGTCGGTGAAGGACTTCAGGAATGGCGGCTCGTCGTGATGGATGACACCGTGAATGCGCTTGTGAGAGCCTTCGAGTGCCCGTGAGAGCTTGTTCGAGGGCTCCGCGGCACGCCGGGAGATCTCTGTTGCGGTTGCGGCTTTGCGGCGGGACCTCTCTAGTGCTTCAGCAGCCTTGGTCTTTGCTGCCTGGTTATATGTCCAGCCTAAACTCCTCCTACCTGTCATGGCGGAACGACTTGACAGAAAAAACCAGTTTTGTGGGTGATGAGGAGAGGAACTGTGAAGTAATTTTCGAGTGGGTGGTTTTTATAGCCCGGTGCTAAGTGTGAACACATATTAGTTTGATAGGTGTGAACAGATTTGCAATTACTAATTGCATTGTAATTATCAATGTGACGAGAAACAAGGTAAAAAAATTGATGGCAGAAGGTTGACCACGTGGTTGCTCGCCATTGAGGCTACCGCGGCGCGCTCCGCTCTGGCGTCCCTGCGCGCGCTCTGCTCGCCGTTGAGGCAAAGTTACAATAACAATGGTTAATTCTTAATAATTGTCTTATATATTCAGGATAATTTAAAATGCCAAATGCGGCAAGGCACAGAACACTCACGCCTACATATGCATACAACTATAATAAAATATAACCCGAAAAGGCTGAGATGGCGGCCTTCCGATGATGGTCTTCTCGGACTCCATGATCATCATAGCACCCTTGCGGCCATTCACTCCAAGTGTCCCGACCCGCCTCCGCCTACAGAGCTGCTGGCGCTGGGAGGCTCTTGGGGCTGCAGGCCCTCTTCTAGAAGAGCTTGACAGCGTGCAATCGCGCGCATGACAACTCCGCGGAACCGCTCCATTTCCATGTCTCTGGCCTGGTAGCAAATTCCGTCAATCACCTGCATTCTCAAGATATCACGTTGGCGATGTTCTACTTTGTCAGGGATGTCAACTCCGACAAGGATGCACTCGAGCCTGGCCACCACATCATCGGGATCGAAGTTGACACGGCCGCCGCAGGCAATGATGAAGCCGCAGGCTGCCTTTGTCTTGACTGAATTGCAGAGGTCCTCTGCCCATTCCTTGCAGGGCATCAGGCTCTCGATGAGCACTCTTGACGACGGCTCTTCGGGTGGGTCGTCGATCATGCTGCCGAGTAGCTCTGGATCTTTTGCATGATGGATGGCAAACTGCTCATCACACCTCCTCTGCAATATGTCGATTGTGCTCCCAAGGACTGTGACGCCGATATCGCTGCGGATGGGCCATGGTGCCTGCACCGGTCGATGAAGCTCTTGCTCCCCGACCTGCTCTGGCTTGTTCTCCTCGCCGAAGATGTAACACAGGTAGGCGTCGACGTTGAAGCTTTGGTCGTTGCCTGGCATGCTTGGAATAACTAATGGTAGATGGGTGAGGACTAGATCTTCGCAGAGTGTCGCAGTAGTGCATTGCCGCCTGGGTTATGTGCAGCAAGCCATTAGCTGGTGTCAGGAAACCGGTGAGGGAATAGGCATGGATTTTACAATTGACCCATGTGGAGCGCGGGAAGCATTCCCTGGAGCGCGGGAAGACTAAATGGAGCACACACACAACCCGAATACCGTATCCGGTGCCACGTGTTATTTATCACACAAGTGTTAACATAAGGAAACGTATATATGTGTAACTTACTAATCATCGCACACGAGTACTCGCAGACGCATCATGTGCGATACTCCTAGCCACCGCAAGCAACTAGTTTGCATTTTTCAAAGTTTTTTTACACACAGAATCGCACACGAACTAACTATATTAACCATTTGTGTTGTAATTTCTCATTGCAAACAGTTCATCTGAGTCGGCTATTTGCCACGTATCACACATATCTTGTTAAGTTGAACCGTTTATTTGCGTTCGCTAATCGAAAACAGTTCGTCTGAGTGAACAGTATGCCCTATATCACACACACACCTTGATCTGGCTAACCATTTTATGTTGCACTCCCTAATAGAAAACGGTTCATCGGAGCAAACTATATGTCGTATATCGCACACACATTGATATGACTGCCCATTTCTGTTGTTTTGCCTCATCGCAAACGGTTCGAATGGGTTAACTGTGTGGCCTGAATCGCACACGCAACTAAAATCTAAACCGTGTTCGATGGCTCCGCCATCACAAACGTTTTGCACCTTTTTTGACGGTTTTTTACATCCCCGTTTGTGATTAATGCATCGCACACAGTTTCGTCAAAGGGTCTTTGATCATAGTGTCGCGTTAGCAACATTCTGCAATAGTGACAAATCGCTGCACGCGCAGCATCTCTTCGACACGTGTCTGCGCACCATTTTGGGGCCTAACCCAACGTGCTTGGCAACACGTATGGATCAGGCCTGGGGGCTTCTATCGGGGCACACAAATAGGGGTGTATGTTTTCCCCTGACTTGTGCCTAGACAGGCAAATCTCCGGCACGACAACAACAAAGCAAACTGCACCAAGTATCCAAAACAAGGCCAAGCAGAAGAGATAGCTCTTTGAGAAATCAAAGGGTAGATCAAGAAGACCAAGACAAGCCAAATAAGCAAGATATCACTAAGGAAAAACCTCCCTTGCTGGGCAGGCAAGCGTGGCGAGGTCGAGGTCACCCAGAAGAAAAGTCTCAAGACTCTCCTGGTAAGCTTGCCAGGGACGCCAAGGGCGAATCACTCCGCCAAGGCTCCATCGCTCCATGCCACAACAACGCAAGTCACCTATCAGTGCAGTGTCGAGCCCCCGGGTAATTAAGTGGCTGCCATTTGGCACGTGGCGGCCATTTCTAAGGAAGAATACCCCTAAATGACACTTGTCCAGAGGCGTGTCACGCAAGAAGGCGAGGAGGTGGTTGAATAGTACGGCAAGGCTTGCTGGGCTACACCCATGATGTGACACTAAGCAGTGCATTTAATGCACCTTGTCCTGTCTACAGAGTTAGGTATGATAGCACTGTGGCTATCTAATCGCTGGATAGTGACTATTTTGCCATTGTGGTAACCCCTTAACCTATAAAAGGAGGCTCGTGGCAATCTTAGAAAGGATTCAGACCCTTGAACACTCATACGCGTGTAGCTGCTCTCGTCCCAAGGCGACCTTACTGGGCTTGAGCACCGCGTCTCCACCACAGTCCTTTCATCAATCCACTAAACAGGAGTAGGGTTTTACGCCTCGCGGCGCCCATAGCTGGGTAAAAACTGCATGTGTCATCACTGTCGTGTTGCTCTATGGCCTCCGCTCTTTGTGCAACGCGCCCTTCCCCCTTGCCGAACCACAAGGGGCCGAAGGCCACATACGTGGCCATGTTAAACCACGACAGATAGATCTTGCGTGTGCGTAGAATTTTTTTATTTTCCATGCAAAGTTCCCCAACAGTGTATCACAGCCAGGTCTATGTGTAGATGATTTGCACGTGTAGAACACAAAGGAGTTCTGGGCCGTGATGGTCATACTGCTTACCACCAACGTCTTATTTTGATTCGGTGGCATTATGGGATGAAGCGGCCTGGACCAACCTTACATATCCTGATACGTCTCTGTCGCATCTACTTTTCCTAACGCTTTTCCTCTTGTTTTGGACTCTAATTTGCGTGTTGAATGAAACTAACCCGGACTAACGCTATTTTCAGCAGAACTACCATGGTGTAGTTTTTGTGCAGAAATAAAAGTTATCGGATTGGAACGGAACTTTGCGAGGACTTTTTGTACAATAAAAGAGAATTACTAGAGCCAAGAACCACCGGAGGGGGGGCTGGGTGAGCACAACCCATCTGGGTGCCCCCCCAGGCGTGCCCAGGTGGGTTCTGCCCACCCGGTGGCCCCACAGACCTTGAATCCAACTCCATAAATACCTATTTTTCCAGAAAAAATTTAGTGAGAAAGAATTATCTCGTTTCACGATACGGAGCCGCCGCCACCTCCTTTCTTTAGAGGGACGCTAGATCTACAGTCTGCTCCGGGCTCCGGGGAGGGGGATCTTCAATCTTCGTCATCACCAACCCTCCTCCATCGCCAATTCCATGATGCTCCCCATCGGGAGTGTGTAATTCCTTCGTAGGCTCGCTGGTCGGTGAGGAGTTGGATGAGATTCATCATGTAATCGAGTCAGTTTTGTTAGGGCGTGATCCCTAGTATCACTATGTTCTAAGATTGATGTTGATATGACTTTGCCATGCTTAATGCTTGTCACTTTGGGCTCGGGTGCCATGATTTCAGATCTGAACCATTTATGTCGTCACCATTATATCTATGTTCTAGATCTGATCTTGCAAGTTATATTCACCTATTACGTGTTACGATTCGTAAACCCCAGAGTGACAGTAGTCGGGATACTTTTCGGTGATGACCGTAGTTTGAGGAGTTCATGTATTCACTATGTGCTAATACTTTGTTCCGGTTCTCTATTGAAATGATGTCTTGATATCCCTTAGTTTCCATATTGACCCCGCTGCCACGGGAGGGTAGGACAAAATATGTTATGCAAGTTGTTTCCATAAGCACGGATGACTATTTACGGAATACATGCTTACATTATATTTATGAACTGGAGCTAGTGTCGTATCACCCTAGGTTATGACTGTTATATGATGAATATCATCCAATGAATCCACCGATCCAATGCCTACGAATTTCTTTTATATTGTTCTTGATTAGTTACTATTGCTACTGTTACTGTTACACTTGCTACTAAATCATTGGTATCATTGTCACTGTTACTATTGTTGTTGCTACTGCTACCAAAACTATCATACTACTTTGCTACAGATAGTTAATCTCCAGCTGTGGTTGAATTGACAACTCAGTTGCTAATACTTCCAAATATTTTTTGGCTCCCCTTGTGTCGAATCAATAAATTTGGGTAGAATACTCTACTCTCAAAAACTGTTGCGATCCCCTATACTTGCGGGTTATCATGTCCACGCACATGAGACCGGTTCCACCGACTGACATGCAACTTGTTTTGCATAAAGGTGGCTGGTGGGTGTCTGTTTCTCCGACTTTAATTGAATCTAATTTGACTACGGCAGGTCCTTGAAGAAGTTTAAAATAGCAAGCTTGATAATCATCATTGTGGTTTTGCATAGTTAAGAACGGTTCTTCCTAGAAGCCTGTAGCGGCCACGTAAAACTTGCAAGAACAAAGTAGAGGACGTCTAACTTGTTTTTGCAGGGCATGTTGTGATGTGATATGGTCAAGAGTGATGTGATATATGTTGTTGTATGAGATGATCTTGTTTTCTATCGACAATGGGCAGGAGCCTTAGGGTTTTCTCTTAATTATGGTATGAAATGCAACCGCCATGTAATTGATTTACTTTATCGCTATGCATTAGCAATATTTGTAGAGGCAATAATTGGCGAGACGACCCTGATGCAACGATGGAGATCAAGTTGTCAAGTCGGTGACGATGGAGATCATGACGATGCTTTGGAGATGGAGATCAAAATCACAAGATGATGATGGCCATATCGTGTCACATATTTTGGTTGCATGTGATGTTTATCCTTTATGCATCTTATTTTTCTTAGAACGACGGTAGCATTATAAGATGATCCCTTCACTAAATTTCAAGATAAAAGTGTTATCCCCGAGTATGCACCGTTGCCAAAGTTCGTCGTTTCGAAGCACCTCGTAATGATCGGGTGTGATAGACTCTATGTTCACATACAACTGGTGTACGACTGTTTTGCACATGCAGAATACTTGGGCTAAACTTGACGATCCTCGCATGTATAGACATGGTCTCGGAACACTGGAGACCAAAAGGTCAAAATGAGTCATATAGTAGATATGATCAACATAGAGATGTTCACCATTGAAGACTACCCCATCTCATGTGATGATCGGACATGGGTTACTTGATTTGGATCATGTATCACTTAGATAACTTGAGGGATGTTATTTTAAGTGGGAGTTCATTAGTAATCTGATTAATTCAACTTAATTTATCATGAACTTAGTATTAATAGTTTTTGCATATCTATGTTGTAGATCAATGGCCCGTGCTACCGTTCCCCTGAATTTTAATGCGTTCCTAGGGAAAGCTAAGTTGAAAGATGATGGTAGCAACTACACGGACTGGGTCCATATCCTCATTGCTGAATAAAAAATTATGTCCTTGATGCACCGCTAGGTGACAGGCCCGCTCTCGCTAATTGAGAAGTTGTGAACACCTGGCAAACGCGGTCTGGTAACTAGTCAATAGTTCAGTGTGCCATGCTTTACTTCTTAGAACCGGGACTTTAAAAACGTTTTGAATGTCAGGAGCATATGAGATGTTCCAAGAGCTGAAGTTGATATTTCAAGCTAATGCCTGGGTTGGGAGATATGAAGTTTCCAACAAGTTCTATAGCTGCAAGATGGAGGAAACAATTTTGTCAGTGAACACATACTCAAAATGTCTGGGGTATCATAACCACTTGACTCAGCTGGGAATTGATCTTCTAGTTGAGAGTGTTATTGACAGAGTTCTTCAATCACTGCCACCAAGATACAAAGGCTTCGTGATGAACTATAATATGCAAGGGATGGAGAAAACGATTCCTGAGCTCTTCACAATGCTTAAGGCCGTGCAGGTAGAAATCAAGAAGGAGCATCAAGTGTAGATGATTAACAAGACCACTAGTTTCAAGAAAAAGGGCAAGGGAAAGAAAGAGAACTCCAAGAAGAATGGCAAGAAAGTTTCCACTCCCATGAAGAAGCCCAAAGCTGGACCCAAGCCTGAAACTGAGAGCTTCTACTGCAAAGGGAATGGTCACTGGAAGCGGAACTGCCCCAAATACTTGGTAGATAAGAAGGATGGCAATTGAACAAAGGTATATTTGATATACATGTTATTGATGTGTACCTTACTAATGCTCGTAGTAGCTCCTGGGTATTTGATACTGGTTCGGTTGCTCATACTTGTAACTCGAAATAGGAGCCGCGGAATAAACGAACATTGGCAAAGGAGGAGGTGATGATGCGCGTCGGGAATGGTTCCAAGGTCGATGTGATCGTTGTCGGCACGCTACCTCTACATCTACCTTCAGGATTAGTTTTAGACCTCCATAATTGTTATTTGGTGCCAGCGTTGAGCATGCACATCATATCTGGATCTTGTTTATTGTGAGAAGGTTATTCATTTAAGTCGGAGAATAATGGTTGTTCTATTTATATGAGTATTATCTTTCATGGTCATGCACCTTTGATGAATGGTTTATACTTGTTGAATCTCGATTGTGGTGGTACACATATTCATAATATTGATGCCAAAATATGCAAAGTTGATAATGATAGTGCATCATACTTGTGGCACTGTTGTTTAGGTCATATTGGTGTAAAGCACATGAAGTAATTCCATGCAGATGGACTTTTGGAATCACCTGATTATGAATCAACTAATACTTGCAAACCATGCCTTATTGGACGGAGCGAGCTGACTAAAACTCCGTTCTCCAAAACAACGGAGCGAGCTAATGACTTATTGGAAATAATACATACCGATGTATGCGATCCGATGAGTGTTGAAGCACGCGACGGGTATCATTATTTTCTGGCCTTCACAGATGATTTGAGTAGGTATGGATATATCTACTTGATGAAACACAAGTTTGAAACATTTGAAAAGTTCAAGGAATTTCAGAGTGAAGTGGAGAATCATCGCAACAAGAAATAAATTTCTACGATCTGATCGCGGAGGCGAATATCTGAGTTACGAGTTTGGCCTTCATTTAAAACACTGTGGAATTTTTTCACAACTCACGCCACCTGGAACACCACAGTGTAATGGTGTGTCTGAATGTTGTACCGTACTTTATTAGATATGGTGCCACTGCTAGGGAAAATCTTATACACAGAACTTTAGCAGTAGCGCTGGTTAAAATGGGGGCGCTAGTGCTACATAGCAGCAGCACGTTCACGTGAACAGCGCTACAGATACGGGTGTAGCAGTAGCGCTTCTTCTGGGAAAAGCGCTACTACTAAAATTCCCACTACTAAGCCAATAGGCTAAGAATAGTAGTAGCGATCTTCTGAAAACCGCGCTACCGCTAAGATAATTGGAGCAGTGCGTTTTCCCTAAAAAGCGCTACTGCTAATGAAAATAAAATAAAATGAAAAACAAATATAAAACTAAATGAAAATGAAAGAAATAGAAAAAGGATAAAGGAAAAAAATAAAATGTAAAGAAAAATAAAAGAAAAATAAAAATAAAGGAGAAAGGCATAGCAGTAGCGTCTGTTCATGACAGTCGCTATAGATAATATAGCAGCAACACGTTTTTTATACCCCCGCTATAGAAAGGGAAAAGGAAATAAGAAAAGGAAAGGAAAATATGTAGCTATAGCAGTAGCGCATTTTGTAAAACGCGTTATAGCTAAGTTAGCTATAGCGTGTTTTTCCATCCAGCGTTACTGCTACATTTGACTTAACCCCCTCGTGGTTCCCTCCCCCCGGCCACTGAGGGAGTCCTGGATTGGGGGGTCCTCGGTTGTCCGGGCTATTCTCTATGGGTCGGACTGTTGGGCCGTGAAGATACAAAGCGGAAGACCTTTCCCCGTGTGCGGGTAGGACTCCCCTAGGTGTGGATGGCAAGATTGGTGTCCCGATATGTAATTTCCTTCCTCTACAAACCGACTCTGTACAACCCTAGGCCCCTCAGGTGTGTAACTGGATGGTTTAGTCCGTAGGGACAATCGGAATTCCCATAGGCTAGACAGCTAGGGTTTAGCCATTACAATCTCAAGGTAGATCAACTCTTGTAACCCCTATACTCATCGAATATAATCAAGCAGGAAGTAGGGTTTTACCTCCTTTAAGAGGGCCCGAACCTGGGTAAACATTGTGTCCCCTTTGTCTCCTGTTACTATTGATCCTCAGACGCACAGTTCAGGACCCCCTACCCGAGATCTGCCGGTTTGGACACCGACATTGATGCTTTCATTGAGAGTTCCACTACATCGTCAACAGAAGGATTGATGGCTCGACCTGTCATCAGTGACAATGTTGTCTCCAGGGACAGCTTTCTCCCTGGTCAACTCTTCGTGTTTGGCGACTTTGCTCTACGTGCCAATTCAATTGGTCACCTCGAGCAGATCAACAGCTATGCCCCTGGTCATCAGATCAGGTTTGGAAGTTTGAATTACATCGCCAATATCCAAGGAGACTTGATCTTCGAAGGGTTCTCGGCCCCGGCTGTCGCTCCTCATCTACATGATGGAAGCCTGTCGTATCCACCATCAGATTCCGCTCAGGGACCGACCTTCGTGCCCGCCTTGGCCTTAGATCCAGAGCGGACCACTCCGTCCGAAAACGGGAGGTTAAGCCCCGCCGGACTCTCTCCTATTACGGAGCGCCCTACTGGAGACCCAGAGGTGACCATGTTATCAACATGCCTGGAGTCAAACAGGACTCTCTCTGTCATCGGGAAACTGGATTCATCCCTGGAGGCCAACTCCGAACTCTCGGGTTCTGCGTCCATTTAGCACGGTCGAGTGGCGTATACCAGTCCCAGCTCCGCAGACCCTTAGTCGCCCTTCCAGCTTTCACTTCTAAATGAAGCTCTGGACTTAATGCGATCTCTCGCCATTAGGGAACCTTCGATCGCAGGGACCACCCAACTAGTATCCGTCATGGAGGTTCGGCGGCCCTGCTACTCGATCCCATCATCGATGGATACCATCTCACTAGATTCCTTATGGACGGTGGCAGCAGTCTGAACCTGATCTATCAAGACACTCTCCGTAAGATCGGCATTGACCCGTCAAGAATTAAGCCTAGCAATACTACACTACTAGGGAAAAGCCTAGCAGCAGCGCGAGTTTTAGGCCTATCAGTAGCGCGGGCAGGAGCGCTACTGGTACAATGCTACAGCTAAAGGTTAGCAGTAGCATGGGTTAACCCACACTACTGCTATATCGACTTAGTAGTAGTGCTTTCTCCAAACAGCGCTACTGGTAATTACTAGTAGCGCTTCTCCCAGCCCGTGCTACTACTATTATTTCGTATTTTATTTATTTTTTATTTCATGTTGTATTCATACACCTTTATACAAGTTTTCATACAACAGCAATGTTGAGATTGTTTTTACATCATAATGAGTTATTACATCACTGGGTGAAAGAACCGTGGACTAGTTTCAAGTGGATGGACATCCACTTGAAAGTAATATGCGATTATTTCACCCAATGATATAACAAATATCATCATCATATAATTAACAACTTATCATAATACATCATTGTCATATAACACCTCCTCATGATCATTGTTTTCATCAATAAGACATCACATAGCAAGTTGGTCACTACTCATAATCACAACTACTCCTCATCATCAACTCTAACACATTGTACCACATAATAAACATTGTACCTCATAGGACCTACTACATTCTCTTAGGACCTACTATATTCTCATAGGTAAAATAGCATAAAACAAAATAGCCCCAGACTCTCCATTATGGATAATGGAGATTATCTTGTCTCCAATTCTTGCCTTTCGCACAATGTTGCTTCTAAGAACCTCCTTACGACTATCCATACATTTTTCCATTCTTTGATTACCATGTGTTCACCGATTTTAGAAATCCGATATGGACAGGTGAGATTCGTAGGATGACCTGGCTGTATGTTCAAAACATCAAGGTGACCATTCTAATACAACAGATGAGGCACACAATCCTTGGGATTTTCTGTTGAAAAACGTAGTAATAACTTCTTAGTTAGCAATGTAGTTCAGTTTTAGAAGTATGCAAAAGATGCACGGATGTCGTAATAGTAAAAAATCTTACCATGGCATCTCCATGGATGTTACCGTGGTTCAACACGTGCACTAGTGGCACGTATTGACCATAATGTGGAGGAGTTTGACAATAGATATTGTAATTATCAAGTTTAGTACAAAATGCGATCAGATGATTTTTCTCCTGATAAGTTAATTCGGAGCCATCGGTGTAGTAGGTTCTGTGTACCATCTTACGCACAATGTTTGAAGAATGAAAATAAGCTGTCAATGGAAATACGTTGTCAACTATTTTTAAATAAACAATATAAATTAGTTAATAACTATGTTTGAGAAACTCACATAGCGGTAGAATTGGAAGCGTATCAACAAGGACCCAAATGTCCATATTGTCTTGCTCGATGTCACGATCACCAAGATCCATGGTGACAAGCATATCCTCATTGTCAGGACCCCGATTCCAAGTCACATCGATCTAGCCGGTAACACCTCATATCACTTTGCGTCCTCACGCACGGTATTCCCACGGGTGTCGCCTTACCATGGCACGGGACCGTTTGCGCCTTTTGGCTCACGTATATGGTAGTGTCGCTAGCATCTATATGACAGAGAACCCGGGCCGACATGGCTAGTCGTGAACCCAAAGCGGCGCTAACCCATGGGGACAGGCATACATGAATCAACTTCGAGCATGTCGGTCATCAACGTATGAATCCGGGCTGTAGCAGGCTATAACAGGACTCCATTAACCCGGCTGTAGCAGGCTAGGCAGGACTCGGATGTCACCGCGTGACATTTCCCCAAAGGGATGCATACAGAATGAAGTGAAACACATGCCAGCCAGTCAAGTGTCCAAAGCAGTAGTCTTTGGGCTAGCAGGACTCCGGTGAACCGGTCAGAGCGGACTACTATCGCCAGAAGCACTAGACTACATTTCCCCATATGAGAGGCTGCCAAGGATAAACAACTAGATTGTCGGATCCCACACATACCAAGCATTTCAAACATACACACAATATGCTCAATATGTGTAAACACAACATGGCATCACAACATAACTCTATGACTCAAATATTTAATCATTAGGCTCCGAGGAGCGAGATATTACAAACATGGGTCTCATGACCCAACATACAGAGCATACAAGCAACAAGCACAAGCGGAAGCTTAACATGTCTGAGTACAGACATCTACAAATGAAAAAGGCTGAGAAGCCCGACTATCTACCAGATCCTGCCGAGGGCACAAGATCATAGCTGAGGTAACAAGCTAAACGTCGAAGTCCAAGCGGAACTACTAGCGAGACTGACGTCTCTTTGCAAAACATAAAATAAGAAAACGTGAGTACAAACGTATTTCAAAGAAGACTTACATCGTAACTAACTACATATGCATCATTATCAAAAGGGGTGGTGGAGTTTGACCGCAGCAAGCCAGCTTTGACTCGGTGGCTATCCTGAACTATGACCGCAAGTAACTCTTTTGAGGTGGCGCACACGAGTCCACATATTCACCATATCAAGACACCACTATGGATCCGCCTCCGCCTACCTACAAGAACGCCATCCATAGCACTCACGCTTATCTTGCGAGTTTTAGAGTATCCACTTTCACTTGTCTATGAACTATGCAAGGGTCCAAGTTTCCATATCCGAGGAATCCGGCTATTCAATAGATAATGATAACCCTGCAGGGTGTACTTCTACACACGCTCTCGCCACTTATCGCCTCAGACATCGTCATGTACCTCGGCAACCTTCAAGCGGAAGCCGGGCGAGGGAGTCGGCCACAACCTGACTAACCACACAAGTCTCTCATCCAGGTTTATCGCCTATTCGGGTTCCATCCGCAAGGAGATCCGGCCGGGGTGTCGCTCACGGCCCCAAACGATGTGTACAGGGTTACAAGCCCACCAAACGGGCGGCACTTGGCATACCCGGCCACGGTGCCTAGTCATCCCAAGCCCACCTGCTGGGTGCCACTTGGTAGACTACTAACACTACCTACAAACACCGAAACTAGTTGCAACTCCCGGACAGAGATCATGTTGATTAATAAGTCGAGAGGGGTCGAGTTACGGAACCCAATGTGTGGTAATGCTTGTTCATGGATCACAAACACGTAACTCGGTTCGAGGGCCGGCTGCAATGAGACAACCCACCATGTACTCCTACATGGCCTGTCACCGCTACCTTTACCAAATCGTGTTCACATACTTAGCTCACACACGAGGGACATGTTCACCACTTTCCAATTCATTCCCGATGAATCGGACTGACACAACTCTAAGCAATAGCAGGCATGACAAACAAGCATGAATGAGTAGGCGCATCAGGGCTCAAACAACTCCTACTCATGCTAGTGGGTTTCATCTATTTACGGTGGCAATGACAGGTCATGCAGAGGATAAAGGGGTTCAGCTACCGCAGCATGTAACAGTTGAAACATTGTTGTCCTAATGCAGTAAAATAGAGCAGGAGCGAGAGAGTGGGATTATATCGGAATGAACAAGGGGGTTTTGCTTGCCTGGCACTTCTGAATATAATATAGTTCTTCATCGGTGTCATCGATCACATCACCGGAACCACGTCTATCGAGAGGGAACAACCACCGACAAACAAGAAGAAACACAATCAATGCAATGCACAAACAAATGAATGACATGTCATGTTAAGGAACTGAATTGACCTAATGCAGCAGTAAGCCAAGTTAATTGAAGTGGAGTTCAAACAAGGTTAAACTCCAACTCCAAATGCTAGTTCATAAATTGCCCTAATCATGATTCATCTTATTCAGTGAGGTTAACTTGTTCACTCATGCATGATCATGGCATAAACAGATTCTTCATATTTTTCTGATCATTTTTCATATATAATTTATTTGATTTGGAGTTACGGTTGATTTTATATGATTTTTAGAAGTTTGGGGTATTTTCAAATTTATAAATCATTTCCTGATTTATTTTAATTCCGTAAATACTTTCTTTATCAGTCGACATGACGCCTTGTGTGACGTCGACAAGTCAACAGGGTTGACCAGAGTCAAACTCATGGCGCGGGACCCACGGGTCGAGTCATTAGACTAACTAATTTTAGTTAGTCCTAATCCTAGGTTTAATTAGCGATGGCCCACACGCCGCTGACCAGTGGGGGTCAAATCCCTCGTCAACCGGGCTAATCCATCGGCGCCCAGCCGCCGCAACCACCGACGCGGCGGAGGCTCGAATCGCCCACGAGGCTCGGCTTGAGGTGTGCTTGGGCTCGTTGGAGAGCCCTCGCCGGCGCGCTGGCCGAACGGCGGTGGTGGCCGGGCCTGTGGTGGCTGGAACCGACGACGGCGAGCTCGTGAGCGGCAACCGGAGCTCGGGTGCGGTCTGGTTCGGTGCTGCTGCTCATAAACGAGCGAGCTGAGGCGCTGGGGGTGCTCTACGGGTCGCGGCAAGCACAACGGGTGCACGCCCGTGACCAAATGGTCCCCGGGGCTTCGCCGGCGACGAGCCCGTGCGGCGGTGGCTGCTATTAGTATGGGACGGCTACGGCAATCGAATGGAGGCGGGGTTAGGGGGGGAAATGACCGGGGCTCACAGCGGTTGTAACGGGGCCTCGGCGAGCTCGGGAGGGGCGGCGTCGGAAGGTCGCCACGATCTCGGGAGAGGCGGCGAAGATGGCGGTGCGGGGTGATGCAGGGCGTCCGGCGTCGCGTGAGTTGACGGAGAGGCGCGGGAGATGGAGGCGGAGGCCGTGGACAGTACGGGGAGACGAGGGAAGCACGGTGGCTGCGGCTTTACGGCGGCGCGCTCATGACTGGCTCGGCCATGGGGAGGAACGAGAGAGGGAGGCGAGGGGGAGAGTGAACGAGGGGTCCGGGGGGTGCGTGGCGTCTCCGGGGCGTCGAGGAGGAGCCAGGCAGGCTGGGAGGGAGGAGGTGGCCAGGGCGCGTGCCCAGCCTGGCGACACTGCGCCCTCCCGCCTCTTGGCGGAGGTTGAAGACGGTGGGGCGCCACTGGCTGGGCCAACAGTGCTGGGCCGCAAGTGGGCCGCCAGGTAGGTTAGGTAGGTGGCCTAGTGGCCTCTTCTCTCTCTCTCTCTTAATTGTTTTTGTTTTCTAATTTTTTGTAAACTTTGTGGCTTTACTAAAAATACTAAAACAGATCCAAAACTCATAAAACTGCTCAATGCCACTGTTTGGAATATAACAAACAGCAACCATTTTAGTTTATGATTATTTGAGCATTTAAACTATTTATTAGCATTAAATGCCCAAATGCAAATACTTTATGAATTAATCCAGTGACCAAATATGTCATGAAAAATGTGTAGCACCTCTGGTTATGGTTTATAGCATTTTTCCAGAAATGATGAACATTTTCTAAAGACATTTGGATTCACTGAAAAATATTTTTAGTTGAACCTAGTTGAAATCCTTTAATGCTAGGGTTTAGGCAATCCCCATCTCAAAATTCCTTTGAAATCAAACATGATGCATGGATGCAGAAGCCACTAATTACAACCAATTCTGGGCTGTGATAACTCACCCCCACTAAACAAGAATCTCGCCCCGAGATTCAAGACGTGAGGTAAGAGGAAAAGGGGTGTCACAAAACTATCACAATCTTCATGATCCATTTGCCCTTCTCGAAGATGTTGATTCATTCCATTATGTTGGTCTTGACGTCTTTGCTTTCGAGATCTTCACTCGACACGACAACAGAAAGAGGGGGAAACCCTACAGGATTTAATCCTCTTGAAGATCGAGCAACTCAAGATCAGTTCATGGAGTGAGACGTAAGAATATCTCCTGAGTTGAGACACCAAACACACATTAGGAATGATGGAAAAGAAACGGATGACAAAGGTTCAAATTGGTAGGCAACCATTCCATGCTTAAGCAAAATGGTGCATGGTTTCAAAGTATCAAGGAGAAGATTGCTATGATTCCATAACGGGACACCTTGGGAAAGGTGACTCGTAGAATTATTCCCTTAAGTGGCAAAAATAATTACTGTCGGGACCCCGATCCTAAGTCACACCGACCTAGCATGTAACACATCATATCACTTTGCGTCCTCACGCACGGTATTCCCACGGGTGTCGCCTTACCATGGCCCGGGACCGTTTGCGCCTTTTGGCTCACGTATATGATAGTGTCGCTAGCATCCATATGACGGAGAACCGGGCCGACATGACTAGTCGTGAACCCAAAGTGGCACTAACCTATGGGGACAGGCATACATGAATCACATCGAGCATGTCGGTCATCAACGTATGAATTGGCTGTAGCACCGGGCTAACAGGACTCCGGTATCCCGGGCTGTAGCACTGGCTATGAGGACTCCTAGATCCCGGCTGTAGCAGGCTAGGCAGGACTCGAATATCCCGCGACATTTCCCGAAGGGACGGACATAGGAACGAAGTGAAACACATGCCGGCCGATCAAGCGTCCAAGCAGTAGTGGTGGGCTAGCAGGACTCCGGTGAACCAGTCAGAAGCGGACTACTATCGCTCGTAAGCACGAGACTACATTTCCCCATAAGAGAGGCTACCAAGGATAAACAACTAGGTTGTCAGATCCCACACATAGCAATACAAGCTACACGTACGCATAACATGCAAGTATGTGCTGTACAAAATGTCATCACAACATAACGCAAACTCATATAGATAAAGTCTCAGAAGAGCCACATAGCTTTAAATACACACAGGGTCACATGACCCATCATTCGTGAGCATACAAGCAACAAGCGGAAGCATTACATGTCCGAGTACGCATAACTACAAAGAAAAAAAGGCTGAGAAGCCTGACTATCTACAAGACCCTCCCAAGGGTACAAGATCGTAGCTGAGGTAACAAGCTACTCATCAAAGTCCAAGCGGAACTACCAGTAAGACCGAAGTCTCCGCTGCAAAAACATAAATAAAGCAACGTGAATACAAAGGTACTCAGCAAGACTTACATCAGATCCTATTATACATGCATTAGTGTCAAGAAGGTAATGTGGGGTTTAGTTGCGACAAGCCAGCTTTGACTCTGTGGCTATCCTGTTTCTCGACTACGAGAACTTCTTTGAGGTGATATGGCGCATACGCAGTCCACTAGTCACCACATCAATACACTACTATGGATTCATCCCCGTCTCCAAACGAGAAGGCCATCCATAGCACTCACACTTGTCTTGAGCATTTTTAGAGTATCCACTTCAAGTTGTCTATGTACCACGTAAGCATCCAAGAAGTCCATAACCGAGGACACGGCTATTCGAATAGATCATGATAACCCTGCAGGGGTGTACTTCTTCACACACGCTCTCGCCACTTACCGCCATATACACGTCATGTATCTCGGCAACCTTCAAGCGGAAGCTTTGGCGAGGGTGTCGGCCACGACCGACTAACCACACAAGACTCTAGTCCAGCTTTATCGCCTATTCGGGTTCCATCCGCAAGGAGATCCGGCGGGTGTCGCCACGGCCCCAAATGATGTGTGCAGGGTTCCCAAGCCCACCTCACGGATGGATCTACGCTTGGTACACCGTGCCACTTGTGCCTAGTCTGTCCCAAGCCCACTGGCCGGGTGCCACTTGGTAGACTACTAACACTACCTATAAACACCGTAAACTAGTTGCGACTCCGTGACGTAGGTCAAGTTGGTCAATAAGTCGAGAGGGGCACTTAAGCATTCCAATGTGTGGTAGTAGCTAGTCATTGGACAACATACACGTAACTCGATTGCTTAAGGACGGTTCCAAAGTGAGACAACCCACCATGTACTCCTACATGGCCTCTCACCGCTACCTTTACCAAATCGTGTTCACACATTTCACTCTCAAAGATCGTAACATAGAACTGTACTCCAATTCATCCCCAATGAATCGGACTGACACAACTCTAAGCAATAGCAGGAATAGCATGGTAGGAACACAACATGGCTCAATCAACTCCTACACATGCTAGTAGGTTTCAACTATTTCTTGTGGCAATGACAGTCATGCAGAGGAATGGGTTCAACTACCGCAAAGACAAAGTAGCAGATGAATCGTTGTTGTCCTAATGCAATAAATGAGAGCAGGAGCGAGAGAGTAGGATTGTATCGGAATGAACAAGGGGGTTTGCTTGCTCGGTAAATCAACAAGGGAGGCACGCTTCACGCAATTACTGCAGAACGGTCTCCGGAGCAGGACCTATCGAGAAGGAACGGTGCCGACAATCAATACACAATCATATGCAACAATATGATGCATGAACATGGCATGTAGATGTGATGCTGTTTGAGCTAATGCAACTAGTATTTAATTTGAATGGAGTCCATTTGAACCAAGGTTAAAATGCAACTCCAAACTAAGCTCTTATAAATGCCATTTACATGTTTTCACCTATACAGCAGGTTTAGGTTGGTTTGTCATGCATGAAACTGGTACAGATGGAAAGATTGCATTTTTCTGATAATTTTTCATATATAAATTATTTCAATCCGAAGTTACGGTTGAATTTCTATGATTTTTGAAGTTTAAATCATTTTTTGGAATTTCCTGATTTAATTTAATACCAGAAAATCAAATACTGCGTCAGCACTGCGTAAGCATGACGTCAGCAAGTCAACTGCGGCTGACTGGGGTCAAACCTGACGTGTGGGGGCCACACGTCTGTGTCTCAGTTAGTTAACAGGGGGGTTTATTCCTAATCTAATTTAGATTAGTGGCGCTGGGGCCCACTGTCAGTGTCAGTAGGTGGGGTTAGTGCCTAATTAGAAAATCCACGTCAGCCCGCTGGAGTTCTGGCCGGCGGCAACCAATAGCGCGGCGGCGACTCGCCGGACTTGCGCTACAAGCGGCGTCTGGTCGCTGCCAAGACCAACGGGCGTAGCCCGTCACGTCCGCAACTGTGGAGCCGTGGGGTTTAGGGCGCCGGAGCTCGCCGGAGCGGAGCTCGGGGCGGCGGCCGGAGTCGGGCGCGAGCGGGGATGCGGCTGCAATGTGCGAGGGCGAGAACGGAGAGGGGGGAAGGAGCAGCAGCTTACAGCGGTCACGACGAACGGGTCGGCGAGGTCGGGAAGGAACCGAAGCGGCCGTAGCGGCGGAGGGGATCTCCGGCGATCAAGAAAGACGGCGACGGCAACGGCTCCACGGGCGTCCGCGTCTTGTGGCTTGGCGGAGAGGACGAGGGAGTCGTGGCGGGGCTCGTGGACTCCACGGGGCGAGGGACGGCGGGAGCGCTGGCGGTGAGCTGCGGCGGCGGGCTGGCGCTAAGGCCATGGAGAGGCGAGAGAGAGGAGGGAGAGGACTGGGAGAGTGAGTGAGTTCGGGCGGCGTGGCGTCGTCCCGCCATCCAGAGCGGAGAGGGGAGGACAGCAGTGGGGAGGGAGGAGGTGGCGCGCGGGCGGTGCGCGCGTCGGGCACGCGCCCGTCCTCCTGTCGGGGAGGAAGACGACAGAGGAGGGGGCCCAGATGGGCTGGGCTGGCCAGCTGGGCCGGCCAAACCGCCTGAGGCTGAGCCGGGCCACAGAAGCTAAGCGCCAGGTAAGGTTTTCCTTTTATTTCATTTTCTATTTTTCTGACATTTGTTCTAATTTAGTAATAATACTAAATCAATTTATTTCCTTATGCCAATTTTTGCAGGAGCTAACTATATTATTCCAGAGCTCCTCAGCAACTAGCATAATTATTGGACATATATAATATATATAACATATATATCCAAGGCAAATATTCACTGCATTAATTCAAATGGCCAAAAATAAATACTTCGAGCTCCCAAAAATATTAGTTGGAATTTTACCTCGACCAATATTTTTAGAGAAAACAGAACATTTTCTTGGGCCAAATTGAAGCAATTTTTATTTGGGTCATTTCCGGAAAAAATGATTCGAGGTTTTAAAAAATCCTCATTTCAATATTAAATGGAATTTAAACATGATGCACAAATGACTAGCTAGTCTAGGTCATACCAGAACTAGGGATGTGACAATTACTTTTGATTCGGAGATCATTGAAACTCTTATACCAACTTAAGGCAAATTCACAAACGATCGTTTGAAGGAGTTCGGAAGAACGACACACTCGGGCTAGAATCGATGATATGGACTACCTTGTTGAAGACAACGCAATGGATGATTTCTGCTTATCATCGGAAATGGATGGGACCCATGGTAAGTCCACTTTTGAAGATGATATTGGATAGCAACTACCAAGAAGGGCTGCCCATGGGGGGATTGGCACAATGGTGGTGCAAGCTGGGAACAAGATGCAACTGTTGGGAATGTTCCAATCATCATATCTTCCTGAGATTCAGATCCGATTGGTAATAGGATACTTCAGACTCAGCATGTCTGAAAAGAAAGGTTGCAACACAATTCGACGAGATGGTGTTGCGATATTCTCGAGGAATGAACCAAGGTAGCACGCTCCAAGACATGAGCTGGTTCTGCTAAACACATGTGAACACGTTGTCCCAGACAAGCATGACCACATGGTAGTCTTACAACAAAACACTACCGAGTTCAGGTGGGGAACCATCATCAAGGATAACGAAGTCCTTGCATAAGGCATGCTCTTAAGAAGGAACTTCTTCTCCTTGAACAAATCAATCAGTGGCTTTGTGTGCTAGGGATACATATAGAATGAAGGTTGCAAGTCTCCAAACCATAGAATACTTCGCACGTATGCATGACTGACTTCGGATGGTTCTAGAGGAAACAAAAACAATCTTTCTCGAACTCATGGCGGCAACTTACACCTAAAGCACATGAATTCGAGGAAGTCACTTCTTCCATCCAAGCATAAGCTTCATGAACGGAACACGAAGGCATTGCTTACAAAGTTTCCAACACTAGGTTGATGTTCAACATGAATCATGGGGGAGACAAAATGCTGCTGACGGGCTCAACAACAATTCATTGGAATTTCCATATCACTGGACTTCCACCATCATGTGAACACGGTGATAGCATTGATCAGACCAAAAGATGTAATGGTGTATGCTCAAGGGATCAACCACGAGTAAGACAACATTACGAATATCGTTGGTTCTGATTTGACTTGACGATGGCCCATACTCAAGTCAAGGATTGATAAGACAATAGGTCCAACAACTGATCACAGGGACCAATCGATGAAGATATCATCTTCCTTCAACACACACTACACAAGAATATCCCTTTGGAACGAACTAGGTTAGGCAAGCTTTTATCTTCCAACTCTCCAAGTTGTTGTTTAGCTTAACCAACTAGCTCAGGGTTATCCAACACAGATTCTTGGAGAATGGGTGGTTTAGAGGAAACCAATCTGATCACGAACTCAACATAGTGGTCAGGTGACAACCTGGTAGCACTTCCAAGAAGATATTTGGAAAGTCACGAACCACCGATATATTACTAAGCTCGAGAACAATCTTGCTTTTCAGGGCAAGACGATATGATCAAAAGAGTGGGGGATTGACACAATCCTAACTCATAGATCGAAGAGTGCGCCGGAAATAAGGACTAGGTAGCACAGTCTATCTTAGAATGATGATTCAATAACCAACACGCTAAGAATGAAATTATTGTCCATTTACTACCAAGCAACGAGGTTGCTAGGAGTATTGATTTCACACATCACAATTCATTTGTCGGTATTCCGGTTGCAACAACACGGGATCGAGGAATGAACGATGATGGCGAGAAGTATCACTGCATCAAGAATTCCTAAGAGGTTGTGCAATTCCCATGACATTCTTGACATAAGATGGCAATACTTCAGGGTAGAACAGAATCAAAAGCTGGATTGGCATTTGATCTGCGGAATACAACTGCTTTGACCCAATCCTAGATATGGATGAGGTGCTGGAGTTTGTTTCTCCAAGTCATTCCAGAACAGAATGGCTTGACGGACCACACGAGTAATAGGCATCGATGAACACGAATGCACAATTACTCTTGACTATCAATTGATAGATGAAGATCAGAATATAACTGAAGGGGGACAACTCAGAGAATATAAGATTATTTGGGTTGTGGATGCATAGATTAGTATGTCGAGCGAATCTCAACATTTCTTCCGGGTAACCCATGCAGAAAGGTAGAACTGACAGAATCACCATATAGAATGGAGGACTCATCATGAGCACTCTGGTGGCGATCTTTGTTTCAACGAGGAACTTCTGCCATAAGTAGTTCATGGTATTTGGAAGAAGGATATACCACGGACCTCGAGGACTAATGCAAAGGTTACTAATATCCTAAAGGAACTAGCAAACACTATCAACATGAAGTAAGGTGAATCTCGGGTTCAAGAACCCAGGAATAGAATGCCTACTAACTAATAACATCACGGGATGCTTTCAAGAATAATGGCCAGAATCATCACACTGGGATACAAAAGCATTGCTAAATTGCTAGGTGACTTCCTAAACACCTAGGGTCATAATAATAGCTCCAACATCTACGCCGAGGCAACAAAGTACCTCAACTTACCGATTAGTGTGCTTATTCTGACCAAAAAGGACATCGGGAACGAAAGGAAAGGATTTGCAAATGCATCAGACTATTTAGAGACCTGGGATGACTCGGACAGCATAACGGCTGTAAATGCTCAAAAAGATTTGATACATCATACAAAATGGTGGCATAACCACTCTACGACATCATAACAAGATTCTGAGATCAACAATTAACATACAGAAATAGTAGGAACTGAACTGGGGCTTAAATCCAACAATCTTAAAGGTCTAGGGATTAGTAACACGTCTTCCTGATAGATAGATGAGAAGGCCTAGTTCTTAATCCCCGTAGAAGAGAAGAGGATGACTCGGATCGAAGGCCATGAGGTATAAGGAGTAAAAAGAGCCTTACGTTCCTTCCACAATCAATTCCTTACATAACTAAAGCATTTCTAGACACAACTTGACCGGTTGGCTTGGTAATCCTCACAGCAACAAAGCTCGATACCAAAGCTGTCAGGACCCCGATTCCAAGTCACATCGATCTAACCGGTAACACCTCATATCACTTTGCAGCCTCACGCACGGTATTCCCATGGGTGTCGCCTTACCATGGCCCGGGACCGTTTGCGCCTTTTGGCTCACGTATATGGTAGTGTCGCTAGCATCCATATGACAGAGAACCTGGGCCGACATGGCTAGTCGTGAACCCAAAGCGGCGCTAACCCATGGGGACAGGCATACATGAATCAACTTCGAGCATGTCGGTCATCAACGTATGAATCCGGGCTGTAGCACTGGTCTAAGAGGACTCCAGAACCGGGTCAGAGTGTTAGGCAGACTCGGATGTCACCGCGTGACATTTCCCGAAGGACGGAACCACAGAACGAAGTGAAACACATGCCCGGCCACCAAGTGTCCAAAGCAGTAGTGTCTTTGGGCTAGCAGGACTCCGGTGAACCGGGCAGAAGCGGACTTCTATCGCTCAGAAGCACTAGACTACATTTCCCCATATGAGAGGCTGCCAAGGATAAACAACTAGATTGTCGAATCCCACACATACCAAGCATTTCAAACATACACACAATATGCTCAATATGTGTAAATACAACATGGCATCACAACATAACTCTATGACTCAAATATTTAATCATTAGGCTCCGAGGAGCGAGATATTACAAACATGGGTCTCATTACCCAACATACAGAGCATACAAGCAACAAGCACAAGCGGAAGCTTAACATGTCTCGAAAGTACGTACATCTACAAATGAAAAAGGCTGAGAAGCCCGACTATCTACCAGATCCTGCCGAGGGCACAAGATCGTAGCTGAGGTAACAAGCTAAACATCGAAGTCCAAGCGGAACTACTAGCGAGACTGATGTCTCTTTGCAAAACATAAAATAAGCAAATGTGAGTACGTTGTACTCAGCAAGACTTACATCAGAACTAACTACATATGCATTATTATCAAAAGGGGGTGGTGGAGTTTGACTGCAGCAAGCTAGCTTTGACTCGGTGGCTATCCTGAACTATGACTGCAAGTAACTCTTTTGAGGTGGCGCACACGAGTCCACATGTTCACCATATCAATACACCACTATGGATCCGCTCCCGTCTACCTACGAGAACGCCATCCATAGCACTCACGCTTATCTTGCGAGTTTTAGAGTATCCACTTTCACTTGTCTATGAACTATGCAAGGGGTCCAAGTTTCCATATCCGAGGAATCCGCCATTCGAATAGATAATGATAACCCGCAGCGCAGTACTTCTTCATACACGCTCTCGCCACTTATCGCCCTGTACACGTCATGTACCTCGGCAACCTTCAAGCGGAAGCCGGGCGAGGGAGTCGGCCACAACCTGACTAACCACACAAGTCTCTCGTACAGGTTTATCGCCTATTCGGGTTCCATCCGCAAGGAGATCCGACCGGGGTGTCGCTCACGGCCCCAAACGATGTGTACAGGGTTACAAGCCCACCAAACGGGCGGCGCTTGGCATACCCGGCCACGGTGCCTAGTCTGTCCCAAGCCCACATGTACTGGGTGCCACTTGGTAGACTACTAACACTACCTACAAACACCAGAAACTAGTTGCAACTCCTGGACAGAGATCATGTTGATTAATAAGTCGAGAGGGGTCGAGTTACGGAACCCAATGTGTGGTAGTAACTGTTCATGGATCACAAACACGTAACTCAGTTCTTCAGACGGCTGCAATGAGACAACCCACCATGTACTCCTACATGGCCTCTCACCGCTACCTTTACCAAATCATGTTCACATACTTAGCTCACACACAGATGGGACATGTTCACCACTTTCCAATTCATTCCCGATGAATCAGACCTGACACAACTCTAAGCAATAGCAGGCATGACAAACAAGCATGAATGAGTAGGCACATCAGGGCTCAAACAACTACTACTCATGCTAGTGGGTTTCATCTATTTACTGTGGCAATGACAGTTCATGCAGAGGATAAAGGGGTTCAGCTACCGCAGCATGTAACAGTTGAAACGTTGTTGTCCTAATACAGTAAAATAGAGCAGGAGCGAGAGAGTGGGATTATATCGGAATGAACAAGGGGGTTTTGCTTGCCTGGCACTTCTGAATATAATATAGTTCTTCATCGGTGTCATCGATCACATCACCTAACCACGCCTATCGAGAGGGAACAACCACCGACAAACAAGAAGAAACACAATCAATGCAATGCACAAACAAATGAATGACATGTCATGTTAAGGAACTGAATTGACCTAATGCAGCAGTAAGCCAAGTTAATTGAAGTGGAGTTCAAATAGGTTAAACTCCAACTCCAAATGCTAGTTCATAAATTGCCCTAATCATGATTCATCTTATTCAGTGAGGTTAACTTGTTCAATCATGCATGAGCATGGCATAAACAGATTCTTCATATTTTTCTGATCATTTTTCATATATAATTTATTTGATTTGGAGTTACGGTTGATTTTATATGATTTTTAGAAGTTTGGGGTATTTTCCGAAATTTATAAATCATTTCCTGATTTATTTTAATTCCAGAAATACTTTACTGCGTCAGCATGACGCCTGTGTGACGTCATCAAGTCAACAGGGTTGACCAGAGTGAAACCTGTGGCGCGGGACCCACGTGTCAGAGTCATTAGACTAACTAATTTTAGTTAGTCCTAATCCTAGGTTTAATTAGTAGGGCGGGCCCACACGTCAGTGACCCAGGGGGGTCAAATCCCTGGTCAACCGGGGCTAATCCATCGGCGTCTAGCCGGCAACGCACCAGACGCGGAGGTTTCGGGAATCGCCCACGTGGCTCGGCTTGAGGTGTGCTTGGGCTCGTTGGAGAGCCCTCGGGCGCTGCTGGCCGAACGGGCGGTGGCTGGCCTGTGTTGGCTGGAACCGACGACGACGAGCTCGTGAGCGGCAGCCGGAGCTCGGGTGCGGTCTGGTTCGGTGCTGCGGCTCATAAACGAGCGAGCTGAGGCGCTGGGGGTGCTCTACGGGTCGCGGCAAGCACAACGGGTGCACGCCCGTGACCAAATGGTCACCGGGGCTTCGCCAGCGACGAGCCCGTGCGGCGGTGGCTGCTATTAGTATGGGGCAGCGGCTCGACAATCGAATGGAGGCGGGGTTAGGGGGAAATGACCGGGGCTCACAGCGACAGAACGGGGCCTCAAGTAGCTCGGGGAGGGGCTGGCGACGTCGGAAGGTCGCCGGCGATCTCGGGGGAGAGGCGGCGAAGATGGCGGTGCAGAGGGTGATGCAGGGCGTCCGGCGTCGCATGAGTTGACGGAGAGGCGCGGGAGATGGAGGCGGAGGCCGTGGATAGTACGGGGAGACGAGGGAAGCACGGTGGCTGCGGCTTCTGTGGCGCTCATGGCCATGACTGCTCGGCCATGGGGAGGAACGAGAGAGGGAGGCGAGGGGGAGAGTGAACGAGGGGTCCGGGGGGTGCGTGGCGTCTCCGGGGCGTCGAGGAGGAGCCAGGCAGGCTGGGAGGGAGGAGGTGGCCAGGGCGCGTGCCCACGCGCGGCGACCACACGCCCTCCTGCCTACTGGCAGGAGGTTGAAGACGGTGGGGGCGCCTGCTGGGCTGGGCCAACAGTGCTGGGCCGCAGCTGGGCCGCCAGGTAGGTTAGGTAGGTGGCCTAGTGGCCTCTTCTCTCTCTCTCTTAATTGTTTTTGTTTTCTAATTTTCTGTAAACTTTGTGGCTTTACCAAAAATACTAAAACAGATCCAAAATTCATAAAACTGCTCAATGCCACTGTTTGGAATATAACAAACAGCAACCATTTTAGTTTATGATTATTTGAGCATTTAAACTATTTATTAGCATTAAATGCCCAAATGCAAATACTTTATGAATTAATCCAGTGACCAAATATGTCATGAAAATGTGCACACCTCTGGTTATGGTTTATAGCATTTTTCCGTAAATGATGAACATTTTCTAAAGCCATTTGGATTCACTGAAAAATATTTTTAGTTGAACCTATTTGAAATCCTTTAATGCTAGGGTTTAGGC
The DNA here is from genome assembly GCA_021605145.1 of Aegilops bicornis. Classification (NCBI taxonomy): domain Eukaryota; kingdom Viridiplantae; phylum Streptophyta; class Magnoliopsida; order Poales; family Poaceae; genus Aegilops; species Aegilops bicornis. The sequence goes on from CM038672.1 coordinate 303,899,542, forward strand.
AATCCCCATCTCAAAATTCCTTTGAAATCAAACATGATGCATGGATGCAGAAGCCACTAATTACAACCAATTCTGGGATGTGACACTCATAATAAAACATACATCTTTCAAAGTGCTTCCCTATTTGTGCAACCAAAATGGTTTACGCTCTGGGAATTGTAGAGATTTACTTCAAAATCCATACCATGATGGGTCCTTAGGTGAATTTTCTTTGTTTCGAAACTATCATGGTCTTCAGAACCCATCCTCTCCAAGTCATAGCGTCTTGCATGGCATCGGAGAAGCTAGTCGAATTGTAAAAGATGAAAATTACATGTTGAAATAGTTGAAGTCGTGCTTAATTATGAAAAAAACACTTGTCGTCGTTGCGTACCATTTCAACATCGAAGGTCTCCTGGAGCTTAATGCTGAAGCGCTGATCTTCGTCCAGGTGAGGCCTGTCGCACTGACCTCGGTCGTCTTTGCACCAGTCGCACTCCCCCGGGAGACTTTCGTCGTCCGAGTACGACATTTCCTATGTTCATAACTCAAAGATTAAACTTGTACAATTAAATATATGTACTACAAAAACTAAATTAGATCATTATTATTCAACACGGGTTGACTATCGGTCTACCGAGTCTTTTCTTGGAAACTCTCAGCTCACGTGGTGTATACATTCGACCGTTGGTGATGATCGCTCCTCCTTTCGTTCTCGACTGCATTACACCAAAATGTCTAGCACAAGGGAATGAAGGAGAAGCGACCCCCACGACAACAGTCGGGATTGTTCGTCCTCTCATATATGGTGGAGACTCTCCCTCACTGATTCCTCTCTGACATTTGCAACCGTCGGTGATGGTCGTTACTCCTCCTTCCCCTAGTGCATAACAAAGGTCTAGCACAAGGAGAAGAAGGAGAAACGACCCCCATGACAACAATCGGGATTCTTCGTCCTCTCATATATGGTGGAGCCTCGACAGACTTAAAGTCAACCCGAAATATCGTTTAATTATCTTTATAGAAAATCCAGGCCACTCGATATTTCCTACATATTCTAGCACAAGTCATGCCAAAATTCATGTAAAAATCCGGCATGACCTTTGCTAAAAAAGGACATATCGACCACCTGAAATTTGCCGGAACGGAAATTAATCAACACTCCGGCTACACATAGGCCACTCGGAGGTAACCTGCAAACATGACCGGCCACTTGGGCAAGCACATATCCTATTTGAGCAACACAAGATATACATGTTTTTATCTACATCATATGAGCATTCAAACTTGATGGTCATTGCATTTCAATGGTTGAAAATATGAGCAAAAACATTTCAAAATATCTTATAGGACTCATATTGACATGGAGATTTGGCTGGTCTCACCTTGAGGTCGGAGGGGGGGGGGGGGGTCGGTGACGGGGACGACGGCAGGGATGATGGAGGGGCTCTTAGATTTCTGCAAAAACAAAAACCCTATTAGCTATCAACTAATCAAATGCATACGCCTTGCATAGTGGGGTCCAATTTGAGCATTCAAAATAGGAGTACTTCTCCAATTTGAGCATTCAATAAGAAAAACCAAATCTTAAAATAAATAAGTATTCAAATTAGCATGCATTCAATAAGCAAAATTAAATCATCTCTTGCGTCCGTACATCGTCGAATATCTCTACCTAATAGTAAAGAGAATTGGGTTTCTGCCCGTACGTCATAAAAACTACCTTCGAAGTTGGTAATATAACCCATCAATGCCACCCGTAAGTGGCAAAAATGATTCGTTTTAAATTTCAAATATCGCCACCGGGTTACATTCTTTGAAAATTGATGCGGTATAAGAACATCAATGGACGAGTAGCGGGATGGCTGAGGCTACGAAGATCCACATGGGAGACCAGGGTTCGATCCTTGGTTCTCCCCGCCTTTTCTCTTTCTTTCTACCTATCTTAAGCGCAATAATGGGCCAGCCCATGTGCTAAATGGCATACTGTTTTGTATTTCTTTTTTATTTTTGTTTTGTTTTTTTCTCTCGAAATTAATTTCGGATTCAAGGCGCCCCCTGTTTTTTATTTCTTTTTCACTTTTAATTTCTGTTTTGGTTTTTTCTCAAAATTAATTTCAGATTTCCAAAATATCAAATAGTTGCGAGTTTTGAAAAAAAAGTAGGAAAATGATAAACTGTTTGTGAATTCATAAAATATTCGTAAAATCATAAAATGTTCATGACTTAAAAGATTGCTCACATATTATACACAAATCACGATTTCAACTGAATTTTCATGAAATAAAAAATGTTCATGATTTTTAAAATGATCCAATCTTCAAAGCATATTCAGGAATTAAAAAAAACATGTCCATCAGCTTTTAGAAAATGTTCACAAAAACTAAAACACGTCCGTAAATAATGAACAAAACTAATTGTAGCTTACATAAAGGTTTTATTGGGAGATCAATAGAGGTCGTTTTATGTTTTTATTTAGTCCCTCGGATCGGGTAAAAAAGGGTTTCCGTGTTTTGTACAACGCCGAACTCAACAAAATTGACATAACTTTCTAAGGGTTAGTTTTTGTAAGCTATATTAAAATGACTAAATGTCTATTTTGCTTCCATACACAGTTATGCTTATTCTCGTATCACAAATAGTGGTTATGGTAAACAGCGCTACACTAAGTTAAGGCAAAACACTTTATTTATCAGTATAGCTTAGGCAGGGTCCGTCAATGCAGTTTGCTCAGCCACAAAATATTTTGTTGTGACGCCTTCAACAATCAAGTCCTGATGAGCATCATATTGTTAGTTTTTGAAATTACATTTTAAAAGTGTGTTATCTCATCATGACATCATTTGTATATACTTTCTGAATTTGATTCATACTTTTGTATACCTAGCACACCTGTATAACTTGATAGTTTTTTTCCGGTTGCAACGCACGGGAATTTCCAAAAATGTTCGTTAAATCAGAAAAAGTTCGTCAAATTCAATAACTATCCCACCCAATTTCTAAAAAAAGTTCATCGATTCTAGAAATGTTTGCCAGTTCAAGAAAATTTCTTAAAAATGTTCACAAATTTTAAAAATGTTTGTAAATAGCAAAAATGTTCATAAATTTAAAAATGTTCTTGATTGTAGAAAATGTTCAGAAATTTGTAATAGTATGTTGTTTGCAATTTCAAATATGTGCATGAGTTTAACAAACTGTTCATAATTTCAGAAAATGTTCATTGATTTCGTGAAATTGAGAGAGATATTGTATCTCGGTGATGCAGCGCAATGTGATCATGACCATTGGAAATTATGATTTTTTTCTCTCGTTGCAACGCACGGGCCCTTTTGCTAGTTATCACTAATACAGCTAAAACCCTAGCGAACGCCAGGTATCGGCGCGGGCGGTGGACACCCAAAGAGAAGGAACCATCACAGGATCATAGCTCCAGTGAGATCCCTGGAGAAACTGCCAGGTATTGGAGAACCTGCCAGGTATTGGAGAACCTGCGCTCCAACGCAACCATGTAGCGATGGACGTGTGCGTCCTCCTCGCTGACACGGTGACGTACCACCTCCGCGGGGTCCTCAAGCCTCTGCTCCGTCACTGGCCCACGCGACCGCCACCAAAGAAGGTTCGGGTCAACAACGGGCTGGCTCCTCACCAAGCTGCGCCCCCCGGTAGGTAGCGCCTCCCAGTACCAGCCCAACGGAGCCCAGTCCCGGACATGGCCCATCTGATCAAGCAGGTGTCCTCCGCTAAGTCAACGACGAGGATGCGGGATAGGCATCGTCGACGTTGATGCGGGAATAATTGCTTTAACTAAAAAAAATAACAAAAAATGTGACATGTTCAACTAGTTCTATTAATTCAACTAGTTGTTACTAAAAATAAACTTACTATAAATAAAAATAAACTAGCTCGGTTGCCAGTGGCGAGGGAGGGGCAGGCGGCGTCGAGGTCGGGGTTGGGGCTCGGGCGCGCGACGGAGGGCGGCGTCGAGGTCGGGGTCAGGGGCGGCGTCGAGGTCGGGATGAGAGCGACGAGAGAGCGCGCGGCGGCCAACGGTGATGCAGGGCGACGCCGGCGGCGTGAGCAGATGAGTTCGATTTGGGGGAAGTGTTTGTGGGGAAGAAGGAGCGCACGGTTAAGTCAAAAGTAGGAGTAGCGCATTCCAGGAAAAGCGCTACTGCTACATTAGCTATAGCTAACTTAGCTATAGCGCTGGCTCATACAACGCGCTGCTGCTAAGTTAGCTATAGTGCGTTTCCGGAAAGCATGCTGTTGCTACACCTTTCTCCTTTATTTTCCTTTTTCATTTGTTGTCCTTCACATTTTCTTTTTTTCCTTCCCCTTTTTCTATTTCTTTCATTTTCATTTTCATTTACTTTTCTATATGTTTTACATTTTATTTTCCTTGAATTAGCAGTAGAGCTCTCTGCGTGAAACACACTACTACAACAAGCTTAGCAGTAGCGTTGTTTCTAAAAGACCGCTACTACTATATGTAGCCTATCGGCTTAGTAGTGAGAGTTTAAGTAGTAGCGCGTTTAAATGGGGACGCGCTACTGCTAAGTGTGTACCTGTAGCGCATTTAACCCGCACGCGCTACTGCAATTTAGCAGTAGCGCCCTTTTTAACAAGCGCTACTGCTAAGATTCTGTGTATAAGGTTTTCCCTAGTAGTGCTACCTTTAAAGGCATAATACCCGGCGTGGAGGCCCGTTGTACGGGCTCCTTAACATTGGAAGTAGTCTTCGGCTCTCCGGACAACTTCCAAAGAGAAGACTTGATCTTCGATATCGTCCCTTTCAGCAGTGGTTATCACGCGCTACTCGAACACACTGCATTCGCCCGCTTCAATGCGGTCCCACATTACGCTTATTTAAAGCTCAAAGTGCCTGGACCGCGCGGCGTCATTACAGCCAATGGAAACATGGAGCGCTCCCTCCGCACTAAGGAGCACACCGCGGCCCTCGCAGCCGAGGTACAGAACAGCGTCATCAAGCCGAACCACTCATCAGTTATCGAGACCATGGACACTGCCAAGCGAGTCGGATCCACATTACAGCACGACAGCTCAGCAGATCCGGAGCTTGAATAGCAGTTTAGCCTCCACCGATTGCCCCATAAGGCTGCGGCATACGTACCGCACGTGCATAATTACACACTTAAAATACCTTGGGAGGCACCGGAGGCATACTGCGGTAAAAGGTCTATAGTGCGGCTTGACCCTATTTGGACCTTAACCTTCTTTCTCTCATTCTTTTTCTTTACCGACAGGTTCACTAAAACCTGCCTAATCCGCGGTTCTACAGGGGCTACTCTCTAAAAACTCCCCTTTCTTATAGACGACCATCAACTTCTCCCCTCAAGCGATTTATAACAAGGAGAAACAGCGCAGACGTGCAACAGGGCAACATTAGAGTCTTCAAGCCGCTACTTTTTTCAACAGCCCTGTGTCAAACTTCCCCTTGTGTAAACTCTCGGCATGTATAATAGCCTTAATATTCATGGCATTATCTGTAATAGAACATCTTGACATATTATACAGGATATAAAGGAAATAGTTGGTCACCACTTTTGTCTGGTACTAATTTCTTTTCTCATCTGCATTCCCTCCTTACTTTAGATTGCCACTCGTGCTTTAATCCAGTCTTAAATACTAGGGGTTGTATTCGGCTCCGCACGCTCTCAAGTCCGAACACCTATGGGTTACTTCTTGGCGTCCCGAATATTGCACCATATGCATCGGCTCCGAATCATGTCTTTGGTCTATAGTTGGGTTGCCCGGCTCCTGTGCTTACCACCTTATGTTCCGCTCATTCGGCTAAGGTTGTAAAGGGAGAACTAGTGCGAATGTATTTCTGGTTCGTCTGGTCAAATACCTTAGTAGATAAAGCCGAAAACTGACTGTCATGATAAGGCGAGAGCTGGCCAGCGATTCAGTGACTTAGTCTTATACTACAAATCATTGGTGATTTATTCCGTGTTATACGAGGGGCTGGTCTTCATCCAGCCATGTGGAAAAAGGCACCTTAGTTCGAATCGCCGCATACGCACAAGGGATTAGTACTTAGCTCCACTGTCAAACTCCTATGACTAAGTGAAAGTAATAAAGCTGCATAATCTGATTGCCTAGTTCGCCCTGCGGACGCCTCCTTTACGGACCAAGACGTTGGATAAAGTGCGGAGACGCATTACGCTGAACACCCCCATAGCATCTACGTGGGGGCTGAAGCCGATGACTGGCAGATCTCAGAATTCAAATGGCCACATCGGAGGAAAATTATTTAAAATAAAAGGAGGAAATATATTACAATCATGGGTTCATAACATTAGTCTTTACAACTCACATCATCTACTCGAATATCATGTCATTAGAGCACTGGCCCTCTACTATTCAGGCCCCAGCTAGGACGTCTTCAAAGTACCTCTCTGGCTTGCGGTGGTCCTTGCCATCGGGCAGGCCTGTGGTTGCCATGTCGGTATCCTTCATCTTCTCCCAGTGCATCTTGATGCGGGCGAAGGCCATTCGAGCACCCTCTATGCAGGCCGAGTGCTTCACAGCATTAACCCGGGGCAGCGCGTCGATGAGCCGCTTCACCAAACCGAAGTAGCTACTGGGCATTGGTTTGGCTGGCCAAAGCCCGACTATTAAATCCCTCATGGATAAACTGGCCACCCTATGCAGCTCCGTCAGCTGCTTCAGCTGGTCGTTCAGAGGCACCGGATGCTCCAGTGCAAGATACTACGACCAGAACAACTTATCGTTCGAGCTTCCCTCCTGGGATCGGAAGAACTAAGCGGCATTTGCAGCACTCCTCGGAAGATCTGCAAATGCATCTGGAGAACTCCATACTCGAGTAAGTAGAGCATATCTTCGACCTCCAAAAGTACTTTGCAAAAGAAAGGCCTTACTAGCCGCTATCTGCTTTGCCTGACGGATCTCCTCGCGAGCACTCTGGGACTCGACCAGCGCCTCCTTAGCTTCTTGTTGGGCTTTGGCGAGTTCAGTCGATTGGGTTGAAGCCTTCTCCTCCAACTCCTCGCATTTGAGGATGGCGTCCTTCAGCTCCTGCTCGACTTCGACCACTCGAGCCTCGTGTTGGCGATGGGCGACTTTCTCGGTCTTTAGCTCTGCAGCCGCTTTGTCAGCGGCTGCCTTCTTTGCCTTCGCCTCTTGTTGGTCCTTGGCAAGGGAACTTTTGAGGGTCTCGACCTCGGCTGCCCCAACTACGCTCATAATCAAAGCACCACATGACTTAGTCTCTGAATATAATTATCACTTATGATATACGTTGAAGCTTCTAAAGATTCTATGCATACCTTGCATCTCATCGAACCGCTTGTTAATGCGGTCGATCTCTTCATCGGCCAGCCGGAGCTTCCATTAAGTTCGAAAACCTCCACGGCCTGGGCGGTCGCTGCCAACAGGGAAGCCTGTTACAATAATGGAACAATGTGTTAATTATCCGAATACTATACGGATCCTCTGTCCGACTTCTCCCAAACCAGACAGAGTCTCAGGGGCTACTGTCTATACATGGTTGTATTCCTTTACATGAAAAGCGTTTAGAGCATTACGTCGCATACCTTGAAGCCTATCAGTAGGTTGTGAAAGGCTTCATTCAGTCCGCCCTTAGCAGACTGAACCTTCTCTACTACCGCACCCATCAGGGTGCGCTGCTCCTCCATAATGGAAGCACGTTGCAGTGCTTCCGTTAGAATGTTCGGCGCCTCCGGATTGGTAGAGGTCTCCGATGGAGCTGACGTTCCTCCCCCCTCTTTCAAAGGGGGTTTCCCACCTCATACCGGAGCCACATTGGTCTCCGGAATGGTGTCCGGCAGGGGCCCAGATTGTTGGGGGTCCCCACCGTCGGTTGTCGTGGGGGTCGCCTCCCCCATGTCTTTGGCGACCGAGGTATCAACCTCGGGCGCCTACTCGACAGCCTTGCCCGCCCCTCCTCGGCCAGGAGAATTCCTTCAGGATAACACCTCGGTGTTATCCATGGCGACAGGCGAGGAGGCTCGTGACGACATCTCGCTCTCCACCATCTCGGGTGGCAGAGAGCTCCCCTCCGACAACGAAGTGTTCGGAAGCTCGCATGGAGGGCTGAAGAACACATAGTAAAATAACTTATATAATAGAGAGGGAGGATTAAAAATAAACAATGAGTATTCGAACACTTACGATGCGGCCAGGGGCTTCGCCCTTGGTGGCTTCTTGCGGACTTGTTCGGACTCTGAGTGCGAACTGTCCTAGAGGATAATTTTTCTCCTCTTGGGCGCCTCCCCCTCCAGTTCTTTGGAGGCCGTCCTCTTCTTCTTCCTCCCCTTGTGGGGGGGGGGGGTCGCTTTCTGCCTCTTCTTCTTCTTCCTCGTCTCCTCATGGGAAGAGAGGGCTTCGGTTTCTCCGGACATGGCGTCCGAAGGACCCTTGTGGCGAGGTTCGCCCTTGGTCTCTTTGCCCTCCTTTTGGCCTTCTTCTCCGGCGACAGATACGACACCAGAACCAGCATCTCCGTCAGCTGGGGAGTGGCCGGATTCTCCGGTAGTGGCGCCGGGCAGTCGATCTGCTCCGCTTTCTTTGTCTAACTCTGTGTGAAAAGGGGGGAAAATATAATTTTTATCACATCCTAAGAGTCAATCAAATAAGTCTTCGGAAGGGTCACGCTTACCGCTGAGGCTGGGTTCTCGATATCGACCCGATGTCCTCGGTCTCCATGGGCCAATTCTTCTGGGCCTTGGAAAGTTGCTTCTGTATATCTTTGGGCATGGTGCCGAAGAAGCGCTTCAAGGTCCGGGGCTCATCTGGTTGAACTCCCACATAGGGGAGGCGAGGAGTTGATAGGGGAGTACACGGCGGAAGAGCATCACCTCGATCACGTTTGTGAGTTTAGTGTTTTTGCCCAACACACTGGAAATGCACTTTTGCAGCATCATCACCTCTGGCTGGGACCCCCAATCAAGGCCCTTGGTGGTCCACGAGGTGACTCTCATCGGGGGTCCGGATCTGAAGTCGGGTACGACCGCCCACTTAGCATCACGCATTTCAGTGTTGTAGAACCAATCCTACTGCCACACCTTGACTGTCTCCACAAAAGCCCCTTTGGGCCAGATGGCGTTGGGAAGCTTGCTCACCATCAGCGCCACCGCAATCTGCGTGCTGCCGTCGACCACCTTCGGCTTCCTGTTGAATACTTTGAGCCACAGGGCGAAGTGTGGGGGGAAGCGGAGTAAAGCTTCACACACGACGATGAACGCCGAGATGTGGAGGAAGGAATTTGGGGCTAGATCATGGAAATCTAGCCCGTAGTAGAACATAAGGCCCCAGACGAAGGGATGGAGGGGAAACCCTAGCCCATGGAGGAAGTGGGGGATGAATACGACCCTTTCGTCGGGCTCCGGAGTGGGGATGACTTGATTCTTGGCAGGGAGCCTGTGTGCGATGTCCGCGGACAGATATCCCGCCCCCGGAGCTCCTTGCCGTCCTTTTCGATGACGGAGGAGGCCTCCCACTTGCCCTTTGAACCAGATCCTGACATGGCTGGGAGGCTGGTGGAGGTGGTGTCGGGGATATACCCTGCAGTATGACCCTGCCGGAAGTATGACCTGGCCGGACTTGGTGCTTCACCGATGACCCGCCGAAGGACTGGCGACTCACGGGTCTTGCGGCTCACTGGTCAGACGACTCACGAGCCTGACGACTCACAGATGGCCCCGACGGTGGGTCAGATAGAAGACTAGGCCCAAGGCCCAGAAGGCCGACTCATGTTATGGTGGGCCGGCTTAAGAGGAAAGCATAAGGAATATTTCCTTACAAAGGAAGAAAGACTAGGACTCCACTTGTAATTGAGTAATCCTAATCCTACTAGGACTAGTCATGTAACCCGCCCCTTCAACTTATATAAGGAGGGGCAGGGCACCCCAAGAGGGACAAGCAAGAAGAAATAATCTCTAGGGTTTGACACAAAGAGTCGGCTTACCGACGACTCCCTCATGATCATAATGAGACCTGGCCACAAACAGCATGTAGGGCTATTACCGGATGATGTTTCCCGGGGCCCGAAGCTGTCTAAATCCATGTCTTGTGTTGCGTCTCTCGATTCTGCTCAACCCCTCTCAAGCTACTACAAAGATGCGTTGGCCTCACGACTAAGTCCTAACACTAAGGACATCTGCCGTGACAAATCCACGATAGTTGGCGCCCACCATGGGGCCTGCGCACGGTGGTGTTGAGTTCTTGGAGGGATCTTAGCTAAGGTTTCGAGAGGTCCGCAATTTTTCCGGATGAAGAAAATCAGTTTTGGAAGGATCTACAATAGCTTTTATCAAGATCAGAAATTTTTTATGGTGTTCATCCGGTCGGTCAGCAAGATGGCCAAGGGGTTCCAAGCCGCTACTAGTAGTTTCTGCCGTGAATCACTTTTACTATGAGCCGCGATCGGCTCTCCATGGGAAAGGCCCGCCGCCACCAACAGCTGCCTTGCGGGCACGTTCCTCGTTCTTTGCCACCTCAACCACGGGCTCGAGCGCCGTCTCCATGGCTATGTTCACCTCGCCTTCGAATCCGCCTTGGTGGCATGAGTCGCTGCATCCCCTCTGAGTCGTCCAAGGACTTTGTTTCCGACTTGGACTCTGAACCTGCTGTCGCTGTCACATCGTCCGCTGTTTCCTGTACTACTGCTTCAAACCGCCAAGTTACTGCTGGGGCCCCCATATCAACCAAGCCGTCAGCGACCGCGGAAGCAATTCCAAAGTGATTTAATTGATTGCTAGATATACTACTACCAACCAGCAGTGCGGTTCCCACTACGTAAAATTCAAGGCTGATTTGACAACTAGTATTTCTTCAACGGGAAAGTAGTCTGCTAGTTCAATTTTTTGTTCTCCGTACAACGGCTACGTAAACACCAGGAATACTACCAGATCAGAGTAAAAAGAAAAAAGAGGGCAGCAGCAGTCACACGCAAAAGCGACCAGGAACCTGGCCATTCAACTTCCATCAAGCTAAGTAATATGGTATCTTGACAATAGTCAAATCAGTTAAGCTGTTGAGGAACCGGCAGACATCAAATACTCTACATGGGATCCAAAGGGAAAGTATTACTTCAACATACCACCACCCTACTTTATGCAAGCTACTACATCCACACCCGTGGTGGCGAGCGCTTCTAAACATTAACAGCGCCTCAAATCAGCGTTTAAACATCACCGGCATCTCGACCTACCGGTGCCGTCATCACGGCCGATACCCTTCGCTTCTGCCGAGTCTCCGTGAGGGTTGCTCGTCGCATGTCGCCCGCCTGTCCGCTTATGATTCGCTCGACGGGTCGCGTCTTGTCGAGGCGCTGAAACACCCGCTGCATATACCACGGCCGAATCGCCCTGTTCTCCCGTCGCCTCCTGTGGGAGAAAGAACCTAGTTTTCGTAGTACAATCCAAAGGAAAGGAAGCGATCTGCCAGAGTATGTTGTCAACAAGACCTCCAAGGAAGCTCTCAAGTGGTCACCAGGGGCAAGCCATCACATCAAAAATTGAATGACACGCCCGAGAAGTTTGCCAGCTGGTTGTATTCAGCGGATGCATTGTGCCACGTAGGTGCTACTATTTATCAGTCCTACGTCTAGGCGTTCGTCTGACACTGTCCAGCATTGATTAATGCCAGCATCCGTGTTCATCTAATAAAATATATCATGTGTTATTGTTTCTATCTATTTCTAGTACATATTTTTAATCAAAGAACAATTACATTGGTATGTACATTTTTATGTGCAGGGCAATATTCATTATAAAGGTGGTGCCATGTTGTGTCTATGGAGTACGCATTAAGCATCATCATGAACGGGCATCCGCACCCGCTTGATGTTGAACGCGTGTGCGCGAGCCGCCGCCCGTACAGCTCGATCTACATCAACTCACCCAGACTGCGCCCGCATCCGTGCCGTTTCCAACGCGGCGGCCGACTCTCTCGACCGCACTGGCTTACAACGCCTCAGCCGACTTTCTCGACCGCACTGTCTTACAACGCCACGGCCGACTCTCTCGACCTCACCGGTTTACAATGCCGCGATTGACTCACCCATCCGCACCGGCTTACAACACCGCAGCCGATTCATCTATCTGAGCCGCCTCCAATGCTGTGGTCGTCTTTTCCGTCCATCTCTCGCTGCCTGGTCTACATCAACACACCGGGCCGCACCTGTCTCCATGAGCTGTTTATTGAGTATGAGCAAGCCACAGCTTGGGTAGCCCAATTTTCTTCCAATTAACTGGAGGCAAATTATCATGTATTATTAGCCTCCGTCTGCACTGGAGGCTCAATGGGGAGGCGCACAAGTCGCAGCCACTACAGTTTGGTTAACTAAAATAGCCAGTTGGAAGGAACCATTAGCCGAGTTGCTGACATGGCTCGTACGAGATCATTTATAACCCGCCGCAGTCACCTCAACCTTCTGTGGATTCACATCGCGCTATCAACACCAATGATATACACCTTATGCTATGGTCAAATATGGAGAATCTCAAGACAACTCCTCGAGTCATCTTAAGACTCGGGGGCTACAATGACATGACTCAATGATGACAAGAATCAGTAAATGATTGCCAGTTTAAAGCAGATTCAATAACTCCGGATCAGTGGAGGGAAGATAACCCGGTTCCGGAGGCTACTGCTATATTGATGAAAATCTAAAAGTCGTCCGAAAGTTTCCGGCTCAAAATGAAGAAGGCCGGTTTAAAATCCGGTTCAAGAGAAATCTATCTCTCGCAAAGTTTTGAGGATCTCAACATCCGGTTTAAAATCCAGTTCAAGAGAAATCTATTTCTCACAAAGCTTTGAAGCTCTCAATATCCGATTTAAAATTCCGACTCAAGAATAATTTATCTCTCGCAAAGTTCGAGTTCTCAGGAAAAATTAAAGGGGCAAAGAGAGTTTGTTGCAAAGCACAACTCAAACATAGGTATCCTGCTTCCAAGACCATTGGGGGCTGATCGTATTCGAATCTAGCTTAACCCCTTTTTTTATACATAGCTGTCGTTAGGTCGTATTCGAATCTAGACTTTGATCGTATTCGAATCTAGCTTAACCCCTTTTTTTTATACATAGGTATGATATTGTTTATACATGATTATGTTTAAGCCATCCCTGGCTTTTGACGTTAAGTCGCCAGGGCATATGTTGTTTAAACTCAGTGCAGGATTTGCAGAACTATGACTTATATAAATTCTTAAGTCCAAGCTCATCATTAAAATTGATGCTTCAAAATGATTATCCGTTCTGGATTTTCTCAAAGGCTATAAGCCGTCGGGTTATAAAAATTCTGGCTTACAATGGAGGCGTATTAAATCGCCATCGATCAAGAGCCGCCGAGTATTTAAACTCCGAATTTACTTGTCAACAGATAAGGTATTCAAAGTCGCTTTGGCGCAATGGCTATTACTTTATCAATGGATATGGTTTATTCTACAATGGAAGAAATAGTCTCGAGTCACTGCAGGCTTACGACCCGGCACTTGGGGGCTGCATTATTCAAATTGAGATTACATCGAATATGCAAGTCCCATGTCACTGCCAGCATGCACCATGGCACTTGGAGGCTAATGCAAAGTCATTTTTTGCTCTACTTATTGAAGACCCGACTCATCACATTCTAAATGAGCCGGCCCTTGGGGGCTACCAATTGCTCCTGTCGAAAATTCAAGGTACACAAGCCTTAATCCATTATATTGAAAGATCCACTACTCAGTTGGTGGAGTACAAAGCTCTTAACCTTGTGGATGTGGGTTCAAGCCCCATGGTGGAGGTTACATCATATGATGTTATTATCAATGAATCATATACAAAGTCCCAGCTCAAGAATATCTTCATCGAGCCGGCCCTTGGGGCTGCGTTCTGTTGCTCAAGTTTACATGATCATATTTACAAAGTCCCTACTCATTATTGCATAATGACCCGGCCCTTGGGGGCTACAATGGTTGAAATTTTTATGAGCATAAGGCAATTACAAGTCCCAGGTTGCTGCAAGCATGACAACCCGACACTTCGGGGCTACAGGTGATATGCATATAAGGGAGGAATAACTTCAAATTCTCAGTTTTGAGCAAATCAGGTATTATATTATTATCAGAGAAATCTGTAAAGTTTATGACCCAGCGTCATCATAAGATTAACCCGGCATCAGCAACAATTACATGACCCGACATCATTTGTTTTAACCCGACAATTTTGGCAATCATAAATCGGCAAGATCTACATCTTTAGGCCGGCTGAATATCAATTGAATATTTCAAGACCAATATTTTTGTCAAATCAGAGCATTGAAGGCCGAATCAAATGGATTATTTCTTATATTATTTATTTACAAGAGCCAATGTCAGCAAATGGATTATGAAGCTGGCCTATTGACCTAGATTTTCCAAGAGGAAATGTCAAGGACATAAGGATGATCAGGTGCCGGCTTACAAGAATATTTAACCCGGAGCACAACCTGTCAAGTTTGTTCTTGTATTTATTTTACAGGTTCGGTTTAACATGGATAAATCCAAATTAAACTAGGGGCTAATGTCAGAGATATACCCCGCGGCATGACCCTGCCGGAAGTATGACCCGGCCGGACTTGGCACTTCACCGATGACCCGCCGGAGGACTGGCGACTCATGGGTCTGGCGGCTCACTGGTCAGACGACTCACAAGCCCGACGACTCATGGATGGCCCCGACAGCGGGTCAGATAGAAGACTAGGCCCAAGGCCCAGAAGGCCGGCTCATGTTATGGTGGTCCGGCTTAAGAGGAAAGCGTAAGGAATATTCCCTTACAAAGGAAGCAAGACTAGGACTCCACTTGTAATTGAGTAATCCTAATCCTACTAGGACTAGTCCGGTAACCCGCCCCTTCAACTTATATAAGTAGGGGTAGCGCACCCCAAGAGGGACAAGCAATAAGAAATAATCTCTAGGGTTAGACACATAGAGCCGGCTTACCAACGACTCCCTCATGATCATAATGAGACCTAGCCACAAACAGCATGTAGGGCTATTACCGGATGATGTTTCCCGGGGCCCGAAGCTGTCTAAATCCTTGTCTTGTGTTGCTTCTCTCGATTCCGCTTAACCCCTCTCAAGCTACTACAAAGATGTGTTGGCCTCACGACTAAGTCCTGACACTAAGGACATCTGCTATGACAAATCCACGACAGGTGGGAAAGATTGAAGTTTGGGAGCTGGAGCTTGAAGATGGGAAGGAAGGAGAAGGAAGAAGGCATGGGGAAAAAGAGGAATATTTACCCTCTTATATAGGCAGTGAATACCAAACGCCCCCCCTTAAGCCTTAAAACCCGCCTGTTCTGAAGGGGTCATGCGAATGGCACGGTTGGATTACCCAAACCCGTATTGATGAGGATCCCGTAATGGGCGGAGACGATCTCTGTTTTGACAAGACGTGTCAATGGAGGATGTGCCTCGTAACACGAAGCAGGAGGCGTGAAAACAGTTCGAAATGTTAAGAGTCTAGACGTGACGTTTCGCCAAAAAAGTTGTCAGTGGAAAGACATTGTTTTGTTTGATATCTTGCCTTCGTGGATAAGGGTTGTAACTATTATATAGAGCCAGATACAGTTCTTTTATTCAGAAAAATGCTTTGAAGTATTCAGGAGGAGGAACCTGCCTTGCAATGCCGAAGACAATCTACATGCCGAACATATCGTCGTTGAAGACTGGTTCAGGGGCTACTGAGGGAGTCCTGGATTGGGGGGGGGGGGGGTCCTTGGGTGTACGGGCTATTCGATATGGGCTGGACTGATGGGCCGTGAAGATACAAAGCGGAAGACCTTTCTCCATGTCCAGGTAGGACTCCCCTATGCATGGATGGCAAGATTGGTATCCGGGTATATAATTTCCTTCCTCTACAAACCCACCCTGTACAACCCTAGGCCCCTCCGGTGTGTATATAAACCGGAGGGTTTAGTCCATAGGGACAATCAAAATTCTCATAGGCTAGAAAGCTAGGGTTTATACATTACGATATCGAGGTAGATAAACTCTTGTAACCCCTATACCCATCGAATATAATCAAGTAGGAAGTAGGGTTTTACCTCCTTTAAGAGGGCCCGAACCTGGGTAAACATTGTGTCCCCTTTGTCCCCTGTTACCATTGATCCTCAGACGCCCAGTTCAGGACCCCCTACCCGAGATCTGCCGGTTTTGACACCGAGAGCCACCACTTCTCCCCCAAATCCCTCACCCCACTTCGCCACCGTCTCCTGCCGAAGTTGACGCCCCCGGAGCCACCAGAGCCGCACGCCGTCGACGCCACCGGAGCCGCCCCCAATGCCACCGGAGCCGCGCGGCCTCATCAACGCCACCGGAGCCGCCCTCGCCACCACCAGAGCCACCCTCGACGCCCCTGGCTCCCTCGCCACCACTGCCTCCTTTTCGCCGTCATGGGAGACGCCCCTGCCGCCCTCGCCACCACTGCCTCCCTCGCCACCACCGTAGCCATCCTCTATAAGCCCCCACCCCTCCTCTCTCTCTCTCATGCATAGCACAAACATTGGACAGAGAACTAGCTTGCTAGGTTAACTAGTTTAATTAGGTTAATTATCTAGGTTAGTGCAAAAATTTAGTTAGGGCTTTGACAAAGAACTAGTTAGGTTAACTAGTTTAATTAGGTTAATTATCTAGGTTAGTGCAAAATTTTAGTTAGGGCTTTGACAGAGAACTAGCTAGGTTAACTAGTTTAATTAGGTTAATTATCTAGGTAAACTAGGTTAACTAGCTAGATTAACTAACTAGGTTAATTAGGTTCATTAGGTTAACAAGCTAGGTTAACTTGGTTAGAGAAAAATTTAGTTTAGAGTATTTGGTTAGAAGGGTTAGAGAAAATGGAGTTCCTTTGCAATTTAATTGGGTTCTGTCCTAGGCAGAGAAGGGTTAGAGAAAATAATGTGTGTGTGTGAGGAATAGCTTGAACAGAATTTGGGTTCTGTCCTAGGCAGAGAAGTGTTTAGTGAGGTCATTTTGCAAAGGTTTTTTATTTTTGAAAAGACCACTATTTTTCAAGGAAAAGAATTTAGGCAAGTTTTATTTTAAAGACGACCCCTTCCTATAATTTTAGCTTTAAACAAAAAATAAAAGCATTTAGCTAAAAAAAGTAGCTATGGCATTTAGCTATAAACAAAAAACAGAATTGATGTTATATGATATATGTCATTGATGTTCATTTGTATATTCCATTATTGTTGATTATATCTTTTCATTGATATATCTTTTCATTGAAGTGGTTCGATTGTGCCCAAGTGGCCTTTTATTGTTTCCAGGGAATGAAGCCGACTGGCTTATGTTTTGCAGGAATGTTGATTCATTTCCGTTTCGGCAAATTTCAGGTGCTCGATTTGTCCACTTTTTAGCAAAGAGCATGCCGAAATTTTCCGTGAATTTCGACATGACTTGTGCTACAAACTAGGACTATCGAGTGCCCAGGATTTGCCGCACTAGGAAGGAATCAACGTTCCTGCAAAACATAGGCCTTTTTATGTCATTATTCATTTTATTAGGTCTAGAATTAATTGACTAGATTTAATCATAGGAAACATGGCTAGCAACGATGAAGGACAAGGTTCTGGTGATTGAGACCAGCACCGAGACTGGCGAAGCCGGTATAGAACCGAAACCGAAGAGGAGACATCGACGCCCAAACCAGCTCATCACTACTAGAGTGGTGGTCACAGAGGTGGACGATGGCAATTTTGAGCCAAAAGAGCCTGCGGAAGCGCGAGCGTGCTACGGCAATCAAATAGGATGCATCATTCGGACAACCGCCACCATCAATGATGAGAAACTAGGGAAGATAGTAAATATGAGGCCCTCCCTCCTAACAAAGTTGCACCAGGTATTCTTGTTCCCGGGCCGGGATGAAAAGAAATATACTGATCCAGATAAAGACCCGGCAATGAAGAAGATAAACAAATGTGCCATGAGCAAGTTTAGCGACGCGTTGGCCGCCTGGAAACTAAGGGTGAATGCAAGGATCATCGATAAAAGAGGAACCCTACTCCGAGATTGTAAAGGATAATCCGACAATCACGGAAGAGCAGTTTGAAATATTCAAGGCGGCTTGCGATGCCGAAGTTGCCAAAGAAAAGTCGAAGTACATGAAGGGGCTTCAGGAGAGGAACATGGGGTGCTACCAGCTTGGAAGCCGTGGTTTACTCGGGGAAGAGGTCCATATGGGCCAAGGAGGGTGTGGAACGCGAACGTCTGGGCATCCCAGACCCCTTGGCGGAGTTCACCGTCCCGCAAGAGCGTGACGTCCTCAGGGCCCGGTACCGTTGGGACCCGGTGAAGAAGGTTTTCGAGACGGACACGGTCACCACGGAGTTCGTGAGACTGCTGGTAATTTTAGCTTCTAATCAATTCAACTGCACATTTAGTCATATTTGTAAACGATCCTTGTTCCTTTTGCAGAGATGTAAGTGCATCTAGTGCCCCTTAGTGATTTTGGTGTATTGAAGACTTATAGGTTAAGGGACTAATGTGTTTGTGAGTGTACACAGGTCTATAAGTCTATGAGGAGTTTGATATTTACAGAGAAAGTCGACCCCTAAAGATGAAGTTCTTCGACTGAAGACTTTGATATTTTGAAGACTTTGAAAGTGAAGAAATTGGTGTGACCTTGAAGACTTGGTATTAATTCGAGGAACATGAAGCGTGAAGACTTTTGTTTTCGTAGTTTCGCTTCTCTTTCTTGAGTCATAGGAAACACCGTCTTTGTTAAAGGGGGTCGAGGAAATACTAAGGAAAAATTTCCATGTGATGCTCAACTCAAAATCCTACACCTACCAATCCCTTCGAGTGAAGCCTTTGGAAATCTCATACGCTTCAGTCAATTTCTTCAAAGGATGTAGACAAAGTTCTTCCGGTCACGAGGAATTTGTTCGACCGAGGAGTTAGGAATTCGCCAAAGGCGGATTGCCTACACAAAGTGAGGAACATGATAGCCCCGAGGAATTTGAGATTCAAATTTCCCGACCATTGTCAGGCGCCACCTGTCCCAAAATATCTTATCCACCTAACGGTCATATCATTGAAGGGCATTTATGTCTTATCATGTCGGGCTGCTCCCTAGGCTATAAATAGCCGCCCCTACAACCACTAGCTGGTTGGCTGCTCCGAGAGAAACTTGACACTTGTCATTTGAGAGCAACCCATCCTCCGAGGACTTTGAGCGAAAATCATCGAGTGAGGAAAAACCCAAAAACCAAACCCCTACAAACCCAAAGTGATTGAGCATCACTGAAGAGATTGATCCTGAGTGGATCCGACGCTTGTTACCTTTGAAGACTGTGCTTCTTCCAGACGGTTAGGCGTCATGGTCTAGAGCATCCAAGAGGAATTGTGGATCGCCGAGTGACCAAGTCTGTGGAAGGTTTGGAAGTCGCTCAAGACTTACCACGAGTGGTTGGACGAGGTCTGTGTGACCTTAGTTCAAGGAGAATACGGTGAGGACTTGGTGTCCCGAGATGCATGCTCAGCGATCGGGTGTCCGGACTGTGTGTCCTCGAGTTTAAATACTCAGCCGCTCCAACCAGACGCATAACCGAGACAACAGTTGGAACTGGTCTACCAAATCATTGACTTCACCAACAATACTGGTTCTATCTCCTCAACCCTTTCATTTACTCATTAATGTGTTGAGTGTATATTCATATCAATGTTTGAAGACTTTGATCAAGACTTTCTCAATTTCCTCAGTTCAATTTCTTCACCATTTGTCTTCATCTTGTGCTATCCTGTGTTTACGCTTTTCGTACTCTTTGATTGTCTTCATTTCATCATGATGACCATGCCCGCATTCTCTTATGCTTACTTTTGAGTACTTATTCTGCTGCAAGTAGTTCTTCACTAAGGAATTTCCTCACCGGCAAATTCCTCAGTGAAGAATTCATAAAAATCTCCTATTCACCCCCCCTCTAGTCGATATAACGCACTTTCAAGAGAGAGCAGCACAAGATTGTGGCCGAAAGCGACTAACCGTCTGTGGCGTTGGCAAGGCACAAGTGGGACACCCTATTCAACCGGGCCTTGAACATATTGAAATGACTCCCAGTGGACACTCGACCGTCGTATAGACGTGTGCACAGCGTCGGAGATGGCGCCACGTGGAAGAAGTACTACCGTGAGACCATGGATGATAGGAACGAAAGACGAAGATTAGATGAAGAAAACATCGACAAGAAGGTTGCCATTGCGGTTGATAAGAAATCAGCTGAGACAGTCACAATAGCAGTAGCTACCGCAAAACAGGCGATTGCAGATTCATATGGTTTCTTGGTTCCAGCCGCTGCTAGTTGGAGTAGGCAAAATCCAAACAAAGATGCAGTGGACTTTCCCCTTGCCACTTCTTCAGGAGCATCTCGACTAGCGTTGCACCAGCACCTCCTCCCGCACCAGCTCCTGCACGGGCTCCCGCACCTGCTCATAGCAGCACGTCCTCTGTCTCGGACGTGCTCGGCAGTGCTTCATCCTTGGCTGAGCTAGACGCCCTCACCATACTTGTCACACCAACCCTCTTCAATAAATGTATAATCTCCTGTTTTCGTTGCCTTTCCGATGTCTCTGCAGGCCGACGTAACCCCGTGCACCATACTGTACACCATCAGTGGCCAGAAGGTGGACGTGGGGAAGGCGACGATAATGAAGCCGAAGGAACAATTGTTCCACAGCCGGCCGATCCCCCTGTCGTCTTCAAAGTTTCCATGGCCAGTGTCAAACCAGGCCACGAGAATTTGGCTCCTCCGGTAATAGGGGGAGATGACGACGAGACCCCACGGCGGCTTGGCAATTGCAAGGGGTGGGTCTTGTTGTGGCCAAAGAGTCTGCTTTGTTTGGAGGCGGACGGGAGCACACCCATGACCACGCAGCCTCAGCATCGCCTATCGTGCCGGGTGATAGCGGACAGGGTGAGGAAGAGGCTCCATTAGTCGTTGATGATGTCACCGCCGTCGAAGAAGCAATGCATGATATCGATGTCATATATGAGGATGAGGATGACGATGACACTCTAAAGTATCTCAATACTTGCGCCTATGACGATGGAGGATTGATGGCTCAGCAGTATGAGTGCTCAGGGTTTGAGCATGATGAGTCGGTGCCTGAATTGCCGCCTCCAGAGGCTGAACGTATTATAGACGACCTTCCAGCACCAAAGAAGCATAGGAAGAGAGAAAGGAAAGGCAATAAAGGTGCTCCTATGATCCAGCCACCTCCGCAGCCCTGGGTTCAAGACCGTATACCTGTCATGGGTGTGGTGAAATACCATGTCCCCGGTGAACCAATCCTACCTAAAGCATCGGTAGATGCCATATACGGCGATCTAAGGAGACATCATGATGATGTGCTGCGGACAGAGAAAAGCCTAATCGCCTCGGAAAATCCAGGATACCCACTCTACGTGGTTAACGTGCCACGACAAAGGCCGTACGTTGACACATTCCCAGCGAAGAAGTTCTTCCTTCGATTCGATTACATCTTTGACATGTTTCACTTGAAGAAGCTGGATTTTACGTTTGTCCGCCTTTTTGCCTTGTACATGAACTACATCATCGGGATTGAGCAGATACCTTATATATGTGTCCTTGACCCGTACTTGATGCATGAGGGCATCCTGGCAGTCTGCCCAGAGCACTGTGAATACGCGAGGGACTACATCGTCGAATTCATGGTCGCCAATAAGGACAAGGAGATGATTCTCGTGCCTTATCATCCCATGTAAGTCATCCACGTGGATATCCTTCCTTCTATTTCAATCATTCATTTGCATGGTGGAGGCTAATCTGAGGTGTACTTATTTTGCGCAGCAACGGGCGCACCGTCCTCATCTTCCTTTACCCATGATTCTCCCACGCTCTTTACTTGGACTCGTCGAGGAACATGAACAAAAATGATTACACCCACATCAAGTCCATTCTCGACAGTGCTATCTTTTTCTATGGTGTACGGGGTGGAGAGATCAAGACCAAGAAGACGAGGAACGGCAGGCCCGCCTTCGGCCATAAGACCGACTTTCGCATCCGAACCGAAAGTGATACTCTTAGTGATGGATTCTATGTCCTACACCACATGCTGGAGTATAGATGTGATCAGCAGAACCTTCGCATGTCATCTACATCTTGTGATGCCCATATTCTGCAATGGGCAAAGATATGTAGAAGATATCCCAGATCATGGACTTCGAGCTGAGTCCTATCACATCCAGCGTGAACTTGCCCAAATCATCATAAAGCTCGGGGACTATCTCCTTGACTTGGATGGATGGCACGACATGTTGGAGTGATTGACGATATATGACAATGTGTCCGTTTAGTCCATACTTTCTGTATGATGAAACTTTGAGTTATGCACGCATTTAAACTTTATTTGTGATGTAATTAAACCATCCTCCTCAACTAGCGAAGATCACTCTAGTTAGGGCATGCATTTTGGGTAATGGCGAACTTTGTTATTTATGCTTATGATATGTTGCTTTTATTTTTGCCAAGTCTGTCTCTTTTTGTTGCTCAACTATATATGTCGCATATCATCGACTCATGTGACGATGCAGGTGCATAGATCATCGATGGCAAAGAAGTTCTACGCCAGGAGTATACGACGAGTGGCCGGAGTGTCAGGCGCAGGTGTACCGGTTTCCAGTTTCCAAGCGACAGCCAGTAGTTAGTTTAGGTTCACGCTAGCATGAGAGAGGGATATGAACCGACGCCTCAAGAAGTACTACATTATGTATGATGAGACATGTCATGTAACTTGTATAGCTATATCAAGATTATGATGTGACGACATGATATGTGTTGGATGGTATGATGAGACCATTATGTGTATGATATGATGAGCATATTGCATGTTTATGATATGATTAGAATACTGTATAAAACCTGTACAAAAACATCGCAAATACGCAGCAAAAAAAGATATGAAAAATATAGTAGTAGCGATGGACGGGAAAACACTACTGCTAAAGCACTTAGCAGTAGCGCTGGTATGGAAAGCACTACTGCTAAGTAGGTATAGCATTGGCACGTGTCAAAACGTGCTGCTATTAAACGTTAACTGTAGCGTTGTATCAGTAGCGCGGGTGCCCGCGCTACTGCTAGGCTTTTCCCTAGTAGTGTGCGTTCTACGATGTCTCTTAATGATTTACCACTATAGTTTTGGGGTTATGCATTAGAGATAGCTGCATTCACTATAAATAGGGCACCATCTAAATCCGTTGAGACGACACTATATGAACTATGGTTTGGCAAGAAACCTAAGTTGTTGTTGTCGGATTAAGGGCTCCACAGACCCAAGAAGGTTCGAACTGCAGCGAAAAGTGCGAAGGTCTCCACCTCTCAAGTCTCAAGCCCGTCGCCCTACAGCCTAGCATCGCCGAATATGCGCTCCAGCGGGGAAGACGACAAACACAACATTTTATCCAGGTTCGGGCCACCTTGCGGTGTAAAACCCTACTCCTGCTTTCTGGTGGATTTGGCCTCACGAGGGGCTGAGGATGAACAAGTACAGTGGATGAAAATCCTCGTGAGAGCTCTGGCGGTGAGGGTGGAAATGATCCGATTCCCCCTCCCTGTGGTGGTAGCTAACCTATATTTATAGTGTCCTCCGTCCTCTTCCCTTAACACTTAGGCGGGAAGGGATCCCAAAGTGGCCAATTTGACAGGGGACGAGAAGTACATCTAATCCTGACGAAAGGTGGTCTTTGCCTGCAAAGCTTCTGGTCGTGACACGGCGGTGGGCTTGGTGATGACATCCGTCCTGCCGAGTTCATGGTCTTGGCCTTGTTGCACTAGAGGAGGAGGCGCACCATGGGCCACGTCGCCCACGAGAGTCGGCGGGGGAGGCAGCGAATGGGACAGTGCGGGGGCCTTTCCAGCGGCGCTCACGAGCTAGGCGATGCGGTCCAGCGAGTCCTCGTAGAGGTCGACAGTTGGGTGATAACGCAGGAGCACACATGCCATGAGCAACGCAGCCTGCGCGTTCATCGGCCCGCGACGAGAAAAGATGAAGCAGTCGCTGGAGTCAGCGATGGAGTGGCTGTGCGTCCATCACGCCACACAGAAGTCTACAACGACGAAGCCTGCTGCTCGTGGGCCGCGGGGCCGGTGGCAGCGTTGGCCGTAGGCGATGGGGAACCATGGGGAGCGTCGTCACCTGCAGGCGTCGTTTGTGCGACGCGAGCGGCGAGGGCGGCCCGACGCTCAGCACGAACTCGACGAGCATCAGCCATGGGGACGACGAAACAAGGGCGGATCGGTCGGAGGAAGAGAGGCTCCAACACGCCCCTACCTGGCGCAACAAATGTCGGGTTCCGGGCTCTGCAGACCCAAGATAGAGTCAAACTCTAGGGTGCGTGCAAAGAACTCAACCTCCCCAATCTGCCAACTTGTCGATCCCACGGCCTAGCTCGATGAATTGGAAGGAAACGGGACATAGCAGTTTACCCAGGTTCGGGCCACCTTGCGGTGTAAAACCCTACTCCTGCTTTGTGGTGGATTGGCCTCGATGTGGGCTTAGGATGAACTAGTATAGTGGAAGCACAACCTCAGAAGGTGTGTTCTTGGGTGAGCTGGTGGGTGTGAGGATGGACTGGATCCGATCCGATCCCTCTCCACGGTGGTGGCTAGGCTCTATTTATAGTGGCCTTGGTCCTCTTCCCAAAATGAAGGCGGGAAGGGATCCCACGACGGCCAAATTTGAAGGAAGACAACTAGTACATCTTATCATGACGAAAGGTAGTCTTCGCCTGCAAAGCTTCTGGTCGTGACGCTGTGGTGGGCTCGGCGATGATCTCTGTCCTGCCGTCCTGGCGGTCTTGGTCTTGTAGCATGGAAATGGAAACCTTTAGTTGATTCGCCGGGACTCCGCGTCTGCGCTTGTCTTCTTAGCACCAAAGAGGAAACCTACTGCTCTGCGCCCGCTGGCGCCCTCCTGTCCTTGGTCATCATGGCTTGTGTTATCCGAACCTCAAGAGGTGAGGGCTTGCATATAAATCTTCGCTCCTCAGGAGCCAGACTGAGGAGGCCGCTCCTTCTATAGGTCTTGACGTCGTCCGCCTTGTGAGGCTTGGCCACTTGCGAGGGTCTTGTGCTGCTGGAGCTGAAGATGGGCCGTGCCTGGCCATCGATGGAGCCACGCGATGGGCCGCAGGCAGGCAAGTCTGGGTACCCCAGTTCCAAGAACACCGACACCGGTCCACCGTGGTCAACCGTGAGGGGTTGGACAAGGTACATCATGCAATCGCTGCTGATTCCAATGAGTGGAAGGCGACAAATATCTAGCCCGCATCCCCGTCTCTTGCCGATCTGGAGGCCACCGACAACCCTCTTCACCTTCATGCCCTGTTCGTCGGCCTGCTGCCGCCGTTCTCGGATTTCTTCAATGTCGTGCTTACGCACTACCAAGTCCACGTGATGCACCTCGACCCTGGGTACATTATCCTCCTCTTCTCCTTCGCATTCTTGTCCGAGGACTTCATGGGCATTGCCCCATCCGTGGCCTTGTTCCACCACTTCTTCTCCCTTTAGATGGTCATTGGCGGGCAACACTCGGGGTGCGTGTCGCTCCGAGCGGTGGAGGCAACTGCCGGCACTGCCTTGACACCACACTCCACCCGGACATGGAGGGATTTCGGAAGCAATGGGTGTACGTTGACGCCACCATGTACAACCCCTTGCTCCTGATTCCGGCGGCCCCCGTGGTGCTGAGCTTCGGTTGGGAGCACGTGGAGCTAGCCGATCCGCGGCTCTCGCGAGTCATGGCCAGGCTGGCCGACTTGAGGAATGCGGGGGTGACAATGGCGATGGCGGTGAGGGAGTTCGTCCGGCGGCGCATTGTTCCACTCCAGCACCACTCCCGCCCAATGTGGGACTTCACTGGCCCCGAGGACGCCATGAGGCTTCAGAAGCCTCCCTCCTTCCAAAGACATCAGACGGGGTGCTCCGCCTCCTAACCGGTGGAGAACCCGCCACGCTTCCTTCAAGAGGGTCCCCTTGTACAATTACCCAAACAAAGGAGCCTTCGCAAGAAGATGCCGCGCTTCGATGAGTGGTGTCTGCTTCCCAAGGACCAAGTGGGGCCTTGTGACACCCACTTTCTCGTGACCCCAGGGTCCGGGGGTCCTGAGGTGTGTGCCCTCAGGGCAGCTGTGGGGGAGCATCGAGAGTCTATGCGTCCCTCAAGCGTCCATCCACTACTGCAGGTTGCTTCTAACGTGACACTACGATCAGAGACCCTTAGACGAAACTGTGTGTGATGCATTAATCGCAAACTGTGGTGTAAAAACCATCAAAAAGGTGCAAAACGTTTGCGATGATGGATGCATCAAACACGGTTCTTACTTTAGTTGCATGTGTGATGCATTGCATATGGTTGATCCGTACGAACCGTTTGTGATGAGACGGAACAACAGAAACGGGTAGCCAGATCAAGGAGTGTGCAATATACGGCATACAATTTGCTCTGATGAACCGTTTGCAATGATCGAGGTGAACACAAATGATTCGGCGTAACAAGATGTTTGTGATACCCAGCAAACAGGTCGGTAATCAGAATTGTATGCGATCATTATAGACAACCCATACGGTCTTTTTTTGTTAATTGTGTGCTTTTCAGGGCAGATACAACAAACCAACCTGTGGGCTATAATGTAGAAGATCTCTATCGAATATGTATTACTAACCGTCTGCGATGAGATTGACAGGATAAATAGAGATAACAACTTAATATGAGCGGACGGAAACAGAGATATATGCAGTCTGCTTAATTTAGTCCTTCTTCTTCTTCTTATTGTTGTTGGATGGCCCCGCGACATCGTCTTGGCGAGGACGTTTCT
This sequence comes from Aegilops bicornis, assembly GCA_021605145.1. Lineage (NCBI taxonomy): Eukaryota > Viridiplantae > Streptophyta > Magnoliopsida > Poales > Poaceae > Aegilops > Aegilops bicornis. The sequence continues at coordinate 303,926,383 of CM038672.1, forward strand.
TGCCGCTGACCGTTGACTTTTCATCGCTGCTGCCATCGTCATCGTCGTTGATGTCGTTGTCGCGGTCCTCCGCCTTCGACCATTCCTCCTCCTCATCATCGTCGTCCTCTTCTTCGTCCTCCGACGGCTCCTCGTCCGTCTGGTTGTCGTCTGATGACTCCGGAGGCGGCGTCCCTTCCATGATCTAGATATAGTCAAGGTCCGGGCTCGACGCCGGACTCATGGAAGACGAGCGGGGTGATTCCGATGTTGACCTATCATCGGGCGCCAGACTGCTCGTCGAACTGTCATCCTCGCTGTCGCTCAACATGGCTGCAGAATGTGTGCGAGTGTGTAGCGTGGCCTGCCAGGGACGATGAAGATGGTGGACAATTAAGCAGGGTATGCAGAGAAGAGGAAATGCCAATTGAAGTGGGGGTTGACGTATTATCTAACCGTTGATATAATCAACCGCAATTATTTGTACCCAGTCGCTCCAAATTCTCGGGATTGCGCAGGACTCCTATTGGCTATTTGGCTGGGTTTTTTTCAGGACAAAAACAAGGAACGAGTTTCGGGATTATGCACCGATACCGGTACGAACGGAGTAGGACTATTGGCAAGCAATACATTAAGCTCTTCTTATTGATAAATCCAGTAATAATCAAACTACAAAGGAAAAGAAAAAAAGACAAAGGAAAATATCTGCACGAATCTTCGCGTAACATCAATGGCATAGGACCTAGATGTGCATTGCTTAGAGCACATCTAGATGTTCTTTAGCAATAATGTCAATCAAAACCCCTAATAATCATTGCAAATAGCGCATGGAACATGGCTAATGCGACAACCACAACTACACATGCTAGTTCCTTCTTGTCTCTTGCTTTCATCTGTTGCCTGTGATTGATTCTTTCTTGCTTCATCGTACTGATTGTACATTCCAGATCAACCAGTTTCTTCTTCAGCTTTACGTTATCTTCTGCGAGCTTGGTGATAACACTGCGATCCTTGACATGCCATTCTTCATCCAGCCAGTTAAGAAAGGCACAAGCCTCATATCCTTGCCAAAGTTAAATAGTATTCAGGATGAGCGGTGGCATTAACTCAACTAAAATGATGAACTTAGCACTAACCTCTAAGGGGCAACTGAGAAACCGCCTGCCAATGTCGAATCCCTCCGTGCATACATGTCGAGCGGGAGTGTGCCTGTGCACACAACTCAGCTTTTGGCACTTCTTGGTGGCGCAAAACTCGGAGTCAAACTAGTGTTGCGGGAGTCTGGAGTCATGCTCCAGAGCTGGCGGCAGATCGCTTTCCTGGTGGGGAGTTCATTCAGTACGGATTCAGCAAGGAGCTACTTTGGACATGCTATAAAAGATCGGGGTAGATTGGAACCTGACAGGACGATTCGGATCCATAGTACATCTGCCTTCTGATGACCTTAGGAAAGTGCTCGGCGGTGACCGCCGTCGTGGCAGCGATACGAGCAGGAGCAGCCGCACCAAAACCATCAGCACCACTTGTCTGCATTCCACCAATGTCAGCGCCACGCGAGGATATTTGGAGGCTGTCTAGGGATTTGGGGGAAATGGGGAAACTATGGGGATTAGCTAACGGTCGGGAACTACTTATGGCACTATATGTTGTATACAACACACTGTTTATACATGTCGTTTGTGTTAGGTATTACAACCTCACACACGATTTCCGCAGCAAACCGTGTGAGAAGACAACGTACGTGAGACACAGTTGTGGTTACATAACCGTATGCGATGTACTACCCTGTACATATAATTGAGTGACAGTGATACCATGTAAACAGCCGCTCTGCGGATATCCGTAAAAAAACAGCCGCTCTGCATATAGAGATGGTGGCGGTGGCATAGGCGGCGTCTACCAGAGAAGAGACCAATCCTCGGTCGATGGGCAGTGGCGGCCGCATAGGAGGTCAATCCTCGGTCTGTGACGGGAAATAGGAGGAGATCAACCCTCGAGGTTAGCGGCGGCGTCATTCGAGCACATCCATCATGGATGATGGCGGGATAGTGGAGGTCAAACTTCAGGCAGCAGCCGCACTAAGCTTTGCTCCTCGACACTGCTGTCTCGGCGTGCCGCCACATCACGCTTCTCTGTCTGCTAGGTGGAGGTTGCCGTGCGGCTAATTAATTAAGGTATTCTTTTTGTAAGTGGCTTAATTAAGGTATTCAATTCCTAAGGGTAGTGATGTACTAGTACTCTGCGTGTAAATTGACTCGCCATTAATTTTTGTCTTTGCACGTCTGGATAACAATATGGAGCGCCCTTAGTAATTATGGAAATAAAACCTTGTGATTTATGCACGCACCTTTGGGCGACAGTTAATCCATGTATTAATGTTGTTGTTTTGTTTTTAATTGCCATTCGTGTGGTGCAGATGGAACGATCTTGATGGATGAAAATCGGAAAACCGCAGAATTTGTCAGTGGTGTGACAGAGTTCATGAATTTGGCTGAAAGTACAACAAGGAGAATTGGTGATGCGGATTACATCCAGTGTCCATGTACTGATTGTGCCAATACAGAGTCGCATGAAGTTGGAGATGTCTAGTGGCACTTAGTCTCTCGGGGATTCATGGATGGATATACATGTTGGACCAGACACGGTGAAGAGGAGGTCATGGATGGAGATACCCAGGGCTGCGAGCTGCCAGACCCCAATCAGTGTCACATGGGTGTTGAATCTAATATCAGGGCAGAGGCGTCAAGCTACCAATGGAACACCGGAAAGCCAAAACGTCCACTGGAAAACCAAGACGTCGACGTAGATGGCGACGATCTTGATATGCCAGATTTTGCTTCTATGATTGCAGATTTTGAGGGCCCAAAAAAGGATATGATTGGGTACAAGGATCTGCCAACCATTGATGTGGACTCCAAGAAAGAATTGTATCCAGGTTGCAAAAAGAAATATTTCAGGTTGAGTGCCACCCTGGCGCTTCTCAGATTTAAAGCAGCAAACAGTCTATCAAATAAGGGCTTCACAGAGATGTTAGGTCTTTCCGAAGAAATTCTTCCAGAAGATAATGTGCTCCCCAGAAGCATGAATGAAGCGAAGAAAATTGTTTGCCCATTGGAACTTGAAGTACAAAAGATACAAGCCTGTGTGAATGATTGTATACTGTACCATGGTGAGTACAAAGATTTGCGTGCATGTCCGACATGCAAGCATGCACGATACAAGCGCATAAGAGCAAAGGACAAGTACAAATTGGCTGACGAGATCAAGACAGGAATCTCGTTCAAGGTTGTTTGGTACTTGCCTTTAATTCCAAGGTTAAGGCGTTTTTTTGCAAACCCTAGAGAGGCAAAGAGGTTGCGGTGGCATCATGATGAGAGAATTGCGGACAAGTACATGAGGCACCCGAAAGATGGGGCTCAGTGTTAATTAATTGACAACAAGTTTGAAGACTTTGCCAAGGATCCTAGAAGTATAAGGCTCGGGGAGTGTACTAACGGGATGAATCCTTTTGGTGATATGAGCACCAATCACGGCACATTGCCGGTGCTTCTGTGCATATATAACCTAGCTCCTTGGTTGTGTATGAAGAAAAAATACATTATGATGTCAATGATTATCCAAGGCCCGCAGCAACCTGGAAATGACATCGACATTTACTTTCAGCTACTGGTAGAAGAACTGGTGACAGTGTGGATAGATGTGTGTGCTGTAAAATGTTATGATGCTTACAGAAAGGAGATTTTCGATCTACGTGCGATGCTGGTGCACAATGTCGGTATCAAAACCGGCGGATCTCGGGTAGGGGGCCCCGAACTGTGCGTCTAGGCGGATGGTAACAGGAGACAAGGGACACGATGTTTTTACCCAGGTTCAGGCCCTCTCGATGGAGGTAATACCCTACTCCTGCTTGATTAATATTGATGATATGGGTAGTACAAGAGTAGATCTACCACGAGATCAAAGAGGCTAAACCCTAGAAGCTAGCCTATGGTATGATTGTTGTTGTTTCTATCGACTAGCCTGGCCTCGGTTTATATAATGCACCAGAGGCCTAGGATAACAAGAGTCCTAGCCGAATACGCCGGTGGGGGAGGAGTCCTTGTCTTGATTGCCAAGTCTTGCAGAATCTTCCTTGTATGCGGCAGCTATCCGGACTGGCCCATGAGTATACGGCCATGGGGGTCCTCGGCCCAATCTAACAGATCGGAAGATGACGTTGTGAGTACCCCCTAGTCCAGGACACCGCCAAGAGCCCCCGAACCGGTCTTCAAGTTTAGGGACGCTCCTCGATTCTTCCGAACCGTTCTTCATCTTCAGTCGTTGGTCTTGAAAACTGGTTCAACAAATCTTCTCATCTTCGATCATGAGGATCGCAGAAATGCATTCGACGAGTTTACATGTCGGGTATCCGAGGAGCCCCTTTAAGTTTCCGGCCTTTATCAATGCCTTGTTATTTTTATGCCACACCTTGGGTTTGAAGTTGTTCCCGGGCGGCAGCGTCCTCTTGCGTCCGAGCTCCAACGCCGGACTGCATTTGAGGTATCTTTTGCAGCCGAGCACCAATGCCGGACTGCTTCCCAGCTCTAACGCCGGACTATGTATCCGAGCTCCAACGCCGGATCAGATCCGAGCTCCAACGCCGGACTATGTATCCGAGCTCCAACGCCGGATCAGATCCGAGGTGTCGTAAATCACCTTGGTTCAAAGAAGTTTGAATGAGTTTAGCCGAGCTTAATGCCGGAAATGCCCTCTATGGAGCCAGCCACTAGCGTCCAAGCTTTATGCCGAACTGCTTCCGAGGTGGTGCACCACCCCGAATGTGGGCCGATTTTTGTCAATATTTTTGATTGGTGCAATTTATTCTCTGCCAAGATACATAGCTAGCCCACAAGGTGTGTATCGGTCTAAAACCCGAGATGCACTCAAGGATGACGAAGACCGCTGATCCCAAAGAGGTCGCTTAAGACTCGTGTTGATTTGCAAAATCAGCCCGAGGATCAAGTCCTAGCTCGGCGTAATACTTCAGGACACAAAAGGCGGCGTGCTCGATCCTCGAGACTCGGGTTGGGTGCGGCCGACCAACCCGAGGATCAAAATCTCCTCGAAATCAGACAGCACTTAAATTTTTCTCGCATAGAACAGTAATGCAAGAGCCCCGAGACATCGGGTCGGGTGGCAACACCGCATCGGGATTGATGTGCCCTTTAATATTTGTAAATAATAAGCCCAAGCCCAAGAGTTCCCCGAGCCTTAATGCGGGCACGGGTGGCCGAATTAAGGATCGATATCCATAGTAAAATCACAAATTATGTGTAATGACTCAATGTATCCAAGTACTTTATGTCATTTTAATGTTCGGATCCGCAATGTACAAAACTTTGTTGACCGACCATCGGCTTCGACCTCCTCGGCCATTAGCCGAGGAGTGTTTGTCCTACTTTATAAAGCCTTTATGAGGGCAAAGATTTACGACAAACAAGGCAATCTGGCCATACGGTTTTATAAACAAAGGTACGCAGAGAGATATGTTATATTACTGTTTAATGTAAGAAATGTATTCCAAAGAAAATAGTCCCGCTTATCGGTTCCTTTCTTTGGGTTGTCATGCTAAGCATGATCATGAAACCTCAGCTCCAATGTAAGAGCAAAATATTGAGGATTTAGTTTGGGAGGCCGCCATTAGCCCCCGGTAGTGTTCGGGCGACAATGAGGTCAAGCCGAAACACTTCGCCAATTTTATGAATGGCCCGTCGATTAATATAGTCATCGGATTGTCACCAGTTTACACCTATTGTGACAGATCGGTTTTCGGCTTTCTCCATCGAGGTGCTTGACCATGCGAAATGGAAGCACAATTGCAGTGGTTCTCCCTTTGCACACCTAGCCGAACAAAGCGGAACGTAGGAGGCAAGCGCGGGAGCCGGGCAACCTAACTATTGACCGAAGACACAATTCGAAACTGATGCATATATAGCAATATCCGAGAATGTTTTTGCCGAATCTCTAAAGGTGTCCGGCGTTGCACTGCGAGACTTGTGCTGAAAACACATAAATAGTTTAAAAGTGCCAAAAGCTTGGAAAACCAAAAAACGTCAGTAAAAACATGACGTCTGAACAAGATCAAGTGTTCGGTGCCAATCCGAAAATTGGACTTTAGAAAAAAAAGTGCTTCTGCCGTGCTTTAACATGACACATCCTATCTCTAGACTTCAAGCGGGTCAGCCACGGCTTCAGCCTCCCATCCCAAGGCGGAGTACTTCTCATTAGGCCAGTTTAGAAAACTAAACTCTAGCGGTTTTGAGAGAGAAATAGGCTCCCGGCTAGTGACCGCACACTCGTGTCGAGAAAAGGAGTGATAAATAATAATAAAAACTCTGCAACGACTAAGAAGAAAAACACTTATTATAAAACGGCTCAAATAAACATAAGAGCCCCCAAGTGACTTGGGTAAAAGAATGATTCTATGTAATCAAGTACTTATATCATATCTATGTTCAACCGAACTTTAAACGCGACTTAACCGACCGTCGGCTTCTCCCTCTTCCGACAAGGACCGAAAAGTGTTATGTACTCCATCTGTCGAAAATATCGACGGTGTTTCCAATAACCAGGCTATCAGGTTATAAGGCTATAACAGACAAAGCGCGCTGAGGGAACTTATGCTATATTACTGATAAAGTGTAAGAAGCGTGTTCGAAGAAAATAGTAACCCCACCGATACCTTTCTTCGGTGCTCATTGTTAATATGAGACTTGTGCAATAGATTTTCTGTACTCATGAGTTCCGTTGTGTGCCAACCATTATTGAAAACAGTAAGAGCGCTTAGCTTCGGCTTCACCTGGGCCGAGGTCCGCTCGGGTGACCCGATCGTGACAATCGCAGAGGTGCTCCCTTTACTCCCTAGCCGAACAATCGGGCACGTAGGGGTAAACACAGGAGCGAGGCATCCCAGCTTGTAAATCGCTTAAGTCAATATGGTGCATATTGTGGCATAATACACGAACAAGGAACCAAGCCGTACAAGTATAATCATATGCAAGAGGAAAAGCTTCATGAAGGAAGCCCCAAATGAATTGGGTATTTGAATTTATCCGTCACAAACAAAGTTTGGACAAGGAAATTTTTTACAAGCAAAATTTTTCCAAAAAAGTATAATGCTTGGTTGAACCGAACACAAGTTAGAAATTAAATCTTTGAGCATGAAAGCGACTTAGCTGGTTAATGTGTTCGGTATTGATGACGCGGTCCGAGCTTGATACGGACAAGGTTCCATCCCCCAAGCCGGTCCCGAGGTGGCGGAGCGGAGAGCTCGACACGCCGAAGTGGTGACATAGCACGGTCAATGCAGACCGGCAGAGTGACGCCGAAGTCCCCGTATCATTTTCCTGTGCACAAAAAGTGGTGCAAACCGGAGATAATAGTAATAATTATAATTAAAAAAATCATTGCATAATAAATAATTTATGCAAAGTGAGTAATAAAAGAAATATGGCCTGGCGCCGAAGTCAATGTCGATGCAGGTCGTCGGCGTAATGCAATAAAGGCGTGGCAAAGCCTGAATTCACAGGTCGGTTCGAGTTCGATGCGGGCGTCACGGAGTATGTACGGAAATTGACCGAACCACCATGCGATCGTCGTTAATGCGGCCACCATTTGATAGACCTGCGTATATATGATGGACAAACCAGAGTAATAATTTCTTGGGAAAAATGAACCCAAACAAGCAAAAAATACTAGGATTAATAGCACCTGGTCTATTTGTTGTAGCAATCCGAAGGGAGGTGATTCCCAAAATAGGGACTCGATCCGCGCACCCATTGCCTCATGGGTGATAAAACGACGGCATTGCAATGCTGGCAAAGGTTGGCTTGCCAAGGCAAAGCCCTCGGTCCAGCTAACGTGACGGAGCTGGTCGGCTAGCAACGCCGAAGCATCCGGAGTAGGTTGATGAAGAGATGGCGAAGCCCCCGGTCCAGCCGAGATGTCGAAGTTGGTCGGCGTGATGGACACCAGCTTGAAGAAGCAATAGTGCGGCCCTGCCGATGCAGGTCGTGACGTGGTCGATGCCGGCTTGATGAGGCGACCGTGCGGCGATGCCGGTATGCCGGCTCCGTTTAATCCGTGGGGCGGCGATGTTGGTGATGATTGATCCTTCACGATGCCGGACTCTTGTTCGGCTTGCCGAGATGATGATCCGAAGAAGTAGAGCTCGGCTCAACAAAGTGACGACGTGTCTAGCGTAGGTCGGCAGCCGTGGAGCAATATTGCCGGACTGGTTTGACACCAGCATGATATTCAAGATCATGTTCAAAAGATTTTAAAGTTAGTGTGATGTGTTCGAAAACAAAACACAACATCCCATACAAAACTTCCTTCAAAAAGGATGTCCGGAATCCCGTTAATAAAAAAGATTTAACTCGGGTCGGATTCGTTTCGCACAGAAAACAGATCCGAAAAGTGATGCACTAATCGGAAGGTTCCCGGAGTTTGGACGGTCGGATCGAGCTGAAATTTTGAGGGGTGGTAGATATAGGAATTCCGCAGCCGATCAACGGTTGGATCTTCCAAAGAAAGTCCGAGCTAGAAGCTGGGCACCACACCCTAAACTCGTCCAGATTCTCGTCCAGATTCAATGCGGCTCCGGTATATCGGAGATTGCCAGAGATTCCTCCATCGGAACTCGACGAAATTTTTCAGGGTTGTTGTAGACTCAATTCCGCACAATTCCACCGAAGCAATCATTAGAATGACGCTTGAGGAGGCGGTGGCGGCGGACACAAGTCCGCTGTCCAGAAAAATAGTATGGTCGGCCGAGGGCAATGTTGACGTTGAGTCCCCGGGCTCCCTGGATGATTCCTCCATGATCTTGATAGAGATCGGAGTTGATGTTGATGAAGGCCCTCATCCGAACATGACGATCGGAGGTAGGGCGCATTCCTTGGTCGAACCAAGGTGACCAGTCGAGCTGGTGATGAAGATGCCGAAGTCGTAGTTGATCTGCAGGCGAGCCATCGACCTTTTGCCGAACACACAGCGGAACTCTCAATGAAAGCACCAATGTCGGTGTCAAAAACGGCGGATCTTTGGGTAGGGGGTCCTGAACTATCCGTCTAGGCGGATGGTAACAGGAGACAAGGGACACGATGTTTTTACCCAGGTTCGGGCCCTCTCGATGGAGGTAATACCCTACTCCTGCTTGATTAATATTGATGATATGGGTAGTACAAGAGTAGATCTACCACGAGATCAGAGAGGCTAAACCCTGGAAGCTAGTCTATGGTATGATTGTTGTTGTTTCTATCGACTAGCCTGGCCTCGGTTTATATAATGCACTAGAGGCCTAGGATAACAAGAGTCCTAGCCGAATACGCCGGTGGGGGAGGAGTCCTTGTCTTGATCGCCAAGTCTTGCGGAATCTTCCTTGTATGCGACAGCTATCCGGACTGGCCCATGAGTATACGGCTGAGGGAGTCCCGGATTAGGGGGTGTCCGGATAGCCGAACTATTACCGTTGGCCGGACTCCTGGACTATGAAGATACAAGATTGAAGACTTCGTCCCGTGTCCGGATAGGACTTTCCTTGGCGTGGAAGGCAAGCTTGGCGATACGGATATGTAGATCTCCTACCATTGTAACTGACTCTGTGTAACCCTAACCTATCCGGTGTCTATATAAACCGGAGGGTTTTAGTCCATAGGACGAACATCATACCATAGGCTAGCTTCTAGGGTTTAGCCTCCTTGATCTCGTGGTAGATCTACTCTTGTACTACCCATATCATCAATATTAATCAAGCAGGAGTAGGGTATTACCTCCATCGAGAGGGCCCAACCTGGGTAAAAACATCGTGTCCCTTGTCTCCTGTTACCATCCGCTTTGACGCACGCTCGGGACCCCTACCCGAGATCCGCCGGTTTTGGCAATCGACATTGGTGCTTTCATTGAGAGTTCCTCCGTGTCGCCGTCAGGAAGGATGCCTCATCTCGTCTTTAAAGACGATACTATCGCCAAAGGAGCCTTGGCCACTGGTCAGACTCTTCGGCTGGGTGGTTTTCTTATGACCGCCAGTTTGGCCACCGCGCCGACAATGACTTCTCGAGTCATCGAAACCAATCTTCACGTTAATTCGGAACTTGACGAACAGTTAGATCCGATCGAGATCTCTTCCGTAAACGAGCTCTTGGATCGTGATCGCCGCCTCGAGTCGCCACAGACTACGACCGGATTGGGCCTAAAACCGATCTGAGAGAGATCAACTCTCCCCAGGCTACCCATCATGTTGCTGTGGTAGAGGAGCAATGTGGCGATTCTTCTTCTATCTTAAGGACTAGTTACATCCTTATTCCCGATCCCCCCATGCCGGATTCCCGCAGAGGGACGGATGTCGATCAAGTCCTGAACTTAAAGTCAGGCGACGGGATGGATTCATTGGATAGCATTCAAAAATCCAAACTTCCGAGTTCGGAAACTTCCCGGCCCCTGAGTCTTAAATTGGACGGGGTTCCGGATCCAGATCCACCCGCCCACCCAAACATTAGTGATCTATCCCGAATTCGGCAAGAGCCCGCTGAAACAAGACATCATTATCGGGCCGATTCCTCCCGGTTATGGACAGGATAAAGGATCGCCGTAGGAGGACGCAATCCCAATTTTCTGCAATAATTGCATGGACAAGGGAATCCTAAATGCCATAAGTCGTCATGAATTACACGCTTTTTGACTTGGTGACCATAGTACAAAAGTACATGCGATGGAGAGCGCTCGAAAACTGAAAGTAAATTTTGGGATAATCCGCCCTCAATACATCCCTAGTCCGAAATAAAAGGGTGCATCATTACCAAGCACCCGGTTAAACACCAAAAACCAAAACCCCTAATGGAGTACGGAACCGTCTTGGAGGGTTGGCTAAACGGACCTCGCAAAATTCATAGCATAGAGGGCGCCACTCCAACTCATAGCCTTCGAGCATGTTCGACATTACTCGGTGGCCAAAAGTGGCGAAGAGCTTCTATCTTCGTAATCCCAGCCCAAAGCAACACCAAGATGGTGTTAACAGTCTTCAAGACTTTCACATCAAATAACATGCGAAACGAACACTCCATAACCTTGCGAAGTCTACCAAGTAGCAACAATAAATCCATGGAGGACACGGCTATTACCTTTAATGCCGCTGATTTAACCTAAATTCGAACAGCCCGAGCACCACCGCATTGGTCCTCAGTCCGATAGTGGACGGCTTCGCCTTACTAAGGTACTCATGGATGGTGGCAGCGGACGAAACCTCATCTATGAGGAAACCCTCCGAAAAATGGAAATAGACTGGAACCGCATTGAGCGAAGCAGCACAACCTTTAGAGGAATAATCCCTAGCCGGGAAGCATGCTGCACAGGAAAATCACATTCGACGTAGTGTTCGCTCACGGACAATTACAGTTCCGAGGAGGTCACATTTCAAGTGGCCCCGTTCAGCAGCGGATATCACACTTTATTAGGGCGAGAGGCATTCACAATTTTTCAAGCTATAGCCCATTATGGGTACATGAAGCTTAAAATGCCCGGACCTAACGAAATCATCACTCTCGCTAGTGATCCAAACATAGCACTCCGCGCCGAAAACAAGACAGCCGAACTAGCCCTCGAGGCAATATCTGAAGCCCTAGCGGCCGAGGAACTCACTGCGATGCACTCCACGGTGAACAGGGACGATGTGATACTTGATAAAAGATCCAAGTCCACCTCTTTTAAACCTAGGTCCACCCAACGGACCCTGCAAAGACGGCCTCCATTGGGGCACAATTAAAACCTGATGTAGACGCCGCACTACGAGAATTTCCACGAGAAAACTGGGACATCTTTGCCTGGCACCCTTCAGACATGCCAGGAATCCCACGTCGGCTGGCCGAGCATAGCCTAAATATCCTAAAAGGATTCAAGCTAGTCAAACAGGCTCTTCGGCGCTTTTCCGAACCCAAGAGACAGGCCATGGGAGAGGAACTAGCCAAACTTTTGGAAGCCGGATTCATCGTAGATATAAAACATCCGGACCGCTAGCAAACCTGGTGATGGTACCAAAGAAGGATAAATCCTGGCGCCTATGTGCTGATTTTAAAGACCTTAATAAGGCTTGCCCATAGGATCCCTTCCCCCTCCCTCGAATTGATCAAATTATCGATGCTACAGCAGGACACGACTCATTGTGCTTCCTCGACGCTGCATCGGCTACCACCAAATCAAGATGGCGGAGCTGCACTAAGCTGCAACATTCATCACTCCATACGCCCGCTCGCTTCAACACAATGCCCTTGAGCTCAAAACGCCCGCGCAACATATCGGCACATGATTCGTACATGTCCGGCAAACCAGATCGGCAAAACAAAGGAAGCATATGTAGATGACGTGGTCACAAAACCAAGCATGTCAAAACTCTAGTAGACGACTTGAGGCTCACATTCGACAATCTTGAAAATATGACATCAAGCTCAATTCGAAAATGCGTCTTGGCGTTCAGCCGGAAAGCTCCCGGGCTTCATTGTGTCCGTAGAGGAATTGAAGCAAACCCAGCCAAGATCCGAGCTCACACAATTGGATATTCCAAAAGACCTCAAACAAATACAAAAATTGACGGGATGCGTAGCGGCTCTAAGCCGCTTTATTTCCCGTTTGGGAGAAAAGGTGTTACCCCTTTACCACCTCCTCCGCCGCACCGAACACTTCGAGTGGACGGATGCCGCCACGGCCGGACTCGAAGAGATAAAAGCCATATTGGCAACAAATCCGGTCCTGGCCGCCAATGGCTAAATGAACCAATGCTATTATATATCGCCACAACACATCAAGTTGTCAGCGCGGTGCTCGTCGTCGAACGAGAAACGGACGGACACCGGTTCCCTCTTCAAAAACCGGTTTACTATGTGTCCACTGTCCTAACTCCATGCAAGTCCTGGTACCCATATTATCAAAAGATAGCATCCGCGGTGTTCATGGCATCCCGGAAGCTGCGACACTACTTTCAGGAGTGTTCGATAACGGTAGCCTCCGAAGTACCTCTTAACGACATTATAAACAACCGCGACGCGACGGGCCGGATTGCTAAATGGGCCATAGAGCTCCCTCCATTCAACATAACCTATAAGCCACGACGAGCTATCAAGTCGCCGGTTTTGGCCAACTTCGTGGCCGAATGGACCGAAGCCGAACTCCCTAAAGAGTACAGCGCATACTCCAATTGGATCATGCACTTTGCCGGCTCCAAAATGTTGGCGGCACTGGGTCAAGGCGTCGTCTGGCGTCCCCAACCGGGGACACAGTCCAATACGCCCTTCGAGATAATGTATACGGACTCCAACAACGCAGCCGAATACGAGGCCCTTCGCACGGCCTCCGGATGGCGCCTCCATGGGCATTAAACGCCTAGAGGTGTACGGGGATTCAACCTCGCGATATCTCAAATAAACGGAGACTTTAATGCCAAAGATCCGAAAATGGCAGCATACCGAAATGCGGTCCTAAAAATGTCATCTCGGTTCGAAGGGCTCGAATTTCATCATATAGCCCGTGATAACAACCAGGCGGCAGACATATTGGCACGCATCGGTGCAAAACGCGATGCCGCCCCGCCTAACATCTTCCTCGAACGGCTGTTCAAGCCATCCGTACTATGGGAAGGAGTCCGAAATAACAACCCGGACCCAATCATACCGCCTCGACGCCGAACACTCTGACACAATCGGCGGCTCTGCCACCGAGATAACACCCTTCGCCCACGAAATAATGGCGGTTACCGCCCCGTGGACGGAGCCATTCCTAGCGTACCTAACTAGGCAGGAACTCCCCCAAGACCAAAATGAGGCTCGCTGCATAGTATGGCGATCTAAAGCCTATAAAGTCCATGAGGGAGAGATTTATAAGAAAAGCACAACAGGAATCCTTCAAAGGTGTATCTCCGAAGAGGAAGGGCGAAACCTCCTGGCTGAAATTCATGCCGGACTGGGTGGGCACCACGCCGCAGCCCGGGCCCTTGTAGGCAAGGCCTTCCGTACATGATTTTATTGGCCGACGCCTGGGCAGATGCGCAGGATTTAGTCCAACGATGCGTCGGTTGCCAGCTTTTTGCTAACCAAAGCCACATGCCACCCACCGCCCTCAAAACTATACCCATCACCGCCGTCATGGGTCTGGGGCTTGACATGGTTGGACCCCTTAAGGGGGGAACCCACAAGCAAAAATACATATTGGTCATGGTGGATAAATTCACCAAATGGATAGAGGACAAACCTGTTAAAACGGCTGAATTCGGACCGGTGATAGACTTCATATCAGGGGTAGTTCACCATTACGGTGTCCCCCACAGTATCATCACTGATAACGCACCAACTTCACGGCCCATGAGGTCAAATTATGGTGCAAAAACATGGGCATCAAGCTCGATTACACCTCAGTCTATCACCTCAAACCAACGGCCAAGTCGAACGAGCAAACGGTCTAATCATGAGCGGCATTAAACCCGCATTAGTGCGGTCCTCAAGGAATCTAACACGACCGGGTTGAGGAGCTCGACTCCGTACTCTAGGGGCTGCGGACCACGCCGAATCAGATACCGGATTCACACCATTCTTTATGGTGTATGGCGCAGAGGCAGTCTTGCCCTGCGACATAATACATGACTCACCTCGCGTGCGCATGTATGAAGAAAGAGAAGCCGAGCTCGATCGGCAGGACAGTTTGGACGCATTGGAGGAGGAGCACGATGTGGCAAAAGCTCGTTCCACATTCTATCAACAGCAGGCTCGAAGATATCAAAGCAGGGAAGTACGGGCCAAAGCTTATAACATTGGCGAACTAGTTCTACGCCTGTCGGACAAGAAAAAGGACAAACTCAAGCCCAAATGGGAAGGTCCCTTCATCATCAACCAGGTCCTGACCGGCGGAGCCTACCGTCTGCAAAACGCATCGGATAACCGACTCGAGCCAAACCCATGGAACGCAGCCCATCTACGAAGATTCTACGCCTAAGCGCCGGACTCCAAGTTCGTTTCCTTCCTCCGTCCACATTTTCTATTTTTGCTGTCTTTTATTCTCTCCTTCCTCCTCCTTCCCGAAGCCTTTAGAGGCTCGTTTGTGCTTTGTTCGCACATATTTGACGCACTGTACGCGCTCATTATACCTGGGGGCTTCTTTACCAGAAGCTTATTTATACGGGCTTCATGCCCAACACCGCGCCAAACTTCCGCATGTACCTTTTATTCACCATTATATGCATCGATATGACTTAAGTTTTGGCCAAGCTGGGTTGCTCGGCTCCTGTGCTTACCCCTACGCTCCCGATTGTTCGGCTAGGTGGTAAAGGAGCACCTCATGATTGTTACTGCCGGGTCAGCCGGATGTGTACCTCAGACTGGGTGAAGCTGAAAGCTAGCGTTCTTATGGGAATATTCGGTCGGTGAAGTGAAAGATGATTTTTAACTATTTACCCATCTGCCCCCCAGATGATTTTCTGCTTTCCTAGCAGTTTTGGCATGCACTTTAGGGCATGCATCCCAGCGAAAGGAACCCTTAACGGAACTATTCTCCCTGGAAGATGTTTCTTACTATCCAAGTAATGTAACAAAACTAGTTGGGCACTTGTCTGATACAGCAACAATGACCCCAACGCCTTGTCTCCATGCATACCCCTGTTCTTATATAACCACGAAGGTATTCGGACACACTCAGGACTATTGGGTCCCGAGGTCGAAGCGAAAAGGTCCGCTATGACAAATGATCTACAATCCGGCTAGAAGACATTTTTTCATGTCATATTTTTACATAGTCAACTCGACTCATTGTATTCCTCCTCAATGCCATCTAATAGGCTATCTAATTTACAATCTTGCTGGGAATATTTGGCGGCCAATTCTACTTGGCCGTACACTAAGCTTACAGGGATCTCCTTCTCATCAGGCCCCCACAGTCCGACCTCGCCATGTGGTTTGGGTCAGCCATCGTGTACCGCTGCCTTTACCATGGCCCGAGCCTCCTGGCGCCTTTGACGGCAGCTGATATCTTCCATAGTCGGAAGCGCCGCTGCTCCTTGAAGCCGCTCTGCCAGCTCCCCAATGCCTTCGGGCAGGGAGATAGATGGCCACAAGGCTGGCCGACGCTTTTCATCACCTGCCGAACTCGTTCGTGCAAAAGCGATTCAGAAGAAGATCACCCAAGTATCGGGCATCTCCTCCTCAGGACGACCTGTGAGCAAACCTACATACATGTTTATGTTAGTCGCCTTCCTCGCCGAACTCTTTCAAAGTTCGCTCAAGCACTTACTGAAAATGTCGCGACGAAGCCGTCGATTCTCCTTTACGGAGTCAGACAACTGGGCACGAGCATCCTTTAGTTCCTCACCCAGTTTGGTGTTGGCATCTTGGAGGTTATTTTTCTCCTGCCGCACCCTCGTAAGCACGCTCTCACCGGCCTTTAGCTGGCGCAAGAGCTGTTGCTTGTCCGGATCTAGTCCGGCGCCATCTACAATATTTTTGTCAGATTTACACACCCGCCGCACTTCATAAACTATTTATCTTTTGAAGCATATATTACAAGAGGGGGTCTCTGCGGCTCCCCCTGTAGCGGCTAGTGCGGCCTCAAGTTGGGCTTTGCATTCTTCAAGCTCCTGGGACAGTCGGGTATTCTTTTTGTAAGATCCTCAGATAAGAAATGATCCTTAAATCAGTTATTCTAACTATTTTAAGTCTCGGGGAGACTCTTGGCATATATAAATGTCAAATTTCCTTACCAGATGTCCTTCACATACTGCTCCGTGGCTCTGGCTAGACCATCTTGAGCGGCACGGAGGTGCGCATCTCCCGAATTGAAGGCATTCAAGGCCTCTTGGGAAAAACATGCGTCACGAAGAACTGTCCGGCGGCGCCTGTGATTCATGGTGCTCTCCACCTCGGAGTTGGTGGCGGAAAATTTGTCGGCATCATCTGTCGGAGGAGCATCCGATGCACGCCTCGTGCTCGCCTCCGCTTCCGGACCCGGCTTTGGAGCCTGGCCGGCGGATGCTCGATTGGCAACCTCTCCGGACTCAGTCCGGCGAGCTTTTTTCCGAAAAGAGCACAAGCATTAGTACGCCTTCCAGGAATCAATCCTGTGAATATGGTGACACGCCATACCGCTATGGGCGGAGTTTCGATCCGGACCGCACTTCTTTTTAGCCAGCAGACGTCGCCTTGTTGGCTAGCCGCTGAGCTAGGCTTCCTGCCTCAAAGGTACCCCCTGCGAAACACCATTGGTATACGGTGATCAAGAAATTAGCACGGATGGGTCATTATCAGAGTATTGGGACCTCGGTCTCAGTTACCTGCGAGGCTGGGAGTATTCTGGGGTAATCGGCCGTAATGGCAACCAAGGCATTGTAGATGCTAAGTTGGTGGAACACCCCGTCGATCAACTCCACCTTTATATCCGGATCCTCTTCGGAGGTCGGATCGAGGGACCGTTCCGGATCCTCGGGTTGTGGGGGCGGGCTGTGTATCTTCTCCATAGTCCGGCGCAGCCTCCTGCGAAACCATGAAATGAGATATTTAACCACGGGAACATGGATCGGACAGGCCACAAAGATGTTTGCTTACCCAGCTTCGAGGATTATTCTAAGAAAACTCCTTCAGTGGATTAACGCGAGGAAATCCTCCTCCTCCCTTTATACATGGCGCATAAGGTCTTCACCAGTTCGGTGACCGATCCTGCCCTTTGCGGCCATGGCGGGTGGCATCGTCCTCCCCGTTGAAGTCCCACATGGGGTGGCCCCTATATTGGAGCGGCTGCACTCCCCTCATAATGCAGATTGCATGACTCCAATCATGGTCAATCGGCATGAGCCAGTAATTTTATTCGGCTCATCAAGTAGAGGACATCCCGGTCATTTTCCCTCCGGGGGCTCCGAGGGCGCCAGCTTAGGCGCTTCTTCAGAGGAGCATTGCTAAACTCCCAAGGCCGATCCAAACAGGATCTCGCAATGGACATCCTCCATGTAAAACCATTCCGAAGGCCAGTCTTCGGACGCCTTCTTCGGGGTTCCGGATAGGTATCCGGTCCCTGCGATGCGCCATAGCTCGGCTCCGCCCACTTGATATATTGACCCCTCATGAGAATGGGGTACTAGGCAGAATAATCTCTTCCACAGCCCGAAATGAGCCTCGACGCCCAAGAAAAGTTTGCAAAGGGCCACGAAGCCCGCGATGTGCAAAATGGAGGCAGGCGTAAGGTGGTGCAACTGGAGGCCGTAGAACTCCAAGAGCCCCCGGAGAACGGATGGATTGGAAATCCGAGTCCTCTTACTAGATAAGAGATGAAGCATACCCGCTCTCCTTTAGAGGGATCGGGGACGCTCTCCTCTTGCTTTCCGCCCTTGTAGGTGGCAAGTCCGGCTCGAACCGGAACCATGAAGGCCGGGGGAAGAAATCCCTTGGTTTGGAGTATAACTAGCTCGCTATGCGGGACTGAGCATCTCTCCTAATTTCCAGGCTGGGGGCTGGGAGCACGAGAGGAGGAGCCGCGTCGATTGTCCATGATGGAATGGGCTTTCGTCGGAGGCGCTCCGATGAAAGCTCACGAAGGGGGGATGGTGTGACTCAGGTCTAGATCCTCGCCCCTTTTATAGGCAGCTCATTTGCGCAGCTAGGGGGGTAAGTGTAAAAATACCCTGCTTTTCGCATTCATTCAAACACGTGGAAGATGGCCATTATTGGGCGTAGAAGCCAAGCAGCGCAGCATTTATCAGAAGCCGGACACTATTCGACAAATATATGGAATTTGGAGAAGAACCCGCCTCGCAATGCCGAAGACAATCAACGCCGGACTCATCGCCACCGAAGCCTGGTTCGGGGCTACCGAGGGAGTCCTGGATTAGGGGTGTCCGGATAGCGAACTATCACCGCTGGCGGACTCTGGACTACGAAGATACAAGATTGAAGACTTTGTCCCATGTCCGGATGGGACTTTCCTTGGCGTGGAAGGCAAGCTTGGCGATACGGATATGTAGATCTCCTACCATTGTAACCGACTCTGTGTAACCCTAACCTATCCGGTGTCTATATAAACCGGAGGGTTTTAGTCCGTGAGGATCTAACAACAATCATACCATAGGCTAGCTTCTTGGGTTTAGCCTCCTTGATCTCGTGGTAGATCTACTCTTGTCCTACCCATATCATCAATATTAATCAAGGTGAGTAGGGTATTACCTCCATCGAGAGGGCCCGAACCTGGGTAAAAACATCGTGTCCCTTGTCTCCTGTTACCATCCGCCTAGACGCACAGCTCGGGACCCCCTACCCGAGATCCGCCGATTTTGACACCAACTGGGGTCCTCGGCCCAATCTAACAGATCGGGAGATGACGTGGTGAGTACCCCCTAGTCCAGGACACCGTCACACACCATTCAAGATATGCCGGGATTAGGCAACACATCGGGGTAGAAAACAAAGGGAGATGTAGGGTGTGTCACATGCATGGATAGGACAGCTAGCAGAAGGCTTCCCAACTCGCGCAAAACCGTGTATTTGCATCATCGTTGGTTCTTATGGAAAAATCACCCATACCGAAAGATGAAAGCTGAATTTGATGGTACGGTAGAGGTAGGTGTGGGACCAAGACCCTATGATGGGGAAGTGGTCCACAACATGGCTAAACAAATTGATGTTGTGCTTGGCAAAAACTACCCTTTGACGGTGAAACAAACACCCAACAGTCAAGTGTTTAAGAAGAAATCGATGTTCTGGTAATTACCTTACTGGGAGATTCTACGTGTACGCACTACAAAAAAGACACATCCGTCACATTATGGGCCGAATGAAATAATTATGTCATGCTTATGAAACTTCTATGATGTTAATTGTGATAAAACCCGGTATCATCATAGATGTGGTGGGATCCTACTTCTATGACAAAAAATCATGACAGAAAATGGGATTTTCGTCCTGGGCGGGCCGGAGACGCAGCTGCATGACATTCTTTGGGCCGTCCATGATGGAAAAAACGGTGGTCGAAGCGAGGGAGAGGGAAATATCAGGGAGTTCCCGGTTACGGTGGGTCGTCGGGGCCGAGCGATGCGCGTTTCTCTCATACACGTACACGCGTGGGTGCGAGGTGTTCGGCTCTAACTGAACCCGGGTGAGGCGTTCGCCTATTGACCCGAGCGATTGCACTGCAGGCTACGCGTTACTGAACCTGAGCGATAGATTGATCCCTGGCTGTTAACTGAACCCGATCGAGCAATTACTTTGCTACAGCTGCTAACTGAAGCTGATCAAACCTGCTGCCACTTGATGAATAGTGAGCGTTGTTGGGGAGTTGGATGAACAGTTCCCGGTGGGGGTTGGATGAACAGGACCCCGTTCGAGCCGGTTGGGGGTGGATGAACATGACCCAGTGGAGGGCTGGATGAACAGCAGCCGGTGGAGGGCTGGTTGAACAGTAGCTGGTGGAGGGCTGGATGAACAGTAGCCAATGGAGGGGTGGTTGAACAGGACCCCGTGGAGAGGGCTGGTTGAACAGTAGCCGGTGGAGGCTGGATGAACAAGACCCCCGTGGTGAATAGTAGTTGGTGGAGGCTGGAGGAAGTCGACGATGGATAAACAGTAGCAGGTGGAGGCTGGAGGAAGTCTACGGTGGATGAACAGTAGCCCATGGAGTCCCATTTTGTGGTACGCCACACCCCTCTTGATGAACAGGACCCCCGTTTCGGCCGTAGGCGCTCCAACACAAGTCAGTTTCCTCCGTTTTGCGGTACGCCACACCCCTCCCGGTCAACAACACCCCGTTGTGACCGTAGGAGCTCGAACACAAGTCTGTTTCCTCCATTTTACGGTACGCTGGACCCTTACTGACGAACAGGACCCCGTTTCGACCGTACAAGGTCGAACATAAGGCCGTTTTCCTACGTTTTGCGGTACGCCATACCCCGTTCCGGCTGTTCCATCCAAGACAGTAGGCTCCCATTGAACATGACCCATTCCGACCCAGTCTGTTGCCTCCCAATGAACAGGATGCATTCCGACCTAGTCACTTCTCTCCCATGAACACGACGCTGTTTCCTCCGTTCCGAGCCAGCCGGTTGGCTGCCGATGAGCAGGACGCCGTTGCTGCCCTCCGCTGCCTCTCCATGTACACGAGCCCTGCCCGTACGTATGCGCGAGTAGGCGTTTGAGACCTCGCTCGTATGTACGTACGTAAGTGTACATGATATAGACGGGACTGCATGAATAGGTACTGCTCCTTACTGGGCCACGGTTCATCGTGGCAGAAAGACCGATGGACAAGTATGTATGTACACGTTTGCGACCAGAATGACAATGCTATGTAGCTTCGACCGGGTGGGTCTCGGCTGTCAGGGAGGATAAGGAGGCACTTCCTTGCGTGCGGAGATGTAGCTGGTGGTTCCGAGCTGATAGGGGGAGGATTCTTTTTTTGCGCATAATATGGAGGCACTTCCTTGCATGCTAAGATGTAGCTGGTGGGTCCATCTGTCAGCCTCACCGCGTACAGTCCTCTTCTGATGGCTGTCACTCGTTGACCACGTTCACCACACCACGCAGACAGCACCAGACGATGGACGACGGTGAGGTAGGGAACGACTTGGAGCCTGGGAACATGCAGCGGGTAGTACAAGGGTTGACTGGTTCGGCTGTGGTGTGAGGCTGCCGTTGCCGCAAAATAACAGGGGGTGTGGGTGAGTAGAGCGATGGCCTGGCCAGCGGTGGGAGTAGTAGGGGGCGGTGAGGCCTCCGCGGCAGCACATCCGGCCACAGGAGGCGGGCTAGAGCAAGAAAATCAGAGGTTGAAGAAGCAGGACGACTGTTGGATGTTAACAATCCAACGGTCACTGGTGATAGAATCATTTGTTGACTAAGTTGACAAATCCTCCGTACGCGTCAACTTAGTAGGGCCACAAGTCAGCTTCCAAATCTAGTGGGCCCCAGCCGAGAACACCAGCGTGATGGACGACAGCGAGACCCAGGAAGGGAATGACCCGGAGGCGGCGAAGCCATAGTAGTGGAGGGATGTGGGTGAGTAGAGGGATGGCCTGGCCAGCAATAGGAGTAGTACGGGGCAGTGAGGCCTGCAAGGCAGTACAGCCGACCACGGGAGGCGGGAGCAGGTGGTCCCACCGGCGCTGGATTTGGCAGCTGGAGCAAGAAGATCGGAGATTGAAGAAGCACGACGGCCGTTGGATTGACATCCAACAGCTATGTCTGCTAGAATCATTTGTTTACGTATATAATAAGTAAAAAAAACTTGCATACGCGTCAACTTAATAGGCCCACAGGTCAGACCATTCCCTATTTTTAATAATTTACAGCTCATTGCAACTTCTTATGCAATTTATTGCAGTCCTTTTTTTGTTGGCCAGGGCCAGGGTTAAAAATTTAAACAAAATTTCGCATATTTCTGTGGGGTCCAAACTATTTTTAATACCGAAATGTCAAGCCAGATTTAAAGTACTTTGAAGATATATTTAAATTAGGTTAAAGCCCAGTGAAATTGGAATCTAAAAATGTGAAAAAAAATTCAGAAATTATAAACTAATTGCCAATTTGTCGTCTGTTTTTTATATTTACTTCCTATTTCATATTACTTTCAAGATTTGCAGCTATCTTGAAAGAATTGCAGCCCATCAGGGCGTAGAAAAAATAAGTAGGCCTCGATTGGGTATTCTTTAGAAAAAATAAACTGGACTCATTTTCACAAAGAAAAAATAGCTGGGCTGGTCATGTGGTGAACGTAAAATATAAGTCTAGGCTAGACGGGCCACAACCCAGTTGAAACCCTGCTCCGTCTCAACAATAACAAAAAAATAATGCTCGAGCAGCTACGTCCCAGGTGTCAGCCGAGCTTGTGTTTTTCTCTTGTGTATTGACTATATACGCTGACAATGTCGTGGGTCCCAGATGTCAGGAAACCACTAGGAGGAAGCATTTTCTTTTTCTATACGCTGACAATGGAGTGTATATAACAAAAAATGAGGAACTTCCTTGCGTACGTCCATGGACATGGTGGGCGCCCCTACTATCATCCTCTCCACATACAGTCCTCTCCTGATTCCTCTTGTTTGTTGACCATGTTGACAACGCGAGAGGGCGGCGCCGCAGCAAGTGCATCAAACTGTGCGGAGGACGACGGCGAGGCCTCGGACGTCGGCGAGGCCTCGGACGTCGGCGTTAACGATTTAGGAGACGGTGGGGCAGTGATGCGTGCGCTCAGGCACACCCAGCCGTGGGAGGCGAAAGCAGGCGGCCCCGCCGGCGCTGGTTTGGTTTTGGCGCCTGGAGGAAGACACGACTGAAGAAACACGACAGAATGTAAAAGCAGCAGGAGTACTTAACAGCCTTAACTGAAACCAGCAATGACACTTAACAACCATAGCTGAAAGCAGTATGAGTACTTATACAGGTTCAACCGTACAAAGCACGCCTCGAACAGTGCTACTTTGCCTACAATTAACCAAGGGTCACTACAGGAATCAGGCACTTTGCCGTCCGCCATGGAGGACGACAAAGACATGCCTGGTGGACGGAAAAAGCCTTTGTCGTCGACCAGTAGACGACAGCAGGTCCGGCTGAACGAGCTACGACAAAGGGCTCTTTGCCGTCTGTTGGCGGACGGCAAGTTGAAATGGTCTTTGTCGTTTGCCAGCAGACGGCAAAGAGCCCGGACGGCACACGTGGCAGGTATGGTCCGTTAGCGGGTTAACGACATGCTTTGCTGTCTGCTGGCAAACGGAAAAGACCTTTACATCTTTGTCGTCTGCCAGCGGACGGCGAAGTGCATAAATATGCCAGCCCAGATGCCCCCCAGGTAGCTGCCACATGGCAAGCTATGCCGTCTGCTGGCAGACGACAAAGATGCCAAGGTCTTTGCCGTCTGCCAACAGACGGCAAAGCTACCAATAGGCCAGCCTAGTGCACCCCAAGTTGCACACATAGCTGCCATGTCGTCTTTGCCGTTTGCTGGCTGATGGCAAAGCTCTTTGCCATCTGCCAGATGGCAAAGAGCCTGTATAGCCCCTGTTTTTCCTGTTTTTTCTTAAATTCATTCAATTTCACAGGATTTCACATTTGAAAATACCTTCAACAAGCATAACAACACATATACATACCAAATCATATCCCTACCATAGGATATGATCATCCAACACATATACATACCAATCAAAAGTCCATATGCAACATATATAGCTAGCCAACATATCCAACAACAAGCATACAATGGTTTCATCCATACATACATATATAGGTAGCAAGTTTCACATTGTTCATCCTACAAAATCAAAACAAAAAGGAAGCACAAGGAGAAGAGTAGACTCCATCAACGCAAGCTTCCTCATCGGAAGCAAATCTGCAAATTGGGAAAGAAGAAAGTTAGAAGAAGAAGAAGAAGAAGAAGAAGAAGAAGAAGACTAGAAGAAGAAGACTAGCTAGAAGAAGAAGAAGAAGAAGAACAATTTTTCTGCTCTTTCTTTTTCTCCACTCCTCTTCTTTATCTTCTTCTTCTTCTTCTTCTTCTTCAAACTAAGGTAGGTAAAAAGGCCATTTTTTAGCCAAGCTAGGTAAAAATGCTAAGTGTAGGTCATTTTAGAGCTAAGCTAGGTAAATAGGTCATTTTGGAGCTTAGTAAGGTTATTATGTCATTTTCGTGGAAAACAAGCTAAGTCTATGTCATTTTGGAGGTAACAAAGATTATCATGCCATTTTTTTACCTAAGTATGCTAAGTATGTCATAAATGAACTGAAGAAGCTAAGTATAGGTCATTTTATAGATATCCTAGGTAAAGTATAGGTCAACTAAGCTTATTATGTCATTTTGGAGAAAAATAAGGTAAGTATAGGTCATTTTTATGGTAACCTAGGTGATGATGCCATTTTTGAGCCAACTTACATAAGTATAGCTCACTTTTTCTATCTAACTTACGTAATTATGCCATTTAGGAGGAAAATAAGCTCAATATGCATTTGTTAAGAAAAACACTAGAGAAAACTTGCCCTCCTCACAACAAATGCAATGAAGATCGTAACTAAGGTAAAAATTGATCCAACGGCATCATGATACCAAGCCTCATTATCAATGGCATATTTTCTAATCTTCCTAAGCTTTAGGCGCATTGCATTCATCTTCATATTGTGATCATCGATGACATCGGCAACATACCTCCAATGTCATCTTCTCTTCTTCAATTCTTTTAATTTTTTCTTTCAAATACTCATTTTATTTTTCAACTAAATTTAACGTCTAGACAAGAGGGCCGGTTCCAAATTCCGGTTCACATACCTCCTAGATTAAAATATCTCTATGTCAACTTGATGGCCATAATTGTCATAAATGTGAAATGCAACAAATAGTTATGATAGCGAATTTACCACATCCGAATCATAAAGCGGGCGAGGGCTGACGGGGATGGACATCAAGACCATGGCTCTATGTATAAGAAACAATCATACGAAGTAAGAAAATTATACAAGTAACTATATAAATCATACAATCATACAAGTAACTATATAAAATCAAGTACAACATAAAAAATTGAATACCTAATAATAATCTAGATCGTCGGGTTCAATAAATTCTCCGGGATCAATAAATGCATCATCATCATCACTATCAGTATGACGTGCTCATCATCATCATTAATAAATGCATCATCATGTGGAAGGCCACCTTTACGTAATCGGTCAAGCATTGACAGGTCATCCGCAGCAGTAACCTCTTCTAGTTTAGGCTCTTCTTGTTCCGGATCACGGGTGAAGTCGGGTTCACTGTTGTTGTCTACTTCAATGTTCTGGGGTGAAGTAGAGTGGTTCTTGAAACGTTTTTTTGGAAAGACGTGTTTCTTGGAAGAATTCTCCTTCATATGTGTCTGCGTTAATGTGAGGTTCATAATCCTCTTCATTGAGGGGAGGTGGTCTAAAACGTGGTGGCACTTCATAAACGGCATCCCAACCATCGAGATTTGGATCCCTTTGATAGGCCCACGATAGATAGGAAACTTGGGTTGCCTATTGAGCCATAATATATACATCGGGAACATCCAAATGGGTGCTTTGTTTGATTTCCACTAGCCCTAAGTGTTCGTAAGTCCTTCTAGTCTCCTTCGGCTGGAACCAATAACATTTGAAGACTATGACATTTGGTGGGTTTGCACCATAGAATTGAAGTCCATAAATTGTTTCAACTCTTCCATAATACTCGGTATCTCCTTCACGATAGCGAGAGACACAACAATTTGTAGACTTTCGGTCGGCCATAGATAGCTCTTTGCCATAGGTACAGAAGCGATACCCATTGATGTCGTATTTGTCAAATGAACAGACCTTAAAGTCAAAACCATTAGCGACTTGTCTCATTTCGCCGTCCATAAAATCTGAATTAGCCTACAAGTTTAATACGAAAGGGATTGTTGCATTAGCCACAAATTAGACAAACAAATGAAATGGTCTAATGGAAATTACCGTTTGTTTGAACCAAGAGATGAAACCAGGATAGTTGCTTCCACGCTTTCCCAGAAGCTCATACTCTTCGATGGAATCCTTTTGGATCACCCCTCCATACGAGAATTTGGCGATGTATCGACTGTATCAAATTTATCCGGGAATAAGAGCAGTCTAGAGGAATTAGAAGTTGTGAAACAATGTACCAAGAACTGACTTGATGTACGGGCGCACTTCTGTTAGGTTGGTAAAGATATACAATGAAATGATATGTCATTCTTCAAAATCCAACGTTAAGGAATTAGAAGCACCAGCTGGTGCGAGATCCCCTTTGAATAGGCTGAGGTTGGATCCACCCTTTTTAGGGTCATCAGCATTGTGCCGAGGCTTCGGATTATGCAAATGACAATTTTTGGCTTCGTAGTGTGCTGTCACGAAGTTTGCCGCCTCCTCAGTAATGAATGCCTGAGCCATCGATGCTTCAATTCTACATTTATTTTTACATTTTGCTCGTAGAGTCTTCTGCATCCTCTCAGTTGCATAGCACCAACGATTTTGCACGCCCCCCCCCCCCCCCAATCTTGACTCGGTTGGGAGATGCAAAATCAAGTGTTGCATTGGATTAAATAAGCGCGGCGAAAAGATCTTATCTAACTTGGAGATCAACTCCAGCGCCAACTCTTCCATTTTTCCAGCAGGCCAGGTGATAGTTCTTTCGCACAAAGAACCCGGAAGAAATAGCTCAGCTCTGCCAGTACTAGCCATTCATCCTCTGGGATGAAGCCACGCAACATCACCGGCATTACCCGCTCAATCCATATGTGCCAATCATGACTCTTGAGACCAAATATCTTCAATTTATCAAGACTCGCTCCCCTCTTTAGATTCGTTGCATACCCATCGGGGAACATCAACTCCTTTTGGACCCACAAGATAATTTCCCACATAGCTGGCCTTCCAAGATTAAACCATGCCTTTGGCTTTGTCCATCTCTGCTTTCCTTTCGGTGGATGCATGTTTTGTAACGCTCTATGACATAGCGCCTCCAGATCGACTCTAGCCTTAGAACTATCCTTTGAATTCCCATCTATGCCGAACAATGTACCAAAAAGTGCCTCGGCGATATTCTTCTCAGTGTGCATCACGTCGATGTTGTGTGGGCAAATGAGGTCTTTGAAGTAAGGCATATCCCACAAGCATGTCTTGTTAGTCTAGGAGTGTTTCAAATTATACCCCTTGAAATACCCTGGATGCTCTGGATCTGGCTCGAGAGCGTTTAAGTAATCCAGGGTCTCTTGGCCTGTCAACGCAGGTGGTGCAGAGTTTTTGACAACTCTACCTTTTATGAAGTTCTTCTTATCTTTCCTGAACTTATGGCGAGGATCCAGGAACTGTCTATGCATGTTGAAGCAAGAAAACTTGCGATTGGCCTGAAGCCAAGGAAACTCAAGAGCTCCCTTGCATGTGGGGCACGGGAACCTTGCATGCACACACCAGCCAACGAATAGCGCATACGCCGGCAAGTCATGCATCGAGTACATGTACCAGACATGCATTATGAAGTTTCGTTTGCTAAAGGCGTCATATGTCTTGAACCCATTATCCCGTCATACCAAACACACCAAACCCATCCATGCTGATGCTGACTCGAGGATGCCTCAGATCTTCCACTTTGTCCTCATGTAATGCATCGAAGCGCTTCCATGCTTCACCTTCCGATGTGTGCACCATCATCAGCTTCCCATCTACATCTATTGGGTTCTTTTTCCCGTTTTTTGCCATGTCATCAGTCTGGACGTCTCTTCGACCATGAAAATACGTTGAAGTCTTTGTATGATTGGCATATACCGAAGAACATTAACGGAGATTTTGGTCTGCGTCTTCTCACCCATACCGTTGTCTACCACAACATACCCGGATGACTTGCAAATGGGACAATAGTTCAAGTTTGCATACTAAAGCCTAAATAAGGCACATCCTTTCTCACGGGCATGTATCTTCTCATAGGGCATCTTAAGAGCACGTAGGATTTTGTCTGACTAGTACATGTTTGTAGGTAGTACATGGCCTTTGGGTAGAAAAGTTCCAACTATTGTCATCATAGCGTCGTAGCATTCTCTGCTGAAGTTTAATTGAGCCTTCAGAGCCATTATTTGCGAGATGGCATCCAGCTGACAAAGCTCAGTTTGCTCGTGGAGAGGATGTTATGAAAGCTCAGTCCCAAGCATCATCAAAGTCTTGCACCATGTCTTGCACCCCGATACCATGCTCGTCGGTGCGACGACGAAGCACCTTAGCTCTTGCACGTTGGGCAGACTCGCCATGAAATGTCCACACCGTATAATCTGGCATAAAACCCCTCTTCTGCAGGTGTTTGCCCATCTCATCCTCTGTCCTCTTGTGCCAATTGTTGCACCTGGCACAGGGGCACCATGTTGTCCTCTGGCTATTTGCAAATGCGGCTCTCAGAAACCCCTTCATTTTTGTTAACCATTCAATGGTCATGTTTTTCTGACTAGTGTGACCGATCTACATCCACACACGATCACTCATCTTGCCTAGCTAATGGACACAGAAGAAATTATATATATCAGCATGTATATATTCACCAGTTAATGGAGTTTGTCACTTTTATTACGTCCATGCAACCTAGACGTTAATAGGTAAAGATAGCTCCTAATCTCTCCCGAGTATGTGTAGATTGGGATCGTTTTCCCATGCTCTGCTCCGGATCCGACGCAAAATTTCGGTAGCACCTCCCCGCTGTTCTCCTGACACACGTCTCGGCAATAAGTAGAGAGGATGTGTACCCATAGAACAACAGGGAGGCACTGACGAAATTCTACATCGGATGCGGAGCAGAGCATATGGGAAAACAAACCCAATCTACACATACTTGGGTTGTCCATGGATAACGTTGGACAATTTGAGAGAATCACGGTTATAAATATGAAAATGCATGCATATTTATAGATGTAACCCTTTCGAACGGGAGACGCATAGTGGTCACGCATACTGATGATTGAAGACACCTATAGCTAGAAGGTTTCATCGGCACGAAGACTAAAATAGAGAAAATGAAGGGGGGGGGGAGGAGATGTCATTTGTGCTCACCCACGAACGCAGGGGCGGAGCTCGTCAAACACTAGACCCTCGCAGCGGCGAAAAAACTGCACATTTAAATCGAAAGATGAGTAACATAGCAGTTTTGTTTTTTCCGTCGACCTAACTAAATATTTACAACATGACGAGCTGGTTAGGGGGTTACTCGGCGTCGATGGAACCCTAAATAGCAAGTATCATTGGTGCAAGATACATGTGGCGCTCGGCTTTGAACACTAGATCCACATCCCACAAGTGATGCTGGCGCCCGGTGTCCCATGCCCAGCAATAGTTCTAGCGGCCCATGACGGTCGAACACC
The DNA here is from genome assembly GCA_021605145.1 of Aegilops bicornis. Taxonomy (NCBI): domain Eukaryota; kingdom Viridiplantae; phylum Streptophyta; class Magnoliopsida; order Poales; family Poaceae; genus Aegilops; species Aegilops bicornis. The sequence goes on from CM038672.1 coordinate 303,956,240, forward strand.
TTGACGAATTTGTCTGGCAGCCAATGCGATGAGGATTAAAGACAAGTTTTGAAACTTCAGACAACCAAACCGACTTGAGTCAGTTTGGGTGTTTCAAGTTACAACACCTGGCTTTTAATTGTCATTGCAGAGGCTACAAGACAAATTCGCAAAGGTGTTCATCATGTGGAAAGTATTCTTCTGGTAATATTGGTGGTGAACCAATATTTTTGCAAAATGTCTAAGTGGCCTAAAATAGCTAAAACAGAAAAGCTTAAAAAAGGAAGGAAAAACAGAGAGGGAGCCAGAGAGAGAAGCCCATGCCCCCTGGGCCTTAGCCCATTGCACTAACCGGCCCAACCTCCCCGGTCGCTCGCCCCTCCCCTGTTCAACCGACCGAGGACGCGCGCCCGCGCGTCGCCACAGGATCACCTTGCCATCGACGAGGAGGATAAGGTCGACCCCTCCCCTCGACGCCTCGACCTCCTCCCCACCTACCTCCACCCACTCCCAGAATCCCCTCACCCTCTCAACCTCTCCCTCTCCCTCTCCTTCGTTCTGGAGAGGAGGCCGACACGGTCGCCGTCGTGCCTCGCCCATCCTCGCGGCCACCGGGACCCGTTCACCTCGCCGACCTGTCCAGCAGCCCCGCCGTCGTCGACTATCTCCTCCCCGTCCACGAGCGCAACCCGGGGAGCACCGCAGGCCACGGATCGAGCCTCCCCCTTCCGCCTCGGTCGCCGGCGATCTCCGTCCTCTCCGACGCTCATGCTGCTCCTAACCTTCCAAGGGCCACCGTGCGTGCCACTAGGTGAGTGATGACCCACAAGTATAGGGGATCTATCGTAGTCCTTTCGATAAGTAAGAGTGTCGAACCCAACGAGGAGCAGAAGGAAATGATAAGCGGTTTTCAGCAAGGTATTCTCTCTGCAAGTATCAAATAAGTGGTAACAGATAGTTTTGTGATAAGATAATTTGTAACAAGCAACAAGTAACAAAAGTAAATAAAGTGCAACAAGGTGGCCCAATCCTGTTTGTAGCAAAGGACAAGCCTGGACAAACTCTTATATGGAGAAAAGCGCTCCCGAGGACACATGGGCATATCGTCAAGCTAGTTTTCATCACGTTCATATGATTCACGTTCGGTACTTTGATAATTTGATATGTGGGTGGACCGGTGCTTGGGTGTTGTTCTTACTTGAACAAGCATCCCACTTATGATTAACCTCTATTGCAAGCACCCGCAACTACAATGTAAGTATTAAGGTAAACCTAACCATAGCATGAAACATATGGATCCAAATCAGCCCCTTACGAAGCAACGCATAAACTAGGGTTTAAGCTTACATCACTCTAGCAACCCATCATCTACTTATTACTTCCCAATGCCTTCCTCTAGGCCCAGATAATGGTGAAGTGTTATGTAGTCGATGTTCACATAACACCACTAGAGGCTATACAACATACATCTCATCAAAATATCGAACGAATACCAAATTCACATGACTACTAATAGCAAGACTTCTCCCATGTCCTCATGAACAAACGTAACTACTCACAAAGCATATTCATGTTCATAATCAGAGGGGTATTAATATGCATAAAGGATCTGAACATATGATCTTCCACCAAATAAACCAACTAGCATCAACTACAAGGAGTAATCAACACTACTAGCAACCTACTAGTACCAATCTCGGACTTGGGGACAAGAATTGAATACAAGAGATGAACTAGGGTTTTGAGAGGAGATGGTGCCGGTGAATATGTTGATGGAGATTGCCCTCTCCTGATGGAGGAGCGTTGGTGATGTCGTTGGCGATGATTTCCCCCTCCCGGAGGGAAGTGTCCCCGGCAGAACAGCTCTGCCAGAGCCCTAGATTGGTTCCGCCAAGGTTCCGCCTCGTGGCGGCGGAGTTTCGTCCCGAAAGGTTGCTTATGATTTTTTTTCTCGACGAAACACCTCATATAGCAGAAGATGGCCATCGGAGAGCCAACAGGGGGCCCACAAGGTAGGGGGGCGCGCCCAGGGGGTAGGGCGTGTCCCCCACCCTAGTGTACAGGTGGGCCCCCCTCTGGTGAACTTCTTCCGCTCGATATTTTTTATTATTTCCAAAAATGACTTTCGTGGAGTTTTAGGACTTTTGGAGTTGTGAAGAATAGGTCTCTAATATTTGCTCCTTTTCCATTGAGAATTCCAAATTGCCGGCATTCTCCCTCCTTATGTAAACCTTGTAAAATAAGAGAGAATAGGCATAAGTATTGTGACATAACGTGTAATAACAGCCCATAATGCAATAAATATCGATATAAAAGCATGATGCAAAATGGACGTATCAACTCCCCCAAGCATAGACCTCGCTTGTCCTCAAGCGGAAGCCGATAATGATAAATATGTTCCCATGTTTAGAGGTAGAGGTGTTGATAAGAATAAAATACGGACATGAAGGCATCATGATTATTCTCATAACAACAACATATATATATATATATATATATATATATATTGTCATATGATTTCTTATGTTCAAGTAATAATCCATTCACAATGCAGAGTACGAGTCATAAACTTTATTGAGAACCAACAAACTATAATCTCAGTCACTGAAGCAATTGCAATTTATCATAACATCAGAAAGTGTCTATCTCAGAGCTTAATAGCAAGTCCACATACTCAACTATCATTTAGTCTTTCATAATTGCTAACACTCACGCGATACTTGTGGTTACGGAGTTTTAATCGGACACAGAGAAAGATAGGGGCTTATAGTTTCGCCTCCCAACCTTTTACCTCAAGGGTAATGTCAACAATAATAACTCATGCTCCCCTACATCCAATTATATATATCTATCAGGATCGTTCCAACATACTGTGCTTGCCAAAGGATAAAATATAAAAAGGAAAGGTGAAGATCACCATGATTCTTGTATAAGGTAGAGGATAATAACAAAAGATAGGCCCTTCGCAGAGGGAAGCAGAGGTTGCCATGCGCTTTTATGGTTGGCTGCACAAAATCTTAATCTGAAAGAACGTCACTTTATATTGCCCCTTGTGATATGAACCTTTATTATGCAGTCCGTCGCTTTTATTTCTTCCACATCACAAGATCGTATAATGCTTATTTTCTCCCACACTAATAATTCATGCATATTTAGATAGCAATTTTTATTGCTTTGCACCGATGACAACTTACTAGAAGGATCTTACTCAATCCATAGGTAGGTATGGTGGAATCTCATGGCAAAACTGGTTTAAGGGTTTTTGGAAGCACAAGTAGTATCTGTACTTGGTGCTGAGAATTTGGCTAGCATGAGGGGGAAAGGAAAGCTCAACATGTTGGATGATCCATGACAATATACTTTATCTCAGATATAAGAAAACATAACCCATTACGTTGTCTTCCTTGTCCAACATCAACTCTTTAGCATGTCATATTTTAATGAGTGCTCCCAATCATAAAAGATGTCAATAATAATATATTTATATGTGAAACCTCTCTTTCCTTATTACTTCCTATTAATTGCAATGATGACCAAAGCTATGTCTGCCAACTCCCAACAACTTTTAATCATCATACTCTTTCTATGTGAAGTCATTACTCTCAACAAGACTAATATGAGCTCTTTGTTTCTTTTTTTCTTTTTTTCTTTTATTCACTCAAGATCATGGCAAAACAATCAAGCCCTTGACTCAACACTAATCTTTATTATATAGCTCACAGACTCGATTACATAGAGAGATCATAAAGCAAAACTCAAAACTAGATCATGCCATAAAATTTATTCTACTAGATCAAGATACTACTAATAGGATCGAACTAAGAAAACGGTAAAGATAGGAGATGTGATTGTGATACGATACCGGGGCACCTCCCCCAAGCTTGGTAGTTGCCAAGGGGAGTGCCCATACCCATGTGATTATGTCTCCTTTGCTGGTGAAGAAGGTGGAGGTGATGGATAGTCGCACATCGAGTGTAGGAGGTCCTCCACCTTGCGAATAATGCCCTTGAGTGCAACGATATGCTCCTTCAATAAAACATTTTCACTTGTGAGAAACTTGTTTTGAATATGAGCTAACTCAATCATCTTGAAAGCTTCGATCTCAGTTGGGGTAAGAAGATTGTGATCAAGTTGAAGGATGTCTTCTGCTGCTGGAACTTGGTTCTCCGTGGCCTTCTTGATCCCTTCATCCTTGTTAATCTCCATGGGTTCTTCCCTCTTCAGCTCTATCTTCATTAGCCAAGCATCTTTGTCACCATTGTTGGAGTAGGGGGCCGACATGATGCCTGGCCTTGGCAACCCTAACAAAGAACAGCTCGAAACAAGAACAGAGGATATTTGCGTGATACGGGAGTCAAAACCTCCGGGAGAATATATAATGATTTTTTACCGACCAGAATACGTATCGTGCAAGAAAACGGAGTCCTAAAGGCACACGAGGTGGCCACGAGGTAGGGGGCGCGCCCAGGGGGGTAGGGCGCGCCCTCCACCCTCGTGGGGCCCTTGTGTCCTTCCCGAACTTCTACTTATTTTTCTATTTTTCTAAATATTCCAAAACAGGAAAATATTGCCTTAAAAATTGTTTTGTAGTCGGTTTACTTACCGTACCACATACCTATTCCTTTTCGGAGTCTGAAATGTTCTGGAAAGTGTCTCTTATGTATTCCTCCGGGGTTACGATTTCAATAACATTGGTTTCAACATTTATAGGATTACCTGAGATATAATGTTTGATTCTTTGACCGTTTACCACCTTCGTATTTGTGCCTTCGAAATTGTTGATTTTTATGGCACCGGAACAATAGACCTCCTCGATAACGTAAGGGCCTTCCCATTTAGAGAGAAGTTTTCCTGCAAAAAATCTTAAACGAGAGTTGTATAGCAATACATAATCACCTACATTAAACCCACGCTTTTGTATCCTTTTGTCATGCCATCTTTTAACTTTTTCTTTAAACAACTTGGCATTTTCATAATCTTGGGTTCTCCATTCATCAGGTGAGCTAATATCAAATAACCTCTTCTCTCCGGCAAGATTGAAATCATAATTGAGCTCTTTAATAGCCCAATAAGCCTTATGTTCTAGTTCGAGAAGTAAGTGACATGCTTTTCCAGAAACCATTTTATACGGAGACATACCCATAGGATTTTTATATGCAGTTCTATAGGCCCATAATGCATCATCAAGTTTCTTGGACCAATTCTTTCTAGACCTATTGACAGTCTTTTGCAAAATTATTTTGAGTTATCTATTACTCAATTCTACTTGACCACTAGACTGAGGGTGATATGGAGATGCAATTCTATGATTAACATCATACTTAGCAAGCATTTTTGGAAAGCACCATGAATAAAATGTGAACCACCATCAATCATTAAATATCTGGGGACTCCAAACCTCGGAAAAATGACTTCTTTAAGCATTTTAATAGAAGTATTATGATCAGCACTACTAGTTGGAATAGCTTCTACCCACTTAGTAACGTAATCAACAGCAACTAAAATGTGTGTATATCCATTAGAGGCAGGAAAAGGTCCCATATAATCAATGCCCCAAACATCGAATGGTTCAATAACAAGCGAATAATTCATAGGCATTTCTTGACGTCTACTAATATTACCAATTCTTTGACATTCATCACAAGATAAGACAAACTTACGGGCATCCTTGAAGAGAGTAGGCCAATAAAAACAAGATTGCAATACCTTATGTGCAGTTCTATCTCCAGCGTGGTGCCCTCCATAAGCTTCGGAGTGACACTTGCGTAGGATCCGCTCCTGTTCATGCTCGTGTACACAACGTCTAATAACACCATCTAATCCTTCTTTATAAAGATGTGGGTCATCCCAAAAGTAATGTCCCAAATCATAGAAAAACTTTTTCTTTTGTTGGTATGTGAAACTAGGTGGTATAAATTTAGCAACAATATAATTGGCATAATCAGCATACCACGGAGTACTATGAGAAGCATTTATGACATTTAATTGCTCTTCAGAAAAGCTACGGAGTACTACGAGAAGCATTTATGACATTTAATTGCTCTTCAGGAAAGCTATCATCAATAGGTAGTGGGTCATCAAGAACATTTTCTAACCTAGACAAGTTGTCTGCAACAGGGTTCTCAGCTCCCTTTCTATCAACAATATGCAAATCAAATTCTTGTAGCAAGAGAACCCATCTAATAAGTCTAGGTTTAGCATCTTTCTTTTCCATCAGATATTTAATAGCAGCATGATCAGTGTGAATAGTTACTTTAGAACCAACAATATAAGGTCTGAACATATCATAAGCAGATGCAACTGCTAAGAATTCTTTTTCAGTAGTAGCATAGTTTCTTTGAGCATTGTCCTGAGTCTTACTAGCATAATGGATAACATTTAATTTCTTATGAACTCTTTGCCCTAGAACAACACCTACAGCATAATCACTAGCATCACACATAATTTCAAAGGGTAAATTCCAATCGTGTGGTCGAACAATAGGTGCAGTAGATCAATGCTTTCTTAAATATTTAAAATTCTTCTACACAATCATCATCAAAGACAAATGGTATATCTTTTTGTAATAAATTAGTCAGAGGCCGAGAAATTTTTGAGAAGTCCTTAATGAACCTCCTATAAAATCTCGCATGACCAAGGAAACTTCTTATACCTTTAATGTCCTTGGGACATGGCATCTTTTCAATAGCCTCAACCTTGGCTTTATCAACTTCAATACCTCTTTCAGAAACTTTATGCCCCAAGACAATACCTTCATTAACCATAAAGTGGCACTTTTCCCAATTCAAGACAAGATTAGTTTCTTCACATCTCTGCAAGAAACTCAATCAAGATTGCTCAAGCAATCATCAAAAGAGGATCCATAGACGGAAAAGTCGTCCATGAAAACCTCACAAATCTTTTCACAAAAGTCAGACAATATAGCCATCATGCATCTTTGAAAGGTAGCAGGTGCATTACATAAACCAAAAGGCATACGTCTATAAGCAAAAGTACCAAAAGGGCATGTAAAAGTAGTCTTTGATTGATCCTTAGCCGACACAGGTATTTGAAAGAAACCAGAATAACCATCTAGAAAGCAATAATGTGTATGTTTGCATAGTCTTTCTAGCATTTGATTAATAAAAGGTAAGGGGTAATGATCTTTCTTAGTGGACTTATTTAATTTAAGGAAATCAATTACCATCCTATAACCTGTAATAATTCTTTGCGGAATCAATTCATCTTTATCATTAGGAACAACAGTAATACCTCCCTTCTTAGGGACACAATGGACATGACTTACCCACTGACTATCAGCAACTGGATAAATTATACCTGCCTCCAGAAGCTTTAGTATTTCTTTTCTTACCGCTTCTTTCATCTTAGGATTCAGCCGTCGTTGATGATCACGAACCGGTTTGGCATCTTCTTCCAAATTTATTTTATGTTGACATAGAGTGGGACTAATGCCCTTAAGATCATCAAGAGTATATCCAATAGCAAAGACAAAGGTTTCTTCGTAGTTTTCAATAATCTCTCTTCTTCATGCTCTGAAAGGTTAGCACTAATAATAGCAGGATATATCTTCTTTTCATCAAGATAAGCATATTTAAGATTATCAGCAATGGTTTAAGCTCAAACACGGGATCACCCTTGGGAGGAGGAGGATCCCTAGGATTTCAACAGTAAATTGTGTTTCGTAATAGGTTCTCGCTTAAAGAATACTTCATCTATTTCCCTTCTTTCATTCATAAACATATCATTTTCATGGTCTAGCAAATATTGTTCTAAAGGATCGCTAGGAGGTACGGCAATAGAAGCAAGACCAATAATTTCATCCTTACTAGGAAATTCTTCTTCACGGTGTTGTCTACTAAATTTAGAGAAATTAAACTCATGAGTCATATCACCCAAGCCAATAGTAACAACATTCTTTTCACAGTCTATCTTAGAATTAACATTGTTCAAGAAGGGTCTACCAAATATAATGGGACAAAAGTTATCTTGTGGGGAACTAAGAACAAGAAAATCAGCAGGATATTTAGTTTTCCCACACAAGACTTCAACATCTCTAACAATTCCCATTGTTGATATAGTATCTCTATTGGCAAGTTTAATTTTAACATCAATACCTTCTATCTCAGCAGGTGCAATATCGTGCATAATTGCTTTATACAAGTCATAAGGTATAGCACTAGCACTAGCACCCATATCACATAAGCCATGATAACAATGATCTCCTATTTTAACAGAAATAACAGGCACGTCTACCACAGGTCTATGTTTATCTTTAGCACAAGGTTTAGCAATTCTAGCAGTTTCACCGCAGAATTGAATAACATGCCCATCAATATTATCATCTAAGAGATCTTTAACAATAGCAATATTAGGTTCAACTTTAACTTGGTCAGGAGGTGTATAAGTTCTAATACTATTACTTTTACGAACTACAGTTGAAGCTTTAGCATGATTCTTTATTCCATCAGGAAAAGGTGGTTTCTCAACATAAGAAGTAGGAACAACAGGATCATTATAAGTGACAATATTTTCTTCAACTTTAATAGGTGCAGCTACTTTTACTTCTATGGGAGGATGATATTTAAACCACTTCTCTTTGGGGAGATCAACATAAGTAGCAAAAGATTCACGTAAAGAAGCTACTATCTCGTAGTCAAGTCCATATTTAGTGCTAAACTTACGGAAAACATTGGTATCCATAAAAGACTTAACACAATCAAACTTAGGTGTCATACCTGACTCCTTACCTTCATCGAGATCCCAATCTTCGTGAGTTATGCTTAATTTTATCCAATAAATTCCATTTGAATTCAATAGTCTTCATCATAAAAGAGCCAGCACAATAAGTATCGAGCATGATGCGATTTTTTCAGAAAGTCGAGCATAAAAACTCTGAAGAATTATTTCTCTTGGAAGCTCATGATTGGGGCATGAATATAACATTGATTTAAGCCTCCCCCAAGCTTGAGCGATGCTTTCTCCTTCGCGAGGCCAGAAATTATATATATAATTGCGATCACGATGAACAAGATGCATAGGATAATACTTCTAATGAAATTCCAATTTCATTCGTTTATAGTTCCATGACCTCGTATCGTCACATAGCCTATACCATGTCGATGCATCTCCCTTCAAAGACAAAGGGAAGACCTTCTTCTTAACAACATCATCGGGTATACCTGCAAGCTTAAATAATCCACAAACTTCATCCACATATATTAGGTGCTCATCAGGATGCTTTGTATCATCTCCTAAAAAAGGATTATCTAGCAGGTTTTCCAACATACCCGAAGGAACTTCAAAGGGAATAATTTCATTTGAAATAGGTTCAGTAGGTTGAGGAGCAATTATTTGCTCTACCGGTCGGGGTGAAGATACCCCGAACAAGCCCCTCAGAGGATTACTTTCCATAGTAACAAGTGACAGTAAATTTCAGCACACTATATAAATTTTTCCTTACCAAATTCCACCTACCAAAGGCGCTTCACTCCCCGGCAACAGCGCCAGAAAAGAGTCTTGATGACCCACAAGTATAGGGGATCTATCATAGTCCTTTCGATAAGTAAGAGTGTCGAACACAACGAGGAGCAGAAGGAAATGATAAGCGGTTTTCAGCAAGGTATTCTCTGCAAGTACTGAAATAAGTGGTAACAGATAGTTTTGTGATAAGATAATTTGTAACAAGCAAAAAGTAACAAAAGTAAATAAAGTGCAGCAAGGTGGCACAATCCTTTTTGTAGCAAAGTACAAGCCTGGACAAACTCTTATATGGAGAAAGGCGCTCCCGAGGACACATGGGAATATCGTCAAGCAGTTTTCATCATGTTCATATGATTCGCGTTCGGTACTTTGATAATTTGATATGTGGGTGGACCGGTGTTTGGGTGCTCTTATTACTTGAACAAGCATCCCACTTATGATTAACCTCTATTGCAAGCATCCGCAACTACAACAAAAGTATTAAGGTAAACCTAACCATAGCATGAAACATATGGATCCAAATCAGCCCCTTACGAAGCAACGCATAAACTAGGGTTTAAGCTTCTGTCACTCTAGCAACCCATCATCTACTTATTACTTCCCAATGCCTTCCTCTAGGCCCAAATAATGGTGAAGTTTTATGTAGTTGACGTTCACATAACACCACTAGAGGCTAGACAACATACATCTCGTCAAAATATCAAACGAATACCAAATTCACATGACTACTAATAGCAAGACTACTCCCATGTCGTCAGGAACAAACGTAACTACTCACAAAGCATATTCATGTTCATAATCAGAGGGGTATTAATATGCATAAAGGATATGAACATATGATCTTCCACCAAATAAACCAACTAGCATCAACTGCAAGGAGTAATCAACACTATTAGCAACCTACTAGTACCAATCCCGGACTTGGAGACAAGAATTGAATACAAGAGATGAACTAGGGTTTTGAGAGGAGATGGTGCTGGTGAAGATGTTGATGGAGATTGCCCTCTCCCGATGAGAGGAGTGTTGGTGATGTCGTTGGCGATGGTTTCCCCCTCCCTGGGGGAAGTGTCCCCGGCAGAACAGCTCTGCCGGAGCCCTAGATTGGTTCGGCCAAAGTTCCGCCTCTTGGCGGCGGAGTTTCGTCCTGAAAGGTTGCTTATGATTTTTTTCTCGACGAAACACCTCATATAGGAGAAGATGGCCATCGGAGAGCCAACAGGGGGCCCACGAGGTAGGGGACGCGTCCAGGGGTAGGGCGCGCCCCACACCCTCGTGGACAGGTGGGCCCCCCTCTGGTGAACTTCTTCCGCTCGATATTTTTTATTATTTCCAAAAATCACTTTCATGGAGTTTCAAGACTTTTGGAGTTGTGCAGAATAGGTCTCTAATATTTGCTCCTTTTCCAAATTTCAGATTCCAAATTTGCATTCTCCGTCCTTATGTAAACCTTGTAAAATAAGAGAGAATAGGCATAAGTATTGTGACATAACGTGTAATAACAACCCATAATGCAATAAATATCGATATAAAAGCATGATGCAAAATGGACGTATCAGTGAGCTGCCTCCCTCCTCTGCCCTCTAGCTCCTTTAGCTCGCGCAGTAGCTAGCTCGTCGTCGTGCCCGAGCTCTGGTCGCCGCTTTGTACCTCGCCGCCGTGGCCACAACCGCCGTCACGCTCATGCAAGCCCACGGTCGAGTTCCTGGCGCTCCCAGGAGCCCAACCAGCACGCGCACGAGCCTCCCCGAGCCCTGTGTCGACGAACTTGAGCTCACCCATAACGGCCGCCCGCTCCATCTCGTCGCCGGCGTCAATTCCGGACTCCCCTTCTGCGGCTGAGGCCACCAATCGATGCGGCGTTCGATGCCCGTTTGAACGCACCCACGCACGCCCGAAACCGAGCCCCATAGCGCGATTCCGGGCAACTCCGGCGAGGCGCCGCCGTTGTTTTGGTCACCGGAGTCACTCCGGCACCGGCCGCCGACGTGGCTGGCCTGGGGCCACAACAGAGCCACTGCCAGTGGGCCCCGCATGTCCTAGTTGACTGGTTGACCCAGTCAACTGCTGACCAGGCAGCCAGTGCAACTGACACGTGGGCCCCACAGCCTATATTAATTAATTAAAATGTTTTAATATCTAAAACCTAATTAGTTACTAGTTAGAGACTGACATGTGGGGCCCAGTAGCTATTTAACCTTAATTTAGTTTAATATAAACTCTATTAATTACAGTGGCTGACATGTGGGCACCACCTGTCTGGTTTGACTGGTCAGCCGACCTATTGACCTGCTGACATCAGCATTGCATCATGCTGATGTCATATTTCCCTTTCTGTTATTTTAAATAATTCCAGGATATTGTTTAAACTTTGAAAATTCATAGAAAATAAACCGTAACTCGGATGAAAATGTTTCTACATGAAAGTTGCTCAGAAAAATCCAACGAATCCGAATACACTGTCCGTTCATCTGTCACATGCCCCTAGCATGCTGAACATGGAACATTCCCCCTCCGGTCATCTGTTTGATACAGGTCCGGAACCGGGAATACATTCCCGGTTGAATTCCCCCTTCACCTTTATCGTGTAGCCATACGTTAGGTCACACCCAGCATAGCATATTGCCATGTTATGCTTTGTAATGCTATGCTTGCTTTATATTTATTGTTTCTTCCCGCTCTTATCTCTGGTAGACCCCGAGACCGATGCCGCCCCTGTGATCGACTACATCGACGACGACCCCTCCTTGCCAGAGCAACCAGGCAAGCCCCCCATTTGATCATTCCGATATCGCCCATTCCATTCTCTCATGCTTGCACTAGATTTTGCTACTATTATTGTTTGCTCCTATTCTGATGCATAGCCTGCTTTTGTATCTGCTGTTGTACCTTACCTGCTTATCCTAAACTGCTTAGTATAGGTTGAATAGTGATCCATCAGTGACCCCCACCTGGTCCTTGTTGCCCCTGCTTCATCATCGAAGACCCGATCAACGGGATTGAAGACCAGGTCCCGACACCGCACATCACTTTCCCCTTAGTTGCTCGACACTACTGGGTTACTATCGAGTGCCGAGGTTGAGACCTCTACAACACTTATGATGTTAACCTTGTAGTGTAGCTATTCGGTCGTGGTCATCGAGGGTGATTCCGCCTTAACAACTTCCGATATGACTCTATTGTGCAACCCCTGAAGTGTGGACCTCGGGGGTGATTCCTCTTACGTTCACCTTGATGATTACATCGAGTGGAATTCACCAGGGGTGATTCCTCGGGTTTTTCCCCTTGATGTTTGGACACACAGTTACTTTGGTTACTATGTGAAAGCACAAGTGCTCCCTGGGTGATTTTGGTAATTAATGTCAACATATCTCTTGTTGGACTAACACTTTTACCTAGTATGTTTCGCATAAGTTCAACAATGGAGTGGCATGGACTAGAGGATGTGGAACCCCTTCAAGATGCTAAGAACAAAGGATTGGCTCAAGCTCCAAGCTCAAGACTCAACACTTTCTATTTTAGTGATCCAAGATCACATTGAGTCTATAGGAAAAGCCAATACTATCAAGAGGGGATGAGGTGTTGCTTAATGAGTTTCTTGCTCTACAGTGCTTAGTGATATGCTCCAAAGCCCTCAACTACTTTCTCACATCCACATATATCCTAAACCAAAAGTCAAACTCGGCCCCACCAATTCATTCTATCCGGCGCCACCGAGTTCAGATGCCTTAGCCACTGCCACAAACCCTAGGCAAATCGGCTTCACCGATAGGGATCTCGGTCTCACTGAGATGGGATTGTAATCTCTCTGTGTATGTCCATTACCAAATTCGGTCTCACCGAGTTTAAGTAATCGGTACTACCGAGATTACAATGCAAACTCCGTTAACTTATTACCAAAATTGGTCCCACCGAGTTTGTGTAATCGGTCTCACTGAGTTTGCCTGACCAACTCTCTCGTTAGCTTATTACCAAAATTGGTCTCACCGAGTTTGTGTAATCGGTCTCACCAAGATTACGTTATGCCCTAACCCTAACCATATCGGTCCTACCGAGTTGCATGTCGGTCCCATCGAAAATCCTAACGGTCACTAGATTTGCTAAATCGGTCCAACCAAGTTTACCAATTCGGTCCCACCGAGTTTGGCAAGTTGTGTGTAACGGTTTGATTTTTTGTGGAGGCTATAAATACCCCTCCACCCACTCTTCATTCGTGGAGAGAGCCATCAGAATGAACCTACACTTCCAATACACATTTTCTGAGAGATAACCACCTACTCATGTGTTGAGGCCAAGATATTCCATTCCTACCATATGAATCTTGATCTATATCCTTCCCCAAGTTTCTTTCCACTCAAATCTTCTTTCCACCAAATCCAAATCCTGTGAGAGAGAGTTGAGTGTTGGGGAGACTATCATTTGAAGCACAAGAGCAAGGAGTTCATCATCAACACACCATTTGTTACTTCTTGGAGAGTGGTGTCTCCTAGATTGGCTAGGTGTCACTTGGGAGCCTCCAACAAGATTGTGGAGTTGAACCAAGGAGTTTGTAAGGGCAAGGAGATCGCCTACTTCGTGAAGATCTACCGCTAGTGAGGCAAGTCCTTCGTGGGCGACGGCCATGGTGGGATAGACAAGGTTGCTTCTTCGTGGACCCTTCGTGGGTGGAGCCCTCCGTGGTCTCACAAGAACTGTTACCCTTCGTGGGTTGAAGTCTCCATCAACGTGGATGTACGATAGCACCACCTATCAGAACCACGACAAAACATCCGTGTCTCCAATTGCGTTTGAATCCTCCAAACCCTTCCCTTTACATTCTTGCAAGTTGCATGCTTTACTTTCCGCTGCTCATATACTCTTTGCATGCTTGCTTGATATGTATTGTGAGTGTTAAACTTGTGCCTAAACTCCACTTAAACTTAAAGAAGTTAAAAACTGTAACTTTTGGTACTTAGTGTCTAATCCCCCCCTCTAGACACCTCTTCTCGATCCCTTTCAATTGGTATCAGAGCTTTGGTCTCCATTGGTTTGGTTTAAACACCATTGGAGGAAGATGGATGAGTCTACTATTGGGAGTCTTAGACATAGAGTGCCTATACTTGATGGAGAGTATTTTCATGAGTGGAAAAATGAGATGCTTGTGATTTTCAATCAATATAATTTGAAAAAGTACATTGCTAGCCCTTGTGCACCTCATGTTGATCCTATGCATCCCACCCTTGATGAGTCAATTGACATGATTCGCAATCTTAGAACCATCAATCTTATCATAAGAGTATTGCCCAAAAACTTGATTGCTAGTTTGCTTACTCTTGATTGTGCCTATACTATATGGAAATTTCTTGAGGAATGATTTCTCGATTATTCCTTGAAAAATTTAGATGAAATTCTCCATAAGTCTATTGCCTTAAGTAAGATGAATTCTAGTGATCCTAGCTTTGGTGATTGTCTATTTGAGCTTACAAATCTCATGCGTGCCATAGGAGATGTTGGAATCATTAGCAATATTATTTCCGAAGCTATTAGAATCCATAAAGACAATCATAGAAATGATCATTTATCTAATGAATTACACTCTCTAGGAATTGATCAATCACAAAATGATGTTGAACACGGATACTATGATGAGGATGATGATAGTGAATATGATCTTGGCGATGAGACACTTTGGTCTTATGGCAAATCTTCGCGGCTACATGGCTGGAGGAAAGGAATGGGTTCTTGATAGTGGATGTACTAATCATATGACCGGAGATAAAGACATGTTCCGTGAGCTTGCTGAAAACGATGGTCCTCGAAAGTATGTCACTTTCGGTGACAACTCAAAGGGTAAGGTGGTTGGCCTCGGTAAGGTGGCCATATCACATGATAGCTCCATACAAAATGTCATGGTCGTTGAATCTCTTGGATACAACTTACTTTCAGTATCTAGACTTGCTGATTTCGGTTTCAATGTCCTATTTACTGAAGTAGATTGCCAAGTGTTTCATAGAGATAATCATAAAATGGTCTTCACCGGTGTGCGTAGAGGTGATCTATACATTGTTGATTTCACTAAAAAGGCTCAACCCAGAACTTGCTTTATTGCTAAATCCTCTAAAGGTTGGTTATGGCACAGACGATTAGGTCATGTTGGCATGCGAAACCTTGACAAGAGTATTAAAGTAAATCATATCCTGGTAGTTAATGATGTCATATTTGATAAGGATAGACTTTGCGGCGCTTGTCGTGCAGTGTAAACAGGTTGGAGGAAGGCATCCCGTGAAGAACATCATGACCACAAGGAGGCCACTCGAGCTACTTCACATGGATCTCTTTGGTCCCAACGCCTACAAGAGTCTCGGTGGAAATTCTTTTGGTCTGAGTTACAGTTGATGATTTTTCAAGATTTACGTGGGTGTTCTTTCTCGATGATAAATCGCAGGTTCAAAAGATCTTCAAAAACTTCGCTAGGAAGGCCCAAAATCAATTTGAAGTAAAGATCAAGAAGGTTCACAGCGACAATGGAACGGAGTTCAAGAACGCAAATGTGGACACCTTTCTTGACGAAGAAGGGATTTCACACGAGTTCTCGACTATGTACACACCTCAACAAAATGGACTTGTTGAGAGGAAGAACCGGACGCTCATCGAAATGGCAAGAACGATGCTTGATGAGTACAAGACGCCGAAGCACTTTTGGGCGGAAGCGGTTGAGACAGCTTGTCATGCAACAAATCGCTTGTATCTTCACAAGCTACTCGGCAAGACGGCATACAAGCTTCTCTCCAGTAACAAACCCCAAGTTGGATACTTTCGAGTATTCGGCTCAAAGTGCTACATTCTTGATAAGCATCGTCGTTCTAAATTTGCTCCTAAGTCTCATGAAGGTTTCCTACTTGGTTATGGCTCAAACTCTCACACATACCGTGTCTACAACAATTTCACCTGAAAGGTTGAAGAAACGGTAGATGTGAAGTTTGATGAATCTAACGGCTCGCAAGTAGAGCAATTGCCAATTGATGTAGGAGACAAAGACCCCTCGGAAGCAATTCAAGACTTGTCTATTGGCAAGATTCGTCCAATGGAGATGAAGGAGAGTACCTCGTCCGTCCAAGTGGAAGCTTCTACCTCACGACAAGGTGAACCAAGAGTTGATACGGAAGCATCCACAAGTGGGACACACCAAGATGAAGAAAACGAGGAAGTGCACCAAGACGAACGTCAACAACCTCCTTCTCCACCACGTCAAGAGAACGACAACACCAACAATGAAGAAGGCCAAGAAGAATAACAAGATGAAGAAGATGTTCAACGAAGACCCAAGCAAAAGCTTTCACGAGTTCGAGCAAGAATCGCTAAAGACCATCCCATCGAGCAAATCTACAATGATATCCAAACCGGGAGAATCACTTGCTCTAAAACTCGTTTAGCTAACTTTTGTGAACACTATTCATTCATCTCTAGCATTGAACCTATGAAGGTTGTAGAAGCATTGGAAGATCCGGATTGGATAAACTCCATGCACGAAGAGCTACACAACTTTGAGAGAAATCAAGTTTGGACATTGGTTGAGAAGCCCGACAACAACCACAACATCATCGGTACCAAATGGGTGTTTCGCAACAAGCAAGATGAAGATGGACAAGTAGTTCACGACAAAGCACGTCTCATCGCCCAAGGCTACACACAAGTCGAAGGTATGGACTATGGTGAGACTTATGCTCCCGTTGCTAGACTTGAGTCCATTCGCATCTTACTTGCCTATGCTAATCACCATGATATCACCTTGTACCAAATGGACATTAAAAGTGCTTTTCTAAATGGTGAAATAGAGGAGGAAGTTTATGTTAAACAACCTCCCAGCTTTGTTAATCCTAAGAAACCTGATCATGTTTACAAACTTCACAAAGCTCTTTATGGTCTTAAACAAGCTCCTAGAGCGTGGTATAAATGCTTGACCAAGTTCCTTATTGAAAAAGGCTTTGAAATCGGAAAAATTGATTCTACTCTTTTTACTAAAAGGGTCAACGGAGAACTATTTGTGTGCCAAATCTATGTTGATGATATTATATTTGGTTCTACTAACCCTCATTTTAGTGAAAAGTTTGGAAAGCTAATGTCGGAGAAGTTTGAGATGTCTATGATGAGTGAACTCAAATTCTTTCTTGGTTTGCAAATCAAGAAAACTAAGGAAGGTACCTTTGTCTCTCAAACAAAGTACACCAAGGACTTATTCAAGAAGTTCAATATGCAAGAATGCAAAGGTATGACTACACCCATGCCTACTAGTGGACATCTTGATTTGACCAAAGATGGTGAACCGGTCGATCAAAAGGTTTATCGCTCTATGATTGGTTCATTATTAACTCTATGTGCTTCACGTCCCGATATCATGCTAAGTGTGTGCATGTGTGCATGATATCAAGCTGCTCCTAAAGAATGTCATCTTAAGGCCGTGAAAAGGATAGTGAGATACTTAATCCATACACCAAATTTTGGCATTTGGTATCCTAAGAGGGCCTCTTTCGATCTTGTTGGCTACTCCGACTCGGACTATGCCGGTGACAAGGTTGATAGAAAGTCCACTTCGGGTACTTGTCAATTTCTTGGCAGATCTCTTGTGTCTTGGTCTTCCAAGAAACAAAACTCGGTATCCTTATCCACCGCCGAAGCGGAATACATTTCCGCTGGTTCATGTCGTGCTCAATTACTTTGGATGACCCAAACTCTTAAACATTATGGGATATATGTGAAACATGTTCCATTACTTTGTGACAATGAAAGTGCTATCAAGATTGCTCACAATCCCGTGCAACACTCTCGAACTAAGCATATTGAAGTTCATCATCATTTAATTCGAGATCATGTTGCTAAGGGTGACATTAATCTTAAGCATGTTCGCACCAAAAAGAAATTAGCGGATATATTCACTAAACCACTGGATGAGAAAGTGTTTTGCAGGTTAAGAGGTGAATTGAACATCATTGATGCTTCAAACTTGGAGTAGGAACTCCATCGGATACATGCAAGACATGAGCTTATGACTAATCCTTGATATTTATCTTACGATGATAATCTTATATCTTGGATATATTTGCACCTTGCATGTTATCTAACCCTTGTAGGTACTTGGATGAATCTAAGTCCATGAGATTGCAACTCACTCACATCTTGAGCAATCTCTACATCACCAAGTCTCTACACAATGGTGGTTGAAGACAAGGAAGCACGAAACCATTCAAACATATCCTTTGACAAATTCTATGTTGAGTTTCATGATTGTCATTTTGGATACACAAGTGCTCTTCCTTGCAAGAACTAACCCATGTAGGTAGATGAACTCAAATTCCAAGTGGTGCTCCCAACTCTTGATGAGCTACATCAACCTTGAGCAACCCACAAAAGTTCAACTACATGATCACGATCAACACCACCACCCAAGGTATGTTATTCCATCTTAGAGAAGCTTTACTCCAAGACATGAGTCAAAGCAACTCGACAAGATGTGAATACATCAAGATGCTTAAACGAAAAATGGCAACCCCATTTTGAGCTTAAACGATGAGTATGACCTATGATCAAGTGATCTCACTTGACTCCTAAGTCAATATACTCTAACATAAGTGACTTTGTCGCCGACCATCTCTAGATGAAGTTCTCTTGTGTTCTTTTTTTGTGCTCTTGCATTTGTCTCATGCTTATTTGTTTCCCCTTTCAAAAAAAACTTCATCTAGATTTCTTTTCTTTTCTATTTATTCTGCATTCCCTGCATCCAATTCATTGCAAATCTTTCAGTTAATTCATTGCAAATCCTTGTGAGATCTTACTTGTCTAGTGAGCTGAGGTGACAAGTGTTTCCTCTGTGATGAACTCGGTCACGCCGGTTTTTTGTCGGTCTAACCGAAATCATTCGGTGCAACCAAAGCATACCACTCGGTGCCACCGATTTCACTACAGGAAAAACATTTTGCCACTTATTCATGCATTACTTTTGATCCAGCTCCACTCCATGAATCTTGTCCTCTACAAGCATCACATTTTTATCAGTGCTTTATGTCAGTGACTCAAGGACGAAACCCATTCACGACAAATTCCGTAAGGCCCTTCTTGGAAATTGATGTCAAAGGGGAGAGAGAGATCACATCAAAGCCTTATCACTTCAACAGGGGAGAAAGATATTCTGTGGGGAGAGAATACTCAAGAAGAGAGTAATCTTCAAGGATCCCAGATGCTTGGTGTTCAAGAGGAGAGATGCCACATGTCTTCTTGAGGGGAAGGACATATTCATATGTGCTTATTTGCATTAGCTCTGTTCATTTGTTTCTTTGAGCTCTCATTCTGCATTTTGCTCTAATTTTCTGTTGCCTATCTTCTCCCAGTATCCCATGCAAGATTCAGGGGGAGCAAGACATCTAAGGGAAAGAAATTCTTTAAATTCATTGCATCTTCACCTTTGGGGACATGTCTATATTCAATGTGGTACTTAGTACTCACTCTCTACATGTCATCCCAGTCTTGGTACTCTTGTGGCTTCTTTTCCTTGCTCTCGCCAAGAGGGTGTATCTGTGTTATCTTACCCTATTTTCACAGGTTCATTCCATCCTAAGCCAACTCAAGACCACAAGGTAAGTATATGCATCACAGTCATGTGTATGAGGAATTCTTGCTGATGTACATACTGTTTGCAAGAAGGACTCATGAGCATGAAGGTACATTTCCCATATTCACATCATTTGCTCTGATGCATATAACCAAGATACATGTAACACATTTCTTACTCTATCATGGTTATGCACTCACATTCTTCTATATTCCATATCCACATGATTGCATACATGTAGGAGGAGCCTATGCATGTTACATGTCTTTCCAAAGCTTTACTCGTTATTCTTTATATCTTTATCTAAAGCTTTGATGTATGTTGTCATCAATTACCAAAAGGGGAGATTGAAAGCACAAGTGCTCCCCGGGTGATTTTGGTAATTAATGTCAACATATCTCTTGTTGGACTAACACTTTTACCTAGTATGTTTCAGACAAGTTCAACAATGGAGTGGCATGGACTAGAGGATGTGGAACCCCTTCAAGATGCTAAGAACAAAGGATTGGCTCAAGCTCCAAGCTCAAGACTCTACACTTTCTATTTTAGTGATCCAAGATCACATTGAGTCTATAGGAAAAGCCAATACTATCATGAGGGGATGAGGTGTTTCTTAATGAGTTTCTTGCTCTACAGTGCTTAGTGATATGCTCCAAAGCCCTCAACTACTTTCTCACATCCACATATGTCCTAAACCAAAAGTCAAACTCGGCCCCACCGATTCATTCTATCTGGCGTCACCGAGTTCAGATGTCTTAGCCACTGCCACAAACCCTAGGCAAATCGATTTCACTGATAGGGATCTCGGTCTCACCGAGATGGGATTGTAATCTCTCTGTGTATGTCCATTACCAAATTAGGTCTCACCGAGTTTAAGTAATCGGTACTACCGAGATTACAATGCCTCTGGTTAACTTATTACCAAAATCGCTCCCACCGAGTTTGTGTAATCGGTCTCATCGAGTTTGCCTGACCAACTCTCTGGTTAGCTTATTACCAAAATCGGTCTCACCGAGTTTGTGTAATCAGTCTCACCGAGATTACGTTATGCCCTAACCCTAACCATATCAGTCCTACCGAATTGCATGTCGGTCCCACCGAAAATCCTAACGGTTACTAGATTTGCTAAATCGGTCCAACCGAGTTTACCAATTCGGTCCCACCGAGTTTGGCAAGTTGTGTGTAAAGGTTTGATTTTGTGTGGAGGCTATAAATACCCCTCCACCCACTCTTCATTCGTGGAGAGAGCCATCAGAACGAACCTACACTTCCAATACACATTTTCTGAGAGAGAACCACCTACTCATGTGTTGAGGCCAAGATATTCCATTCCTACCATATGAATCTTGATCTCTAGCCTTCCCCAAGTTGCTTTCCACTCAAATCTTCTTTCCACCAAATCCAAATCTCGTGAGAGAGAGTTGAGTGTTGGGGAGACTATCATTTGAAGCACAAGAGCAAGGAGTTTATCATCAACACACCATTTGTTACTTCTTGGAAAGTGGTGTCTCCTAGATTGGCTAGGTGTCACTTGGGAGCCTCCAACAAGATTGTGGAGTTGAACCAAGGAGTTTGTAAGGGCAAGGAGATCGCCTACTTCGTGAAGATCTACCGCTAGTGAGGCAAGTCCTTCGTGGGCGACGGCCATGGTGGGATAGACAAGGTTGCTTCTTCGTGGACCATTTGTGGGCGGAGCCCTCCGTGGACTCATGCAACCGTTACCCTTCGTGGGTTGAAGTCTCCATCAACATGGATGTACGATAGCACCACCTATCGGAACCACGACAAAAACATCCATGTCTCCAATTGCGTTTGAATCCTCCAAACCCTTCCCTTTACATTCTTGCAAGTTGCATGCTTTACTTTCCGCTGCTCACATACTCTTTGCATGCTTGCTTGATATGTATTGTGAGTGTTAAACTTGTGCCTAAACTCCACTTAAACTTAAAGAAGTTAAAAACTGCAACTTTTGGTACTTAGTGTCTAATCACCCCCCCCCCCACTAGACACCTCTTCTCGATCCCTTTCACTATGACTTGACACTGAACCATGTCACTAAAGACGGGTCGGCCCTGAGGGGTACCCGCACGAGCTTAATTGCGAGTGATGTGGAGACGGGTTGACCTGGAGGGTGCCCGCGAGATAATTACGAGGCGTGGCCGGGCATTCCTAGCCCTTGCCGCAAGTCCTCGAGACGGGGCAACGGGGTCACATCTTTCGTGAGTCTCTTCTTGTTACCGCGCGTTCCTAATCCACTACGATTTGGATATTTGATCCTAGGGGCCTCTGGCCTGATAGCACTAACCATCACGTGGGCATTGTATGGGCGTTCTGCGTCGTATGCATCAGCCAAAGCTTAATAGACGTCAGCGACTGAGTGGCGTGTGCCAGGTTGGACTGCGTAAGCACCTGCCTTTTTGAAGGAGGTAGCTAGGTCTGCTCATCGACCGCGTTCGCAACGTGCAGGAGTTCCCGGGGAGATGGCCCATGACCCCTGGGGGCATAGGTTTAGTCCGGCGTGCCGGCCTCTCTATTAAGCCTAGGTCGGGTTGCGGCGTATTGTTTGGCCGAGGCCGGGCATGACCCAGAAACCGTGTTCGCCGGAGTTAATCGAGCGTGGTGGGTAAGTTGGTGCACCCCTACAGGGAAGAAAACATCTATCGATAGCCTGTCCTATGGTAACGGACACTTGGAGTTGTATCCCGATTGATACAACTAGAACTGGATACTTGTGATGAGACATTTGGTTGTGATGATAACTGGATAGTATGGCTCTGGGATTGCTTTCTCGTAGGGAGTCCAGAAAGGATCTTTGGCCAAGGTTGATAACGCTACTGCTACTTTACTTTATGCTACTCTTATCTCTTCTGATGCTGCAAGATGCTTGAAGATGCTGAAGATGCTAGTCTTCGATAGGCTAGGCTTTCCCCTTCTCTTCTGGCATTCTGTAGTCCAGTCCACATATACTACCCTTTTCATTGATACCGATGCATATGTAGTGTAGATCCTTGCTTGCGAGTACTTTGGATGAGTACTGACGGTTGCTTTTCTCCCCCTTTTCCCCCTTTCTTCTTCTTTCCGGTTGATGCAACCAGATGTCGGAGCCCAGGAGCCAGATGCCACCGCTGATGCTTACTACTACGTGGAGGACGCCGATGATCAGGAGTAGTTAGGAGGCTCCCAGGAAGGAGGCCTTGCCTTTTCGATCGATGTTGCTTTTGTGCTAGCCTTCTTAAGGCAAACTTGTCTAACTTATGTCTGTACTCAGATATTGTTGCTTCACGACTCTTGTGTTTTCGAGCTTACGATTCGAGCCCTCGAGGCCCCCCGGCTTGTAATATAAAGCTTGTATTATTTTAATTTGTGTCTAGAGTTGTGTTGTGATATCTTCCTGTGAGTCCTTGATCTTGATCGTACACATTTGCGTGTATGATTAGTGTACGGTTGAATCGAGGGCGTCACATTTGTCTTGGTTTGGTTAGTGGTGGACTATATAGCCAATGGATTTTGGGTAGGGGCATTTGGTCCCTCTGATCTTAATCGGATGGTTCCGGGTAAATAGGTTAGAGAGTCCAAACAAAGAACCGAAGATATTTTAGGGATGTTTGAGGATGATCCAGACCCATCGGTAACGACAGCCTGGCTCAGGTTCGGAGCAGTATCAGATGGGCGCGAGGGGTTGCGAGGGGGTCCATGGTTGTGCAGATAGGTAAGGCGGTCAAACAAGAGGGAAACGAGAACCCGGTTGGTCTGAGAAAAGTCAACGGAGACAAGGGGGAATGCGGCAACTACGAACGGATGCGAGCTTTATGAAAACATGCAGATGCAATGCGCATGATGACATGATGAAATGAAACAAATAAATGACACAGCTAACACGCAAAACATGGAAGGCATCTCGATCGTCGGTCTCGGGGCATCACACTGCCATCCTAGGATTACCCGCGACCAAGGGACTTGGATTTATCGGGGATGGATGAAGAATTCGTACATGGTTCTCCATGGGAAAACCCTATGCAATCGCCAGAGGGGGTTTTCTCTGAACAGGCAGACGAGGGACAAGGGGATTCAAGCCTAGCGAAATATTGTTGCTTCGTCCGTCCAGCTTACTGCTAAAGCTGGAAAGGTGGGGTTTTTGTGATTTAGCGTCTCATTGGGCATTACTGTGGCGCTACGACCGGGTTGAGTCTACCGTGGAGTTGTGCACTCTAATTTGGTGCATGGCACGTGGACCCCGTTGTCGGATGCCCCACATATCAGCGAAAGGAAGTAGAAAGGCAGAAGTAACTAGTTACACATAAATATATTTTTGACAGAGAGATACTCCCGTATAAGGAAATATAAAAATCTTTAATATCACAACTTTATACATAATAAAAATCAAGGGGAATATATATAACATAATATGGGGATTCAGCTGAGAATATAATACTCAGAAGAGCTCACGGTTCTGGACTTTGGGCCACAAGCTGGTGGTCCTGCATGTTTGGGGGCCCATGTGTTCTACCTCAGCGCTTTTCATATTGCAAGATATCGGTACGGCGCTGGTTTTAGATGATTTCGCAAGGCGAACACAAAAAATTGAATAAAGCACGACAGCTGTTAGAATGAAATCGAATGACAGTTCCTAACCAGCAATCAGAGTTGCAATTCTATCAACGATATCCTATGTGATAAATAATACTGTCGTACTACTTATAAACACATGACACTTGTTTTACCATGCCAGATTATTACATCAAAATCTCTCGGTGGATAGATCAGTTCGGCAGTTGCGTGCTGCTACTGAAGAATTTCAAGGTTGATTTGGACCAGCTCTCTTTGCCGAGAAAGTTCGACTTTGACATCATCCCCTGCCGCAAGATTTGATCTAGATTTGAACCTTGACCATCCTTTAGCATCAATCATCATGCAACTATCCTTTGTACTTACGGTATATTGAGCAGGTTCATTCACACCAAGGATGCGCATTGTAAGAGAAACTTGGCCACGATCGCCCTGATTGTTGAACGACTCCCTCATTGCTCTAGTAATTCTTTGTTTGCAAACAAGAAGACATACACAAACAGTTAGATCAACACAGTGAATCATGTGAAACAACATGGAAAGAAAAAAGAACGAATCAATTGGTTGGCCAATGCTTACCAAGAAGGTGGAGGTGTCAGTTTTGGTAAGGACTTTGGTATATGCAGTGCAAATCAGCCCGATCTGTTGCTTGGTGCAATCTGATTCCGTTACATTGCCGCACGGGCGGAAGCAGATGTAAGTGCAAGTGTTAGAGCGTGTCGGAGCCGTTCTTTGGAGTTCGCCGTGCGGTCTGTTGGTAGTGCCGCAGCTGCTCCCGGAGATGGTGCTCCTTGTGGAGTTGGTGCTAGTGTCGGAGCAGGTGCCGGTCTCGATGCCCGATCCTTCGGTAGATCAGCCTGATCCGCTGACATGGTCGGTGCCCAATCCTCAGGTGGATCAGACTGAGCTGCTGCCGCTGTTAGTGCTAGAGCAAGTAATGTCAGAGAAGGTGCCGATGCTCGATCCGTTGCTGAAGGTGGCACCAATGTGCGAGACAACAATGGTCATCTTTGGTCTGCTATGATCAGCTTTCTAACTTGACTAGGCTCTGTGATGCTGACCAGTCTTTTCTTCATTTCTTTTAAACGCGAGAAGGAGAAATTGTGGCGTCTTTGTTAAACCAAACTGCAGTTCATCATAGGGCTTCAGATTGTACTCAGACAACAGACTGATCCAATTGTGTCCAGTAATATAAGTGATGGACAGTGCCTTCGTTATTGACACGACATAAGAAGTGAAACCTAAAAAAATAACCATCGTGGAGCAAACCAAACAGTTTATTCTGTGATGAATGTCACATGGAAAAACCTGCATCGTAAAATTACAGCAAAAGTAAGAAAACATGACATTAAATCAATAAGATTTAGACAGTAAATCAATAAGATTCACTTTATGTGACACGAGTGAATCCTTACCAGGAAATCACTATGTTCAAGTTCTAAACAAAAGATTGGTCGTCCAACTACGTGTGGCATGCAGGGCCCCCACTTACTCCCACAAGCAGGACAGTCCAAAGGTCGTGATAAATCTTATGGACCGAACATCCATGGGACTCGAAATCCTGGTGGGTGCAATAAACCCTGCAATGCATACAGATATTGTTCAAAAAAGATGATCTGGATACTTCAAAATATACAGACTGAATTGAGTGGATAGACATTGACATAGACTGTTCTCGGGACTCACCACACACCAAAAGCTGCAGTACTAAACAATACAGGGTTCACACACACAAATCAAGTACTGAACAATAGTACTTACTACAGACAAACAAAGTTGCACTAATTAAACTCTGCAGACTGTTTCTTGCCATCGACCTACGGGATGAACCCTGCATAACCGACTAGGCCATGGCCTTCGTGAGAGATGTCAACCAGCACCATCACCATCTCGTCAACCTTGAGAACCTAACTGAGTGGTCTTTCCACTCATAAACATGACAATGAAGACAGTCCGCGTCAGATTCGTCGGGAAGCTTTACAACAACCACACCCTTTCTAATCGAAGGCACAGCCAGGAAATTGTTGTGGTCAAGTACACCCTTGAGAACACGCCTGACAACAATGCTACAGGAAAACACTAGTTCAGGACATGTGGCAACAAGGACACAACAACTGGATAGTTTAGCAGTAGAACTCATCCTCAGGTCTTCCAGTTCACATGGCATGACTTTTGAGAACTTCATCTCCACCACGGACCAGGTTCTAATTCAAACAGAAACCAAATATTTCATTACTACCTCCTTTTCAGAAATATAATATGATTTTTGATATTTTACTACATATAAGACTACATATACGCACAGAAATGAGTGAACAAAGACACTAGAACATGTCTTCAAAGACATGAGAGCAGAGGGATTACTTGCAATATCCATAACACAAGTTACTGAGGCAAATATACTCTCTTCAAAGGTAGGATTGATGTTCATAAAGTAGTTGAAAGTAATCTATAAGAAATCAGTGCTAACCTCTCGCATGATTTGGTCAAAAGAGGAATTTAGAATTTTCATTTGGCACACAAAAATCACATGCAAGATCACCCATAAAGTTGTACTACTAGTACTAGTACTGCGTGTTAGATGAAAAAACACGATCAAGATCGAGAAAAAGATCATCAAGAAGAGATATTACCTGGACTTGCTTAATGAGGGATCCCGGAGAGGGGGCCTTGGACAGGGCGATGGCCTTGATTTTGTGTGTGGTAGTCTCGGTGGGGTGCTTGTGCCTCTTCGCACCCTGAGCCTTGACGGTTTTGTCCAAAGCCATAGACATCACTTCGGTCGATGCTCCAGGGTCCATCAAGAAACTGTCAAATAGAAATAAAAGAAAAGAAACCATAATCACAAACCCAAAAGAAGAAGAGAGAGGGAGTTATAGGATCAGTCTCGGGGTTGCAAGACCGGGCCTTGGACAGAATCAACACCATTTATGCGCTCATCTTTCCTTCTTTGGGAGAGAAGAACAATGGCGGAAGCAGGTGGGGGTTTTCTTGAAGAAATGAGGAACAAGATGAGGGAGAAGCGAGTTGGGGTTTTCTTCAAGAGAGGAATATGAGGGAGAAGAGTGAAATGATGGTTGCTTCGTCCATCCAACTTACTGCTGGAAAGGTGGGGGTTTTGTGATTTGATGGCTCATTGGGCATTACTGCGGCGCTTTGATCGGGGTAGTCTACCGTGCAGTTGGGCACTCTAGTACAAAATAATTTAGTGCATGGCTAGTGGACCCCGATGCTGGCTGTCCCACACGTCGGTGAAAGTGAGTAGCAAGCTTCCTGACAACCGTCGAGGAGGATCCGCACAATAGAGCGTGTCCACTGTTTCTGAAGAAAAAAATGATTACATCAAGCGTTTCCACTCTTACGACGGAGGAGTGCGAAACGCGGCAGCCACTTGAACTTACACAATGCTCCTACTACTAGGCATGTGCAGTGGTTCATACATCAGTACTACATAATCTTGTTGCTAGTGTAGTAAGATATGACGATAACAAATGATGTTGTGCGCATGTCAACTATATGAACAGTGATGTAAAATAGTACCCCTTTTTTGACTGTCCGGTCAAGAATGGACGGTGAGATAAATGGTGACAGAACTAGTTCTACAGCGCACGGAGAGTATGGTGCTACAGTACTCCACGGAACATGAACCATATGAAGCACAAATCAGTGTTAGGCAGGGTGTATGAAGGGTTCATGGGATGGGAGCAAAAGTGCCCTTCTCGACCCACTTTTGGGTGTTTGGCAGAGTGCACGAAGGGTGCATGAATCCACACTAGTAGGTTAACACAAATACACTAGGAGCATGCATGAAGAGGGGTGCTGAAATGAGCATGCATGAAGAGGGAACAACTATATTGAGATGAGAATGCAACCAAACACACCCACACACTTTGTGCTACAGTGACTGATCTGCACCGTCTGAGTTTGATCCAACGGTCATGTTGCGCCAAGACATGGGCATGCTGATGTAGAGGATGCCTAAACACCACCGAAGTCCCTCTACTTCTCGAGCCGCACGACGTTGATGATGCAGGGTACCACCGCCCGCAGAGCCCGCTCCCGGTCGACGGGAGCCAGCTCGTCAAAGATGACGTCCAACGGCACGGACGGATTCTGGTGACGGAGCCCTGAGAGGATTCGCTCGGCAATGGCGACGGCAGCCCACAACCCCTCCTTGTCCAGCTCCGCCCCCACCATGGCGCGGAGACGGCTCAGCTCCTCGGAGATATAGGTGAAGAAGGATACCAGGTCAGGAAGCCGCAGCTCGTTAAAGTCGACGGGGTGGTCGAACGGGTTTAACCCGACGCCCGGCATGGTCATGCTGGCACGACGGTAGGCATCGCACAGCCGCAACACGTGTGTGGCAACATGGTCCACCAAGTGGCTGAGGCGATCTAGGACCTCGTCACGATCGGCCCGCTCGTGCTCCAGCCGGCTCGCCTGACCACCTATCGTATCTCCCGCTTTCTGCAGCTACGCCGCTTATGCCTCGAGCAACTTTGTGGTGGACGCCTACCGCTTTTGAAGCTCCATGGACTCCCGCACATAAAGGAGGAGCATGGCATTCCTCTCCTCCTTGAGGTCACGGAGCTCCACGTTTTTGTCCCTGAGCTCTGCATCCTTGGCCTGGAGGTCCTGTGTCAGGCGCCTCACCTCAGACTCTGTGATCTGATGCGCTGCCATGGAACCAGGTAGAAGCAATGGGGGGAGGAAGCAAAGGGGGCGAAACGGCTGAAAGGCAATGCAATCTACGGGAAGGCGGAGGGAGCTAGCCGAGGAGCGGGTGAATTTTTTGGTTTTCACCATGGGAAAACACGAGTCGACGACTTTTCACATCAGGGAGCAGTGGGTTTTATAGGCGGAATCATCATGACTAATTGCTATCGCGCCTGCTCCCGTCAATCAAAAAATTAAAAATCCTGCCGCTCCTGCTCCCGTCAATCGAAAAATTAAAAATCCTGTCGCGCCTGCCGCACCCAAAGACCAGAGCAACGCCGCGGTGGATATTTAAATTTACTTGTCAGCAAGGAGATAAAAAAGTGGTGAAAAAACAAATGTGGCGGCGGCCTAGCTAATCGGTCGCACTAGCCCAACTAGCTAGCCACCATGCTTCACTGATGTACTCGGCGGGAAAGGTGGTCTTTCGTGATTTGACGACCCATTTACTTGCTTCGGCACTACGACCAAGGAGGACCCAAAAAACGCGTCATAGGGCGTCCCACATCTCGAGAAGGAAGAATATATGCGTGCACCACCCGGGAGGATCCCGAAACCATGCGTTAGGGTGTGCCATGTCTCGGCACGGAGGAAAAATGTGTGTGTACAAATATACTACATCAGACGTACTACCTATGGTTCGACCTCAGGACCCAGCCAGTCGGTCGAAAACACCCCACTAGCCACACGGCTTCATCATGCTAAGGTGTCACGGAGGATAGGTGTGGTTAGCTCCATCTCGACTAGCCACAACATCTCTTGTTCTAGGCGATTCTTCTATTTTCCAAGCTTTTTTAGTAACAATAACACCAGTCAAGCTAGCGCCGCTCTTCGCGTGTGCTCGTGCGTCTAAAGGTTAGACGATGGAGAGGAGAGAGAGATCGCAGACCCAGGATCCACCAGTAAGTGAGTCAACGGTCATGCACGTGTTGACGAGCCACTCCCTCTACTCTACTCAACGTAATACTGTATAAAATCAACTTATGGGACAAAGCCAACAACCGTTGTGGTTTCAGGCTATCGACTTACGCTATGTAGTCCAGGTTGCCAGTTCGAATCTCGTCTTTAAGATTTGTTAGATTTAGGTCCAAATTTGATCAATGACAAGTGGGACCCCCG
Organism: Aegilops bicornis; assembly: GCA_021605145.1. Taxonomy (NCBI): domain Eukaryota; kingdom Viridiplantae; phylum Streptophyta; class Magnoliopsida; order Poales; family Poaceae; genus Aegilops; species Aegilops bicornis. The sequence goes on from CM038672.1 coordinate 303,986,679, forward strand.
TGTGTTGTTCCGATATTTCAGTGTAGGATGGTTTTTTTGAACGAACACTTTGCGCGGTTAGACAAGTAATGGAACGAGTTACACGTATTTTGCAAGTTTAGGAACAAAAATGGCAGCGGCATAGAATATCACATCCACCCCATAGCTTAGATGCTATGGTGATACGAGTTTTTATGTCGTTGGAACTAAGATCCAATGGCTTGGGAGTAGTCTTTGTAATTATGTGCAATTTCCAAACACTCGAAGGGTTTTTTTGCAAATAAAACTTTCAGGCCTCGTGTGTGTCGCTGGATCTTGGATCCAACGGCTCCCCGTTGCTCATATTAGGTGCTCCCCAGGGCTTAATTAGCCGCAACAGTGATACGAGCATCTAGGTCGTATGATCTGTGATCAGACGCCACATGCGTAGTACTTGTACTTTCTGCGCAATTCCCAAACTCTCTCAGGCGTATATTTTAAAAACATTAAAACCTCCTACTTTGAGCCGTTAGATCTCCAGGAACTCGTATCACCATAGAATCTACAGCGCGGGAGCACCTCATATTCTCCTGTGCGAGAAAACATCAGGTGCTCTCGTAGCTTGGATGCTACGGTGATATGAGCTTCGAGGTTGTTCAATCTGAGATCCAATGGCATTTGAGTATTCTTTGTGCTTGTAAGCAGTGGTCGAACTCTTTGGGGGATTTTCTACAAAAAAACATTCGAATCACCGAGGAGTTGTTGGATCACAAATCCAACGGCTCAAGAGCTTGTATCACCAAAGCATCTAAGGTGTGGTAGCACATGATATTCTTACATACGTGAGAATATGAGGTCCTCCTTCATCTTAGATGCTACGGTGATACAAGCTTCGAGGTCGTTGGATATGGGATCCAAGGGCATCTGAGTAGTTTTTGTACAAATTGTGTGCAATTCTCAAACTCATTAAGGTTTCCTGTAAAAATATTAAGACATCTTGTGAGCTGCTATATCTCAGATCTACAAGCTCCAAGCAACTCGTATCAGCATATAGCATCTGAGGTGTGGGGCACATGATATTCTCCCGGGGAGGGTGTGCACAACCAATCAGTGTTTGGGAGGGTGGGGACAAATATATTGTTTGAATAATACAATCTAAACAATCCTAAATAGAGCTTCACAATTTTATCTAAGGTCGAGGGGTTAACCCCTGACAATCTACATAGCTCCGCCTAAACACAACATTTGCATGTATGTAGTACTAGACTTAATATTCATGTTTCAGTTTCTTGTTCACTTTAAACATTGAATTGTGGACCATGCATGTCTTACATTTTACTCCCTTCGTTCCTAGATATTAGTCTTTTTAGAGGTTTCAAATGGACTGCCACATGCAGATGTATATAGACATATTTTAGAGTGTATATTCACTCATCTTGCTCCGTATGTATTCACTTGTTGAAATCTCTAAAAGAGATACATCCGTATCTAGACTAATCTAAGACAAGAATTTTGGGACGGAGGGAGTACAAAGTTTTCTCACCACCATACCGTTCATCTTTTAAATTTGAATTTGCAATGAAGAACTTACTAGGGATACCATGAAATGTGAAATCCACGTTGAGATCACTATATCACAAACTCACTCTAATTCAAGAACTCGTCATAAATCAATTACCACGTTGAGATTACTATTTGCAAGGAAAATACGGGCATTGTAATACAGATAGATTCGTTTGGCAATTTAAAAGATTCCTTTCATATTCTCGAATGGCAGGACCCAACGGCATACCAAATGCACTGGCTCATGTTAATCCTAAAAAACCGGGCTCGTGTCCTTCGGTGGCGTCGTGGTACGCACATTAGCCAACCCCAACCAGTCGAGCCTCCGTGTTTCGAGTCGAAATATCTGGCGGCCAGAATTCCAGCCCTAGGAAATTCCCCTCGTGTCCCCGGTCCATAATGACTATCGATGAACAATGGAGGGATGCTTTAGTAACTAGACAACGTTACCTATCATGTCGAGCATGGTTCAATTCCCTCGGTCGCCGCTACCCAAGGTCACCCATCAACTCCATTGCCTAGTACTAATAGGAGTAGTACACCAGGATGAGCACAGAATTGAGACCCGTTTGTTTGTGCCTAGTACTTGAGTTAAGATATCATGCAATGCACTTGTATGGAGGGATTATCCTTTTACTCAGCATATATAACTTGTCTGAAGTCTAACTAAGCAAAATATTTGACCAAATCCTTTCTTAAGAAATACAACAGGGAAGATGTATCGCTTGAAAATTTATTGCATGATGCAGGTTATGATATTCCTTTGAATCCTAGATTTTAAATTTCAAAAAATCCAAAAGTGACCAGAAATTCATGAAACTGAGCATGTTCTCGTGATATGGCACAAATATTCCTACGTATTTTTTTGTTCAATTTGAGACAAGCTACTTATGAGAAGTTGCACAAATGAAGAGCCAAGGTATGTTGGAACAAAGACCTGTCACGTTAAGGCAAATGCTTTCACTATTCAAACTGTGGGCGTTTACGTGCCGCCATGAGTCCCACTTCTCATCGGCAGGCGCCGTCCGAGCAAACGTGTGAGTCGACGGGAGGCGTGCGAGCAGACCGTTGCGCTGGCTGACCGGGAGGCGTGCGATAAGACCGCTGCACAGTCTCACCGGGAGGCGGGCCCTTTGACCAGGCTCCGCCGCCCACCTTCGTCTGAATTGGCCCCACTTTTAATGGCGCCGGTGCCACAGTTTAAAATCAACCCCGCACTACCCGGTATCTCTACAATCTTATCTCTTCCTATCTGATTCTCCTGTCGTCTACCTCCAACCATCCTGGCTTAACCATACGCCATGCCGCATCATGATGGTCTGCCCTTAGTCTTCTAGTTTCCTGAGGAAGACACCCAGCCGGAGTCTTAAGAACATAAGGTACTTTTGGTACGAGCTTGAACCGGCCTTGCGGAAAGACATCGTGCCTGTCCCCGCTCCCATTCTGGCTCTTGTCGCCACAACTGCGTCGGCGCCCATCCCCATGGCATTGATCGGCTAGGAGCCACACATTGTCGCCGAGCTTGATGCCACAGGGTTCCACGAGGTCCCGCCGACTTTCACGCGCCTGTGCACCTGCCAGCGCATGCGCCTGCGCGTGTACTAATTCGCGCGCCCATGCACCTGCCAGCGCCTACGTGTGCACTAACGCGTGCGCCCGTGCCGGTGCCCGTGCACACGAATGTCTCCGCCGCGCCGTTGCCAGCGCATGTCCCCGCGCGAGTGCCAGTGCCCCCCTTAGCGGAATGGATGGTCGTCGTCGACCGCTTCCTCGCACCAACGTCAGTCGCCTCCTCCCGCTAGTTGACTTGCTCCTGGAGACCAAAGTCCATAACATTCTGGCCTTCCTTGAAGCTAGGGCCAACATCCAGAAGTACACCAACAACGCCGCAAGACACTGTCGTCGCCATCGCCGTTGGTCAGAGGCCCGACGACACAGAGCACGGCAGTGGAGCTGCTTCCCACCGCAAGACACCCCCGCCGCTGCCGCGTAATCTAAATTTGCCATGAAAAACGTTCGGAATGCCATGCTTAAAATCCAAAAGTTTATCATTTCCGTTTATGTTAGATCGATCGTCGTATGAATGTAAAGTCGGAGTCAGACTGAATGAAATCTATGGTTTGATCGATTGAATGTTCTGCTAGAGCCGTATCAAATTAAATATAAAACGTCATGAAGCCACATGTATTCCTTCTCATCCAATGACCTAGACTGCTTCAATGTCGAGCGCTCAACATGTTTAGCTTGAAGTTAATTTCATGCCAAAAATAGTGCTAATCACATAATAACACGCAAATAATATCCGCATGCACTTAATATACTTCCAAATTAACGTTCATGCACGTGCACATTGACTAGTACTAATAGTACGTGAAACTGGTGCCGTAACTTGTGAACGCATCGAGATATGGTCAATATTAACATCGCCCGTGAGTTCTTCGTGTTTGCCCGTGCGTCTAAACGTAGAAGGGGAGGAGAGAGAGAGAGCAGACATGTAACCCACCAGTAAGTGAACGCGAATAGTACATGCTAACGAGCCGGTCCCACTAATGTACTAAAATAATATTACATGTTATCCATTAAATAGGCTCTGGGAATATAAAAACATTATATCAACAAAGGCGGGTACAACAAACATTGATGTACTATGTTTCCTATTGACGTGCGGCTTGAAGGCCCTGATCGCATGCTCGATCCTCGTCCTTTTTAATTTTTAATTTATATATGGGTCCAAATTTGTTTCATGACAGGTGGGGCCCTCGGTGTGTAGTTTATAGCACTTTAATTTGTGGGTCGAAATCTGTTCCATTACAGGTGGACTATCTCTGTGTAGTTTTGTAGCTAATTTGTCATAATTAAAGAGAACAACAGAGTTTTTTGCACAAATACTGGTGCGATATTGAAGGCGAGAAAGGACATGCGAGAGAGCGATGACCGAGCCAGAGGGAAATCAATTGGGGGAGGTGCGGGGTTTGCAATGGTCTTTGGAGTAGTTGTGGGCCGAATGCTACGATAATATAATCTAAATCCACTGGAATAAAGGCCTTCACAAATTAATCCAAGGTTGGAGTCCCCCTCGCAATATAAATAGCTCTGGCTTTGCGAGGGATGGAGAGGTAGCTTCAATGTGTGGAAGATACGGCGTGAGAAAGCGAGATCAATCGAGACACAAATAGATAGAGAGACAAAGTGAGTGTGGTCCGACATTCGCTGAAAAGATATATATGCTCTGGAGAGATATTGTCTGATTGAGCTTTTGGGAAGGGTGAGGGCTGTAAGATAGAGCTTGAGAGATAATCTAGTCACAGACATGTAGATATATTCTGTGCGTGGGAGGAAGCAAGGTCAATCAATTACATATATAAAGGGAGAGGGATTGAGCGAATTTGGGTCGCTGTGCAATCGAAAGAGTGAGATGGGTTGGAGAGAGAGACCTAGATAGGCAATGTGCATGAGAGAGTATACAATCTGAATATGTCGAATTGGGCTCAAACATGGAGATATATTGTTTGTGTCCGAGAAAGAGCGAGGTCAATCAAGACATACAGAGAGAGAGAGAGAGAGAGAGAGAGAGAGATTGAGAGAGCATGGCCCGCCATGAGGTCGAAAGAGTGGGGTGTCTTGGACGGACTAATCTAGATAGACAATCTGTGTTAGAGAGTATAGAGTGTGTCGATCGAGGCCCGAACAGGGAGATATATCATTTGTGTGTGAAAGAAAGCGAGGTTAATCGAGACTCGGATAAAGAGAGCGAGATTGAGCGAGTGTGGCCCGCCGTGTGGAAGAAAGAGTGAGACAGTCTCGAGGGAGTGACCTAGATAGACAACGTGCATGCATGCGTGCGCATGAGAGGGGGGGGGGGCTAGATAGGCAATGCATGTATCTAGCGAGAGAGGGTGGGTGGGAGAGAGAGAGAGAGAGAGGTCGGCATGGGTTGCCATGGCGGGTGTGTGAGGTAGATACATTTGGTAACAGAGTGGAAAAAGAGGGTTGTGTAGTTGAGGGATTTAGAGATCGAAACATGGAGAAAAAGAATGAATGTGTGTCGGAAACCGATAGCTTCCTAAGGTGTTTAGGAGAGGAAGATTGATTGATACAGGAAGTATGTAGTGTGTGTGCCGAGGGGGGTGGTGGGGCTAAAAACAACATTTGAATGTAGATAGTACGACACTTAATAACGACATTTCAATTTAGTGTACATTGTAGGATTTGAATTGAGGACCATGCATATGGGTAACTATTTCGAATTCGTGCCATACTAGGTTTGGAAAAGTTGACATTGACTCGATTGTTGTGCTATTTTGTAGGTCATATGTTTGAATCCATCCGAATTTTTCTCACTACCATGGTGTTCATCATATACATATGAATTTGTATTAAAAATTAGCATGGATACCGTGAAATGCGAAATCCACGTTAGAATTGGAGATCGCTATGTGACACACACACTCTATTTCAAATAACTCCTCATTAACTAATTTATAGTATCTCGTTTCGAATGACTAATTATTTGCAAGGAAAACACGGGCATGATAATACATGCAAATTCGTTTGCAAATGAAAGAGGATTCGTTTGCATTCTCAAATGTAGGCGCACCATGCAGACCAGGGTCATGTCGTGGTTGTCGCGTGTGTCGTACGGACGGTAGCACCCAGCCACCCACCCCCTCCCTCCCTCTCCCCTCCTCCCAAAAAAAGAACGACGACAAAATAAGTTCGCTCTTCCATGTTTCGGATTGAAATATCTGGCGGCCCCAATTCCAGCCCTCAAAATCTACCTTCTCCATCGTCCCCTTCCGGACCCAGAGCGCTCAAATCCCTAATTCGCAGCCAACCCAAGCAAAGTTCGAATCGCCCCTCGTCTCGTCTCTTCTCCCACCTCCGAGCCGGACGACGACGATAAATACAACAGTCGCGCTTCACCACCGCACCGGAGCTACTTCATCTACGCCCTCGTCCATCGCACCGGTGGTCCACCGACAACGTCGGTCGCCACAACCGACGAGCCTCACAGACACCGAGTTTCACCGCATTAGGTGCGCTTCACCGACGCCGTCTCCCACCTCACCAGGGCTACTTCACCGAGCACATCGTCACACCTCCGCCCCCCCCCCCCCCGAGGCCATTGGCACTTCACCAACGGTCTCGTCCACCGCATCGTAGCGCTCCACTGCCACTCAAGATCTGCATCCATGCGCGGCCAGCCAACGCTAGCGCATCACCCTCAACGGCTCTGAAGTGACCCGCACTCTATCTAGGCGAGCATGCCCAAACGCCGACCCGAACTAGGTATCCACATATCACTCCCTTGTGCACTATTCCGACGATGTTTGGATATCCTTTCACTGCTCTCTTAGCTTACACGCCTATGCAACTCTGACTTTAAATCTTATTTCTTCTAGAGATATCATCTGAAACAAGCAAAACCATTTTTTAGCGAAACATGACGGCGCTACGGGATCTGGTACACATGCTGCACACCAGTATAACCTTGTAAGTATCTGTCCTTTGGTACAACAGCAAGGTCGATTCCTCTTATTTGATCAACCATTCGCCGTGTCAAAAATGTAGAGGAGGATGCAAGGAGCACAAGGCCTGCACATCCAAGCAAGTGGTAACATGGACTTGTACATGGAACATCCCAAGCGCAAGCAGAGCTGCAGTGAGCATGTACAACGAGCTAGCGTAAGTCCCTGCATTTAATTTTAATTTATACTGGCCTGTGTGTATGATTTGTGTGGAGTAGCGGATGCATGAATTCAAGTTACCAGGGGCGAAATTTTAACTTAAAAAATATGAAGGCACTTGCACTCCGGAAATCAACATAACTTAAGAAATGTGAAGCTACATGCACTTGGAAAACCAGCTAATGATCCAAAGTAGTTCAGATTATAAAACAATAAATGATGTAAGCACCAAAAAACACAAAATGCAACATGGTGTACAAGGACTACTAACATTGTCTGTACCTGCTTGAATTATTCGTTTTCTGGCTTAAAATATCAAAGTGTGATTGCACCTATAACCAGTGCATATCAATATATCTATCCTGCACAAGTATGCTAATAGTTTCAAACAACAGATTGAAGAAGTATTTATGCTACATTGTCATGATACGGAGACTTTCTGGCAGATGGCGTCGACGTTTCCTCAAGCCATGAAAATGTACTATAATTTGCTTGTCATCAATGCCTGCAAATCTCTTTATCTCTCTCAACATAGAAGATCATCATTAAACACTGAATCCTTCAATGGGAGCTTGCAAAATGCTTGCATTAGATCCCTCATCAGACACTATACGTTCATCACCAGGAGCATGTAAAATGTTTGCATCAAGTCCTTCATTAGTAGTCTGTTCATTAGACACTTCAGGCTCAAGAACAACATGAGCTTGTATGTTTGCACCGGAAACTTGATTAGATACATCAGGTTCGTTCGATTCGAGATTAATTAGGGGAGTTATAAAATAAGCAGAAATTGGTTTCATTTTCTCATAGATTCCCTACATACAAGCAGTTTTACAACACCGTCAGGTTTAACTACTGGCCAGAAATTGAACAATTGAATTAGATATAATCAGGGATGTGATGTACTGCTTGTTGCGCATGCTGCTCTTGCAAGTTGCGACTGTCCATTTGCGCAAGCTCAATGCCATGCCCGTGCTGCCGCTGCTGTGTAACGCCCTCGATGCGGCTATATCTCCCACGTGTCGAAGCACGACTTAGAGGCATAACCGCATTGAAAGCAATGTCGCAAGTGAGGTAATCTTCACACAACCCATGTAATACATAAGGGAAAGAGATACATAATTGGCTTACAATCGCCACTTCACACAATACATGAGTAAACCATTACATCATACAGATACAATCAAGGTCCGACTACGAAACCAAAATAAAATAAGACTACCCCAAATGCTACACAGATCCCCGATCGTCCCAACTGGGCTCCACTACTGATCAACTGAAACGAAACAACACAATGAACAAGATCTTCATCAAGAGAATGGAGCAAGATTAAAGAGAAACTCTTCTTCGGTCTTCAAAATTCGAGAACGACGACGAGAAACACCACCATGAATTGTTGAGGCACTCCGGAATGAAAATTAGAAAGGTTGAACCAACGATGAAAAGAATTTGAAAGATCTTGGAGAAAGCCATGACTGATGAAAGCCCATTCTTACTTCAAACTTAGAAAAGAATTTTAGAAGCTCTGGAAAATTTAGAAGAGTCAGGTAAGATACTGGAAAAGACACGTGGGTTAGGGCCCACTCAAAAGAACCACCGCTGAACGATTGCTTGAAAAGAGAGATTGCACCGTTGAATTAAGTGGGTTGAATGAGATAGCATCCTCAAAAGAACTTGAGTGAATTGAGAATGGAAACTTGAATCTTCAGAGATATCTTCAACACTCCGGAACAAAATGAATAGCGAGAGGTGAATGATTAATTGGTGCATCGTAATGGGAAAGCATTGTGAAAAGAGGAAAAGGGATAAGATCAACACCGAAATCTTGAATTAAATCCACCGGAGAAGAAAATTAGAATGGAACAATGATAAGGTTGAAGCTTCCTTTAGCGCCTTCATGAGAAATCACCGGATAAAACATTAAAGGAAAAGAATGAAGAAACTTCACTCAATAAAATGGATACTTGATTAAGAAATCTGAGTCCTTGAAGAAAAAGGGGTGGGAGGGTGGGAAAACAAAGGCAACTTGGGTCGGATGAAATGAACACCGTTGAGAAAAAGCTTAGAATTGATCTTGCGAATGTTGGAATGATCGGATTTAATTGGAGAGAAGCGCACAGTTGGAAAGGATTGAAAAGACAACCTTGATGAACAAGAAGGATTAGCATCCACATAGAAATATGAGAACACCGTTTAGAATAAGGTATGGAATCAACACTTGGCATTGAAGCAACTTGAATACCACAAAACGGAACAAAACAAAGGATTTGGCTTGCAAAATAAGCCGGAAACAAACATATGATAGATCCCATATCGTATCATGTGTGTGTTGGAAAGATATCCTATGAGATACTTGAATTCCCACTTATAAACTCCCGAAACTTTCTGGTTATGCAATCTGGTGTTGGGGATACAGGGGACACAAAATATATCACCCAAACTAACAATACCTAGATCCAAATTGTATCCATCCTTCAACACATAACCAAGAAACCTTCGAAATCGTTTACCTCGACCTTCGAAAAGCATCCGTTATACGAAGTCATGGCAATACTCCCGAACTCGCCTCAAAGATCAAGTTATCGGGGTTATCTCACCAACAATCGTACAAAAGAGATTTTCGATGTCGGCAAAGCTCGTATTCCAGAACTGCAACGATAAAATTGTGACGACAACACCTCGGAGCTCAACTCCCCGGGACACCGCCACAACCCCTAAATGTCGAGGCACAAAGAACAATGTTCTCGCCACAAAACCATCTAACGATTCCAAGATACCCACGTGATCCTAAATTTTTTAGTGAAATTGGAGGAGAGAAGAGTAAAACTTCTACGTCAGAGACCTCACCAGAGCGAAGGGATTGAGGAGTAAAAGAATCCTACTCTCCGATATATAAAATCCTAAGACTCAAAACATTTTTGTTCTAGACTCAACAACGCCAAAGAAACAATCAAGCTGTGGGGGCTCCTAAGTCGGGGATGGCTCGATTACCAACTTGTAACGCCCTCGATGCGGCTATATCTCCCACGTGTCGGGCTAACGACTTAGAGGCATAACCGCATTGAAAGCAATGTCGCAAGTGAGGTAATCTTCACACAACCCATGTAATACATAAGGAAAGAGATACATAGTTGGCTTACAATCGCCACTTCACACAATACATGAGTAAAGCATTACATCATACAGATACAATCAAGGTCCGACTACGGAACCAAAATAAAAGAAGACTACCCCAAATGCTACATAGATCCCCGATCGTCCCAACTGGGCTCCACTACTGATCAACTGAAATGAAACAACACAATGAACAGGATCTTCATCGAGCTCCTCCTTGAGCTCGGGTGCGTCACCTGCACGGTTTCATCGGCACCTGCAAACTGGTTTGGAAGTATCTGTGAGTCACGGGGACTCAGCAATCTCACACCCGCGAGATCAAGACTATTTAAGCTTATAGGTAGGAGAAGGTAGTGAGGTGGAGCTGCAGCAAGCGACTAGCATATATGGTGGCTACCATACGCAAAAGAGAGCGAGAAGAGGAGGTGTCGGGGAGGCTGATCGTACCCACGAACACCTATGGGGCCGGCGGACCAGGCCCCTTTGTGGTTCGGAGGGGGGCGGAGATCGCACGAAGAGCGGATCGTGGCGAGGCACACGAGCAGTTTACCCAGATTCGGAGCTCTCCGGAGAGATAAAACTCCTACTGCTGCTTGTTTCATGTATTGTGTTCTTGCCAGGGAGCGATGAGAGCTACAAAACCTAGCGTGGTGTATCTCGGTCTCGAGTGAGTCGAATGAACCGAACCAACCGAACCCTTTCTACATTGCGCATGGGCCTCCTTTTATATGCTCAAGGGTCTCCGACAGTGTGGCAACATAGGCGGGGTACAAATGTAAAAACAGGAGTTGGTACACCTACCGAATAACAGTGTACAAGGTAAAATACCTAACTCGACGGCAAGGGACAAAAGCAATAAATGCCCGTCGTTGTCGCCCAAACAAAGGTAACAGAGACCGTCAAAAGCGCCTCCGCTCACCACGATGGCAAGCTTGTCAGCCGCCGCTTATCGCTGCTCTCCGCTGGCTGCACAGCCTCTTGACACGCCGCGCATGGAACGGTCCCATGGCGACACGCCGCTGGATGAGCTGGAGCGGAGATGGAGAGAGGTTGCTTGCCGCTGCAAGCGCCTTGCCGCGGCGAATCCTTGTCGCGGCCCCGAGGCTTGTCGCGCCTGAGCCTTCCCGGCAAGCTCCTCTTGCCGGGCCTTGTCTTCTGATGCCTTGAGTGGCCTTCCCGACAAGCTCCTCTTGCCGGGCCTTGTCTTCTTCATCAAATACTTCGTTCTTGAATGGCTCCAAAGGAGCCACGAAGGATCTTGGCGGTGACGAGGCAAACCCCGCCGCTGGTGTTGCAAATCGTCTGCGGCACGAAGCACGGGATACTAGGGTACCCCTACTCTAGTACACTGACAGGAGCCCCCGGGCATGGGCCATACACGGTGCCGAGCGCTGTCGGGCCAGGCCCAAAATAGTGCACGGTCACACGCGGCCTCGACCACGTCGCAACTCGCCCCGGACCCACCACGACCCCCACTAATGGCACGCACCGGACGTGGCGTCGTGCGAGAGATCGTGGGCGTGGTCGTGGGGGTTTCTTTATTAGGAAAAGCGAACGTCCGCCCCTCCCCTCTTTATAAGCGGATGAAACAGGGCAGGCCGTCGACTCAGCCATCGCTGTCTTGTCAAGAAAACCACCGCCGCTCCCTCTTCTTCTCCGGCGAAGAGAGCAGCGCCCGCCCCCTTCGCCACAAGCGCCACCGCCATTGCCGGCCTCCTCCGCCGCCTCGCCATGGCTCAAAGCCGACAAGGAGAAGGGCGTCAAGTTGGCCGAGGCGCATGGCTCGCGGCGCTGCGCAAGGAGCGAGCCATCTTCCCCGCAGCTCGGCGCGCAAGGGAGCTGCGGACGCCTTTCTACCTCTTCCGTCGACGGAGACGCATGCGCATCCGCGCACGAGGGTACTCCCGCCTCCGCCTCTGATTTGGCCCCAACAGGTACCCTTTTTCGCCTTTTCTTCTATTGTGGGCTTTGCCCGCCTTTTCCGAAGTTCTTCTGCGACATCATGAACACGCTCGCCTCCGCCTCCTTGATTTCACCCCCAACGCCGTCTTGACCATGGCAGTTTTCGCAAGATTTGTGCGAAAACTTTGTCGGAGTCCACCCAAATGTGGCACTCTTCCGCCATTTCTTTGTGCCCCGCCGAGAGAGGAGAGAGCCGCTTGGGAGGGATTGCTTGGGTCTCCGTGGATCGGCAAGAAAGAGGCCTACCTGGAAGGAGAGTTCCGCAACAAGTGGGAGGAGTGGAGAGCCAATTGGTGCTGGGTCGAGGAGAACCCGCAGCCCTTCACCGCCAGGCGCCAAACTCCAATAGTGCGCGGCAGATTGGAGCAACTTGGTGCCGATGATGCGGTTGAAGATAGTCAGGACCGGATTTTGCGCCTCGGGCTTGCCGGGTTAACCGTAGGCGCAGCTTGGCGCAGATTTCCTTTGTCGCTGCATCGCTTCCCTTGCAGGAAAGGAGGAGGCCTGCCCAGGAGTTCCAAAATGCGGCGTACATTATGAGGTTGCGCCCGGCCTGAACTGGAACTTCACCGTCTTGGAGCTGGACGCGATGTTGCTCGAGCTGTTCAAGAACGACCCGACCACCCGAGTGGTTTAGGTTGCCGCGGGGTCGCCCCATTGTGCAACAACTGGCGCCGACCGCATCCGCGCCATGATGCCGCCAGCGACTCCCGGGATCGCCCCAACTCGGCAGGAGCCCCGACGCAGGTCGTGCAGCAATTCTTCGACGATTTGGAAGAAGTGCCGATCCGCCCGACGAAAGCGTAAAAGGCTCACCCGCGACACCACCGACGCAGGAGATGGCGTGGATTGCCACCGTGGTGGAGGAGGCAGCAGCAGCCGCCGCCGCCGGAGCCTTCGGGTTCACCGTGGAGGAGGCGGACGCCGCGAAGGCGGCAAGCCTTGCCGAGCGAGGGAGGTCGCCGGGCGAGGACGAGCTTGTCGAGCCCGAGGCCGGTCGAGTGGACCCGCCGAGGGCGCTTCTTCTCCACCACCCAGTGACTTGGCGCCAATGAGCTCCCGGCTCCGCTGAAGAGGCGCTCTCCGCAAGGCCGAGACGAGTCGGGCGGCAGCCTGCCCACAAAGAAGAAGCCGCATGACGCGCTCCATCGCGGCAAGCGAGGTTGCCGCGGGAGCGCCCCACATTGCTGCGACAACTGGGGCGGGATCTTCTCAGGCCGCCGCCGACGCCTCCGCCAAGCGGCCAAGAGATCCCACTCCCCCGCCTCGTCGCACCGGAGGCGAGCCGGAGTTTGACTTCTCCGCGCTCAGCTCCGAGGAGGAAGGCGAAGAGTAAGCTCTTGAGATTTGTGCTTGTATTTCTTCAATTTTATTGCTTCATCTTGAATCTGATTTGCTTCGCTCGACTCTTTCCTTTTCGTGATGCTGGCCCGTAGAGCGTCGAAGAGGGCTAAGATCCCGACGATCGTCGTTGAGGACGATTCTCCCGTGGCAACAGGGGGCGCGTCTGAGACCCCCTTGCCGGACCCGGCAACCTTCCTCGTAGCAGCCCCAAAGACAGCCCCTGCAGTAAGTGTGCAGTTTTCTCCTTACTATTAGGTGTGTAGGGGTGCTCCTTCTTCGCTGATATCTGATTGTTTGCTTGTGTAGGAGCAGAGCAGCCTCATCGAGGGTTCGGAAGCCGCCCCGAGATCCTGCTCACTGCCACTACGCCGCCAAGGGAGGAATCTCCGGCAAGGGAGCGCCCTCCGACAAGGGAGGCCACCCCGGCAAGGGAGGCTACCCCGGCAAGGGACAACGCCAGTGACCCTCTAGTGGTCGAGGTCATGGCTGCGGATCCCGCTGGTGTAATCGCCTACACGAAAATCTCCCTTGGGCTTGCTTTCTTTTGTTTCTTTTTTTGAACATTTGCTTGACCGCTCTTTCTTCGTCTCGACGCAGAGCCGATGGAGGTCGAGGCCGCCCGGCGAGGAGGCGCGCAAGGCAACACCAACGAGGCCGCCGTGGAAGAAGAGGTCGTTGTTGTGGAAGAAGAGGCCGTCAGCCGACGAGCCTCATATGCGAGAAGGTCGCCGAGAGCTGCCGACGCAGTACCGGGCGCGGGTCGGGCGATCGTGACCGACGGCCCCGAGGTCAAGGAGCGATAAGCGCCATACACCGACAGCCGACTCCCCGCCCATTGCAAGGCCAGTTCGAGGAGCCCTCTCGGCGCCTACACCAAGGCCGGGCGAAGGCGTCTTCATCAAGCTCCCCGGGAACCGAGCCTGTGGCGCCGGTCGAGGGAGAGACCTTCGATGGTGAGCTACTACGCCTACGCTGGGCTGACGCTGGTGGACGCGCCAAGCAGCAAAGCAGCCGAGTCTCGAGGAGGAGCAAGCTGAAGAAGCTGTCGCTCTACCGCGCCCGGCAGGCCAAGTTGGAGACCCAGAAGCACTTGTCGCGAGGGCAGGGAGCGGACATGGAGAAGCGCCAGAGGAGCTCCGAGCGCCAACCAAGAAGCTCTCCGCGACGAAAGCGTAAGCGCTGGGGCAACTTGCGTAAGAGCGCACGGCCTTTATCCTTGAGAAGGCCGCACCGAGGAGGAGCAGCGGCCGGCTGCCGAGAAGCTCTCCGCTGCAGAAAGCGAAATGACGCAGCGGAAGGTCAACCCGACAGCCACGAAGAAGACCTTGCTGCCGCCGAGGAGTCACTTGGCGGGCGCTCAGAAGCGAAGGATGCTGCCGCAGCTGCCGAGGCCGCCAAGGAAGAGCTGAAGGCGAAGGTGGCACAGCTGGAGGCCAGCCTTAAGAAGAGCGGCGAAGAGCTTGCGGTGCTCAAGCGTGAGCGTGAGAAGGACGCTTACACCCTTGGCGAGCTGCAGAGTCGTCTCGCTAATAGAGGCAAGGAGCTCGACGCCGCCAAGGATTCCAAGGCGGATCTTGAGCTGAAGCTGACCACCCTGACGCGGACGTTGGACGGCGCCAGAGAGCGGGAGGTGGGCTTGTTGGAGGCGATCAAGGCCAAGGAGGAGCTGCTAGCGAATGCTGCCTCCATCCAGAGCACCTTGAGGGAGAGCGTGGAGCACCGGATCAAGGTCTTGTGGACACCGCCGCCGACATCCACAACGAAATGATGGAGCCGGGATGGCGGACCTTGCATACTCCTCCGACGAGCATCTCCAACCTAGCGCCAAACTCAGTTTATTCTTCAAAGGCGTGGTGACGGGCCTCCAGCGACTCCGGGAAGAGGTCCCAAAGCAGCTGGCCGTGGAACCACGCCAGATCCGTGCAGGAGCCCTCGAGAATGTGTTGATAAAGGTGGCCTTCCGCAATCCGGGCCTCAACCTTAACGGCGTCCTCAGATCCTTGCCGCCAGATGCCAACGTGGAGGAGCTCAAAGCCCTTGTCGCACCCATTGTGGACAAGGTGAACAAGATCAAGCGGATTGAGGGCGACCGCGTAGACTAGGCCGCCAACTTTATATTTCCCTTGTCGCTGCTGATCATGTTTAGAACACTTTGTTAGATCAGCGACAAGTTATTTTGTAATATAATCTATCTTAGGCGATCAATGCAACGTTATTTCCTCTACTTGATTCCTTCCTTTGTACGTTTCTGCCTTACGCATTTGGGGGACTTGTCGGTGCGGGCACTTTTGCCGCAAGCGCTGAGTGCGGAACGTCAGCAGCCTGCTGGCAGTGCCGCCTCCGACAAGCAACCTTGTCGCGACTAGCTGCAGCTCACTTAAGTTGTTGAGCGGACTCGAAACAAAGTAAGGGCGCGACTAGCCGGCGAGTTGGTTCCTCTACACATGTGTTTTCCATACAAAGTACTATCATTCGAGGAAGATAACCTAAAATTTTAAAAATTGATTGCTCAAACTTTGGCAACTTAGCTTTTCTGTCTCTTACTTCCCGATGAGGCGAAACTTCCTCGAGCGATGCCTGGTCCATAGTATTATCTCATCCTCCCCCCCTGGCTAACTTGTGCGCGAGGGAGCCTTCCTTTCTTTGAGAAAAGAGAAAGAAGAGGAAATAAAGTTATGGAGCCTAGCGGCTCCATTCTGCTTACCGGGTGTGGTTGCTGCACAAAGTGTTAGCCAAAACATGCAATAGAATGATGAAAGCATGAATTTGACAAGTTGTGCGCAACACATGAGCTTTTATCGATGCATCGGGTCTCATACCGCTTTGTACAAAGGATTACATGCAACAGCGGCAAGACTTGTACAAAAGGTGGTTGCCGGAACGGGTTCCGCAACCGCGCTCTATGGGTAAAACTTACGAAGATGCTCAATGTTCCGTGAGTTGCTCACCGGAATGCCATCTTCGGTCTCAAAGCATGACAGCGCCAGGCCTAGTGACTCGTTTCACCCGATAAGGGCCTTCCCACTTCAAGGCCAACTTGTTTGAATTCTTGGCGGACTGAACGCTACCAAGAACAAGGTCGCCTTCCTCGAGACTTACGGCACTAACTCTGCGGCTATGGTAGCGACGCAAAGCTTGTTGGTGCCGAGTAGCTCGCGACAATGACTCGAAGACGATCCTCCTCAAGGAGCAGCGCGTCGTCTTGTCGCAGCTGCTCTTGCTCAAGCTCATCATAAGCGAGCACTCGAGGCGATCCATATACGAGTTCCGTGGGGAGAACTACCTCTGCTCCATAGACTAGAGCAAAAGGTGTCTGGCCGGTGGCTCGATTTGGCGTCGTCCTGATCGACCAAAGAACCATCGGCAGCTCCTCGATCCAGTTTCTTCCGCACTTGTGCAGCCTGTCGAAGTTCTCGGTCTTGAGCCCGCAAAGACTTCAACATTTGCCCTCTCTGCTTGACCGTTGCTTCTCGGGTGAGCAACAGAAGCAAAGCAGACCTTGGCGCCAAGGTCTTGGACGTACTGCATGAAGGTGCGACTCGTGAATTGTGTGCCGTTGTCGGTGATGATCCTGTTAGGGATTCCAAAACGGCAAACAATCGACCTGAAGAACTTGACTGCTAACTGTGCCGTCACCTTCCTCACTGCTTCCACTTCCAGCCACTTTGTGAACGTGTCGATGGCGACGCATAAGTATTCAAAGCCCCGACAGCTACCGGGAAGGGGCCGAGGATGTCGAGCCCCGCATCGGAAATGGCCGTGATAAAGGGATCGCCCGGAGAGCTTGAGCTGGCTGGTGTATCTGCTTGGAATGGAACTGCACGCTTCACACTTGGTTACTTGTGCAACAGCATCCCGGAGGGCTGTCGGCCGTAAGAAACCTTGCCGGAAAGCTTTGCCAGCAAGTGCTCTTGCACCAATGTGGTGACCACATATGCCTCCGTATCTCTCGCCAACAGCTTCCGGCCCATCTTCCCCGAATACACTTCAATTTCACACCGTTGAGTCTTCTTCTCGCATTATGCTATCGACAAACCGGTACATACTCGACCGCCGGGCTACTCTTTCCGCTTCTTCTTGCTCTTCGGAAGTTCTCCGTCTCAAGGAAATGGACAATCTGCTGCGCCCATGCCGGAGCTTGCGGCTCGACAACAAGGACTAAAGGCACATCTCGCCGCTGCGGAATATCAGCTTCCACGGCAAGGACCTGGCACCTGCGAGCTTGATGTTCCCGCAAGCTTGCCGAGCAAGACTTGTCGGGAGCGCCCGCTTTAACGAAACAAACCTGGGGCCTGCCGGAGCAGACCGCCTCAACACTGCTGGTGTTGATCTTGGGGACCTTTCGCAACGACGGCTTCGAAGCTCACGGAAAGTAGTCACCAGAGATCAACTTCCTCTTCTTGCTTTGTCCAGCTTGATGGTGTTACGGCTGGTTGAGTCAGCTTGAGCACAAAATCCCTGGTTCCACAGTGCAACTTAAGTCTGGCGCACTTTGACAAGCCGTCAAGAATATCATTCGAGCTCTTGGAACATGTTCCATTTGCAGGCTGTCAAAGTGCTCTTCTAGCTTCCTCACTTCATCAACGTAGGCTTCCATCAACGGACTCTAGTAATCTTTGTTCACTTGGCGGACGACAAGCTGCGAGTCACCCCTGACAATAAGCTTTTTGATCCCAAGGTCCACTGTGATCCTGAGACCGGCAAGCAAACCTTCATACTCTGCAGATTGTTTGTCGCTTGCTCCTTGGGAAAGTGCATCTGGACTACGTGATTTGAGGTGCTCCCCTGGGTGCGATAAGCACGCCAAGACCGGGCGCCTTTGCAGCGAGAAGGCACCATCAAAGTACATCAGCCACTCTTTGCTTGCTTCCTTGATGGGAATGCTCGCTCTCGGAATCTTCATCCGGCGTTGGCGCCCATTCTGCTATGAATTTCGCCAACGCCTCGCTTTGGATAGTTGATGTGCTTTCAAACTTGAGACCAAAGCTTGACAGCTCCAATGCCCACTCGACAATCCTGTCCGTTGCTTCTGGATTCTGCAGTATCCTCTTCAGCGGAAACCGAGTGACAACTGTGATCTCATGTGCTTGGAAGTAATGGCGCAGCTTTCTCGAGGCCATGAGGAGGCCGAAAAGCAATTTCTGCACACCAGAGTACCTTGACCTAGCCCCTTGCAGGAGGGAACTGACAAAGTAGACTGGGCGCTGCACCATCCTTTTCTGCATCTGGTCATGTGTCTGCGCGGATTCGTCCTTGTCGGGATCAGAGCTTGTCGGCGAAGCCCCCTGCTTGTCGCTGGATGTGCTTGCCGTGGTTGTCGGCTCGTCATCCGCCTCCCTCTCCGCTACTAATGCAGCACTAACCACTTGATTGGTTGCCGCTATATATAGCAGCAACTTCTCTTGTGGCTTAGGTGCGACAAGTGTTGGAGTGGAGGACAGTATCTCTTCAAGTCCTGCAAGCAGCCTCCGCTTCGAGTCCATTTCATTGGACCTGCCTTTTTCAAGATTTTGAAAACGACAAGGCACGCCAGCAGACCTAGAAATAAACTCGCCGAGAGCAGCTACGCAACCGCAAGTCTTCGTGACATCCTTGACGCGCTTTGGTGCTTCAATCTGCTCAATGGCCTTGATCTTGTCGGGATTAGCTTCAATCCCTCGTTGAGATGACGAAGAACCCGAGAAGCTTGCCGGAAGGGACTCCAAACACGCAGCTTCTCGGGTTGAGCTTGAGGTTGATCTTGCGCAGATTTGCAAAGGTCTCGCCCAAATCTTGAACCAGAGTTGCTTTGTCCTTGCTTTTGACCACTATGTCATCCATGTAGGCTTCTACATTTCGTGCATTTGTGGCTCAAAAGCATCATGGACTACCCTTGCAAATGTTGAACCAAAGATTCTTCAAACCGAAAGGCATCCGTATGAAACAAAGATGTGCCACATGGTGTGATGAATGCGGTCTTCTCCTCATCTTCTTCAGCCATGAAGATCTGATGGTATCTCGAGTATGCATCAAGAAACGAAGCAAATCACATCCAGCCATGGAGTCAACAATCTGGTCAATGCGCGGCAAGGAAATGGATCTTTGGGACAAGCTTTATTAACATCCGTGAAGTCAATACAAAGTCTCCATTTTCCATTTGCTTTGGCGCACGACTACGGATTGGCCAACCACGTAGGATGGAGCACTCCTCGACAAGGCCTGCCGCTTCCAGCTTCTTGATCTCTTCGCTATGAATTCTTGGCGCCCAACGCTCGCTTCCTCGACTTTTTGCTTGACGGGCCGCGCATGAGGACAAACGGCCAGCGGTGCTCAATCACTTTCACAGGAACACCGGGATGTCGACGGTTGCCATGCGAACACGCCGACATTCGCCTCAAGGAAAGCAACGAGCGCACCTTCCTATTTAGGGTCGAGAGAGGCACTGATGGTAAAGGTACCACCAGTGCCGTCCTCCTTGGCGGGCACCTTCTTGGTCTTTGGCGGAGCCACCATGTTCTTGCACTTGCCGGTGGAGCTCGATGGTGCGTCCTTGACGGTAGCGCATCACTCCGAAGAGGTGCGCTTGCCGGCGTAAGCATCAGAGCCCTTGCCGGACTTGGACTTCATCTTCTTCCCCCCGGGAGCTTCAGCGGCAAGTGTCTGGCAATCTGTCATGCCGCTGCATCCCGGTAGATCTTGTCGGCACAAATAAGGGCATCCTTCTTGTCGCCATGGACAGAGATGACGCTTATCGGGCCTGGCATCTTGAGTAGGTTGTAGGCGAGTGAGAGGCTGCCATGAACTTGGCGAAGTGCCGGATTTGCCAAGTATCCCATTGTAAGGCAATGGGAAATCGGCAACATCGAATGTGACCCTCTTAGTCCTAAAGTGCAGCTCGCTGCCAAATGTTACCGGCAACGTAATCTTCCCCTTCGGCTTGCTCCTTCCCGGATTGATTCCTTGGAAAGTGCTGGTCTCTTCGAGCTCGCTGTCAGGGATTTGAAGCTTCCGAGCACCGCGAGGAGATCAGATTCAAGCCGCCCCGCCACAACTAGCATTTGGTGACCTTGAGGTTGCGGATGGTTGGTGAGACCAACATTGGCAAGCACCCGACCGCAGCTTATGCGATCGTGGTGGTCCTCAATATCAAAAATGATAGGCGTCTTTGGACCACTTCAGAGGCTTGCGTGACTCTACGGATGGTTCCGCTGCATTGACCTCCCGCATCCATTGCTTGAGTTGGCGGTGGAGGTATGCAGGAAGCTTACCTCCGCTAACGCAGAGGACCTCTCGTGGCTTTCTCAAACTCCTGCTCATCAGCCGCCGTCTTCCATATCTTCGTCGTCGTCATCATCTTCATCCTTGTCGCGCCGGGAGGTCTGTCTCCTTGCCGCTGCTTGGCCTTGCCGCGGCGTCCTCCCGCCGGACGCTTTGCTTGCTCCCCAAGCACCTTCCTCGGGCCTTCTCCTTGTCGCGCCCGTACTCAGCTCTCATTGCTCGACCATTGCTCGACCTTCTTGCAGCTCGAGGTCGTGGCCCTTGGTGCGGTGGATCTTGCGATCGCTTGCCGGAGCCGTCCCGCTTGTCGGCGGCCGCCACCGACCGGTGGTTGGCGCCACCGCAACCTCCTTGCCGGAGCCACCAGCCTTGGCGTTCTTGTCGCCACCTCCGCTTGCGGACCGCTCAACAGCTAGCACTTCTCTACCTTTCTTCTTCCTTGCCTGCTCGCCACGGCCCTTCTTTGCCGGGCGGTGTCCTCACTGTCCGATCCTCGCTTCGCATTCTCTCCCTGGAGTCTCCTCCTTCCTCGGTAGGCACACTTGTCGGCCAAGGCGCATAGCTCACCGACATCCTTGACTTTGCACATCGCCATCTCCTCCTCATCCCGCGGTTCCGCACATTCTCGATGAAATGCGCCGATCACCGCGGCAGGTGGACGCTCACGATGTTGTAGTGCACACGGCTGAATCTCAATGAACTTGCGCAGGACTCTCCTTCCTTCCGGGCGGCAGATGAAGGTCACTCTCTTGGCCATGAGGCTTGTGGCCACCGTGAAGGCGCCAACAAACCGATGGAACAGATTCTGCCCAAGAAGATATGGAGCTGTCCGCAAGTGCATGAGCCAAGATCTGACGTTGGGCTTGAGCACGGCGGGAAGTAGTTGGCGAGGATCTTGTCGCCCCGTCCCCCGCAGCTCGCACCGCGATGGTGTAGATGCCGAGGAACTCCAACGGATGCGCCCTGCCATCATACTTCTCCCAAGACGCTCTGGTTTGAAGTTTTTCCGGCTGAGCCATCGACTTGCCGCAGCTCACGAGTGAACGCAGGGCAACCTACACCGCACGGCAAGTTGCCCGGCTCCTCCGGGCGCCGCGCATGTCAACAGAAGGCCCAGCGCGATTGTCGGACCGACGCTACACTTCTCTTCGGTGCTCGATGCGAAGTTCGAGCGCCCTCTTGTTGTCGCTCATGAAGAATCTTGGCGCTGATCGCGGCGAAGCTCGCGGATCGGACGACGCGGTGGAGTCGCTGCCGAGGTGGATCCGTGAGTCGGGCGATCTTGGCCTTCGTGGGCGGAGAGTGCACGGTGGTTGCACCTCCGACAGCCTGCCGCCACCGGCTCGTGCCTTGCCGCCTCACCGCGGCAATGATGGCGTTGGTTGCCGCGAGTGTCGCCATGGCAAAGCCGATGAGGCTCTGGATAGTGGCCCTCCACTCGTCGACCTTGTCGGCCGCTGGAGGGTAGTCGAGGAGCAGCTGAGCTCTTGCCAGAGCTTCTGCTGGAGTAGTGGGTGGCATTGGCGAACGGTGCGAGGAGCGGGATATGCTCTGACTTCTAACTATGTTAGAAGGAGCAGCACCCGTCGAGCGACCGTATCTCACTCGTGTACAAGATGTTGGCGCGCATGCTAGTCTTGAGGGTCTCGATCCAGCGAACGTATGGCATTCTGAACGCCATGACGTTGTTGGTCCCGCGTCTCCTGAGATGGGCGTGGGGGATGCGCGGACGCCGAGGTTTGCGGGGCTTTGTCCTCGGACTTGGCAACGTCGCGAGCACCTTCGTCGGCGCCCGTTCCTCCGCCAGCGTCTGCCCCACCACCCGCTTTGCTGCGGTGAGGGTGGGTACGACGCGGATGGTTTCGCTGCCGAAGCCTTCTTCTTCGGTGGCATGTTGAGGAAGATGTTGAGGATGCTGCTCGTGTGAACGCCGGATCAGATTCACACGGCCACGACGCCCCCTACCTGGCGCGCCAAAGATGTCGGGGAGGCTGATCGTACCCACGAACACCTATGGGGCCGGCGGACCAGGCCCCTTTGTGGTTCGGAGGGGGGCGGAGATCGCACGAAGAGCGGATCATGGCGAGGCACACGAGCAGTTTACCCAGCTTCGGAGCTCTCCGGAGAGATAAAACTCCTATTGCTGCTTGTTTGATGTATTGTGTTCTTGCCAGGGAGCGATGAGAGCTACAAAACCTAGCGTGGGTGTATCTGGTCTCGAGTGAGTCGAATGAACCGAACCGAACCGAACCCTTTCTACGTTGCGCATGGGCCTCCTTTTATATGCTCAAGGGGTCTCCGGCGTGGCAACATAGGCGGGTGTACAAATGTAAAAACAGGAGTTGGTACACCTACTCGAACAAAGTGTACGATGCAAAATACCTAACTCGACGGCAAGGGACAAAAGCAATAAATGCCCGTCGCTGTCGCCCAAACAAAGGCAACAGACCGTCAGGTGTGCCTCCGCTCGCCACGATGGCAAGCTTGTTAGCGCCGCTTATCGCTGCTCTCCGCTGGCTGCACAGCCTCTTGACACGCGCGCATGGAACGGTCCCATGGCGACACGTCGCTGGATGAGCTGGAGCGGAGATGGAGAGAGGTTGCTTGCCGCGGCAAGCGCCTTGCTGCAGCCGAATCCTTGTCGCGTCCGGAGGCTTGTCGCGCTCCGAGCCTTCCCGGCAAGCTCCTCTTGCCGGGCCTTGTCTTCTGCATGCCTTGAGTGGCCTTCCGACAAGCTCCTCTTGCCGGGCCTTGTCTTCTTAAGCAAATACATTGTTCTTGAATGGCTCCAAAGGAGCCACGGAGGATCTTGGCGGTGACGAGGCAAACCTCTGCCGCTGGTGTCAGCAATCGTCCTGTGCACGAAGCACGGGATACTAGGGTACCCCTACTCTAGTACACCGACAGGAGGCAAAGCACGGTCGTGAAGCTAGTAGCGATCAAGAAGTGATCCTGAAACTACTTACGTCAAACATAACTCCAACATCGTGTTCACTTCCCGGACTCCGCCGAGAAGAGACCATCACGGTTACACACGCAGTTGATGTATTTTAATTAAGGTCAACTTCGGGTTTTCTACAAACCGGACATTAACAAATTCCCATCTGCCTCATAACCGCGGCACGGCTTTGAAAGATAATACCCTGCAGGGTGTCCCAACTTAGCCCATTATAAGCTCTCACGGTCAACGGCGATATTCCTTCTACCGGGAAGACCCGATCAGTCTCGGAATCCCGGACTACAAGACATCTCGACAATGGTAAAACAAGACCAGCAAAACCGCCCGAATGTGCCGACAAATCCCGATAGGAGTCGCACGTACCTCGTTCTCAGGGCACATCGGATTGTCCAAACTTCCGGTAGGCGAGCCCAGAGTTGCTCCTGGTGGCCATCGGCGGCTGACAGTTTGGACCAACACTCGAAGGAGCACTGGCCCGGGGGTTTAAAATAAAGATGACCCTTGAGTCTGCAGAACCCAAGGGAAAAAGGCTTAGGTGGCAAATGGTAAAACCAATGTTGGGCCTTGCTGGAGGAGTCTTATTCAAAGCGAACTGTCAAGGGGGTCCCATAAATCACCCAACCGTGTAAGGAACGCAAAATCCGGGAACATAATACCGATATGACGGAAACTAGGGCGGCAAGAGTGGAACAAAACACCAGGCATAAGGCCGAGCCTTCCACCCTTTACCAAGTATATAGATGCATTAATTAAATAAGATATATTGTGATATCCCATGAAGTAAACATGTTCCAATAAGGAACAACATCTCCATGTTCCAACAAGGAACAAACTTCATCTTCGCCTGCAACTAACAACGCTATAAGAGGGGCTGAGCAAAGCGGTAACATAGCCAAACAACGGTTTGCTAGGAAAGGATGGTTAGGGCTTGACATGGCAATATGGGAGGCATGATAAGCAAGTGATAGGCATCGTAGCATAGGCATAGCAAAAGAGCGAGCATCTAGCAAGCAAAGATAGAAGTGATTTCGAGGGTATGGTCATCTTGCCTGAAATCCCGCAAGGAAGAAGAACGAGTCCATGAAGAAGACAAGCGGACGTAGTCGAATGAATCCTCACAACTCCGGAACGAAACCGAAGCTAACGAGAGAAGCAACCCGGAAACAAACAAACAACATAGTAAACACACAAGCATAAACATGTCATGATGCACAAACAAGTATGATGCATGTCCGGTTTAATGAGGCATGGCATGACAATATGCACAAACAAAACTACAAGTTAAATGGAGCGCAATATGCAACGAGTTGCATATTGACGAAACACCACATCAATTATTTAGTTCTCTCTCGGTTATGTACCCAACAATGTTAAATATTATTAAACATGGCAAGAGATGAAGCATAATTAAACTAGCTATTTAGGCAAGTTTAAGTGAGGCCGGGAACAACAAACAACAAATTCCGGAAAATCCCCACATGTTATTTTGCAATTAATGCAAACACAATTTTAAGCATTTAAATGTTGTTATCATGATGCGGATGACATATACAAATTTTATGCCATTTTTATGTAAATGTTGACATGAGCAAGATACTAGGCATTTGTCACCGTGGCGGAAAGAAAGGGTGTCACGGCGATGAATCCGAAAATGATGCCACGGCAACATATCGGTTCCGGTAGCTCATGGAGATACCGGTGCAAAAGGAGGCGTGCGGATGTGCGAAACATGCTAGAGATGGTGGGGTGCTCCCGACTACCGGGTTCCCACGGGTTAGTGGCATGGAAACGAGTGACAATTCGGACACGGTGCAAACACAAACATCTCATACAACATGCATTAGTTCACGGGCGTCGTTTCGGTGGTTATACCTTCAAAGCGTGCATTTCGGAGTGGGTCGAGTTCAACGAAGGAAGTAGTGGTACACGGGTCGTAGTGGAAGTAGTCATTCTCGCGGCGGTAGTGGAAGTAGTGGTACACGGCGACGGTAGTGGAAGTAGTGGTTCACGTTTCGTAGATGAAGTAGTTGTTCATGATCCGTAGATGTTCGGGGTCACCACAAGGAACTTGTCGAAACCAGGGTCTCGGTCGTCGGTATAGGTACTTGGTGAAATCCACGGGTGTCGATGGTTGTACATGGTCTTCACATTGTAGTCTGACTTGGCGATTCCAAAACGTTCATCGGTAGTGGAACTTGGCGGTCTCGACGGTCGTCGTCGTACTTGTCGAAAGAAATCCACCGAGGCGGTCTTGTGTCCCTGGATTCAGTGGCCTTGGCAACGACAAAAGGGGCAGCATCACGTAGCATGCTTGGCGAGGGGCTACAAGTGAGAGGCCATGGCAGCGGCAAGGCGAAAGCAAGACCAAAGACGAGTCATGGACAGAGGAGGTGCTGCCGGGCGCTGATGGTGGTGGAGCAGGGAAGTCAACCTGGCTTGCGCGTGGCCTGCGGTGGAGGTCAACTCCGACAGGACGGGCCAAGGCAGCGGAGGCCAGCCAGATCTCGACGGGGTTGGAGGAGGAGTGCGCTCAGCAGTTGAAGACGAACGGCGACGGCGGCACTCTAGGCAGCAGCAGGCGCTGGGACGGCAGGGCGTCCCCGACCTCCCGAGCACAACGGGCAGCGAGGAGGGGTGGAGACGCGAGCTGCACGCTGCTGTGGACGGCGCCGAGCGCCATGGCTGAGGGAGCAGATGAGGGGGCGAAGCAGAGGAGGAGGCTTGGGCGCTGGAGGGAACCGCAAGGCAAGAAGGCGCGGCGGCGGCTATGGCCTCGACGAGGGGGTCGGGCGCGAGGATCTGCTCCTCTCTCTTTCTCTGTGGGAGGCAGCGCGAGGGAGGAGACGAGAGGGAGATGGGGATCAGGCGATGGGTGTGTGGCAGCGCAGGAGGAGAAAGAAGGGAGAGATGGGGATCGGGCAGGGGGGTTCGGGCTAGGGTTAGGAGGGATTGGTGGGGGCGGCTGGGCCTTGGCCTTGGGCCGGCGCGGGAGGTTGGGAGGCCCAGGCTGCTGGGCTCCTTCTCTCTCTCTCTTTTTCTCTAATTCTCTTTTCAAAACAGAAAATAAAGAGAAAGAAAAAGGGAAGAAAAGAAAGGTTAGAGAAAGAGTTGAGACGGGATAATTTTCACGGACTCGTAAAATGTGCACGGTCCATGAAAAATAGGAGTGGCAAGATTGCAGGAATTAAATTCAAAGTCATTTGAATTTAATTCAAAAGGTTTGAGCAAGGACTAGGAATTAGAGGTTTCCAAAATGTTGGGATTTTTGGTGGAGCTCCTAAGATGATGAAAGAATAAATGGCAAAGTTGGAGATCAAGAATTAAGACGACAAAGGCATTAGGATATTTAGTAAGTGTGTTTGCGGTAAATCCAAATAATTGGAATATTTACTATAGCTCTCTAAATATCAAGAGGATATGTTTTAAAGAGAATCACCATGTGAATTCCCTCGATTTAAATGGATCAAAGATCCATGCCATTTATTTAGTTGAGTTGCAAAAGATTGATGAGATGATGGCATGATGACATGATGCAATGCAAAAATAAAAAAGGGCAGGCACAAATGAAACACACGGCGAAACCCGGAATATATGGAAGTCTTCTCGAGCATCGGTCTCGGGGCGTTACAACACTCCACCACTACGAGAGGATCTCGTCCCGAGATCTGGGATGGCACTGGAGAGAAACGGAAGAGGAAGAGGTAAAACTAAGTTGCTTCTTTGACAAACGAAAGTGAAACCAATGAACCTCGAGAGGTTGAAAACTTGATAGAATAACACAATAGAGTTGAACGAAATTGAGAGCATTCCAGTAGAAAATAGAAACAAGGAACACCATGTGAACCTTGGGGGTTGCAAAGCTATGAATGACGATTACAATGGACAAGAAGGAATTGGAACCACTCTGGTTGAAACGAGATAAGAATGAATAAGAATGATATAATTTTGGCAGCACTCATTTGTAAATGGAAGGAATTGAACATGAACTTGAAAAGATGGGATGACACTTGATGAAATCAACAACACACCGCCTCCTAACTATTGAAAGAATGGCACAAGGGGTAAGAAAGATTTCAGACAGCTCTCCGGTTGAGGAAGCAGGCAAAACTTGATAAGATGAGAGCACTCGAATGAAAACATGACACTCCGAGTAAACAGAGAAGCAAGGAGAAGAACATGATCTTGACAAAACAAGATGATGGGTCGAAGAGAGCAACATCACAATGCCTTCGGAACGAAAGAACAGAATGTAGATTGTTGGGACAAAGGGACGGAGAAGAAAATGACAACTTCTACCACAAATGAATTTGAAAGAAACATCCTTACGAGGAAGGCTAGAACGGAGTTGTTGAAAAATCAACAATGAAAAGAATAAACTTGTAGTGGTCTTATGGAAACAACTCAAAACTTACAGGTGAATACATGCCACTCCGAAAAACAATTGATTGCTTGAGAGCAACACGGAGATGAAAACTTGATTCACGAGAGAATAGGAGAAAACTTGGATCATTGATAAGCACCACAATTGGCAACATTCCTTCGGAAAGGCTTTAGGTGAAATCTAAACCAAGATAACTCCAAGTAAGAGATTAATGGATTTAAATATCTCATTCTTGACAACAAATGAATCATGAAACATGAATGAAACTGTCAAAATGACATAACACCACCTCAAAAGATAAGGTCGAAATAATTGCACTTCGGAATGCAAGATGAAGAATGCTTGAACTCCTCAAAACAAAACATGTGTTAAGCACCATGTTTATTTTGAAGTATGGCTTGACGGATCTTAACTCCGAGAGAAATCTTGATGAACAAATGAAGAATGAAAAGAATCCTTGACGAAGCACCATGTAGAGCCTCCATGAAGAACTCCGGTAAGAAAAGGATGATAAGAAGGAAGAGAAGTTGACAACACAAGGTGAAGCCTTGCAGTGATAAGATGAAGCTTTGAAATGATATAACCGAGAAAACTTTGAACTCCGGAAAGAAAAGATGAAGCATCTCGGACCGAGAATGTGATATGATGAACAAACTCCGGAAAGAAGAAACTAGATCACTTGGATGAACCAATAATAAGAATTATGTTATGCGTATCCTTCACCAATTTAGATTGATGACAAGCAACGGATTAGGCATACTACTTATTCTCGTTGAAAAAAAGGATTGAAGAGAGATATTGCTCAACTTGGGAAGGTCTACAACGATCCGCCGGTAGGATTTGGGAAGAACGAATGAATCTATATAATAACGAAGGAAGAGAACTCTTGAACGAACCACCGTAAGAATTGAAAAAGAAAGTAGCAAAGGCACAATTCACCGTGAAGAATTAGAAAACGAATGAATACGCTTGAGAGAATTTAGATACAAGAGAATGAAGAGATCATGAACTGATTAGAGGATATTTGAATGATTCTCCGGTAAGATTTGGAGAACAAGAGTTGAACGCTTGAATGAATAATTCTGAGATGATGGGCTCCGGAGAATCAAACTGAAAAGACTCCTGAAATGCTCCGGATGGGTTAAAAGAATTCTCACAATCGAAAATAATTATGAGAGGATGGCATCAAGCTAGAACCATGAATCTTGAAGAAAATGGAGCAAGATTAAAGAGAAACTCTTCTTCGGTCTTCAAAATTCGAGAATGACGACGAGAAACACCACCATGAATTGTTGAGGCACTCCAGAATGAAAATTAGAAAGGTTGAACCAACGATGAAAAGAATTTGAAAGATCTTGGAGAAAGCCATGACTGATGAAAGCCCATTCTTACTTCAAACTTAGAAAAGAATTTTAGAAGCTCTGGAAAATTTAGAAGAGTTAGGTAAGATACTGGAAAAAGACCTGTGGGTTAGGGCCCACTCAAAAGAACCACCGTTGAACGATTGCTTGAAAAGAGAGATTGCACCGGTTGAATTAAATGGGTTGAATGATATAGCATCCTCAAAAGAACTTGAGTGAATTGAGAATGGAAACTTGAATCTTCAGAGATATCTTCAACACTCCGGAACAAATGAATAGCGAGAGGTGAATGATTAATTGGTGCATCGGAATGGGAAAGCATTGTGAAAAGAGGAAAAGGGATAAGATCAACACCGAAATCTTGAATTAAATCCACCGGAGAAGAAAATTAGAATGGAACAATGATAAGGTTGAAGCTTCCTTAGCGTCTTCATGAGAAATCACCGGATAAAACATTAAAGGAAAAGAATGAAGAAACTTCACTCAATAAAATGGATACTTGATTAAGAAATCTGAGTCCTTGAAGAAAAAGGGGTGGGAGGGTGGGAAAACAAAGGCAACTTGGGTCGGATGAAATGAACACCGTTGAGAAAAAGCTTAGAATTGATCTTGCGAATGTTGGAATGATCGGATTTAATTGGAGAGAAGCACACAGTTGGAAAGGATTGAAAAGGCGACCTTGATGAACAAGAAGGATTAGCATCCACATAGAATTATGAGAACACCGTTTAGAATAAGGTATGGAATCAACACTTGGCATTGAAGCAACTTGAATACCACAAAACGGAACAAAAACAAAGGATTTGGCTTGCAGAATTAGCCGGAAACAAACATATGATAGATCCCATATCGTATCATGTGTGTGTTGGAAAGATATCCTACGAGATACTTGAATTCCCACTTATAAATTCCCGAAACTTTCTGGTTATGCAATCTGGTGTTGGGGATACAGGGGACACAAAATATATCACCCAAACTAACAATACCTAGATCCAAATTGTATCCATCCTTCAACACATAACCAAGAAACCTTCGAAATCGCTTACCTCGACCTTGAAAAGCATCCGTTATACGAAGTCATGGCAATACTCCCGA
This sequence comes from Aegilops bicornis, assembly GCA_021605145.1. Lineage (NCBI taxonomy): Eukaryota > Viridiplantae > Streptophyta > Magnoliopsida > Poales > Poaceae > Aegilops > Aegilops bicornis. The sequence goes on from CM038672.1 coordinate 304,017,360, forward strand.
ACTCGCCCCAAGATCGGGTTATCGGGTTATCTCACCAACAACTGTACAAAAGAGATTTTGATGTCGGCAAAGCTCGATATTCCGTAATCGCAACGATAAAATTGTGACGACAACACCTCGGAGCTCAACTCCCGGGACACCGCCACAACCCCTAAATGTCGAGGCACCAAGAACAATGTTCTCGTCACAAAACCATCGGAACGATTCCAAGATACCCACGTGATCCTAAAAAAATTTTAGTGGAATTTGAGGAGAGAAGAGTCAAAACTTCTACGTCAGGAGACCTCACCAGAGCGACGAAGGGATTGATGAGTAAAAAGAATCCTACTCTCCGATAAATAAAATCCTAAGACTCAAAACATTTTTGTTCTAGACTCAACAACGCCAAAGAAACAATCAAGCGGGGCTCCTAAGTCAGGGATGGCTCTGATTACCAACTTGTAATGCCCTCGATGCGGCTATATCTCCCACGTGTCGAAGCACGACTTAGAGGAATAACCGCATTGAAAGCAATGTCGCAAGTGAGGTAATCTTCACACAACCCATGTAATACATAAGGGAAAGAGATACATACTTGGCTTACAATTGCCACTTCACACAATACATGAGTAAAGCATTACATCATACAGATACAATCAAGGTCCGACTACGAAACCAAAATAAAAGAAGACTACCCCAAATGCTACACAGATCCCTGATCGTCCCAACTTGGCTCCACTCATCGATCAACTGAAACGAAACAACACAATGAACAAGATCTTCATCGAGCTCCTCCTTGAGCTCTAAAAGGCCACCTGCACGGTTTCATCGGCACCGCAAACTGGTTTTGAAGTATCCGTGAGTCTCGGGGTGTCAGCAATCTCACACCCGCGAGATCAAGACTATTTAAGCTTATAGGTAGGAGAAGGTAGTGAGGTGGAGCTGCAGCAAGCGACTAGCATATATGGTGGCTTCCATACGCAAAAGAGAGCGAGAAGAGGAGGCGAAGCACGGTCGTGAAGCTAGTAGCGATCAAGAAGTGATCCTGAAACTACTTACGTCAAACATAACTCCAACACCGTGTTCACTTCCCGGACTCCGCCGAGAAGAGACCATCACGGTTACACACGCGGTTGATGTATTTTAATTAAGGTCAACTTCGGGTTTTCTACAAACCGGACATTAACAAATTCCCATCTGCCTCATAACCGCGGGCACGGCTTTCGAAAGATAATACCCTGCAGGAGTGTCCCAACTTAGCCCATTATAAGCTCTCACGGTCAACGAAGAATATTCCTTCTACCGGGAAGACCCGATCAGTCTCGGAATCCCGGACTGCAAGACATCTCGACAATGGTAAAACAAGACCAGCAAAGCCTCCCGAATGTGCCGACAAATCCCGATAGGAGTCGCACGTACCTCGTTCTCAGGGCACACCGGATTGGTCAAAATTCTGGTAGGCGAGCCCAGAGTTGCCCCTGGTGGCCACCGGCGGCTAACAGTTTGGACCAACACTCGAAGGAGCACTGGCCCGGGGGTTAAAATAAAGATGACCCTTGAGTCTGCAGAACCCAAGGGAAAAAGGCTTAGGTGGCAAATGGTAAAACCAATGTTGGGCCTTGCTGGAGGAGTCTTATTCTAAGCTTAACCGTCAAGGGGTCCCATAAATCACCCAACCGTGTAAGGAACGCATAAAATCCGGGAACATAATACCGATATGACGGAAACTAGGGCGGCAAGAGTGGAACAAAACACCAGGCATAAGGCTGAGCCTTCCACCCTTTACCAAGTATATAGATGCATTAATTAAATAAGATATATTGTGATATCCCATGAAGTAAACATGTTCCAATAAGGAACAACATCTCCATGTTCCAACAAGGAACAAACTTCATCTTCGCCTGCAACTAACATCGCTATAAGAGGGGCTGAGCAAAGCGGTAACATAGCCAAACAACGGTTTGCTAGGAAAGGATGGTTAGGGGCTTGACATGGCAATATGGGAGGCATGATAAGCAAGTGATAGGCATCGTAGCATAGGCATAGCAAAAGAGCGAGCATCTAGCAAGCAAAGATAGAAGTGATTTCGAGGGTATGGTCATCTTGCCTGAAATCCCGCAAGGAAGAAGAACGAGTCCATGAAGAAGACAAGCGGACGTAGTCGAACGAATCCTCACAACTCCGGAACGAAACCGAAGCTAACGAGAGAAGCAACCCGGAAACAAACAAACAACATAGTAAACACACAAGCATAAACATGTCATGATGCACAAACAAGTATGATGCATGTCCGGTTTAATGAGGCATGGCATGACAATATGCACAAACAAAACTACAAGTTAAATGGAGTTTAATATGCAACGAGTTGCATATTGACTAAACACCACATCAATTATTTAGTTCTCTCTCGGTTATGTACCCAACAATGTTAAATATTATTAAACATGGCAAGAGATGAAGCATAATTAAACTAGCTATTTAGGCAAGTTTAAGTGAGGCCGGGAACAACAAACAACAAATTCCGGAGAATCCCCACATGTTATTTAGCAATTAATGCAAACACAATTTTAAGCATTTAAATGTTGTTATCATGATGCGGATGACATATACAAATTTTATGCAATTTTTATGCAAATGTTGACATGAGCAAGATACTAGGCATTTGTCACCGTGGCGGAAAGAAAGGGTGTCAGGGCGATGAATCCGAAAATGATGCCACGGCAACATATCGGTTCCGGTAGCTCATGGAGATACCGTGCAAAAGGAGGCGCGATGTGCGTAAACATGCTAGAGATGGTGGGGTGCTCCCGACTACCGGGTTCCCACGGGTTAGTGGCATGGAAACGAGTGACAATTCGGACACGGTGCAAACACAAACATCTCATACAACATGCATTCGTTCACGGGCGTCGTCTCGGTGGTTATACCTTCAAAGCGTGCATTTCGGAGTGGGTCGAGTTCAACGAAGGAAGTAGTGGTACACGGGTCGTAGTGGAAGTAGTCATTCTCGCGGCGGTAGTGGAAGTAGTGGTACACGGCGACGGTAGTGGAAGTAGTGGTTCACGTTTCGTAGATGAAGTAGTTGTTCATGATCCGTAGATGTTCGGGGTCACCACAAGGAACTTGTCGAAACCAGGGTCTCGGTCGTCGGTATAGGTACTTGGTGAAATCCACGGGTGTTCAGTAGTTGTACATGGTCTTCATGTTGTAGTCTGACTTGGCGATTCCAAAACGTTCATCGGTAGTGGAACTTGGCGGTATCGACGGTCGTCGTGGTACTTGTCGAAAGAAATCCACCGAGGCGGTCTTGTGTCCCTGGATTCAGTGGCCTTGGCAACAACAAAAGGGGCGGCATCACGTAGCATGCTTGGCGAGGGGCTACAAGTGAGAGGCCATGGCAGCGGCAAGGCGAAAGCACCAAAGACGAGTCATGGACAGAGGAGGTGCTGCCGGGCGCCGATGATGGTGGTGGAGCAGGGAAGTCAACGCGGCTCAAGGTGGCCTGCGGTGGAGGTCAACTCCGGCTGTGGACGGGCCAAGGCAGCAGAGGCCAGCCGGATCTCGACGGGGTTGGAGGAGGAGTGCGCTCAGCAGTTGAAGACGAACGGCGACAGTGCGGCACTCTAGGAAGCAGCAGGCGCGGGACGGCAGGGGCGTCCCTGACCTCCGGAGCACAACGGGGCAGCGAGGAGGGGTGGAGACGCGAGCTGCACGCGCTCACGGACGGCGCCGAGCGCCATGGCTGAGGAAGCAAATGAGGGGGCGAAGTAGAGGAGGAGGCTTGGGCGCTGGAGGGAACCGCAAGGCAAGAAGGCGCGGCGGCGGCTATGGCCTCGACGAGGGGGTCGGGCGCGAGGCTCTGCTGCTCTCTCTTTCTCTGTGGGAGGCAGCGCGAGGGAGGAGACGAGAGGGAGATGGGGATCAGGCGATGGGTGTGTGGCGGCGCAGGAGGAGAACGAAGGGAGAGATGGGGATCGGGCAGGGGGGTTCGGGCTAGGGTTAGGAGGGATTGGTGGGGGCGGCTGGGCCTTATCCTTGGGCCGGCGCGGGAGGTTGGGAGGCCCAGGCTGATGGGCTCCTTCTATCTCTCTCTTTTTCTCTAATTCTCTTTTCAAAACAGAAAATAAAGAGAAAGAAAAAGGGAAGAAAACAAAGGTTAGAGAAAGAGTTGGGCACGGGGATAATTTTCACGGATTCGTAAAAATGTGCACGGTCCATGAAAAATAGGAGTGGCAAGATTGTAGGAATTAAATTCAAAGTCATTTGAATTTAATTCAAAAGGTTTGAGCAAGGACTAGGAATTAGAGGTTTCCAAAAATGTTGGGATTTTGGTGGAGCTCGGAAGATGATGAAAGAATAAATGGCAAAGTTGGAGATCAAGAATTAAGACAACAAAGGCATTAGGATATTTTGTAAGTGTGTTTATGTAAATCCAAATAATTGGAATATTTACTATAGCTCTCTAAATATCGAGAGGATATGTTTTAAAGAGAATCACCATGTGAATCCCTCGATTTAAATGGATCAAAGATCCATGCCATTTATTTAGTTGAGTTGCAAAAGATTTATGAGATGATGGCATGATGACATGATGCAATGCAAAAATAAAAAGGGCAGGCACAAATGAAACACACGGCGAAACCGGGAATATATGGAAGTCTTCTCGAGCATCGGTCTCGGGGCGTTACAACACTCCACCACTACGAGAGGATCTCGTCCCGAGATCTGGGATGGCACCGGAGAGAAACGGAAGAGGAAGAGGTAAAACTAAGTTGCTTCTTTGACAAACGAGTGAAACCAATGAACCTCGAGAGGTTGAAAACTTGAAAGAATAACACAATAGAGTTGAACGAAATTGAGAGCATTCCAGTAGAAAATAGAAACAAGGAACACCATGTGAACCTTGGGGGTTGCAAAGCTATGAATGACGATTACAATGGACAAGAAGGAATTGGAACCACTGGTTGAAACGAGATAAGAATGAATAAGAATGATATAATTTTGGCAGCACTCCGACTGTAAATGGAAGGAATTGAACATGAACTTGAAAAGATGGGATGACACTTGATGAAATCAACAACACACTGCCTCCGGAACTATTGAAAGAATGGCACAAGGGGTAAGAAAGATTTCAGACAGCTCTCCGGTTGAGGAAGCAGGCAAAACTTGATAAGATGAGAGCACTCGAATGAAAACATGACACTCCGAGTAAACAGAGAAGCAAGGAGAAGAACATGATCTTGACAAAACAAGATGATGGGTCAAGAGAGCAACATCACAATGCCTTGAACGAAAAGAACATAATCTAGATTGTTGGGACAAAGGGACGGAGAAGAAAATGACAACTTCTACCACAAATGAATTTGAAAGAAACATCCTTACGAGGAAGGCTAGAACGGAGTTGTTGAAAAATCAACAATGAAAAGAATAAACTTGTAGTGGTCTTATGGAAACAACTCAAAACTTACAGGTGAATACATGCCACTACTAAAAACAATTGATTGCTTGAGAGCAACACGGAGATGAAAACTTGATTCGCCGAGAGAATAGGAGAAAACTTGGATCATTGATAAGCACCACAATTGGCAACATTCCTTCGGAAAGGCTTTAGGTGAAATCTAAACCAAGATAACTCCAAGGAAGAGATTGATGGATTTAAATATCTCATTCTTGACAAACAAATGAATCATGAAACATGAATGAAACTGTCAAAATGACATAACACCACCTCAAAAGATAAGGTCGAAATAATTGCACTTCGGAATGCAAGATGAAGAATGCTTGAACTCCTCAAAACAAAACATGTGTTGAGCACCATGTTTATTTTGAAGTATGGCTTGCCGGATCTTAACTCCGAGAGAAATCTTGATGAACAAATGAAGAATGAAAAGAATCCTTGACGAAGCACCATGTAGAGCCTCCATGAAGAACTCCGGTAAGAAAAGGATGATAAGAAGGAAGAGAAGTTGACAACACAAGGTGAAGCCTTGCAGTGATAAGATGAAGCTTTGAAATGATATAACCAAGAAAACTTTGAACTCCGGAAAGAAAAGATGAAGCATCTCGGACCGAGAATGTGATATGATGAACAAACTCCGGAAAGAAGAAACTAGATAACTTGGATGAACCAATAATAAGAATTATGTTATGCGTATCCTTCACCAATTTAGATTGATGACAAGCAACGGATTAGGCATACTACTTATTCTCGTTGAAAAAAAGGATTGAAGAGAGATATTGCTCAACTTGGGAAGGTCTTCAACGATCCGCCGTAGGATTTGGGAAGAACGAATGAATCTATATAATAACGAAGGAAGAGAACTCTTGAACGAACCACCGTAAGAATTGAAAAAGAAAGTAGCAAAGGCACAATTCACCGTGAAGAATTAGAAAACGAATGAAGACGCTTGAGAGAATATAGATACAAGAGAATGAAGAGATCATGAACTGATTAGAGGATATTTGAACGATTCACCGGTAAGATATGGAGAACAAGAGCTGAACGCTTGAATGAATAATTCTAAGATGATGGGCTTCGGAGAATCAAACTGAAAAGACTCCTGAAATGCTCCGGGTGGGTTAAAAGAATTCTCACAATCGAAAATAATTATGAGAGGATGGCATCAAGCTAGAACCATGACTCTTGAAGAGAATGGAGCAAGATTAAAGAGAAACTCTTCTTCGGTCTTCAAAATTCGAGAATGACGACGAGAAACACCACCATGAATTGTTGAGGCATTCCGGAATGAAAATTAGAAAGGTTGAACCAACGATGAAAAGAATTTGAAAGATCTTGGAGAAAGCCATGACTGATGAAAGCCCATTCTTACTTCAAACTTAGAAAAGAATTTTAGAAGCTCTGGAAAATTTAGAAGAGTCAGGTAAGATACTGGAAAAAGACCTGTGGGTTAGGGCCCACTCAAAAGAACCACCGTTGAACGATTGCTTGAAAAGAGAGATTGCACCGGTTGAATTAAATGGGTTGAATGAGATAGCATCCTCAAAAGAACTTGAGTGAATTGAGAATGGAAACTTGAATCTTTAGAGATATCTTCAACACTCCGGAACAAATGAATAGCGAGAGGTGAATGATTAATTGGTGCATCGGAATGGGAAAGCATTGTGAAAAGAGGACAAGGGATAAGATCAACACGAAATCTTGAATTAAATCCACGGAGAAGAAAATTAGAATGGAACAATGATAAGGTTGAAGCTTCCTTAGCGTCTTCATGAGAAATCACCGGATAAAACATTAAAGGTAAAGAATGAAGAAACTTCACTCAATAAAATGGATACTTGATTAAGAAATCTGAGTCCTTGAAGAAAAAGGGGTGGGAGGGTGGGAAAACAAAGGCAACTTGGGTCGGATGAAATGAACACCGTTGAGAAAAAGCTTAGAATTGATCTTGCGAATGTTGGAATGATCGGACTTAATTGGAGAGAAGCACACAGTTGGAAAGGATTGAAAAGACGACCTTGATGAACAAGAAGGATTAGCATCCACATAGAAATATGAGAACACCGTTTAGAATAAGGTATGGAATCAACACTTGGCATTGAAGCAACTTGAACACCACAAAACGGAACAAAAACAAAGGATTTGGCTTGCGAATAAGCCGGAAACAAACATATGATAGATCCCATATCGTATCATGTGTCGTTGGAAAGATATCCTATGAGATACTTGAATTCCCACTTATAAACTCCCGAAACTTTCTGGTTATGCAATCTGGTGTTGGGGATACAGGGGAAGCAAAATATCTCACCCAAACTAACAATCCCTACATCCAAATTGTATCCATCCTTCAACACATAACCAAGAAACCTTCGAAATCGTTTACCTCGACCTTCAAAAGCATCCGTTATACGAGTCATGGCAATACTCGAACTCGCCTTGATCGGGTTATCGGGTTATCTCACCAACAACTGCATAAAAGAGATTTTCGATGTCGGCAAAGCTCGGTATTCCAGAACTGTAACGATAAATTTCTGATGACAACACCTCGGAGCTCAACTCCCCGGGACACTGCCACAACCCCTAAATGTCAGGAGGCACCAAGAACAATGTTCTCGTCACAAAACCATCGGAACGATTCCAAGATACCCACGTGATCCTAAAATTTCTTTAGTGAAATTTGAGGAGAGAAGAGTAAAAACTTCTACGCCAGGAGATCTCACCAGAGCGACGAAGGGACTGAGGAGTAAAAAGAATCCTACTCTCCGATATATAAAATCCTAAGACTCAAAACATTTTTGTTCTAGACTCAACAACGCCAAAGAAACAATCGCTGGGGCTCCTAAGTCGGGATGGCTCGATTACCAACTTGTAACGCCCTCGATGCGGCTATATCTCCCACGTGTCGAAGCACGACTTAGAGGCATAACCGCATTGAAAGCATTGTCGCAAGTGAGGTAATCTTCACACAACCCATGTAATACATAAGGGAAAGAGATACATACTTGGCTTACAATCGCCACTTCACACAATACATGAGTAAAGCATTACATCATACAGATACAATCAAGGTCCGACTACGGAACCAAAATAAAAGAAGACTACCCCAAATGCTACAGATCCCCGATCGCTCCAACTGAGCTCCACTATCGATCAATCAAACGAAACAACACAATGAACAAGATCTTCATCGAGCTCCTCCTTGAGCTCTAAAAGGCCACCTGCACGGTTTCATCGGCACTGCAAACTGGTTTTGGAAGTATCTGTGAGTCACGGGACTCGACAATCTCACACCATGTAGATCAAGACTATTTAAGCTTATAGGTAGGAGAAGGTAGTGAGGTGGAGCTGCAGCAAGCGACTAGCATATATGGTGGCTACCATACGCAAAAGAGAGCGAGAAGAGGAGGCAAAGCACGGTCGTGAAGCTAGTAGCAATCAAGAAGTGATCCTGAAACTACTTACGTCAAACATAACTCCAACACCGTGTTCACTTCCCGGACTCCGCCGAGAAGAGACCATCACGGTTACACACACGGTTGATGTATTTTAATTAAGGTCAACTTCGGGTTTTCTACAACCCGGACATTAACAAATTCCCATCTGTCTCATAACCGCATGAGCACGACTTTCGAAGATAAAACCCTGCGGGGGTGTCCCAACTTAGCCCATTATAAGCTCTCACGGTCAACGAAGGATATTCCTTCTACCGGGAAGACCCGATCAGTCTCGGAATCCCGGACTACAAGACATCTCGACAATGGTAAAACAAGACCAGCAAAGCCGCCCGAATGTGCCGACAAATCCCGATAGGAGTCGCACGTACCTTGTTCTCAGGGCACACCAGATTGTCCAAACTTCCTAGAGGGCGAGCCCAGAGTTGCCCTGGTACACCGTGGTGACAGCTTGGACCAACACTCGAAGGAGCACTGCCCGGGGTTAAAATAAAGATGACCCTTGAGTCTGCAGAACCCAAGGGAAAAGGCTTAGGTGGCAAATGGTAAAACCAATGTTGGGCCTTCTTTGGAGGAGTCTTATTCAAAGCGAACTGTCAAGGGGTCCCATAAATCACCCAACCGTAAGGAACGCATAAAATCCGGGAACATAATACCGATATGACGGAAACTAGAGGCGGCAAGAGTGGAACAAAACACTGTGCATAAGGCTGAGCCTTCCACCCTTTACCAAGTATATAGATGCATTAATTAAATAAGATATATTGTGATATCCCAACAAGTAAACATGTTCCAACAAGGAACAACATCTCCATGTTCCAACAAGGAACAAACTTCATCTTCGCCGCGAATTCAACTAACAATGTTATAAGAGGGCTGAGCAAAGCGGTAACATAGCCAAACAACGGTTTGCTAGGAAAGGATGGTTAGGGGCTTGACATGGCAATATGGGAGGCATGATAAGCAAGTGATAGGCATCGTAGCATAGGCATAGCAAAAGAGCGAGCATCTAGCAAGCAAATATAGCAGTGATTTCGAGGGTATGGTCATCTTGCCTGAAATCCCGCAAGGAAGAAGAACGAGTCCATGAAGAAGACAAGCGGACATAGTCGAACGAATCCTCACAACTCCGGAACGAAACCGAAGCTAACGAGAGAAGCAACCCGGAAACAAACAAACAACATAGTAAACACACAAGCATAAACATGTCATGATGCACAAACAAGTATGATGCATGTCCGGTTTAATGAGGCATGGCATGACAATATGCACAAACAAAACTACAAGTTAAATGGAGCGCAATATGCAACGAGTTGCATATTGACGAAACACCACATCAATTATTTAGTTCTCTCTCGGTTATGTACCCAACAATGTTAAATATTATTAAACATGGCAAGAGATGAAGCATAATTAAACTAGCTATTTAGGCAAGTTTAAGTGAGGCCGAGAACAACAAACAACAAATTCCGGAAAATCCCCACATGTTATTTAGCAATTAATGCAAACACAATTTTAAGCATTTAAATTTTGTTATCATGATGCGGATGACATATACAAATTTTATGCAATTTTTATGCAAATGTTGACATGAGCAAGATACTAGGCATTTGTCACCGTGGCGGAAAGAAAGGGTGTCACGGCGATGAATCCGAAAATGATGCCACGGCAACATATCGGTTCCGGTAGCTAATGGAGATACCGGTGAAAAAGGAGGCGTGTGGATGTGCGAAACATGCTAGAGATGGTGGGGTGCTCCCGACTACCGGGTTCCCACGGGTTAGTGGCATGGAAACGAGTGACAATTCGGACACCGTGCAAACACAAACATCTCATACAACATGCATTCGTTCACGGGTGTCGTCTCGGTGGTTATACCTTCAAAGCGTGCATTTCGGAGTGGGTCGATTTCAACGAAGGAAGTAGTGGTACACGGGTCGTAGTGGAAGTAGTCATTCTCGCGGCGGTAGTGGAAGTAGTGGTACACGGCGACGGTAGTGGAAGTAGTGGTTCACGCTTTCAGAGATGAAGTAGTTGTTCATGATCCGTAGATGTTCGGGGTCACCACAAAGAACTTGTCGAAACCAGGGTCTCGGTCGTCGGTATAGGTACTTGGTGAAATCCACGGGTGTCAGTAGTTGTACATGTTCTTCACGTTGTAGTCTGACTTGGCGATTCCAAAACGTTCATCGGTAGTGGAACTTGGTGGTCTCGACGGTCGTCGTGGTACTTGTCGAAATAAATCCACCGAGGCGGTCTTGTGTCCCTGGATTCAGTGGCCTTGGCAACGACAAAAGGGGCAGCATCACGTAGCATGCTTGGCGAGGGGCTACAAGTGAGAGGCCATGGCAGCGGCAAGGCGAGCAGCACCAGCATGAGTCATGGACAGAGGAGGTGCTGCCGAGCGCTGATGGTGGTGGAGCAGGGGAAGTCAACGCTGGCTCACAAGGTGGCTCAGTGGAGGTCAACTCCGACAGGGACGGGCAAGGCAAGGAGGCCAGCCGGATCTCGACGGGTTGGAGGAGGAGTGCGCCTCATGTTGAAGACGAACGGCGACGGCGTGGCACTCTAGGCAGCAGCAGGGCGCGGGGACGGCAAGGGCGTCCCTGACCTCCGGAGCACAACGGGGCAGCGAGGAGGGGTGGAGACGCGAGCTGCACGCGCTCACGGACGGCACCGAGCGCCATGGCTGAGGGAGCAGATGAGGGGGCGGAGCAGAGGAGGAGGCTTGGGCGTTGGAGGGAACCGCAAGGCAAGAAGGCGCGGCGGCGGCTATGGCCTCGACGAGGGGGTCGGGCGCGAGGCTCTGCTCCTCTCTCTTTCTCTGTGGGAGGCAGCGCGAGGGAGGACACGAGAGGGAGATGGGGATCGGGCGATGGGTGTGTGGCGGCGCAGGAGGAGAACGAAGGGAGAGATGGGGATCGGGCAGGGGGTTCGGGCTAGGGTTAGGAGGGATTGGTGGGGGCGGCTGGGCCTTGGCCTTGGGCCGGCGCGGGAGGTTGGGAGGCCCAGGCTGCTGGGCTCCTTCTCTCTCTCTCTCTCTCTTTCTCTAATTCTCTTTTCAAAACAGAAAATAAAGAGAAAGAAAAAGGGAAGAAAAGAAAGGTTAGAGAAAGAGTTAGGCACGGGGATAATTTTCACGGACTCGTAAAAATGTGCACGGTCCATGAAAAATAGGAGTGGCAAGATTGCAGGAATTAAATTCAAAGTCATTTGAATTTAATTCAAAAGGTTTGAGCAAGGACTAGGAATTAGAGGTTTCCAAAAATGTTGGGATTTTTGGTGGAGTTCCGGAAGATGATGAAAGAATAAATGGCAAAGTTGGAGATCAAGAATTAAGACAACAAAGGCATTAGGATATTTTGTAAGTGTGTTTGCAGTAAATCCAAATAATTGGAATATTTACTATAGCTCTCTAAATATCGAGAGGATATGTTTTAAAGAGAATTGCCATGTGAATTCCCTCGATTTAAATGGATCAAAGATCCATGCCATTTATTTAGTTGAGTTGCAAAAGATTTATGAGATGATGGCATGATGACATGATGCAATGCAAAAATAAAAAGGGCAGGCACAAATGAAACACACGGCGAAACCCGGAATATATGGAAGTCTTCTCGAGCATCGGTCTCGGGGCGTTACATGCTGCCTCCCACGTAGGCTACACCCAGGGTTGGATCTTCATCTTCGTGTCCTTCCATTCACTTGAAGCCCGGCGACCGCCCTCCAACGAGGGCGTGAGGAACTGATGTGTCGGTCTATCCAACGGCGGCTAGGTTAGGAGCAAACCAGACTGGAGGCTGGAGCGAATGAATTGGGATTTTTCCTGCTGCCGATTGATATGGGAGGCGCCCATTTGGGCCGGGATCCTGCCATAGGGCCTGCCTTGCACTTACGTTATTGGCTTATCCAAATTTAAGTGTTTTTCTTCATCTTTTACATTGCCTGCTCGTGCGTTGGGACGAACAAAACTAGCCTGGGCCAACCTAGACAACTCAAACTAGGTGCACACTTTCCAGCCACCCGAGGCGGCCGTCCATACTAGCCCCTATGGTGGTGTCGCCCCTTTTTTGCGTGTATGATTGGGGTAGTGAAAATATTACAGTGGCGCTTTTGATTTTCCCACAGAATTGTTGAAATGCTTGTTTCTATGAACTGAGTTCACCAATAATTTGAAGGATGGCAGTCTTTTTATCCTAATGTAGATTGCTTAGATCTCGATATGCCAAATGTAATCGCATGAAATATACAGTAAAAGCCAGTGTGATGTGTGTGGCTACAACTAGTCTGACAACCCGTCCTCATATAACATATCATGGACGCACCATCTTACCAGATTAACCATTCGACTTAACCATGCAAAGGTGGGAAGAAAGAAGTATTGGGACTGCGTATCCAAGCAATTGATGCCATGGAGTCCTTCAGAGAACCTTGTGTTTAAAAAGAAGTTGCAAAGGTGCCTGTACAAAGAGCTAGCGTAAGTTTAGTTACCCGCTTCTCGAAATTTTAGTTAGCCACTTATTGCAAAATTGTTCAATTACTTTGCTTGGCTTAATTTAGTTTGCTACTGATTACATAATGCCATAGCCTGTTAATCCTACTATAGGTTGCGCCTATCAATGTGTTTGATATTTACTGTCAAGAATTACCTGTTTGCCTGAACTTAAATAGCTACTTAAGCACGTAGATAGCTGGTCATATGTACTTCTAGGGTGCATCAGAATTCACGTGTAATTTATGTTTTTATACCCTGTTTGTGTAAATGGTTTGTTGTTATCAGTTGTAGCACTAGTAATGTTTGCATGTTCATAGATAGACAACTGTCAAGTTTATATGAGGGACACCGTCTTTTTAACTTATATATGTGTGTGTGTGTGTGTTGGAATCATTTTTCTTACATCAAAGAAATTTATAGATGTCTGTGCCGCTGGTAAATGGTACCGACTTGTTACTTTAATACGTTGCCAAGAACTTGTTAGTTTTACTAGTTCATGTGTAATTAAATCCGTTGCCAAAACTGGTTAGTTTTACTAGTTTGATGTTAGTTTCTTATGGCTCTTACAACACATCATTTATGATTGCTAACATTCAAGTTTGCAGGATCCAACTGAAACTCCGTTGGCACAACAGGTATGTTTTCAGAAACTTCCTTGTTTACCTGGTTTGCTGCTGTAACTTGTTGCTGTAATCATCTTACCAACTTCAAGTTTTCAGGATCCAATTGGAAGTCCAATTGCACAGCAGGTACATGTTCAAAAATATATTTGTGTAACAGGTTTACTGTTGTAACTTGTTGCTCTAACCAAGTTACTGACTACTCAACTTTTCAGGATCCAAGAGAAACTCCAATGCAACAACAGGTTCCTTTTGCAAAACTTGTTTGTTTAACTGCTTTGTTGCTGCAACCGGTTGCTCTAATCATGTTACTGTCTACTCAACTTTTCAGGATCCAAGAGAAACTCCAACGCCACAACAGGTACCTTTTGCAAAACTTGTTTGTTTAACTGCTTTGCGGCCGCAACCGGTTACAATGATGTTAATAACTACTTTTCAGCATCCAATTGAAATTCTTTAATTCCTTGTTTGTTTAACTAGTTTGCTGTTATAACTCCCAGTTGAGATGTTTTGCTAACTTCAACTTTTCGAAATCCAATTGGAACTCTAATGGCAAAACAGGTTAGCCCAAGATCAAAGAGCGAGGTCCCCATGGACGTTGCATCATCCCACAGAAGTGGCACCGGCCCAATCGTGCATCATGAATTGCCAACTGTCGATGCTCTAGAGGCTAAACTATTGGTAGAAAGAGATTCTACTTCTACACTTGGAGATGGAGTTGACATGTTGAGGAAGCAAACATCACAATCACAAGCAGTACTCCAGACAACCATTAAATATTTGGTGGATTTTAAAATGAAGCAAGCTGAGGCTGACCGCATTGTTAAGGTCCTGAAGGAAAAAAGGAAATTAAATTCCCACTTGGTAAAACATAGGTGAAATGTTCTTTCCATCATTGAATAACCTTTATGTTGTTTGTTCATGTAATTGATCAAACCATTTGTTTTAGAGATCATGTAATAATAGTTTTTTGGTTTTTGGTTTGTAATTTTTTTAGCACAAGTCTGTATTAATTGATAAGACTCTGAGACATTTCATTTTGATTGTTGTGTAAGACCTACAAATATGCCATTCAGGCTGAATGTGCATTCAGCAATAGTAGTAAGTAGTATAGATGGACCCTAAGTGGTACGCATCGGAAAGGGCCAAGATGTTGTACGAGCTTCGCTAAAAAAAGGATGCTCTTCTAGCAAAAAAAGTACAGTGGCCTGGCTTATGTATGTTAGTTGATATTATTGATCCATATACTCTGTAAGTGTTTATATGTCTGTTAGTTTTGTACATTATTGGTTGATTGACTCGGTATTTGAATCTTGATACATCGCTTGTGTACATATCTAAATGGGAGTACACATTATGCTGCGTGTGACACTTGAGTTGGACATAAAGTGGTTTCAAATATTCGAATTCACCTTAAACTGTATTCTAGCTTCTGAATTCGAGTATCAGCATTGGTAAATCATATTCATATATGACAGTGGAATACATCTTTGTCGTGCTTTTGAAAATATATTAAAACACATAGAATGATTTATAAAGATTCATATAGGAATACTAAACGGATTCAAATTTAGTTGCCAGGGTAAATGTGGATGCTTATTGTCCCAAAATTCGAAAGAAGCGCCAAAATGTCCACTCCCACATCTGCTTCCTGAAGCCAGTGTTTGGGAGATGGAAATTAATGTCTACCCCTTACACGGACAATCCATCAGCCCGATTTCCACTGCTCTCAATAGGGGTAGGTTAGTAACTTCAATTAGACGTGACACGACCGCCTCTGAGCCCATTTCGACACGGTGGGCTCCAAACATGGGCGGCAAAACACATTTGATTCAAGCTCGTCCAAAAGACCTCTATCGGTCCCTCCATCTCCCCATTCCTACATGGTGGGCGGCAAAACAAACTCGACTCGGCTGAAATTGATGTAGGCAAATATTTTCAATAGGGGGCAGGTTTGTAACTTCACTTAGACAAGACACAACCGCCCTACCTGTCAACCCCGTTCATTCACCGAGGTTGCCAACCGTGGGCGCCAAAACACCCTCTCCTCGCCCGAAATCGCTCTAGGCAAATATTGGCAAGGTGCGAGATTACCGTCCCATCCCCAACCGATGAGACATCCAAATTATAAACGGGGGCTAAGTTCGTAGCTTCCCCATATTTCAAACAGGCGCGTCCCAAAAACATGGTTCCCCGTACCTCTCCCTCCATTTTCCCATTCATACACTGCCCGTGCTAGAACACCATCCCCACACTAGCCTCCTATGTCCGCCACCCCATCCATCGCCGCCATCCTCCACCCCATCCATCACCACCATCCTCCACCATGCTGGAGCGCCTACTAAGACCGCATCGTCCACAGCTAGAGATGGACGTTTCTCATCCACGACGACGGACTAGGAGCCTTGCATCGCGTCCTCTCGCTTCATCGGCGCCATCGTCCTCTTTGTCGAGGCCGCTCACACGACCTTCTCGTCCACCGCAACGGGACTTATCCCCTGATGCATCCATCTACCATCACAGATCTGCTTCAATGCCACCGATAGCCATCGCACCCTCGATGCCTACATGGCGCCGCAAGAGAGGTGGTACTTCATATCTCCTCAACTTTTTGATCTAAACCAGAAAATAGATCGTAACTTGGTTACTGTACTTTCTTTTCAGCTCTTAGAATTTAGTTCTTAGTTTGAAGCAAACAATGGATGCTAAATAGCATTTCTGCGGTTTGCAGCTTTAAATCTGCCATGGCACAGTCATAATAGGGTTTAAGTGATCATGCTTAGGGTTTAATTGATCATGTTCGTTCTGTGGTGGTTTCTTTAATAGAAATCGGAGGGGAAACCCTCTTTTGCTCAAAAAAATGCTTAGGGTTTCCCCCTTTTATGATCACTATACGATCAGCATACGTGCTTCATGTCATGATAGCACTACTCCACCCATCAAGCTAAACAAGCTTAGTTGTTCAAATACGAATTTGATATAAAACACGGTCATTTAATTGGTCAGCTAAATGTTCCTAATTTAGTTTGGAAAATGCATGTACGCCGCTCGGGTGTGTATCCCTACTGGGTGCCCACGGTGGGCCGCGACCCACCCAAGGATTTTGGGTTAGCCTAGGCCCCGATTCCCCTCTGTTCTGCTGCGCTTCCGATCTCTACTCGCCCCCAGTCGCCTGCCTCGCCAGCGACTTGCCGTCCCCGGACGACATGACTATAGGAGGAGACGCCGGACTAACAGGAGGTCAAGAGACGCTCGCCCAATAGCATCACCGCTGCCCGGGCCGCTGCCGTGCCTACCTTCCCAGTCTGTTCAGGGCTCAGGCGTGCAGCCGCCACTAAGCCAACCCGATTTATCCTGAGATACGTCCCCAACACTCAGCAGCCACTCCTCATCACCCATTTTCTAATTGATTCATTACTCATTAGGCAAGACTGTGTCGGTGTGGAACGAAACCTATGGGATCACAAGAATCCCTACTACAGTTGCCGGGGCGCAGGGTTGCGAGGAGAGCAGGGCTAGTAGACAGCACAAGGATCGTTTACCTAGCTTCGGGCCGCGAGGATGCGTAAAAACCTAGTCCTGCTTTGGTGGGTGTATTTCTGAGAGTTCTTGAGCTCTCGAACTAGCTGTGGTCAGTGCAGGGTTCGAAAGAGCCGAATCCCTCTCCAGTATGCCATGGGCCTCCTTTTATACTTGGAAGGGGCTACCAAAGTGGCACACAGGAGGTGGAAAGGCGTATAGTGCTCTAAGCTCATCGCTCATATTACAGGACAAGACGCATTTAATGCGTAGCTTAGGTGTCCACCTGCTTTATTAGGGACGGGGGTGAGGCCCGTCCCATCCGTCGCCGCTCCTCCTCGTCTTGACACGCGCCCTGGCCAGTGAGGTGCATGGTGCCATGTAGGCAGTTATGCAGCTGAGGTGGCGTGGTGGCGGAGCCTCCACGAAGATCTGCATGCCGCCACGTAGGCGCTTGATGAGTTGGCCTGGGAGCTGCATGTTGCCACGCAGGTGCCTGCCCAGCTGGTTGGGCTGGCAGCTGCATGTCAACGGTGGTGGAAGCTTGATCGGCGCGGGTTTGGTGGTGGCCTCGCTGGCGTGTTTGGCGAGGGCCTTGCCGGGAGGCCCGGCAAGGGTCTTGTCGTGGCGTGCTGTCGTCCCCGGCAAGATGGCCTTCCTCGGCCAGGATCTTGCCAAGAATCGTCGTCTTCTAATCCTCATCTGATCTTGAATGTGTCTTCACAAAGATCTGCATGCCACCATAGAGGTGCCTTTCCGAGCCCTGGCCCCACGCTAATGATGGCGCTGGGGGCCGTGGGCTCAAAGGTGGCTCACTCTGTTGGTGTGGGGCGAGTTGTCCCGGCAAGGGTCTTGCCAGGGCCGCTGAGGCCGCCCGGCAAGGGTCTTGCCGGGGGAACCTGCTTCGTCCCTCTTCTCTTCGTGGTCTTGGCCTTGGCGTTGCTTTGATCGTCTTGGGCTTCGGTCTTACCTTGGCTCACCTCCCTTGTTATCCTTGTGTGGCCGCATGGCCTCGACTGCCACAGACAGGTAAAGAGGTACAAAAACGTGCCCCTATTTTTGTACACTGACAGGAGCCCCTGGGCCTGGTCCACATATGAGCGCAACATGTTGTTGGGCCAGGGCCAAAACGGTGCGCGGGCAGGTGGGGCGGTTTTTACCGTGGTAAGATTCTTCGCGAGCTCCGCCTCCCATGACCCGCGCGCGTGGCGTGGCGTGGAGGGGTGTGCGTGACATGGGCGGCATGCGTGGGGCGGTTTCCACATGCATGCGTCATATCACAGTAAAGAGGCGGCTCACACCCTCCCCGTAAAAAGAGGTAGGCGCGGAGGCGCGGCTCATTTACTGAGTGGGGCCGGGGTGCGGTCTTCAAGGCGTCCACACCCCACGATCACGGGGTGGGGAGAGGTCGCCTCACCCGTCCCCTCAGTTATGCACGTCTGCCACGCGCCTTTCATGCGCTTGGGGTGGCAAACGGTGGAGGCGGGAAACCGGGCCGTCGCTGGTTGGGGCAGTGGGTCGGTCCTGATTCCCTGCGCCTCCACTGTCTGGATTGGCCGAGCGGGGCGGCTGAGCCTCAACCCCATTCTTTTATAAAGAGGGGGAAGGGGGGATGGCATCCCGCATTCTTCCATCTTCTATCTCCCCCTACTTCTGCTTCTTCCTCTCACCCACCATGGAGAAGGGGAATCCTGGTCCCTTGACGGTGGCGGCGAGGGTTGCCGCTCGACAGCGCGTCCCTCCTCCTCCTGAGCCCGTGGTGGTGGATCCGCCCGCAAGGGGAAGGGGGAGGGGGCGAGGCCGTGGCCGAGGTTGGGGTAGAGGCCGTAGCGCTCGGGGAAGAGGAGGAAGGGGCGGCGCGCCGGCCTCGCCCCCGCCAATGATGCCCTTCCCGATGGAGGGCCACGTTGAAGACCACCCTTGCGAGTTCTTCATCAGGCTCCGCCGGCCCCCGCATCGTCGTCTTCGTCTCCCTACCCCGTTCTCTCGGGTGATGGAGCTTGCCCCGCCCCAGACCCTCAGGTTGCACATGAGGGGCTGTGGGAACAGGGGCACGCGAGTCAATGTCGACTTCCCGGCTCCTCGAGTTATGTATATCCGCCATGGATGGAAGATGTTCGCCCGCATCCACAGCCTGATGGCGGGGCTCGTCCTTTACTTCAAATTAATGGAGGATGACCTTCTTTCCGTCAAGGTCTTCAGGGAGTTTGGAACTCGTCTGAAATGTTGCGTTGAGAGATCCTCTGATGGAGATTCTGACGATGGAAGCTCGTCCTCGAGCAAAGCGACGAGGGGGACAGCGGGGACGAGTCCGACTTGGCACCGGACGCCCCGCGCCTGGGCGGGTGCGGCAGCAGCAGCATCTGCACCTGGCCGCTCCTCCGGTAGGGTTTTGCCGGGGGCGGGGCCAGCTCCTTGAACTTCTCGGGGCCGTCTCCTTGGGCGGCTGGCGTCGGGAGGTTGCGGAAGAGGAAGAGGATGGGCGGCAAGGCCGTCAACTCGGAGTACGCAGGCACCGACGCCTTCATCGCGTACTTCCGTTCCTGCCGCATCGTCTTCCAGCTCCTTTCCCGGCACGGTCATCACCGGCCCGCCTAGGAACCCCTTTTTCCCTCTCGCCTCCTTGACCTGCCTCCTGAGGAAGGGACAAGAAAGGGATTACGGGCACCTTATCTCTTTTTTTAATTTGTAAGCATGCGGGCCTTGTTGAATTCAAATATTGTAATCCCCTCTGATCATGTTTTTCATTTCGTACGAACTGTACCTGTATGGGATGTTTTCAATGAAAAAGGGATGCTTGCCGGGCTTTTCGTTCGTGGGTAAATCCCGCGATAGGGAGTGAATCCTTGTTATTTGTTTAAGATAAAGCTTTTTCGTCCGGCAACAGGCCTTACCGTTCCCCGACTCCACTCGACCATTCTCGCGCTCTTGGCGGAGGCAGGGAAGAAGTGGGCTTCAGGCTCCTCGTTCTACCTCCTTGCTGTCGTGGCTACAACCTTAGGTATAGGGAATAAGGGAGCACAGAAGCCTAGAGATAAAACGAGGCTTCACATGCCCAATTCGTACCCAGGAAATAATCCTTAGGTATAGGGAATAAGGGAGCACAGCAGCCTAGAGATAAAACGAGGCTTCACATGCCCCAGTCCAGTTTCGAAACACATGACAGGGGATAAAAAGACTTATCTGGATCTACAGCCCTTGGCAGTCTTATCTTGCTGCGGTTGGATCCTCGAAATTGTAGCCCCCGGCAACTCTGGTTTGCCGGGGTCGGGACGTCGGTCCGTTTCCTTTCTTCCAAGTAGCTCAGCAGAAGTGCTCATGTGCCCTGCAAACCAAAAAAGGATAGAAAAGGAACAGATAGACGCGCACTCAACCTCTAAGCTATGGGTTAGTCGCTGCTGAGCACCTCAACACTAACCGAGGAAGAGACTCAACCTAGCATGCATGCTATGACTTAGGGCGCCAGCGCTTCATTTATTTATGCTCAGGGTCTGCGCCTGGCTCTGTACAAAGGGTCACATGCCTTGCCGGCAAAGCTTGTACAAAAGGTGGCTTGCCGGGAGGCCCAAAGAAGCCGCCTTATGGGCAAAACTTGCGAAGATGCTCGATGTTCCGTGAGTTGCTCATCGACGGCATCTTGATCTCGGCGGACTGCGCCAGGCCTGGTGACTCATATTACTCGATAAGGGCCTTCCCACTTCGGCGTCAACTTGTTGGAATTCTTGGCCGACTGAACGTGCCGAAGAACAAGGTCGCCTTCCTCAAAGCTTCGGGCATGAACCTTGCGGCTATGGTAGCGGCGCAAGGCTTGCTGGTAGTGTGCCGCTCTCACAGCCACCCGAAGACAATCTTCCTCAAGGAGCGTCGCATCATCTTGGCGCAACGGCTCTTGCTCAAGCTCATCATAAGCGAGCACTCGAGGTGACCCGTATATGAGTTCCGTGGGGAGAACTGTTTCTGCCCCCTATACCAGGGCAAAAGGTGTCTGGCCGGTGGCTTGATTTGGCAACGTCCTAATCGACCAAAGAACCGCCGGCAACTCATTAATCCAGCGCCTTCCACTCTTGTGCACCTTGTCAAAGGTCTTCGTTCTCAGGCCTCGCAACACTTCAGCATTTGCTCTCTCCGCTTGGTCGTTGCTTCGTGGATGTGCCACGGAAGCAAAACAGACCTTACTGCCAAGGTCTTGGATGTACTGCATGAAGGTGTGGCTTGTGAACTGCGTGCCATTGTCGGTGATGACTCTATTTGGCACACCAAAACGGCAGACCAATCCTTTGAAGAACTTGACGGCTAACTGAGCAGTCACCTTCCTCACTGCTTCCACTTCCGGCCACTTTGTGAACTTGTCGATTGCAACGTACAAGTACTCAAAGCCCCGACAACACGGGAAAGGGCCCGATATATCGAGCCCCCAGACCAAGAATGGCTAGGAGAGAGGGATTGTTTGAAGGGCTTGAGCTGGTTGATGAAGCTTCTTTGAATGGAACTGGCACGCTTCACACTTGGTTACTGGTGTTGTCGCATCCTGGAGGGCGGTGGGCCAGAAGAAACCTTGCCGGAACGCCTTCCCGGCAAGGGCCCTTGACCCTATGTGGGAACCACATATGCCTCCATGTATCTCCGCCAACAGCTCCAGTCCTTCCTCCCGGGGGATGCACTTGAGTTTCACACCGTTTGGCCTCCTACGGTACAGGATGTCATCGACGAACTGGTACAGGACGGACCGACGGGTTACTTTCTCTCCTTCTTCCTGCTCCTCAGGAAGCTCCCCTATTTGGAGGAAGTGGACGGTATGCTGCGCCCATGCCAGAGCCTGGGGCTCGACGTCAAGGACCAAAGGCATTTCTTCCGCCATGGGAGCGGCTGTCTCTACGGCCAGGGCTTGACGCCCTGTCAGAGCCAGTTGCTCTTGGGCAGGCTCAGTGTCTGCGGCAGCACCCTTGCCGGCAGCCCCAAGGGGTTCGGTAGGAAAGTACTTGACGGGACCTGATTTCCTCCGCTTGTTTTGCCCACTGATGGTTCGACGGATGGTTGAGTTAGCCGGAGCAAAAAGGTACCTGGTTCCACAGGTAGCTTGAATGCGGCACGCTTTGACAGGTAATCAGCGATGTCGTTCTCCGCTCGGGGGACGTGCTCCGCCTGGATACCGTCAAAGCGCTCCTCTAGCTTCCTCACCTCATCTACGTAAGCTTCCATCAATGGGCTCTGATAATCCTTGTTGACCTGCCTGACAACGAGCTGCGAGTCACCCCTGACGATGAGCCTCTTAACCCCGAGGTCTGCCGCGATCCTGAGACCGGCAAGCAATCCCTCGTACTCGGCAGTGTTGTTGGCGGACATCTCCCTGGGGAAGTGCATCTGAATCACGTACTTGAGGTGTTCTCCGGTGGGTGCGACGAGTAGCACGCCGGCACCGACGCCTTGCAGCGAGAAAGCCCCATCAAAGTACATGATCCAGTCGAGGTCTGCTTCCTTGCCGGGGAGAGTGGTCTCATGGATTTCTTCGTCAGGCGTCGAGGTCCATTCTGCGATGAACTCCGCCAAGACTCTGCTCTGAATTGTCGAGGTACTTTCAAACTTCAAACCGAAACTTGACAGCTCTAAGGCCCATTCCACAATCCTTCCGGTTGCGTCTGGGTTATGCAGTATCCGTTGCAACGGGAGGCGGGTGACGACAGTGATCTCGTCGGCTTGGAAGTAGTGACGCAGCTTCCTCGAGGCCATAAGGAGGCCGAAGAGCAATTTTTGCACGCCGGAATACCTTGACCTAGCCCCCTGCAAGAGGGAGCTGACAAAGTAAACCGGGTGCTGCATCATTTTCTTCTTTGGCACAACCTCACTCGACTGCGCGGGCACTGCCATGGTGGCATCAGACTCTGCCGGGGGCCGCGCCTTGTCGGCGCCTGATACGTCTCCATCGTATCTATAATTTTTGATTGTTCCATGCCAATATTATTCAACTTTCATATACTTTTTGGCAACTTTTTATATTATTTTTGGGACTAACATATTGATCCAAAGGCTCAGTGCCGATCCACCTCTGTTGCATGTTTTTGGTTTCGCAGAATATCCATATCAAACGGAGTCCAAACGGGATAAAAACGGACCGAGCTTATTTTTGGAAAATATGGAAAATTTGGAAGGAAAATCAACGCGAACCAGTGCCCGAGGTGGTCACGAGGCAGGGGGGCGTGCCCCAACCCTCGTGAGCCCATCGTAAGGCGGTTGATGCTCTTCTTTTGCCGCAAGAAGGCTAATATTCGGAAAAAAATCACGGTGAAGGTTTCAGGCCAATCGGAGTTACGGATCTCCATATATACACGAAATGGTGAAACAGAGCCAGAACAGAACGCAGAAACAGAGAGATAGATCAAATCTCGGAGGGGCTCTTGCCCCTCCCAGGCCATGGGAGCCAAGGATCAGAGGGGAAACCCTTCTCCCATCTAAGGAGGAGGTCAAGGAAGAAGAAGAAGAAGGGGGCCTCTCTCCCCCTTGCTTCCGGTGGCGTCGGAGCGCTGCCGGGGGCCATCATCATCACCGCGATCTTCACCAACACGCCGTCATCTTCACCAACATCTCCATCACCTTCCCCATTCTATATTCAGCGGTCCACTCTCCGCAACCCGCTGTACCCTCTACTTGAACATGGTGCTTTATGCTTCATATTATTTTCCGATGATGTGTTGCCATCCTATGATGTCTGAGTAGATTTTCGTTGTCCTATCGGTGATTGATGAATTGCTATGATTGGTTTGAATTGCATGTTTTATTATTGGTGCTGTCCTATTGTGCCCTCCGTCTCGCGCAAGCGTGAGGGATCCCCGTTGTAGGGTTTGCAATATGTTTATGATTTGCTTATGGTGGGTGGCGTGGTGTGAAGCACGCACCGAGTAAGTAGGTTGTTTATGTATGGGATAAAGGGACTTGATACTTTAATGCTATGATTGGGTTTTACCTTAATGAATCTTTAGTAGTTGTGGATGCTTGCTAGAGTTCCAATCATAAGTGCATATGATCCAAGTAGATAAAGTATGTTAGCTTATGCCTCTCCCTCAAATAGAATTGCAATAGTGATTACCGGTCTAGTAATGTAGTCAATTGCCTAGGGACAATTCCACAACTCTTACCACCACCTTTCCACACTCGCCATATTTACTTTAGTTGTGTTTTTATCTAAACAGCCCCTAGCTTTTATTTACGTGCTTTTTACTTTCTTGCAAGCTTACCCAAAGCACCTACAAAGTACTTCTAGTTTCATACTTGTTATAGGTAAAGCGAACGTCAAGCATGCGTAGAGTCGTATCAGTGGACGATAGGACTTGAGAGAGTATTTGTTCTACCTTTAGCTCCTCGTTGGGTTCGACACTCTTACTTATCGAAAGAGGCTACAACTATCCTGTATACTTGCGGGTCATCAAGACCTTTTTAAAGCGCCGTTCTTGAGCAATAGCATGGGGTGAATATTCTCGTGTGTGCTTGTTTGCTTTATCACTAAGTAATTTTTGTTTCCTGTTCTTAGTTGTTTTCTATCTTTAGTTATGGGTAGGAAACGCAAAATACCAAAAAAATTAGTTGTACCTACTGAACCAGTGGTTGAAGGACCACTCAAAATCTATCACACTCCTGAAGCTTATTACTTGGATCATCTTCGATCCCTATGTGCTCAGGTCTTTGAAACCCCAACTAGATTAGTTGAGGGCAAATCTTTAGATGAGCATGCTTGTTATGTGCGACACCGTATATCTGAAAAAGGGAAACATTTACTGGATCAAATTCATCGTTTGCAATGCTATGCTTGGAATTTATGTTATCTATATGATTTTACTTGTTGTTCTGAAAACCCTAAGAAACACCTTCCCTACCAATGTGAGTTTAGTGATAATGGAATCGTATCTTTGTATGCTAAGGGTGTTTATAATTACTATGATGTTCAACAAATTGAAGAATTTGTTGCTTTTAAGGGTGCTTATGAAATTGCTTCTTTGATTGAAAAGTATGATGCTACTCTTTACAAGTCTGAAAATTTTGCCATACTTAAATATGGCTATGATAATTATGCTTCTAATGCCTATGTTAAACCTTATATCGAGGTATACTCCGCTGTCCAAGAAGAGATAAATATTTTGCAGGAAGCTATGGAAGAAGAAATTGATGAAACTGTGAGCTCATTGGATGAAAAAGATGATGAGGAGAGCGAAGAACAAAAGGAGGAAGAGCGGATTAGCTACCCGTGCCCACCTTCTAATGAGAGTAACCCTCCAACTCATACATTATTTAATTCCCCTTCGTGCTTACCGAAGGATGATTGCTATGATGATTGTTATGATCTCGTTGATTCTCTTGAAATATCCCTTTTTGATGGAGCCTGCTATGCTTGTGGCCAAGATGCCTATATGAATTATGCTTATGGAGATGAACTTGCTATAGTTCCTTATGTTATGAATGAAATTGTTGCTATTGCACCCACGCATGATAGTCCTATTATCTTTTTGAATTCTCCTGACTACACTATATCGGAGAAGCTTGCACTTATTAAGGATTATATTGATGGGTTGCCTTTTACTACTACACATGATGATTTTGATGAATATAATATGCATGTGCTTGCTGCTCCTACTTGCAGTTATTATGAGAGAGGAACTATATCTCCACCTCTCTATGTTTCCAACACGATAAAATTGCAAGAAACTGTTTATACTATGCATTGGCCTTT
Source organism: Aegilops bicornis (assembly GCA_021605145.1). Lineage (NCBI taxonomy): Eukaryota > Viridiplantae > Streptophyta > Magnoliopsida > Poales > Poaceae > Aegilops > Aegilops bicornis. Next base: position 304,043,599 of record CM038672.1, read on the forward strand.
ACTTTGTGTGCATGAATTGTTATTTTATGACATGCCGATGCATAGGAAGAGAGTTAGACTTCGTCATTACATGATATATGTTACTTTGTGCTCATTACTAAATTACAAATCATTGCTAATTAATATTGGCTTTGATATACCTTGGGATCCGGGTGGATTCACTACTTGAGGACTATATGCCTAGCTTAATGGCTTTAAAGAAAGCGCTGCCAGGGAGACAACCCGGAAGTTTTAGAGAGTCATTTATTTCTGTTGAGTGCTTTCATATAGTTTAAAAACAAAAATAAAATAAAGAGGGGAACCCAAAACTTTTTCAAAAAGGAAAGTGGAAGTGAGAAAGACAAGCATTGTTGAAGTGGGAGAGCTCCTTGAACTTTGTTCATGCTCACGGCAACTTTGTGAATCTTGATTACAGAAAATTTTCAACAAAAATAATTATCCCCTTGTACAATTCCATTGTATTATAAAAATAATGTGCCAAGGTTTGCCTTTAGGATGTTTACAATACTTGTTGGTTTGTGCGGTGCAGGGCAGAAACTTTGGCTGTAGTGCGTGATTTTTAATTTTTTACTGGAATGTCAAATGGTTCTGATTCTTTTTGAAATGTCTTTCTGTAAAAATTGTTTATTTTTCCTAATGTTTGCAGAATTTTTCAAGTAACATAATTATGGTGAATGTTCAGATTGCTACAGACTGTTCTGTTTTTGACAGATTCTGTTTTTGATGCATAGTTTGCTTGTTTTGACGAATCTATCAATTTATATCAGTGGATTAAGCCATGAAAAAGTTATATTCCAGTAGACACAATGCAAAAACAAAATATGAATTGGTTTGCAACAGTACTTAGAGTAGTGATTTTCTTTATTATACTAACGGATCTTACCGAGTTTTCTGTTGAAGTTTTGTGTGGATGAAGTGTTCGATGATCGAGAAGGTCTCGATGTGAGAAGAAGGAAGAGAGGCAAGAGCTCTAGCTTGGGGATGCCCGAGGCACCCCAAGTAAATATTCAAGGAGACTCAAGCGTCTAAGCTTTGGGATGCTGGGAAGACATCCCCTCTTTCTTCAACAAGTATCTATATGTTTTCGGATTCGTTTCGTTCATGCGTTATGTGCAAATCTTGGAGCGTATTTTGCTTTAGTTTTCATTTTTATTTTATGCACCATGCTGGTATGAGATGGTCCTTGGGTGATTTATAGAATGCTCTTTGCACTTCACTTATATCTTTTGAGTATAGCTTTATAGAATGCTTCATGAGCTTCACTTATATCATTTGAAGTTTGGATTGCATGTTTCTCTTTACATAGACAACCGCCATTTGTAGAATGCTCTTTTGCTTCACTTATATTTGTTAGAGAGTAGGCATATCTTTTGTAGAGATAATTTAAACTCTCTTGCTTCACTTTTATCTATTTAGAGACATGACAGGAACTGGTCATTCACATGGTTAGTCATAAAATCCTACATAAACTTGTAGATCGCTGAATATGATATGTTTGATTCCTTGCAATAGTTTTGCGATATAAAGGTGGTGATATTAAAGTCGTGCTAGTTGAGTAATTGTGAAATTCAGAAATACTTGTGTTGAGGTTTGCAAGTCCCGTAGCATGCACGTATGGTGAACCGTTATGTAACGTAGTCGGAGTGTCGGTGTCAAAACCGGCGGATCTCGGGTAGTGGGTCCCGAACTATGCGTCTAGGCGGATGGTAACATGAGACAAGGGGCACGATGTTTTTACCCAGGTTCGGGCCCTCTCGATGGAGGTAAAACCCTACTCCTGCTTGATTAATATTGATGATATGGGTAGTACAAGAGTGGATCTACCACGAGATCAGAGAGACTAAACCCTAGAAGCTAGCCTATGGTATGATTGTTGTTCGTCCTACGGACAAAAACCCTCCGGTTTATATAGACACCGGATAGGGTTAGGGTTACAGTAGTCGGTTACAATGGTAGGAGATCTACATATCCGTATCGCCAAGCTTGCCTTCCACACCAAGGAAAGTCCCATCCGGACACGGGACGAAGTCTTCAATCTTGTATCTTCATAGTCTAGGAGTCCGCCAACGATGATAGTTCGCTATCCGGACACACCTAATCCAGACTCCCTCAAGAGCCCCGAACCAGGCTTCAATGGCGACGAGTCCGGTGCGTAGATTGTCTTCGGCATTGCGAGGCGGGTTCTTCTCCAAATTCCATATACTTGTCGAATAGTGTCCGGCTTCTGATAAATGCTGCGCTCCTTGGCTTCCACGCCCAATAATGGCCATTTCCACGTGTTTGAATGAATGCGAAAGCCAGGCTATTTTTACACTTATCCCCCTAGCTGCGCAAATGAGCCGCCTATAAAAGGGACGAGGATCTAGATCTGAGTCACACCAACCCCTCTCATGAAGCTTTCATCGTGAGCATCTTCGACAAAAATCCATTCCATCATGGATACCGACGCGGCTCCTCCTCTCGCGCTCCCAGCCCTCAGCCTGGAAATTGGGAGAGATGCTCAGTCACGAATAGCGAGCTAGTGACACTCCAAACCAAGGGATTTCTTCCCCCGGCCTTCATGGTTCCGGTTCGAGCCGGACTTGCCACCTACAAGGGCGGAAAGCAAGCGGAGAGTGTCCCCGATCCCTCTAAAGGAGAGCGGGTATGCTTTATCTCTTATCTAGTAAGAGGACTTGGATTTCCAATTCATCCATTTCTCCGGGAGCTCTTGGAGTTCTACGGCCTCCAGTTGCACCACCTTACGCGTGCCTCCATTTTGCACATCGCGGGCTTCGTGGCCCTTTGCGAACTGTTCTTGGGCGTCGAGGCTCATTTTGCGCTATGGAAGAGATTATTCTGCCTTGTACCCCATTCTCATGAGGGGTCAATATATCAAGTGGGCGGAGCCGAACTATGGCGCATCGCCGGGACCGAATATCTATCCGGAACCCCGAAGAAGGCGTCCGAAGACTGGCCTTCGGAATGGTTTTATATAGAAGACGTCCCACTGCCGGATCCTATTCGGATCGGTCTCCCGGAGTTCAGCAATGCTCCTTTGAAGAAACGCTTGAGTTGGCGCCCACGGAGCTCCCAGAGGGAATACGACAGGGACACCCTTTACCTGATGAGCCGAATAAGATTGTTAGCTCATTCCGGACTGACCATGATCGGTGTCATGGCCACATGTATTATGCGGGGGGTGCAGCCGCTTCAGTATAGGGGCCACCCCATGTGGGATTTCAACGGGGAGGACGATGCCACCCGTCATGGCCGTAAGGGGCCGGGATCGGTCACCGATCTCGTGAAGATTTTATCCGCGATGTACAAGGGAGAAGAGGAGGATTTTCTCCGCGTCAGTCCATTGAGCGGATTTTCTATGAACAATCCTCGAAGCTGGGTAAGCGGACATTTCTTTTTGTACACTCGATCCGTATTCCCATGGTTAGGTATCTCATTTTGTGATTTTGACGCAGGAACTGCGCCAGGCCGTGAAAGACATAAACAGCCCGCCTCCACAACCCGAGGATCCGGAACGGCTCCTCGATCCAGCCTCCCAAGAGGATCCGGACATATTGGTGGAGCTGATTGATGGGGTATATCACCAACTGAGCATCAATAATGCCTTGGTTGCCATTACGGCCGATTACCCCGGAATACTTCCAGCCTCACAGGTAACTGAGACCGAGGTCCCGATACTCTGATAATGACCCATCCGTGCTTATTTTTGATCACCGTATACCAATGGTGTTTCGCAGGGGGTGCCTTCGAGGCAGGAGGCCGAGCCCGCGGAGGCTAGCCAACAAGGGGTAGTACGGCCCCGCAGGCTAAAAAGAAGTGCGGTCCGGATCGAAACTCCGCCGCAACGGTATGGCGCGTCACCATATTCCAAGGATTGATTCCTGGAAGGCGTACTAACGCTGGTGCTCTTTCAGGAAAAGAGCGCCACGGACCGAGTCCTGGAGAGGTTGCCAATCAAACCTCCGCCAGCCGGGCTCCAAAGCCGGGTCCAAGCGGAGGCGAGCACGAGGCGTCGTCGGATGCTCCTCCAACAGAGGATGCCGACAGATTGTCCGCCACCAACTCCGAGGTGGAGAGCGCCATGAATCACACGCGCCACGGGACAGTTCTTCAGGACGACATGTTTCTCCCAAGAGGCCTTGAAAGCCTTCAATTCGGGAGATGCGCACCTGCGTGCCGCTCAAGATGGTCTAGCCAGAGCCACAGAGCAGTATGTAAAGGACATACGGGTGAGGAAATTTGATGATTATATATGCCAAGAGTCTCGAGACTTAAAATAGTTAGAATAACTGATTTAAGGATCATTTGTTATGCAGGATCTTACAAAAAGAATACCCGACTGTCTCAGAGCTTGAAGAATGCAAGGCCCAACTTGAGGCCGCACTAGCCACTCTGTGGGAGCCACAGAGACCCCCTCCGTAATATATGCTTCAAAAGATAAATAGTTTGTGAAGGGCGGCATGTGTGTAAATCTGACAATAATATTGCAGATGGCGACGGACTAAATCCGGACAAGCAACAGCTCTTGCGCCGGTTGAAGGCCGGCGAGAATGTGCTTACAAGGGTGAGGCAAGAGAAAAATAATCTCCAAGATGCGAACACCCAGCTGGGTGAGGAACTAAAGGATGTTCGTGCCCAGCTGTCTGACTCCGTGAAGGAGAATCGGCGACTTTGTCACGACATTTATAGTAAGTGCTTGAGCGAACTTTGAAAAAGAGTTCGGCGAGGAAGTCAATTAACAGAGTTATGTCAGTAGGTATGCTCACGGGTCGTCCTAAAGAGGAAATGCCCGGTTCTACGGGTGACCTTCTTCCCGAGCTATTGCAACTGCACGAACGAGTTCGGCAGGTGATGAAAGGCGTTGCCCAGGCCTTGTGGCCATCTATCTCCCTGCCCAAGGCCTTGGAGAGCTTGCGAGAGAAGCTTCAGGAGCACGGCGCTTCCGACTATGGAAGATATCGGCCTGTCGTCAAGGCGCCAGGAGGCTGGGCCATGGTGAAGATGCGGTACACGAAGGGGACCCTAACCACATGGCCGAGGTCGGACCTGTGGGGCCCGACGGAAGGAGATCCTGTGAGCTTAGTGTACGGCCAAGTAGAGTTGGCCGCAAAGTATTCCCAAAGAGGATCAGTAAATTAGACAACCTACTAGATGGCATTGAAGAGGAATACAATCAGTCAATTTGACTATGTAATTTAAAATGACATGTAAAATGCCTTCTAGCCGGATTGTAGATCGTTTGTCGTAGCGGACCTTTTCGCTTCAACCTCGGGACCCAATAGTCCGGAGTGTGTCCGTATACCCTCGCGGTTATGTAAAAACCAGGGCATGCGTGCAGACCAGGCATAGGGGTTATAAGTGCTTTATCTGACAAGTGCCCAACTAGTTATGTTATATTACATGGTTACTAAGAAACATCTTCCAGGGAGAATAGTTCCGTTAGGGGTTCCTTTCTCTGGGAGGCATGCCCTAAAGTGCATGTCCGGACCGCGAAAAAGCGTAAAAGCATCCGGGGCAGATAGATGAAAAAATAAAAAATCGTCTTTTAGTTCACCGATCGAATATTCCCTTAAGAACGCTTAGCTTTCGGCTTCACCCAGTCGAGGTACACGTCCGGTGACCCGCGGTAACAATCGTAGAGGTGCTCCTTTACCACCTAGCCAAACAATCGGGAACGTGGGGTAAGCAGGAGCCAGCAACCTAGCTTGGCCAAAACTTAAGTCATATCGATGCATATAATGGTGAATAAAAGGTACATGCGGAAGTGTGACACATGTGTTGGGCATAAAGCCCGTATAAATAAGCTTCTGTTAAAGAAGCCCCCAGGTATAATGAGCGCAGATAGCATGTCAAGTGGGTGCGAACAATGCGCAAACGGGCCTTTGACGGCTTCGGAAAAAGGGAGGGAGAAGGAGAGAAATAAAAGGCAGCTTTAAAGTATAAAATATAGATGGAGGAAGGAGACGAACTCAGAATCCGGCGCTAGGCGTAGAATCTTCGGAGACGGGCTGCGTTTCATGGGTTCGGCTCGAGTCGGTTATCCGATGCGCTTATGTGACGCAGTACGCTCCGCCCGGTCAGGACTTGGTCGATGATGAAGGGACCCTCCCATTTGGGCTTGAGTCTGTCCTTTTTCTTGTCCGGCAGGCGTAGAACTAGTTCGCCAACAGTGTAAGCTTTGGCCCGTACTTCCCTGCTTTGATATCTTCGAGCCTGCTGTTGATAGAATGCGGAACGAGCTTTTGCCATGTTACGCTCCTCTTCCAAGGCGTCCAAGCTGTCCTGCCGATCGAGCTCGGCTTCTCTTTCTTCGTACATGCGCACGCGAGGTGAGTCGTGAATTATGTCGCAGGGCAAAACTGCCTCTGCGCCGTATGCCATAAAAAATGGTGTGAATCCGGTAGTGCGATTCGGCGTGGTCCGCAGCCCCCAAAGTATGGAGTCGAGCTCCTCTACCCAGTGCGTGTTAGATTCCTTGAGGGACCGCACTAGTCTGGGTTTAATGCCGCTCATGATTAGACTGTTTGCTTGCTCGACTTGACCGTTAGTTTGGGGGATAGACTGAAGCGTAGTCGAGCTTGATGCCCATGTTTTTGCACCAGAGTTTGACCTCGTCGGCTGTGAAGTTCGTGCCGTTATTAGTGATGATGCTATGTGGGACGCCGTATCGGTGTACTACCCTGATATGAAGTCTATCACCGGTCCGGATTCGGCCGTCTTTACAGGCTTGGCCTCTATCTATTTGGTGAATTTATCCACCATGACCAATAGATATTTTTGTTTTTGGGTTCCTCCTTTAAGGGGTCCAACCATGTCAAGCCCCCGGACCACGAAGGGCCAGGTGATGGGTATAGTTTTGAGGGCGGTGGGTGGCATATGCCTTTGATTAGCAAAGAGCTGGCAACCGATGCATCATTGGACTAATTCCTGAGCATCTTCCCGGGCCGTCGGCCAATAAAATCCTATACGAAAGGCCTTGCCTACAAGGGCCCGGGCTGCGGCATGGTGCCCACCGAGTCCGGCATGAATTTCAGCCAGGAGATTCCGCCCTTCCTCTTCGGAGATACACCTTTGAAGGACTCCGGTTGTGCTTTTCTTATAAAGTTCTCCCTCATGGACCTTATAGGCCTTAGACCGCCGCACTATGCAGCGGGCCTTGTTTTGGTCCTCGGGAAGTTCCTGCCTAGTTAGGTAGGCTAGGAATGGTTCTGTCCACGGGGCGATGACTGCCATTATTTCGTGGGCTGGCGGTGTTATTTCGCTAAGGTGACCACTAACTATGTCGCAATGTTCGGTGTGCAAAGCGGTGTGGTTGGGTCCGGTTGTTATTTCCGGACTCTCCCTCCCATAGTACGGATGGCTTGAAAAGCCTCTCTAGGAAGATGTTGGGGGGACGGCATCGCGCTTATACTGACGCGTCTAACACGCCTCACGCTGGGTTGTTATCCCGAGCTATATGGTGAAATTCGAGCCCCTCAAACCGAGCTGACATTTTTAGGACGACATTGCGATAAGCTGCCATTTTCGGATCCTTGGCATCACAGTCCCCATTTATTTGGGATATCGCGAGGTTCGAATCCCCGCGCACCTCTAGGCGTTGAATGCCCATGGAGACTGCCATCCGGAGACCATGTAGCAGGGCCTCGTATTCGGCTGCGTTATTGGAGTCCGTGTACATTATTTGAAGTACATATTAGACTGTATCTCCGGTTGGGGACGCTGTAACGACGCTTGACCCCGTGCCGCCAACATTTTAGAGCCGTCGAGTGCATGATCCAGTTGGAATATGCGCCGTACTCTTTAGGGAGTTCGGCTTCAGTCCATTCGGCGATGAAGTCAGCCAAAACTTGCGACTTAATAGCTCGCCGTGGCTTGAAGGTTATGTCGAACGGGAGGAGCTCAATGGCCCATTTAGCAATCCGGCCCGTTGCGTCGCGGTTCTTTATAATATCATTAAGAGGTACTTCGGAGCGTACTGTTATCGAACACTCTTGGAAGTAGTGTCGCAGCTTCCGGGATGCCATGAACACCGCGTATGCTATCTTTTGGTAATGCGGGTACCGTGACTTGCATGGAGTTAGGACACTGGACACGTAGTAAACTGGTTTTTGGAGAGGGAACTTGTGTCCGTCCGTTTTTCGTTCGACAACGAGCACCGCGCTTACAACTTGATGGGTTGCTGCGATGTATAATAGCATTGGTTCGCCCATGTTGGGCGGCCAGACCGGAATTGTTGCCAATATGGCTTTGATTTCTTTGAGTCCGGCCGTGGCAGCATCCGTCCACTCGAAGTGTTCGGTGCGCCGGAGGAGGCGATAAAGGGGTAATGCCTTTTCTCCTAAGCGGGAGATAAAGCGGCTTAGAGCCGCCACGCATCCAGCCAATTTTTGTATTTGTTTGAGGTCTTTGGGGGTATCCAATTGTGATAGAGCTTGGATCTTGGCTGGGTTTGCTTCAATTCCTCTACCGGATACAATGAAGCCCAAGAGCTTTCCGGCTGGTACGCCGAAAACGCATTTTTCCGGGTTGAGCTTGATGTCATACGTTCGGAGATTATCGAATGTGAGCCTCAAGTCGTCGACTAGGGTTTCGACATGCTTGGATTTGACGACCACATCATCTATGTATGCCTCCACTGTTTTGCCGATCTGGTTTGCCAGACATGTCTGAATCATGCGCTGATATGTTGCGTCGGCGTTTTTGAGCCCAAAGGGCATTGTGTTGAAGCAGAATGGGCCGTATGGAGTGATGAATGCCGTTGCGGCTTGGTGGTAGCCGGAGTATGCGTCGAGGAAACACAATGAATCGTGTCCTGCTGTAGCATCGATAATTTGATCGATGTGGGGGAGGGGGAAGGGATCCTTTGGGCAAGCCTTAAGGTCCATAAAATCGACACATAGGCGCCAGGATTTGTCCTTCTTTGGTACCATTACCAAGTTTGCTAGCCAGTCCGGATGTTTAATGTCTCTGATGAATCCGGCCTCCAATAGTTTGGCTATCTCCTCTCCCATAACCTGTCTCTTGGGTTCGGAGAAATGCCGAAGAGCTTGTTTGACTGGCTTGAATCCTTTTAGGATATTTAGGCTGTGCTCGGCCAGCCGGCGTGGGATTCCTGGCATGTCTGAAGGGTGCCAGGCAAAAATGTCCCAATTTTCGCGTAGGAATTCTCGTAGTGCGGCGTCCACATCAGGGTTTAATTGTGCCCCGATGGAGGCCGTTTTTGTAGGGTCCATTGGATGGACTTGGAATTTGACTATTTCGTCTGCCGGTTTAAAAGAGGTGGACTTGGATCTCTTATCGAGTATCACATCGTCCCTGTCCACCGTGGAGCGCAACGTAGGAGTTCCTCTGCCGCTAGTGCTTGGATAGTGCCTCAAGGGCAAGTGTGGTTGTTTTATTTTCTGCGCGGAGCGCTATGTCCGGGTCACTAGCGAGAGTGATAATTCCGTTGGGTCCAGGCATTTTGAGCTTCATATACCCGTAATGGGGTATAGCTTGAAAAATTGTGAATGCCTCTCGCCCTAATAGAGCGTGGTATCCGCTGCTGAACGGGCCACTTGGAATGTGAACTCCTCGGACCTATAATTGTCCCAAGATGCCGAACACCACATCTAGTGTGATCTTTCTGTCAAAGCATGCTTCCCGGTAGGGATTATTCCTCTAAAGGTTGTCTTGCTTACTCAATGCGGCTCCAGTCTATTTCCATTTTTCGAAGGGTTTCCTCGTAGATGAGGTTTAATCCGCTGCCGCCGTCCATGAGTACATTGGTAAGGCGAAAGCCGTCCATTATTGGACTGAGGACCAATGCGGATGGTGCTCGAGCTGTTCGGAATTTAGGTTCATCACTGGCGTTAAAGGTAATAGCCGTGTCACTCCATGGATTTATTGTTGCTATCTGGTAGACTTCGGCAAGGCTGCGGAGTGTTCGTTTCCGCATATTATTTGATGCGAAAGTCTCAAAGACTGTTAATACCGTCTTGGTATTGCTGGGCTGGTGCTCGAGCTAAGATCTCTTCGCCACTTTTGGCCACCTGCCGTAGTATCCAACATGCTCTAAGGCTATGAGTTGGAGTGGCGCCCTACGTGCTATGAATTTTGCAGGGCCATTGAGCCATCCCTCCAAAGATGGTTCCATGCCCTTTGGGGGTTTTTGCTTTTTGGTATGTAACCCAAGGTGCCCGATGATGATGCACCCTTTTATTTCGGACTAGGGTCGATTCGGGCCGGATTATCCCAAGTTTGATTTCGGTTTTCCAGGCGCTCTCCATCACGCAGTACTTTCGTACTATGGACGCCAAGTCAGCGAAGCGTGTAATTTCACGACGACTTATGCCGTTTAGGATTCCCTTGTCCATGTAATTATTGCAGAAGAATGAGATTGCGTCCCCCTCGCGGCAGTCCTTTATCCTGTCCATAACCAGGAGGAATCTGGCCCAGTAATGATGTACTGTTTCACCGGGCTCTTGCCGGATTTGGGATAGATCGCTTATGTTTGGGTGGGCGGGTGGAATTAAATTCCGAACCCCGTCCGATCTAAGATTCAGGGGCCAAGAAATTTCTGAACTTGGAAGCTTGGGTTCTTGGAGTTTGTCCAATGAATCTAGCCCACTGCCTGACTTTAAGTTCAGGGCTTGAGTACTGTCCTCCCCTCCGCGGGAATCCGGCATGGAGGGGTCAGGAATCCGGACATAGCTAGTCCGTAAGGTAGGAGAAGAGTCGCCGTATTGTTCCTCTACCACAGCAACGTGGTGGGTAGCCTGGGGAGAGTTGATCTCTCTCAGATCGGTTTTAGGCCCGATCTGATCGTAGTCTGTAGCGACTCCCAGGGCGGCGATGCGATCCAAGAGCTCGTTCAAGGAAGAGAGCTCCATCGGATCTAACTGCTCGGCGAGTTCCGAGTTAACGTGAAGATTGCTTCCGATGACCCGAGAAGTCATCGTCGGCGCGGCGGCCGAACAGGCGGTCATGAGAAAACCACCTAGCCGGAGAGTTTGGCCGGTGGCCAAAGCTCCTTTAGCGACGGTGTCGTCTTTAAAGACGGGATGAGGCATCCTTCCTGACAGCGACGGCACAGAGGAACTCTCAATGAAAGCACCAATGTCGGTGTCAAAACCGGTGGATCTCGGGTAGGGGGTCCCGAACTGTGCGTCTAGGCGGATGGTAATAGGAGACAAGGGACACGATGTTTTTACCCAGGTTCGGGCCCTCTCGATGGAGGTAAAATCCTACTCCTGCTTGATTAATATTGATGATATGGGTAGTACAAGAGTGGATCTCGCCACGAGATCGTAGAGACTAAACCCTAGAAGCTAGCCTATGGTATGATTGTTGTTCGTCCTACGGACTAAAAACCCTCCGGTTTATATAGACACTGGATAGGGTTAGGGTTACACAGAGTCGGTTACAATGGTAGGACATCTACATATCCGTATCGCCAAGCTTGCCTTCCACGCCAAGGAAAGTCCCATCCGGACACGTGACGAAGTCTTCAATCTTGTATCTTCATAGTCCAGAAGTCCGGCCAACGGTGATAGTTCGGCTAGCCGGACACCCCCTAATCCAGGACTCCCTCATGGAGCATGAGGTGTTTATTGATGGCCTTCCTTATGAGTGGCAGTCGGGGACGAGCGATGGTCTTTTCCTACCAATCTACCCCCCTAGGAGCATGCGCGTAGTACTTTGTTTCGATGACTAATAGATTTTTGCAATAAGTATGTGAGTTCTTTATGACTAATGTTGAGTCCATGGATTATACGCACTCTCACCCTTCCATCATTGCTAGCCTCTTGATGCAGGTGCATTGCCCTTTCTCACCTCGAGAGTTGGTGCAAACTTCGCCGGTGCATCCAAACCCCGTGATACGATACGCTCTGTCACACATAAGCCTCATTATATCTTCCTCAAAACAGCCACCATACCTACCTATCATGGCATTTCCATAGCCATTCTGAGATATATTGCCATGCAACTTCCATCATCATCATATACAGGACTTGAGCATTCATTGTCATATTGCTTTGCATGATCGTAAGATAGCTAGCATGATGTTTTCATGGCTTGTCCGTTTTTTTATGTCATTGCTACGTTAGATCATTGCACATCCCGGTACACCGCCGGAGGCATTCATATAGAGTCATATCTTTGTTCTAATTATCGAGTTGTAATATTGAGTTGTAAGTAAATAAAAGTGTGGCTATCATCATTATTAGAGCATTGCCCTAGTGAGGAAAGGATGATGGAGACTATGATTCCCCCACAAGTCGGGATGAGACTCCGGACGAAAAAAATAAAAAAAATAAAAAAAAGAGAAGGCCCAAAAAAAGAAAAAAAAGAAAAAAATGAGAGAAAAAGAGAGAAGGGGCAATGTTACAATCCTTTTACCACACTTGTGCTTCAAAGTAGCACCATGTTCTACATATAGAGAGTCTCTTGAGTTATCACTTTTATATACTAGTGGGAATTTTCATTATAGAACTTGGCTTGTATATTCCAACGATGGGCTTCCTCAAATGCCCTAGGTCTTCATGAGCAAGCAAGTTGGATGCACACCCACTTAGTTTCAGTTTGAGCTTTCATACACTTATAGCTCTAGCGCATCCGTTGCATGGCAATCCCTACTTCTCACATTGACATCAATTGATGGGCATCTCCATAGCCCGTTGATTAGCCGCGTTGATGTGAGACTTTCTCCTTTTTTGTCTTCCCCACATAACCCCCATCATCATATTCTATTCCACCTATAGTGCTATGTCCATGGCTCACGCTCATGTATTGCGTGAAAGTTGAAAAAGTTTGAGAAACGTCAAAAGTATGAAACAATTGCTTGGCTTGTCATCGGGGTTGTGCATGATGTGAATATCTTGTGTGGTGAAGATGGAGCATAGCCGCACTATATGATTTTGTAGGGATGAGCTTTCTTTGGCTATGTTATTTCAATAAGACATAATTGCTTGGTTGGTATGCTTGAAGTATTATTATTTTTATGTCAAAGGATAGACTATTGCTTTGAATCACTCGTGTCTTAATATTCATGCCATGGTTAGACATATGTTCAAGATTATGCAAGGTAGCATTCCACATCAAAAATTATCTTTTTTATCATTTACCTACTCGAGGACGAGCAGGAATTAAGCTTGGGGATGCTGATACGTCTCCGTCGTATCTATAATTTTTGATTGTTCCATGCCAATATAATTCAACTTTCATATAATTTTTGGCAACTTTTTATATTATTTTTGGGACTAACATATTGATCCAGTGCCGAGTGCCAGTCCCTGTCTATTGCATGCTTTTGGTTTTGCAGAATATCCATATCAAACAGAATCCAAACGGGATAAAAATGGATGGAGCTTATTTTTGGAAAATATGGAAAATTTGGAAGGAAAATCAACGCGAACCAGTGCCCGAGGTGGTCACAAGGCAGGGGGCGCGCCGCTTCGGGCGCGCCCCTACCCTCGTGAGCCCACCGTAAGGCGGTTGATGCTCTTCTTTTGCCGCAAGAAAGCTAATATTCGGAAAAAAAACACGGTGAAGGATTCAGGCCCATCGGAGTTACGGATCTCCATATATACACAAAACGGTGAAACAGAGCCAGAACAGAACACAGAAACAGAGAGATAGATCCAATCTCGGAGGGGCTCTCGCCCCTCCCAGGCCATGGGAGCCAAGGACAAGAGGGGAAACCCTTCTCCCTTCTAGGGAGGAGGTCAAGGAAGAAGAAGAAGAAGAAGGGGGCCTCTCTCCCCCTTGCTTCCGGTGGCGCCGGAGCGCTGCCAGGGGCCATCATCATCACCGCGATCTTCACCAACACTGCCGTCATCTTCACCAACATCTCCATCACCTTCCCCCTTCTATATTCAGCGGTCCACTCTCCCGCAACCCGTTATACCCTCTACTTGAACATGGTGCTTTATGCTTCATATTATTTTCCGATGATGTGTTGCCATCCTATGATGTCTGAGTAGATTTTCGTTGTCCTATCGGTGATTGATGAATTGCTATGATTGGTTTGAATTGCATGTTTTATTATTGGTGCTGTTCTATTGTGCCCTCCGTGTCGCGCAAGCGTGAGGGATCCCCGTTGTAGGGTTTGCAATATGTTTATGATTTTCTTATGGTGGGTGGCGTGAGTGACAGAAGCACAGACCCGAGTAAGTAGGTTGTTTGCGTATGGGATAAAGGGGACTTGATACTTTAATGATATGGTTGGGTTTTACCTTAATGAATCTTTAGTAGTTGCGGATGCTTGCTAGAGTTCCAATCATAAGTGCATATGATCCAAGTAGAGAAAGTATGTTAGCTTATGCCTCTCCCTCAAATAGAATTGCAATAGTGATTACCGGTCTAGTATTTGTTCTACCTTTAGCTCCTCGTTAGGTTCGACACTCTTACTTATCGGAAGAGGCTACAACTATCCCGTATACTTGCGGGGCATCAAGACCTTTTTCTGGAGGAAAGGTATTTCTTCAGATCCTGCAGTGCTACCTCGGCTTCTGGGGTCCACTCTATTGGGCCTGCCTTCTTCAAGATTTTGAAGAACGGAAGGGCGGCCTTTCGTGGACTTGGAGATGAATCGGCTCATGGCGGCAACGCAGCCGGTGAGCCGACGCACATCCTTGATCCGCTTGGGCGCCTCGATCTGTTCAATAGCCTTGATCTTGTCTGGATTTGGCTCGATCCTGTGCTGTGACACAAAGAACCCGAGAAGCTTGCCAGAAGGAACGCCGAAGACACACTTCTTAGGGTTCAGCTTGAGGTTGATCTTGCGCAGGTTAGCAAATGTCTCTTCCAGATCTTGCACAAGAGTTGGCCCGTCCTTGGTTTTGACCACTATGTCATCCATGTAGGCTTCCATATTTCTATGGAGCTGAGGTTCAAAACCAATTTGGACTGCTCTTGTGAACGTTGAGCCAACACTCTTCAACCCGAAAGGCATCCATAAAAAGCAATACGTACCACATGGGGTGATGAATGTCGTCTTCTCTTCATCTTCTCTCGTCATGAAGATCTGGTGGTAGCCTGAGTAGGCGTCGAGGAATGATAACAGGTCACACCCGGCCGTGGAGTCAACAATCTGGTCGATGCGTGGCAACGGGAAGGGATCCTTAGGGCAAGCCTTGTTGGTATCTGTGTAATCAATACACAGTCTCCACTTCCCATTCGCCTTGCGCACCACTACCGGATTGGCCAACCACATCGGGTGGAGCACTCCTCTCACCAAACCCACCGCTTCCAACTTCCTGATCTCCTCTGTGATGAACTCTTGCCTCTCCGTAGCTCGCTTCGACCTTCCGCTGACGGGCCACGCGTGGGGTCAGACAGCTAGGTGGTTCTCAATCACTTCCCGGGAACACCGGGGATGCCGGATGCTTGCCATGCAAACACGTCGACATTCGCCCGCAGGAAGGTGACGAGCGCGCCTTCCTATGTGCTGTCGAGGGTGCAACATATGGTGAAGGCCCCTCCCGTGCCATCCTCCCTGACGGGCACCTTCTTGGTCTACGGCGGCTCGGCCCTGGATCCCTTGATCTTGTCGGTAGAGCTGTCTGGCACGTCCTCGATGGTAGCACAACACTCCGAGGAGGTGCGCTTGCTGGAGTGGGTGCGAGAGGTCTTGCCGGGCTTCTTCTTCCCCTCCGGGGCTTCAGCAGCAGGAGCAGGTGCCTTGGCGGCAGCCGCTGCAACTGCTTCCCGGTAGAGCTGGTCGGCGCAGATCAGTGCGTCCTTCTTGTCGGAGGGGACGGAGATGATGGTCAACGGCCCGGGCATCTTCAACATGTTGTAGGCGTAGTGTGACGCCGCCATGAACTTGGCTAGTCTTGAGGCGGCCGGGATCCCGTTGTAGGGCAAGGGGATCTCGGCTACGTCGAAGACGATCCTCTCCGTCCTATAGTTCAACTCTCCTCCAAATGTCACAGGCAGTGTGACCTTTCCCTTCGGCTGGCTCCTCCCCGGATTGACCCCTTGAAAAGTTCCCATTTCCTCGAGTTCTCCATCAGGGATTTGCAACTTTTTGATCACGACAGGCGAGATCAGGTTCAGGTCGGCCCCGCCGTCAACCAAAATCTTGTTCACTCTGAGGTTGTGTATCGTTGGTGATACCAACAATGGCAAGCACCCGACCGCGGTAGTGCGGTCAAGGTGATCCTCGGCGTCAAAGATGAGGGGCGTGTTGGACCACTTCAGCGGCTTCTGAGCGTCGAACGACGCCTCTGCTGCTGTAACCTCACGCACCCACTGCTTGAGCTGGCGCTGAGAGGTATGCAGCGAGGCGCCGCCATCAACGCACATGGCCTCCGTAGCCTTTTGAAACCCTTGCTCACTAGACTCGTCATCCTCTTCGTGATCGTTGTCTTCCTGTTTCTTGTCGCGGCCCTGGGCGGGCCTCTCTTGCTGGTTGTCCTTGCCGGGGCGGCCTCCTTGGCCTCCACGCTTCTTGCCGGACCCCTCCGCACCGTCCTGGTCCTTCTCCTTGTCCCGCCTCTCATACTCAGCCTTTTGCTTCTCAGCAAGCAGCTCGACTTGCCGGCAGTTCTGGAGGTCGTGGCCCTTGGTGCGGTGGATTTTGCAGTATTGCTTGCCGGAGCTCCCTGGCTTGTCGGTTGCCGCCAAGGCTCGGCAGGCGGCGCACCCAGCAATCTCCTTGCCGGGGGCATCTTCTTTGACCTTCTTGCTGGCACCGGTGTCATCAGACCCCTCAATGGCAAGCACGGCCTTGCCCTTGCGTTTCCTGTTGCGACGCCGGCCCTTCCTCGTCGGGGTAGTGGTGCCTTCATCGGTAGAGTCGGTTTCCGCACCGGCATCTTCGCTAGGGTACTTCCTTCCCTCTTCAGCCCGGGCGCACCTATCGGCCAGAATGTAGAGCTCGGCCACGTCCTTAACCTTGGTCATCGCCAGTTCTTCACGCATCTTGCGATTGCGCATGTTCTGGTGGAACACGCTAATCACAGCGGCAGGATGAACGTCGGGGATGTTATACTGCACCCGGCTGAATCTTTGGATGTACTTGCGCAGGGTCTCCCCTTCCTTTTGGGGAATGATGTGCAGATCACTGGCCTGGCCATGAGCTTGGTGGCCTCCTGTGAAGGTGCCAATGAACTCATGGCAAAGATCCGACCAAGAAGAAATGGAATCCACCGGCAAGTGCATCAACCAAGATTGGGCCTGAGTGCCAGTGGGAAATAGTTGGCAAGCACCTTGTCGTCACGAGCCCCAGCAGCCTGCATCGCGATGGTGTAGATGCCGAGGAACTCGGATGGATGGGTTTTGCCAGTGTACTTCTCACCGACGTCGGGCTTGAACATGCGGTGGGACGGCCACTAGAATTGCCGCAGCTCACGGGTAAAGGCCGGGCAGCCCACCTCGTAAGGTAGGCCGCCGGAGCCCCCCGGTGTTGGGTGGTCCATAGCGGGTCCTGCCCGCTTGTCCGACTGGCGGCGCGTTTCGCGCCGACGCTCGACGATGGTTCGAGCGTCTTCGTGAGCTCGTTCCTGAAGGACCTGGCACTGGTCGTGGAGGGTCCGCGGGTCAGACGACGCTATGGAGATGTTATCACAAGCGTCGTCACAATGGGCCGACGCCCGCGGCGGCTAGCGAGGAGGAGGAGAGTGCACCATTGCCGCAGCTCCCTTGGTCCTCCCAGCGCCAGCACGTGGTGGCTCGGTGGGGCGCCGACCCAAGGGCCCGCTGGTCGCAGATCGTCTTTGTTGGCGACGGCGACGAGGCACTGGATGGTGGCCCTCCACTCGTCGAGCTTCTCCGCGGCAGGAGGGAAATTGAGGAGCAGCTGCGCGCCGCTTAAAGCTTCATTGGCGTGGCGGCGGCGATACCGCGTGGATCACGACGCGTTTCGACTTCTAACTATGTTAGAAGGAGCTCCGTCACGACCCAGCGGCTGTGTGCCATTTTCGCAAGCGCTTCGGCGAGCGTGCTGAACCCCTTCATCTTGCCGACAACGCACAGGGCTCTTCCCATGGCGGTGCCCAGGGTCACCAACGTGGTGACGCTGTTCGGCGCGCACACCATGGGAAGAACGCGTGCTGGCCGCCGGTTTATGCGTCCTGGAGGTCGCCGCGCCACCCGGAGTCGGCACAACGACACCCCCGGAGGGCCTTGTGCCGCCTGTGGGGGGCCGAGCTCCGTATTTGGATCCGGAGACGTGTAGCCGGTCGTCTGGCGCACGAACGATGCTGATCGCCAGGCTCCGACTGCCTGGGCGATGCTGGTGCTCGGGTCATGGCCGGGTCCTGTCAAGAATCATCCGCCGCCGTCTGCGACCGGCACGGGCCGTTCGGCTCCCAACGAGCCGATTGCCGTGGTCGTCTTCTTCTTAGGGGCCATGGCGACGAAGAACTACTAGGCTAACTACCAGACCAGATTCTCACAATTGCGCCCCCTACCTGACGTGCCAAAGATGTCGGTGTGGAACGACACCTATGGGATCACAAGAATCCCTACTACGGTTGTCGGGCGCACGGCGGTTCTGAAGGAGAGCAGGGCTAGTAGACAGCACAAGGATCGCTTACCCAGTTCGGACCGCGAGGATGCATAAAACCCTAGTCCTGCTTTGGTGGGTGTATTTCTGAGAGTTCTTGAGCTCTCGAACTAGCTGTGGTCAGTGCATGGTTCGAAAGAGCCGAACCCCTCTCCAGTATGCCATGGGCCTCCTTTTATAGTTGGAAGGGGCTGCCACAGTGGCACACAGGAGGTGGAAAGGCGTAGAGTGCTCTGAGCTTATCGCTCGTATTACAAGACAAGATGCATTTAATGCATAGCTTAGGTGTCCCCTGCTTTATTGGGGACGGGGGTGAGGCCCGTCCCATCCGTCGCCGCTCCTCCTCGTCTTGACACGCGCCCTGGCCAGTGAGGTGCGTGGAGCCTTGTAGGCAGTGAGGCAGCTGACGTGGCGTGGTGGCAGAGCCTCCACGAAGATCTTCATGCCGCCACGCAGGTGCTCGATGAGTTGGCCTGGGAGCTTCATGTTGACACGCAGGTGCCTGCCCAGCTGGTTGGGCTGGCAGCTGCATGTGAACGGTGGTGGAAGCTTGATCAGCGCGGGTTTGGCGGTGGCCTCGCTGGCGTCTTTGGCGAGGGCCTTGCCGGGTGGCCCGGCAAGGGTCTTGCCGTGGCGTGCTGTCGTCCCCGGCAAGGATCTTGCCGGGGGTCTGGTGGCCTTCCTCGACAAGGATCTTGCCGAGAATCATCGTCTTCTAATCCTCATCTGATCTTGAATATGTCTTCACAAAGATCTGCATGCCACTAAAGAGGTGCCTTTCCGAGCCCTGGCCCCACGCTAATGATGGCGCTGGGGGCCGTGGGGTCAAGGGTGGCTCGCTCTGTTGGTGTGGGGCGAGCTGTCCTGGCAAGGGTCTTGCCGGGGGAACCTACTTCGTCCCTCTGCTCTTCGTGGTCTTGGCGTTGCTTGGATTGTCTTGGGCTTTGGTCTTACCTTGGCTCACCTCCCTTGTTCTGCTTGGTGTGGCCGTGGGCGCGGCTCTGACTGCCCGCGTACGGGTAAAGGGGTACAAAAACGAGCCCCTATTTTTGTTACACCGACAGACTGTCATTAGGGTTTGTTGTGTACTGAGTGCTACCTACACTTAATGGTTCAGATGTATTTCAGTAATCTTTAGTACCAGTAAAGTTCACAGGGTTTCAATATTCCGGCCCTAGGAACAGACACTACTGCAGGCCAGGTTTGTTGACACTTTTACTTGTCTTTCGTACTCATTCGATATGATATCCAATTATTCATGTCGATTAGTTGCAAACAATAAATGCTAGATCAACTTCTTGATTCAGATTTTGGACGGTCTCTTACTGCAGTTACTATTCTTCATCCTTGTCCTAGTAAGCTCACAAGTAATGATTGATTCACTACATTGTAACGCTCATGATGCGGCTATATCTCTCACGTGTCGAGGCACGACTTAGAGGCATAACCGCATTATAGGTTTTGTCATAGAAGGGTCATCTTCACACAATCCCATGTAATGAACAAGAATGGGATAAAGAGGGTTGGCTTACAATCGCCACTTCACACAATACTTGAATAAATCATACATCATTCAAAATACACACATAGACCGACTACGGTCAAATCCAAATGAAAAGAAGATAACCCCAAATGCTAGATCCCCGATCGTCCCAACTGGGCACCACTACTGAACGTCAAGAAACGAAACATAGTAACGACCAAGGTCCTCATCAAACTCCCACTTAAGTTTGGTAGCATCACCTTCACTGGCATCATCGGCACCTGCAACTGTTTTGGTAGAATCTGTGAGTCACGAGGACTCAACAATCTCACTCCCGCAAGATCAAGACTATTTAAGCTTATGTGCAGGAAAGGGGTAATTAGGTGGAGCTGCAGCAAGCACTAAGCAAATATGGTGGCTAACATACGCACATAAGAGCGAGAAGAGAAGCAACGCAACGGCCGAGAAGCTAGAAGTGATCAAGAAGTGATCCTGAAGCTACTTACGTTCATACATAACCCAAACCGTGTTCACTTCCCGGACTCCGCCGAAAAGAGACCATCACGGCTACACATGCAGTTGATGTATTTTAATTAAGTCAAGTGTCAAGTTCTCTACAACCGGACATTAACAAATTCCCATCTGCCACATAACCGCGGGCATGGCTTTCGAAAGACCTCAAGCAGGTGTCCCAACTTAGCCCATCACAAGCTCTCACGGTCAACGAAGGATATTCCTTCTCCCAGGAAGACCCAATCAGACTCGGAATCCCGGTTACAAGACATTTCAACAATGGTAAAACAAGACCAGCAAAGCCGCCCGGATGTGCCGACAAATCCCGATAGGAGCTGCACATATCTCGTTCTCAGGGCACACCGGATTGTCCAAGCATCCGGTAGGCCAGCCCGTAGTTGCCCTGTGACCACCGGGCGGTTGACAAAGTTGGACCAACACTGAGGAGCACCGCCCGGGGGGTTTAAATAAAGATGACCCTCGGGCTCCGGAAACCCAAGGGAAAAGGCTAAGGTTGTTAGCAAAATGTAAAACCAAGATTGGGCCTTGCTGGAGGAGTTTTATTCAAAGCGTACTATCAAGGGGTTCCCATAATCCCCAACCGCGTAAGGAACGCAAAATCAAGGAACATAACACCGGTATGACGGAAACTAGGGCGGCAAGAGTGGAACAAAACACCAGGCATAAGGCCGAGCCTTCCATCCTTTACCAACTATATACATGCATTAAAGTAAATAAGACATATTGTGATATCCCAAACATATCCATGTCCAACATGGAACAAACTTCAACTTCACCTGCAACCAGCAACGCTATAAGAGGGGCTGAGCAAAAGCGGTAACATAGCCAAGCAACGGTTTGCTAGGAAAGGTGGGTTAGAGGCTTGACATGGCAATATGGGAGGCATGATATAGCAAGTGGTAGGTAGCGCGACATAGCGATAGAACGAACAACTAGCAAGCAAAGATGGAAGTGATATCGAGGGTAATGGTCATCTTGCCTGAGATCCCGCAAGGAAGGAGAACGAGTCCAAGAAGAAGACAAGCGGACGTAGTCGAACGAATCCTCACAACTCCGGAACAAAACCGAAGCTAACAAGACTAGAAAACCTGAAAGAAGCAAACAACATAGTAAAAAACCATCACATAAATATGACATGATGTACAATCAAGTATGATGCATGCCCGGTTTAATGAGGCATGGCATGGCAAAGTGCACAAACAATACTACAAATTAAGTGGAGCTCAATATGCAACGAGTTGCATATTGACGGAACACCACATCTAATATTTAGTTCTCTCTTGTTTATGTACCCACCAATATTAAATTTCGATTAACATGGAAAGAGGTGAAGCATAAGTAAACTAACTATTTAGGCAAGTTTAAATGAGGCCGGAAATAACAAAAAACAATTCTGGAAAAACCCTCATGTGCATATTTTAGATTCGGTACTTTTCTGCTCTAAACCATATTTTAGAGTTGTTAAACATGCAAGATGAGTGCACCATGTTAAACTAGGCATTTTTCTACCCCATTTACATATAAAATTTATTAAATTTGGAGCTACATTTAATTAGTTATGAAATAATTCATTTTAGCATGGCATTTAAGCAAATTTAATAAAATAGCTTCTTAACATTTTAAACATGGATGAAAGTTGCATATTATGAAACTAGATGAAATTCTAAGCATTTTACATATATAACATGCTGCAAACAGATGCATGGTTATTTAGTTGTTACCAATGCAAAATGATGGCATTTGTTAATATGCAGGAAAAGAATAAATGCTAAATCACTTGGGACAGGAAAAAAAACATATACGGGCCAGAAGCATTAGAGTGCAGCGGCCCAGAATGGAATCGGGCCCAAGCGGCTGTGTGCAAAAGAAATACAAGAATAGAGGAAAACAGGGGCGCAAAAGAAAAAGAAATGGGGAACCCAGGATTCGATCCCAGGACCTTCTGGTGTGTGCGTTGGGCACTTACCACTGCGCTGGTGCTTTGTTTGTGGCTAAACAGGGAGATCAGAATATATGAATAATCCAAAGGCAGGAGCCTTCTTCTTCATGGATCGCAGAAGAACTGGGTGACGACACCGGCGAGAAAGATGGCGATCATCGCGATCACAGGCCGACGGCGGGGGTGCGGAAAAAGGTGACGGTATAGCTACGGGATGCGCAAGTGCAGCGACTCGAGCTTGAGCCCTCGCTCGACTCGGGCACTGTCGTGGTTCTAAGTCTGACAGTAGATTATGGGGTAGGAATGGAGAGGCAAGATCCTAGCTATGGAGTAGTTGTATACGCAAGATGTTTACGAGTTCAGGCCCTTCTCGAAGGAAGTAACAGCCCTATGTCTCTGAGCCCGGAGGCGGTCGACTGTATTATGTGCGTATGAGTTATAGGGGTGCGAACCCTTTACACTGAGGAGCGGGGTGGCTTATATAGAGTTCGCTGCACCCTCCAAATTTCGCTATGCAGGATTAAGGTACATTAAGATAGGGAGTTACTGGTAACATCCCACATAAAGTGCGATGATGACCATAAAGCCACTTAATGACCGACCGTTTGCGTGCAGACTGACTGTAGATCTCCTGGCGGTCGAATGGTTTGCTTCATGGTCGAGTGTCTTATGGTCTATCGAGTGGAATCCTTCTAGGTCGACTGAAAGGTGGTTTCTTCAAGAGATGTCCTTGGGGAGGGTATCTTGGACAGGTCCATGACCCTACCCTAGGTACATGGCTTCATCAGTAGCCCCCGAATGGATCGAGGTTTGAGTGGGGAAGGAGTTGAGAACTCTTCCGACCCACTTTTCGTGCGATGAGCATGTCTTGCTCTGGATCAACGAGCTTAGGTGACGGCTTCAACTTCTTTTTCAGTCGCCTTGATCCCTTCTTTGTATCCGTCGAGTGTGTTTTCCGTACTTGGAGAACTCCGAATGATAGGATGGAGGAAATCTTCTTTCTGTCGATTTGCTCTGTGGCGCGCGGATTTAGCGGGATTCGAATTTTGGGAAGTGAGCGGGGCGGAGGAAGCCGCAGTAATCGGATGGGATAAGGCGGGGACGCCTCGACCTCCGCGCCACCTTTTTCGCCATGTATCGTGTCGGCGACTGTTGCAGGATTTGGCAGGATCGCCCGGGCCTACCAGTCAGTCACTCAGAAGCAACCTCATATAAGGCCCCGGACGGGGGTTTTTGAACAAAGGCGCCCCTTTCCTCCTCCCTTCCCAGATTCATCCGCGCGTTCGCTTCCACCTCAGCTGCTGCTCGCGGCGCTGCTTTCACCGGCGACAATGGTGAAAGAGAAGACGACGGCTTTGGAGCGGGCGAAGAAGGTGACGGCGAAAGCGAAGGGAAGGGCGACCAATCGGGGTGGATCTTCGTCAAGGGCCGGCTTGCTGCAGGGCTGGATCAAGGGCGACTGGATCCATTCGACGATCCGTCAGAAGGATCTCGACGACATGGCCAACGAGGGACGGATCCCCCATGGATCAGCGCGGCTCCCGGGGAAGGAATCGGAGCCGCAACCTCAGGAGGGTGAGTGTGTTCTCTTGGCCACCCATGTTGACCGGGGTTTTCTCTACCGCCTCACCCTTTCTTTCGGGGATTTCTGAACTTCTTTCGGGCACAACTTCACCACTTCACTCCCAACTCCATCGTGTATCTCGCTGCTTTTCGTCTCTCAGGCGAGAATTTCTTGGGTTGCCGGCCTCATTGGGGTCTTTTCAAGCACAATTTCACTTGTCGCTCCCAGACGGTGAAAAAGGCCAACCCGAGTGACGAGAGAACTCAAGTGATTCAGATGTGTGGGGGTCTTGGGGTTCAAATGAGAGGAAAATGTTCTTTTCCGGCTATGATCTTACCCGAGTCAGTCCGTGGATGGCAATCGACTTGGTTCTACTGCAAGGCCAGGGCAGTCGACTGGACTCCCTCGTTTTTCCATGGACCGAGTGAGCAAGCCATCTTCTTTGAAGGTGATCCTGGAGGAGAGGGCGTAGGTGAAGGTGTTGGTCGAACGTGTTGTCCAGCTCATTCGAGACGGAGTGACTGGCATCGATCTCTTGGAGGTCTTCCTCCGACGATGCATCCAACCGCTTCAAGCTCGAGACCATCGATGTGGTTGTACTCTGGTACTGAAGACACCACTCGGATCCACCCGGAGGAGGTCGAGGATGCCATGCTGGAAAGGTGTCTTGCGAGCATCACAGGAAACAAGGACAACCCTCGAGGAGCCAGGAGGATCTCTCCACTCGACCAGTCATACGAAGTAGACAAGGTCCATTCCTACATCTTTGACTGTGATCCCGCTTTCTCCATCTTGTTTGCTTAAAATCGTCGATTGACTTTTGTCTTGTTTGTTGTCTTCCAGGCCACTACTGAGATGTACTTGATGCCCAACGGGGCGCAAGAACAAGTCGAGGAGGAAGAAGGGAGCGGAGGTGAAAGTCAAGAGGAATGGCAATTTGATGGTGAGGAGGACGAAGATGACGACAACTCCGGTGAAGAGGAGGAGGAGGAGGAAGAGGAAGTTGACCCTCCTCGCTTGGAAAGGCGATCCAAGCTCACCCATGACCCCGCGGTCGAGCATGGCAAGGCTATCGCTACCGTCAGGCGGCCGACGAACGCCTCTCGGACGACCTCTCTCCTCAAGGCCGACCGAAAAGCTACCAAGCAACCCCGGCGACGCCATCAAAGCCGATTTAAGGCTTTGCCCAAGATGAGGATGGCCATTCCCACCATTTCCGGTAACAATGAGAACTTGTGTTTTCTTGTTTAGCATAGACATACTTTTGGTCGACTTGTTGACTGATCAACTGATTTCTGAAATTTGCAGCGCTGCTACCTCCGAGACCTCAGCCAGGAACGGAAGATGGAAGATGGAAGATGTTGTCACCTCTAACCTTGGTATGATCTCTGTAGTTTCGCTTTTGGTCGATTGGATTTCCGTTTTTAACTTTGAATCTTTCTGTAGTCCCTCCTCATGTCATTGATCTCCCTGATGATGACGACGAGGCACCGCTGAGGCGGAGGAGGAATAAAAAGGCGCCTGCTGGCAAGACTGCTCAGGTTGTATCAGTGCCTGAGACGTTGGTTCATGAGGGTGGCAACATCACTCGGACGTCTGTGTCTTTCGCTGTGCCGCTGTCGAGTGTCCAGCCTTCATCATCGACTGCTGATCCGCCGTCCCTTTTCGCCACACACCACGTCCTAGAGGACCAAG
This sequence comes from Aegilops bicornis, assembly GCA_021605145.1. Taxonomy (NCBI): domain Eukaryota; kingdom Viridiplantae; phylum Streptophyta; class Magnoliopsida; order Poales; family Poaceae; genus Aegilops; species Aegilops bicornis. Next base: position 304,069,307 of record CM038672.1, read on the forward strand.
TGGGTGCTGCTAAGGAAGCTATACGCCAGGCAGGGATCATGATGGAGCAAGTGAAGGTGGTCCGGGAAGCCAGCCAGGCGGCCTATGATGCTAGCTCAGCCCTTCAGAGCAACGTCCAGGTTAGTTGGCCACCACTTGTTCTGTTAGGATATGCTACCTGAAAACTCTTCTTTCTGAAGATCTTCGTATCTGTACACCCACTGGGTGTGTCGATTGAATTTTTGGATTGGTGGCGGCACGCTGAGTGCACCCACTGGGTGTAGTCCCCGAGACTATGGTGGACTGCTGGCAGTCGACTGTAGTCTTTATACTTTGAATTTCTTTGCTAACTTCTTCACTCGGTATGGTCGGACCATGTCGAATGGAATCTTAGAACCGGTGGGGGCACGCTGAGTGCACCCACTGGGTGTAGTCCCCAAGACTATGGTCGACTGCTGGCAGTCGACTAAAGTCTGAAGAACTATTTTTTTAGATCATGATGATACCGTGGCTGACTTCTGACAGTTAGCCGTGGTTTAGGATCATAACCTTTTTGCCTCTTTCGGTCGACTGATCGAACCGAGTCGGTAAAACTAGTGGGGGCACGCTAAGTGCACCCACTGGGTGTAGTCCCCGAGACTACTGTTGAATATTTTGATTCGACTGTAGTCTTAGAAACGCTACGATTTTTTCTTAGTCGCTCGGAAGCAACCTATCTTTGATGTCTGTCGATTGACTCTTCGCAGAAATCCTGCGAGCTTGTGGCTCGCTATACTGAATTGGAAAACAAACAGATCCAGCTCAACCTTGACTTAAAGCTTGCTCAGGAGAACTTGCAAAAGGCGAGAGACGAAGCAAAAGGTATGGCTGGTGAGAACTTGACGATTGTCTTTGTCTTTCTGCCCATTCCTAATTCTGATCTCATTGTCATTTTGCGCATAAAATGGAGGAGGCTCTGAAGAAGAAGGATCATGACCTTGCCGAGGCGCAGAAAGCGGCTTTGGACAAAACAAAGCTCGCGGAAGAAAAACTGGCTTCAGTCGGTAAACTTGAAGAAGAGAACGCCAATCTGAAAGCTGCTCTCGACGCGGCCAACAAGGAGGTTAGCCGACTGAAGAATGACAAGATAGCTCTGAGCGACAAGGTCGGGCGAATCAAGGGAAGAGGAACGATCTGGAGGCTTATCTGGGAGGGCTCGCCAAGAAGTTATGACTCATGCTTGAAGGTAATCCCTCCTATCCGACTGACTTGTTATCGCCGACTCATCATAGAACTATTAGCTTGAACTCGAGTTGCGTTTACAAAATTCTGTCAGAACTTCGAGGAGGAGACTAGTCGAGTGGAGACAAGTCTGGACCCCGTTAACTCCCCAGTGAAGGATGAAGCCGCTATGAACGTGCTCTGACTGGAGTCTCGTGTTGCTGGTGTGGTGGAATACCTTGCTCGACTAAAGGTTGCAGTGTCGCGAATCGACTCAACACTCTGGCCAGGCGAGATGCTTCAAAATGACCTCGAGTCTTTAATGACTCGACTGAATGACGTCCCAAGTCGAGTGCAGGAATGGAAGAAGTCTTCTGCCAGGTGCGGTGCTGATGTTGCTCTGTCCCTGGTCCGTGCTCACTGCAAGGAGGCGCGAGAGGAAAAGCTAGCGTCCATCAAAGTTGCCAACACCAAGAAGTACGACTTCCAATCTTTCATGGAGACTTTCATTGCTACTGCCACCCGGATAGCTGACGGAATCGACCTGGACCAGTTTGTGGCGCCTTCCAGTCCTCCACCTAAGGAGTAAAAAACTTCTATGATTCGTCTTAAATTTGCCTCAAAATGCCGAGTGGTTTTGTAACCGATAAACTTTAACAGGTTTGACGCCTGAGCACTTCTGAATCCGTAGGACGTTATCTGAACTTGGCTTATCATCGAATATACTTTCATTTGCCTTCGAGCGAACTTTGTTCTTTACTCGGAATATACTTCAGTGCTTGAGATGCAGCTCTGAGGTGAAAAATCCAGTCGACCTGCACCTCATCGTTCTGGCAGGTAGGGATGGAGCACAGATTGCAGTCGACCTGCCTCCTTGCGGATCTAGATGGAGTGCTTGTTGTACTTGTGGCGCAGCTCCGAAGGAGAAGGTAGCAGTCGACCTGCACCTCGTGGTCCTTGCGGATCGGACTGGATTTCATACTTAGGCGAGTACTGGACTGTAGCTAAGCCTCCGAGTGGGAGGGTTGCTCTCCACTCGATAGGATTTTAAATACTTAGGCGAGTACTAGACTGCAGCTAAGCCTCCGAGTGGGAGGGTTGCTCTCCACTCGGTAGGATTTTATGTGTCGTAACTCTGAAGGAGAAGGTAGCAGTCGACCTGCACCTCGACTTCCTTGCAAAGCTCACATTGTATTAAATACTTAGGCGAGTAATTGGACTGCAGCTAAGCCCCCGAGTGGGAGGTTTGCTCTACACTCGGTAGGATTTTAAATACTTAGGCGAGTACTAGACTGCAGCTAAGCCCCCGGGTGAGAGGTTTGCTCTCCACTCGGTAGGATTTTTTGTGTCGTAACTCTGAAGGAGAAGGTAGCAGTCGACGTGCACCTCGTCGTCCTTGCAAAGCTCACATTGTATTAAATACTTAGGCGAGTACTTGGACTGCAGCTAAGCCCCCGAGTGGGAGGTTTGCTCTCCACTCGGTAGGATTTTAAATACTTAGGCGAGTACTGGACTGCAGCTAAGCCCCCGAGTGAGAGGTTTGCTCTCCACTCGGTAGGATTTTAAATACTTAGGCGAGTACTGGACTGCAGCTAACCCCCGAGTGGGAGGTTTGCTCACCACTCGGTAGGATTTTAAACACTTAGGCGTAGCATCGGATCGCAGCTAAGCCCCGAGTGGGAGGTTTGCTCACCACTCGGAGGATTTTAAACACTTAGGCGTAGCATCGGATCGCAGCTTAAGCCCCGAGTGGGAGGCTGGCTCACCACTCAGAGATTTTAAACACTTAGGCGAGTACTTGGACTGCAGCCTAAGCCCCGAGTGGGAGGCTGGCTCACCACTCGGTAGGATTTTAAACACTTAGGCGAGTACTGGACTGCAGCTAAGCCCCCGAGTAGGAGGTTTTCTCCACTCGCTAGAATTTTAAATACTTAGGCGTAGCATCGGATCGCAGCTAAGCCCCCGAGTGGGAGGTTTGCTCTCCACTCGGTAGGATTTTAAATACTTAGGCGAGTACTGGACTGCAGCTAAGCCCCCGAATGGGAGGTTTGCTCTCCACTCGGTAGGATTTTAAATACTTAGACGAGTACTCGGACTGCAGCTAAGCCCCCGAGTGGGAGGCTGGCTCACGACTCGGTAGGATTTTAAACACTTAGGCGAGTACTTGGGCTGCAGCTAAGCCCCCGAGTGGGAGGGTGGCTCACCACTCGGTAGGATTTTAAACACTTAGGCGAGTACTTGGACTGCAGCTAAGCCCCCGAGTGGGAGGCTGGCTCGCCACTCGGTAGGATTTTAAACACTTAGGCCAAACGGATTCGCAGCTAAGCCCCCGAGTGGGAGGCTGGCTCACCAATCGGTAGGGATTTGTTTTACAAACTTCGGCGAAACGGGTTCACAGCTAAGCCACCCACTTGGGGGGGGGGGTTCTCATGTAAACAAAAAGTAATAACAATCACTGGGAAACTTATAACATTCTTGTCTTCGATAAACAAACTACGAGGGTACTTTTTTATTACATCTCATCCGAGTGAGTACTTAAGTATAAAAGGGGCGGAGCAGCTCCGCATTCCAAGCTCGGGGCTCATCAATCTGGCGATCGACGTTGTAAAGATGGTACGCTCCATTGTGGAGAACTCTAGTGACGATGAAGGGACCTTCCCAAGTATGAGCGAGCTTGTGTGGTTTCTGTTGATCCACTCGGAGGACCAAGTCTCCTTCTTGGAAGGTTCGACTCTTCACATTTCTAGCATGGAATCGACGCAAGTCCTGCTGATAGATAGTCGAGCGGATCAGGGCCATCTCTCTCTCCTCTTCTAGGAGGTCGACTGCATCTTGCCGGGCTTGTTCCGCTTCATCTTCAAAGTAGAGTTCAACTCGAGGTACATTGTGAAGCAGGTCACTCGGCAGAACTGCTTCAGCTCCATAGACCAGAAAGAATGGAGTTCTCCCAGTCGACCGATTAGGAGTGGTCCTCAATCCCCAAAGAACTGATGGAAGTTCATCGACCCACGCCCTGCCGCATGCTTGAGATCACGCATCAGCCGGGTTTCGATCCTTTGAGAATTAGACCGCTTGCTCGCTCGCTTGTCCATTCGACCGGGGTGAGCAATCAAGCATAGTCGACTCAAGGTGCCTTGAGAGGCGCGAAGGCTTTGAATTTGTCGGAATCAAGTTTGACCCATTGTCGCGATGATGCTATGCGGAACTCCATATCTGAATATCAACTCTCTGATGAAACTCATAGCAGTGCATGCATCGAGATTCTTGATAGGCTTAGCTTCGATCCACTTAGTAAACTTGTCGACTGCCACTAGCAAGTGAGTGAAGCCGCTTCGCCAGCTTCTCGCCGGTCCAATCATATCCAATCCCCAAACAGCGAAGGGCCAGACGAGTGGAATGGTCTTCAAGGCTGAGGCGGGTTTGTGTGACACATTGGAATAGAACTGACATCCTTCACACTTGTCGACTATTTCCTTTGCCATTTAATTTGCTTTTGCCCAGTAAAATCCCGCTCGATATGCTTTAGCCACAATGGTCTGGGAGGACGCATGATGACCACAGGTCCCCGAGTGGATATCATCAAGAATTATCAGACCTTCTTCTGGTGTTATGCATTTCTGGCCGACTCCAGTCGCGCTTTCTCTATACAACTGTCCCTTGATCACAGTAAAGGCCTTGGATCGGCGGACGATCTGTCGAGCCACTTCTTCGTTCTCCGAGAGCTCTTTCCTTAGGATATACGCGATGTACGGCACAGTCCAGTCGGGAGTGATGACCACAACTTCCATGATCAGGTCGACCACAGCTGGGACCTCAACTTCAGTCGGATCAGTGGCACTTTTTGGCTGTGGGGCTTCTTCGGTGAAAGGATCCTCTTGAACTGACAGTGTGTGGATGTGCTCCAAAAACACATTACTAGGAATGGCTTCTCTCTTGGACCCTATTTTCGCCAAATCATCAGCAGCTTGATTTTTTAGTCGGGGTATATGATGAAGCTCTAACCCCTCGAATTTCTTCTCTAGCTTCCTCACTGCATTGCAATAACCAGTAATGGCTGGACTTCTGACGTCCCACTCCTTCATCACTTGATTAACCACTAGATCTGAGTCGCCATAGACCATGAGGCGACAGACGCCAAGTGAAATGGCCATACGCAACCCATACAAAAGTGCTTCATATTCTGCTTCATTGTTGGAGGAATCAAAGTGGATCTGGAGCACATATCTAAGCTTATCTCCTCGGGGGGAAACCAACACTACCCCAAAGACCGAACCATTCAAAGATCTTGGAACCATCAAAGAACATGGTCCAGTGCTCCGAGTGAACTTGAGTCGGTAGTTGTTGTTCAATCCACTCGGCGATGAAATCTGCTACAGCTTGGGACTTGATGGCTTTCTTTGCCTCAAACTTGATATCAAGGGGAAGGAGTTCAATCGCCCATTTCGCAACTCGACCAGTTGCATCTCATTGGTGCGTAATCTCTCGACAATGGGGCGTCGGCGACGTAATAGAATGGTCTCGAAGTAATGAGCAACCTTCTTCGTGGTCATATAAATCCCATAAACAAGCTTCGATAATGAGGGTATCTTTGCTTTGATGGGGTCAATACTTGTAAAGATAATATACTGTGCGCTGGACTTTGAAGGATTTTCCTTCTTCTTCCCGCTCGACCGTAAGTACTGTACTGACGACTTGTTCTGTGGCTGCAATGTAAAGCAGCAAAGGCTCTTTGCTGATTGGGGCAGCAAGCATCGGTTGGGTGGAGAGCGAGCTTTAGCTCGCAAACGCTGCATCAGCTTCGGAGTCCACTCGAACTTGTCTCGACTTCTTCATCGATCGGTAAAGAGGCAATGCTTTTTCTTCGAGACGAGAGATGAATCGACTTAAAGCGCCAAGCATCCAAAGAAGCTTCGACATCGTGCACACGCATGCAGGCGTTTCATTCGAGTATAGTGCGAACTTTTTCTGGTTGGCGTCGATTTCGCTCGTTGAAACGAAAACCGAGTAACTTTTCGCCAGAACTCAATGTGCACTTTGATGGATTAAGCTTGATATCATACCTCCTGAGATTGGCGAATGTTTCAGCAAGGTCAGTCAACAGGTCGAAACCTTTCTGTGATTTGACCACAATATCATCCATGTATGCTTCCACATTCCGACTGATTTGAGTGAGCAAACACTTCTAAATCATCCTCATGAACGTGGCTCCAGCATTCTTGAGGCTGAATGGCATGGTGACATAGCAGAAGCACCCGAATGGAGTGATGAAAGCAGTTTTGATCTCGTCGGGTCCATACAGACGGTTCTGATGGTAACCGGAATAGGCGTCTAAAAAAGACAACCGCTCACATCCCGTAGTCGAGTCGACTATTTGGTCGATGCGGGGGAGAGGAAAATGATCTTTTGGGCAGGCCCGATTGATATGTTTGAAGTCGATGCACATGCGAAGTGACTTGCCCTTCTTGGGGACCATGACAACATTAGCGAGCCACTCGGAGTGGTAAATCTCTCGGATAAACTCTGCCGCTAAGAGCCGAGCCACCTCCTCGCCAATGGCCTTTCTCTTCTGGACGGTGGACCGTCGAAGATGTTCTTTGACAGGTTTAACTTTTGAGTCGACTTCAGAGACGATGCTCAGCCAGCCCCAGGAACACCGGCATGTCAGCAGGCTTCCATGCGAAGATGTCCCAGTTCTCACGGAGGAACTGGATGAGCGCTTCTTCCTATTTGGAGTCGAGTGTTGTTGAGATATGGGTCGGAGAAGCACTGGGGTCGGTCGGCTGAATGTGAATCGGTTTCATTTCACCGGACGACTGAAATGCTGACTCCGTAGCGGGCTTCTTTGCTCGCAACAAATCACTCGGGTCTGCAGTTTTCTGGTATTCTTGCAGCTCTACCACTGCCATCTGAGCATCAACGATCTTAGAGCCTTTCTGAAAACACTCTTCTGCTTTCTTCTGATTGCCAGTGATAGTGATCACACCTTTGGGGCCTGGCATCTTCAGTTTGAGGTACACATAACATGGTCGAGCCATGAAATGTGCATACGCCGGCCTTCCTAGAATAGCGTGATAAGCACTCTGGAAATCTACGACCTCAAAGGTCAACTTTTCTTTACGAAAATTCTTGGAATCACCAAAAACCACATCGAGAGCAATTTGGCCGAGTGACTCAGCCTTCTTTCCGTGAATGACTCCATGGAAGCTCATGTTCTTTGGTCTTTGAGTCTCGACATCGGAATGCCCATCCCTTGCAACGTCTCTGCATAAAGTATGTTCAGGCCACTGCCACCATCCATCAAAACTTTAGTTAGTCGAGTGCCTTCGACGACTGGGTCGACCACCAATGCTTGCCTCCCCGGGGTGGCTATGTGTGTCGGGTGATCAGACTGGTCGAACGTGATGGCGGTCTGTGACCATTTCAGATAACTGGGTGTCGCCGGAGCGACCATATTCACTTCTCGGTTGATAACTTTCAATCGACTTTTGCTTTCAAAGTCAGCAAAAATCATCAGGGTGGAGTTGACCAGGGGGTATCCACCATCACTATCTTCCTTGTCCTCAACTTTGTCCGACTCCTTCTCCTTATTCTTGGGATGCTTCCCCTGGAACTGCTGAATCAAGAGCCGACACTGTCGAGTGGTATGCTTTGGGTAAATGAGTTTACCCTCTTCATCTTTCTTCGTGTGAATGTGACATGGCAAGTCCAATACATCATTTCCATCTTGGTCTTTCACCTTTTTGGGGTTCCAAGGTCCCTTGGATTTCCCCTTGAACTTTTCTGGAGTCACGGCCAAGGCTTCACCAGGAGCAGCTGGCTCGGCTTTCCGCTTCTGCTTCTGACTGGAGTTCCCTCCCCCGGTTTCATTAGCGGCTGACTTGTACTTGTCACTACGGAGCCGATCCTCTTCTTCACCATTGGCATACTTGGTGGCAATCTCCATCATTCAACTCAGGGTCATGTCTCCGGTCCGACCGAATTTCAAACTTAACTCTCTGTTCTTAACACCTTCCTTGAAGGCACAGACTGCCTGATGATCATATACATTCTCTACTGTGTGGTGCAATGTGATCCATCTCTGGATGTAATCCCTCAGAGTTTCATTCGACTTTTGCACACACCACTGCAGCTCTGTCAACCCTGTTGGCCGCTTGCAAGTTCCTTCAAATGTCCTGACAAACACTCGGGCAAGATCTTCCCAAGTGTAAATGTTGCTGGGTGCTAACTGATTCAACCATGCTCAGAGGCAGGTGTTTCATGGCCACTTCATCATTGCCGCCACCAATCTGAACAGCCACTCGGTAGTCCTCAAGCCAAGTATCTGGCTTGGACTCACCGATGAACTTATCGACTCCGATCGCCAACTTTGAAGTTGGGAGGAATCACCGCGGCCCTGATGGCTCTGCTAAAACACTCTGGTCCTGAGATGTGTACTCTGCTGCTGTTGGGCACATCTCTGTCATGGCCTTCTCGGTGAGCTCTGTTCCTGTCGACCAAACCTTGAACGATAATGGATCTCACATCAAAGCTTGGTTCCCTGGGGTCGACTGGAATCCTTTGCCCAACACTGTGACGGCGTCTGTCATCCTGCTGTCGAGGCGCGTATAACCCACCCCTTGGGGGGGGGGGAGTGGGAACTCGACGTCGATCATCACGATCGAATCGGTCCTCATACTGATCAAGCTGGCCTCCATGTCCCTCACGCCTCGGGGGCGATCTTGGGCTATGAGCCGATCGATCAGTATTTGCGATGTGACGGATCTCTTTGTGAATCCTATTCATGACTGCGATCTGCCTGAATTTTGATCTCCTGCTGCCGGAGTAAATCTACGATCTGTAGCAAGCCACCGCCAGCCTCTCGACCGAAGGCTGAATCGACTACTGCTATACGGCTGCGTTGCTAGATTCTGAATTGGAGTTCGATATACCGTCGGTTGTGGAAAGAGTTGACGCCGACCGACGACGGGACCCGTTGTCGCGCTCGTTAAATCGAGCACTCGCTGGAGATTTTCCAGTCGAGTGTGCTCAGCCAAGTTGGCCAAACGCGCGTCTTCTAAGGCACGGGCCTCGGGGGTTTCTCCAACGATAGGAGTGTGAAGTGCATCCATGTTCCGGCGGCGAAGCTCCTCCCGCTGCAGTGAAGTGAGTGGCTCGGGCAAGTACTCTTCATGGGCTTGCGACGGATCGCCCTTGCCGTCGCCACCGTCGGCGCGGGGAAAGCCGGGCGGACTGCGTGGCCCATCGACCATCAGGACTTCCGCCGGATCATCTTTGCCGCTTTTCGGATGCGATCTCTCTACGAGCCGCCGACGATCGAATGTGCCATAGAGAGATTCATCGTGCTCGATTGTCAGCGACTTGGGAGTGGCCAATCAAGGGCTACACCGCATGCCTCACCCACCGCTGAAGCCTCGACCGACCGGAGTGCTTGCGCCAGTGAGAGACTGGAAGGGAGGACGGCACAGGAGCCGACCGATACTGGGTCGACGGTTGCCGCAGGAGGAAGCCACGGACGCACGCACGAAAGTGCGCCGCCAGACAGGAGCGATGGCGCCGAGTGGAGCCTCCTGAAGCCAAGCGAGTCATCGGCGATGAACGCAGCGCTTGAGACGGATCTCACGGCCTCAACCAAAACTCCACCAACCATGATGAAGGGGATCGAAAAACTGCAACTTCTCCAACAAGTCGCTAAGGCACCTACCCCACGGTGGGCGCCAACCGTCGTGGTTCTAAGTCCGACAAGAGAATAGGGGTAGGAATGGAGAGGCAAGATCCTAGCTATGGAGTAGTTGTATACGCAAGATGTTTACGAAGTTCAGGCCCTTCTTGGAGGAAGTAACAGCCCTCGCCTCGGAGCCCGGAGGCGGTCAACTGTATTATGTGCGTATGAGTTACGGGTGCGAACCCTTTACACCGAGGAGGGGTGGCTTATATAGAGTTCGCGAGACCCTCCAGCCCTCGATTATGCAGGATTAAGGTACATTAAGATAGGGAGTTACTTGGTAACGTCCCACATAAAGTGCTATGATGACTATAAAGCCACTTAATGACCGACCGCTTATGCGTGCAGATCGATCATAGATCTCCTGGCGGTCGAGTGGTTGGCTTCATGGTCGAGTGTCTTCTGGTCCGTCGAGTGGAATCCTTCCAGGTCGACTGAAAGGTGGTTTCTTTAAGAGATGTCCTTGGGGAGGGTATCTTGGACAGGTCCATGACCCTACCCTAGGTACATGGCTTCATCAGGCGCGACACGGCTCAGCGAGCGACGACAGCAGCTTGGCGTGTACGGTGTGAGAAGCAGGGCAAGCGGCGGGCGTGCGGTTGTCTGGGCGGATAGAGGCAATAACTGGCGAGGTGTGCAAGTGCAGCAAGGGTGGCAGCAAGGTGTGCGGGTGCGCGGAAAACAAAGCCTCGACTTCAAATGGCCATGGCGATAGCACAACAACAGCGGCTCAGACGGCACAGGATCGACGGCTACCGCGACGAAACTCGAACCAAAGTGGGGCTGGGTAGAGCGGCTGGTCACCGAGGGGATGCTGATGGAGTTGAACGAGGTCGGCGGTGCCTGGAGACGACGAGAAGATGCGCTGGTCGAGGCCGTGGACTTGGCGGGGCTTCGGGTCCATGAAGCAGAGGAAGCAGGGGAAGAAGACGTCGAGGAGGAAGCTCCCGGGGTCCTCGTGGAAGCATGCGTAGGCGAGGAATACGATGGTGATGCTCATGTCGCTGTCGAGGAAGAAGACGATGGCTACGGGCTGGATCACGCCAGAGAAAAGCTCGGGCTCCTCTCGGTCATGGCGATGGCTATGATGTGGAGAGGTCTCACCTGTTGGCCGGAAGGGAAGGAGATGGGCGGAAGGGAGGGATGAGGAGGACTAGAGCACCGGGGCATGTTATATAGGGGCCTAGGGGGGCTCTCCGGCCGTCAAATCACTCGGGAGGTTGATGTGGCGTGCGTGGATGTCCTGTCGTACAGGAGGTAGAAGAAGAACAGAAGAGATCGGTTCTGGTGGGCTAGTCGGGCTGAAAGAGGTAAGTGAGGTGGGTTGTGGTCTAGGAGAGGCCCGGGTAAGGAGAATGTAAGTCTCCCTTTACTTATTTTTCTGTTTAATAAATAAATAGTCCCCATAGGAAAATGTCCAGGAGGTTTGGGAATGAATATGAATGAAGTAGAGATATACTTGGACTCCTGGAATTATGCTCCATCTGTTAAAATTGGTTTGGCCATTTTTAGAGAAAGAAAATTATCGCAAGTTTGAATTAAATTCAAACTCGGGGCAATTTTGATTCCAACCAAATGAAGTCCAAAAGAGCTGAAATTTGGCAGAGAGGGTGTAGGCATGGTTTAAGATTAACAGAAAATAAGTGAACATTTACTGGGACAGGAAAATGTCACTTGCAATAAATGGATGAGAATTAAAAGGAAGAAGCTTAATGGGATGTTGCACTTGATGATGGTTTAGAAGAAAAGGGCAAGATGAAACAGCAAAGAAGATGAGGAGAAGGAGTACACAAAGTTAACAAGCACACAACAAATACGCACACTACAATGATGATCATGATGCAAATGCAACAAAAAAAATAACACAACGGACACGCAAAACATGGAAGGCGTCTGAAGCGTCGGTCTCGGGGCGTCACAACACTCCTCCACTTACAAGAGATCTCGTCCCGAGATCTAGGGATGTCACCGGAGAGAAACGGAAGAGGAAGAGGTAAAACAAAGTTTCTTCTTTGACAAACGAGTGAAACCAAAGAACCTTGAGAGGTCGCAAGGCTTGAAGAAATTACACGACGGAGGTGAACAAAATTTAAAACACTCCGTTCAGCAAGAGGAACAAGGAACATTACAAGAACCTTGGAGGTTACAAAGCCATGAATGACGAGTACAACACTCTGGTTAAATGGGTAAGCATGAAAAGAATATGATCTTGGCAAAACGAGATGGTGGGTGAAGAGAGCAACATCACAATGCCTCCGGAACGAAAGAATAGAAGATAGATTATTGGAATAAAAGAATGGAGAAAAAACAACATGTACTACCTCAAATGAATTAGAGAGAGCATCCTTAAAAAGAAGGATTGAACGGAGTTGTTGAAGAATCAACAACGAAAAGAACAAGCTTGTTGAGGGCTTATGGAAAAACTTCTCAAAACTCTAGGAGAAATCCTGCCACAAACGGAAACAATTGCTTGCTTTAGATCGACGAGAAGATGAAAAACTTCTTCCGCCGAGAGGATAGGAGAAAACTTGGATCATAGGTAAGCACCACAATAGCAACATTCTTTAGGGAAGGCTTTAGGTGAAATCTATACCAAGATAACACCAAGGAAGAAAATGATGGGTTTAAATATCTCATTCCTTACAACTTGTGAATCATGAAATGTCAAGAATGACATAACACCATCTCGAAAGATAAGGTAGAAATGATTGCACTTTGGAATGCAAGATGAAGAATGGTCGAGCTCCTCCAATAAGAATTTTGGCGAACACTTCGAGAAGGAATTAAATCCTTGATGAACCACCATGAAGAAACTCTCGAAGAACTGCGGATAGATAAAAAGATGGTCTCAAGGAAAGGAAGCTTGAAAAGAATAAGATGAAGCCTTGCAGTGATTTAGATGGAACTTCACGACGAGGTAATTGAGAGCTTGGAACTCCGGAAACAGAAGATGAAGCATCTTGAACCGAGAATGTGATATGATGATAATATCCGGAATGAAGAACTTAATCACTTGGATGAAACAAGAATAAGAATTATGTTATGCGTATCCTTCACCAATTTAGATTGATGACAAGCAACGGATTTGGCATACTACTTATTCTCGTAGAAAGGATTAAGATAGATATAGCGCAAACTTGAGAAGGTCTTGATGGAACCACCAGTGGAATTGAAACAACGAACAAATTAATATGAGAACATGCGAAGAGGAATCTTAAACAAACTACCATAAGAATTAAAAATGGAAGTAGCAAAGGTACAATTCATCCGGAAGAATTGGAAAGAATGAAAGAATACACTTGAGGGGATTTAGATACATGAGAACGAAGAGATCATGAACTGATTAGAGGATATTTGAACGATTCACCGATAAGATTTGGAGAACGGTAGCTACAAGCTGAGAATGAATAATTCTAAGATGATGGGCTCCGGAGAATCAAACTGAAAAGACTCCTGAATTGCTCCGGATGGGTGAAAAGAATTCTCACAATCGAAAAAAATTATGAGAGGATAGCAGCAAGGTTGACCTTCGCATCTCTGAGAGAACGGATAAGATTTGGAGGAAAAACTCTTCTTCGGTCTTCAAAGGTTGAGAATGACGATGAGAAACACCACCATGAATTGTTGAGATACTCCAGGATGAAATTAGAAAGGTTGAACCGACGATTAAAAGAATTTGAAAGATCTTGGAGAAAGACATATGACTGATGATAATTCATTCTTATGTCAACTTTGAAAGAATTTGAGGATAGCTCCGGGAAAATTAGAAGAGTCAGGTAAGATCCTGGGAAAAGACCTGTGGGTTAGGGCCCACTCAAAAGAAACACTGTTGAACAATTACTTGAAAGATATTGCACCGGTTGAATTAAATGACTTGAATGAGATAACAAACTCGTAATAGCTTGAACGGATTTTGAATGGAAACTATTCTTCTGAGATATCTTCGCACTCCGGAATAAATGAATAGTGAGAGGTGAATGATTAAGAGGTGCACCGGCAAGAGAAGACATTTGAAACAAGGAAATAATATGTTCGACAAAGCTTGAATTGAATCCATCGGAGAAGAAAGAGAACGAATAATGATGAAGTTAAGGCTCTGTTAGTATCTTCCTCATAATCACCGGATAAGAACATTGACGGAAAAGAATGGAGAGACTTCCCATCTATAAGATGGATACTTGATTAAGAAATTTGAGTCCTTGAAGAAAAAGGGTGGGAGGGCGGGAAAACAAAGACAACTTGGGACGGATGAAGCAAACACCGTTGCAAAGAACTGAAAATTGATCTCGCGAATGTTGAAATGATCGGATCCACTTGAAAAAGAGCACGTCGGTTGGAAAAGAATTGGCGTGACAATCTCGATGATCAAGAAGGATTAGTGTTCACATAGAAGTATGAGAACACCGCTTAGGAAAAGTAAGGAATCAACACTTGACTTCGAAGCAACTCGAATACCACAAAACAAAACAAAACAAAGGATTAGCATAGGAAATAACCGGAAACATACATATGATAGATACCATATCGTATCATATGTCTGTTGGAAAGATAATCTAGGAGCTACTTGAATTCCCACTTATAAACTCCCGAAACTTTCTGGTTATGCAATCAAGTGTTGGGGATAAAGGGGACACAATATATCTCACCCAAACTAACAATCCCTATATCCAGTTGTATCCATCCGTCAACACATAACCAAGAAAACTCCGGAAATCGTGTACCTCAACCTTCGAAAAGCATCTGTTATACGAGTTATGGAAATACTACCGAACTCCCGCCCCACTACTGGGTGGCGTCCAGGTAATCTCACCAACAACCGCACAAAAGATATTTTCGATGTCCTCGAAACTCAGTTATTCTAGAACTGCAACGATAAAATTGTGACGACAACACCTCGGAGCTCAACACCCCGGGACATTGCCACAACCCCAAAATGTCAGGAGGCACCAAGTACAATGTTCTCGTCACAAGAATATCGGAACGATCCCAAGATACCCGTGTGATCCTAAATTTTTTTTAGTGAAATTTGAGGAGAGGAAAGTTAAAACATCTACGTCAGGAGGCCTCACCAGAGCGACGAAGGGACTGAGGAGTAAAAATAATCCTACTCTCCAATATATATAATCCTAAGACTCAAAACATTTTTTTCTAGACTCAACAACGTCAGCGATTCGATAGCAGGGGGCTCCTAAGTCAGGGATGGCTCTGATTACCAACTTGTAACGCCCACGATGTGGCTATATCTCTCACCTGTCGAGGCACGACTTAGAGGCATAACCACATTATAGGTTTTGTCGCAAGAAGGGTCATCTTCACACAATCCCATGTATAAACAAGAATGGGATAAAGAGGGTTGGCTTATAATCGCCACTTCACACAATACTTGAATAAATCATACATCATTCAAAATACACACATAGACCGACTACGGTCAAATCCAAATGAAAAGAAGATAACCCCAAATGCTAGATCCCCGATCATCCCAACTGGGCACCACTACTGATCATCAGGAAGCGAAACATAGTAACGACCAAGGTCCTCATCGAACTCGCACTTGAGTTCGGTAGCATCACCTGCACTGGCATCATCGGCACCTGCAACTATTTTGGCAGAATCTGTGAGTCACGCGGACTCAGCAATCTCACTCCCACGAGATCAAGACTATTTAAGCTTATGGGCAGGAAAGGGGTAATGAGGTGGGGCTGCAGCAAACACTAAGCAAATATGGTGGCTAACATACACACATAAGAGCGAGAAGAGAAGCAACGCAACGGTCGAGAAGCTAGAAGTGATCAAGAAGTGATCCTGAAGCTACTTACATTCATACATAACCCAAACCGTGTTCACTTCCCGGACTCCGCCGAAAAGATACCATCACGGCTACACACGCGGTTGATGTATCAAGTGTCAAGTTCTCTACGACCGGACATTAACAAATTCCCATCTGCCACATAACCGCGGGCACGGCTTTCGAAAGATAATACCCTGCAGGGGTGTCCCAACTTAGCCCATCACAAGCTCTCACGGTCAACGAAGGATATTCCTTCTCCCAGGAAGACCCGATCAGACTCGGAATCCCGGTTACAAGACATTTCGATAATGGTAAAACAACACCAGCAAAGCCGCCCGGATGTGCCGACAAATCCCGATAGGAGCTGCACATATCTCGTTCTCAGGGCACGCCGTATTGTCCAAGCTTCCGGTAGGCCAGCCCAGAGTTGCCCCTGGAGACCACCGGCGGTTGACAGGTTGGACCAACACTCAGAGGAGCACTGGCCCAGGGGGGTTAAAATAAAGATGACCCTCGGGCTCCGGAACCCAAGGGAAAAAGGCTTAGGTTGTTAGGTGTAACATCCCAAATTTTCAATTTGGCATGTTATACACAGGTCATCCATGCATATCATATTTTATTGCATTCGCATTTGCTATCCTCGAAATCCTAAGCAACTCAAGGACCCTCAGAGAGAGTTGGGGATTTTCCGATTTTCATATTTGAATTTTATCAAATAATGAAAGGCGAGGATTTTGGATTTTATTATTTTTCTCTCCTAAAAATATTTCAAGTTTAAAAT
Organism: Aegilops bicornis; assembly: GCA_021605145.1. Taxonomy (NCBI): domain Eukaryota; kingdom Viridiplantae; phylum Streptophyta; class Magnoliopsida; order Poales; family Poaceae; genus Aegilops; species Aegilops bicornis. Next base: position 304,085,780 of record CM038672.1, read on the forward strand.
AAACGAGAGGAGATGATATGACTTCTCCAAAAATAATTGAAATACCGGAGGAAAAATGTTAAATCATTATTTGGGATTTTATTTTAATTATTTGGAATTTTATTTGCCTAGAGAAAAATTTGCATATATTTAAAAGTTGCATTTTAGGGGCCAAGAAAAGTTCATCTTGTTCTAAATATTTTATTTGGGCAAAGAAAACTTGTTTTGGCATTTTTAGATTTTTATTTATTTTTATAGGATTTTTACAATTTTCAGCGGAATGTTTTTTATAAAAAAAATAAGGAACCCTTTGGTGAAACCAAACGGCCCAGTAAGCAGCCAAGTCGCCGCCGCCTCACTTCTGTACGCCCAGCCTTGTGGGACACAGAGTCGAGCCGGACTCCCTCCCGCCGCCTTGCCCCTCCTCCAAGCCACCGCCCCCCTCTTTATATACCGCCTCCCCTCTCCCTTAGCCACCACCACCGCCTTGCCCACGGACCCGGAGCCGAGCCAGGCCAAGCGGCCGCCCGCCGACCTTGGCAGCCGCCCGCCGCCTCCCTGCCGTCGCCCCTCGCCGAGCCGCCGCCCCTAGCCGCCTTGCCGGACCCCCGCCGGAGTAGCCGCCGCCTCGCCGGTCCCTCGCCGGAGGTAGCCCCGTCGCCGGTTTTTTTTAAATAACCCTTCGTTTTTTTTGAAAAAAACCCTAGCCCGTTTTTTTATATTAGATCGGTTTTGTTTCACGGTTTATTTATTTGAGAACGTTCACCCGTTCGTTCGTTTTTACGAACCGTTCGTCGTTTAGTTTCCGCTAACGAACGTTCGTTCGTTTAGCCATTCGTCGTTTTCTTTTATCGGTTTTATTCCGCGATTATTCCGATTTCGATTTCTGAACCGATGTTCAAATTAGTATAACTTTTCGCTCGTTTATCGGAATCAGGCGATTCAAGCGCCTGGAGTTTCATCTCGAAACCCTCTTTCCGAATAGACAACTTAAACCAGTTTTTGTCTTTGTAAAATTTTACTCTAGTTCAGATTAGAAAACGGATCTTGTTTCTCTCGCCGTTTGAGTTTCGTTGTTCCGTTTGGTTTGATTCTTTTTGCAAACCGGAGTTCTTAAGTTGAACTCTCCGGTCAACCTCTTTCAGTTGAAGTTTCGTTTGTGCATCTTTGTTTGTTGCTTATGTATGTATTGTTTGCTTGCGATAGAATTCCCGGAGTGCGAAGCGTGTTACTACGAGTCTCTAGGATTCACGGATCGGCAGCAAGTCAAGTAACACTTGATCATACCTTTTCATACCCAGTTTTATGCATTAGCTCAATCCTCAAACATTGCATGATTAGGATGTCATTAATTTGTGGGTTGGGGAGTAGATGATGAGGTAGGAACCTATTGCCCTGTTACTATCAAACCTTGGGAGTTACTTCTACGTGTTGCTTATATTGCTATGCTATGCTCGTAGACGTGGTTTGGGTTTGAGAGATATTCACGACAGAGGTGAGATTGTTAATTAATGGTTTACTTTAAGGTGGCAACTTAAATACACATCTGGGTGGATTGAGGCACCTGGGGAACCTAGTGTTGTCTGTTTTATTTTTGGAAATCCCGGGGTACCCGTGTGATCTTCCTATGGACCGCCACCCAGGCTCAAAGGGAACTGAGATTATTTCATGCTAGAAGCTTCCGTGTGCAGCCACAAGCTATTATGGGCTCTAGCATAGTTGAGTAAGTTACGTGAAGCTCTCGAAGAGGTAGATCAGCAGGTAGTGGGTTTTATAGGTTTGGTATGATCTATCCGAGTAGAGAGTTAATGTTTCAAAGATCGTGTCTCGGTCATCCGCTTTCTCAAACACCATGTAGTGCGAGAAACCAACGGAGGCGATCGAGTTTTGTGGGGAAAAGTGCAAACCTCTGCAGAGTGTACAATCTAATCATGGTTAGCCGTGTCCCCGGTTATGGACAATTCTGAGTATCTAGTACTTGAGTATTCACATGTATCTCATCACACTAAATTAATATTGCTGGGTTGTTAATCACTTTAATTGGGATTGAGTTGGGGTTATACCTTCTCAATGATGTTTCAACCACCATGATAGTTAAATAAAATTTATTCCTTTGATATAGGGAAAAATTGGCTTTATGCAAAATCAAACTATAGAGCTATTCCACCAGCCATATATGCATCTAGTAAAGCTTATTCTTTCATTACTCTCTATGTGTTACATTGCCAGTATATTCAATGTGCTGACACCTTATCGGTCTGCAACATATTATGTTGCAAACTTTTCGCACGAGGAGTAACGATTGGTAGGTCGTTGCCGTGCAAATTTCAGTTATGCCGTTGGAGTTGATGGACTCACTTTATCTTCCAAGTCTTCCATTTGTTATCGCATTAGATAGCCTTAAGCCATATTATTGTAATAAGTTCTCTTTTGAGACATTCGATGTAATAAGTGTGTGATTGCTACTCTGTTATAAATCCTTCAAGTACTGTGTGTGTCAGCATTACCGATCCAGGGATGACACAGAAGCACAGAGACTTGACAATCTGAGGTTGGGTCGCTACATTAGGCAAATGTAAAATCAAGGTTGGGCCTTGCTGGAGGAGTTTTATTCAAAGCAAACTGTCAAGGGGTTCCCATAACACCCAACCGCGTAAGGAACGCAAAATCAAGGAACATAACACCGGTATGACGGAAACTAGGGCGGCAAGAGTGGAACAAAACACCAGGCATAAGGCCGAGCCTTCCACCCTTTACCAAGTATATAGATGCATTAAAGTAAATAAGACATATTGTGATATCCCAAACATATCCATTTTCCAACATGGAACAAACTTCAACTTCACCTGCAACTAGCAATGCTATAAGAGGGGCTGAGCAAATGCGGTAACATAGCCAAGCAACGGTTTGCTAGGAAAGGTGGGTTAGAGGCTTGACATGGCAATATGGGAGGCATGATATAGCAAGTGGTAGGTAGCGCGACATAGCGATAGAACGAACAACTAGCAAGCAAAGATAGAAGTGCTATCGAGGGTAATGGTCATCTTGCCCGAGATCCTGCAAGGAAGGAGAGGAGTCCAAGAAGAAGACAAGCGGACGTAGTAGAACGAATCCTCACAACTCCGGAATGAAACCGAAGCTAACAAGAGAAGCAAACAACGTAGTAAACAACCATCACATAAACATGACATGATGTATAATCAAGCATGATGCATGCCCGGTTTAATGAGGCATGGCATGGCAAAGTGCACAAACAATACTACAAATTAAGTGGAGCTCAATATGCAACGAGTTGCATATTGACGGAACACCACATCAAATATTTAGTTCTCGCTCGTTTATGTACCCAACAATATTAAATGTTGATTAACATGGAAAGAGGTGAAGCATAAGTAAACTAACTATTTAGGCAAGTTTAAATGAGGGCGGAAATAACAAACAACAATTCCGGAAAAACCCTCATGTGCATATTTTAGATTTGGTACTGTTCTGCCCTAAACCATATTTTAGAGTTGTTAAACAAGCAAGATGAGTGCACCATGTTAAACTAGGCATTTTTTACCCCATTTACATATAAAGTTTATTAAATTCGGAGCTACAGTTAATTAGTTATGAAATAATTAATTTTAGCATGGCATCTAAGAAAATTTAATCAAATAGCTTTTTAAACATTTTAAACATGGATGAAAGTTGCATATTATGAAACTAGATGAAATTCTAAGCATTTTACATATATAACATGCTGCAAACAGATGCATGGTTATTTAGTTGTTAGCAATGCAAAATGATGGCATTTGTTAATATGCAGGAAAAGAATAAATGCTAAATCACATGGGACAGGAAAAAACATACACGGGCCGGAAGCATTAGAGTGCAGTGGCCCAGAATGGAATCGGTCCCAAGCGGCTGTGTGCAAAAGAAATAGTGTGCGTTGGGCACTTACAACTGCGCTGGTGCTTTGTTTGTGGCTAAACAGGGAGATCAGAATATATGAATAATCCAAAGGCAGGAGCCTTCTTCTTCATGGATCGCAGAAGAACTGGGTGACGACACCGGCGAGAAACAGGGGCAGAGGCAGGGGTGCGAGCATGGGTCAGACACCCCCCATCGCCTCGCCCCCCCTGTGAATTTTCGTTACCAGGTATACTAGTACAATTTGTACGAATACGTAAAGTGCAGACCAGTAGACATATGTTCAAGGCTAATGGGCTAGCACGACACTTTTCCAGCCCAAAGGCCCAACGTGAGAAAGCATCGCTTGATGCCGATCGCTCGTTGTACACATCAGAGAGAAAAGGATTTCGCATCCGTAAGATCAAGCAATTTGTTTCCTATCTTCCCGAGAATTTTGTTAGTGGGCATCGTGGCGGTTAGGTCTACTGGCACCGTAAGCCCGTACGCAGCCGTCTCTCGGCTCTCGCTGCTTCCGCCGCTGCGTCATAGGGTAGAGGGCACTCCATTCCAGCGGCGACTGATTCTATGATGGAGACCATGCCTGTTTGTCTGCTGCGCCGGCATTATGAATCACAAGACCAGTTTCAATGATCAAGGTACGTCACAGGCAAATAATAATATTTTTTGTATTAATACAATTATGTCGAGGGTTGTATTTAGTTCACTAATTAGACACAAGAGAATTACAAACAAATCTAATTTAAAGTTTTGTTTCATGTTTAAATCACTGAAGGATGAAGAGAAAGAATACAACTAAAACATATTCGTTTTTCAAGCCCATTGCATCAGGCTCAAATTGTCATGGCAAATACAAATATTTGTAAATGCTAAATCCAACCCCAGTCTAGTTAATATGCAAATTTTTTTACGTATTAACAAACATATGCTGCAATACAATCATGTCAATTATACGTTTGAGACTATATTATTCTGTTGTGTCTCTTGAACAATTATTATCTTCCTCGCCCCCCTCATGTCCAAATCCTGGCTCCGCCCCTGGCGAGAAAGATGGCAATCATCACGATCACAGGCCAACGACGGGGGTGCGGAAAAAGGTGACGGTATAGCTACGGGATGCGCGCGTGCAGCGACTCGAGCTTGAGCCCTCGCTCGACTCGGGCGCGGCACGACTCGGCGAGCGACGCAAGCAGCTTGGCATGTACGGGGTGAGAAGCGGGGCAAGCGGCGGGCATGCGGCTGTGTGGGCGGACAGAGGCAGCGAATGGCGAGGTGTGCAAGTGCAGCAAGGGCGGCAGCAAGGTGTGCGGGTGCGCAGAAAACAAAGCCTCGACTTCAAACGGCCATGGCGATAGCACAGCAACAGCGACTCAGAAGGCACATGATCGACGGCTACAGCGACAAAACTCGAACCAAAGTGGGGCTGGGAGGAGCGGCTGCTCACTGAGGGGATGCTGACGGAGTTGAACGAGGTCGGCGGTGCCTGGGGACGGCGAGAAGATGCGCTGGTCGAGGCGGTGGACTTGGGGGGCTTCGGGTCCATGAAGCAGAGGAAGCAGGGGAAGAAGACGTCGAGGAGGAAGCTCCCAGGGGTCCTTGTGGAAGCGTGCGTAGGCGAGGAATACGATGGTGATGCTCGTGTCGCTGCTGAGGAAGAAGACGGTGGCTGCGGTTGGATCACGCTGGAGAAAAGCTCGGGCTCCTCTCGTCCATGGCGACGGCTATGGTGTGGAGAGGTCTCACCTGGCGGCGGGAAGGGAAGGAGAGGGGCGGAACGGAGGGAGGAGGAGGACTAGGGCACCAGGGCATGTTATATAGGGGCCTAGGGGGGCTCTCCGGCCGTCAAATCACTCGGGAGGTCGACGTGGCGTGCGTGGATGTCCTGCCGTACACGAGGTAGAAGAATAGAAGAGATCGGTTCTGGTGGGCTAGTCGGGCTGAAAGAGGTAAGTGAGGTCGGCTGTGGTCTAGGAGAGGCCCGGGTAAGGATAATGTAAGTCTCCCTTTACTTATTTTTCTGTTTAATAAATAAACAGTCCCCAAAGGAAAATGTCCAGGAGGTTTGGGAAAGAATATGAATTGAGTAGAGATATACTTGGACTCCTGGAATTATGCTCCATCTGATAAAATTGGTTTAGCCATTTTTAGAGAAAGAAAATTATCGCAAGTTTGAATTAAATTCAAACTTGAGGCAATTTTGATTCCAACCAAATCAAGTCCAAAAGAGCTGAAATTTGGCAGAGAGGGTCTGGGCATGGTTTAACATTAACAGAAAATAAGTGAACATTTACTGGGACAGGAAAATGTCACTTGCAATAAATGGATGAGAATTGAAAGGAAGAAGCTTGATGGGATGTTGCACTTGATGGTTTAGAAGAAAAGGGCAAGATGGAACAGCAAAGAAGATGAGGAGAAGGAGTACACAAAGATAACAAGCACACAACAAATATGCACACTACAATGATGATCATGATGCAAATGCAACAAAAAAATAACACAACTGACACGCAAAACATGGAAGGCATCTGAAGCATCGGTCTTGGGGTGTCACATACATCTATGCTTGCCTTGTCATATTTGTTGTCAATATTCTTTCAGGGTGGACCACCCTGTTCAAAATACTGGAACCGTAGACATGAGTGAATAGTATTTCTCTGTGTGACCTCTTCCATCATGTGTGGTCAACAAACACTGCATTGTATAGAAAGAAATTAAGTGTTATTTCCACCTTTTACATAGACTACGATCTTTTACATGGAATACAATCTGCCTACTTGCTTTGTGTCGCACTACCAGCACTCCGCCCGTGAAGCTAAACATTATGCCACTCATAATTCCTTAGTTTATTTGTTCAAATACAAATTTGATATGATTCTAATGTTCCTACTTCAGTTTTTAAATGTGTGTCTGCCTGTTATAGAGACATAAGAGGCTTGTATTTCTATGTGTGGTCTGGTCAGCACGGTTGGGGGTGAACTTTGCATATGCAGGGGTTTATAGGGAGACACTCTTCAAGTTGAATCCGCGATGCATTCCATAGATAATCTGACTACTTTTTATGTTTTCATGAATCTCAGATACTGAACAACATCATAATGATTATGAGCTTGCACGCATGAAAAGAATAAAACAGAACAATGCCATGGCTGTCAAACTTGGCATTAAGGGACTGAAATCAAGTCTGGATGCAATGCAATGCAAACGCTATCCACCAACAGATTCATGCTCAGAATATGATCCTAATAGTGATTCTGAGCTAGAGGGAGACCTAAGTCAATGTAGCTCCATAGTGGAGGAGTCAGAGGCAGGTGCCCTATCTTATTCACCCATCAAGGTACTTGCTCTAACTTTCCAAGGTTATATTGGTCGCACATATCTTGCAACTGATGCTTTGCATTGCTTCTACATTGTTGCACTGCCATTAGCTTAGTTTACACATCGTGTATGTGAATACGCCCTGTCTATCTATTTTTAGTACATATTCCATATGTCATCACACCATATTTATCCATTCAAATGTTGTTCTTGTGTATCAGGTGTTCAAAAGGAAGAGGGCGATTGCTGATCGCAGAGGAGCACGAGCAAACTATTTGGAAAAGGTAGTGACACCTGATAAATCAAATAGCCCATTAGGTGTAGTTGCAATATCACCTGACCCACAGAACACGGCCCAAACTCTAGCAGACTCTAGCCCTACTACACTGGTTATCTCTAATGCCCCACTCAGCAGACCCCAACAGCAGCAAACTATATGATGATGCCAGTTGACATAGCACCAGCTCTACGACACAAAAACCCCATTCCAGCAAAGAGTACACCAAATCCAGTTGCCAAATCCTTTTTCGAATGAGAGAGAGAGAGAGAGAGCCCCAATTGCAGCAAATAGGACCCCTATTCCATTTCTTCCCAGTTTAGAAGAAGAAGCTTATATTGTTGTCAGGAACTTTGTGTGCATCTTTCCTTCATGGAAAGATTATACCGCATGAACGTAAAAATTTCCGATCTTCCTCCGAACTTACGCTGTAAGTAATGTACTAATGTTATTCATGGTAATTAATGCATATGTTTACATTGATGTAAGACACAAGATTTCATTCTTTTAAATAGGCGAGGACCAAACTGGATTGTCAAGACGAGCAAGGGTTGGTTGCACTTTTCAGGCACTCATTGATGAAGTATCATTCCTACCTGAGGCAAGCGCACTTTGATGGCAAGCCTCCAAATGAAATTTCTGTAAAGTCTCCGGTGCTACATTTATCACACAATGACTGGAATAATCTTGTTACACATTGGTATCTTCTGCAGCGTAAGGTACTGTCTATGATATCACATCACAATTTAAACTACATTTCTACATGTGCCTTAACGTCTGATACGTCCATTTTGCATCATGCTTTTATATTCATATTTATCGCATTATGGGCTGTTATTTCACGTTATGTCACAATATTTATGGCTATTCTCTCTTATTTTACAAGGTTCACCATGAAGAGGGGAATGCCTTGAGCTGGAATTCGCCGAAAAGGAGCAAATATTGGAGACCTATTCTGTGCAACTCCAAAAGTCCTAAAACTCCACGGAAAGTCTTAAAATAAATAAAGAAAAATCATCGCCAAACATGAAGGCCAGGGGGCCCACACCCTGCTCACGAGGGTGGGGGGCGCGCCCCTCCCCCTGGGTGCGCCCCCCTACCACGTGGGCCCCTTGGTGGCTCTCCGACGCCCATCTTCTCATATATGAAGTCTTTCGATGAGAAAAAAAGCATAAGCAACCTTTCGGGACGAGACTCCGCCGCCACGAGGCGGAACCTTGGCGGAACCAATCTAGGGCTCCGCAGAGCTGTTCGCCGGGGACACTTTCTCCGGAGGGGAAATCATCGCCATCGTCATCACCAACGCTCCTCTCATTGGGATAGGGCAATCTCCATCAACATCTTCACCAACACCATCTCATCTCCAAACCCTAGTTCATCTGTTGTATCCAATTCTTGTCTCCAAGTCCGGGATTGGTGCTAGTAGGTTGCTAGTAGTGTTGATTACTCCTTGTAGTTGATGCTAGTTGGTTTACTTGGTGGAAGATCATATGTTCAGATCCTTCATGCATATTATTACCCCTCTGATTATGAACATGAATATGCTTTGTGAGTAGTTACGTTTGTTCCTGAGGACAAGGGAGAAGTCTTGCTATTAGTAGTCATGTGAATTTGGTATTCGTTCGATATTTTGATAAGATGTATGTTGTCTAAACCTCTAGTGGTGTTATGTGAACGTCGACTACATAACACTTCACCATTATTTGGGCCTAGAGGAAGGCATTGGGAAGTAATAAGTAGATGATGGGTTGCTAGAGTGACGTGCTTAAACCCTAGTTTATGCGTTGCTTCGTAAGGGGCTGATTTGGATCCATATGTTTCATGTTATTGTTAGGTTTACCTTGATACTTTTGTTGTAGTTGCGGATGCTTGCAATAGAGGTTAATCATAAGTGGGATGTTTTGTTCAAGTAAGAACAGCACCCAAGCACCGGTCCACCCACATATCAAATTATCAAAGTACCAAACGCGAATCATATGAGCGTGATGAAAACTAGCTTGACGATATTCCCATGTGTCCTCGGGACCGCTTTTCCTATTATAAGAGTTTGTCCAGGCTTGTCCTTTGCTACAAAAAGGATTGGGCCACCTTGCTGCACCTTATTTACTCTTGTTACTTGTTGCTCGTTACAATTTACCTTATCACAAAACTATTTGTTACCACTTATTTCAGTACTTGCAGAGAATACCTTGCTGAAAACCGCTTATCATTTCCTTCGCCTCGTTGGGTTTGACACTCTTACTTATCGAAAGGACTACGATAGATCCCCTATACTTGTGGGTCATCAAGACTCTTTTTTAGGCGCCGTTGCGGGAGTTTAGCGCCTTTGGTAGGTGGAATTTGGTAAGGAAAAATTTATTTAGTGTGCTGAAATTTTCTGTCACTTGTTACTATGGAAAGTAATTGTCTGAGGGGCTTGTTCGGGGTATCTTCACCCCATACAGTAGAGCAAAGAGTTGCTCCTCAACCTACTCAACCTACTGAACCTATTGAAAATGAAACTCCTTTTGAATTTCCTTCGGGTATGATGGAAAAACTGCTAGCTAACACTTTTGCAGGAGATGGAACAAAGCATCCCGACGAGCATCTACGCTTATGTGGATGATATTTGTGGACTATTTAAGCTTGCGGTGTATACCCGATGATGTTGTTAAGAAGAAGGCTTTCCCTTTATCATTGGAGGGAGACGACCGACATGGTATAGGCTATGTGATGATACGAGATCATGGAACTATAAAAGAGTGAAATTGGAATTTCATCAAAAGTATTACCCTATGCATCTTGTTCATCGTGATCGCAATTATATATATAATTTTTGGCCTCGCTGAAGGAGAAAGCATCGCCAAGATTGGGGAGGCTTAAATCAATGTTATATTCATGCCCCAACCATGAGCTCGCAAGAGAAGTGATTATGCAAAGTTTTTATGCTCGGCTTTCTCATAATAATCAAACCATGCTCGATACTTCTTGTCTTTGGCTATTTTATGATGAAGCCTATTGAATTTAGATGGAATTTATTGGATAGAATTAAACGCAACTATGAAGATTGGGACCTCGACGAAGGTAAGGAGTCAGGTATGACACCTAAGTTTGATTGTGTTAAATCTTTTATGGATACCGATATTTTCCATAAGTTTAGCACTAAATATGGACTTAACTCTGAGATAGTAGCTTCTTTCTGTGAATCTTTTGCTACTTATATTGATCTCCCTAAGGAGAAGTGGTTTAAATATCATCCTCCCATAGAAGTAAAAGTAGATGCACCTATTAAAGTTGAAGAAAAGACTATCATTTATAATGATCCTATTGTTCCCACCTCTTATGCTGAGAAACCACCTTTCCCTGTTAGAGTAAAGGATCACGCTAAATCTTCAACTGTTGTTCGTAAAAGCAATATTAGAACTTATACACCTCCTGAGCAAGTCAAAGTAGAACCTAATATTGCTATTGTTAAAGATCTGTTGTCTGATAATATTGATGGGCATGTCATTCAATTCTCTGGTGAAACTGCTAGAATTGCTAAACCCCGTGATAGAGATAAACATAGACCTGTGGTAGGCGTGCTGATTATTTCTGTTAAAATAGGAGATCATTGTTATCATGGCTTATGTGATATGGGTGCTAGTGCTAGTGTTATACCTATTACCTTGTATGAAGAAATTAAGCATGAAATTGCACCCGCCGAGATAGAAGATATTGATGCTACAATTAAACTTGCCAATAGAGATACTATTTCACCAAAGTGGGAATTGTTAGAGATGTTGAAGTCTTGTGGGAAAACTAAATATCCCGCTGATTTTCTTGTTCTTGGTTCTCCACAAGATAGCTTTTGTCCCATTATATTTGGTAGACCCTTCTTGAATACTGTTAATGCTAAGATAGACCGTGAAAAGAATGTTGTTACTATTGGCTTGGATGATATGGTTCATGAGTTTAATTTCTCTAAATTTAGTAAACAACATCGTGAAGAAGAATTGCCTAGTAAGGATGCAATTATTGGTCTTGCTTCTATTGCCGTACCTCCTAGTGATCCTTTGGAACACTATTTGCTAGACCATGAAAATGATATGTTTATGTATGAAGAAGGGAAATAGATGAAGTATTCTTTAAACAAGAACCTATTCTGAAACACAATTTGCCTGTTAAAATCCTAGGGGGTCCTCCTCCACCCAAGGGTGATCCCGTGTTTGAGCTTAAACTGTTGCCTGATAATCTGAAGTATGCTTATCTTGATGAAAACAAAATATATCCTGTTATTATTAGTGCTAACCTTTCAGAACATGAGGAAGAAAGATTATTGAAAACTTTGAAGAAGCACCGTGCCGCTATTGGATATACTCTTGATGATCTTAAGGGCATTAGTCCCACTCTATGTCAGCATAAAATAAATTTGTAAGCGGATGCCAAACCAGTTCGTGATCCTCAACGACGTTTGTATACCAGAATGAAAGAAGTGGTAAGAAAAGAAATACTCAAGCTTCTGGAGGCAGGTATAATTTATCCCGTTGCTGATAGTCAGTGGGTAAGTCCTGTCCATTGTGTCCCCAAGAAGGGAGGTATTACTGTTGTCCCTAATGATAAAGATGAATTGATTCCGCAAAGAATTATCACAGGTTATAGGATGGTAATTGATTTCCATAAATTAAACAAAGCTACTAAGAAAGATCATTACCCTTACCTTTTATTGATCAAATGCTAGAAAGATTATGCAAACATACACATTATTGCTTTCTAAATGGTTATTCTGGTTTCTCTCAAATACCGTATTGGCTAAAGATCAATCAAAGACTACTTTTACATGCCCTTTTGGTACTTCTGCTTATAGACGTATGCCTTTTGGTTTATGTAATGCACCTGCTACCTTTCAAAGATGCATGATGGCTATATTCTTTGATTTTTTGAAAAGATTTGTGAGGTTTTCATGGACGACTTTTCCGTCTATGGTTCCTCTTTTGATGATTGCTTGAGCAATCTTGATCGAGTTTTCCGAGATGTGAAGAAACTAATCTTGTCTTGAATTGGGAAAAGTGCCACTTTATGGTTAATGAAGGTATTGTCTTGGGGCACAAAGTTTCTGAAAGAGGTATTGAAGTTGACAAAGCCAAAGTTGATGCTATTGAAAAGATGCCATGTCCCAAGGACATCAAAGGTTTAAGAAGTTTCCTTGGTCACGCCGGATTTTATAGGAGGTTCATTAAGGACTTCTCAAAAATCTCTCGGCCTCTCGACTAATTTATTACAAAAGATGTACCATTTGTCTTTGATGATGATTGTGCGAAGCATTTGAAATACTTAAGAAAGCATTAGTCTCTGCACCTATTGTTCAAACACTGATTGAATTTACCCTTTGAAATTATGTGTGATGCTAGTGATTATGCTGTAGGTGATGTCCTAGGGCAAAGAGTTGATAAGAAATTAAATGTTATCCATTATGCTAGTAATACTCTAGACAATGCTCAAAGAAATTATGCTACTACCGAAAAGGAACTTTTAGCAGTTGTATTTGCTTGTGATAAATTCAGACCCTATATTGTTGCTAAAGTAACTATTCACACTGATCATGCTGCTATTAAATATCTTATGGAAAAGAAAGATGCTAAACCTAGACTTATTAGATGCGTTCTCTTGCTGCAAGAATTTGATTTGCATATTGTTGATAGAAAAGGAGCTGAGAACCCCGTTGCATACAACTTATCTAGGTTAGAGAATGTTCTTGATGACCCACTACCTATTGATGATAGCTTTCCTGATGAACAATTAAATGTCGTAAGCACTTCTTGTAGCACTTCATGGTATGCTGATTATGCTAATTATATTGTTGCTAAATTTATACCGCCTATCTTCACATACCAACAAAAGAAAAAGTTCTTTTATGATTTGCGACATTACTTTTGGGATGACCCACATCTTTATAAAGAAGGAGTAGATGGTGTTATTAGACGTTGTGTACCTGAGCATGAACAGGAACAGATCCTACGCAAGTGTCACTCCGAAGCTTATGGAGGACACCACGCTGAAGATAGAACTGCACATAAGGTATTGCAATCTGGTTTTTATTGGCCTAGTCTCTTCAAAGATGCCCGTAAGTTTGTTTTGTCTTGTGATGAATGTCAAAGAATTGGTAATATTAGTAGACGTCAAGAAATGCCTATGAATTATTCACTTGTTATTGAACCATTTGATGTTTGGGGCTTTGATTATATGGGACCTTTTCCTGCCTCTAATGGATATACACATATTTTAGTTGCCGTTGATTACGTTACTAAGTGGGTAGAAGCTATTCCAACTAGTAGTGCTGATCATAACACTTCTATTAAAATGCTTAAGGAAATTATTTTTCCGAGGTTTGGAGTCCCTAGATATTTAATGACCGATGGTGGTTCACACTTTATTCATGGTGCTTTCAGTAAAATGCTTGCTAAAAATGACGTTAATCATAGAATTGCATCTCCTTATCACCCGCAGTCTAGTGGTCAAGTAGAATTGAGTAATAGAGAGCTCAAATTAATTTTGCAAAAGACTGTTAATAGGTCTAGAAAGAATTGGTCCAAGAAACTTGATGATGCATTATGGGCCTATAGAACTGCATATAAGAATCCTATGGGTATGTCTCCGTATAAAATGGTTTATGGAAAAGCATGTCACTTACCTCTCAAACTAGAACATAAGGCTTATTGGGCTATTAAAGAGCTCAACTTTGATTTCAAACTTGCGGTGAGAAGAGGTTATTTGATATTAGCTCACTTGATGAATGGAGAACCTGTGCTTATGAAAATGCCAAGTTGTTTAAAGAAAAAGTTAAAAGATGGCATGACAAAAGGATACAAAAGCGTGAGTTTTAATGTAGGTGATTATGTATTGCTATACAACTCTCGTTTAAGATTTTTTGTAGGAAAACTTCTCTCTAAATGGGAAGGTCCCTACGTTATCGAGGAGGTCTATTGTTCCGGTGCCATAAAAATCAACAACTTCGCAGGCACAAATCCGAAGGTGGTAAACGGTCAAAGGATCAAACACTATATCTCAAGTAATCCTATAGATGTTGAAACTAATATTATTGAAACCGTAACCCCGGAAGAATACATAAGGGACACTTTCCAGAACGTTCCAGACTCCGAAAAGGAATAGGTATGTGTTACGGTAAGTAAACCGACTCCACAACAAATTCTAAGGCAATATTTCTCCATTTTGGAATATTTAGAAAAATAGAAAAATAAGTGGAAGTCCGGAAAGGACACGAGGCCTTCACGAGGGTGGAGGGCGCGCCCTACCCCCCTGGGTGTGCCCCCCTACCTCGTGAGCACCTCGTGCACCCTCCGGACACCGTCTACTTGCACAATACGTATTTTGGTCGGTAAAAATTCATTATATATTCTCCCGAAGGTCTTGACGATCGTATCACGCAAATATCCTCTGTTTTCATTTCGAGCTGTTTCCGTTGCAGATTTGAGGATTCCGGAGACTCGATCATCCTTCTATGAGGGTGAGCCTATGCCATGGAAGGTGGACGACAAGCTTGCATCATCAACAACACCTCCACCGCCAACAACAAAGAAGGAGACATAATCACATGGGTATGGGCACTCCCTTGGCAATCGCCAAGCTTGGGGAGGTGCCCAGATCGTATCACCATCACAACTCCTATCTTTACCGTTTTTCTTAGTTCGATCCTATTAGTAGTATCTTGATTTAGTATAATAAAGTCATGGCATGATCTAGTTTTGAAGTTTTGCTTTATGATCCCTCTATGCAATCGAGTCCGTGAGCCATATATAATAAAGATTAGTGTTGAGTCAAGGGCTTGATTACTTTGCCATGATCGTGAGTGAATAAAAGATAAGAACAAAAAGAAACAAAGAGTTCATATTAGTCTTATTGAAAGTAATGACTTCACATAGAAAGAGTATGATGATTAAAAGTTTTTGGGAGTTGGCAAATATAGTTTTGGTCATCGTTGCAATTAATAGGAAGTAATAAGAAGAGAGAGGTTTCACATATAGATATATTATCATTGACATCTTTTATGATTGGGAACACTCATTAAAATATGACATGCTAAAGAGTTGACGTTGGACAAGGAAGACAACGTAATGAGTTATGTTTTCTTATATCTGAGACAAAGTACATTGTCATGTATCTCCTAACATGTTGAGCTTGCCTTTCACCCTCATGCTAGCCAAATTCTCAGCACCAAGTAGAGATACTACTTGTGCTTCCAAATACCTCTAAACCAGTTTAGCCATGAGAGTCCACCATACCTACCTATGGATTGAGTAAGATCCTTCAAGTAAGTTGTCATCGGTGCAAGCAATAAAATTGCTCTTTAAATATGCATGACTTATTAGTGCAGAGAAATAAGCTTTGTATGCGAACCTGTTGTGGACGCTTAATAAAAGCGACGGACTGCATAATAAAGGTTCACATACAAGGGCAATATAAAGTGACGTTCTTTTGCATTAAGATTTTGTGCATCCAACCATAAAAGCGCATGGCAACCTCTCGCTTCCTCTCTGCGAAGGGCCTATCTTCTATTATTATCTTCTACCTTATGCAAGAGTCACGGTGATCTTCACCTTCTCCTTTTTATTTTATCCTTTGGCAAGCTCGGCATGTTGGAAAGAACATGATATATATATATATATATATATATATATATATATATATATATATATATATATCTAATTGGATGTAGGGGAGCATGAATTATTATTGTTGACATTACCCTTGAGGTAAAAGGTTGTGGGGCAAAACTACAAGCCCCTATCTTTCTCTGTGTCCGGTTAAAACTCCGTAACCACAAGTATTGCGTGAGTGTTAGCAATTATGAAAGACTAAGTGATAGTTGAGTATGTGGACTTGCTTTCAAGCTCTGACATAGACTCTTTCTGATGTTATGATAAATTGCAATTGTTTCAATGACTAAGGGTATAATTTGTTGGTGCTCAATAAGGTTTTTGATTCATACTTTGGCTTTGAAAAGATCATAATTTGAACATGAGTAATCATATGACATAATATATTTATGTTGCTGTTACAAAATAATCATGATGTCTTCATGTCCGTATTTTATTTTTATCGACGCCTCTACCTCTAAACATGAGGACATATTTATTGTTATCGGCTTTTCGCTTGAGGACAAGCGAGGTCTAAGCTTGGGGGAGTTGATACGTCCATTTTGCATCATGCTTTTATATCGATATTTATCGCATTATGGGCTGTTATTTCACGTTATGTCACAATACTTATGGCTATTCTCTCTTATTTTACAAGGTTCACCATGAAGAGGGGGAATGCCTTGGCTAGAATTCTGGCCGGAAAAGGAGCAAATATTGGAGACCTATTCATGCAACTCCAAAAGTCCTGAAACTCCACGGAATGTGTTAAAATAAATAAATAAAAATCGTCGCCAAAGATGAAGGCCAGGGGGCCCACACCCTGCTCACGAGGGTGGGGGGCGCGCCCCCTCCCCCTGGGCGCGCCCCCTACCTCGTGGGCCCCCTGGTGGCTCTCCGATGCCCATCTTCTCGTATATGAAGTCTTTCGATGAGAAAAAAATCATAAGCTACCTTTCAGGACGAGACTCCGGCGCCACGAGGTGGAACCTTGGCGGAACCAATCTAGGGCTCTAGCAGAGCTGTTCTGCCGGGGACACTTCCCTCCGGGAGAGGGAAATCATCGCCATTGTCATCACCAACGCTCCTCTCATTGGGAGAGGGCAATCTCCATCAACATCTTCACCAAGACCATCTCATCTCCAAACCCTAGTTCATCTCTTGTATCCAATTCTTGTCTCCAAGTCCGGATTGGTGCTAGTAGGTTGCTAGTAGTGTTGATTACTCCTTGTAGTTGATGCTAGTTGGTTTACTTGGTGGAAGATCATATGTTCAGATCCTTCATGCATATTATTACCCCTCTGATTATGAACATGAAAATGCTTTGTGATTAGTTATGTTTGTTCCTGAGGAAAAGGGAGAAGTCTTGCTATTAGTAGTCATGTGAATTTGGTATTCGTTCGATATTTTGATAAGATATATGTTGTCTAAACCTCTAGTGGTGTTATTGAACGTCGACTACATAACACTTCACCATTATTTGGGCCTCGAGGAAGGCATTGAGAAGTAATAAGTAGATGATGGGTTGCTAGTGACAGAAGCTTAAACCCTAGTTTATGCGTTGCTTCGTAAGGGGCTGATTTGGATCCATATGTTTCATGCTATGGTTAGGTTTACCTTAATACTTTTGTTGTACTTGCAGATGCTTGCAATAGAGGTTAATCATAAGTGGGATGTTTGGTCAAGTAAGAACAGCACCCAAGCACCGGTCCACCCACATATCAAATTATCAAAGTACCGAACGCGAATCATATGAGCGTGATGAAAACTAGCTTGACGGTATTCCCATGTGTCCTCGGGAGCGCTTTTCCTATTACAAGAGTTTGTTCAGGCTTGTCCTTTGCTACAAAAAGGATTGGGCCACCTTGCTGCACCTTATTTACTCTTGTTACTTGTTGCTCGTTACAATTTACCTTATCACAAAACTATCTGTTACCACTTATTTCAGTACTTGCAGAGAATACCTTGCTGAAAACCGCTTATCATTTCCTTCTGCTCCTCGTTGGGTTCGACACTCTTACTTATCGAAAGGACTACGATAGATCCCCTATACTTGTGGGTCATCAACGTCTCACTTGTACTAAAACTGTTTGCAAAAGAACATTCATTTTCAAGGGACCATAGAATCTCGCAACTATAGTGCACACTGCATTGCTCTTGTGAGTACCACTTGCCCTGTATGACCATACTTACATTCATAGCTAGTTGATTATATAGTATCACTGCACATATTAGCCTCGTTATCGTCCATTTGGTGGACATTATAAGATCCGTATGGACTCTTACATAAATTTAGAATCAACTCAATGCTTTTGAAGAGGTTTAGCTCTGCAGTCCTCTTGTAAGGACTGAATGTCGTCTATCACTGTACTTACAATAACAGCTACGCCCTCCGTCCCATAATATAAGAACGTTTTGTACAGTACACAAGTGTTCAAAACACTCTTATATTATGGGAAGAGGGATTGGTTCATTGTGTAGCATTCTTCTTCTTATCTCCCTCGCCCACCATTTACTAAAAATATCAGATCTATATTTAATCTTACCAAAAAGTTGAATACACAGACAATGCCAATGTAGAAGTGTAGCCCATTGCACTTGTCAGTACATTTTGTCCTGTAATGCTTGTACTTCCATGGATTGGTAGTTGATTATGTAGCCTCAATCTGCATCTTATCTTCATTATCCTCTATCCGTTCCAGTATTATTATATCTATAATTACTCTCTACAAAATGTAGAGTACATGCAATGCTTATGAAGAAGATTATGTGTTGAAATTCTTGAGCGATCCTTCCCTTGACATGGAGAAGGGCATTATAAAGCCAGTGTTAACTGTTAATGTAAGTCAGTCCTTCTAAAGCCTTTATCCTCAACTGCTGTTTAATTTGCTCATACTCCCCATCGTTAACTGTTGTTTAGTTCGTTGTTTCTATCACAATGCATGTTCGCAACAACCGTAAGTTCCAAGTTTTACTTGTAAAACCAAATTCCTTATTAATACCATGCACATTAGTCAATACTACCTATATGTATGCTTGTTTTTGTGGATCTATAATCCAGTGTGTGGTGAAGCAGCCCACGTTTGCACCTTGTCATCTCATGTTTTATCTTACTGATGTTGCTGATGATATGAACAACTGATACATCCATTTTGCATCATGCTTTTATATCGATATTTATCGCATTATGGGCTGTTATTTCACATTATGTCACAAATACTTATGGCTATTCTCTCTTATTTTACAAGGTTTACATGAAGAGGGAGAATGCCGGTAGCATAATTCTGGGCTGGAAAAGGAGCAAATATTGGAGACCTATTCTGTGCAACTCCAAAAGTCCTGAAACTCCACGGAATATCTTAAAATAAATAAATAAAAATCATCGCCAAAGATGAAGGCCAGGGGGCCCACACCCTACTCACGAGGGTGGGGGCGCGCCCCCCCTACCTCGTGGGCCCCCTGGGACGCGCCCCCTACCTCGTGGGCCCCCTGGTGGCTCTCCGATGCCCATCTTCTCCTATATGAAGTCTTTCGATGAGAAAAAAACATTAAGCAACCTTTCGGGACGAGACTCCGCCGCCACGAGGCGGAACCTTGGCGGAACCAATCTAGGGCTCCGGCGGAGCTGTTCTGCCGGGGACACTTCCCTTCGGGAGGGGGAAATCATCGCCATCGTCATCACCAACGCTCCATCGGGAGAGGGCAATCTCCATCAACATCTTCACCAGCACCATCTCATCTCCAAACCCTAGTTCATCTCTTGTATCCAATTCTTGTCTCCAAGTCCGGGATTGGTGCTAGTAGTGTTGATTACTCCTTGTAGTTGATGCTAGTTGGTTTATTTGGTGGAAGATCATATGTTCAGATCCTTTATGCATATTATTACCCCTCGATTATGAACATGAATATGCTTTGTGAGTAGTTACGTTTGTTCACGAGGACAAGGGAGAAGTTACGCTATTGGTAGTCATGTGAATTTGGTATTCGCTCGATATTTTGATGAGATGTATGTTGTCTAGCCTCTAGTGGTGTTATGTGAACGTCGACTACATAACACTTCACCATTATTTGGGCCTAGAGGAAGGCATTGGGAAATGTCGTAGATGATGGGTTGCTAGAGTGATGTAAGCTTAAACCCTATTTTATGCGTTGCTTCGTAAGGGGCTGATTTGGATCCACTTGTTTCATGCTATGGTTAGGTTTACCTTAATACTTTTGTTGTAGTTGAGGATGCTTGCAATAGAGGTTAATCATAAGTGGGATGGTTGTTCAAGCAAGAACATCAGCCAAGCACCGGTCCACCCGCATATCAAACTATCAAAGTACCGAACACGAATCATATGAACGTGATGAAAACTAGCTTGACGATATTCCCATGTGTCCTCGGGAGCGCTTTTCCTATTATAAGATTTTGTCCAGGCTTGTCCTTTGCTATAAAAAGGATTGGGCCACCTTGCTGCACTTTATTTACTCTTGTTACTTGTTGCTCGTTACAATTTATCTTATCACAAAACTATCTGTTACCACTTATTTCAGTACTTGCAGAGAATACCTTGCTGAAAACCGCTTATCATTTCCTTCTGCTCCTCGTTGGGTTCGACACTCTTACTTATCGAAAGGACTATGATAGATCCCCTATACTTGTGGGCCATCAACAACATGCCATGCACATTAACCAAAATAGATACAATGTTGTCTTTGCCGTTCATCTATGCTTGTTATGTTGACATGGTACTCCAGTAGTGTGGTGAAGCTCACCGCATTATGAACAATGCCGAATTATGCTATTGATATTTTGAACTTACTCTTTATTTTATAATTTTAAATTGGATGGAATTGACAGCACAGTTATCATCATTGTTTATACATGTGCAAAACATGTCATCTCTCTGCTTGTTTCAAGGTGATATGCGAGATGGCATGCACAAGTTTGCTGAAGGCTGTGAGACAAACCCAACATATATTGCAGCAAAGAAGGCAAAACATCTTGAAGATAGCAAGACAACCCCAAACTCTTGTCTTGATACAATGTTTAAGTTACTTGAGACTAGAAGACAAGCTCACAGAATTCGCTTTCTGAATCAGTTCAACTTCTTCAGTCCCAAGTTCTAGCAGAACGGCATTCTGCAACTCAACTTCGACTTGAAGTACTATCTCCAAGAAAGATTACAGAGAACACCAATGAGAACCTCATTGCTAAACAGCTACACCTAGAAGCTATGACTGACATGCTAGGACAGTCTCACAGCCTTGCTCAGTAGCTTGCGCAGCAGCTCCCACGCAAGGCTAACCTTTTTGAACTGTCTTGGAAGTGGTCTTGGTTCAGTATTACTTTGATACGCTGCAATGGTGCCCAGTTTTTGTAATCTGCTTCTTGGTTGCGCTTTATGATCACTTGTGGGCAACTTCAATGCCCAGTGGATGTAATATACCATAAATCATTTATTGTGTAGTGTAGATTTATTCTAAGTGACTATGCCGTAATTTCTTTATTGTATAGAGTAGGTTTGTTCTTAATTCCTACTAGAATTTCCAACAATCGCTATCTGAAAAAAATCTGATGTAGTCGACCGAGCCAAAACATTCGCCTCTAACGGGCCTGCTTTATTTTAGCGGGCCACAGTTGGGCCGGCCTACAACTTTCTTGGGCCTGAAAGGCCGGGACCTTCACACTTTGCGCCAGGCCCACAACTTACACAGGCCTATATTCGGCCCATAGTTGTGCCTTTAATGGACCCAGTGCTTAGTTGGGCCCATGTAGCTTTGGGCCATTAACAGGCTGAATATTCTGCTGGCCTGTTATGGCCCAGAAGAAACCATGGGCCTTTAGTAGGCCGAAATGCATGTTGGGCCTCAATTTTCACTAGTCGTTGACGGGCCTTCAGCAGGCTGAAAAGTAGACCGGGCCTTTTTTGGCCCAGTTATATGACGGGCCATTACCAAGCCTAAACATATCTCGGGCCTTAGTTGGCCTGCTGATACCATGGTCCTTTAAGAGGCCGAAAGCTTAGTACAGGCATCAACGGGCCAGATTATACGACAGGTGAGGGAGTCCTGGATTAGGGGGTGTCCGGATAGCCGAACTATCACCGTTGGCCGGACTCCTGGACTATGAAGATACAAGATTGAAGACTTCGTCCCGTGTCCGGATGGGACTTTCCTTGGCGTGGAAGGCAAGCTTGGTGATACGGATATGTAGATCTCCTACCATTGTAACCAACTCTGTGTAACCCTAATCCTATCCGGTGTCTATATAAACCGGACGGTTTTAGTCTGTAGGAAAAACAACAAACATACTATAGGCTAGCTTCTAGGGTTTAGCCTCTCTGATCTCGTGGTAGATCCACTCTTGTACTACCCATATCATCAATATTAATCAAGCAGGAGTAGGGTTTACCTCCATCGAGAGGGCCCAACACTGGGTAAAACATCGTGTCCCTTGTCTCCTGTTACCATCCGCCTAGACGCACAGTTCGGGACCCCCTACCTGAGATCTGCCGGTTTTGACACCGACATTGGTGCTTTCATTGAGAGTTCCTCTGTGTCGTCATCTTTAGGACCGATGGCTCCTCCGATCATCAACAATGACGTGGTCCAGGGTGAGACTTTTCTCCCCGGACAGATCTTCGTATTCGGCGGCTTTGCACTGCGGGCCAATTCACTTGGCCATCTGGAGCAGATCGACAGCTACGCCCCTGGCCATCAGGTCAGGTTTGGGAGTCTGAACTGCACGGCATAAATCCACGGAGACTTGATCTTTGACGGATTTGAGCCACAGCCAAGCGCGCCGCGCTGTCTCGATGGGCACGATCTAGCTCTGCCGCCGAACAGTGCCACAGGCCGCACCCGTCCGCTCCGACCCTTAGCTCGGGCCGACTCCGCCGATCGAGGACAAGTGGCTGGACACCGCCTCGGGGCTATGATCTCTATGGCGATTGAGCGAACACCATCCCTGTCGCTGCGAATCCCATGACTCCAAGGTGCGGACTCCTCTCCGGACTCGAACCTCCAGCGCCCGCCAATCGAATCCGATTGGGCGCCCGGTCATGGAGTTCATCGCGGACATCTTTCGGCACTCGCCCTTTGGCGACATCCTGAATTCACTAAAGTCTCTCTCTTTATCAGGAGAGCCCTGGCCGGACTACGGTCAGGAAGGTTGGGATGCGGACGACGAAGAAATTCAACGCCCACCCACCACCCACTTTGTAGCCACTGTTGATGATTTAACCAACATGCTCGACTTCGACTCCGAAGACATCGACGGTATGGACGACGATGCTAGAGACGACCAAGAACTAGCGCCTACAGGGCACTGGAAGGCCACCTTGTCATACGACATATACATGGTGGACATCCCAAAAGATGGGAACGGCGATGGAACAGTGGAGGATGACCCCTCCAAGAAACATCCCAAGCGCCGGCGTCAGCGGCGCCGCTCTAAATCCGCCACAAAAAAATGGTGATTCCGGCACGGAGATAATAACACCCGGGGACGGTCAAAGACAACCCCTCCAGCAGGATTCAGACAGAGGAGGGAGAAGCCAGCCCTCATGACAGAGCGGGCAGACAGGGAGGTGGAGGGCGATAATTACATGCCTCCCTCCGAAAATGATGCAAGCCTCGACGACGGCAATTAAATGCGTGCACGAGATCCCCGAGCAGGAGGCGTTTCAAACGCGGGCTTATGGCCACGGCATGCAGCCTCAAGAAAAAGCAACAAAGCAGCTTAGAGCTAACCAAGACTTGCTAGGCGACAGATGGATCAAGTCCTTGCAGTGAAAATCACGAACTCGAACGCCCCTCCAAGAGATACCCAAAATGCAGGCTGCTACCCCAATTAGAGGAAGCAACACCAATACCTACATCACCAGCGCATGATACGGCTGACCGGCCACCCCGTGGTCGCGACAGAGAGGCCTCTAGACCCTCCATTCAAGCCGCACCGCGGCGTCGCTCGAAAAGTACCAAGGCACGGGGAAACGCGCCAGACCTGCGAGACATATTGGAGGACAAGGCAAGGCAAACAAGATCGATCTACGGATCGCGTGGGCGCCCCACGACACGCGACGATAACCGTCACGCCGGATACAACAATTCCGGCCGGGCCGAACACGATGAACAAAGCTCGTTTGAGTTGCGTCGTGATATAGCCCAATACAGAGGCGCCGCACACCCACTATGCTTCATAGGCAAAGTGATGGATCATCAAATCCCCAAGGGTTTCAAACCCATAAACATCGAATCATACGATGGTACAACAGATCCTGCGGTTTGGATCGAGGACTACCTCCTCCATATCCACATTGCCCGCGGTGATGATCTACACGCCATCAAATACCTCCCACTCAAGCTCAAAGGACCAGCTCGGCATTGGCTTAACAGCCTGCCAGCAGAATCAATTGGTTGTTGGGAGGACCTAGAAGCCGCATTCCTTGATAACTTCCAGGGCACATATGTGCGACCACCGAGCGCCGATGACCTCAGCCACATAATTCAGCAGCGGAAGAATCGGCCAGACAATTCTAGGCACGGTTCCTAACCAAGAAAAATCAAATCGTTGACTGTCCGGATGCAGAGGCCCTTGCAGCCTTCAAACATAACATCTGCGACGAGTGGCTTGCCCGGCACCTAGGAAAAGCCGAAATCCATGGCAGCCCTCACAACACTCATGACCCGATTTTGCGCGGGAGAGGACAGCTGGCTAGCTCGTAGCAACAACTTGACCAAAAACCCGGGTAGTTCGGATACCAAGGACAGCAATGGCAGGTCGCGTCACAACAAGCACAAGCGACGCATTAACGACGTTAATGCTGAAGATACGGCAGTCAATGACGGATTCAGAGGCTCTAAACCCGGTCAGCGGAAAAAGCCGTTCAAAAGAAATACTCAGGGCCCATCCAATCTGGACCGAATACTGATCGCTTCGTGCCAAATACATGGCACCCCGAAAAACCAGCCAACCACACCAACAGATATTGTTGGGTCTTCAAACAAGCGAGCAAGTTAAATGCCGAACTCAATGACAAGGGACTGCATAGCGATGACGAGGAGGAGCCCCGGCCGCCAAACAATAGAGGACAGAAGGGCTTCCCCCCACAAGTGCGGACGGTGAACATGATATACGCAACCCACATAACCAAAAGGGAGCGGAAGCATGCACTAAGGGACGTATATGCGATGGAGCCAGTCGCCCCGAAGTTCAACCCATGGTCCTCCTGCCCTATCACCTTTGATCGAAGGGACCACCCCACTAGCATCCGCCACGGTGGATTCGCCGCATTGGTTCTTGACCCAATCATCGACGGATTTCACCTCACTAGAGTCACGATGGGCGGCGGTAGCAGCTGAACCTGCTCTATCGGGATACAGGTCGCCAAAATGGGCATAGCCCCTCAAGGATTAAACCCACAAAGACGACCTTTAAAGGCGCCATACCGGTGTAGAGGCCAATTATGCAGTGCTCGCCATTACACTTGAAGTGGTCTTCGGATCCCCGGATAACTTCCGGCGAAGAGTTAATCTTCGACATAGTCCTGTTCGCGGCGGCTATCATGCATCGCTTGGACGAACCGCATTTGCAAAGTTCAATGCGGTGCCGCACTACGCATACCTCAAGCTCAAGATGCCAGGCCCTCGAGGAGTAATCACGGTCAATGGAACACACCGAACGCTCTCTCCGAACGGAGGAGCATACGGCGGCCCTCGCGGCAGAGGTGCAGAGCAGCCTCTCACAGCAATTCTCGAGTCCGGCTACTAAACATCCGGGCACCGTCAAGCGCGCCCGAAGTAATCTACAACAAGACCGACTGGCACGATCCGAGCACGCGTAGCAATCCGGCCCCAACCCCAGCCCTCGCGAAATTGCGAAGCCAGATTACGCTGGCATATAATTACGCTCTGGAGATACCATGGGCATAAGCGGAGGGCCACGACCACGCAGACGCCCGAATGCGGCTCAACCGCACTGTGGGGCTCCGATTGTGTCATTCTTTTTCTTTCTTCTTTTCTCTTACTTTCAGGACTCCGTTTTCCGAAGCCCTGTCCGCACTACAATTGCCGAACTCACGATGCAACAGCGAGGAAGCGTAGCTTCGTCAGTGTCCAGGTGGTCTCTACTACGAGCATTATACCTGTTTTACATACCATCCCGCAGCTTACCTGAGGGAGTCCTGGATTAGGGGGTGTCCGGAGAGCCGAACTATCACCGTTGGCCGGACTCCTGGACTATGAAGATACAAGATTGAAGACTTCGTCCAGTGTCCGGATGGGACTTTCCTTGGCGTGGAAGGAAAGCTTGGCGATACGTATATGTAGATCTCCTACCATTGTAACCGACTCTGGGTAACCCTAACCCTATCCGGTGTCTATATAAACCGGAGGGTTTTAGTCCGTAGGACGAACAACAACCATACCATAGGCTAGCTTCTAGGGTTTAGCCTCTCTGATCTCGTGGTAGATCCACTCTTGTACTACCCATATCATCAATATTAATCAAGCGGAGTAGGGTTTTACCTCCATCGAGAGGGCCCGAACCCGGGTAAAAACATAGTGTCCCTTGTCTCCTGTTACCATCCGCCTAGACGCACAGTTCGGGACCCCCTACCCGAGATCCGTCGGTTTTGACACCGAAATTTGTGCTTTCATTGAGAGTTCCTCTGTGCCGTCACTGTCAGGAAGGATGCCTCATCTCGTCTTTAAAGACGGCACCGTTGCTAAAGGAGCTTTGGCCACCGGCCAAACTCTCCGGCTAGGAGGTTTTCTTATGACCGCTTTGTTGGGCGCCAGCGGCGACGATGACTTCTCGGGTCATCGAAAGCAATCTTCACGTTAACTTCCGGAACTTCGCCGAGCAGTTAGATCCGATGGAGCTCTCTTCCTTGAACGAGCTCTTGGATCGCATCGCCGCCCTGGGAGTCGCTCCAGACTACGATCAGATTAGGCCTAAAACCGATCTGAGAGAGATCAACTCTCCCCAGGCTACCCACCACGGTGCTGTGGTAGAGGAACAATACGGCGAATCTTCTCCTACCTTAAGGACTAGCTATGTCCAGATTCCTGACCCCTCCATGCCGGATTCGCGCGGAGGGGAGGACACCACACAAGCCCTGAACTTAAAGTCGAGCAACAATAGATTCATTGGACAACCTCCAAGAACCCAAGCTTCCAAGTTCGGAAACTTCTTGGCCCCTGAATCTTAGATCGGACGGGGTTCGGAATTTAATTCCACCCGCCCACCCAAACATAAGCGATCTATCCCAAATCTGGCAAGAGCCCGGTGAAACAGTACATCATTACTGGGCCAGATTCCTCCTGGTTATGGATAGGATAAAGGATTGCCGCGAGGAGGACGCAAGCTCATTCTTCTGCAATAATTGCACGGACAAGGGAATCTTAAACGCCACAAGTCGTCAGGAAATTACACGCCGCTGACTTGGTGTCCATAATCGAAAGTATTCTTGCGCGATGGAGAGCGCTGGAAAACCGAAATCAAATTTTGGGATAATCCGCCCCGAATACGACCCTAGTCCAAAATAAAAGGGTGCATTATCACCGTGCACACAGGTTACATACCAAAAACCAAAAAAAAACCAAAGGGCATGCAACCGTCTTTGGAGGGATGGCTCAATGGACCTGCAAAATTCATAGCATGAGGGCGCCACTCCAATCATAGCCTTAGAGCATGTTGGATACTACGGCAGGTGGCCAAAAGTGGCGAAGAGCTCTTAGCTCTAGAGCACCAGCCCAAAGAATACCGATGCAGTATTAACAGTCTTGAGACTTTCACATCAAATAATATGCGAAGCGAACACTTCAAGCCTTGCCGATGTCTACCAAATAGCAACAATAAATCCATGGGTAACACGGCTATTACCTTTAACGTCGATGTTAACCTAAATTCGAACAGCCCGGCGCACCAGCCACATTGGTCCTCGGTCCAATAGTGGGCTGACTTTCGCCTTACCAAGGTACTCATGGACGGCGGCAGCGAGTAAACCTCATCTACGAGGAAACCCTTTGAAAAATGGAAATAGGCTGGAGCCGCATTAAGCAAAGCAGCACAACCTTTAGAGGAATAATCCCGGTCGGGAAGCATGTTGTCTGGGAAAGATCACACTAGATGTGGTGTTGACACCGGACAATTATAGGTCCGAGGAGGTCATATTCCAAGTGGCCCCGTTCAGCGGATACCACGCTCTATTAGGCGAGAGGAATTAACAATTTTTCAAGCTATACCCGTTCACGGGTACATGAAGCTCAAAATGCCGGACCCAACGGAATTATCACTCTCGCTAGTGACCGGACATAGCGCTCCGCCACGAAAATAAAACAACCGCACTTGCCCTTGAGGCACTATCCAAGCCCTAGCGGCGGAGGAACTCAACTGCCAAGGCTCCACGGTGAACAGGGACGATGTGATACTCGATAAGAGATCCAAGTCCACCTCTTTTAAACCGGCAGACGAAATAGTCAAATTCCAAGTCCATCCAACGGACCCTACAAAAACGGCCTCCATCGGGGCACAATTAAACCCTGATGTGGACGGCGCATTATGAGAATTCCTACGCGAAAATTGGGACATTTTTGCCTGGCACCCTTCAGACATGCCAGGAATCCCACGCCGGCTGGCCGAGCACAACCTAAATATCCCAAAATGATTCAAGCCAGTCAAACAAGCTCTTCGGCGTTTCTCCGAACCCAAGAGACAGGCCATGGGAGAGGAGCTAGCTAAACTATTGGAGGCCGGATTCATCAGAGATATTAAACATCTGGACTGGCTAGCAAACCTGGTAATGGTACCAAAGAAGGACAAATCCTGGTGCCTATGTGTCGATTTTAAGGACCTTAACAAGGCTTGCCCAAAGGATCCCTTCCCCCTCCCCCGCATCGATCAAATTATCGACGCTACCGGAGGACACGATTCATTGTGTTTCCTCGACGCATACTCCGGCTACCACCAAATTAAGATGGCAGAGCCAGACCAAGCATAGCGGCATTCATCACTCCATACGACCCATTCTCGCTTCAACACAATGCCCTTTGGGCTCAAAACGCCAAGCAACATATCAGCGCATGATTCGTACATGTCCGCAAAACCAGATCGGCAAAACACCGGAGGCATACGTAGGCGATGTGGTCGTCAAATCCAAGCATGTCGAAACCCTAGTCGACGACTTGAGGCTCACATTCGATAATCTCCGAACATATGACATCAAGCTCAACCCGGAAAAATGCGTTTTCGGCGTACCAGCCGGAAAGCTCTTGGGCTTCATTGTATCCGGTAGAGGAATTGAAGCAAACCCAGCCAAGATCTGAGCTCTATCACAATTGGATATCCCCAAAGACCTCAAACAAATACAAAAATTGACTGGATGCGTGGCGGCTCTAAGCCGCTTTATCTCCGCTTAGGAGAAAAGGCATTACCCCTTTATCGCCTCCTCCGGCGCATCAACACTTCGAGTGGGACGGATGCTGCCATGGCCGAACTCGAAGAAATCAAAGCCATATTGGCAACAAATCCGGTCCTGGCCGCACCCAACATGGGCGAACCAATGCTATTATACATCGCAGCAACCCATCAAGTTGTAAGCGCGGTGCTCGTTGTCGAACGAGAAACAGAAGGACACAAGTTCCCTCTCCAAAAACCAGTTTACTACGTGTCCACTGTCCTAACTCCATGCAAGATACGGTACCCGCATTATCAAAAGATAGCATACGCGGTGTTCATGGCATCCCGGAAGCTGCAACACTACTTCCAAGAGTGTTCGATAATGATAGCCTCGAAGTACCTCTTAATGACATTATAAACAACCACGACGCAACAGGCCGGATTGCTAAATGGGCCATTGAGCTCCTCTCGTTCGACATAACCTACAAGCCACGGTGATCTATTAAGTCTTAAGTTTTGGCTGACTTCATCGCCGAATGGACTGAAGCCGAACTCCCTAAAGAGTACGACGCATATTCCAACTGGATCATGCACTTTGACGGCTCCAAAATGTTGGCCGGCCTGGGGGCTGGCGTCGTTCTGACGTCCCCAACCGGAGATACAGTCCAATACGTACTTCAAATAATGTACATGAACTCCAACAACGCAGCCGAATACGAGGCCATTCAACATGGTCTCCGGATGGCAGTATCCATGTGCATTCAACGCCTAGAGGTGCACGGGGATTCGAACCTCGCGATATCCCAAATAAATGGGGACTTTGATGCCGAGGATCCGAAAATGGCAGGTTATCGCAATGTCGTCCTAAAAATGTCAGCACGGTTTGAGGGGCTCGAATTTCACCATATAGCCCGGGATAACAACCAAGCAAAGACGTGTTTGGCACGCATTGCTAAAGCGCCATGCCGTCCCCAACATCTTCCTAGAGAGGCTTTTCAAGCCATCCGTACTATGGGAGGGAGAGTCCGGAAATAACAACCCGGACCCAACCACACCGCCCCACAACCGAACATTCCGACATAGTTGGTGGTCCCGCCAACGAAATAACACCGTCAGCCCACGCAATAATGGCGGTCATCGCCCGTGGGACAGAACCATTCCTAGCCTACTTAACTCGGCAGAACTTCCCGAGGACTAAAACCAGGCCCACTGCATAGTGCGGCGGTCTAAAAGCCTATAAGGTCCATGAGGGAGAGCTTTATAAGAAAAGCACAACCGGAGTCCTTCAAAGGTGTATCTCCGAAGAGGAAGGGCGGAATCTCCTGGCTGAAATTCATACCGGACTCGGTGGGCACCATGCCGCAGCCCGGGTCCTTGTAGGCAAGGCCTTCCGTACATGATTTTATTGGCCGACGGCCCGGGCAGATGCTCAGGACTTAGTCCAACGATGCGTCGGTTGCCAGCTCTTTGCTAATCAAAGCCACATTCCACCCACCGCCCTCAAAACTATACCCATCACCTGGCCCTTCACGGTGCAGGGGCTTGACATGGTTGGACCCCTTAAAGGAGGAACCCACAAGCAAAAATACCTATTGGTCATGGTGGATAAATTCACCAAATGGATAGAGGCCAAGCACAGAAGACGGCGAATCCGGACCGATGATAGACTTCATATCGTGGGTAGTACACCGTTCTGGCGTCCCCCATAGCATCATCACTGATAACGGCACGAATTTCACGGCCGACGAGGTCAAACTCTGGTGCAAAAACATGGGCATCAAGCTCGACTACGCTTCAGTCTATCACCCCCAAACTAACGGTCAAGTCGAGCGAGAAAACGGTCTAATCATGAGCGGCATTAAACCCGGGCTAGTGCGGTCCCTCAAGGAATCTAACACGCACTGGGTAGAGAAGCTCGACTCCGTACTCTGGGGGCTGTGGACCACACCAAATAGCACTACCGGATTCACACCATTTTTTTATGGTATACGGCGTAGAGGCAGTTTTGCCCTGCGACATAATTCATGACTCACCTCAAGGCGTGCATGTATGAAGAAAGAGAAGCCGAGCTCGATCGGCAGGACAGCTTGACGCCTTGGAGGATGAGCGTGGCGTGAAAAGCTCGCTCGTTACGCATTCTATCAACAAAGAGGCTCGAAGATATCAAAGCGAGGAAGCACGGCCAAAGCTTACAATGTGGGCGAACTAGTTCTACGCTGCCGGACAAGAAAAAGGACAAACTCAAGCCCAAATGGGAGGGTCCCTTCATCATCGACCAAGTCGACCGGCGGAGCGTACCGTCACGTAAACGCGACGGATAACCGACTCGAGCCGAACCCATGGAACGCAGCCCGTCTCCGAAGATTCTACGCCTAGCGCCGGATTCTGAGTTCGTCTCCTTCCTCCGTCTATATTTTATATTTTAAGCTGTCTTTTATTTCTCTCCTTCTCCCTCCCTTTTTCCGAAGCCGTTAAAGGCTCGTTTGCGCATTGTTCGCTTTTACACTTGACGCGCTTATCCGCTCTCATTATACCTGGGGCTTCTTTAATGAAGCTTATTTATACGGGCTTTATGCCCAACACATGTGTCACACTTCCGCATGTACCTTTTATTCACCATTATATGCATCGATATGACTTAAGTTTTGGCCAAGCTGGGTTGCTGGCTCCGTGCTTACCCCTACGTTCCGATTGTTCGGCTAGGTGGTAAAGGAGCACCTCTACGATTGTTACCGCGGGTCACCGGACGTGTACCTCGGGACCGGGTGAAGCCGAAAGCTAAGCGTTCTTAAGGGAATATTCGGTCGGTGAACTAAAAGACGATTTTTTATTTTTCATTTATCTGCCCCCGGATGCTTTTACGCTTTTTTCGCGGTCAGGACATGCACTTTAGGGCATGCCTCCCGAGAAAGGAACCCATAACGGAACTATTCTCCTGGAAGATGTTTCTTACTAACCATGTAATATAACATAACTAGTTGGGCACTTGTCCGATAAAGAACTCATGACCCCTCGCTTTGGTCTCCACGCATGCCCGGTTTTTACATAACCGCGAGGGTATTCGGACACACTCCGGACTATTATTGGGTCCCGAGGTTGAAGCGAAAAGGTCCGCTACGACAAACGATCTACAATCCGGCTAGAAGGCATTTTACATGTCATTTTAAATTACATAGTCAAATTGACTGATTGTATTCCTCTTCAATGCCATCTAATAGGCTGTCTAGTTCTGATCCTGCTGGGAATACTTTGCGGCCAACTCTACTTGGTCGTACACTAAGCTCACAGGATCTCCTTCCTGGTC
The DNA here is from genome assembly GCA_021605145.1 of Aegilops bicornis. NCBI lineage: Eukaryota > Viridiplantae > Streptophyta > Magnoliopsida > Poales > Poaceae > Aegilops > Aegilops bicornis. The sequence goes on from CM038672.1 coordinate 304,118,566, forward strand.
GGGCCCCACAGGTCCGACCTCGGCCATGTGGTTTGGGTCCGCCAACCGTGTACTGCGTCTTCACCATGGCCCAGGCCTCCCCTGGCGCCTTGACGACAGTGATATCTTCCATAGCTCGGAAGCGCAGCCGTGCTCCCTCAAGCTTCTCTGCAAGCTCTCCAAGGCCTTGAGCAAGGAGATAGATGGCCACAAGGCACAGGCAGCGCCTTTCATCACCTGCCGAACTTCGTTCGCAGCGATTGCAATGGCTCGGGAAGAAGGTCACCCGTAGAACCGGGCATTTCCTCTGTAGGACGACCCGTGAGCATACCTACAGACATAACTCTGTTAATTGACTTCCTCGCCGAACTCTTTTTCAAAGTTTTCTCAAGCACTTACTATAAATGTCGTGACGGAGTCGCCGATTCTCCTTCATGGAGTCAGACAACTGGGCACGAACATCCTTTAGTTCCTCACCCAGCTGGGTGTTGGCATCTTGGAGATTATTTTTCTCTTGCCTCACCCTTGTAAGCACATTTTCGCCGGCCTTCAACCGGCGCACGAGCTGTTGCTTGTCTGGATCTAGTCCGGCACCATCTGCAATATTATTGTCAGATTTACACACACGCCGCACTTCACAAACTACTTATCTTTTGAAGCATATATTACCGTGAGGGGTCTGTGGCTCCCCCTCAGAGCGGCTAGTGCGGCCTCAAGTTGGGCCTTGCTTTCCTCAAGCTCTGGGACAGTCGGGTATTCTTTTTGTAAGATCCTCAAGATAACAAATGATCCTTAAACCAGTTATTCTAACTATTTTAAGTCTCGGGGACTCTTGGCATATATAACCGTCAAATTTCCTCACCAGTATGTCCTTTACATACTTTGCTCCGTGGCTCTGGCTAGACCATCTTGAGCGGCACGGAGGTGCGCATCTCCCGAATTGAAGGCATTCAATGCCTCTTGGGAGAAACATGCATCACGAAGAACTGTCCGGCGGCGCCTGTGATTCATGCCACTCTCCACCTCGGAGTTGGTGGCGGACAATCTGTCGGCATCCTCTGTTGGAGGAACATCAAAGCGCCTTGCGCCTGCGTGCTTTCGCCTCGCTTCTAGACCCGGCTTTGGAGCCCGGTGGCGGAGGCCCGATTGACAACCTATCCGACCACGATCCGCAAGCGCTCTTTTTTCACGAAAAGAGCACCGGCGTTAATCGCCTTCCAGAATCAATCACTGGAATGTGGTGACGCGCCATACCGTTCTTGCGGCGTTTCGATCCGGACCGCACTTCTTTTTAGCTCTTGCGGGTCGTCTGCCCCTTGTTGGCTAAGCCGTCATGAGCTCGGCCTCCTGCCTCGAAGGCACCCTGCGGAAACACCATGGGTATATGGTGATCAAAAATAAGCACGGATGGGTCATTATCGTAGTATTGGGACCTCGGTCTCGATTACTGTGAGGATCGGAAGTATTCCGGTAATCCGCCGTAATGGCAACCAAGGCATTATCGATGCTCAGTTGGTGAAATACCCCATCAATCAGCTCCACCAATATGTCCGTATCCTCTTGGGAGGCCGGATCGAGGAGCCGTTCCGGATCCTCGGGTTGTGGAGGCGGGCTGTTTATGTCTTTTACGGCCTGGCGTAGTTCCCGCGTCAAAATCTCAAAATGAGATACCTAACCATGGGAATACGGATCGGATGTGCAAAAAAGAAATGTCCGCTTACCCAGCTTCGAGGATTGTTCATAGAAAATCCGTTCAATGGGTAGCCAGCGGAGAAAATCCTCCTCTTCTCCCTTGTACAAGCATGGACAAGATCTTCACCAGATCGGTGATCGATCCCGCCCCTTACGGCCATGACGGGTGGCATCGTCCTCCCCGTTGAAATCCCACATGGGGTGGCCCCTATACTGGAGCGGTTGCACCCCCCGCATAATACATGTGGCCATGACACTGATCATGGTCAGTCCTGAATGAGCTACCAATCTTATTCGGCTCATCAGGTAAAGGACATCCCTGTCGTCTTCCCTCTCGGAGCTCCGCGGGCGCCAACTCAGGCGTTTCTTCAAAGGAGCATTGCTGAACTCGTCGGATTTTGGGTTCCGGCAGACCCTTGAGGTTCGAACACTGGAGTGCACGCGGAGATCCGACCCTCCACCGTCTTGTACCTCGCCGAATCGCGGGGACCTAAACTACTAACGGAACAACACAAGAGACACAAGATTTATACTAGTTCGGGCCACCGTTGTGGTGTAATACCCTACTCTAGTTTGTGGTGTGGTGGATTGCCTCTTGGGCTGATGAGGAATAAGACAAGGAAGAACAGCCTCGCGAGGGTCTCATTCTTGGCGGGTGCGATGAACTGCTAGGTGGTGTTGATTACCTCTCTATCTCTCGCTTGTTCTCTTGCTATCTTTCTCAGAGTGTTCGCCTAGATTCCAGATCTCTCTACCTTTGCGGGTGCCTAGTCCTATTTATAGGCGAAGGCCACAGGCCTCTTCCCAAATATTGAGCGGGAAGGGCGCCAACAATTGGCCATTTTAAGGGGAAAGCAGGTACACTTATCCTCGACTAAAGTTGGTCCTCGCACTTTGCCAAAGGCTCTGGTGATGACACCTGCTTGGGCTCCACGATGACTCCCTTCCAGCCGTTGGGCTGGTCTTGGTCTTGTTGCACCGAAACGGATGCCTTTGCTTGATGCTCTCGCCTGTGCTTGCTCCCTTTGCACCAAAGACGAAAGGAGGACATCATGGGCTGGCGCCTCGGTTGGCGCCCTTGGTCGTCATGGCTTGCGTCATGGGCACCTCATGAGGTACCTGCCTTGAACTCTCCGCCTCCTCATGAGCCACCGAGGAGGCCGTGCTGAGGAAGCTCCTCGTCGTCCGCCTCACAGCCTTGGCCCCTCGCGAGGGTCTTGAGCTTGCGTTGATGAAGATGGGCCGCCCGGCCTCCTTTGAGCCACGCCGCAGGCCGCAGCGAGCAAGTCCTGGGACCCCTGTTCCCTGTAACGCCGACAAGAGCCCCCGGGCCCATGGCGCGCCCAAACTTGGCCGGCAGAGGCGAAAGGGCAAGTGCAAAGCGTCATGAGCCCTAACAGCTTCTTGACCTTGGGCGCCGCGTGGCGGTTGATTGGACGCGTGCGCCTCTGCAAGCGCGTGGGTTGATAATAGAGCGGCATCTTCCTTGCCTCCTTTACTTTCTCCAGTTGCTGCTAAGATCCCCTTGAAGCTGATCCCTGCAGCCGGCTCTCGGGCTTCAAGTATGGCCGGAGCCTGCTCGAGTCCACCGGCGACGACCTGTAAGTACCTGCTTCCCGTCTTGATTATTGCTCCGTCGACGAGATCTGATGTCCATGTCCTTCGGCCAGCCGGGCGCCCCGGGCTAAGAAGGGGGCTCCTGAGGCCCCATCCGTGGCGGTGCCTCTGCCCGAAAAAGAAGGTGATCCTGACGCCCAGGCCTCTCCTGTCCGGGCGTCCTCGCGAGGCCTGGCTGAGCCCGCTGGGGCGAGCTCAGCCCCCTTGACCCAGGCGACTCCCGAGGTGTCCTTGCCTGATGCCGCCGCCACAGCTGTTGGGGCGCAGCAGGTCCCGCCACGACATCAGTGGTTACGCCGCCGCCATCTCCTCCTACTCCACCAACTGTTGTCTCTCCGACTCCTCCCACTTGTCCCCGGATCATCTTTGCCGCTAAATTGGACCTGCTGGCCAGATCTTCTGGCGCCGACCCTCGCTTGGTGGCCGGGCGCTTGGAGCTGGCCTCTGGCTGGATTCGCTCCGATGCTTCGATTCGGGCGGCGCTGGTCCAGGCCTCGAAGGCTTGTGACGAGGAGAAACAGGCTGTCCGTGAGGCGAAGATTGCCCGCGATGCTACCCTGGGGGAGGCAGCCAGCATCCAAGGTCGATGTGAGACGCTGGAGGGCGAGCTGAAGGGCCTGCAGAACCAGCTTGCCGAGGAGGCCCGCCTCCGCCAGGAGCAGGAGGAAAGCATGAAGGCTCGCGAGGCGGCCGTCGACCGGGAGGCCAGGCCGAAGAAGCGCCGTGACCGCCTAGGCGCGCTGGAGCAGGAACTGGAGGCGAGGAAAGTCGAGCTGGACGACAAGGCGCGGGTTCTTGCCGAAGATCGCATGGCCTTCATGGATATGGAGGTGAAGGCTCGCGCCTTGCTGAGGGAGCTTTATGATAGCGGCCTGGAGAGCCCACTGGCCAGCACAGAGGAAGGCCCTGCCAAGCTGCTTCCCTTCCTGGTTCGCGCTCTTGAAGATGCCTCCCATGGTCTTGGCCCCACGGCTGAGGCCGAGGCGCGTGTCTTTTCTTCTGCTGCACTGACGCGGGTCCTCACCCACGTCTACCTTCGCGATCCCAGCGTTGACCTGGACAGCCTGCTGGAGCCAGCAAGCGGTGAGCATGCAGCTGCCGCTGCCGAGGCTGTGAAGGGTCGCGGAGGCTCATGGGAAGTTCCGGCCTTCAAAGACCAAGCCGGGCTGCCGCCCCTCATCGCTCCATGAGGCGAACCCACTCCGCGCTGCTCCACCGCCGACAAGTGACTCTGTAGTGGCTCCTGTCCTGCTTTTAATTCCTGCACATGTATCATGCCTCGGGGAGGCGTTTAAACTTGCATTTGGTATTGCGATAACAGTGTGGACTGTAATATTTGCTTTTGAATTCCTTGAAATTTGCGCTTCCTACTTGCTTATGTTCTACGCCGGCAGAGCCCGGCCTTCACAGATACCTCACCGCCACGCCTTGGGCAGAGAGGCACAGGCGTTAGGATCACCTTCTTTTCGAGGCGGAGGCACACGCCCACGGATGGGGCCTCGGGAGCCCCCCTTCACTTCTTCGCCGCGGGCGCCAGCCTGGCCGAAGGACATGGACATCAGATCTCGTCGACGGAGCAATAATCAAGACGGGAAGCAGGTACTTACAGGTCGTTGCCGGTGGACTCGAGCAGCCTCCGGACATACTTAAAGCCCGAGAGCCGGCTGCATGGATCAGCTTCAAGGGGACCATGAGCAGGAGGCACGTCTGCGGATCGCCCCGGGGCCGGGGCGGACCCGCGGGGGACCAGCCCAGTCCGGTCCTTCTTCGGGATCGGGGGCAGGCTTCTGCCTCCCCGCTCATCCTCATCCTCGTCATCGTCACTCTGGGGGAGGCGGAGAATGTGGGACCTGCGCCACAGGGGAGGAGCCCTTGACTCCGCACCCGAGTCAACCCCCTCTCCCGGCTCTCTTTCCTCCACATCTTTGCTGGAGTCGGAAGAGGACACGTCCACCAGATCCTCCGGAGCCTCCACGGGCACGGGCCCGTCCCCATTGAAGACCGGCATGGGCCCCACTACCTGCTCCCAATCCTCACGAAGGAACAAGGCGCTGGGCGCCTCGCCTCGCCACATCGCTTCAACCAAGGACCTGGAGGACCCGTCGCCCGAGATCCCAGCCCGGCGAGGCCACGAGGCTCAGTGAGGCCTCCACATCAGCCAATCTTGGCTGACAGAGCCAGGTGGTGCTCCAGGAACTCCCTCGATGGCAGCCTTGCCGGTCACGCCCGCCCCGCCGCCGCGTTGGCTGGCTTCAGATCCGCATCCATCTTCTCCAGCACCAGCTTTGCGCGGGGATCCTGAAGCTCCACTCGGGACCAGTCGTCGGAGCTCTCCGGGCACTCCGTGGGCAGGATCAGCCGAGGGTGGATGCGCCCAGCGTCCACCAAGACCCACTTGCTCCTGAAGCCCTCAATCCGCTTCCCGGGGTTTGAGATGGCAATGGCCCCGCCGTATGCGACGAAGCTCGCACACGTGGAGGCGGAACCACGGGAGGTTCGGAGGGAGAAGTATTGGCGTAGCAAGGCCACCGAGGGCTTCACCCCAACATGGGCCTCACAATAGTAGGCGAAGATCGCCAGAAGAAGGACGGAGTTGGGATGGAGGTGCAGAGCTTGAATGTTGTAATGACGGAGGACGGAGAAGAAGAACTCAGAGAAGGGAGGAGCCGACCTTGAACACCGCCGTTCCATTGACGCCCTGCGCCTCCGCCAACCCGGCGCGCTCGAGTGAGGCTCGCCCTGACACATTTGGCGGGTCCAAGGCGGGAGAGTACCAAGCTCCGTTGGGCTTGGCGAGGCGCCATGATCGGCTAGGGCACGCAGCGAGTGGATCTCAAGGTCTTGGAAGCGAGGGGAGAGGCGCAAAAAGGGGATCTGACAAGCAGAATCGAGAAAGTAAAGGAGGCAAGGAAGATGCCTCTCTATTATCAACCCACGCAGTTGCAGAGGCGCGACGCTGTCCAATCAACCGCCACGCTGCGCCTAAGGTCATAGGCTGTTAGGGGCTCGATAAGCTTCAGACTTGCCCTTTCGCCTCTCTGCTCGGCCAAGTTCGGGCGCCATGGGCCCGGGGCTCTGTCGGCGTTACAGGGAACGGGGTCCCAGACTTGCTCTGCTCGCGCCTGCAGCGTGGCTCAAAGGAGGCCCAGGACGGCCCATCTTCATCAACGCAAGCTCAAGACCCTCGCGAGGGGCCAAGCCTCACGGGGCGGACGATGAGGAGCTTCCTCAGGCACGGCCTCCTCAGGCTGGCTCATGAGGCGGCAGAGAGTTCAAGGGAGGGTACCTCGCGAGGTGCCCATGACGCAAGCCATGACAACCAAGGGCGCCAGCCGGGCGCCAGCTCAGCCAGATGTCCTCCTTTCCTCTTTGGTGCAAAGGAGCAAGCGCAGCGAGAGTATCAAGCAAAGGCATCCGCTTTGTGCAACAAGACCAAGACCAGCCCAACGGCTGGAAGGGAGTCATCGTGGAGCCCAAGCAAAGGCGTCATCACCAGAGCCTTTGGCGGCGAGGACCAACTTTAGTCGGGATAAGTGTACCGCTGTTCCCCTTCAAAATGGCCAATTGTTGGCACCCTTCGCTCAATATTTGGGAAGAGGCCCGGGGCCTTCGCCTATAAATAGGACTAGCCACCCGCAGGTAGAGGATCTGGAATCTAGACGAACATACGTAAAGATAGCAAGAGAACAAGCGAGAGATAGACAGAGGCGGTCGAACACCACCTAGCAGTTCATCGCACCTGCCAAGACCAGACCCTCGCGAGGCTGTTCTTCCTTGTCTTGTCCCTCACCACCCCAAGAGGCAATCCACCACACCACAAACTAGAGTAGGGTATTACACCACAACGGTGGCCCGAACTAGTATAAATCTTGTGTCTCTTGTGCTGTTCCGTTAGAAGTATAGGTCCCCGCGATTCGGCGATGTACGAGACGGTGGAGGGCCGGATCTCCGCGCGCACCCCAGTGTTCGAACCTCAAGGGTCTGCCGGAACCCGAAATTCGACATTTGGCGCGCCTGGTAGACCCTTGCGGAACGAGGCGATAACAGTGTGGACTGTAATATTTGTTTTGAATTCCTTGAAATTTGCGCTTCCTACTTGCTTATGTTCTACGCCGGCAGAGCCCGGCCTCACAGATACCTCAGCCGTTAGCCCCGACCGGAAACGGGGCCGGGACCAAGGAGTGAGGGGCTATGTGACAAGTTAGGCTCTGAGTTGCGATGCTCGTGGAGTCCCCCTTGGCGCACGAACAACCAGTAGGGAGGTGAGACGCGGGCGGATCTACCGTTCTACGTCTGCAGAGCCCGTCCCCGCGCATACCTCAACCGCTGTTAGCCTTTCAGAACTAAGGGGTGAGGGGCTACGTGACCAGTTAGGCTCCTGAGTCGCGATGCTCAGGAGTCCCGCTTGACGCTCAAACAACATTCGTACCTTGGCTCCGCTCCGGGAGTGACGTGCGACGAACCAGGCCCGAGGGGCCTGGCTGGGTGGCGTACGTCTGGGCGTGACCCAGGCGCAGCCCCCGTGCCCAGCCCTCGCGCTCGGCGCCTCCCGAGGGGAGGCGCGCACGAGGCCGACACTGAGCTCTGGGCTCCCCGAGGTTGATGCGACCGGAGGCCACCCTCGCTTGTTTATCACCAGCATGAGCATAGCGCTTCCTCATGCGTCTGGGCATAGCCGCTCCTCGCAAGTGTCGTCAGCCAGCGCGGAGCATCGTGCTTCCACTGGACCGTGGGAGGGGCTCCCCTCCGGGAGGAGCCCCCGGCGTATCTGACCACCCCTAACACATGGCTGGATCGGTAGGGCTGGACGAGGTGTTTCTGGGCACCCCGTGAGCCAGCGCGGGACTCACGGTGCACTTCCTCAAGGCGGGTTGCGCCTGGCTCTGGGCCTTATCTTCGAGTGTGTTCCTGCAAATTTGGCCGGATGCGGTGCTCTCGTCTTCGGTCCCGGCTCTCGGGCTGGTCTCAGCCCGTCATTTGCCAAGCCAGTCGCGATGCCATGTACAAGCCCAGAGGGTGAGGGCTGGAGAGCCGGTAGGAGCCCGGAGTCGCGATGCTCGTGCACCCCCTTTACGCATAAGCTGGGTTAGATGACGAAACTCACGTCCTCGGGTCCCGGCTCGGGCTGGTCTCAGCCATCGGCCGGCAAGCCAGTCAGCGATGCCATGGACAAGACCAGAGGGTGAGGGCCGGAGAGCCGGTAGGAGCCCTGTGTCGCGATGCTCAGGCACCCCCCCCCCCTTTAACGTGCAAGCTGGTCGATCTGACAACTCTCGTCCTCGGGTCCCGGCTCTCGGCCTGGTCTCGGCCGTCACGGCAAGCCAGTCGCGATGCCATGGACAAGACCAGAGGGTGAGGGCCGGAGAGCCGGTAGGAGCCCGAGTCGCAATGCTCGGGCAGCCCCCCTTTAACGCATAAGTTGGGTTAGATGATCAAACTCTACGCCCTCGGTCTCGGCTCTCGGGCTGGTCTCAGCCGGCGGCAAGCCGTGTCGCGATGCCATGGACAAGACCAGAGGGTGAAGGCGGAGAGCCGTAGGAGCCCCGAAGTCGCGATGCTCGTGCACCCCCTTTAACGTGCAAGATTCCGTCACCCAGAAAAGGTACCAAATAACAAGCATGGTGGAGCGAGAGCATAATCCTAAGGAAAAATTAGGAAGGATACATGTCACTGGACCGGCCCGAGCGGCTTGGGGATGATGCAGCCCGAGGCGCCCCAACAGGATAGGCTAATGACATGAAATAAAAGGGATACATGCCGCGAGGACGGACCCACGCGGCACAGGAATAATCTTGACCTGAAGGCGCTCCCAGCCGGAAATAAAACTTAAATATGTCACCTGGTGATGTTGGGGACGAAGGGGTGTTGGTGTAGCAGACTCGGTGGGCTGCGGGAGCCGATCCTCACGAGCCCCCGCCTCAGGGGCCTCGGGAGGCTCCGGAGGCGCTGGTGGCTCCTCATAGACCATCTCCATCTCCGCCAGGGCTGCGGAACGCCTGGCCTCTTGAGCCTCCAGGATGTCCCTCATGAGACGCTGGTGCGCGGCTGCCGCGTTTGGCAGGCCACACGGCATGCGCACGTAGCTGTGGGGCGGACCCTCGCAACGTCCCACTTGCGAGGGCCAGAGGCGATCTTGAGACGCGGCTCGGTTGAGCCCTGGTATGTCGATGCAGACGCGCAGCCCACCATCCTCGCGTGGATGGGGGGCCACAAGCGGCGGCGGCTGCCCCTCATGACCCTTGACTCTTGTAACTCCTGAATGGCCTTGCTGACGAACTCCTGAGGGTTCGTCCCTCCTTGCCTTGCTCCTGCTTGCGGGAAACGTGCATCGAAGCACGCCTCCACGTGGTGCCCAAGCGCCTCCCTCGTGACCTTGGGGAGGTCGGCGGCCCTCTAGGGGAGAGCCCCCGAGCCCTGCCTGAGGAGGGCACCGGGCACGCTTTCCTACGCGATGGAAGGAGGCTCCCCCTGGCCCGGCGCGGGCCCTGAGGGGCCTGCCTCTTGAGGAGCCGGACTGGTCGATGTCTTCTTCTTCTTGGGTGCGGCCTCGGGAGGCCTCCTGCTGCTTGTGGTGCTGGTCTTCTAGCGATGCGGCTGAAGGGCTCGCTCCAGGAGCACATCGCGTCTCTCTCTTCACAGGCACCGTGATGACCTCGCCGCTTCGGCATCTTGAGGACGTTGTAGCCGTGGTGGGTTCTGACCATGAATTTGGCCAACGCTGGGTACCCGAGGATGGCGTTGTGGGCAAGCGAATGTGGGCGACGTCGAAGTCGATGAGCTCGGTGTGGTAGTTGTCGCGAGCCCCAAAGGTGACAGGAAGGCGGACCTGCCCGATCGGGACCGTGGAGCCGCTTCGGTGACTCCAGAGAAAGGCTTGGTTGGTCAAGCTGACTGTGAAGGCACTTGAAGATTGTTGAATGTCTCCACGCATGTGACGTTGAGCCCTGCTCGCCGCCGATGAGGGTCTTGGTGACTAGCACATTGCTGATGATTGGGGAACAAAGCATCGGGAGAACTCCGCCGTGGCTGCGCGACTTGAGCCGATCCGCTGAGCTGAACGTGATGGCGCACGCCGACCACCTGAGAGGGCGCGTGGCCTCGAGCTTGGGGAGGACTGCATTCACTTCGCGGGCGAATCGCTTGAAGATGCGCCGAGAGGTCGGGCTTGAGCTCCGCCCAGATGCAAAGCGATCGCACGCGCTTCCTCGAAGCCCCAGCCCCCTGGCCCGATGACGGTCTTCAACTCTCCTTGGCGGCGGGCGGCAATGAGGGAGGCCTGCGTTTCCCTGCGGGCGATCCTCGCGAGGCTGATCCCTCCAGCCTTCCTCGCGAGGTGGGTCTTGCCAGCGATCCTCGAGAGGTTGGTCGCGCCACCCATGGCGCGGGCCGCGGTCTTCCCAGCGTCTGCATTCCTTCCTCCTCCTCGTCAGAGCCGGTCGCCGCTCGGGCGTCTGCCGACCTTCCTTCAGCGACGGCCGGAGCTCTTGGCATTCATTGGTGTTGTGCGTGTGGAGGTCATGGTACACGCAGTACCGACTGCCCTTGGAGGATTCGGGCTGATCTCTGCCTCGCTTGGTGTCTGGTTCGGCCGTGAGTACGGCAGCCCCCTTGCGCTTCACGTCCTTGGCCTTGGACTTCTTTTCTTCGGGATCTGCGGCAGGCAGCTCGAGGACGGAGAGGCGCCCCTCCTCAGCCCTGGTGCACTTGGTCGCCAAGTTACAGCTCCAAGGAGGTGCACAGATCTTCAAGCATCGCCAGCTCCTCCTTCATCTTGACGTCGCGCACGCTGTCGGAGAAGGCGGAGATGATGGCCTCCTCCTTTACCCTGGGGATCTTGAGGCACGCGTTGTTGAAGCGCTGGATGTACTTTTGCAGGGTTTCCCCTGGCTGCTGCTTGATTCGGCACATGTCGCTCACAGCGGGTGGCTGGTCGCGAGTACCCTGGAAGTTGGCGATGAAGCGGGTGCGCATCTCGGCCCAGGAAGAGATCGTGCCTGGGGCCAGATTCAGGAGCCAGGTGCGGGCTCCGTCCTTGAGCGCCATGGGAAACCAGTTCGCCATGACCTTTTCATCCCCGTTGGCAGCCTCGATGCCCAGCTCGTAGAGCAGGAGGAACTCCGTAGGGTCACCAGTGCTGTCAGAAGCGAGGAGGCAGGTCTGGCTTGAACTTGGCGGGCCCGCGCGACAGCTGCGCCTTCGGAGGTGAAGGCGCTGCAGCCCGCCGTGGCCGCTGGGGGCCTCGGGACGACAAAGAGCTTGGTCTTGTGGGCCTCCTCAAGGCTGGGGGCAGCGCAGGGTCCCGAAAGTGCCGGAGCGGGAGCGCCGGGCAGCTTCTTGTGGGCGAGGAACTTCTTGAAAGCTTCTGCTCCTGCCACGGGCGCCTGGAGGAACGGGTTCCGCCAGGCTGCGCGCTTTGGGGCTGGCGCCTTCTTGAGGAGGAGGCGGCCGAGGCGCCCGGAGTTTCATCGCCCAGCTGCGGGTGCGGTGCAGCGAGACGGACGGTGCGGGGCGCCTTCGCAGCGTGGGACGAAGCTCGGCGACCTTCGAGCCATTCTTCATAGACGTCGTCGGCAGAAGCGGTAGCGCAGGAGCTTCGCTTGCCGCGATGAGTGCAGCTCGGGCCTCCATGGCCGCGCGGGGCGCGCGTGATGAAGAACCAGCGGGGGTGAGCGAAGGCGTGGCGGTGCGGCCGTCCCACCTCATGGACGGGTGCTGGGATGATGCTTGCTGCTCGTTCCCCGCTGGGCCGGTGGCGGCGTTGACGGCAGGTGACGGTGAACGACGAGGGCGCCCGCCGACGGGAGGTGTCTGGGCGACATGGGAGGCGAGGATGGCTCGGCGCTCCGCGCGGGTCCGACGGGCGTCAGACATGGTTGCGGTGGTCGAGGAAGAACGAGGCGACGAAAGGCAGATTCCCGTGCACCCCTACCTGGCGCGCCAAATGTCGGATTTCGGGTTCCGGAAGACCCTTGAGGTTCGAACACTGGGGTACGCGCGGAGATCCGACCCTCCACCGTCTCGTACCTCGCCGAATCGCGGGGACCTAAACTACTAACGGAACAGCACAAGAGACACAAGATTTATACTAGTTCGGGCCACCGTTGTGGTGTAATACCCTACTCTAGTTTGTGGTGTGGTGGATTGCCTCTTGGGCTGATGAGGAACAGTACAAGGAAGAACAGCCTCGCGAGGGTCTGTTCTTGGCGGGTGCGATGAACTGCTAGGTGGTGTTCAGTCGCCTCTCTCTATCTCTCGCTTGTTCTCTTGCTATCTTTCTGTATGTTCGTCTAGATTCCAGATCTCTCTACCTTGCGGGTGCCTAGTCCTATTTATAGGCGAAGGCCCTGGGCCTCTTCCCAAATATTGAGCGGGAAGGGCGCCAACAATTGGCCATTTTTAAGGGGAACAGCAGGTACACTTATCCTGACTAAAGTTGGTCCTCGCCTGCCAAAGGCTCGTGATGACGCCTTTGCTTGGGCTCCACGATGACTCCCTTCCACCGTTGGGCTGGTCTTGGTCTTGTTGCAATCAAAGCGGATGCCTTTGCTTGATGCTCTCGCCTGCGCTTGCTCCCTTTGCACCAAAGAGGAAAGGAGGACACTGCGCGGGCTGGCGCCCAGCTAGCGCCCTTGGTCGTCATGGCTTGCCTCATGGGCACCTCGCGAGGTACCCTGCCTTGAACTCTCCACCTCCTCATGAGCCAGCCTGACGAGGCTGTGCCTGAGGAAGCTCCTCGTCATCCGCCCTGCGAGGCTTGGCCCCTCGCGAGGGTCTTGAGCTTGCGTTGATGAAGATGGGCTGTCCTGGGCCTCCTTTGAGCCACGCCGCAGGCCGCAGGCAGGCAAGTCTGGGGACCCCCGTTCCCAGAACGCCGACAGAACTCCGGGAGACCGATCCGAACAGGGTCCGGCAGCGGGACGTCTTCTATATAAAACCATTCCGAAGGCCAGTCTTCGGACGCCTTCTTCGGGGTTCCGGATAGATATCTGGTCCTGGCGATGCGCCATAGCTCGGCTTCGCCCACTTGATATATTGACCCCTCATGAGAACGGGGTACAAGGCAGAATAATCTCTTCCACAGCGCAAAATGAGCCTCGACACCCAAGAACAGTTCGCAACGGGCCACGAAGCCCGCGATGTGCAAAATGGAGGCAGGCGCAAGGTGGTGCAGCTGGAGGCCGTAGAACTCCAAGAGCCCCCGGAGAAACAGATGAATTGGAAATCCGAGTCCTCTTACTAGATAAGAGACAAAGCATACCCGCTCTCCTTTGGAGGGATCGGGGACACTCTCCGCTTGCTTTCCGCCCCTATAGGTGGCGAGTCCGGCTCGAACCGAAACCATGAAGGTCGGGGGAAGAAATCCCTTGGTTTGGAGTGTCACTAGCTCGTTATGGGGGACTGAGCATCTCTCCCAATTTCCGGGCTGAGGGCTGGGAGCGCGAGAGGAGGAGCCAGCGACCGGTCCATGATGGAATGGATTTTTGTCAGAGGCGCTCCGATAAAAGCTCGCGGAGGGGGGATGGTGTGACTCAGATCTAGAACCTCGTCCCTTTATAGGCGACTCATTTGCGCAGCTAGGGGGATAAGTGTAAAAATACCCTGGCTTTTCGCATTCATTCAAACACGTGGAAGATGGCCATTATTGGGCGTGGAAGCCAAGGAGCGCAGCATTTATCAGAAGGCGGATACTATTCGACAAGTATATGGAATTTGGAGAAGAACCCGCCTCGCAATGCCGAAGACAATCTACGCGCCAGACTCGTCGCCATTGAAGCCTGGTTCGGGGGCTACTGAGGGAGTCCTGGATTAGGGGGTGTCCGGATAGCCGAACTATCACCGTTGGCCGGACTCCTAGACTATGAAGATACAAGATTGAAGACTTTGTCCCGTGTCCGGATGGGACTTTCCTTGGCGTGGAAGGCAAGCTTGGCGATACGGATATGTAGATTTCCTACCACCGTAATCGACTACATGTAACCCTAACCCTATCCGGTGTTTGTATAAACCGAGGGTTTTAGTTCAGAGGATCTAACAACAATCATACCATAGGCTAGCTTCTAGGGTTTAGCCTCTCGATCTCGTGGTAGATCCACTCTTGTACTACCCATATCATCAATATTAATCAAGCGGGAGTAGGGTTTTACCTCCATCGAGAGGGCCCGAACCTGGGTAAAAACATCATGTCCCTTGTCTCCTGTTACCATCCGCCTAGACGCACAGTTCGGGACCCCCTACCCGAGATCCGCCGGTTTTGACACCGACATTACCCCTGGAATGTTAAATAGTCCCATCCCTTGCTTATCGCACTATTTTTATCATTCTGCTTTCATTGCAGTACCTTTTTGAATAAACAATACATAGCTTTTGCCTATTATTGCACTCCTTTCTTTATCTATATATATGTTCATTCATGACATGTTGCACCCGTACACTTTGGTACGGCCAATACACCAGGGGCTTAAGTACCCCAAAAATATGGTGTGATAAGTACGAACACTTTCACAAGTGCGGCACCCCGAACTTATAGAATTATATGCATTGGCTCCGAATCATGTCTTGGGTCAATAGTTGGGTTTGCCCGGCTCCCATGTTTTGGTACCTTACGTTCCGTTATATCGGCTAAGGTAGCGCTGGAAGAACCACTGCGATTGTGCCCCGGTTGAGCCGGGTTGAGCACCTCAGTGGAGAAAGCTAAAACTGACCGTCATGATAGGCGAGAGCGATCGCTGTTCGAGAGGTTTTTCGGGTCCTTAAAGACTTATGCCGCTTAGAGCGAGGAGTCGGCATTGTCCGGCCAAAGGCGTGGATAGCGCCCGAACTCGGTCTTCGAATACTAGGGGCTTCACGAAATTTAAAATTATAGAATTCTATGGCTAAGTGAGAGTGTTCAAGCACTATAGTCTGGTTGCCTTGTTCGTTGCGTTGAGCGCCTCCCTCGAAGGACCCAAGAATGGGAACAAGAGCGCTCAAGTTTATCCCGAACACCCCAAAGACTCGTGGCATGGGGGCTGAAGCCAACCACTTGCCATCTCTCAAATTTGATAAACGGCCGCACAGAAGGTAATATTTTAAATCCACAAGCGTTGCTTAGCGCATATGAAAAAGTTTTCAGCGTACAGGATAACAAATGCGAGTCTATTCAAAAATTACATCTTTGGAGCATTCACCCGCTATAAGGCGGGCACCCTTCAGGACGCCCTCATAGTACATTCCGGCTTATGATGCTCCTTGCCTTCGATGGTCTCGTCTGGTCACAAGCTTCTCAAGATCCAGCTTGCCCTAGTGCACTTTAGCACGGGCAAGGGCCCGACGGGCACCTTCAATGCAGAGGGAGCGCTTGATGACTTCAATCCATGGACAAAGGCCCACCACCGCCGTGACTAGCCCGAAGTAGCTCCGGGCATGGCTTCCAATGGCCACAGCCAATTATGAGGCCCTTCATGGCCTGTTCGGCGACCTTGTGGAGCTCGACCAGCTGCTTCAATTTGGTCGCTCGAGGCACTGGATGTCCGCCTCGACATACTGAGACCAGAACACCTTTTCCATCGAGCTCCCCTCCTTGGCGCGGTAGAACGCAGCAGCATCAGACACACTACGGGGCAGATTTGCGAATGCTCCTGGAGAGCTCCGGATTCGGGTAAGTAATAGATAATCCACTTTCACATGCTTGATTTGCATAAAGAATGCCTTACCCGCCGCTATCTTCTTTAATGATTCAATTTCCTGGAGGGCTTTTTGGGCTTCGGCCTTAGCGGCTTTGGCACTCTCAAGAGCCGAGGCGAGCTCGGACTCTCGAAGTCTTGAGTCACGCTCCAAACTCTCATGTTTTTCCACGAGCACAGAGCTCTTGCCGCACCTCTCGCCACCCGCACCTCCTGCCCGCTCGCTCGGTGCGCTCATGCCGCTTTGCTTTCGGCCGTGGACACTGCTTCCTTCAGGGTCGCCACCTCGTTCGTGGCCCCTACAATACCCACATTAGTCCTGTCATTTTTGCAACCAAATCCTTTCTATAAGGAATTACTTTAATAAGGTATTACTTACCTTCCTTGTCCTCGAGCTGCTTCTTGGCAAGGTCGAGCTCGTTCTCGGACCGCTCGAGGCTCTACTTCAATGCATTGACCTCCGCAGTCAGTGCGGCAGAGGTCAGCAGTGCAGCCTTAATTCCCATATTGACATACTTATGTTAGACTCCTGCGTGTATCTTTTTAGATCCTCAGTCCGGTTTTTCTTTCCGAACACCGAACTAAGCATCATGGGCTACTGTCTATGCGGTAATATTTTTACATATTCTAAACTTACCTCAAAGCACATTAGAAGGCCGGTAAAGGCTTGCTTAGCCCGCTCTTGGCGGATCGAACTTCTGGATCACCACATTCATAAAAGTGTGGTGCTCCTCGTCGATGGAGGAGCCGTTAAGCGCCTCCGAGAAGCTATCCGTGCCTCCGGATGGACAGAGGTCACCGGCGTCGCCTCTTGCCCTTCTTCACGAAGGGCCGCTTGCGGACTTTGGAACCACTGAAGGTTACAGTGCGGAGTCCGGCCGCAGGGGCGGACTTAGAGCCCTCTGGGGTCTCACCCCTTTGCGCCAGAGTCCGGGAGGTCGCCTTGCGGCGCCTCGGGACCACCTCCTCCTGGCTGGGCCTTTTGGGACTCCACCGGTGTCGTCTGCGTCCACGAGGAGAGGAGGCGGTCCAAGTGAAGTGCTATTCACATCCGCGAATCTAGGGAGCCACTCGACGAAGTGGCGAGCTCGTCCTTGGGCGGGCTACATGGTTATATTCGGCGTTAGAAGACACTATGCGACAAATAAAAAGTCATGAGCTATTCCGGAGTCCGGACACTTGCGATCTCACCAGGGGCTTGGCCCTTGGTGGACACTCCTCCTCGTCGTTGTCGGCGTTGGTGGAGAAGTCCGGAGGAAGGGTCCTTCCTTTCTTGGACCCTCCGTGGCCTTCTTCTTGGCCTTCTTCTCCGGCACCACGTGAGGTGCCGGAGCCAGCAGCCCCGTCAATCGGGAGTCCGCTGGGTCTTCTGGCAAGGGGGCCGGACAGTTAATCTGTCCGGACGTCTTCAGCCAGTCCTGTCAAAGGTTAGAGAGTTTTAGATCCCGCATAGAGTCAAACTATGAAAAAAGAGTCCCATAAAGGGTAAAATAACTTACCTCGCTGGCTTGGCGCTACGAGATGAATCCGCGATCTTCGGTAGCGGATGCGGGAGCTTCGGCGCCCTTGAACAGCACCTTCCAGGCATCTTCGTACGTAGTGTCGAAGAGTCTGCTCAAGGTTCGGTGTTCTGCCGGATCAAACTCCCACAAATTGAAGGCCTGTTGCTGGCATGGGAGAATCCGGCGGATGAGCATCACCTGGATTATGTTGACAACCTTGAGATTCTTGTCCACCTGGTTTCGGACGCAGGATTGGAGTCCGGACAGCTCTTCTGAATCACCCCACGTCAGGCCCGTCTCTTTCCATGATGTGAGCCGTGTGGGGAAGCCAGATCGGAATTCGGGGGTCGCCGCCCATTGAGAGTCGCGCGGCTAGGTGATGTAGAACCACCCCGGTTGCCACCCCTTTATGGTCTCCACAAAGGAGCCCTCGAGCCATAGGACTTTGGCCATCTTGCCAACCGTGGCACCTCCGCACTCCGCTTGGCGGCCACCCACTACCTTCGGCTTCACATTGAAGGTCTTCAGCCATAAGCCGAAGTGGGGCTGGATGCAGAGAAAGGCCTCGCACACGACGATAAACTACGAGATGTTGAGGATGAAGTTCGGGGCCAGATCGTGGAAATCCAGGCCGTAGTAGAACATGAGCCCCCGGACAAATGGGTGAAGTGGAAAACCTAGTCCACGGAGTAAGTGGGTGAGGAACACCACCCTCTCATGGGGCCTGGGGGTGGGAATGGGCTGCCCCTCGTCGGGGAGCCGGTCTTGTGATGTCATTTGGACAAGTATCCGGCCTTCCGCAGCTTTTTGACTTGTCCCTCCGTGACGGAGGAGACCATCCACTTGCCTCCCGCTCCGGACATGGCTGGAGAAGGTTGAGGAGGGATGTGTGGACTTGGGCGCTGGAGCTTGAGTGCGCGGAAATGGATGAGCAAAGGAGGAAGAAGGCGTAGGTGAAAAGGTGGATCCTTATCCCCTTATATGGACGGGCGAAGCTATGCGTCCCCCGCCAGCCTGGTAAAACTCGCTTATCTCCCAAGCGCCATAATCAATGGTGTGGTTGGTTTACCCACGTCCGTATTGATGGGAATCCCGGAGTAAGGGGGCACGATCTCCGCTCTGATAAGACGTGCCAAGGAAACCGCCTCGCTAAACGCGCTGAGGTGGAACAGTAAAAACGATTCGTATAAAGGCCTGGCCGTGGTGTGATGTCACGCCGCGGAATACGCCGATAGATCTGTGCAAAGGTTATTCTCTCTCACGGTGGTATGTGGAACTTGTTTTGCGAGCGGACACTCTACTTGAGTACAAAATCTTCTATGAAGTATTCGGAGGTGGAACCCGCCTTGCAATGCCGAAGACAATGTGCGCGCCGGATTCGTCGTCATTGAAGCCTGGTTCAGGGGCTACTGAGGGAGTCCTGGATTAGGGGGTGTCCGGATAGCCGAACTATCACCGATGGCGGACTCTGGACTATGAAGATACAAGATTGAAGACTCCGTCCGTGTCCGGATGGGACTTTCCTTGGTGTGGAAGGCAAGCTTGGCGATACGGATATGTAGATCTCCTACCATTGTAACCGACTCAGGTAACCCTAACCCTATCCGGTGTCTATATAAACCGGAGGGTTTTAGTCCGTAGGAAAAACAACAATCATACCATAGGCTAGCTTCTAGGGTTTAGCCTCTCTGATCTCGTGGTAGATCCACTCTTGTACTACCCATATCATCAATATTAATCAAGCAGGAGTAGGGTTTTACCTCCATCGAGAGGGCTTGAACCTGGGTAAATACATCATGTCCCTTGTCTCCTGTTACCATCCGCCTAGACGCACAGTTCGGGACCCCCTACCCAAGATCCGCCGGTTTTGACACCGACAACAGGCCTTTAACAGGCACAAAGTCACGTTGGACTGAACTGTGCCACCTTTATCACGGGCCGTTAGAGGGCCGGATGCCGCATCGACCATATATGGCTCATGGGCAGCATGGGTCATTCCGAGGCCGAAAGACACACCGGGATGAAATGGGCCCATGACTACATCGGGCCTCTAACAGGTTGAAATGTCACTAGGCCATAATTGGGCCCAAATATTCGGCGAACAATTAACGGGCCAGATCTGGCTTCGGGTCATAAATGGGCCACGTTTAAATAGGCCGTTGTTGGGCTGGCCCACTAGTACCTGAGTAAATACTAAGGTCCTTTGACTGGGCCAGCCTTTTTAACCTATATGGGCCTCTGTTGGGCCCTGCCACGTGTCGATGTATCATAGGCATGTCTCCTCCATTGGACGGACGACATCTGGCCCACCGAGGAGCAAACACGTGTTTCCTCCAGCCAATGATGATTTTACACGTGGAAAATCCCAATTTGGTCCGGGCTGTTAAAGGGTTATCGCATCCAAACCGAAACCTGATAGCTTAACGGCGACCCGTTAAGGTGGATGCCACGTGTCGGTTACCGTTGACGAAAGCACTTTCATGACGCGCCATTTATCGTCATGGAAGTGGACACTTCCGTGATGATAATTTTGGTAATGTCATGGAACACTTCTATGAAAACACATGTATGACTATCTTGATTCTTTCATAAAATCGTCATGGATGTACATGCATGACAAAAAATGTGACCTACTTTGACAAACACGTATCATCACGGAAGTGTATTTTTTGTAGTGACATCACTGCATCGATGTCATGCACGTAGAGAAGAACGTATGTGAAAGCATCATTGGTACTCTGCTCAAGATTAAAGGTAAAAGAAAGGATGGTGACAGTTCACGGCTCGATATGCTTGCTAATCAATAAAAACGCAAGAGTGAAGCAGAAGTTGATGACAAATTCATCAAAGCTCGCCAGAGTTACAGTTTCAGTACAAAAGAAGCAACACAGTTCTTCACCTATTTGTTGTCAGTTAAGACACCCTCTTCCTACTCCGCAAACATCAAAAGTCTCGTGGATGTGAGCTCAGGTAAAATGAAGCTGGCACACATGAAGTCACATGATTGCCACGTAATGTTGACACAAATCCTCCTGCTAGCCATCAGGAATCTGATGGACAAAGATATAAGAAACACACTCATTGAGCTCTGTGATTTCTTCAACCAACTATGGCAGAAAGTTGTAGATCCTGAAGAGTTGGATCATATGCAAGATGATATTGCAAGAATATTGTCCAACCTAGAGATGTTTTTCCCACCGTCATTCTTTGATGTCATGGTCCATCTCACTATGCACCTTGTCGATGAGATAAAGTATTGTGGTCCTGTGTTTCTTCGCAACAAGTATCCCTTCGAGCGGTTCTTGGGCATACTGAAGCGCTTTTGTCGAACAGAAACCATCCAGAGGCAAGCATTCTACAAGGTTATACCACGGAGGAGGTGGTTGAGTTTTGCACTGAATAAATGAAACAAAGACATATAGGATTGCCCCTCTCTCGCCACGAGGGAAGGCTGAAAGGTAAGCGGTCCTTGCTAGCACACAAATGGTTGCACCCGTAGAATTGGCAGAGAAAGCCCATTTGACGGTACTGATTAACAGCCCAGTTCTTAGCGCTTATGCCAAAGACACTTGGCGGAGATACGCCAAAGCTTCTTACCAATGGTGCCTTCATTAGATGTGGAGATGAAGGAGCACACTAAGAACTATGCCGAATGGCTGAAGAATCGTTTGACATAAGGATACATCGATGACATTACTATGTGGTTGGCACAAAAGCCATCACCTTCGGTGTTGACGTACCAAGCATATGACATAAATGGATACACGTTCTACACTGAGGAACGTGATCAGACCTCATATTAGAACAGTGATGTTCGAATAGAATGCATGACTGTAGATGAAGCTAATAAAAGGGTGCACTATGGAAATATCAATGATATTTGGGAGCTTGACTATGTGAAAGTTAAGGTGGCATTATTAAGGTGCGCATGGATCCCTATTGGTCATGTAAGGGTTGATTATTACAGGAAGACCTATGTTAACAGGAAAATGATGGCATATCACACGGACCCGTTCATTCTTGCCAGCGATGCTACCCAGATTTTCTTTGCGGAAGACCCCTTGCATAAGAATTGCCATGTAGTGATGCATGGTAAGGGGACTGGGTGTCGAGGATGTTGCCGATGAGGACGAGTACGAGGAATTTGCTGACTTGCCAGCCAAGGGATCATGCACCCGTGTAACAGAGCAGCGTAAAATCATCAGAAAACCCAAGTTCATTCAGGGTCAAGGTAATGATCCCAGTTCCCCCATGTACATGGGAATTAAGTCGTAAGACTAGTCTTTATGCCTACCCCGCAACTTAATTCGTTCAATTTAGAACCGCCAAGGTGTCTTGAGTTTGGGAGTTATGCCTGGTTTTCTGTTGATGTAAGAACTGTTAATATGTTGACCTTGATATGATGTCAGCTCAGGTAATGAATATGAACTTTTTTTCGTTATTATTATTATTATTATTATTATTATTATTATATCATAGAGGTAGCACACTCAAATGATCTCACTACAGTATGTGTGAACAAAAATATGCAATCTGGTTTGCGAATAGCACAAGGTTCGTTGATGAAAGTCGTGTGCCGACCAAACCCCGCATGCGATCTGAGTCGTGCTTTCTATTGGCCGGAACCCAAACTCCACGGATCGAACAACAATCATAATCCCTTTCGACAGCACATGCAGTTCCGGTTGTAATTTTATTTTTATGCACAAAATGCATGTTAAACTCAAAAATGTCTTAAATATAGCTAATGATACCTGAAATGTGCCAGAAAATCAAACCCATGGTATAATGGTGATTGCGTGCCGTGGAAATTTTTATGAGGCCAAACGATGAAGTCACCGGCCACTGGAGTTTCAATTGACACGTCTCCTTTTGGAAACCAAGATCCTTCATGTGAGATGCTCTGGTTTGGAAGGAGCGGTCATCAAAAATCTGCCAAATTTTACCAATTTTTTTCCATGGGGTAGTGAGAGCATGCCACGGGGACACATCGATTTTCATGATGTCCGGACTCCATCTAAATTTCCTGTGATCAACATACCAACTAGGCCTACGCCAGTGGCCGCACCTCATGGCCGAAATGTTTTAAACTTCTCCTCGCTTCTCGAACAAATGGATGAAAACTCGCAAAGCACGCACAAATGATTTGTACACCTTCTTTGCTTGGCTGGTCGTAATGGGAGTATCATAGGTAGTATCATGCATGCCAACTAGGCAATTTTGATGAGTTGTCACAGAATTAAATGTACAAAGAGAGGGTTAAGTATCATATCATGATACCGTATCATAATAAATGTTGTGCTACTATGTGTCATGCATGACAATAAATAAAATAGTACATGATACTAACTTATGATACTATGCGCATTACACAGGTAGTATCATATGCATGATACTAGTATATGATACTCCCCATTAGGCTGCTTCCAATGCATTGGTGCTTACATGAGGTGCTAAGCATATTAAATACTTTAGCAACTAAAGACCCCAATGCATAGGTGCTTAACTTGTTGGTGCTAAGTATCCTTCACTTAATGATTTTGCAACTAAATTTCTTCATGCATTGGTGGGATTCTTCCATTTAAGTGTTTTGCCTAGGTTCTCACGCTTGGCATTGTTTCTTCCTGGGGTCAACACACTCATCTCTCTCCTCTTAATTACCTTGCCACATTAGATTTTTTGCCTACATGGCAGCCTTAGCACCTGTACAAGGTGGAGCATTGGGAGGGGCCTTACAACCAGCCTTATCATATACTATTATCATGCATATGATACTATAGTATATGATAGTACCTTCATAATGCGCCCATAGTATCATAAGTTAGTATCTTAGGTTGCTTTATTAATTGCCATGCATGACAATAAGTAGTACGCCTTTTAATATGATACGGGTATCAAGATATGATACTACACCCTCTCTTTCCTCATTTAACTGTGTGCCACTACATCATCCAAAAAGTCTAGTAGTTGGCATGCATGATACCGCTTATGATACTCCCATTATGACCAGCCTTAGGGTGGCCATAGTGGGGGTATCATAGCAAGTATCATGCACTCGGGAATAGCAAATATGATGATGTGGCAAAGAAATAACATAGGTAGATACCGTAACATAATAAATATGCTATACTACTTCGTGTCATGCATGGCCATAAATACAGTCATCTATGATACTACTCTATGATACTATGCACTATGAAGGTACGTATGTAGTATACACTAGTATCATATGCATGATACTATAGTTATATGATACTCCCCACTATAAGGCTGGTCATAGTGGTGGTATCATAGCCGATATCATGCACTCGGAAATAGCAAGTATGTTGATGTGGCAAAGAATTAAATAATATAGAGTTACATGCGATGCTAATTTGTGTCATGCATGGCAATAAATATGATCATCTATGATACTACTCTATTATACTATGCACTATAATTAAAGGTAGTATCATACACTAGTATCACATATATATATATATATATATATATATATATATATATATATGCGTGATACTAGTATATCACACTCTCCACTATGTGTAGCCAAAGTATAGACAAACTAAAACACCCACAGGTAGTTGTAGTAGGCTTTTTTACTTTATATGCACTAAAATGCAAGGTAAGTGCGAAGAATGACTTAAACATAGCAGACGAGACCTGAAATGGGCCGAAAAATCAAACCAAGGGTATATTCGCGATTGTTTACCATGATTTTTTTCCAAGGCAGAATGATGTAGTAACTAACGATTTGGAGTCCAAAGTGTCGCGCCTCCTTTTGGAAACTATGATCCTTCTTGTGAGATGCTCCGGTATGGAAGGTGCGAGCACCATAACTTGTGCCAAACTTTACGAAATTTTTTCCATGCGATTGGAGAGCACGCCATAGTGACACAATGTTTTTTGTTATTTTCCGGACTCTATATGCATTTCCTGAAATTAAAATACCAACAAGGCCTACGCCTCTGGCCGCACCCTGCGGCTGAACTGTTTGAAGTTTTCCCCCGTTTCTTGGACAATGAATGAAAACTCGCAAAGAGGCACACAAATGATCTTGCTAACACGCACGTGTAGTTGTGACTATATATATACATACATACATACATACAAGATCTTTTTTTTTGCATATTTAAAGTTTGAGATTGCTAGACAGGCATGCCGCCTGGTAAAATGTACCAGAAAATCGAACCATAGGGTACAATCGTGATTTCTTACCGTGGAAAAAACTTGGAGGCGAAACGATGAACTCATGTTTTCATTCAAACAAAAATATGTTGTTAGTTAATGTAAATGTTTTCAAATATCACATGGTTCACTCACGAAAGACGTAGGTCCACTAAACCGTGGCCGATGCCCCCCCCCCCCGCCCCCTGCCACGCGTGCAATCTGAGTCGTGCATTCTGATTTGTCAAAACCCAAACCCCACGGATCATACATCTGCACCGTTGGATGCTCCTTGATCGAACGACGATCCTCATTCCTTTCGACAGCACATACAGTTCCAGTTCATGTAAATGTTTTCAAATAGCACACAATTCAATCACGAAAGCCGTGTGCCTACCAAACCATGGCCGATGCCCCCCCCTTGCTGCGCGCGCGATCTTAGTCGTGCGTTCTGATTGGCTAGAACCCAAACCCCACGGATCGTACGTCTGAACCGTTGGATGCTCCCAGATCGAACGACAATCATCATCCCTTTCGACAGAGAATGCAGTCCGGCTATATTTGATTTATATGCCAAAATGCATGGTAAATGCCAAAAATGTCCTAAATATAGCACACGAGACCTGAAATGCTCTAGCAAATCAAACCCGTGGTATAATGGTGATTGCTTAACGTGGGAAAAAGTTAGAGGCGAAACGATGAACTCACGTCTTCATTTCAAAATTAGTATGTCTTCATTTCAAAAAAAAAATCTCTTTGTGCATGAGTGTTTAGAGGCAACCGTTTGCATAGGCATTTCTGCGAGGCAACCGGGGATATTTTTCACCCTTTTCACCTAGTCCGCCAACACCCTCCCCACCGCCCGCCCGTGTTTCACTCAACTAGTCCACCCAATCTCCATCGCTAGCTCCCCCCTCCCCCAGATCCACAGCAAAACCCTCTCCGGCGCCGGTGTGCTCACCCCAGCTGTGTGCCCACTCTTCAGCGTCAAGCCTACCTCCACGGCTGTTCCCAACACGCGGCTGCCCGTGCCTCGCCGTCTTCATTTGCTCACCAGCCACCCTCGAGCATATCGATCCTGTAATCCTCGCCTCTCCTGTGGTCTGGCCGGGTTTGCATTAAGAAGCATGTTAGTTACTGCTCTCCATCGCGGTGAGGCATATTTCCTTGCAATCCCTCCTCCTATTTTGTTCCATATGTTCCAGAATTGGCTATAAAATAACGCAGAGCGTATATATGTTCATTATCTACCTTCCTAACTAGTACATATAACCTACTGTTCCAATAAGTTACTTCTGATTTACAGATCGCGGGCGCCCGAGTCACACAAACTTAACAAATTAGCCGTACATTTTCTAAATTATTGCATGACATGTTTAGACAGCTTCATACCAAGTTGTTAGTTTTATGCTTATCCTCCTTTCCTGAGTTTCACATGTGTTCTCTGTAGATGCCGAGTATCAGCGATAACACTCATGCTTCAGGCGATGTATCTTCATCTAATTCTGACAACCCTAGGTCTTCAGCAGATTGTGAGAGATCAAGTAAACTTGAACGGGACATGGAGGAACGCTCCAAGTAAGCCCACACACCAGCCTAAAGGTGTATATGAAGTAACCGAGATCGATTTAAAGTCTTGGGCTCCAACTAAACCAGATAAAGCACGCACGAGGTTCAGGAGTGTGTGTGGACTTGTTGGCAGGGCTAGGCTCAACATTAATCTGCCGGGGTTTCAGAAGGCTGACACAGAAACATGGTGAAGGATAGTCCAGGAGATCATGGATCACTTCAATGTTCCAGAGCAGTGGAGAATGCAGGAGGAACACGCTGCACTGAAGAAGGCTAGGGATGCTTGGAGAAACTGGAAGCACATGTTGTACAAGAAGTACTTGAGCGAAGGCAAGGACCCAATCCCCGGATACCTCCAAATTACAAAGGCAGACTGGGCAAAATTCAGAAGGATTAGGGAAACTATAGAGTTTGCCGAGAAGAGTGCCAACCGATTGGAACTTCATAAGAAGAACATACACCCCCACTGTCGGTGTCAAAACCGGCGGATCTCGGGTAGGGGGTCCCGAACTGTGCGTCTAGGCGGATGGTAACAGGAGACAAGGGACACGATGTTTTTACCCAGGTTCGGGCCCTCTCGATGGAGGTATTACCCTACTCCTTCTTGATTAATATTGATGATATGGGTAGTACAAGAGTAGATCTACCACGAGATCAAGGAGGCTAAACCCTAGAAGCTAGCCTATGGTATGATTGTTGTTCGCCCTACGGACTAAAACCCTTCCGGTTCAATACACCAAAATCACTAAGGGGCACTAGATGCACTTACAGGTAGGGGGTCCCGAACTGTGCGTCTAGGCGGATGGTAACAGGAGACAAGGGACACGATGTTTTTACCCAGGTTCGGGCCCTCTGGATGGAGGTAAAACCCTACTCCTGCTTGATTAATATTGATGATATGGGTAGTACAAGAGTGGATCTACCACGAGATCGTAGAGGCTAAACCCTAGAAGCTAGCCTATGGTATGATTGTTGTTCGTCCTACGGACTAAAAACCCTCCGGTTTATATAGACGCCGGATAGGGTTAGGGTTACACAGAGTCGGTTACAATGGGAGGAGATCTACATATCCGTATCACCAAGCTTGCCTTCCACGCCAAGGAAAGTCCCATCCCACACGGGACGAAGTCTTCAATCTTGTATCTTCATAGTCTTGGAGTCCGCCGTGATGATAGTTCGCTATCCGGCACCCCTAGTCCAGACTCCTCAAGAGCCCTCGAACCAGGCTTCAATGATGACGAGTCCGGCGCGCATATTGTCTTCGGCATTGCAAGGCGGGTTCCTCTTCCGAATACTTCATAGAAGGTTTTGAACACCAGGATAGTGTCCGGCTCTGCAAAACAAGTTCGACATATCACCGTAGAGAGAATAACTTTTGCACAGATCTGCTGACGTATTCCGCGGCGTGACATCACACCACGGCCAGGCCTTTATATGAATCATTTTTTTACTGTTCCACCTCAGCGCGTTTAGCGAGGCGGTTTCCCTGGCACGTCTTATCAAAGCATAGATCGTGCCCCCTTATTCCGGGATTCCCATCAATACGGACGTGGGTAACCCATCTGCGCCATTTATTACGGCGCTTGGGAGATAAGCGAGTTTTACCAGGCTGGTGGGGGACGCATAACTTCGTCCGTCCATATAAGGGGATAAGGATCCACCTTTTTTCACCTACGCCTTCTTCCTCCTTTGCTCATCCATTTCCGGGCACTCGAGCTCCAGCGCCCAAGTCCGCACATCCCACCTCAACCTTCTCCAACCATGTCAGGAGCGGGAGGCAGGTGGATGGCCTCCTCCGTCACGGAGGGGCACATCACAAGATCAAGGGAGGCCGGATATTTGTCCGGCGACATCGCGCACAGGCTGCCCGACGCGGGGAAGCTCATTCCAACCCCCAGGCCCCATGAGAGGGTGGTGTTTCTCCCCCACTTCCTCCGCAGACTAGGTTTTCCACTTCACCCATTTGTCCGCGGGCTCATGTTCTACTACGGCCTGGATTTCCACGACCTGGCCCTGAATTTTATCCTCAACATCTCGGCGTTCATCATTGTGTGCGAGGCCTTCCTCTGCATCCAGCCCCACTTCGGCTTATGGCTGAAGATCTTCAATGTCAGGCCGAAGGTAGTGGGCGGCCGTCAAGCGGAGTGCGGAGGCGCCATGGTTGGCAAGATGGCCAAAGTCCTATGGATCAAGGGCTCCTTTGTGGAGACAATAAAGGGGTGGCAATCGGGGTAGTTCTACATCATCGAGCCACGCGACCCCAAATGGGTGGCGGCCCCCGAATTCAGATCTGGCTTCCCCACACGGCTGTCGTCATGGAAAGAGACGGTCCTGACGTGGGGGAATTTGTACGAGCTATCCGGACTCCAGACATGCGTCCGAAACCTGGTGGACAAGAATCTCAGGCTTGTCAACGTAATCCAGGTGATGCTCATCCGCCGGATTCTCCCATGCCAACAACGGGCCTTCAAATTGTGGGAGTTCGATCCGGCACAGCACCCCACTCTGACAAGGCTCTTCGACACTACGTACGAAGATGCCTGGAAGGTGATGTTAAAGGGCGTCGAGGCTCCCACATCCTCTACCGAAGATCGCGGATTCAGTTCGCAGCGTCAAGCCAGCGAGGTGAGTTGTTTTACCCTTTATGGGACTCTTTTTTCATAGTTTGACTCTATGTGGGATCTAAAACTCCCTAACCTTTAACAGGACTGGCTGAAGACGTCCGGACAGGTTAGCTGTCCGGCTCCTTTGCCAGAAGACCCAGCGGACGCCCGATTAATGGGGTTGTTGGCTCCGGTACCTCATGTGGTGTCGGAGAAGAAGGCCAAGAAGGAGGCAAAGGGAACTTGAAGGAGCTCCCGACGCCTGGTGTTGTCAGATTCTGAAGCAGAATCTTCTCCTGAGGACGAGGAGGAAGAAAAAGAGGCCTCTCCCGGCCGGGAGGAAAGGAAGGCCGCCCCAACTGGGGAGGCCGGAGGGTCCAAGAAGGGAAGAACCCTTCCTCCGGACTTCTCCACCAACGTCCAACGTCTACAACGACGAGGAGGATTGGCCAACAAGGGCCAAGCCCCTGGCGAGATTGTAAGTATCCGGATACCCATGGCTTTTTTATAATTGCATAGTGTTCTCTAATGCCGAACAATCATGCAGCCCGCCCAAGGGCGAGTTCGCCGCTTGCCGAGCGGGTCCTCGAAGTTCGTCGGAAATGGAGAGTACTTCACTTCCGGCCGCATCCTCACCTCACGCTGCGGAAGATGCCGCGGTGGGGCCCCAAGGGGGGCTTGGTCAAGAGGAGGTGGCGCAGGAGGCGCCGCAAGGCAACCTCTCGGACTCTAGGCGCGTGGGGGGCGAGACCCCCAGGGGCTCTAAGCCCGACCCTCGTCCGGACTCCATGTCGGGACCTTCAGCGTTCCGAGTCCGCAAGCGGTCCTTCAAGAAGAAGGGTAAGACGCCAGTGTCCTCCGTCCAACCGGAGGCACTAGATAGCTTACTAGAGGCGCTTAACAACGCTTCCATCGAGGAGGAGCACCGCACTGTTATGAGTGCGGTGATCCGGACAGTTCAGTCCGCCAAGAGCGGGCTGACCGAAGCCTGTACTAGCCTTCTAACAGGCTTTGAGGTAAGTTTAGAATATGTAAAAATATTACCGCATAGACAATAGCCCTTGATGCTTAGTTCGGTGTTCGAAAGAAAAGCGGACTAAGGATCTAAAAAGATATACGAGAGTCTAACATAAGTATGTCAATATGGGAATGCAAAGCTCTGGACCTCTGCCAAGACCGATCAAGGAGGTTGATGCATTGAAGCAAAGCCTCGAGAGGTCCGAGAACGAGCTCGGCCTTGCCAAGAAGCAGCTCGAGGACAAGAAAGGTAAGTAATACCTTATGAAAGAAATACTTTATAGAAAGGTTTCGGTTGCAAAAAATAACAGGAATAACATGGGTACTGCAGGGGCCACGAACGAGGTGGCAACCCTGAAGGATGCGGTGTCCGTGGCCGAAAACAAAGCGGCTGCGGAATGCACCGAGCGAGAGAAGGGGGAGGCGCAGTTGGCGGAGGTGCGGCAAGAGCTCCAGGCTCTCGTGAAAAAACACGAGGGTTTGGAGCGTGACTCGGAGACCCGAGAGTCCGAGCTTGCCTCGGCTCTTGAGAGTGCCAAAGCTGCTAAGGCCGAGGCCCACAAAGCCCTCCAAGAAATTGAATCATTAAAGAAGATAGCAGCGGGTAAGGCATTCTTTATGCAAAGCAAGCATGTGAAAGTGAATTACCTATTACTTACCCGGATTTGGAGCTCTCCAGGAGCATTCGCAGATTTGCCCCGTAGTGTGACTGATGCTGCCGCATTCTACCGCGCCAAGGAGGGGAGCTCGACGGAAAAGGTGTTCTGGTCTCAATATGCTGAGGGCGGACATCCGGTGCCCCTAAGCGACTAGCTGAAGCAGCTGGTCGAGCTCCACAAGGTCGCCGAACAGGCCATGAAGGGCCTTATAGTTCGGCTATGGCCATTGGTAGCCATGTGTGGGAGCTACTTCGGCTTAGTGTAGTGGCTGGTGGACCCCTGTCCACGGATTGAAGTCATCAAGCGCTCCGTCTGCATTGAAGGTGTCCGTCGGGCCCTTGCCTGCAAGCTAAAGTGCACCGGGCAAGCTGGATGCGGAGAAGCTTGTGACGGACGGGCCACCTAAGGGCAAGGAGCATCGCACGCCCGAAATGTACTATGAGGGCCTCCTGAAGGGTGCCCGCCAAATAGCGGATGAGTGCTCCAATAATGTAATTTTTGAATAGACTCGCATTTGTTGTCCTGTACGCTGAAAACTTGTTCATATGCGCTAAGCAACGCTTGTTAATTTAAAATATTACCTTCTGTGCGGCCTTTTATCAAATTTGAGAGATGGCAAGTCGTTGGCTTCAGCCCCATGCCACGAAAGTGTCGGGTGTTCGGGATAAACTTGAGCACTCTTGTTCCCATTCTTGGGTCCATCGAGGGAGGCGCTCAACACAACGAACAAGGCAACCAGACTTATAATGTTTGAACACTCTCACTTAGCCATAGAATTCTATAATTTTAAATTTCGGCGAAGCCCCTAGTATTCGGAAGACCGAGTTCGGGGCGCTATCCACTCCTTGGCCGGACAATTCCGGTTCCTCGCTCTAAGCGGCATAAGTCTTTAGGGACCCAAAAAAACCTCTTGAACAGCGACCGGCTCTTGCCCTATCATGACGGGCCAGTTTAGCTTTCTCCATCGAGGTGCTCGACCCAGCTCAACTGGGGCACAATCGCAGTGGTTCTCCCGTGCTACCTTAGCCGATATAACGGAACGTAAGGTAACAAAACACTGGAGACTGTCAAACCCAACTATTGACCCAAGACATGATTTGGAGCCGATGCATATAATGCTATAAGTTCGGGGTGCCGCACTTGTGAAAGTGTTCGGACTTGTCACACTGTAATTTTGGGGTACTTAAGCCCCTGGTGTATTGGCCGTACCAAAGTGTACGGGTGCAACATGTCATGAAATGAACATATATATAGATAAAGAAAGGAGTGCAATAATAGGCAAAAGCTATGTATTGTTTATTCAAAAGGTACTGCAATGAAGGCGAACGATACAAATAGTGCGATAAGCAAGGGATGGGAATATCTAAAATGTCCCTCCGTGGGTAAGCTGAGGATGGTATGTAAAACAGGTATAATGCTCGTAATAGAGACCACCCAACACTCGACGTGGCTTTCTTATTCCCTGGCTGTTGCCTCGTGAGTTCGGCGATTCTAGTGCCAGACAGGACTACTGAAAGACGAAGTCCTGAAAGTAAGAAAATGAAGAAAAAGGAAAAAGAAAAGAATGACACAATCGGAGCCCCAGTGCGGTTGAGCCGCATTCCGGGCGTGCCGTGGTCGTGCCCCTCCCCTTATGCCCATGGTATCTCCAAAGCGTAGTTATGTACACGTAGTACTGGCTTCGCAATTTCGCGAGGGCCGGGGTTGGGGCCGGATTGCTACGCGTGCTTGAATCGTGCCAGGCAGTCTTGTTGTAGGTTACTCCGGGCGCGCTTGACAGTGTCCAGACGCTTAGTGGCCGGACTCGAGAATTGCTGTGAGAGGCTGCTTTGTACCTCTGCCGCGAGGGCCGCCGTGTGGTCCTCCATTCGGAGAGAGCGTTCGGTGTTTCCATTGACCGTGATTACTCCTCGAGGGCCTGGCATCTTGAGCTTGAGGTATGCGTAGTGCGGCACCGCATTGAACTTTGCAAATGCGGTTCGTCCGAGCAGTGCATGATAGCCGCTGCGGAACAGGACGATGTCGAAGATTAACTCTTCTCTTCGGAAGTTATCTGGGGATCCGAAGACCACTTCGAGTGTAACTAAGCCCATACAATTGGCCTCTACACCCGGTATGACGCCTTTAAAGGTCGTCTTTGTAGGTTTAATCCTTGAGGGGTATATTCCCATTTTTGCGACCGTATCCTCGATAAAGCAGGTTCAGGCTGCTACCGCCATCCATCGGGACTCTGGTGAGGTGAAATCCGTCAATAATTGGGTCAAGAACCAATGCGGCGAAACCGCCGTGACGGATGCTAGTGGGTGGTCCTTCGATCGAAGGTGATCGGGCAGAAGACCATGGGTTGAACTTGGGCGACTGGCTCCATCGCATATACGTCCCTTAGTGCACGCTTCCGCTCCCTTTTGGGTATATGGGTTGCGTATATCATGTTCACCGTCCGCACTTGTGTGGGAAAAGCCTTCTGTCCTCTATTGTTCGGCGGCCGGCGCTCTTCCTCATCATCGCTAGGCAGCCCCTTGTCATTGAGTTCGGCGCTTAACTTGCCTGCTTGCTTGAACACCCAACAATCCCTGTTGGTGTGATTGGCTGGTTTTTTCGGGGTGCCATGTATCCGCACAAGCGATCGAGTATTCGGTCCAAGTTGGACGGGCCTGGGTATTTCTTTTGAATGGCTTCTTCCACGACCGGGTTTAGAGCCTCTGAATCCGGCATTGACGGCCGTATCTTCAGCATTATCGCCGTTAATGCGGCGCTTTGTTCTTGTTGCGATGCGACCTGCCATTGCTGTCCTTGGTATCCGAATTATCGTGGTGTTTGGCCAAGTTGTTGCTTCGAGCTAGCTAGTTGTCCTCTCCCGCACAAAAGCGGGTCATGAGTGTTGTGAGGGCTGCCATGGATTTTGGCTTTTCCTGTCCTAGGTGCCGGGCGAGCCACTCGTCGCGGATGTTATGTTTGAAGGCTGCAAGGGCCTCTGCATCCGGACAGTCAACGATTTGATTTTTCTTTGTTAGGAACCGTGTCCAGAATTGTCTGGCCGATTCTTCCGGCTGCTGGATTATGTGGCTAAGGTCATCGGCGTCTGGTGGTCGCACATATGTGCCCCAGAAGTTATCAAGGAATGCGGCTTCCGTGTCCTCCCAACAACCAATTGATTCTGCTGGCAAGCTGTTGAGCCAATGCCGAGCTGGTCCTTTAAGCTTGAGTGGGAGGTATTTGATGGCATGTAGATCATCACCGCGGGCCATGTGGATATGGAGGAGATAGTCCTCGAACCAGACCGCATGATCTGTGGTACCATCGTATGATTCGATGTTTACGTGTTTGAATCCCTCGGGGGTTTGATGATCCATTACTTCATATGTGAAGCATAGTGGGTGTGCGGCGCCTCTGTATTGGGCTATATCACGGCGTAGCTCATATGAGCTTTGTCTCATCGTGTTCGCCCGGCCGGGTTTGTCAGTATCCGGCGCGACGGTGATCATCCAGCGTCGTTGGGTGCCCACGCAATCCGTAGATCGATCTTGTATGTTTTGCCTTATCCTCCAATATATCTCGCAAGTCCGGCATGTTTTCCCGTGCCTTGGTACTTTTTGAGCGGCGTCGGGGTGTGGTTTGAGCGGAGGGCCGAGAGGCTTCTCTGTCGCGGCCATGGGGTGGCCGGTCTGCCATGTCGTGCGCTGGTGACTTGGGTGCTTCCTCCTCTGATCGAGGCAACGGCCTGCGTTTGGGGTAGCTTCTGGAGGGGCGTTCGAGTTCATACTCTTCGGCTGCAAGGACTTCAGTCCATCTGTCAGCTAGCAGATCTTGGTCAACTCTAAGTTGTTGCTGCTTTTTCTTGAGGCTGCTTGCCGTGGCCATAAGTCTGCGCTTGAAACGCCCTGTTCGGCGGATCCTCGTGCACGACAAATTCGCTGCCGCCGAGGCTTGCTTCATCTTCGGAGGGAGGCGATAATTATCGCCCTCGACCTCCTTTTTCTCGCACCGTCAGGCGGACTTGCTTCTCCCTCCTCCCGCTACCGAAGTCCTGCTGGTGGGGGTTGTCTTCGGCACCGTCCGGTGTTATTATCTCCGTGCGGAATCACCGCTTTATTGTGGCGGATTTAGAGCGGCGCCGCTGACGTCGGTGCTTCGGTTGCTTCTTGGAGGGGTCATCCTCTGTTGTTCCATCATCGTTCCCATCTTTTGGGATGTCCACCATGTATATGTCATATGACGAGGTGGCCTTCCAGTGCCCTGTAGGCTCTGGGTCTTGGTCGTCTCCGGCATCGTCGTCCATACCGTCGATGTCTTCGGAGTCGAAGTCGAGCATGTCGGTTAGATCATCGATAGTGGCTATAAAGTGGGTGGTCGGTGGGCGTTGAATTTCTTCGTCGTCCAGATCTCAACCTTCCCGTCCGTACTCCGCCAGGCTCTCCGTGATAAAGAGAGAGACTTTAGTGAATTCAGGATGTCGCCAAAGGGCGAAAGTGCCGAAGATGTCCGCGGCAAGAACTCCATGACCGGCGCCCAATCGGATTCGATTGGGGCGCTGGAGGGTTCGGAGTCCCGGAGAGGAGTCCGCACCCCGGAGTCGAGGTCTTCGCAGCGACAGGATGGAGTTCGGCTCAATCGCCGTAGAGATCGTAGACCCCGAGGCGGTGTCCAACCACTCGTCCCCGATCGGGGAATCCGGCTCCGGATTAAGGGTCGGAGAGGATGCTGGTGCGGCCTCCAGGGCACTGCTCGGCTGCAGAGCTAGATCATGCCCATCGAGACAGTGCGGCACGCTTGGCTGCAGCTCAAATCCATCGAAGATCAAGTCTCCGCCGATATCGGCCGTATAGTTCAAACTTCCAAATCTGACCTGATGGCCAGGGGCATAGCTTTCGATCAGCTCCAGATGGCCAGCTTAATTGGCCCGCAAAGGCAAAGCCGCCGAATACGAAGATCTGTCCGGGAGAAAAGTCTCATCCTCGACCACGCCGTTGTTGATGATCGAAGGAGCCATCGGGCCTATCGATGACGACATACGTAGGAACTCTCAATGAAAGCACCAATGTCTGTTTCAAAACCGGCGGATCTCGGGTAGGGGGTCCCGAATCAGGCGTCTAGGTGGATGGTAACAGGAGACAAGGGACACGGTGTTTTTACCTGTGTTCGCCCTCTCGATGGAGGTAATACCCTACTCCGCCTGATTAATATTGATGATATGGGTAGTACAAGAGTAGATCTACCACGAGATCAAGGAGGCTAAACCCTAGAAGCTAGCCTATGGTATGATTGTTGTTCATCCCTACGGACTAAAACCCTCCGGTTTATATAGACACCGGATAGGTTAGGGTTACACGTAGTCGGTTATAATGGTAGGAGATCTACATATCCGTGTCGCCAAGTTTGCCTTCCACGCCAAGGAAAGTCCCATCCGGACACGGGACGAAGTCTTCAATCTTGTATCTTCATAGTCTTGGAGTCCGGCGGTGATGATAGTTCGGCTATCCGGACACCCCCTAGTCCAGGACTCCCTCAGCGACCATTCCAAATGCCGTCCCAGAATGGGGTTAAAAACCGTGTGTATAGCACCAACGCATACCAGTGATCATCTCTCCTTTGAGTGGTGGAGGAGACGCCTCTCCTGGGGACACGGTTGTCGGTGTCAAAACCGGCAGATCTCGGGTAGGGGGTCCTGAACTATGCGTCTAGGATCGATGGTAACAGGAGACGGGGGACACAATTTTTACCCAGGTTCGGGCCCTCTCTATTGAGGTAATACCCTACTTCCTGCTTGATTGATCTTAATGAATAGGAGTATTACAAGAGTTGATCAACCACGAGATCATAATGGCTAAACCCTAGAAGTCTAGCTTGTATGACTATGGTAAGGAGTATCCTGATCCGGACTAAGCTCTCCGGTTTATATACACACCGGAGGGATCTAGGGTTACATAAGGTCGGTTACACAGAAAGGAAATCTTCATATTTGATCGCCAAGATTGACTTCCACGCAAGGAGAGTTCCATCCGGACATGAGTGAGAGTCCTCGGTCTTCGTATCTTCACAGCCCATCAGTCCGGCCCATGGCTAACAGGCCAGACGCCCGAGGACTCCTTAGTCCAGGACTCCCTCAGTAGCCCCCGAACCAGGCTTCAATGACGAGGTGTCCGGCGCGCAGATTGTCTTCGGCATTGCAAGGCAGGTTCCTCCTTCGATGACTTCAAAGTGATGTATCCGGCCTTCCATTTAATGTCATACCCCTGGGCTTCTGTGCGTCAATCAGCTTCAGCTTCCACTGTCGAGAAAATGCGAGAGGTCGGAATATTTTTGCATATAACACCCTAGTCACGAAAAGAGCGTCTATTTAAAGAGATTGGATCCCAGATCCATTTGGCACCACGCAGAGAAAAACCTCAGAGACAGCCACAAAAGACCATCCCAACATGGCGAGTGCACCCAGCTCTTCCTCCCGTCCTGGCAGCCCAGAAAAAGGCGAGTGGGGGAGGTGCTCCATATCTCCTGGTCAACTGGAGAAGCTGTAAACATAGGGATTCCTTCCCCCCGCAGATCTAGTCCCTGTTCGAGCAGGACTGACTGTCTTCAATGGCAGGGCTCAGGCTGAAGATTTCCCCATCCCATCCGGGGGGGGGGGAACGAGTGTGCTTTATTCCTTATCTGCTAAGAGGTGTCGGATTTCCAATTCATCCATTCATCCGCGGGCTTCTGGAGTATTATGGCCTCCAACTGCACAACTTGACTTCGGCCTCCATCCTGCATATCGCGGGTTATGTTGCCCTTTGCGAGCTATTCCTGGGTTGTGAGGCTCATTTTGAACTATGGAGAAAGTTATTCTGCCTCGTCCCGCGCAACCATGAGGGATCGATATTTGAAGTGGGCGGAGCCGAAATATGGCGCATCGCCGAGACCGGATACCTATCCGGCACACAAAAGAAGGCATCCGAAGAATGGCCATCCGAGTGGTTCTATATTGAGGACGTCGCGCTTCCAAACCCAGTTCGGAGGGGTCTCCCCGAGCTTGCAAGAGTTCCTTTGAAGAAACGCCACAGCTGGCGCCCCCATAGTCTTGAAGAAGACGATAGCGTGGAAGTTCGTCAACTCATGGGCAAGATAAAGACGCTCGCCCAGTCCGGATTATCAATAGCCGAGGTAATGGCGAATTCAATAGTGTGGGGGGTTCAGCCACTCTAGTATCGAGGGATTCCCATGTGGCACTACAATGGGGAAGATGACACCTCCCGCTGCGGCAGGAAGGGTCCGGACACCCCCGCCGCTCTGGCCAAAATATTGGCCGAGCTGCACAAAGGGGAGGAGGAGGAGTTCCTTCATATCAAGCGCAGAGATGGATATTCCATGTACAATCCACCTAGCTGGGTAAGTCTTAACCCCTTGCTCTGTTATGCTTACTCCTCTCCTCAAGTCATCTTTTAATGAATTTGTAATCTGTCTGTTTACTATAGCACTGACGAAAGGTCTCTGAGGGGCTTTACAGCCCCGCCCCCAGCCGGAGGACCACAACCGGGACCTTGACCCTAGATTCGAGGAGGATCCGGATATATCCGTGACGCGCGTGGATGGGACATTTTACCAGGCGAGCTACGACGGCACGGAAGTGGCCATCATCGCCGACTACCCTCATCTTCTTCCCGCCTCCCATTTAAGTAATCGGGAGACATTTTCGCCGAAGGAGTTTCCTCGTTCCGCCTCACCCACCGCACTGTCTCATGCTCCAAAGGGGAGGCATTCGTCGTGCCGCGTTACCAGAGGAGCGGTGCCGAAGAGAGCGGCTCCTACACCGGGAAAGCCTTCGAAGAGGAAGGCAAACGAAGAAACGGTCGGGCCCTCATCAAAGAGGTATGGGTTTGTAAATATGTCCTTAGCATTTGCATCCAACTGAGACTTGTGTGTTCGTCCTGTATCAGGAAAAGAGTTCGCAGAACTGTGTCCAGGGATCCGGCCGGATATACTCCCGACAGCCGAGATCTGGTCCCAGCCGAACAGACAAGGGCCGATATGGGAGTGGCGCCGGACTGTCCTTCAGCTGAGGACTCAGAAGATATGTCCATCACCAACTCGGAAGTGGAGAGTTCCATGAATTATCGGCACCGGAGGACCGTTTTACGCGACCCCCACTTCTCAGAAGAGGTGTTCAATGCCTTCAGCTCCGCTGATGCATACATCCGAGCTGCTCGAAATGGGCTTGGCAGAGCCACAGAGCAACATTTGAAAGATGTGCAGGTAAATTTACTGTGTCCGGAATATGATAACCAGATGCCAGTAGCCCCCGAGACTTAAAGTAGTAGGTACAACAGATTTGAGGATCGTTGTATAACCAGGTTCTTACGGAGAAGAATGACCTACTAGCTCAAGAGCTAGAAAGGTGTCGACATGACTAATCGTCTATCACTTTAACCGAGAAATCCAAGAAGGCGTCACCTGGTAATATTCCCCTCCATCGAGAAAATATAAGTATATGTCAGTAATGCTAACAGTATTGCATATACCATGACGTAATTGTCAGAGGAATTCAAGGAGGCACTGGAAAGTCGTGCAAGCGAATGAACAAGAAGCCAAAAGGCTACATGCTGGGGGCGAACATGTGCTGAAACAGGTCATTGATGTGAAAAATCAACTCCAGGATTCCAAGACCCATCTGGGCGAAGAGCTGAAGGATGTGCGGGCCCAGCTAGCCGACTATGTGAAGGAAAATCAGAGGCTGCAAGGCGGCATATTGAGTATGTGTTCAAACTTACCACCAAATAATTCGGCGAGGAAAGGAACTGACAGAACTATGTCTGTAGGTATGATGACTGGCCGTCCCGAGGAGGAGATGTCCGGATATTCAGGCGATCTACTACAAGAGCTGTTGCAAATGCACGAGCAAGCGTGGCAGGCGATGCGAAGTGTTGCCAAGGCCTTATGGCCGTCCGCCTCCCCTCCAGGATGTATGGGTGGGAGAGCTTATAGGGCTATTCAAGGGAGCGCGGCGGCGTTTCTGGTTATGGAAAATATCAGCTTGCCGGGAAGGTGCAAGATA
This sequence comes from Aegilops bicornis, assembly GCA_021605145.1. Classification (NCBI taxonomy): domain Eukaryota; kingdom Viridiplantae; phylum Streptophyta; class Magnoliopsida; order Poales; family Poaceae; genus Aegilops; species Aegilops bicornis. The sequence goes on from CM038672.1 coordinate 304,158,058, forward strand.
AGCCTGGGCCATGGTGAAAACACGTTATACCAAGCTTGATCCGAATCATATGGCCCGGTCGGGCCTCTAGGGTCAAATGGGAAGGAAATTCCCGTGAGTTTGGTGTATAACCAAGTAGAAGTAGCCGCCAAGTATTCCCAATAGGATTGCAAATTAGACAGCCTGTTGGAAGGCATAGAACAGGAAGTTTTTGAGTCTTAAATGACTATGTACTTTCCTTGGCCTATGTAACTCTAGCTGAATTGCAAAACGCTTGTCATGGTAGACCTTTTCGCTTCGACCTCTGGACCCGAGGCTGCGGAGTGTTTCCAAATACCAGAGCGGCCGAGTAGACCGAGGTATGCGTGGAACCAGGCGTAGGGGTCATAGTTTCTTGAACAAACAAGTATCCGGCTAGTTATGTTATATTACATTAAAATTGTAAGAAACATCTTCCAGAGAGAATAGTTTCGTTAAGGGTTCCTTTCCCTGGGTGCACATGTGTTAACGTGCATGTCCAAACTGTGATTGAAACAATCGCAGTATAAGTAACATCTAGGGGTTCACAATGGGATGAATGCAAAAAACGTCTTTAATCCACCGACCGAATATTCCCTTAAGAACGCTAGCTTTCGGCTTCACCCACTCTGAGGTACACATCTGGATGACCCGGCAGTAACAATCGCAGAGGTGTTCCCTTTATGCCCTAGCCGAACTAACGGGAATGTAGGGCATAAGCACAGGAGCCAGGCAACCCAGGTTGGCCAAAACTTAAGTCATATTGATGCATATAATGGTGAAGCAAAGGTAGATATGGGGAAAACGCGCATATGTGATGAGCTTGATGCTCGAAAAATAACATTAGTAATCTTCTGTGAAAGAAGCCCCAGGTATGGTGGACGTACATATTTGAGTATGTATATGTCGCGGGTGTACGGTCGAGCCACACGAAAAAGCTTGAAGGCTAAAAAAGGGAAAAAGCGAAAAGAGAGGAAAAATAATGGAAAAACTGGGAGAAGGAGACGAAGAAAGAGTTCAGCGCTTCGGCGTAGAATTTTCGGAGTCTGGTCGCGTTCCATGGGTTCAGCTCTAGGCGATTGTCTGACGCATCACGCAGGCGGTACGCTCCTCCGGTGAGAACTTCATCAATGATGAAGGGACCCTCCCACTTGAGCTTGAGCTTGTCCTTTTTCTTCTCCGGCAGGCGTAGAACCAGTTCTCCAACATTATAAGTCTTGGCCCGCACCTCCCTGCTTTGATACCTGCGAGCCTGCTGTTGATAAAATGCGGAACGAGCTTTTGCAACATCGCGCTCCTCCTCTAGGGCGTCTAGGCTGTCGTGCCGATCAAGCTCGGCCTCTATCTCTTCGTACATGCGCACAAGAGGTGAGTCATGAATAATGTCGCAGGGTAGCACATCCTCTGCACCGTACACCATGAAAAAAGGTGTATATCCATTAGTGCGGTTGGGCGTGGTCCGTAGCCCCCAGAGTACGGAGTTGAGCTCCTCAACCTAGTACTTGTCTGATTCTTTCAGAGACCGCACTAGTCTGGGTTTAATGTCGCTCATAATAAGACCGTTGGCCCTTTCGACTTGAACGTTTGTTTGCGGGTGATAGACAGAGGCGTAATCGAGCTTAATGCCCAGATTAGCACACCAATTTTTCACATCGTCGGCTGTGAAGTTGGAGCCGTTGTCGGTGATGATGCTGTGTGGAACACCATAACGGTGCACAACGCCGGATATGAATTCTATCACTGGCCCGGCCTCGGCCGTTTTAACTGGTTTGGCCTCTATCCACTTAGTGAATTTATCCACCATAACCAGCAGATACTTTTTCTTATGGCTTCCCCCTTTAAGGGGTCCGACCATATCGAGCCCCCAAAATACGAAGGGAAAAGTGATGGGGATCGTTTGTAGGGCGGTGGGTGGCATATGGCTTTGGTTGGCGAAAAGTTGACATCCGACGCAACGTTGGACAAGGTCCTGTGCGTCTGCTAGGGCCGTTGGCCAATAGAAACCTGTACGGAAGGCCTTGCTTACGAGGGACCGAGCCGCAGCGTGGTGACCTCCAAGACCAGCATGAATTTTAGCCAAGAGTTGCCGCCCTTCTTCCTCAGAGATACATCTTTGAAGTACTCATGTAGCGCTTTTCTTGTAGAGTTCTCTGTCATGAACTTTGTAGGCTTTCGAACGCCGGACAATGCGGCGGGCCTCATTCTGGTCCTCAGGGAGTTCTCGCCTATTAAGTTAGGCCAAGAAGGGTTCGGTCCATGGGGCAATGACTGCCATGATGAGATGGGCCGATGGTGTTATTTCGGTGGCTGAACCCCCGATGATGTCAGTGTGTTCGGGATCTGGGGATGTGGTCGGATCCGGACTAGTGTTGCCGCTCTCCCCTTGCCACACCATGAAAGGGTTAAAAATCCTTTCTAGAAAGATATTAGGTGGGATGGGGTCGCGCTTGGCGTCGATGCGAGCAAGGACGTCTGCCGCTTGATTGCTTTCTGGAGCCACATGATGGAACTTGAGCCCCTCGAATCGAGCTGACATTTTAAGAACGGCATTACGATAAGCTGCCATCTTTGGATCTTTGGCGTCAAAGTCTCCATTTATTTGAGATATTGCGAGGTTTGAGTCCCCGCGCACTTCCAGGCGTTGTATGCCCATGGAGACGGCCATCCTAAGTCCATGTAACAAGGCCTCATATTCGGTTGCGTTGTTCGAGTCTGTATATAATATTTGGAGTACGTATTGAACTACGTCTCCAGTGGGCGACGTTAACACGACTCCCACTCCTAACCCTGCCAGCATTTTGGAACCATCGAAATACATGACCCAGTTGGAATATGTGCCGTACTCTTTAGGGAGTTCGGCCTGTGTCCATTCGGCGACGAGGTCAGCCAGCACTTGGGATTTAATGGCTCAACGCGGTTTGTATGTTATGTCAAATGGAAGTAGCTCAATGGCCCATTTGGCAATCCGGCCCGTAGCATGGCGGTTGTTTATTATGTCTTTGAGTGGCACTTCGGAAGCCACCATGATCGAACACTCCTGAAAGTAGTGTCGTAGCTTCCGGGACACCATGAAGACTGCATATGCTATCTTTTGGTAATGAGGGTACCGGGATTTGCATGGTGTGAGGATAGTGGACACGTAGTATACTGGCTTCTGAAGCGGGAATTTGTGTCCGTCCTTTTCTTGCTCGACGACGAGCACGGGGCTCACCACCTGGTGTGTTGCCGATATGTATAATAACATGGGTTTGTCGATGTTCGGCGCGGCCAGGATTGGGTTGCTTGCCAAAAGGCCTTTATTTCCTCCAGTCCGGCCATTGCCGTGTCCGTCCACTCAAAGTGGTCGAAGGCAGTAGAGTGGCAAGGCTTTTTCTCCCAATCTGGAGATAAAGCGGCTTAAAGCTGCCACACATCCCGCAAGCTTTTGGACCTATTTAAGATCAGTTGGCGTAGCCAATTGTGACAAAGCTTGGATTTTGGCTGGATTTGCCTCAATTCCTCTATTGGAAACGATGAAGCCCAGCAATTTTCCGGCGGGGACGGCGAAAACTCATTTTTCCGGATTGAGCTTGATGTCATATGCACGGAGGTTGTCGAATGTGAGACGTAGATCGTCTATTAGTGACTTGACGTGCCTGGTTTTGATGACGATGTCATCCACATATGCTTCAACTGTCTTGCCGATATGTTTCTCCAAGCATGTTTGAATCATGCGTTAGTAAGTCGCGCCAGCATTTTTGAGCCCGAAAGGCATAGTGTTGAAGCAGAAAGGCCCATATGGGGTAATGAATGCCGTTGTGACTTGATCGGACTCCTTCATTTTGATTTGATGGTATCCAAAATATGCATCGAGGAAGCATAGTGAGCCGTGTCCTGCGGTAGCATCAATGATCTGGTCGATGCGTGGGAGGGGGAAGGGATCCTTAGGGCACGCCTTGTTGAGGTCTTTGAAATCGACGCACAGGCGCCAGGATTTATCCTTCTTTGGCACCATCACCAGGTTTGCTAGCCAGTCCGGGTGTTTTATTTCTCTAATGAATCCGACCTCGATTAGCTTGGCTAGCTCCTCCCCCATAGCTTGACGTTTAGGTTTGGAAAAGCGTCGCAATGTTTGCTTGACCGGTTTATATCCCTTCAATATATTGTGGCTGTGTTCCGCCAATTTGCGTGGGATTCCTGGCATATCAGAAGGGTGCCAGGCGAATATATCCCAGTTCACACGCAGGAACTCTCATAGCGCGGCGTCAACCGTTGGTTCTAGTTGTGCACCAATGGATGCTGTCTTCTTGCGGTCCGTTGGATGGACTTGGAATTTGACTATTTGTTCTGCCGGTTTGAAGGAGGTGGATTTGGGCCGTTTGTCTAGGATCACGTTGTCCCTGTCCACCGTGGAGAGCAGTGCGATTAATTCTTCGGCCGCGAGGGCCTTAGATAATTCCTCAAGGGCTAGGGATGCGGTTTAATTTTCGGCACAGAGTGCTATGTCTGGATCACTGGCGAGAGTACTTATGCTTTTGGGCCCGGGCATCTTAAGCTTCATGTACCCGTAATGGGGTATAGCTTGGAAGCGTGTAAATGCATCTCGCCCCAAGAGAGCGTGATATCCGTTGTTGAAATGGGCCACTTGGAAGGTTATCTCTTCGGGCTGATAATTCTCCGCGTGCCGAATACCATGTTAAGTGTGATTTTTCCCGCACACCGCGCCTCCTGACTGGGAATGATTCCTCGGAAGGTCGTGCTGCTTTGCTCAATGCGGCTGCTGTCTATTTCCATTTTGTGGAGTGTATCCTCATAGATGAGGTTTAGTCTGCTGCCACCGTCCATGAGGACTTTGGTGAGCCGAAAGCCGTCCACGATTGGACTGAGGACCAAGGCGGCTGGTGCTCGCACTGCCCTGTATTTTAGTTCATCACCGGCGTTAAAAGTTATAGCCATGTCGTTCCAAGGATTTATTGCTGCAATTTGGCAAACTTCGGCGAGTTCGCGGAGTGCCCTTTTGCGCCTATTGTTTGAAGCAAATGTATTGAAGACCGTTAATACTTTGAGGTTGTTGTCCTCTGGGGTGTTGTTCTGGGGTATTCTTGGTGAGGATATCCTCGCCGCTCTTGGCCACTTGCCGGAGTACCCAACATGCTCTAAGGCTGTGGGTTGGCGTGTTATCCGGTGTTATGTGTATTTTGCATGGCCCGTCGAGCCATCCTTCCAGAACGGTTCCGCGCCCCATAATGGGCTTGTATTTATTTAGTATTGACCGGCGTACACAAGGGTGTGCCCTTTTCGCTGAAACAAGGGGTTGAGTGGGGACCGATGATTCCCAGTAGGCCGCCTGAGTCTTCCAGGCGCTTTCCATTGCGCTGTACTTTTGTACGATAGTTGCCAAGTCAGCAAAGTGTAATATGCGACGACGATTGATGGCGTTAAGGATTCCTTCGTCCGTGCATTTTTTGCAGAACACTAAGATCACATCCTTGTCGCGGCAATCTTTAATCTTGTTTTTGACAAGGAGGAATCTGGCCCAAAAGTGATGGACCGTTTCCTGAGACTGCTGTTGTATGCTCATGAGAGCGCTTATGTTTGGGTGGGTGGGTGGATTTAAATCCGAACACTGGCCCAACATTGGATCCGGAGTCTCAAGATCTTCCGTACATAATAGTTCGGGCCCGAGATATCAACTGATTTTTTAGGCTTGCCATCCGATTCTATGTTCAGAGAACAAGATGTGTCTTTCTGCCGGTGGGTGTCTGGCTCTTCGAGATCGGAGATCCGAACATAGTTCGTCCTCAACATGGAGGATGAGTTGTCTTGCTCCTCGACTACCGCTATCTGGTGGGTGATCGGCGGAGTTTTAATCTCTCTCTGGTCGGGTTTAAGCCCAATCCGATCGTAGTCTGTAGCAACTCCCAAGGTGGCGATGCGATCTAGGAGTTTGTTTAAGGATGATAGCTCCGTCGAATCCATCCATTTGGAGTGTTCAGGATGAACACGGAGGCGATTTTCAATGACTCGAGAGGTCATCGTCGGCTTAAGGGCCGGATAGGCGGTCATGACGAAGCCGCCCAGCCGGAGGGTTTGGCCTGGGGCCAGGGTTCCTCCGGAGGTGATATTTTCCTTGACGACAAGGCGAGCCATCAACCCTTTTGGCGACGACACAGCGGAATTCTCAATGAAAGCACCAATGTCGGTGTCAAAACTGGCGGATCTCGGGTAGGGGGTCCCGAACTGTGCGTCTAGGATCGATGGTAATAGGAGACAGGGGACACAATGTTTACCCAGGTTCGGGCCCTCCCTATGGAGATAATACCCTACTTCCTGCTTGATTGATCTTGATAAATATGAGTATTACAAGAGTTGATCTACCATGAGATCGTAATGGCTAAATCCTAGAAGTCTAGCCTGTATGACTATGGTAATGAGTATCCTAATCTGGACTAAGCCCTCCGGTTTATATAGACACCGGAGGGATCTAGGGTTACATAAGGCCGGTTACAGAGAAAGGAAATCTTCATATATGATCGCCAAGCTTGCCTTCCACGCCAAGGATAGTCCCATACGGACATGGGTGAGAGTCCTCGGTCTTCGTATCTTCACAGCCCATCAGTCCGGCCCATAGCTAACAGGCCGGACGCCCGAGGACCCCTTAGTCCAGGACTCCCTCAACGGCAGTCGTCCCCATTGCGGGAGGTCACTCATCGGGTTCTAGTGTGTTGCTCTACAGTCCCCGCGTCCCGGAGGAGGAAGGAGTCTGGTGGCCGCCGCAACCCTGCCCCGAGGGCACTGAAGAAGTGGAAGTGGATCACCGCGGATCAGTAAGCGCCCGGACTTCCTTGATCCTTGCACATTATGTTTCTCTGACTCTTGTTCCTCAGGTTCCCCTCTAACGAAGGAACGGGCGTGCCTCAGGAGCCACCTCTGGAGGGTGCCGGTCCCGTGGTGATCACACGCCTCGCGAGACGCGCGGCTGTGTGTCATGGCAGAACACGATCACATATGGGGCCATCAACCCTTTTGTGGTTCGGCAAGGGGGAGGGGCACGTTGCACAAAGAGAGTACACCATAGAGCAGCACGACAATGGTGATGCAGGTGGTTTTTCCCTAGGTTTAGGCCGTTGTGAAGTGTAAAACCCTACTCCTGCTTTGGTGGATTGGATGGGGGACTATAATGAACACGCGACGCTCGAGCCCAGCAAATTCTCCTCGGGGAGAGCAACTGCGCGCGTAAGAGTGTACAAGGGTCCGAATCCTATTTTAGATCTCCTTGGCCCTCCTTTTATAGGCTAAGGGGTTACCACAATGGCAAATCAGTCATTATACACTGATTAGATAGCCAACAGTGCTATCATACCAAACACTGGCAGTTAGGACAAAGTGCATTAAATGCACTACTAGGTGTCATGCTGAGGATGAAGCCCGACAAGCCTGCCGCGTCGCTCAACCCGCCTCTTGTTTGTCTGCATGACACGCCTCTGGACAGGTGTCATACAGGGTGAATCTTCTGTCCAAATGGATGCCATGTGCAAAATGATAGCCACTTAATTACTTGGAGGCTCGACACTGCACTGATAAGTGACTTGTGTCGCTGTGCGGTGGAGTCTTGGCGAGGTATCTTGCCCTTGGCGACCAGGCAAGCCTGTCGGGGAAATCTTGGGACTAGTCTTTGGTGAAGCCTCGACCTGACCAGGCTCCCCTGCCTGGCAAGGGAGGTTTTTCCTTAGTAATATATTGTTCCTTTGTCTTGTCTTGGTCTTCTTGATCTTCCCTTTGATTTCTCAAAGAGCCATCTCTTCAGCTTGGTCTTGTCTTGTTGTTGCAACCTTGCCCTTAGGAATGTGTACAGTCCGGGCAACACACGCCAAGGTTTGTTGCACCGACAGGAGCCCCCGGGCTTGGCCAGAACATACTGCTGAGCATCGTTGCGGTACGCCCCATCAGGTACACAGGCACGAGGCTTGTGGTAGCTTATTTCTTGATATTTTCCTTGCTTCTTCATTAACCTGTGCTTGAGTCAGTGTCCGATTTTTACGTGCGTCGTGCGAGACGTTATGGGGAATGTTTAAGCCATGATCTGTGGGCTACCCATGTCCCACATTCACGGGGAGATAACTGCCATTCCACTAGCTTCTCCGCTCCAGGCGTTTCCGCAATGTATGCTGCATGCACCGCGCAGGGTTGGTGGTGGACGCGGAGGGCGCGGAAATGAGTATCATGGAAGAAATCCAGGCACCATGGATTGGTGCAGGGGGTCGGTCTTGATTCCGTGTGCTGTTGGTGGCACAGAAGAGTCAGATTGGCGAAGCGGGGCGGTTGCCCCTCGAGTTAGGAGCCAGCCCCGGCCCTTTTTGCCTATAAAAGGGGGCGTGGGCGTGGAGTATGCTCACACCCACCTCCTTCTTTTCCCTTCTGATTTCTTCTCTCCAGCATGGCAAGGGGGAGAGGTCGTGGTGGCACTCCAGTAGCGGCTATGAGGGTTTCCATTCGACAACGTCTTCCTCCACCTGTTGAGGATGCGGGGGTGGATCCGGGCGTGAGAGAAGGTGGTAGAGGACAAGGACGCGGCCGTCGTGGTGCTTGGGAACAAGGAGGGAGGGGCGGTGTCTTGATCGATCCCCCTCCAGTTACCCTGGGTCCAAACGAAGGCCACATTGGTGACCAGCCACTTGAGTTCATCGTCAAGCTGCGTAGCCCCCCACGCAGTTGACTTCGGCTTCCACCTCCATTCGCGAGGGTGATGGAGGTTGAACAACCACTGGGTCTAAGGCTGCGCATGAGGGGTTGCTGTAATGGCAGCATGCGGGCAAACGTGGAGTTCCTTGCATCTCATGTCATGCTTCTCCGGCATGGCTGGAAGACCTTCCCTTGTGCCCATAGCTTGGCGGTGGGGCACGTTCTTAATTTCAAGCTAATGGACGCCACCTTGCTCTCCGTCAAGGTCTTCGGGCATTTGGGTGCTGAGGGTGTTGTGCGGAGAGCTCGACCGACGATGGAAGCTCCTCCTCGAGCGATAGTGACGAGGAGGACAGTGACGGCGATGACGGCGGAGCTGGTGGGGAGGACGACAGCTCCGACTCCGGCTGAACACCAGCCGCACTGTCACCGTCAGCCGGCAGCACCACCATCTGCACCTGCATCTCTTCCCTGGCAAGGCAATTTGCCGCGGTGTTAAGTGCGGGTGGTGTCTCCGCTTCCTCCAGCAGTCTTCCAGCTAGACCCTGGCAGGCTTCCTCACGGACTCCTGCTTCGTCCTTACTGCTGGTGTCCATGCTGCCATTCCCTGCTGGCCCTCGTGGTGGTGACCAGGGAATCGCCTAGCCTCTCTCGCCACCTATCATCTGTGTTTGCACCCTCCTGATCTTGTCAGGCTCTGTCCCAAGGGGCCTGACGGGGTCAGGCTGGGCTTCTGCCCAGGCGCTCCTTTTGCCCTCTTCACCTTCCATTGTAGCTCCTAGGAGGAAAGGGACAAGAAAGGGCTTACATGGCACTTATCTTTTTTCACTCTAAAATATGTAGGCGCTTGCCAAATTTTAGTCTTAGATATGTAATCTAATTTATCCATGTTTCTGCTCTGTAAGATCTGTACTTGCTTATCTGCATATTAATGAAAAAGATAAGCCTTGCCGGGTACTTGTGCATGTATCCTATCCATGGAGAGGACAAACGCCTCTATACTCTCTAGTAAACAAGTTTACTCGGCAAGCTATCTTCCCAGTGCCTTCCATTGTTGCCATGGGGCCTGGCCTGCCGGGCTTAAAAGTATGGAAAGGAACCGACTCTTTGTCAACCTTTTTCTGTCAAATGCTACTACAACCTTCCTGACCGAAGCAACATTCGGGTCAAAGGATGGGAGCACAAATGCTTTGAACGTGACAAGGTTTCTCTATGCACAAGTTTTCTTCTTACAAAGACATGTATGGATAAAAAGAAAACTTATCTGTTTGGCTCGTAGAGGATCGACATGTAAGCTTGCTTTCCGTCGCTTCCTCCCAAGATCGGATCCGCGGCAAGAGTAATGTAGTTAGTGCAGGGGGAAAACATAGTATCATATGACCTCATCTAAATGATAATGGTATGTTTATGCTAAGCTAATCATGCATGCATGTTGTTTTTAGGGCGCCAGCACTTCGTTTTTTATCTGCAGCTCAGGGACTATGCCTGGCTTTGTACAAAGGGTTACATGTGACGTCGGCAAGGCTTGTAGAAAAGGGTGGTTGCCGGGGCAGGGCCCGGCAGCCGCGCCTTATGGGTAGAACTTGCGAAGATACTCAATATTCCATGAGTTTTGCATTTTGATGCCATCTTCGGTCTCCAGATGGACTGTGCCAGTTCTGGTGACTCATACTACCCGGTATGGGCCTTCCCACTTTGGCGTCAACTTCTTGGAACCCTTGGCAGACTGAACACGCCTAAGGACAAGGTCACCTTCCTCAAGGCTCCGGGCACGGACCATGCGGCTGTGATAGCGACGAAGGGCTTGTTGGTATTGTGCAACATGTACAACATCCCGGAGACGGTTCTCCTCAAGGAGCACGGCGTCGTCACGCCAGTGCTGCACTTGCGCTACTTCATTGTAGAAAAATACTCGAGGTGACCCATATATGAGTTCTGTGGGGAGCACTGCTTCTGCCGCATAGACTAGGTAGAAGGCATTCTGGTCGGTAGCTCAATTTGGTGTCGTACAGAGGGACCAAAGAACCACCGGCAGCTCGTCGATCCATCATCTGCCACACTTTTGCAGCCTATCAAATGTTCTTGTCTTGAGTCCTCGCATCACTTCAGCGTTCGCCCTCCCACCTTGTCCATTGATTCTGGGATGGGCAACAGAGGCAAATGAGACCTTGCTTCCGAGGGCTTGAACGCATTGCATGAAGGTGCGGCTTGTGAATTGGGTGCCATTGTCAGTGATGACTCTGGCGGGTACTCCGAAACGGCACACCAATCCCTTCAAGAACTTGATAGTTGATTCTGTTGTCACCTTCCTCATGGGCTCCACTTCCGGCCACTTTGTAAACTTGTCGATTGCAACGTACAAGAATTCAAAGCCCCCGGTAGCACGGGGGAAGGGGCCCAGGATGTCGAGCCCCCAGACCAAAAATGGCCATGATAAAGGGATCGTCTGGAGAGCTTCAGCATGTTGATGGATGTTCTTGGAGTGGAACTGGCAGGCTTCACATCTGGTGAGTAGCTCGGTTGCATCTTGGAGGGTCGTGGGCTAGTAGAAACCTTGTCGGAAAACCTTTCCAACCAAGGCTCTTGATCCAATGTGAGAGCCACACGTGCCTTTGTGTATCTCTGCCAATAGTTCCTTCCCCTCTTCCTGGCAAATGCACTTCAATTTCACACTGTTGGGCCTCCTACTGTATAACGTGTCATCGACAAACTGATACATGCTGGCCCTCCAGGCTACTCTTTCGTCTTCTTCTTGCTCTTTGAGAAGTTCTCCAGTTTTGAGGTAATGGACGATGTGATGTGCCCAGGTTGGAGCTTGTGGCTCGACAACTAGGGCCAATGGCATCTCCTCACTTGTGGGACCGCTTGCCTCGACCATGAAGACTTGTGGTCCTACGGAAGAGTGCGGCTCGCCAAGCGAGGTGGACTTGTTCCCGGCAGCCCCCTTACCAGGGACCTCTGACGGTTCTGCCGGTAAGGGCTTTCCGGAGTCCAGCTTCCTCCTCTTCCTAGCCACTCCTAATGGAGATACCGATGGCTGAGATAGATGGAGGAAAGAGGTCCCTAGTTCCACAGGGAGCTTTTGTGCGGCACACTTTGATAGATAATCAGCAGTGTTGTTTTCTGCATGTGGCAAGTGCTCAGTTTGCAACCCATCAAAGTGCTCCTCCAACTTCCTCTGCTCTTCAATGTATGCCTCCATTAACGAGCTCTGATAATCCTAGTTGACTTGCCTCACCACAAGTTGTGAATCTCCATGGATGACCAACTTCTTAATCCCCAATTCTATCGCAATCTTGAGCCCGACAAGGAGCCCTTCATATTCAGTACTGTTGTTTGTAGCATCCTTCAGGGGAAAGTGCATTTGGACCACATACTTCAGGTGCTCTCCGGTGGGTGCGATGAAGAGCACGCCAGCCCCTGCACGCTGCAGTGAGAAAGCACCATCAAGGTACATGATCCAATCTTGGGGCACTTCCTTGCTGGGGATAACTGTCTCCAGTGTTTCTTCATCTGGGGTAGGTGTCCACTCTGCAATAAACTCCGCTAGTGCTCTGCTCTGAATGGTCGAGGTGCTTTCGTACTTCAGTCCAAAGCTTGATAACTCCATTGCCCATTCAACTATCCTGCCGGTGGCTTCAGGGTTCCTCAATATGTGTTGTAGAGGGAAACGGGTCACAACTGTGATCTCGTGGGCTTGCAAGTAGTTGCGCAACTTCCTCGAGGCCATGAAGAGGCCGAAGATTAGTTTTTGCACCCCATAATACCTTGATCTAGCCCCCTGCAATAAAGAGCTTACAAAGTAGACTGGTCTCTGCACCATCTTGTTCTTTGCAGTGGTCTAGGGATTGCCTTCACTACTCTGCTCTTCCTTCTCTTGATCTGCACTCAATCCTGCTATGACTGGTTCACTTCCTTCTCTGGGGAGGATAGTAGCTGCAGCTGCTCCTTCTTCCACTTCCTGATGTGTCACCAGTGCTGCACTACCCACTTGATTGGTTGCTGCAGATATAGCAGCAACGCTCTTGTGGTTTAGGCGCGACCAAGGTGGGAACAGAGTAAAGGTAAGCTTTTAAGTCCTACAACGCGGCTTCTGCCTCTGGGGTCCACTTCATGGGCCCTGCCTTCTTCAAAAATTTGAAGAACAGTAGAGCAGGCTTGGCAGACTTGGAGATGGACCTACTCAGCGCGATGTGACGCCCGGATAGTTAGGTTACAGTAATCCCGCGTTAACGATGCCACGTCACCTCGGTTACTGTAGATGATCTTGCATTAGTTCGAAACGGATTCAATTTCAAGATTCAGATTAAAGTTAAGACAATTAAAGTTTTCAAAAGTGAAAACTAAAATGTTCGGTATGCGGCAAATAATCCATACATTACTTTGATGAAGAAACCACATTTTTATAAAATAATTAAATGCTCTAAGATAAGTAAAATAGTAGTTGAAACAATTATTTGAATGTCTCTTAAATGATTAAATTATTGCAAACCACTTTTATATTCAAAAATAATTGTGGCAGAGGTATAACTACTGTTACTAATTTAAGTGTTAGTAGATTTTGTAAACCTAGATTTGAAAAGAAAAGAAACTAAGCTAAAATAGAAAAATAAATAAAAGAAAAGAAGAACAATTCAAAATTAAAGTAACAGAAAAGGGACCCCCTGGCCAACTGGGCCGAACGGCCCAGCCGGCCAGCCCATTAGCCCAACCGGCCCCCTCACACTCCACCTTATTCCCCCTGGACAGCCAAACCCTAGCGGTTCGACCGCACACTCCCCCCCCTCCTGATTCACTCGCTACGTTTGCCCCTCCCCCGATCCAGATCGAGGGGCAGAGACACCGGCGAAGGCCGCCTCAGCCTGACTCCGGCGCCCACCCCAAGGCCAAGACTCGCCTGCACGTGGTCGCCTCCTCCCCGAAGCCCAGAACGCCACCGCCATGGCCACCTCGTCGTCCTCCTCAACACCTCGCCGGAGCTGCCGCGCCGCTGCACCTCGTCACCACGTCACTGTCGTCACCGTGTCCTCCCCACGCCCCACTGCTTTGACCCTATGCTCCCACGGTGAGGCCTCGTCCTCCCCTGTCCCCGCGCCATCCGCACCTCCCTCGATGCGGCACAGTGCGCACGCGCACTGATGTCTACTACACAACCTTCTTCTTGTAGACGTTGTTGGGCCTGCAAGTGCACAGGTTTGTAGGACTAGCAAATTTCCCTCAAGTGGATGACCTAAGGTTTATCAATCCGTGGGAGGAATAGGATGAAGATGGTCTCTCTCAAACAACCCTGCAACCAAATAACAAAGAGTCTCTTGTGTCCCAACACACCCAATACAATCAGAAATTGTATAGGTGCGATGGTTCGCGAAGGCATGGTGATACAAGTGCAATATGGATGGTAGATAAAGGTATTTGTAATCTGAAATTATAAAAACAGCAAGGTAACTAAAGATAAAAGTGAGCGTAAACGGTATTGCAATGCTAGGAAACAAGGCCTAGGGTTCATACTTTCACTAGTGCAAGTTCTCTCGACAATAATAACATAGGTAGATCATATAACAATCCCTCAACATGCAACAAAGAGTCACTCCAAAGCCACTAATAGCGGAGAACAAACGTAGAGATTATGGTGGGGTACGAAACCACCTCACAGTTATTCTTTCGGATCGATCTATTAAAGAGTTCGTACTAGAATAACACCTTAAGACACAAATCAACCAAAACCCTAATGTCACCTAGATACTCCATTGTCACCTCAAGTATCCGTGGGCATGATTATATGATATGCATCACACAATCTCAGATTCATCCAGCCAACACAAAGTACTTCAAAGAGTGCCCCAAAGTTCCTACCGGAGAGTCAAGAAAACGTGTGCCAACCCCTATGCATATGTTCATGGGCGGAACCCGCAAGTTAGTCACCGAAACATACATCAAGTGGCACGTGATATCCCATTGTCACCACAGATAAACACGGCAATACATACATCAAGTGTTCTCAAATCAAAGACTCAATCCGATAAGACAACTTCAAAGGGGAAACTCAATTCATCACAAGAGAGTAGAGGGGGAGAAACATCATAAGATCCAACTATAATAGCAAAGCTCGCGATACATAAAGATCGTGCCATAGAGAGAACACGAGAGAGAGAGAGATCAAACACATAGCTATTGGTACATACCCTCAGCCCCGAGGGTGAACTACTCCCTCCTCGTCATGGAGAGCACCGGGAGGATGGACTCCCCCTCCGGCAGGGTGCCGGAACGGGCTCCCGAGAGTTTTTTGGTGGCTACAGAGGCTTGCAGCGGCGGAACTCCCGATCTGTCTTGATATTCGATGTTTTTAGGGTACGTAGGCTTATATAGGCGAAAGAAGTCGGTCGAGAGGTGCTCGAGGGGCCCACAAGACAGGGGGGCTCCTATCTCGTGGCTGCCTCGAGGATCTTCTAACGTGAACTCCAAGTCTCCAGGATCATATTCTTCCAAAAAATCATGCTATCGAAGGTTTCATTCCGTTTGGACTCCGTTTGATATTCCTTTTCCTCCAAATACTGAAACAAGCAATAAAACATCAATATGGGCTAGGCCTCCGGTTAATAGGTTAGTCCCAAAAGTAATATAAAAGTGTATAATAAAGCCCATAATCATTCAAAACAGGTAATATAATAGCATGGAACAATAAAAAATTATAGATACGTTGGATACGTATCAAGCATCCCTAAGCTTAAGTCCTGCTCGTCCTCGAGTAGGTAAATGATAAAAACAGAATTTTTGATGTGGAATGCTACCTAGCATGGTTTGCAAAGTAATTTTCTTTATTGTGGCATGAATGCTCAGATCCAAATGATTCAAAATAAAAGTTCATATTGATAACAGAAATAGTAACACTTCAACCATACTAATCAAAGTAATCATGTCTTCTCAAAATAGCATGGCAAAAGAAAGTTCATCCCTACATAATCATATAGTTAGGCTATGCTTCATTTTCGTCACACAAAGATGTTCCCAACTTCTATACCCCGATGACAAGCCAAGCAATTGTTTCATACTTAAATAATCTCAAACTTTTTCAACCTTCACGCAATACATGAGCGTGAGCCATGGATATAGCACTATGGGTGGAATAGAATATGATGATGGGGATTGTGTGGAGAAGACAAAAAAGGAGAAAGTCTCACATTGACGAGGATAATTAACGTGCTATAGAGATGCCCATCAATTGATGTCAACATGAGGAGTAGGGATTGCCATGCAACGGATGCACTAGAGCTAAAAATGAATGCTCAACAAAAGAAAACTAGTGGGTGTGCATCCAACTTGCTTGCTCACGAAGGCCTAGGGCATTTGAGTAAGCCCATCGTAGGAATATACAAGCCAAGTTCTATAATGAAAAATTCCCACTAGTATATGAAAGTGACAACATATGAGACTCACTATATGAAAGACATGGTGCTACTTTGAAGCACATGTGTGGAAAAAGATATAGTAGCATTGCCCCTTTTTTTCTTTTTTTTTCTTTGGGCCTTCTTTTTTCTTTTTGGCCTTTCTTCTTTTTTTCTTTTTCTTTTTTTCTTTTTGCGCAATGCTCTAATAATGATGATCATCACACTTTCATTGATTACAACATATGAATTACAACTCAAAACTAGAACAAAATATGACTCTATATGAATGCCTCCCGTGATGTATCGGGATGGTGCAATGAATCAAGAGTGACATGTATGAAAAATAATGCATGGTGGCTTTGCCACAAATACGATGTCAACTACATGATCATGCAATGGCAATATGACAAAAGTAATGTATGTCATAATGATGATAAACGGAATGGTGCAAAGTTGCATGGCAATATATCTCGGAATGGCTATGGAAATGCTATAAATAGGTAGGTATGGTGGCTGTTTTGAGGAAGATATAATGAGGCTTATGTGTGATAGAGCGTATCATATCACGGGGTTTGGATTCACCGGCGAAGTTTGCACCAACTCTCAAGGTGAGAAAGGGCAACGCACGGTACCGACGAGGCTAGCAATGGCGGAAAGGTAAAAGTGCGTATAATCCATGGACTCAACATTAGTCAAAAGAACTCATATACTTATTGCAAAAATTTAGAAGTCATCAAAAATCAAGCACTACGCACATGCTCCTTGGGGGATAGATTGGTAGGAAAAGACCATCGCTCGTCCCGGACCGCCACTCATAAGGATGCACAAGCCAGGTACACTTCATATTTCAAATTTGTTACACAACTTTAACCATACGTGCATGCTACGGGACTTGCTAACTTCAACACAAGCATTCTTTAAATTCATAATCACCCAACTAGCATGACTTTAATATCACTACCTCCATATCTCAAAACGATTATCAAGTATCAAATTGATCATAGCATCCAGTTCACCTCCTATGAAAGTTTTCGTTCAAATTACCATGCTATTTAAGACTCTCAAAATAATATAAGTGAAGCATTAGAGTTCATTAATTTCTACAAAATAAAACCACCGCCGTGCTCTAAAAAAATATAAGTGAAGCACTAGAGCAAATGACAAACTACTCCAACAAGATATAAGTCAAGATCAATGAGTAGCTAAATAATTATGCAACTATATGAAGACACTCTCTCATTAAAGTATTTCAGATCTTGGTATTCTAATAAAGCAGCAAGCAAAACAAAATAAAATGACATTGCAAGGATAGCACAACTCATGTGAAGAAGCAAGAACTTAGGCTCAACCGATACTAACCGATAGTTGTTGAAGAAGAAAGGTGGGATGCCTACTGGGCATCCCCAAGCTTAGATGCTTGAGACTTCTTGAAATATTATCTTGGGGTGCCTTGGGCATCCCCAAGCTTGAACTTTTGTGTCTCCTTAATTCCTCTCATACCATGGTTTCTTCTTTTTATCAAAAGCTTCATCCACACCAAACTCAACAAGAACTCGTGAGATAGGTTAGTATAAACCAATGCAAAACCTTATCATTTTCTACTGTAAAAAATCACTAAGATTATTATTCAACATTTCATACTAAATGTCTCTGCATATTTAATACTCCTATCCTCAAATAGAATCATTAAACAAGCAAACATAACAGAAATCTGCCAAAACAGTACAGTCTGTAAAGAATGCAAGAGTATCAATACTTACCTAACTCCAAAAATTATGAAATAAAATTCCCACTGTAGTAAATTTATCTGAGCTCATTATGCAAAACGTTTCAACATTATATCATGCTCTGAATTTTCTGGGGAATTTTTGCAACAGCGGTAAACTTTCTGTTTTCAAACAGCAACATGTATACTGGCAATATAAGCATGGCAAAGGCTATCCTTGACTTTTTTATTGAAACTAAATATGCAAAACATTATTCTAAATAACATAAAGAAAAAACTAACAAAATCAAATGACGCTCCAAGAAAAACACATATCATGTGGCGAATAAAAATATAGCTGCAAGTAAAGTTACCGATGAACGAAGACGAAGGAGGGGATGCCATCCGCGGCATCCCCAAGCTTAGGCTCTTAGTTGTCCTTGAATATTACCTTGGGGTGCCTTGGGCATACCCAAGCTTAGGCTCTTACCACTCCTTATTCCATAGTCCATCGAATCTTTACCCAAAACTTGAAAACTTCACAACACAAAACTTAACAAAAACTTCGTAAGCTCCGTTAGCGAAAGAAAACAAAACACCACTTCAAGGTACTGTAATGAACTCATTATTTATTTATATTGGTGTTAAACCTAATGTATTCCAACTTCTATATGGTTTATAAACTATTTTACTAGCCATAGAGTCATCAAAATAAGCAAACAACACACGAAAAACAGAATCTGTCAAAAACAGAACAGTCTGTAGTAATCTGTAACTAACGAAAACTTATGGAACTCCAAAAATTCTAAAATAAATTGGTGGACCTGAGTAATTTGTCTAGTAATCATCTGAAAAAAGAATCAATGAAATAGCACTCTCCAGTAAAAAGTTGAAGCTAATCCCGTGAGCGCTAAAGTTTCTGTTTTTTACAGCATGATCATAAAGACTTCACCCAAGTCTTCCCAAAGGTTCTACTTGGCACAAACACTAATTAAAACATAAAACCACATCTAAACAGAATATAGATGGATTATTTATTACAAAACATAACCAAAAATCAAGAAACTAAAATAAAATTGGGTTGCCTCCCAACAAGCGCTATCGTTTAAAGCCCCTAGCTAGGCATGATGATTTCAATGATGCTCACATAAGAGATAAGAATTTAAACATAAAGAGAGCATCATGAAGAATATGACTAGCACATTTAATTCTAACCCACTTCCTATGCATAGGGATTTTGTGAGCAAAGAACTTATGGGAACAATAATCAACAAGCATAGGAAGACAAAACAAGCATAACTTCAAAAATTTAACCACATAGAGAGGAAACTTGATATTATTGCAATTACTACAAGCATATATTACTCCCTCATAATAATTTTCAGTAGCATCATGAATGAATTCAACAATATAACCAGCACCTAAAGCATTCTTTTCATGATCTACAAGCATAGAAAATTTACTACTCTCCACATAAGCAAAATTCTTCTCATTCAAATAGTGGGAGTATCATAAGAGACTTGAACACTAAAAATTGTTTCCACATTAAAAGAGTAATGTTCAGAAAAAGGGTAATCATAATCATGACAATATTTGCAAATATAATCATCACTACTTTTTATAGCATAAGTTTCATCACAATAATCATCATAAGTAGCAACTTCGTTCTCATCATAATCGATTGAAACCTCTCCCAAGATAGTGGAATCACTAAATAAAGTTGACACTCTTACAAATCCACTTTCATATTCATCACAATAATATTCAACATCCTCCAAAATAGTGGGATCATTACTTCCTAAAGTTGACACTCTTCCAAAACCACTTTCATCAATATAATCATCATAAATAGGAGGCATGCTTTCATCATAATAAATTTGCTCATCAAAACTTGGGGGACAAAAAATATCATCTTCATCAAACATAGCTTCCCCAAGCTTGTGGCTTTGCATATCATTAGCATGATGGATATTCAAGGAATTCATAGTAACAACATTGCAATCATGCTCATCATTCACATATTTCATGCCAAGCATTCTACGTAATTCTTCTTCTAGCACTTGAGCACAATTTTCCTTTTCATCATACTCACGAAAGATATTAAAAAGGCGAAGCGTATGAGACAAACTTAACTCCATTTTTTGTAGTTTTCTTTTATAAACTAAACTAGTGATAAAACAAGAAACAAAAAGATTCGATTGCAAGATCTAAAGATATACCTTCAAGAACTCACCTCCCCAGCAACGGCGCCAGAAAAGAGCTTAGTTGACGGCGTGTGAGTGAGTGCTGCTTACCTAGCCTCCCCGGCAACGGCGCCAGAAAAGAGCTTGATGTCTACTACACAACCTTCTTCTTATAGACGTTGTTGGGCCTGCAAGTGCACAGGTTTGTAGGATAGTAGCAAATTTCCCTCAAGTGGATGACCTAAGGTTTATCAATCCGTGGGAGGCGAGGGATGAAGATGGTCTCTCTCAAACAACCCTGCAACCAAATAACAAAGAGTCTCTTGTGTCCCCAACACACCCAATATAATGGTAAATTGTATAGGTGCACTAGTTCGGCGAAGACATGGTGATACAAGTGCAATATGGATGGTAGATAAAGGTATTTGTAATCTGAAATTATAAAAACAGCAAGGTAACTAAAGATAAAAGTGAGCGTAAACGGTATTGCAATGCTAGGAAACAAGGCCTAGGATTCATACTTTCACTAGTGCAAGTTCTCTCAACAATAATAACATAGATAGATCATATAACAATCCATCAACATGCAACAAAGAGTCACTCCAAATCCACTAATAGCGTAGAACAAACGTAGAGATTATGGTAGGGTACGAAACCACCTCAAAGTTATTCTTTCAGATCGATCTATTAAAGAGTTCGTACTAGAATAACACCTTAAGACACAAATCAACCAGAACACTAATGTCACCTAGATACTCCATTGTCACCTCAAGTATCCGTGGGCATGATTATACGATATGCATCACACAATCTCAGATTCATCCAACCAACACAAAGTACTTCAAAGAGTGCCCCAAAGTTCCTACCGGAGAGTCAAGAAAACGTGTGCCAACCCCTATGCATAGGTTCATGGGCGGAACCCGCAATTTGGTCAACAAAACATACATCAAGTGGCATGTGATATCCCATTGTCACCACAGATAAACACGTCAAGACATACATCAAGTGTTCTCAAATCAAAGAATCAATCTGATAAGATAACTTCAAAGGGAAACTCAATTCATCACAAGAGAGTAGAGGGGGAGAAACATCATAAGATCCAACTATAATAGCAAAGATCGCGATACATCAAGATCGTGCCATAGAGAGAACACGAGAGCGAGAGATCAAACACATAGCTACTGGTACATACCCTCAGCCCCGAGGGGAACTACTCCCTCCTCGTCATGGAGAGCGCCGGGATGATGAAGATGGCCACCGGTGATGGATTCCCCCTCTGGCAGGGTGCCGGAACGGGCTCCCGAGAGGTTTTTGGTGGCTACAGAGGCTTGCGGCGGTGGAACTCCCGATCTATCTTGATATTCAATGTTTTTAGGGTACGTAGGCTTATATAGGCAAAAGAAGTCGGTCGGGAGGTGCTCCAGGGGCCCACGAGACAGGGGGCGCGCCCTACAGGGGGGCGCCCTCCTATCTCGTGGCCGCCTCGAGGATCTTCTAACGTGAACTCCAAGTCTCCAGGATCATATTCTTCCAAAAAATCACGCTACCGAAGGTTTCATTCCGTTTGGACTCCGTTTGATATTCCTTTTCCTCGAAATACTGAAATAGGCAATAAAACAACAATATGGGCTGGGCCCCCGGTTAATAGGTTAGTCCCAAAAGTAATATAAAAGTGTATAATAAAGCCCATAATCATTCAAAACAGGTAATATAATAGCTTGGAACAATCAAAAATTATAGATATGTTGGAGACGTATCACGCACCACCGTGACGGCCACACCGTCACCCCCCTTGCCGCACCTGACCGTGCCCCGTTGCGAGCTGCAGCAGGTGCTGCTGTGCTGCGGCACTACCGCCACCACCACTGCAGCCCCCACGCTCGCCCACTCGTGCGTGGCCGCGTCCGCTCACGGAGCGCCCCCGCAACTGCCTCACCTTCGCTCTGGCGCACACACGCGCCTGCCCCGTCGCCTAGGGTCCGCCTGATGGGCGCCCGTTGCCCAGCACCAGCTCGGGTGACATCCGCACCCGAGCGCCCGAACCCGATAGGCCCCTATGGGCCTATGGCAAACGCCCCCCCAGAACGTTTATAAAAAACAAAACAAAAGGAATTTTGAAAAATAACAATAATAAATGAAAATGAAAATAACAAATTAATTAATTAACGAATTAATTAAGTTAGTTAACTCTATTTAGTGACCTAATTAATTAGTTAGTTTAATTAAACAGTAATTAGATTAGTTATACCCTAATTAGAATAATCAGAGTATGACAGCTGGGACCCACGCGTCAGTTTGACCCAGCCAACACCCTGTTGACTGATGACGTCATGATGACATCAGCATGCACTATTCTGGATCATGCTGATTTAAAATAATTAGGTAAATTCTAAAAATGATTAAATCTTGTAAAATTAATATAAAATAAACCGTAGCTCGGATGGAAAACTTTGTACATGAAAGTTGCTCAGAACGACGAGACGAATCCGGATACACAGCCCGTTCGTCCGCCACACATCCCTAGCATAGAAAACATGCAAATTTCCCCCTCCGGTTCATTTGTCCGTAAACGCGAAACACCAGGAATACTTTCCCGGATGTTTTCCCCCTTCATCGGTATCACCTACTACCGCGTTTGGGCTCCCCTAGCACCACACATTGTCATGTCATGCACCGTCATGCTTATGTTTGCATTGTATTCATTGTTTCTTCCCCCTCTTCTCTCTGGTAGACTACAAGACCGACGCTGCTGCCGTCCCGTTCGACTACGGTGTTGATGACCCCTCCTTGCAAGAGCAACCAGGCAAGCCCCCCCCCTTGATCACCAGATATCGCCTATTCTTCTATATACTGCTTGCATTAGAGTAGTGTAGCATGTTACTGCTTTCCGTTAATCCTATTCTGCTGCATAGCTTGTCATTGATGCTACAGTTTTTAACCTTACCTGCAATCCTAAATGCTTAGTATAGGATGCTAGTATTCCATCAGTGGCCCTACACTCTTGTCCGTCTGCCATGCTATACTACTGGGCCGTGATCACTTCAAGAGGTGATCACGGGCATATGATATATACTTTATACTGTTACATTACTTATGATCTTGTTAGGAGATGGGGTGAAGGGCAGGTGGCTCCATCCCGGTAGAGGTGGGCCTGGGTTCCCGACGGCCCCCGACTGTTACTTTGTGGCGGAGCGACAGGGCAGGTTGAGACCACCTAGGAGAGAGGTGGGTCTGGCCCTGGTCGGCGTTCGCGGTTACTTCATAATAACACGCTTAACGAGATCTAGGTATTTGATCTGAGTCTGGCAACTGACCTATACGCACTAACCAAATATGGCGGAACAGTTATGGGCAATCAGCGTCGTGGTATCAGCCGAAGCCTTCATGACGTCAGCGACTGAGCGGCGCGCGCCGGATTGGACTGGAACTCCTGCTAGGCTAGGTCTGCTTCCGGCCAGCCTCATAGCGTCTTGTGTGTGCAATGGGCGATGGGCCCAGACCCCTGCGCCATAGGATTTAGACCGGTGTGCTGACCTCTCTGTTGTGCCTAGGTAGGGCTGCAACGTGTTGATCTTCCGAGGCCGGGCATGACCCAGGAAAGTGTGTCCAGCCAAATGGGATCGAGCGTCTTGGGTTATGTGGTGCACCCCTGCAGGGAAGTTTATCTATTCGAATAGTCATGTCCCTCGGTAAAAGGACGACCCGGAGTTGTACCTTGACCTTATGACAACTAGCACCGGATACTTAATAAAACACACCCTTCCACGTGCCAGATACCACCCGGTGATTGCTCTCTCATAGGTCGACGGGGAGAGGATCATTTGGTTAGGATTATGCTATGCGATGATACTTGGTGAACTAACCATCTACTCTCTTCTACATGCTGCAAGATGGAGGCTGCGAGAAGCGTAGTCTTCGATAGGACTAGCTATCCCCCTCTTATTCTGGCATTCTGCAGTTCAGTCCATCGATATAGCCTCTTTACACACATACCCATGCATATGTAGTGTAGATCCTTGCTTGCGAGTACTTTGGATGAGTACTCACGGTTGCTTTTCTCCCTCTTTCCCCTCTTTCCATTTCTTCCTGGTTGTCGCAACCAGATGTTGGAGCCCAGGAGCCAGACGCCACCGTCGACGACGACTCCTTCTACACTGGAGGTGCCTACTACGTGCAGGCTGCTGACGACGACCAGGAGTAGTTTAGGAGGATCCCAGGCAGGAGGCATGCGCCTCTTTCGATCTGTATCCCAGTTTGTGCTAGCCTTCTTATGGCAACTTTTTTAACTTATGTCTATACTCAGATATTGTTGCTTCCGCTGACTCGTCTATGATCGAGCACTTGTATTCGAGCCCTCGAGGCCCCTGGCTTGTATTATGATGCTTGTATGACTTATTTTATTTTTAGAGTTGTGTTGTGATATCTTCATGTGAGTCCCTGATCTTGATCGTACACGTTCATGTGTATGATTAGTGTATGATTGAATCGGGGGCGCCACACGGGACAACACATCTAGTCAAACGCCTCACGTCCTTGACTGTCTTGGGTGCTCGAATTTGCTTGATTGCTCTGATATTGTCGGGGTTGGCCTCTATCCCCCGGTGAGACACAAAGAAGCCAAGTAGCGGGAACGCCAGACACACACTTCTCTGGGTTAAGCTTCAAGTTGATCTTGCGTAGGTTTGCAAAGGTTTCTTCTAAGTCTTGAATGTCTGTTGGTCTGTCCTTGGTCTTGACCACTATGTCATCCATGTAAACTTCAATATTGCTGTGCAGATGAGATTCAAAACCAATTTGCACTGCTCTTGCAAAGGTGGACCCTGAAAGGATCGAGAAGAGGTGTCTAGAGGAGGTAGGATTAGACCCTCAACAAAGAAAAGTAGCAGTTTTTAATTTCTTCAAGTTAAGGTGGAGTTTTAGCACAAGTTTAAACATTCACAATATATTTCAAGCAAGCATGACAAGAGTATATGAGCAGCGGAAAGTGAAGCATGCAATTTGCAAGAAAGTAAAGGGTTGGGATTGGAGTGTGCAAACACAATTGGAGACACGAAGATTTTTTTCCGTGGTTCCGGTAGGTGGTGCTATCGTACATCCACGTTGATGGAGACTTCAACCCACGAAGGGTAACGTTTGCGCGAGTCCACGGAGGGCTCCACCCAGAAGGGTGTGCAAATAAGCAACCTTGTCTATCCCAGCATGGCCGTCGCCCACGAAGAACTTGCCTCACTCTCTCGAAATAGGCTTTCGCCCCGCTATATAGATATAGCAACCACACGATACAACTGATAGTCCGATGCTGGGGCAAACAGCACAAGCAAGCCCAAAAGAAATAACAGAGCAAGAAAAAGAAACTAATGACAACAGAGTCGAATTCGACAAAAACGATGGTGACCCGCAATCACGCGCCACGGGAGAATTTCCACCACGCTCCTAGCACTTCGGACCGCCGTATACCAAGCAACACCTTCAGAAGGAACGCATAGCGATGCCGACGTTGCGGACTGGTCCTAGGGTTTCCCCCGATACACGGAGGGGCGTGTGGAAGAGGTAAGCCCGGCGCCCTTCAGGAAGGACCGGTGGCGCCCGCAGGCGTCACCGCGTTGGTGCCGGCCAAGCCGACAGGGATTTCTCCCATCCACCACACATCCACATCCCCGGCCGCTCCGTCGCACTCCACCAATCTTGCCGCCCACCAACATGCGCCACCACGGTCTTTAGATCACCACCTCCGTCTCACCATGGAAAGAGAAGCGAGACCGACGGATCTCGAGAGGGACAGCCGAACAAGGAGCGGCAAAAACAGCAGCCACGGGGAGGGACAACCTCCACCGCCCTTGGCGGTCACCGGCGGACGCAGCAATAGGAGCACACAGGCCCACGGCCCGGCCGAGCCAAAAAGGACTTCGTGAAGCTCCCGTCACCACGCTGCTAGCGTGCCACCGCTTTCGCAATCCCCGACGAGCCGCACTCTCCGTCTGGCCGGGTTGCCACACACGACCAAGCCGGCGAAGCAAAACCGACGAGGCCGAGAGGAGACAATCGGGAACGGCGATGGCGGCAAAATCGGCAGCCACACGGGAGGGGACGACCTCCACGGCCCATGGCGGTCACCGGCCGGACGCAGCAAGGAGAGCACACCTGGCCCACGGCACGGCCGAGCCAGATAGGGCTTGTGAAGCTCCCATTGCTGCGCTGCAGTGTGCGTGCCTCCGTCTCCGCAACCCCCGACGAGCTCCTCCGTTTCGCTGGTGCCGCCGGGCCAGGCCCGCCCAGAGACCAGATGGGGCCCAAAAGGCCCAGATCTGGCTAGAAGCGCCGCCGCTGTCGCCGCGCCAGCCCACGCCAAGTGGCTGTGCCGCCACCTCCTCACCATCCGGCGCAGCGCCGCCGCCGGAACCACCGTTGCCCGAGGAACACCACCGCACACCCGCGATGGGGAAGGAAGATCACCCGCAGCACCACCGGAGGACCGAAGCCGGCCCCCCGCCACCACCACGGGGCACAGCCACCGCGGGCCAAGCCCCCATCCACCACCGCAGCACCGCAGCGCGCCGCCGGCGGGAGAAGGATCCGCCTCGCCGCCGGACCCTGTGCACGCCCGACGCCACCGCCCAGGGAGGGAGCCCCGCGCCCACCAGCACCAAGACGTGGAGGAGAGATCCCCCGCCGCCAGCCACCGCGAGGGGCTTTGCCCTGGCGGTCCCGGCCAAGCGGAGGGGGAGGAGGAAGGGGAGGGCGCCTCAGCGGATCTCGCCGCCAGCTGGGGGACGCAAGGGGCAAGGGGGATTTTTTTGTTTGTGGAATCTATCGCCCCATGAATAAGCTCCCTAGATTGCCGAACTAGGGTAGAGCGATAAACCTTTTGGTCAACCGATTTGCCATCCTTGGTCAAGTCAAGATGTCCACTAGTAGGCATGGGCGTTATCATACCTTTGCTTTCTTGCATGTTGAACTTCTTGAATAAGTCCTTGGTGTACTTTGTTTGAGAGACAAAGGTGCCCTCCATAGTTTGCTTGATTTGCAAACCAAGAAAGAACTTGAGTTCACACATCATAGACATCTCAAACTTCTTCGACATTAGCTTCCCAAACTTTTCACTAAAATGAGGGTTAGTCTAACCAAATATGATATCATCAACATAAGTTTGGCACACAAATAATTCACCATTAACCCTTTTAGTAAAAAGAGTACAATCAATTTTTCCAATCTCAAAGCCTTTTTCAATAAGGAACTTGGTCAAGCATTTATACCATGCTCTAGGAGCTTGTTTATGACCATAAAGAGCTTTGTGAAGTTTCTAAACATGGTCGGGTTTCTTAGGATTAACAAAGCCGGGAGGTTGTTTAACATAAACTTCCTCCTCAATTTCACCATTCAGAAAAGCACTTTTAATGTCCATTTGGTATAACGTGATATCATGGTGATTAGCATAGGCAAGTAAGATGCGGATGGACTCAAGTCTAGCAACGGGGGCATATGTCTCACCATAGTACATACCTTCGACTTGAGTGTAGCCTTGGCCGACGAGACATGCTTTGTTGCGAACGACTTGTCCATCTTTGTCTTGCTTGTTGAGAAACACCCATTTGGTACCAATGATGTTGTGGTTGTTGTCGGGCTTCTCGACCAATGTCCACACTTGGTTTCTCTCAAAGTTGTGTAGCTCTTCATGCGCGGCATTTATCCAATTCGGATCTTGCAATGCTTCTTCAACCTTCATAGGCTCAATGCTAGAGATGAATGAATAATGTTCACAAAAGTTTGCCAAAATAGTTTTAGAGCGAGTGATTCTCCCAGTTTGGATATCATTGAAGATTTGTTCGACGGGATGGTCTCTTGAGACTCTTGCTCAAACTCGTAAGAGCTTTGCTTGGGTCAGGGTGGAACATCTTCTTCACCATCTTGTTCTTCTTCTTGGCCTTCTTCATTGTTGATGTTGTTGTTCTCTTGTCTAGGTGGAGAAGGAGGTTGATGAGATTCATCTTGGTGTACTTCCCTGTTCTCTTCATCTTGGCATGTCCCACTTGTGGATGCTTCCATGTCAACCCTTGGTTCACCTTGTCGTGAGGTGGAAGCTTCCACTTGGACGGACGAGGTACTCTCCTTCACCTCCGTTGGACGAATCTTGCCAATAGACAAGTCTTGGATTACTTCTGAAGGGTCTTTCTCTCCTACATCAATTGGCAATTGCTCTACTTGCGAGCCATTAGATTCATCCAACTTCACATCTACCGTCTCTTCAACCTTTCGGGTGAAATTGTTGTAGACACGGTAAGTGTGAGAGTTTGAGCCATAACCAAGTAGGAAACCCTCATGAGATTTAGGAGCAAATTTAGAACGATGGTGCTTATCAAGAATATAGCACTTTGAGCCGAATACTCGAAAGTATCCAACTTGGGGTTTGTTACCGGTGAGAAGCTCATATGCCATCTTGCCAAGTAGCTTGTGAAGATACAAGCGATCTGTTGCATGACAAGTTGTCTCAGCCGCTTCCACCCAAAAGTGTTTTGGAGTCTTGTACTCATCAAGCATCGTTCTCGCCATCTCAATAATAGTCCGGTTCTTCCTCTCAACAACTCCATTTTGTTGAGGTGTGTACGTAGCCGAGAACTCGTGCAAAATCCCCTCTTCGTCATGAAAGGTATCCACGTTTGCGTTCTTGAACTCCATTCCATTGTCGCTGCGAACCTTCTTGATCTTCACTTCAAATTGATTTTGGGCATTCCAAGCGAAGTTCTTGATGATCTTTTGGACCTGTGATTTATCATTAAGAAAGAACACCCACATAAATCTTGAAAAATCATCGACTATGACTAGACCAAATGAGTTTCCACCAAGACTTTTGTAGGCATTGGGACCAAAGAGATCCATATGAAGTAGCTCGAGCAGTCTTCTCGTGGTCATGATATTCTTCACGGGGTAGCTTCCTCCAACTTGTTTTCCTGCTTGGCAAGCACTGCACAATCTATCCTTGTCAAATATAACATCTTTTACTCCAAGGATATGATCACCTTTAATAAGCTTATCAAGATTCTGCATGCCCACATGACCTAACCTTCTATGCCACAACCAACCTTTAGAAGATTTAGCAATTAAACAAGTTCTTGGTTGAGCCTTTTTAGTGAAATCAACAATGCAAAGATCACATCTACGTATACTGGTAAATACCATATTGTGGTTATCTCTACGAAACACTTCGCAATCTACTTAAGTGAATAGGACATTGAAGCCAAAATCAGCAAGTCTAGATACAGAAAGTAGATTATAGCCAAGAGATTCAACGAGCATAACATTTTGTATGGAGCTATCATGTGAGATGGCCACCTTACCAAGGCCAACTGAGGGAGTCCTGGATTAGGGGGTGTCCGGATAGCCGAACTATCACCGTTGGCCGGACTCCTGGACTATGAAGATACAAGATTGAAGACTTCGTCCCGTGTCCGGATGGGACTTTCCTTGGCGTGGAAGGCAAGCTTGGCGATACGGATATGTAGATCTCCTACCATTGTAACCGAATCTATGTAACCCTAACCCTATCCGGCGTCTATATAAACCGGAGGGTTTTTAGTCCGTAGGACGAACAACAATCATACCATAGGCTAGCTTCTAGGGTTTAGCCTCTCTGATCTCGTGGTAGATCCACTCTTGTACTACCCATATCATCAATATTAATCAAGCAGGAGTAGGGTTTTACCTCCATCAGGAGGGCCCGAACCTGGGTAAAAACATCGTGTCCCTTGTCTCCTGTTACCATCCGCCTAGACGCACAGTTCGGGACCCCCCACCGTAAGTGCATCTAGTGCCCTTAGTGATTTTGGTGTATTGAAGACTTATAGGTTAAGGAACTAATGCGTTTGTGAGTGTACACAGGTCTATAAGTCTATGAGGAGTTTGATATTTACAGAGAAAGTCGACCCTAAAAATGAAGTTCTTCGATGAAGACTTTGATATTTTGAAGACTTTCTGAAGACTTTGAAAGTGAAGAAATTGGTGTGACCTTGAAGGCTTGGTATTCATTTGAGGAACATGAAGCGTGAATACTTTCGTTTTCGTAGTTTCATTTTCTCTTTCTTTAGTCATAGGAAACGCCGAACTGTTAAAGGGGGTCGAGGAAATACTAAGGAAAAATTTCCATGTGATGCTCAACTCAAAATCCTACACCTACTAATCCCTTCGAGTGAAGCCTTTGGAAAACTCATACAGTTCAGTCTATTTCTTCAAAGGATGTAGATGAAGTTCTTCCGGTCACGAGGAATTTGTTCGACCGAGGAGTTAGGAATTTACCAGTCGGATTGCCTACGGTGAGGAACATGATAGCCCCGAGGAATTTGATATTCAAATTTCCGACCGTTGTTGTCTTCTTGGCGCCACTGTCCCAAAATATCTTATCCACCTAACGGTCATATCATTGAAGGGCATTTATGTCTTATCATGTGAGGCTGCTCCCTAGGCTATAAATAGCCGCCCCCTACAACCACTAGCTGGTTGGCTACTCCGAGAGAACTTGACACTTGTCATTTGAGAGCAACCCATCCTCCGAGGACTTTGAGCGAAAATCATCGAGTGAGGAAAAACCAAAACCAAACCCCTACAAACCCAAAGTGATTGAGCATCATCAAGAGATTGATCCTGCGTGGATCCGACGCTTGTTACCTTTGAAGACTGTGCTTCTTCCAGACGGTTAGGCGTCATGGTCTAGAAGCATCCAAGAGGAATTGTGGATCGCCGAGTGACCAAGTCTGTGAAGGTTTGGAAGTCGCTGAAGACTTACCACAGTGATTGGACGAGGTCTGTGTGACCTTAGTTCAAGGAGAATACGGTGAGGACTTGGTGCCCGAAGCTGCGTGCTCGGCCCGGGTATCCGGACTGTGTGTCCTCGAGTTTAAATACTCACCGCTCCAACTAGACGCATAACCGAGACAGCAGCTTGGAACTGGTCTACCAAATCATTGTCTTCACCAACCTAACTGGTTCTATTTCCTCAACCCTTTCATTTCCTCATTATTGTGTTGAGTGTTTGTTCATATCTGTGTTTGAAGACTTTGATCAAGACTTTCTCAATTTCCTCGGTTCAATTTCTTCACCGCTTTGTCTTCATCTTGTGCTATCCTGTGTTTACGCTTTACGTACTCTTTGATTGTCTTCATTTCATCATGATGACCATGCCCGCATTCTCTTATGCTTACTTCGAGTACTTATTCCGCTGCAAGTAGTTCTTCGCTAAGTAATTTCCTCACCAGCAAATTCCTCAGTGAAGAATTCATAAAAATCGCCTATTCACCCCCCTCTAGTCGATATAACGCACTTTCAATTGGTATCAGAGCAAGGTACTCCCTTGTTCTGTGTGATTTTTGTTTAACCACCTGGAGTTTTAGTTATGTCGAACGCAGGTATGATCAAGGTCTCAGCAGGGTGTCCTACCTTTGATGGGACGGACTACCCCTACTGGAAGAACAAGATGCGAATGCATCTTGAGGCAATTGACAACGATCTATGGTATGTTGTGGAAAATGGTGTTCTCTCAGTCACACCTTCTCTGAATGCTGCCGATGTGAAGAGATTCAGGCAACTCGATTCTCAAGTGAAGAATACCATATGTGGCCATCTGAGCAAAGGACAATATGGAAGAGTGAGTGCTTTGAAACCGCCAAGCTCATCCGGGACAGTGCTGTCCAAAGTAAATGAAGGAGTCTCAACTCAGCGTGACTCTCGAGTTGATGTTCTTCGCAATCTCTTCAATCGCTTCAAAAGACTCGACAACGAAAATGTTCAACCAACCTTCGATCGCCTCACTGACATCTCAAATGAGCTTCAAGCACTTGGCGCCACTGACATCACCGACCATGAGGTGGTGAAGAAATTGTTGAGATCGCTTGATTCCTCATTTGATACTCGCACCGATGATACAAGAGCGTCTTGACTACAAGTCACTTGATCCAAATGATATCCTCGAGAGGC
Source organism: Aegilops bicornis (assembly GCA_021605145.1). Taxonomy (NCBI): domain Eukaryota; kingdom Viridiplantae; phylum Streptophyta; class Magnoliopsida; order Poales; family Poaceae; genus Aegilops; species Aegilops bicornis. The sequence continues at coordinate 304,189,950 of CM038672.1, forward strand.
TAAATACTCATGAGTTCCAACTTCTTTGAAAGAGAGATCTCTATGGTTCTAGCTATGGAAAAACACGTGCCCTCAAGGCCAAGGCTGTGTCTCGAATCTGAGTGTGAAGACTCGGCAAGAGCCTTGGAGATCCTGAAGAATTAGGCCAGAGCTAGCACCGCTGCGTGAAGAAATTCCAAGTTTTCAAGACGTGGTCGCTTTGGAAAATCCTCAAGAAGCAGTGATTCCTCATCCAGTGACTATAAGAGAAGACTTTGTCACAAATGCAAGAAACCTGGTCACTACATCCAAGATTGTCCTCGGTGGGAAAATGAATTAAAGAAGAAGAAACACAAGGTTTACAGTCTGATGACGCGAAGAAGAAGAAGAAATCATCGAAATCTTCATCATCAAAATCCTCAAAGCCTTCTTCTCACAAGAAGAGCAGCTCCAAAAGGCTCGGGCATTCATTGGCAAGGAAATGGACTCTGAAGTTGAATCGAGGAACATGAGGAAGAGGAGGCATCGAAGAATCTGAGTCCGGTGTGGCGAGTCTAGCTCTCGCCATCGCTTTAGATTAGCAAGTCCATCTTCAACTCAAGAAAATGACCTCACCAACAAAGCTGATGAAGATAGTGATGACTACGCTCCCACCTATTGCTTCATGGCAAAGGGTGCCAAGGTACTCAAATATACCTCCTCTGAATCTAGTGAAAATGAATCTGATGAAGATCTAAAGCCCAGTTACTCAAAACTTGCTAAGATTGCTGTAAAACAACAGAGGGCTTTTGAAAAGGTTCAAAACATGCTAGATAAGAGTGATGATATTTTAGGTGAAGAAATGGATCGCACTAAAGCCCTGACTGAAAATCTTCAGAGACTTCAGTCTAGGTTTGACAGCCTTCAAGGTCATCATAACACTCTCTTATCTGATCATGAGAAACTTTCTTATGAATTTCTTCAAAGAAAGCAAGATCTTGAGAAGCTAAGAGTGAATTATGAAGATCTTCGTATGAGCGCGATTCATTACTTGCTCAACAAATCAGCGCTTCTCGTGAAGAATTTGTTCCTCCATGCTTAAAGTGCATTGAACGTGAATCGCTAATTCTTCACCGAATGTTCAAATGCTTCACTGTTACAAATTCTTCACCTGCCTCTGCTATCACTAATTCCTCATCCGAGGACATTGCTAGTATCACCGACGATGCAAGGTCAAGGAATTGTATATGACAGTGCATGTACAAAAGCCTCAAAGGGCATCGACTCTTTGTGATGTGCTTAAAAGCAGATCCTCAACAGAACCCTAGGAAAGAGGGTATTGCCTTTGAGAGGAAACTCAATGCTGATGGAACATATTGGAAGCCCGAAGCGGTATCCCAAAACCTCATGGGTTGTGCAAAGGGACCTCCAGTTGATCCATCTAACTTATCTGGCTTTACATGCGAATCTCCTCATTCTTCTGATGAGTCATTTGACTCCAACTATAAACTGTTCAAAAATCAGAATGGTGAAGTGTTTGCTAGATATGCTGGCACTAACTGCAGGAACGATTCCCCTATGAAGAAAATCTGGGTTCCCAAGAAGTGCCTTGAAAGTCTTCAGGTGAATGTCCTCATGACACCACCTGTGAAGAATAGGAACCCCAGATCAAATTCTTCATACGGACCAAATTCCTCACGTGGATCAAATTCCTCAAAAGGGTCAAAGTCCTCATATAATTATCATCGTGCTAATAACTCTGTTTCGCAGGGTAGAGCTAAGGGCTATGAATATGTGCATTATTCTTCAAACCAATATGTTCATAAGTCCTCGAAGAATTTCTCTGCTTATTCATATGCTTACCCTAACCCCTCTTATGTGAAACGAAATGGATTGGCCTCTATGCCACCATTCTCATATGGTGCTCGCAGAGTGATGAACTCTTTGCCACCCCTTCAGATGTGGGTGGTGAAGAAAAAGAACTAACCTCTTCTGCAGGGTCAGGTCTCCAGACATGTTTTAAACGTCTGAAGAATTTGCTGGGGGCCTGACAAAATGCCTGATAGGACGCAGGCTAATCATGATGAAATGAACTTTCATTTCACACGTCCTCATATCTTGCTTATACATTATAATCGACCGATGAAATTCATCTGATGAACTTGATATCATATTCTTCACTGATGAAGTATATGAGATCGTAAGTTGTACTAATTCATCTGCAGGATGATCAACCCAAAGCCACTGAGTGGGTTCTCGATAGTGGATGTACAAATAACATGACTGGTGACAAGAATCTATTGATGGATGCTCATCTGAAGCATATCATCTTTGCTGACAAAGGCAAAAGTCAGGTATTGCATCTTGGTAAGGTTGCGATCTCTAAGGACATACACATGGACAAAGTCATGCTTGTTGAGTCCTTAGGGTACAACCTCATGTCAGTCTCAATGCTTTGTGATCTTGATATGGTTGTTATCTTTGGCAAGTATCGTTGTGTTGTGATTATGGAAGCTGACAATTCCAAAGTCTTTGAAGGCTTTAGGAGAGGAGACTTGTATATTGTTGATTTCTCTACAGGACCACAACCAGCCGTGTGTCTACTTGCAAAAGCTTCAGAAGGCTGGCTATGGCATCAGCGACTTGGTCACGCAGGCATGAGGAATTTGAACACGCTTGCAAAGAAGAAGCATGTCATTGGCATTGAGAATGTCAAATTCCTCAAGGATCACATGTGTGGAGCCTGTGAAGCTGGAAAAATGACCAAGGCCAAGCATCCAGCGAAGACTATCATGACCACTACTCGTCCCTTCGAATTGCTTCACATGGACCTCTTTGGTCCTAATCATTACTCAGCTGTCACTAATGACACATCTCTATATGGCTTTGTTATTGTTGATGATTACTCTCGTTACACATGGGTACACATTGTTACTTACAAAAATGAAGTGCAGGAAGTCTTCAAACGATTTTCCTCGAGGGCTTCAACTAACTTTGGTGTGAAGATCAGACACATTAGGAGTGACAATGGAACTGAGTTCAAGAATTCCGGTCTTGATGCCTATCTTGATGAACTTGGTATTACTCATGAGTTATTTGCTCCCTATACTCCTCAGTAGAATGGCGTCGTGGAGCGCAAGAACAGAACTCTTGTTGAGATGGCTCGCACTATGCTTGATGAATACAAAACACCCAGTCGTTTTTGGATCGATGCAATTGATACCGTGTGCCACATCATCAACAGAGTATATCTTCACAAATTCTTCAAGAAGACTGCCTATGAACTCCTCACTGACAAGAAACCCAATGTAAGTTATTTCAAAGTCTTGATTGCTAAATGCTGGATTAGAGATCCTCATCACAATTCTAAATTTGCACCAAAAGCACATGAAGGTTTTATGCTTGGTTACGGAAAGGACTCGCACACCTACTGAGTCTTCAACATCGCTCTTCACAAGATTGTTGACCTTTGTAGATGTGCGGTTCGATGAAACTAATGGCTCGCAAAGAGAGCACCTACCTTCGTGTTAGATGAACCAGCACCCGAGGAATCTATCAAGTTCAAGGCAACTGAGGATGTCATTCCTCATCAAGAATCAGCTGAAGAATTCATTCCAAAGACGTGAAGAACGTCGAGTGATGCACTCAAGATAATGTCAAGACAACGGTGCTGAGGAAAATGATCAAATTCCTCGTCGAAAACCCTATCATCCTCGCGTTGCAAAAGAAGTACAAGTTGACAAGATCATCGATGACATTGAAGCGCCAGGTCCTCTCACACGCTCAAAAGCTTCACATTTATCTAACTTTTGTGGGCACTATGCTTTTGTCTCTATCACAGAGCCCACTAAGGTAGATGAAACATTTCTGGAGCCTGAGTGGATTCAGGCCATGCAAGAAGAATTACATCAGTTCGAGCTCAATAATGTCTGGGAACTGGTCAAACGTCCAGATCCTCGCAAACATAATATCATTGGCACAAAGTGGATCTACCGCAGCAAGCAAGATGAAAATGGCCTTGTGGTGAGGAATAAGGCACGACTTGTAGCTCAAGGCTACACACAGGTTGAAGGAATTGATTTCGATGAAACTTTTGCACCTGTTGCTAGACTTGAGTCTATTCGCATATTACTCGCCTATGCTAACCATCACAACATCACTTTATATCAAATGGATGTGAAAAGTGCATTCCTCAATGGTAAGCTTGAGGAAGAAGTATATGTTGCTCAACCCCTGTGTTTTGAAGATCCAAAGAATCCCGATAAAGTCTTCAGACTCAACAAGGCCCTCTATGGTCTCAAACAAGCCCCACGGGCGTGGTATGATACATTGAAGGAATTCTTCGTGAAGAATGGCTTCACACCCGGTTCACTCGACCCTACTCTCTTTACTAAATCATATGATGGTGAACTGTTTGTGTGCCAAATATATGTTGATGATATTATCTTTTCACTGTACTGACCAATGTTATAGTGATGAATTTGCCTATATGATGAGTGAAGAATATCAAATGTCTATGATGGGAGAGTTGAAATTCTTCTTAGGTCTTCAAATTCGTCAACAACACAATGGCATATTCATATCTCGTGAGAAATACCTCAAAGACGTCTGAAGAAATTCGCATGCAAGATTGCAAAGGCGTCAAAATTCCTATGCCCACAAATGGCCATCTATGCCTTGATGAAAATGGTATTGACTTCGATCACAAGGTATACCGCTCCATGATTGGTTCTCTATTGTACTTATGTGCATCTAGGCCAGATATAATGCTTAGTGTTTGCATGTGTGCCCGATTTCAAGCTACACCAAGGAATCACACCATAAGGCCGAGAAGCATATTATTCGATATCTAGCTCACACACCAACACTAGGATTATGGTACCCCAAGGGCTCTACTTTTGATCTCATTGGATATTCTCGACTCGACTATGCTTTGGTGATCGTGTGGACCGCAAGTCAACATCTGGTACTTGTCATTTCCTCGGACGATCTTTGGTATGTTGGTCCTCGAAGAAACAGAATCATGTATCACCGCTTCATCGGAAGCTGAATACATTGCTGCTGGCTCGTGTTGTGCTCAATTGCTGTGGATGAAGCAAACTCTCAAGGACTACGGCATCAACATGAAGAATGTGCCTCTCTCTTTGTGACAATGAGAGTTCCATCAAGATTGCTCACAACCCGATTCAGCACTCGAAGACAAAGCACATTCAAATTCGTCATCATTTTCTTCGTGATCATGTGTTGAAGGCGACATCTCCATCGAAAGCATGTGAAGACTGAAGAACAGCTAGCCGATATCTTCACTAAGCCCTTGGATGAGAAGAGATTTAGCAAGTTGCGGTGTGAGCTAAATATCTTAGAATCTTCGAGCGTTCTTTGAAAAGGACACACATCCCCGACACTTATGCAAAATTGATGACTTAGATGTGCAACACATGAAGAAACGTTTTTCTTCAATCAATGAAGAATAACACTCTAAGTGTGAAGAAATTAATGAAGAATTTGATTCTCGTAACCCCTCGACAATTGTAATGCGATGTCTGAAATCGTCATTCTTATACGGTGGGTCACGCCACCACCAAAGTTGAAAATCTTCAATTTGAGTTTTACCTCACTTTTTGAAATTCTTCAGTTTTTCAAATTCTTCAACTTTGCAAATCTTCACTGTTTCCGTCGTTTTTCTTCATTGGCAATACATATATATATATATGGGTTTATGTCCTCTACAGCATTCACTTATGGCTATTTCTTCAAGTCGCTTTTTCGCTAAGTGAATGTGATCGGACCCTTCCCCTCTATGCTATACTCAACCCAATCTATTCACAAATTCTTCATGTGCGTTCTATTTGAAACTTCGTTCAAAATCTTCACCGTGTCCTTGTCAATTTGAAGAAATTGCGAACGAAACTTTAAAACTGATCTTATCCAAACTTTTGGTTTTGCCGCTCAAACCGTTCCGCATCCCACGATGCATTATTTTACTTACCCACGAACGTACACGATCTCCACTACACTGTACGTGGGTGACACATGTCGTGAGAAGGAGAATGGTCAGGGGCACGTTCGTCCTAAATCTTGAGCGAACAGTTTTCACCGCCTATAAATACCCTCTCTCCATCCTCACTTCTTTTACTCCGCTCGACCTCTCTCTCCCGCCGAGCTCCTCAACCCCTAAGCGCCGCCGCTTCTCCATCATCGCCGGTGAGGAAGAGCTTGCTGCCTCGACCTAAATCGCCGACGTACTCGCGCCGATTGCGGAAATCCTCACTCACCGGCCGTAGCTGTCTTCCTCCGCCAAGTTAGAGGCGTGGAAGATCTGAATGCAGAGCTTCACATCTACAACACCAGTTAAATCGTGTTCTTCATTTAGGGTAATTAAAAGTTACTTTTACAGCCCTCATTGATCCAAATTTTACACTACAAAATCTTCAAAGGTGTTTTATTCTTCAAATCCTCACACACAAACACCTCACTAGTTATATGCTCTTGATTCGCTTCTCTAAGCAATCATTTTTTCAAGATTCCTCAATTGTGTGGATCCTCGATCTGTACAACTCGAACCTAAGACAAAGAATGCTTAGTGAAATTCTTCAAGGCTCATCTGGTCAAAATCCTCAAAACTTGTTCTTTTGAAAAACCTTACGAGAACGCATATGACCTCTCCAAATTCCTCGCAACTATACTCTGTTCACGGTACTCATGTCCATTCTTTGAATCACTAGGTTCTCATCAACTTAACTCATTTGCAGCGTTCCTCAAAGAAAAGTTGCATACTTCTTCGTGAGAATTCGTTTGTTCAAATTCCTCAATTTGAAGAATATGGCAGAAGGAAAGAAGCCACAGAAAGGAGGAAAGAGGCCTAAGGTCATGACCGCGTTTGAAATCCCTGAGGAAATATATGCTGATTATTGCACACCTGATGAAGCCGAGTTCGGCAAAGGTGCGCATCCAAAGGATTGAACGGAGATGGGCACGGGAATGGAGGGAGTACCGATATGTAACTCCAAAGTACATGAAGAAATTCGCACTCAATCCTCCATGCCCAAGAGCTCCATTGGCACTGGTCAAGAAGTGACCCCACCAAGATGAAGCATGGTGAGGACTTTCCTGAAGAATGAGCCAAGCGCCAAGCCAAGTTGGCAAGACAAGCCAATGAGGCAGTGAGGAAATTCAATGAGGACTCTGCCACTGCTGCTGCCCCTGAGGCCTCTGTCAAGCCAAGAAAATCTATGGCAAAGAAGACCGCACACAAGCCAAGTGCTTCACCAACAGTGCCCTCACGGCCAAGTTCCTCAGCAGTGCCCTCACGGCCAATTCCTCATGCTGCTCCTGCTCCTCCAAAATCCTCAGCTCCTCCAAAATCCTCAGCTCGTCCCAAGTCCTCAGCAGTTCCGACAAAGTCCTCAGCACCTGTGCATCTGGCCACGTGCCAAAGGACTGCAGGCTTCTCCATTGCCTCTGGTGTCTCAGCAAGTTCCTCAGCTGCACCAAAGTCTTCATCTGGCCCGACTCTGCTGAAGACTAAGGCCACAGCTGGACGAGGTCCTCGGCCAAGTCCAAAGAAGAAACAGGTCGCCTTCCAAAGGCACATCTGTGCCACTGCTGTTGGATCCGAGGAAAATCCTCGATTATATTGATCTCTGGCACAAGGATCCAAACACCCCTATGCCTGACTTTCATCTGACTCCTGGACAAAGTCATATGTTGACCCATTTCATCACCGACGAGAAATGGAAGTTTGAAAAGGCAAGAGAGATCAAGAAAGCTCAATACGTAAAGGAGAAGTTCCTCAAGAAAACGTTGTCGAATGACACACGAGGAACTTCTCAAGGTCCAGACTGAAATTCAAGACCTCGGCTAAAACTTGATGCTTATTATCTTTGATTGGCAAGGAGCCAAGGTCGATTCACAACTCGACGAAGAAATTCACCAATGCTGCTGTCCCAACGCAACATGAAATTCCTCAGTGGAGCCTCGGCTCACCGATCGAAGAACATGCCAAGACTACCGATGAAGTTCGGTGCTTGAAGAAAATGCCGATTCGAGGCTGATGATCCCATTCCAAATGCTGAAGAAATTGCCGGGGCATCCACTAGTGGTGCGCTGAAGAAACCGAACAAGTCTGGGCAATCGCATCGATTCTTACCGAGGAAAATCAACCAGATTCCCTCAGCTCCTCCTGCGCCAACACCAACTCCAATTCTTCCATCTGCCTCTGATGTGAAGAAGACCAAGGCTGCAGAACAAGCTGTTGTGAAGAAACGGAAAGCATCAGCTGCATCAAATTCTTCGGCTGCGAAGAAAATGAAGCCAATGACCAGCTCCTTTGAAAATCCAATTGATGCTGTTCCAATTTCCTCAATTCCATCAAAGGACCTTGTTCCTTTTGATGAAGATTATGTGATCCCAAGCGGATCTGATGAAGAAAATCATTCTGCTTCCGTCGAGCAGATTGATGAAGAAATTGAAGTGGAAGCAATCCCTTCAACCCCAATCATTTCCTCGCCTATGCCTCGGTTCACAAATGAAGAGGCGGTGTTGAGGAACTTGAAGAAGATGTGGATATTGGAAGCACAACGCCAAGATGAACGATGACTTTTGGGAAAGTCAAGATCCAAATTCCCCACTCTTCACCCCAATCCAACAGATACCTCGGTCCCTGCTCCAACTATTCAAATGGGCTCTGAAGAAACTCATCCCACTTCATCATCCATGAAGAAATTCCAGCCACTAGCGCCGATGAACCTCTTCTGCCGATCCTCGGTACACTGTTGAGGAACAAGAAATTCCTCACCAAGAACCCGAGATTGCGATTCACGAGGTCGTGATGCAACTCAACGACACTCCACTGCCAAAGCCAAAGGATCCCTTCTCAACAAAGCAAAAGTTCAAGGCTGAATACTTCTTCAGCAAGCACGTATTCTTCACTGATTACAATCCATATGATTCTGCTCGCATAAGGAAGAGGCGTTTCTGGACTGCCAGCCAAGCCAATTTCTATTCCTTAGTGCTCTTCAACAAAGACAAAGTCTTCGATCATGCTCATATTCCTCATGTGCACATGGAGTCTCTGCCGAGCTTGAGCCGTCCTCGGTGTTCTTCACGATGCTTTGGACTTCAATTTCTGCAGCGATATACCGGATCGAATGAAGAACTCATTCTTCAATTCTATGCAACGCTGCACATCACCGGAGATGCTGAAGACGTGAACTCATGGGTGTTAGACTGGATGTCTGAAAATACTCACTACAAGGCACCAGCAACTGAATTGCTTCGTGCTCTACCACTCAGTCCTCCACTTGATGGTGCTCGTTGTATTTACAACAAACCTGAACTTTCAAATCACTATATGCAAGTGCTGATGAAGCCTTTGAAGCCAAGGCAGGCCCCAAGAACCAAATTCCTTGTCAAGGAATTTTTGTATGTGCCTCGGACTGTCTATCGGATTCTGACGAAGACAATGAGTCCTATCAAAGGCCACGACTCGAATGATGAAGAAGTCGTTGGCATCATGAAGAATATGCTTTTCAATATCATTCATGGTGTTCCCGTCAACTTCCATGATTTCTTCATGAGGACTCTGGCAAACATTGCTATGTCACCATTTGAGCTGAAGCCTTATGCGCCTTGGATAATGAGATTCATCAGGACAAGGTCTTCACTCAATTACAAGGCTGACACATCGAACCACCGCAGCTACTTGCCCCGATTGAAGTCCTCAAACGGACATTTACCTCACCGATGACAACGGCAAGGCTACTGCTGTGTCGATAAAGGCATTCGTCCATTGGATGGACAGTTTTATAGCAGCATCCTACTCCACCAATGATGACTCGCCACACATGACTCTGCCATAAATACCTCGATCAAGCAAAGTCCTCAAGCTACAACACCTGTGGTGATGATCGATCGTGAGTTACTCCTCGCCTTCATCAGAAGGTTGATCGCAATCATAAATGGGTCAAGCGTCAGTTTGGTTCAATTCTTCACAACATGACCTCTACACACAATGCAGTGAAGAAAAACCACTACTACCTTCATGAAACCTTCAAACGCACCTGGGCTGTTCTTTCAAATGTCTACAGTCTTGGAAGAACGGACGACAATGGGACTCAAGGAAGAATTTGACTGGTCTGCACCTCCTCCGAAGAAATACAAGAAGGTCAAAGTTCCTTCCTTGGTGGCCAGCTCCTATTCTTCATCGCGCGACACTGATGAAAATGAAGACTTGGACGACACCGCGGCAGGCCCTACTACAACCACCGACCCCAACAACGCTGGCGCTCCTTCTTCAACTTGAAATTCTTCAGGCGTTAGTCCTCGGTTTGATCCTTTTGGTCATTCGATGACAAAGGGGAGAAATTTGAGTTAAATCTTCAAGCGGGTCTATTATATGGGCAAATTTTTTGTTAAGTTACAACTCTCGTTCTTCTGAAACTTTTATTGGATCGAGTTATAATCTTAAACCCGATGGTGCTTTGGTACTTTTTGATGCACTGTGCTCTTGCACTATGCTCTGATACTAGCTCAAATTCTCTTGAGCTCTGATACTCTTGATGCGTTATTCTGCATGCTTATTCCTCATTAATGTTATCGCATGCATGCTGAATTACATCAAGCACCATATTTCATCATGCATTTCAAATTATTCATACTATATGTCAAATGCGTGTATGAATTACAAGATATAGGGGGAGATCTCCATGATTCAACTCTTCAAATGTGCATTGCCTCAAAAGCAAATTCCTCACTAAGCACATCTTTAGGGGGAGTTCTTCTATATCTTGCAATCAAATTCCTCAATATCAGTATTTACACTTCATATGTTTATCCCCGTTGAAAACTTAACCTATATTGTCATCAATCACCAAAAAGGGGAGATTGTAAGTGCATCTAGTGCCACTTAGTGATTTTGGTGTATTGAAGACTTATAGGTTAAGGAACTAATGCGTTTGTGAGTGTACACAAGTCTATAAGTCTATGAGGAGTTTGATATTTACAGAGAAAGTCGACCCCTAAAAATGAAGTTCTTCGACTGAAGACTTTGATATTTTGAAGACTTTCTGAAGACTTTGAAAGTGAAGAAATTGGTGTGACCTTGAAGGCTTGGTATTCATTTGAGGAACATGAAGCGTGAAGACTTTCATTTTCGTAGTTTCATTTTCTCTTTCTTGAGTCATAGGAAACACCGTCTTTGTTAAAGGGGTCGAGGAAATACTAAGGAAAAATTTCCATGTGATGCTCAACTCAAAATCCTACACCTACCAATCCCTTGAGTGAAGCCTTTGGAAAACTCATACGGTTTTCGGCTTCTTCAAAGGATGTGAGAGACGAAGTTCTTCTAGTCTCTGAGAAATTTGTTCTGACTGAGGAGTTAGGAATTCGCCAGTGCGGATTGCCTACACAGTGAGGAACATGATAGCCCTGAGGAATTTGATATTCAAATTTCCGACCGTTGCTGTGCTGCGCGCCAGCTGTCCCAAAATATCTTATCCACCTAAAGGTCATATCATTGAAGGGCATTTATGTCTTATCATGTCGGGCTGCTCCCTAGGCTATAAATAGCCGCCCCTACAACCACTAGCTGGTTGGCTGCTCCGAGAGAACTTGACACTTGTCATTTGAGAGCAACCCATCCTCCGAGGACTTTGAGCGAAAATCATCGAGTGAGGAAAAACACAAAACCAAACCCCTACAAACCCAAAGTGATTGAGCATCACTGAAGAGATTGATCCTGCGTGGATCCGGCGCTTGTTACCTTTGAAGACTGTGCTTCTTCCAGATGGTTAGGCGTCATGGTCTAGAGCATCCAAGAGGTATTGTGGATCGCCGAGTGACCAAGTCTGTGAAGGTTTGGAAGTCGCCTGAAGACTTACCACGAGTGATTGGACGAGGTCTGTGTGACCTTAGTTCAAGGAGAATACGGTGAGGACTTGGTGTCCTAAGCTGCGTGCTCAGCGACTGGGTGTCCAGACTGTGTGTCCTCGAGTTTAAATACTCGGTCGCTCCAACCAGGGCGTACAAGCTGAGACAGCAGCTTGAACTGGTCTACCAAATCATTGTCTTCACCAACCTAATCGGTTCTATTTCCTCAACCCTTTCATTTCCTCATTATTGTGTTGAGTGTTTGTTCATATCTGTGTTTGAAGACTTTGGTAGAAGACTTTCTCAATTTCCTCAGTTCAATTTCTTGATCGCTTTGTCTTCATCTTGTGCTATCCTGTGTTTACGCTTTCTGTACTCTTTGATTGTCTACATTTCATCATGATGACCATGCCCGCATTCTCTTATGCTTACTTCTGAGTACTTATTCTGCTGCAAGTAGTTCTTCGCTATGGAATTTCCTCACCGGCAAATTCCTCAGTGAAGAATTCATAAAAATCGCCTATTCACCCCCCCTCTAGTCGATATAACACACTTTCACTACCCGAGATCCGCCGGTTTTGACACCGACATTGGTGCTTTCATTGAGAGTTCCTCTGTGTCGTCATCTTTAGGCCCGATGGCTCCTTCGATCATCAACAATGAAGTGGTCCAGGGTTAGACTTTTCTCCCCGGATAGATCTTCGTATTCGGCGGCTTTGCACTGTGGGCCAATTCACTTGGCCATCTGGAGCAGATCGAAAGCTACACCCCTGGCCATCAGGTCAGGTTTGGGAGTTTGAACTACACGGCCGACATCCGCGGATACTTGATCTTCGACGGATTCGAGCCACAGCCAAGCGCGCCTCACTGTCTCGATGGGCACGATCTAGCTCTGCCGCCGAACAGTGCCCTGGAGGCCGCACCAGCGTGCGCTCCAACCCTTAGCTCGGATCTGACTCCGCCGATCGAGGATGAGTGGCTGGACACCGCCTCGGGGGCTACGATCTCTACGGCGATTAAGCCGAACACCATCCCTGTCCTTTGCGAATCCCGTGACTCGAAGGTGCCGGACTCCTCTCCGGACTCCGAACCTCCCGCGCCCCGGCCAATTGAATCCGATTGGGCGCCGGTCATGGAGTTCACTGCCGCGGACATCTTTCAAAGACTACGCCCTTTGGCGACATCCTGAATTCACTAAAGTCTCTCTCTTTATCGGAGAGCCACGGCCGTACTACGGCCAGGAAGGTTGGGATGCGAGCGGCGAAGAAATTCAACGCCCACCCACCACCCACTTTGTAGCCACTGCCGATGATTTAACCGACATGCTCGACTTCGACTCCAAGACATCGACGGTATGGACGGCGATCTTTGAGACGACCAAGATCCGGTGCCTACAAGGCCTTTGGAAAGGCCACCTCGTCATCACGACATATACATGGTGGACATCCGAAAAGATGGGAATGGCGATGGAACAACGGAGGATGACCCCTCAAGAAACATCCCAAGCGCCCGGCGTCGTTGGCGCCGCTCTAAATCCCGCCACAGCAAAAGCGGTGATAACGGCACGGAGATAATAACACCACGGGCGGTGCGAAGACAACCTCCTCCGGCAGGATTCAACACAGAGGAGGGAGAAGCCAACCCTCATGATAGAGCGGCGACAGGGGAGGTGGAGGGCGATAATTACATGCCTCCCTCCGAAGATGAGGCAAGCCTCGGACGACGAATTTGTCGTGCACGAGGATCCCGCCAACAGAGGCGTTTCAAGCGCAGGCTTATGGCCACGACAAGCAGCCTCAAGAAAAAGCAGCGGCTTAGAGTGACCAAGACTTGCTAGGCGACAGATGGACTGAAGTCCTTGCAGCGAAGAGTACGAACTCGAGCGCCCTCCAAGAGATACCCAAAACGCAGGCTGCTACCCCAATTAGAGGACGAAGCACCCAAACCTACATCACCAGCGGATGATGCGGCCGACCGGCCACCCCGTGGTCGCGACAGAGAGGCCTCTAGACCCTCCATTCAAGCCACACCCCGGCGTCGCTCGAAAAGTACCAAGGCACGGGGAAACGCGACAGACCTGCGAGACATATTGGAGGACAAGGCAAGGCAAACAAGATCCATCTACGGATCGCGTGGGCACCCCACCACACGCGACGATAACTGTCATGCCGGATACAGCACTTCCGGCCGGGCCGGACACAGTAGACAAAGCTCATTTGAGTTGCGTCGTGATATAGCTCAATACAGAGGCACCGCACACCCACTATGCTTCATAGAGAAAGTGATGGATCATCAAATCCCCGAGGGTTTCAAACCCGTAAACATCGAATCATACGATGGCACAACAGATCCTGCGGTTTGGATCGAGGACTACCTCCTCCATATCCACATGGCCCGCGGTGATGATCTACACGCCATCAAATACCTCCAACTCAAGCTTAAAGGACCAGCTCGGCATTGGCTTAATAGCCTGCCAGCAAAATCAATTGGTTGTTGGGAGGACCTGGAAGCCGCATTCCTTGATAACTTCCAGGGCACATATGTGCGACCACCAGACGCCGATGACCTCAGCCACATAATTCAGCAGCGGAAGAATCGGGCGGAACAATTACGGACACGGTTTCTAACCAAGAAAAATCAAATCGTTGATCGTCCGGATCTTTGAGGCCCTTGCAGCCTTCAAACATAACATCCGCGACGAGTGGCTTGCCCGGCACCTAGGACAGGAAAAGCGAAATCCGTGGCAGCCCTCACAACACTCATGACCCGCTTTTGCGCGGGGCAGGGACAGCTGGCTAGCTCGCGGCAACAACTTGACCAACAACCACGGTAGTTCGGATACCAAGGACAAGTAATGGCAGGTCGGCGTCGCCAACAAGCACAAGCGCTGCATTAACGGGCGATAATGCTGAAGATACGGCGGTCAATGCCAGATTCGAGGCTCTAAACCCGGTCAGCGGAAAAAGCCGTTCAAAAGAAATACTCAGGGCCCGTCCAATTTGGACCGAATACTCGATCGCTCGTGCCAAATGCATGGCACCCCCGAAAAACTAGCCAACCACACCAACAGGGATTGTTGGGTCTTCAAACAGGCAGGCAAGTTAAATGCCGAACTCAATGACAAGGGGCTGCATAGCGATGACGGGGAGGAGCCCGGCTGCCGAACAATAGAGGACAGAAGGGCTTCCCCCCACAAGTGCGGACGGTGAACATGATATACGCAACCCACATACCCAAAAGGGAGCGGAAGCGTGCACTAAGGGACGTATATGTGATGGAGCCAGTCGCCCCAAAGTTCAACCCATGGTCCTCCTGCCCGATCACCTTTGATCGAAGGGACCACCCCACTAGCATCCGCCACGGTGGATTCGCCGCATTGGTTCTTGACCCAATCATCGACGGATTCCACCTCACTAGAGTCCTGATGGACGGCGGTAGCAGCCTGAACCTGCTCTATCAGGATACGGTCGCAAAATGGGCATAGCCCCTCAAGAATTAAACCCACAAAGGCGACCTTTAAAGGCGTCATACCGAATGTAGAGGCCAATTATGCAGGCTCGATTACACTTGAAGTGGTCTTGGATCCCGGATAACTTCCAAAGCGAAGAGTTAATCTTCGACATAGTCCCGTTCATGGCCCGGCTATCACGCATCGATTGGACGAACCGCATTTGCAAAGTTCAATGCGGTGCCGCACTATCGCACCTCAAGCTCAAGATGCCAGGCCCTCAAGGAGTAATCACGGTCAATGGAAACACCGAGCGCTCTCTCCGAGCGGAGGAGCACACGGCCCTCGCGGTGGAGGTGCAAAGCAGCCTCTCACAGCAATTCTCGAGTCCGGCTATTAAACGTCCGGACACCGTCAAGCGCGCTGGAGTAACCTACAACAAGACCACACAGCACGATCCGAGCATCGCGTAGCAATCCGGCTAACCCCAGCCCTCGTGAAATTGCAAAGCCAGTACTACGCGTACATAACTACGCTCTGGAGATACCATTGGCATAAGGGGAGTGGCACGACCACGGCACCCCAGAACGCGGATCAACCGCACCAGGGGCTCCCAATTGTGTCATTCTTTTTCTTTCTTCTTTTCTCTTACTTTCAGGACTCCATTTTCCAGAAGCCCTGTCCGGCACTAGAATTGCCGAACTCACGATGCAACAGCCAGGGAAGCAGAAAGCTACGTTGAGTGTCTAGGTGGTCTCTACTACGAGCATTATACCTGTTTTACATACCATCCCACAGCTTACCCCTGGAGGGGGACATGTTAAATAGTCCCATCCCTTGCTTATCGCACTATTTTATCGTTACGCTTTCATTGCAGTACCTTTTGAATAAACAATACATAGCTTTTGCCTATTATTGCACTCCTTTCTTTATCTATATATATGTTCATTCATGACATGTTGCACCCGTACACTTTAGTGCGGCCAATACACCAGGGGCTTAAGTACCCCAAAAATATGGTGTGATAAGTCCGAACACTTTCACAAGTGCGGCACCCCGAACTTATAGCATTATATGCATCGGCTCTGAATCATGTCTTGGGTCAATAGTTGGGTTTGCCCGGCTCCCATGTTTTGGTACCTTACGTTCCGTTATATCGGCTAAGGTAGCGCTGGGAGAACCACTGCGATTGTGCCCGGTTGAGCTTGGTTGAGCACCTCAGTGGAGAAAGCTAAAACTGACCGTCATGATAGGGCGAGAGCCGGTCGCTGTTCGAGAGGTTTTTTCGGGTCCCTAAAGACTTATGCCCCTTAGAGCAAGGAGTCAGCATTGTCCGGCCAAGGCGTGGATAGCGCCCCAAACTCGGTCTTCCGAATACTAGGGGCTTCGCCGAAAATTAAAATTAAAGAATTCTATGGCTAAGTGAGAGTGTTCAAGCACTATAGTCCGGTTGCCTTGTTCGTTCGTTGAGCGCCTCCTCGAAGGACCCAAGGATGGGAACAAGAGCGCTCAAGTTTATCCCGAACACCCCAAAGACTTCGTGGCATGGGGCTGAAGCCGACGACTCGCCATATCTCAAATTTAATACACGGCCGCATGAAGGTAATATTTTAAATTCAAAAGTGTTGCTTAGCGCATATGAACAAGTTTTTAGCGTACAGGATAACAAATGCGCGTCTACTCAAAAATTATATCTTTGGAGCATTCATCCGCTATAAGGCAGGCACCCTTCAGGACACCCTCATAATACATTTCAGGCTTGAGATGCTCCTTCTTCGGTGGTGGTCCGTCCGTCACAAGCTTCTCAGCGTCCATCTTGCCCAGTGTACCTTAGCAAGGGCAAGGGCCCTACGGGCACCTTCGGTGCAGACAGAGCGCTTGATGACTTCAATCCATGGACAGGCGTCCACCAGCCGCCGCACTAGCCCGAAGTAGCTCCCAGGCATGGCTTTCTTAGGCCACAGCCGAATTATGAGGCCCTTCATGGCCTGTTCGGCGACCTTGTGGAGCTCGACCAGCTGCTTCAGCTGGTCGCTCAGAACACCGGATGTCCGGCCTCAGCATACTGAGACCAGAACACCTTTTCCGTCGAGCTCCCCTCCTCGGCATGGTAGAACGCGGCAGCATCAGACACACTACGGGGCAGATCTGCGAATGCTCCTGGAGAGCTCCGGATTCGGGTAAGTAATAGATAATTCACTTTCACATGCTTGCTTTGCATAAAGAATGCCTTACTTGCCGCTATCTTCTTAATGATTGAATTTCCTGGAGGGCTTTTTGGGCTTCGGCCTTAGCGGCTTTGGCACTCTCAAGAGCCGAGGCGAGCTCGGACTCTCGAGTCTTTGAGTCACGCTCCAAACTCTCGTGTTTTTGCACGAGAGACTGGAGCTCTTGCCGCACCTCCGCCAACCACGCCTCCTGCTTCTCTCACTCGGTGCGCTCTGCGGCCGCTTTGCTTTCGGCCGTGGACACCGCTTCCTTCAGGGTCGCCACCTCGTTCGTGGCCCCTACAATACCCATGTCAGTCCTATCATTTTTGCAACCAAATCCTTTCTATAAGGTATTACTTTAATAAGGTATTACTTACCTTCCTTGTCCTCGAGCTGCTTCTTGGCAAGGCGGAGCTCGTTCTCGTTCCGCTCGAGGCTCTGCTTCTATGCATTGACCTCCGTAGTCAGTGCGGCAGAGGTCAGCAGCACAGCCTGCATTCCTATATTGACATACTTATGTTAGACTCCTGCGTATATCTTTTTAGATCCTCAGTCCGACTTTTCTTTCCGAACACCGAACTAAGCATCAGGGGCTACTGTCTATGCGGTAATATTTCTACATATTCTAAACTTACCTCAAATCCTGTTAGAAGGCTGGTACAGGCTTGATCAGCCCTCTTGGCGGACTGAACTTCTGGATCACCACACTCATAACAGGCGGTGCTCCTCGTCGATGGAGGCGCCGTTAAGCGCCTCCAGCAAGCTACCGGTGCCTCCGGATGGGCCGGAGGTCACCGGCGTGATCTTTCCCTTCTTCTGAAGGGGCCGCTTGCGGACTTGGAACCACTGAAGTTTCAGTCTGAGTCCGGCACAGGACCGGACTTAGAGCCCTCTGGGGTCTCGTCCCCTTTGCGCCCGGAGTCCAGGATCTCGCCTTGCGGCGCCTCTAGGACCACCTCCTCCTGGCTGGGCCCCTTTTGGGACTCCACTGCGGTGTCGTCTGCATCACGAGGAGAGGAGGCGGTCGGAAGTGAAGTGTTGTTCACATCCAACGAATCCAGGGAGCCGCTCGACGAAGCGGCGAGCTCGTCCTTGGGCGGGCTACATGGTTATATTCGGCGTTAGAAGACACTATGTGACAAATAAAAAGTCATGAGCTATTCCGGAGTCCGGACACTTACGATCTCGCCAGGGGCTTGGCCCTTGGTGGCCACTCCTCCTCGTCGTTGTCGGTGTTGGTGGAGAAGTCCGGAGGAAGGGTCCTTCCTTCTTGGACCCTCCGGCCTCCCCGGTCAGGCGGCCTTCCTTTTCTTCTCTCCCCGGGGGAGGCTTCTTTCCTCCTCCTGGTCCTCGGGGAGGATTCCACCTCGAGTCGTCCGGACGATGAGTCCGACAAGACTGGCGCCGGAGCTCCTTCGAGTTCCCGTTGCCTTCTTATTGGCCTTCTTCTCCGGCACCACGTGAGGTGCGGAGCCAGCAACTCCGTCAATAGGGCGTCATTTGGGTCTTCTGGCAAAGGGGCCGGACGGTTAATCTGTCCGGGCGTCTTCAACCAGTCTGTCAAAGGTTAGGGAGTTTTAGATCCCGCATAGAGTCAAACTATGAAAAAGAGTCCCATAAAGGGTAAAATAACTTACCTCGCTGGCACGACTGCGAGCTGAATCCATGATCTTGATGGCGGATGCGGGAGCTTCAGCGCCCTTGAACAAACACCTTCCGGGCATCTTCATTATGTAGTGTCAAGAGCGGCTCAAGGTTCGGTGTTGTGCGGATCAAACTCCCACAAATTGAAGGCCCGTTCTTTGGCATGGGAGAATCCGGAGGATGAGCATCACTGGATTACGTTGACAAGCTTGAGATTCTTGTCCACCGGGTTTGGACGCAGGTTTGGAGTCCGGACAGCTCTTCTGAATCACCCCACGCCAGGCCGTCTCTTTCCATGATGTGAGCCATGTGGGGAAGCTAGATCGAATTGGGGGCCGCCGCCCATTGAGAGTCGCGCGGCTCGGTGATATAGAACCACCCCGATTGCCACCCCTTCACGGTCTCCACAAAGGAGCCCTCGAGCCATAGGACTTTGGCCATCTTGCCAACCATGGCACCTCCGCACTCCGCTTGGCGTCCGCCCACTACCTTCGGCTTGACATTGAAGGTCTTCAGCCATAAGCCGAAGTGGGGCTGGATGCAGAGAAAGGCCTCGCACATGATGATAAACGCCGAGATGTTGAGGATGAAGTTAGGGGCCAAATCGTGGAAATCCAGGCCGTAGTAGAACATGAGCCCCCAGAGAAATGGGTGAAGTGGAAAACCTAGTCCGCGGAGGAAGTGGGTGAGGAACACCACCCTCTCATGGGGCCTGGGGTGGGAATGAGCTGCCCCTCATCGAGGGGGGCAGTCTTGGCGATGTCATTTGGACAAGTATCCAGCCTTCCGTAGCTTTTGACTTGTCCCTCCGTGACGGAGGAGACCATCCACTTGCCTCCGCTCCGGACATCGCTGGAGAAGGTTGAGGAGGGATGTGCGGACTTGGGCGCTGGAGCTTGAGTCTTGTGAAATGGATGAGCAAAGGAGGAAGAAGGCGTGGGTTAAAAGGTGGATCCTTATCCCTTATATGGGCGACGAAGCTATGCGTCCCCGCCAGCCTGGTAAAACTCGCTTATCTCCCAAGCGCCGTAATCAATGGCGCGGCTGGGTTACCCACGTCCGTATTGATGTGAATCCCGGAATAAGGGGGCACGATCTCCGCTTTGATAAGACGTGCCAAGGAAACCGCCTCGCTAAACACGCTGAGGTGGAACAGTAAAAACGATTCGTATAAAGGCCTGGCCGTGGTGTGATGTCATGCCGCGGAATACGTCGGCAGATCGGCAAAGGTTATTCTCTCTACGGTGGTATGTGGAACTCGTTTTTGCGAGCGGACACTATCCTTGTGTTCAAAATCTTCTATGAAGTATTCGAGGAGGAACCCGCCTTGCAATGCCGAAGACAATAGGCGCGCGGATTAAGTCGTCATTGAAGCCTGGTTCGAGGGCTCTTGAGGGAGTCCTGGATTAGGGGTGTCCGGATAGCGAACTATCACCGTTGGCCGGACTCCTGGACTATGAAGATACAAGATTGAAGACTTCGACCCGTGTCCGGATGGGACTTTCCTTGGCGTGGAAGGCAAGCTTGGCGATACGGATATGTAGATCTCCTACCATTGTAACCGACTCTGTGTAACCCTAACCCTATTCGGTGTCTATATAAACCGGAGGGTTTTAGTCCGTAGGACGAACAACAATCATACCATAGGCTAGCTTCTAGGGTTTAGCCTCTCTTATCTCGTGGTAGATCCACTCTTGTACTACCCATATCATCAATATTAATCAAGCAGGTGTAGGGTTTTACCTCCATCGAGAGGGCCCGAACACAGGTAAAAAACTGTCGTGTCCCTTGTCTCCTGTTACCATCCGCCTAGACGCACAGTTCGGGACCCCCTACCCGAGATCCGCCGGTTTTGACACCGACACCAACCACCTTACCCTTTGAGTTATCACCAAAGGTTACATACTTTCGAGGGTCGTTGTTTTCAGCTAGCTCACGAAACATATCCTTATCTCTGGTCATGTGATCAGTACATCCACTATCAAGGACACATTCCTTTCCTCTATCCATGTAGCCGCGAAGATTAGCCATAAGACCAAAGTGTCTCATAGACTCATCGAGATCAAAGTCACTATCATCATCCTCATCATAGTATCCATGTTCAACATCGTCTTGTGATGGATCAATTCCTAGAGGGTGATTCATTAGATAAATGGTCCTCACAATTTTCATCTTTATAGATTCTAAGGGCTTCGGAGATAATATTGCTAATGATTCCAACACCTCCTTTTGCACGCATGAGGTTAGTAAGCTCAAATAGACAATCACCAAACTTAGGATCATGGAATTCATCTTACTCAAGGCAATAGACTTATGAAGAATTTCATCTAAGTTTTTCAAGGAATAGTTTGGAAATCGTTCCTCAAGAAATCTCCATATAGTGTAGGCACAATCAAGAGTAGGCAAGCAACCAATCAAGTTTCTAGGCAAACCTCTAGTGATAAGATTAATAGTTCTAAGGTTGCAGATCATGTCAATAGATTCATCAAGGGTAGGATGCAAAGGATCAACATGGGGTGCAAAAGGGCTAGTAATGTACTTGTTCAAATGATATTAATTGAAAATTACAAGCATCTCATTTTTTTCACTCATTAAAGAACTCCCCATCAAGTATAGGCACTATATGTCTAAGACTCCCCAACATAGACTCAACCATCTTCCTCCAATGGTGATTAAACCAAAGCAATGGAGATCAATGCTCTGATGCCAATTCAAAGGATCGAGAAGAGGTGTCTACAGGGGGGATTAGACCCTTAACAAAGAAAAGTAGCAGTTTTTAATTTCTTCAAGTTAAGGTGGAGTTTTAGCACAAGTCTAAACATTCACAATACATTTCAAGCAAGCATGACAAGAGTATATGAGCAGTGGAAAGTAAAGCATGCAATTTGCAAGAAAGTAAAGGGATGGGATTGGTGTGTGCAAACGCAATTGGAGACACGAAGATTTTTTTTCCGTGGTTCCGATAGGTGGTGCTATCGTACATCCATGTTGATGGAGACTTCAACCCAAGAAGGGTAATGGTTGCGCGAGTCCACGGAGGGCTCCACCCTCGAAGGGTCCATGAAGAAGCAACCTTGTCTATCCCACCATGGCCGTCACCCACGAAGGACTTGCCTCACTAGGGTAGATCTTCATGAAGTAGGCGATCTCCTTGCCCGTACAAACTCCTTGGTTCAACTCCACAATCTTGACGGAGGCTCCCAAGTGACACCTAACGAATCTAGGAGACACCACTCTCCAAAAGGTAATAGATGGTGTGTTGATGATGAACTCCTTGCTCTTGTGCTTCAAATGATAGTCTCCCCAACACTGAACTCTATCTCACAGATTTGGATTTGGTGGGAAGATGATTTGAGTGGAAAGCAACTTGGGGAAGGCTAGAGATCAAGATTCTTGTGGTTGGATTGGAATATCTTGGTCTCAACACATGAGTAGGTGGTTCTCTCTCAGAAAATGAATGTTGGAAGTGTACGCACGTTCTGATGGCTCTCTCCACGAACGAAGAGTGGGTGGAGGGGTATATATAGCCTCCACATAAAATCTAACCGTTACACACAAATCACCAAACTCGGTAGGGCCGAATCAAGAAACTCGGTCAGACCGATTTAGTTCAAAATGTGAACGTTAGGAATTTCGGTGGGACCGATATGATCAACTCGGTGGGACCGATGTGCTAGGGTTAGGGTAAAACCTCAACTCGGTTTGACCAATTACACAAACTCGATGGGACCGATTTTGGTAATAAGCTAAATAGAGAGTTGGTCAAGCAAACTCTGTGGGACCGATTGCATATCTAGGTGGGACCGAAATAATTGCAATTGGCAACAAAGAGTTTGCAAGCCCATCTCGGTGAGACCGAGATCCCATCGGTGAGACCGAACTGATTAGGGTTTCTGGCAGTGGCTATGTCAAGTGAACTCGGTGGCACCAGATATATCAAATCGATGGGGCCGAGTTTGACTTTTTGTTTGGGACATATGTGGATATGAGAAAGTGGTTGAGGGCTTTGGAGCATATCACTAAGCACTTTGAGCAAGCAAGCCATTAAGCAACACATCATCCCCTTTTAATAGTATTGTCTTTCCTATGGACTCAATGTTATCTTGGATCACTAAAAGGGAAATGCAGAGTCTTAAGCTTTCGAGCTTTTGCCAAACTTCTGTCCTTAGCATCTTGAAGGGGTTCCACATCCTCTTGTCCACGCCACTCCACTGTTGAACTCATCTGAAATATACTAGATAAGAGTATTAGTCCAACAAGAGATATGTTGACATTAATTACCAAAATCACCCAGGGAGCACTTGTGCATTCAACCCAGCGCTCTTTGTCGGTGGGAAACGACACCTATGGGATCACAAGAATCCCTACTACGGTTGACGTGGCGCAGGGTTTTGAGAAGAGCAGGATTAGCAGTCCGCACAAGGATCGTTTACCCAGGTTCGGGCCACGAGAATGCGTAAAACCCTAGTCCTTCTTTGGTGGATGTATTGAGTGTTCTTGAGCCCTTGGACTAACTACGGTGGCTATGTAGTTCCAAAGAGCCGAATCCTCCTCTAGTATGCCAAGGGACTCCTTTTATAGTCGAAAGGGGCTGCCACAGTGGCACACAAGAGGTGGAAAGGCGTACAGTGCTACGAGTTTATCGCCCGTATTACAAGACAAAGTGCATTTAATGCGCAGCCTAGGTGTCCCCTTGCTTTATTGGGGACGAGAACGAGGCCCGTCCCATCTGTCGCCGCTCCTCCTCGCTTTGACATGCGCCCTGGCTAGCGGTGTATGTGGCGCCATGTAGGCAGGCAAGCAGCTGAGGTGGCACGGTGGTAGGGCCTTCACGAAGGTCCTCATACCGCCACGCAGGCACCTGCTGAGTTGTCCTGGAAGCTGCATGTTGCCACGCAGGTGCCCGCCTAGCTGGTTGGGTTGGCAGCTGCATGCGAAGCGGCGGTGGAGACTCGGTTGATGCGGGCCTGGCAGTGGCCCTGCTGACGTCTTCGGCAAGGGCCTTGCCGGGGACCCGGCGAGGGTCTTGCCTTGGCGCGCAGTCATCCCCGGCAAGGATCTTGCCGGGGGTCTTGTTGTTTTTAAAGTGCAACTATCCCTGGGTGGTTTTGGTAATTCCTAACAACATATAGTTCATTGAGCTAATGCTATTCCAAGATAAATATTTCAGGAAAGCTCAATGATTGGCATGGCATGGATTAGAAAGTAGACCCTTCAAAATGCTAAGGACAAAAGATTGGCTCAAGCTCAAAGCACAAGACTCTACATTTTCTATTTTAGTGATCCAAGATCACATTGAGTCTATAGGAAAAGCCAATACTATTAAGAACGGATGAGGTGTTGCTTAATGAGGTTCTTGCTCAAAGTGCTTAGTGATATGCTCTAAAACCCTCCACTACTTTCTCACATCCACATATGTCCCAAACCAAAAAGTCCAACTCGGCCCCACCTAAATTTCATATCCGGAGCCACCGAGTTCAGTTGACATAGCCACTGCCAGAAACCCTAGTGTGTTCGGTCTCACTGATAGGGATCTCGGTCTCACCGAGATGGGATTGTAATCTCTCTGTTTCCCTTCGTAAGTTTTGGTCAAACCGAGATGAGCGATCGGTCCCACCGAGATTGCAATGCAAACACGCTGTTTCCTTTCCGAAACGTTTCGGTCCAACAGAGATGAGCGAATCGGTCCCACCGAGTTTGCCTAACCAACTCTATGTTAGTCTATTACCAAAATTGGTCTCACCGAGTTTGTGTAATCGGTGAGGGAGTCCTGGATTAGGGGGTGTCCGGATAGCCGAACTATCACCGTTGGCCGGACTCCTGGACTATGTAGATACAAGATTGAAGACTTCGTCCCTTGTCCGGATAGGACTTTCCTTGGCGTGGAAGGCAAGCTTGGCGATACGGATATGTAGATCTCCTACCATTTTAACCGACTCTGTGTAACTCTAACCCTATCCGGTGTCTATATAAACCGGAGGGTTTTAGTCCGTAGGACGAACAACAATCATACCATAGGCTAGCTTCTAGGGTTTAGCCTCCATGATCTCGTGGTAGATCTACTCTTGTACTACCCATATCATCAATATTAATCAAGCAGGAGTAGGGTATTACCTCCATCGAGAGGTCCCGAACCTGGGTAAAAACATCGTGTCCCTTGTCTCCTGTTACCATCCGCCTAGACGCCGCAGTTCGGGACCCCCTACCGAGATCCGCGGTTTTGACACCGACATTGGTGCTTTCATTGAGAGTTCCTGCGTATGCCGTCACCTATAGGCCCGATGGCTCCTTCAATCATCAACAACGACGCAATCCAGGTGAGACTTTTCTCCCTTACAGATCTTCGTATTCGGCGGCTTTGCTGCTGCGGGCCAATTCGCTAGGCCATCTGGAGCAGATCGAAGCTTCGCCTCGCCATCGAGCCAGATTTGGAAGCATGAACTATATGGCCAATGTCTTGGAGACTTGATCTTCGACGGATTCGAGCCACCCGGCGTGCCGCCTTTGTCTCGATGGAGTACGATCTAGCTTTGCGGCGAGCGATTGCCACAGAGGCCGCACGGTGCCGCTCCGACCCTTAATCCGGAGCCGATTTAGCGATCAAGGCGGTTGGTTGGACACCGCCTCGGGGCTGAAATCTCTCTGGCGATTGAGCCGAACACCATCCCTGTCCTTTGCAAAGCTCGTGACTCCCGGTGCGGACTCCTTTCCGGACTCCGAACCTCCGTGCCGTGCGGTCGAATCCTACTGGGCGCCGGTGATGGAGTTCACCGCCGCGGACATCTTTCAGCACTCGCCCTTTGGCGATATCCTAAACTCATTAAAGTATCTCTCTTTCTCAGGGGAGCCCTGGCCGAACTACGGTCAGGAAGGTTTGGATTCGGACGATGAAGAAATTCAACGCCCACCCACCACCCACTTTGTAGCCACTGTCGATGATTTAACCGACATGCTCGACTTCGACTCTGAAGACATCGATGGTATGGACGACGGTGCGGAGGCGATCAAGAGCCCAGCCCACGGCACCGGAAGGCCACCTCGTCATATGACATATACATGGTGGACATCCCAAAAGATGGGAATGGCGATGGAACGGCGGAGGATGACCCTCAAAGAAACAACCCAAGCGCCCGGCGTCGTGGCGCCGCTCTAAATCCCGCCACACGGTAAAAGCGGCGATTCGACACGGAGACAATAATACCCGGACGGTGCGAAGACGACCCCCTCCAGCGGGACTCGGCGCAGGAGGAGGGAGAAGCAAGTCCGCACGACGGTCTGGCGGAAAGAGAGGTAGAGGGCGATAATTATCGCCCCCCTCAAGACGAGGCAAGCCTCGACGACGACGAATTGCCGTGCTGTAGGACCCCGTCGAACAAGAGCGTTTTAACGCAGGCTCATGGCCACGGCAAGCAGCCTCAAGAAAAAGCAGCAATAGCTTAGAGCTGACCAAGACACGCTAGGCGACAGATGGATCAAGTCCTTGCAAATCAAGAGTATGAGCTCGAACGCCCCTCCAAAAGCTACCCCAAACGCAGGCCGTTGCCTCGATCGGAGGACGGCACCCACGCCACCAGCGACGACATGGCAGATCGGCCACCCGTGGCAGCGACGAAGAAGCCTCTCGGCCCTCCGCTCAAGCCACGCCCGACGCTCAAAAAGTACCAAGGCACGGAAAACGCACGGACTTGCGAGATATATTGGAGGATAAGGCAAAGCATACAAGATCGATCTATAGATCGCGTGGGCATAACGACTCGGGATGATTACCGTCACGCCGGATACAACAAACCCGGCCGGGCGAACACGATGAGACAAAGCTCATATGAGATACGTCGTGATATAGCCCAATACAGAGGCGCCTCACACCCACTATGCTTCACAGATGAAGTGATGAATCATCAAATCCCTAAGGGCTTCAAACCCGTAAACATCGAATCATACGATGGTACCACAGATCCTGCGGTCTGGATCGAGGACTATCTCCTCCATATCCACATGGCCCGCGGTGATGATCTACATGCCATCAAATACCTCCCACTCAAGCTTAAAGGACCAGCTCGGCATTGGCTCAACAGCTTGCCCGGTAGAGTCAATCGGTTGTTGGGAGGACACGGAAGCCGCATTCCTTGATAACTTCCGGGGCACATATATGTGCGACCACCGACGCCGATGACCTTAGCCATATAATTCAGCAACGGAAGAATCGGCGAGACCATTCTGGACGCGGTTCCTAACAAAGAAAAATCAGATCGTCGACTGTCCGGATGCAGAGGCGCTAGCAGCCTTCAAACACAACATCCGCGACGAGTGGCTAGCCCGGCACCTAGGACAGGAAAAGCCGAAATCCATGGCAGCCCTGACCACACTCATGACCCGCTTTTGCGCGGGAGAGGACAGCTGGCTAGCTCGAAGCAACAACTTGGCCAAACACCCTGGTAGTTCGGATACCAAGGACAGCAATGGCAGGTCGCGTCGCAACAAGCATAAACGTCGCATTAACGGTGATAATGCTGAAGATACGACAGTAAATGCCGGATTCAGAGGCTGTAAACCCGGTTAGCGGAAGAAGCCATTCAAAAGAAATACCCTGGGCCCGTCCAACTTGGACCGAATACTCGATTGCTTGTGCCAGATACATGGCACCTGAAAAACCAGCCAACCACACCAACAGGATTGTTGGGTGTTCAAGCAGCGAGGAAGCTAAGCGCCGAAAACAACGACAAGGGGCTGCATAGCGATGACGAGGAAGAGCCCGACGCCCGAACAAGAGAGGATAGAAGGGCTTTCCCACACAAGTGCGGACGGTGAACATGATATATGCAACCCACATACCCAAAAGGGAGCGGAAGCGCCGCACTAAAGGGACGATATCTGTGATGGAGCCGATCGCCCGAAGTTCAACCCATGGTCTTCCTGCCCGATCACCTTCGATCGAAGGGACCACCCCACTAGCATCCGTCACGGCGGATTCGCCGCATTGGTTCTTGACCCAATCATCGATGGATTTCACCTCACTAGAGTCCTGATGGATGGCGGTAGCAGCCTGAACCTGCTTTATCAGGATACAGTGTGCAAAATGGGCATAGACCCGTCAAGGATCAAACCCACAAAGACGACCTTTAAAGGCGTCATTCCAAGTGTAGAGGCCAACTGCACAGGCTCCGTTACACTTGAAGTGGTCTTCGGATCCCCGCATAACTTCCGGAGTGAGGAGTTAATCTTCGACATAGTCCCGTTCTGCAGCGGCTATCACACACTGCTCGGACGAACTGCATTCGCAAAATTCAATGCGGTGCCGCACTACGCGTACCTCAAGCTCAAGATGCCAGGCCCTCGAGGCGTAATCATGGTCAATGGAAACACCGAACGCTCCCTCCGAACGGAGGAGCATACGGCCTCCCTTGTGGCAGAAGTACAGAACAGCCTCTTAAGGCAATTCTCCAGTCCGGCCAATAAACAATCGGACACTGTCAAGCGCGCCCGGAGTAACCTATAGCAAGACCGCCTGGCACATTCCGAACAAGCGTAGTAATGCAGCCCCAACCCCAGCCCTCGCGAACTCGCGAAGCCAGTACTACGTGCATGTAATTGCGCTCTGAAGCACCATGGGCATAGGGGACGGGCCACGACCACGGCACGCCCAGAATGCGGCTAGACCGCACTAGGGGCTCCGTTTGTGTCATTCCTTTTTTCTTCCTTTTACTTTCAGGACTCTGTTCTCCAGAAGCCCTGTCCGGCATTCGCGCCGAATACACGATGCAACAACCAGGGAAGCAGAAAACTGCGTCGAGTGTCCAGGTGGTCTCTATTACGAGCAGTATACCTATTTTACACACCACACCGCAAACTTACCCCTGGAAGGGGGACATGTCAAAAGTCCCATACCTTGATTATCGCACAATTTGTATCGTTCTGCTTTTATTTGCAGTTTGTTTTTAATAACCAATATATAGCTCTTGCCTATTATTGCATTATTTCCCATTATATATGTTCATTTATGACATTGTACAACCGTACAATTTGGTACGGCCAATACACCAGGGGCTTATGTACCCCAAAAACATGGTGTGACAAGTCCGAACACTTTCACAAGTCGGCACCCGAACTTATAGCATTATATGCATCGGCTCGAATCATGTCTTGGGTCAATAGTTGGGTTTGCTCGGCTCCCATGTTTTGGTACCTTACCTTCCGTTATATCGGCTAAGGTAGCGCCTGGAGAACCACTGCGATTGTGCCCGGTTGAGCTGGGTTGAGCACCTCGATGGAGAAAGCTAAAACTGGCCCGTCATGATAAAGGCGAGTCGGTCATTGTTAGAGAGGTTTCTTCGAGTCCCTAAAGACTTATGCCGCTTAGAGCGAGGAACCGGCATTGTCCGGCCAAAGGCGTGGATAGCGCCCGAACTCGGTCTTCCGAATACTAGGGGCTTCGCCCAAATTTAAAATTATAGAATTCTATGGCTAAGTGAGAGTGTTCAAGCACTATAAGTCCGGTTGCCTTGTTCGTTGCATTGAGCGCCTCCCTCGACGGACCCAAGAATGGGAACAAGAGCGCTCAAGTTTATCCCGAACACCCCATCACTCGTGGCATGGGGGCTGAAGCCAACGACTTCCATCTCTCAAATTTGATAAACGGCCGCACAGAAGGTAATATTTTAGATTAACAAGCGTTGCTTAGCGCATATGAACAAGTTTTCAGCGTATAGGATAACAAATGCGAGTCCATTAAAAAATTACATCTTTGGAGCACTCATCCGCTATACGGTGGGCACCCTTCAGGACGCCCTCATAGTACATTTCGGGCTTGCGATGCTCCTTGCCCTTCGGTGGCCCGTCCGTCACAAGCTTCTCTGCATCCAGCTTGCCCCAGTGCACTTTAGCATGGGCAAGGGCCCGACGGGCACCTTCAATGCAGACGGACCGCTTGATGACTTCAATCCATGGACAAAGGCCCACCAGCTGCACTAGCCCGAAGTAGCTCCCTGTGCATGGCTTCCAATGGCCACAAATTAACTATGAGGCCCTTCATGGCATGTTCGGTGACCTTGTGGAGCTCGACCACCGCTTCACTGGTCGCTCGAAGCACCGGACGTTGGCCTCATCATATTGAGACCAGAACACCTTCTCCGTCGAGCTCCCTCCTTGGCGCGGTAGAACGCGCAAAGATCGTATACACACTACGGGCAGATCTGCGAATGCTCCCGGAGAGCTTCAATCCGGGTAAGTAATAGGTAATTCACTTTCACATGCTTGCTTTGCATAAAGAATGCCTTACCCGCTGCTATCTTCTTTAATGATTCAATTTCTTGGAGGATTTTTTGGGCTTCGCCTTAGCGGCTTCGGCACTTTTCGCAAGAGCCGAGGCGAGCTCGGACTCTCGAGTCTTGAGTCACGCCCAAACTCTCATGTTTTTCCACGAGCACGGAGCTCTTGTCGCACCTCCGCCACCCGCTCCTCCTGCTTCTCTCGCTCGGTGTGCTCATGGCGCTTTGCTTTGACGCGGACACCGCTTCCTTCAGTGGTCGCCACCTCGTTCGTGGCCCCTACAATACCCACGTTATTCCTGTCATTTTTTGCAACCGAATCCTTTCTATAAGGTATTTCTTTAATAAGGTATTGCTTACCTTCCCTGTCCTCGAGCTGCTTCTTGGCAAGGCCGAGCTCATTCTCGGACCGCTCGAGGCTCTTCTTCAATGCATTGACCTCCGCAGTCAGTGCGGCAGAGGTCAGCAGCGCAGCCTGCATTCGCATATTGACATACTTATGTTAGACTCCTGCGTATATCTTTTTAGATCCTTAGTCCGCTTTTCTTTCCGAACACCGAACTAAGCATCGAGGGCCACTGCTCTATGCAGTAATATTTTTACATATTCTAAACTTACCTCAAAGCCCGTTAGAAGGTCGGGTATAAGCTTCAGTCAGCCCGCTCTTGGCGGATCGAACTTTCGGATCACCACACTCATAACGATGCGGTGCTCCTCGTCGATGGAGGCGCATTTAAGCGGCTACAGCAAGCGATCCGGTGGCTCCGGATGGACGGAGGTCATCGGCGTGGTAGTATTACCCTTCTTGCGAAGGGTCCGCTTGCGGACTTCTAACCACTGAAGGTTCCAGACGGAGTCCCAAGACAGGCCGCACTTAGAGCCCTCTGGGGTCTTGCCCCCTTTGCGCCCGGAGTCCGGGAGGTCGCCTTGCGGTGCCTCCAGGACCACCTCCTCCTGGCTGGGCCCCTTTTGGGACTCCACTGCGGTGTCGTCGACGACACGAGGAGAGGAAGCAGTCGGAAGTGAAGTGTTATTCACATCGGACGAACCCAGGGAGCCGCTCGACGAAGCGGCGAGCTCGTCCTCGGGAGGGCTGCATGGTCATATTCGGTGTTAGAAGACACTATGCGACAAATAAAAAGTCATGAACTATTCTGGAGTCCGGACACTTACGATCTCGCCAGGGGCTTGGCCCTTGGTGGCCACTCCTCCTCGTCGTTGTCGGCGTTGGTGGAGAAGTCCGGAGGAAGGGTCCTTCCTTTCTTGGACCCTCCGGCCTCCCCAGTCGGGGCGGCCTTCCTTTTCTTCTCTCCCTCCGCTGGGGGAGAGGCTTATTTTTCCTGCTCCTCTTCCTCAGAGGAGGATTCCGCCTCAAAGTTGTCAGGCGGTGAGTCCGACAGCACCTGGCGCCGGGAGCTCCTTCGAGTTCCCGTGGCCTTCTTCTCCCGCACCACATGAGGTGCCGGAGCCAGCAGCCCCGTCAATAGGGCGTCCGCTGGTCTTCCGCAAAGGGCAGACGGTTAATCTGTCCAGGACGTCTTAAGCCCGATCTGTCAAAAGGTTAGGGAGTTTTAGATCCCGCATAGAGTCAAACTATGAACAAAGAGTCCCATAAAGGGTAAAATAACTTACCTCGCTGGCTTGACGCTGCGAGCTGAATCCTCGATCTTCGGTAGTGGATGTGGGAGCCTCGGGGCCCTTGAACAGCACCTTCCAGGCATCTTCGTACATAGTGTCGAAGAGCCTTTTCAGAGTTGGGTGTTGTGCCGGATCGAACTCCCACAATTTGAAGGTCCGTTGTTGGCATGGGAGAATCTGGCGGATCAGCATCACCTGGATAACGTTGACAAGCCTGAGATTCTTGTCCGCTGTGTTTTGACGCAGGTTTGGAGTCCGGATAGCTCGTCCGAATCACCCCACGACAGGCCCGTCTCTTTCCATGATTTGAGCCGCGTGGGGAAGACTGATCGGAATTCGAGGGCCGCCGCCCATTGAGAGTCGCGCGGCTCTGTGATGTAGAACCACCCCGATTGCCACCCCTTTGTGGTCTCCACAAAGGAGCCCTCGAGCCATAGGCTTTGGCCATCTTGCCAACCATGGCGCATCCGCACTCCGCTTGGCGGCCGCCCACTACCTTCGGCTTGGCATTGAAGATCTTAAGCCATAAGCTGAAGTGGGGCTGGATGCAGAGGAAGGCCTCGCACACGACGATAAACGCCGAGATGTTGAGGATGAAGTTAGGGGCCAGATCGTGGAAATCCAGGCCGTAGTAGAACATGAGCCCCCGGACAAATGGATGAAGTGGAAAACCTAGTCCGTGGAGGAAGTGGGTGAGGAACACCACCCTCTCATGGGGCCTGGGGGTGGGAATAAGCTGCCCTTCCTCGGGTAGCCAGTGCGCGATGTCGTTGGACAAGTATCCGGCCTTCCGCAGCTTTTTGATGTGCCCCTCCGTGACGGAGCAGGCCATCCACTTACCTCCCGCTCCGGACATAGTTGGAGAAGGTTGAGGTGGGATGTGCGGACTTGGGCGCTGGAGCTCGAGTGCGCGGAAATGGATAGGCAAAGGAGGAAGAAGGCGTAGGTGAAAAGTTGGATTCTTATCCCCTTATATGGACGGGCGAAGCTATGCGTCCCCCGCCAGCCTGGTAAAACTCGCTTATCTCCCAAGCGCCGTAATCAATGGCGCGGTTGGGTTACCCACGTCCGTATTGATGAGAATCCCGGAATAAGGGGGCACGATCTCCGCTTTGATAAGACGTGCCAAGGAAACCGCCTTGCTAAAACGCGCTGAGGTGGAACAGTAAAAACGATTCGTATAAAGGCCTGGCCGTGGTGTGATGTCACGCCGTGGAATAAGCCAGCAGATCTCTGTAAAAGTTATTCTCTCTACGGTAGTATGTGGAACTTGTTTTGCAGAGCCGGACACTATCCTTGTGTTCAAAATCTTCTATGAAGTATTCAGAGGAGGAACCCGCCTTGCAATGCCGAAGACAATATGCGCGCCGGACTCGTCGTCATTGAAGCCCGGTTCAGGGGCTACTGAGGGAGTCCTGGACTAGGGGGTGTCTGGATAGCCGAACTATCACCGTTGGCCGGACTCCTGAACTATGAAGATACAAGATTGAAGACTTCGTCCCTTGTCCGGATAGTACTTTCCTTGGCGTGGAAGGCAAGCTTGGCGATACGGATTTGTAGATCTCCTACGATTGTAACCGACTCTGTGTAACCCTAACCCTATCCGGTGTCTATATAAACAGGAGGGTTTTAGTCCGTAGGACGAACAACAATCATACCATAGGCTAGCTTCTAGGGTTTAGCCTCCTTGATCTTGTGGTAGATCTACTCTTGTACTACCCATATCATCAATATTAATCAAGCAGGAGTAGGGTATTACCTCCATCGAGAGGGCCTGAACCTGGGTAAAAACATCGTGTCCCTTGTCTCATGTTACCATCCGGCTAGATGCACAGTCGGGACCCCCTACCCGAGATCCGCCGGTTTTGACACCGACAATCGGTCTCACCGAGATTATGTTATGCCCTAACCCTAATGATATCGGTCCCACCGAGTGGACATGTCGGTCCCACCAAAATACCTAGCGGTCACATTATGAACCAAATCGGTCTAACCGAGTTCTCTGAATCGGTCCCATCGAGTTTGGTGATTTGTGTGTAAAGGTTAGATTTTGTGTGGAGGCTATATATACCCCTCCACCCACTCTTCATTCATCACTACTGGAATCTGGCACTTTGCCATCTGCCACGGCAGATGGCAAAGGCATGGTCGGCGGATGGCAAAGGCTTTGCCATCTGCCAGCAGATGGCAAACAGTTTGTCTGAAACCCTGCCGGTAAAGGCTTCTTTGCCGTCTGGCGGTCGATGGCAAGAGCACATGCCTTTGCCATCACCGGCAGATGGCAAAGCCTCTTAACGGGTTAGCCCGTTAGAAGGTTAATCGCATACTTTGCCGTCTGCCCGGCCAGATGGCAAAGGTTGCGAGCTCTTTGCCGTCTGCTAGCAGATGGCAAGGCTGCATGCTTTGCCGTCCGCCAAATAGATGGCAAGAGCTTTGCCATCTGCTGGCAGATGGCAAAGAGCCCAAATAGGTCAGCCCAGATTTTATATGTAGATGACACGTGGCCTCTTTGCCATCTGCCAGCTAATGGCAAAGTGACTATATTGCCCCATTTAATTTTGATTTTTCTTATATCAGTTCCTCTTCACAGAAAATCAAACACAAATATATTTATATGACCAATATAGCATATTCAACACATATTACCAACAGTCATGAACACATATATATCCAACACATGTTACCAATAGTAGCAGGTTTCATCCGTACATATACATAGTTTCATCAATATTACAGTTTCATCCATAGGTAGCAAGTTTCACAAGGTCAAAACAAAAACTAAATACAAGCACTCCATCAACCCAAGCTTCCGTGATCTTTAGCAAATCAGCAAATGGGATAGAAGAAAGTTAGAAGAAGAAGACTAGAAGAAGAAGATTATTATGATGCTGCCCACTTAATTTAAGTGGGATTATGTGGGCTGCCACATGCCCACATACTCCATGACAACAAAAACAGCAATTGCAAGCTAGTTGCACTACATAACGTGTCCAGGCTATAAAGGATACAGAAATTGAGCACTGGGCCGCTTTGGAATTTTTATCGACCACCGTCTGCAAACTTCGCCCTGTTGTCACCAACAGCAATTTGTGCTATGTTGCGTCCCAGGAAATTATCTTCTTCCATTCTCATATGCTTGCCTAGTTGGTTGTATCTATTAGTTTGGTCTGACAAGCTCTAGTCTGTTATATGATGCTTTATTTCTCTAAAAATGCTATGGATCTGAAAAATTTCAGGTACTCTGTTATGGATCTGGTGTGACTCTAATGTTGCTGCACTATTTCAGGTACTCTGTTATGGATCTGGTGTGACTCTAATGCTGCTGCACTATTTCAGGTACTCTGTTATGGATCTGGTGTGACTCTAATGCTGCTGCACTATTGTTATCATTGCAGACTATTAATGCATTTATTTCTATGTGAAAATGGTCATGAGTTCTATGTGAAAATGATTATTATTTATTGATAAAGATACTTCTTACTTCCCTGTGAAAATCTAGATCAAAACTCTCTTTGAATTAGTCCGTTATGCTTCAGTTAATGAACGATATTTGTAGTAAGACAAAGGTAAATTGTGACCAGCTCTTATTTCGGACTCTAGAGCTGCTTGTTCCTGGCAAACAACATATTTGTAGGTAATTTTATTTGAACTGGAAACAAAGAAACAAAACCATTTGTTAACTGAAGTATAGATCATTCTTGTCCAGTTTTTTTGTTCTAAAGGTTGTCCAGCGTTGTTAAGGGTTTAACTATGGTTATGTTGGCATAATTAATTTGGGCGGCTTTGTTTTAGCTGATCTGATTTTGGGTGGGATCTACAGAACAACCTTGACATGTGTCTGCAATCAGTCCACATTCTGCACAACTCCCAAAACTTGAACACCAATCTCTTTGTCCTTCAAGTAAGTCTACGCACCCCAAATTGCTTATTTCAAAGTGTAGAGTGTAGTTTGCAACTGAATGACTCAGTTTGTCTTGTGATTGCGTCATGTGTAATTTCAAATCCACTACTACCAAAGACTTGTCATCAGAATCGTGGCTCACCGGGTTGTATTAGGAAATGCTCTGCTAATGTTTGTTGGGGAACTCATGACCGGTTTCTAACCATTAAATTGACCCAGTCATGTACTTTTTATTCTTAAATTCAGTGTTGTACCTTGATACGCCTATGCCGGGAACCACGACCACCAGCATGCAGCACGGGCAATGGGCGGAGAACAGATGGCCACCTTGCTGGGAACCATGGCCGCCCACATGCAGCAGATAAATGAATGGTGGATGGAAGGCTACCTCACTGGGAACCAGGGCCACGACTTGCAGTGGGCAATCGGTGGCGAACGGAGGGCAACCACGCCAGGTACCTCAGCTGCCAGGTACATTTTTGTTTCAGTAGTAATTAGCTCACATGCTATTGCACAAAAACGGTTTCTAAAATGCACTTTACAATATTGCTGGCCTATGTGTTAACACTAAATTGCTTGTGTATATATGTGTCATGGTTTCCTTTTTTATCCATGGTTATGTAGCTCTTAATCATGAAACTCTAGAGATATTGCGAAATAGGTTGTGCTTTCTTCAATGAATGATGATTTAATAGGCTATAAAATAAGCTACTTGGTTGTAGGATCTCTATTTCAGATGGTCAATGACTTCATTGTTGATAAAACCGCAAGCACAGGAACATAGTTCTATATAGTATCATGTGAGCCAATTATAACTTAGGTAGAAACATAGTTCTATATAGTACCATGTATTGATCGAATATGTATAAATCCACATATGCGCTTTGAACAGCTTGAGCTGATTCCACTTTCTTGACAATTTTTTTGTGAAAAAATTTCAGGTACTTAGCCAAATGGTGTACATGGACGTGATGACTTTGCAGCATTTATGGACCAACCAACTTGTAATCATTTGGTGTTTCAGTTATTTTGGAGCTTGCATTTTGTGCATGTGGATACAGACTTGTGTGTTCTGGACCATGTAGTTGAAGTCTCTCATACCAACAAATAGTGCTCATGTTTTTGTGACTTGTGTGTTTTGGGTGATTGTTAAGATGGTCAAAACTATGCTTTGTCAAGAATGATGTGTTTGTCAACTTGCGTTCAATATATCAAACCATGCCAAGAAATACTTCGTCATGGAGGATGTCCAGCTGCTCGTCATGGAGTTGTGTTCAGAGTAAGAGCAAAGCAGCTGGAATGGCGCACACACACACACACACACACACATACACACACACAATAATCAGAACAGTTTTGCAAGTTAGATCTAAATTTTATATACGATTAACGTTGGCACTCCATTGCAATGAATTGACATAGAACACATCAATATAGATTAATGTTGGTCGGATGGAAAAATACCAAGAGAGATTAATGCATATATTTTATGGCTCTTAGTTTTGAAATAAACACGGTTTATAGCGATGAAGAAACAAAAGGTATTAGCTCTATTACCTCACACAACCATTCGAAGTAATCACCAGGAGACGAAAAGAACATATCAGTCAGAGGGTGTTAACATGACCTCCGTTGCATTGTTCATAATGCGACTCAATTCTGAAAAAGAAAAACATAAGCTTCAGTAGCAAACAAATAGAATCCTAAAACCATGTATATATATACAGAGAAAAGAAAGTTAGGAGCATAAACTGTCCTATTACTCCCATGTGTGAAGAGCCAAAGCTATTTTCAAGCGGTATTATAAGGTAGCTCTAGATTTTAATCCATAGCAATCAAATTAACTACTACGTAAAAACTAAGAACAATAAACCTGAACTATTGCATGAAAGAAAAAGCGATTATGATGATCTCCTTCAATACCTAAATTGCAAAAAGCTAGTCGGTCTACTCAACTTGTTATTTTTCTGGAACTAAATAATAGAAAAAATAAATCAGATGAATTACATAGATTAATACTGCCCTGCCAGCCTTATTGGATTTTTACCAAACTCTTTGCAGGCACAGAGAAACAAAAACAGGGGATTGCAAGAAAGGGAGAGAGAAAACTCGGGAAGAGGAGTATGATTGTGTACGTGAAGCTGAATTGCGATAAAGTGGACGGTTGGAGAAGAGGCAGAGGAGGACGAGCAGCTGGACATCCTCCATGACGAAGTAGGGCCGGACTGCTCCTTCTCTCATGGCCGACCTCCTCCCTCTCCCTCCAAACCACCACGACAGACCGCTGGCCCCGCTGCTTCTTGTCCCCGACGTTGGCCTCTCCCTACTCCTGGCTCGCTACTCGTCCCCACGCCGCCGGTCTCCCCTGCACCTCCACCAGCCTTGAAGACCCCGCTTCCCCACCTCACCCATGGGGACGACCAGCGCTGAATCTGGAACCACCGCGAGCAACGACCTGGAGGGGCTAGAGTGGGGAGGAAGAGAAGAGACAGCGGCGGCGCAGGAGAGAGAGGATGAAGATGGGGAGAGGCGGCGGCGGCGGCTTGGAGGGAGATCGAGGAAGAGGAGGGAGGGTAGCATGGGGGCGTGGGTGGGGAAGCGTAGGTTTTTACCGGGCGTTCGCCCGTGACTCTCCTCTCTCACGCAGGCACGGGCAAAACGCAATACAATGCTGGGTCCAACAAGCAAATCAGACCTACCTGTCATTGACATAGAGCAAAATGATGATGTAAAGAAGGACGGACGGCTGGGCCTTTGCCACCACCATAAAAAGTACATGTCGTGGTGAATCGAGCGAACCAGAACTACCACGCGATGCAGGCAGCTCAGGATGGCGGGTAGTGTAGCTGGATTTATATGTTCAATTGGGCCCTTGGAATTCATAGCAAGGAACAATGCCAAATCATGTTTGGATGCACATAGTTTGGAATTGGACATTTAAAAATGTGGGAACACAATTTGCTGTACAAATTGGAAAATGGAATTTGAGCAACACATGCATATATTTGAAAAATGATTTATTACAAAAAAATTAAAAAAAAATAAAACATAAAAGATGGTACAGGCCAGCAGTACATTATGATGAACTTGACAACATCTACTGTGAAAAGATACAAAAAAATAGGTTGTATGTAACAGTAGCAAACAATAGCATATTATGGTGAACTTGAGAGCAACATTAACTTCTCAAAAAACACGAAAAATAGGAATAGATATATGTAACAGCAACATATATGATTATCTTGACAATATATAATATAACATGATTAAGTGAGAAGTCTCATATGGATGGCAACAATAAATTATAGAAGTCTTACACAAAAGAGGCCACATTACAAGTAGCACAACAAGTTTAGAAGTCTGATACCCACTAAATCAGGTTATAAGTAGCAACATGCATACATAATATCCATCAAGAGCCATTTTTTTAATCCAACATCAACAGACCAGCCCTCTCACGCAACGGGTGGGGAGAAGGCAGGGAGCTTCGATGAGAGATGCATCGGGTGAGAGGGACGGGTTCACAGAGGCATGGAGGAAGAGGTCTGGCCGGATGGGGCGGAGGCGGAGAGAAAGGAGACCAGCGGATGTCGGAGATGCAGGCCGACCGGGGAGATGGGGGCGGGTGCCGGGGGTGCTGCAGGGGCGATGTGGAGAGGGGGAGGCCGTTGCTGGCGGAGAAGGGAAGGAGGGGAGGGGCGAGGCCGGGCTCACTGCGCCGCCGCGTTCGCCGCTTCTCCACCTCGTCCCTGTGAGCCCTTTTCGCTTCTGGGGCGGTGGAGGAGTAGGCGCTGGCCGCCATCTCCGCCTGGCCCCTGCCTCGCCGGACAGGCGGTGGAGGAGTAGGCGCCCGGGCAGGTCTTGCGGCTCGGGGCGGGTGACGTCGGGGAGGTGTTGCGGCTCGGTGTGATGGGGACAACGGCGTGAAGGCGCCGCAGACGGAGGGGATCGAGGCGGAGTGAGGCGGCATCGTCGCCGATGGTGCTGTGGCTCGGCGTGATGGGGGCGACGGCGTGAAGGCGTGGCGGACGGAGGGGATTGGGGCGGAGCGGGGCGAGCGGGGGATGGGCTCGATCCAGCCTCTAACGTTGGTGTGCGGGGAGGGCGGCGAGCGGGGAGGAGGTCGTTGCGCCCTGAGTGCGGCCAGCGTGGCGGGCGGCGGCGTCTTGTGGAGAGGGATGGGATAGGGTTTGGGTGGTTGGGCTGCCGGGGTGGGGTTCTTTTCTTTCTTTCTCTTTTTTTGTTTAGATAAATGGGATGGATGGATGGATGGATGGATGCCATGTCATCAATCCATGACACAAACATTTCAACCAATGAGAACAAAAATAATCCCACAGTTTTTTTACCTGGAAAAAATTTACCCCACCTCTTTGCCATCTGCCAGCAGATGGCAAAGAATCTTTGCCGTCTGCTGGCAGATGGCAAAGAGGTGGGGCTGGTACGCCGTTACCCTTTGGCCAGACACAGATTTGCCAACCTCTTTCCCATCTGCTGGCAGATGGCAAAGATTATTTGCCATCCACTAGCAGATGGCAAAGAATTGGCTGATGGCAACCATGTTCTTTGTCGTCTGTCAGTTCTTTACCATCTGTTTTTTATGAGCAGATGGCAAGGACGTTCTTTGGCATCAGCTGGCAGATCGCAAAGAGCTGGCTGTTGGCAAATTCCCTGTTTCCAGTAGTGCATGGAGAGAGCCATCAAAACATGACTACACTTCCAACACATATTTTCTGAGAGAGAACCACCTACACTTGTATTGAGGTCAAGATATTCCATTCCAACCATATAAATCTTGATCTCTAGCCTTCCCCAAGTTGCTTTCCACTCAAATCTTCTTTCCACCAAATCCAAATCCTGTGAGAGAGAGTTGAGTGTTGGGGAGGCTATCATTTGAAGAACAAGAGCAAGAAGTTCATCATCAACACACCATTTGTTACTTCTTGGAGAGTGGTGTCTTCTAGATTGGCTAGGTGTCACTTGGGAGCCTTCGTCAAGATTGTGGAGTTGAACCAAGGAGTTTGTATGGGCAAGGAGATCGCCTACTTCGTGAAGATCTACCCTAGTGAGGCAAGTCCTTCGTGGGCGACGGCCATGGTGGGATAGACAAGGTTGCTTCTTCGTGGACCCTTCATAGGTGGAGCCCTCCGTGGACTCGTGCAACCGTTACCCTTCGTGGGTTGAAGTCTCCATCAACATGGATGTACGATAGCACCACCTATCGGAACCACGGATAAAAAATCTCCATGTCAATATTGTGTTTGCTCCCTCAAACTCCCCCCTTTTACCTTCATATGCAATTGTTTTACATTCCGCTGCTATACTCTTAGAATTGCATGTGTAGGTTGATTGCTTGACTTGTGCTAAGTTGCTAAAATCTGCCAAGAAATAAATTTGGGAAAAGGCTAGATTTTTATTTGGTCAAGTAGTCTAATCACCCCCCCTCTAGACATACGTTCGATCCTACAAGTGGTATCAGAGCTTTGGTCTCCATTTGCTTTGATTTCCATAGCTTTTGGTGGTCATAGCCTTGGTTTCACAACCTAGGAGAGTATGGCATCTAGCGAGGGAAATTACCACCGTAGAGGTCCTTACTTTGATGGTACAAATTTTGCTAGTTGGAAGCATAAGATGAAAATGCATATTCTTGGACATAACCCTGCCGTTTGGGCTATTGTGTGTATTGGCTTGCAAGGTGAATTATTTGATGGGAGAGAACCAAACCGTGAAGCTACCGCGGAAGAGTTGAAGATGCTACAATACAATGCTCAAGCTTGTGATATTGTGCCCCGAAGAATTCAACAAAATCAGCCGTCTTGAGAATGCAAAGGAAATTTGGGACACTTTGATTGATATGCACGAAGGTACCGACTCCGTCAAGGAATCCAAATTGGATGTGCTTCAAAGTCAACTTGACAAGTTCAAAATGAAGGAAGGTGAAGGTGTCACTGAAATGTACTCTAGGCTTGCTCTCATCACAAATGAGATTGCCGGCTTACGAAGTGAAGAGATGACCGACAAATTCATCATCAAGAAGATCCTAAGACCCTTGGATGGAAAATATGATACCATGTGCACATTGATCCAAATGATGCCCAATTACAAACATCTCAAGCCAACGGAAGTCATTGGAAGAATTGTTGCTCATGAGATGTCACTCAAGGATAAGGAAGAGCTTCACAACAAGTCAAGTGGTGCTTACAAAGCCTCGTGTGATGCTCCCACATCATCAAGTGAGAAACAAACCTTCAATGAAGAATTGAGCCTAATGGTGAAGAACTTCAACAAGTTCTACAAGAGTAGAAGAAAGGAAAGAAGTTCCAAGTCAAGATCCTACAATGACAAAAGATCTTCTAGTCGTGAGCGAAATTGCTACAATTGTAGAAGACCCGGACACTACTCCAATGAGTGTACGACCCCCTACAAAAGAAGAGAAGATTCTCCCAAAAGAAGAAGTAGAAGAGAAGAATCACCACCAAGAGAGAGGAGCAGTAGAGATGATCGTTATGAACGAAAACCCTGTCGGAGAAGCAAGGACTCAGAAAGGAAGGAAAAGTCATCAAGGAGCTACACAAAAAGAACACATCAAGCTCATGTTGGTGAGTGGGTATCCTGCTCCGACTCTGAAAATCACTCCGAAAGAAGTTATCACTCCGACTCCGAATATACTCAAGATGAAGGTGTTGCCGGTCTAGCACTTGTGTCAACCAACTCCTACGACATATTTGACTCACCAAATGAAGGAATTGGAAGATGCTTCATGGCCAAGGGCTCAAAGGTAACACATCCTGAGTATGTTGATTTCAATAGTGATGAAGATGATTTGCTAGGTGATGATGATTTACTTGTTGAAAACTCTAGTGATGAAAACTATGATGAAACGTCAATTAATCATGCTAATCAACATAAAAGGAATGACGATGATAAGAAGGAGATTGAGTGTTTAACTAAAGAACTAAACACTCTTAAGTTAGCTCATGAAACTACCTTGGAAGATCATCGAGTACTTTTAAAGACTCATGATAAGCTACGCTTTGAAAAGCTCAACCTTGAGCAAGAGCATGAGTTTTTAAAGGCAATCAATGATGATCTTCGCAAGAAAAGTTCTTCTTACATTGCCAAGCGTTTACTCTTGTCTACTTACATGCCACAAGTTAAATCTAGCAACAAGAGAAAGAAAGATGCTTCATCTAGTAGTAACAACAATCATGCTAAATCCAATGTTGTTGCTTATAGTAGTTCTCTTGATTCCACTAACGATTCCCTTAGCCAAGTTACACTTGAGCAAGAAAATAGCTTAGTGAAGGGAATTATAGAGAAAGGTGTTTACAAGAGCCTTGCCGGAAGTAAGCAATTTGAGGAAATTGTACGCAAGCAAGGAAGACACGGGAAGAATCAAGGTGTTGGTTTTGAACGAAAGTTCAATGCCAGTGGAGTTGAGTGGGAAGAAGATCAATACCCCAAGACGAAGTTTGTTCCTCAACAAGAGAAGTATGATCCTACTTCTTACAAAGGGACACAAGCTCAAGATGATCTTCTACCACAAGACCACAAGAAAAAAGGCAAGGACAAGCTTCAAGAGGAAATTGATGCATTTGAAGAAGCACCTAAGGCCTTGGTCAAGTGGGTTCCCAAGACTACATCAAGTTCTACCTCATCAAGTACGACTACGACTCCATGGATTCCCATCAAGATGGTGTGGGTCTCGAAGAAGAAGAACTAGAGAGTTCTTGGGGGTGACTCCGCCAACATACTTCACTCTTATCATTTTGGCAAGGACTAGTGCAAACAACTTCCATATCTTGCACTAGTTCAAGGAGTCACAAACCCTCTTGTTGGTAAGACAAGGGACAAGGTAACCTAATGCTTTCATGGACATCATCTTGTGTATGCATAACTCAATGTCTATGGATATCCTTGCTTGTTCCTTGTGGGACTAACCCATGTAGGTATTAAAAGTACAATTCACTCCAAAGGATTGCTCCAAATGATCTACATCAACATCGAGCATCTACATCTTCAACACCTACATGAAGTCATCATCGACAAAACCCAAGGTTAGTTTATCCCTCTTAGGGGGGATATCACATCTTGGGGGAGCTTTACTCAAATCAATTGAGCTAAAGCAACTGTAATGGTGTGAACACAACAATGCTTTATGTAAAAGTGGTAACCCCACTTGTGCTTAAATGATGAGTATGACCTATGATCAAATGTTCTCATTTGACTCCTATGTCAATATACTCATATATAGATGACCTAGTCATCACCAAATTGCTTGATAGGTGCTAGAATGTTTGTGCATGCTTTGTCACATATTTCATTTGCCATTTTATTGTGTGAGCATGTTGGTTGCATATTTTACTCATTTGAGGACATCCATTTGTTGCTTTGATTGTTTGGCTTTTTCTCTTCCAAATGGATGGACAAGAATGCCTAAGGACTCCCTTTAGCTATCTATGTTTTCCTCGTCTCAAACTCTATTCATGCTACATCACAAAGTTTGGTCAAGTCAGATTCGAACCACTCTTTGTGAGGAGCACTCGGAGTTCCCGATTCATCATAGACTTAAACCTCCAAAACCTCTTTGTGCATCTCGGTCTGACCGATTCATCCTCTTCGGTCCTACCGAGATCACTAAGTTGATCTAGGGTTTTCAATCTTGGTGCAACGGATTAGAACCTTTCGGTCACACTGAGTTGCAAAAACTGCTTGCAGTTTTGCATCTCGGTGCCACCGAGTCGTTCCACTCGCTCACACCGACAGGGTCAGGTTATATATACCGACGGGCCAAATTTTGGAAAAATTTCCGAACCTCCTCGCCCGCGCGTAACCTGCTCTGCCTCTTCGGTTCTCTGGATCGTCCTCTCGTCGCCAGTGACCTCCCGCCGCTGGTCTCCGCCGCCGTCAACGGCAATCTACCCAGCCGTTGCCGCCATAGCAAGTCCGCCATTGAACTAGGGTACGAACTTGATCTTTGTGCTAATCCATAACTCTGATTCTTATCACATTGCTTTGCCATGATTCTTGCCACGATTGAAATCATCCTGTCCAGCGAAAACTTC
The DNA here is from genome assembly GCA_021605145.1 of Aegilops bicornis. NCBI lineage: Eukaryota > Viridiplantae > Streptophyta > Magnoliopsida > Poales > Poaceae > Aegilops > Aegilops bicornis. Next base: position 304,234,946 of record CM038672.1, read on the forward strand.
CCTTAGATTAGTTTTGGTTTGAAAATTTAGGGTTAGGTCTCCGCCGAATTCATCTCGGACCGACCGAGTTGTAGAAATCGGTCTCACCGATTTGGCTTAGGCCAGAGCACATGCATTTCTGGTCTAACCGAAAATTGCGAATCGGTGTGAACGAGTTCGATTCTCTGTGAAACCCTAGCAGTCTCGATACCACCGAACTGTGACTCGGTCTGACCGAGTTCACTAGTTTAGGTTCCAAAAGCTGCTTCGGTATCACTTAGTTTACAAATCGGTAGATCTGAAATGCTTTCTGTGAAGAACTAAAACTAAGTTTCTAAGTCATCTGTATTGCAAAACTCCTGTACTTTGTGATGCTCATCTACTCTACCTCATCTATAACCTATTCACAGGGTCTGCTATCAAAGTATTTGCAGAGATATCTGATCAAAGTGACAGTCAGAACAAGTCTGAACAACAGGTGCAGATGAGTGAGGGTTCAGATCCCTCTAGCAGTTATGATGATGGCAGTAGGAGCACTCCCAGCAATTTGCCAAAGCCTGCCACCAGGACAAGGAAGAAGAGGAATTCTGACTCAGAAGATGAGGACTATGTGGCAGTTGAAGATGAAGCTACATCAAAGAAAAAGGTGCCGAAGAAAGAGTATGGCACAGCTGCTGCAACAAAGCCTGGTCTCAAAACAAAGATGCCAGCAAGAAGACAGCCCATGTCTAAGCCAAGAAAAGTTGCCACAGGTGAAACTATGAAGTTCACCATTGAATCTGAAGAAGAAGCAGCTGGTGAGGATAAGAAGAAGAAGAGGGCCAGAACCACTACTGCCAGAGTTCTTGGCAAGCCCTCAACGAGGAAAGATTCTGAAGAGGAAGAGGAAGAGGATGCTGCACCATGACCCAAAGCTCAAAAGCTTATGGGGGATGCAATCAGATCAGGGGCTGATCCATCTAAGCCCAATCCACCCTGAGGATTGAGAAGGGCTTGGCCACCCTAAACAAGAACCAGGAGAGCTTGGAAAGGATTATTGAGACAAAATTCTATGACCTTGATGTCAAGGTGACAGAGATCCAAACTGCAGTTGAGCAACTTCAGGAGGAAGCTGAGGAGAAGAAGGGCAAGTCTACCACAGATGCTTTTGCCAGAGTGCCCAGAGGACAGAGATCTGCTGCAGTGCCAGTGACAGACACTAGAGCTACAGCATCAGCACCAGCGGCAACAGCTCCAGTTCGACCTCCAGCAGCTACTCCACCAGCTCCAGCTACTTCATTTGAAGCCTTCGTCCTTGGAGTTCTCTCAACACCTCCTACCGAAGATCAAGTCTGAGAGTCGTTTAGCACTATGCATTTTGAACTTTTTGGTAACTTGTTGCCAAAGGGGGAGAAAAATGTATAGATCATAGGCTTCGAGAGAGAGTGTTGCCTTTTTATTCTCTCTTGCTATTTTGGTTGAAACTTTATTGTGTACTTGTGTGAGATACTACTTTATGTCCTTGTGGGATACTTGCTTGATCATGTGTTCGATCATATGCTACCCTTAATGCTTGTTGGATGATATTATCTTTATATCCTCTTATGACCATTCACTTTTCTTGGTGATCAGTGCATGTGTTTTAATCTCTATCATTTTGAGCGCTCCACCAAGATGTATGTGACATGGAAGAGTAACCCATGATCCTAATCGATTGTGCATTTGCATTCAAAAGCAAATTTAAATAATGCACAAAATTAGGGGGAGCTCTTGCTTATCACATACTTCTCAAAGCGACGATGTTTTTCAATCTTATTTATCATTTGTCGAAGCTTTGATCTATATGTTGTCATCAATTACCAAAAAGGGGGAGATTTAAAGTGCAACTATCCCTCGGTGGTTTTGGTAATTCCAAACAACATATAGCTCATTGATCTAATGCTATTCCAAGATAAATATTTCAGGAAAGCTCAATGATTAGCATGGCATGGATTAGAAAGTGGACCCTTCAAAATGCTAAGGACAAAAGATTGGCTCAAGCTCAAAGCACAAGACTCTACATTTTCTATTTTAGTGATCCAAGATCACATTGAGTCTATAGGAAAAGCCAATACTATTAAGAAGGGATGAGGTGTTGCTTAATGAGGTTCTTGCTCAAAGTGCTTAGTGATATGCTCCAAAACCCTCCACTACTTTCTCACATCCACATATGTCCCCAACCAAAAAGTCCAACTCGGCCCCACCAAAATTTCACATCCGGAGCCACCGAGTTCAGTTGACATAGCCACTGCCAGAAACCCTAGTATGTTCGGTCTCACCGATAGGGATCTCAGTCTCACCGAGATGGGATTGTAATCTCTCTGTTTCCCTTTGTAACGTTTCGGTCAAACCGAGATGAGCGATCGGTCCCACCGAGATTGCAATGAAAACACTCTGTTTCCTTTTCGTAACGTTTCGGTCCAACCGAGATGAGCGAATCGGTCCCACCGAGTTTGCCTGACCAATCTCTGTTAGTCTATTACCAAAATCGGTCTCACCGAGTTTGTGTAATCGGTCTCACCGAGATTACGTTATGCCCTAACCCTAATGATATCGGTCCCACCGAGTGGACATGTCGGTCCCACCGAAATACCTAACGGTCACATTATGAACCAAATCGGTTTGACCGAGTTCTCTGAATCGGTACCACCGAGTTTTGTGATTTGTGTGTAATGGTTAGATTTTGTGTGGAGGCTATATATACCCCTCCACCCACTCTTCATTCGTGGAGAGATCCATCAGAACATGCCTACAATTCCAACACATATTTTCTGAGAGAGAACCACCTACACTTGTATTGAGGTCAAGATATTCCATTCCAACCATATAAATCTTGATCTCTAGCCTTCCCCAAGTTGCTTTCCACTCAAATCTTCTTTCCACCAAATCCAAATCCTGTGAGAGAGAGTTGAGTGTTGGGGAGACTATCATTTTAAGCACAAGAGCAAGGAGTTCATCATCAACACACCATTTGTTACTTCTTGGAGAGTGGTGTCTCCTAGATTGGCTAGGTGTCACTTGGGAGCCTCCGTCAAGATTGTGGAGTTGAACCAAGGAGTTTGTAAGGGGAAGGATATCGCCTACTACGTGAAGATCTACCCTAGTGAGGCAAGTCCTTCGTGGGTGACGGCCATGGTGGGATAGACAAGGTTGCTTCTTCGTGGACCCTTCGTGGTTGGAGCCCTCCGTGGACTCGTGCAACCATTACCCTTCGTGGGTTGAAGTCTCCATCAATGTGGATGTACGATAGCACCACCTACCGAAACCACGGATAAAAATTCTCCGTGTCAATATTGCGTTTGCTCCCTCAAACTCCCCCCTTTTACCTTCATATGCAATTGTTTTACATTCCGCTGCTATACTATTAGAATTGCATGTGTAGGTTGATTGCTTGACTTGTGCTAACTTGCTAAAATCTGCCAAGAACTAAAATTGAGAAAAGGCTAGATTTTTATTTGGTCAAGTAGTCTAATCAACCCCCCCCCCCCCCTCTAGACATACTTTCGATCCTACAGGTTTTCCTCGGCAAGGATCCCGCCGAGGGTCACCGTCTTCTGGTCCTCCTCTGATCTCATATATCTATGGTCTTGACAAAGATCTGCATGCCACCATAGAGGTGCCTCCCGAGCCCTGGTCTAACCGTAGTCGGTTGGTTTGGAAATTGTGGGCTCAAGGGCGGCTCGCTCTGTTGGTGTTTGGGTGTGCTGCCCCGGCAAGGGTCTTGCCGGGGCTGCTGGGGCTGCCCCCGGAAAGGGTCTTACCAGGGGAACCTGCTCCGCCCCTCTGCTTCTTTGTGTTCTTGGCCTTGGCATTGTCTTGGGCATCTTGTGCCTCGGCTTCTCTTCGGTTCCTTCCCCTGCTCTGCTTGGTGCGGCCGTGGGCGCGACTCCGACTGTCCATGCACAGGTAAAGGGGTACAAAGGTGCGCCCCTACTTTTGTACACCGACACTCTTTAAGCCAAAGGGCATTCGTACAAAGCAGTATGTGCCACATGGGGTTATGAACGCAGTCTTCTCTTCGTCTTACTTGGACATGAATATCTGGGTGGTACCTGGAGTAGGCATCCAAGAAGGAAAGCAGATCACATCCGGAGGTGGAATCCACGATCAGATCGATGTGCGACAAGGGGAATCGGTCCTTCAAGCATGCTTTATTCAGATTTGTGAAATCTACGCGAAGCCTCCACTTCCCATTCGCCTTGCGCACTACTACTGGGTTTGCCAACCATGTTGGATGCAATACTCCTCTAACCAAACCAGCTGCTTCAAGTCTCTTGATCTCTTCGGCAATGAATTGCTGCCGCTCCAAGGCTTGCTTCCTTACCTTTTGCTTGACGGGTCGGGCATGACGGCAGACAACAAGGTGGTACTCGATTACCGCCCTGGGAACACCGGGGATGTCAGATGGTTGCCAAGCAAACACTTCAACATTCGCCCGCAGGAAGCCAATGAGCACGCTTTCCTATTTGTCGTCAAGGGCGGAGCTGATAGTGAACGTACCATCAGTGCCAACCAGCCCTGCCAGGACCTTCTTCACAGCAGGTGCAGCAACCTTGGATCTCTTGCTACTGGAACTATTTGATAAGTCATCGATAGGCGCACCGCACTCCGAAGAGGCACACTTCCCGGATTCCTTGCAAGTATCCTTGCTAGCTTTTCTCCCTTAATTCTTTTCCTTGGCGGGGACTGCAGCTTCAACAGCCTCGGCAGCGACCGCATCCTGGTACATCTTATCCACACATATACTTGTGTCCTTCTTGTCTGACGGGATCGAAATGACGCCCATTGGTCCTGACATCTTTAGGGTGTTGTAGGCATAGTGGGATGCCGCCATGAACTTTGCTAGGGCAGGTCATCCAAGTATCCCATTGTACGGCAACGGAAGCTCGACCACGTCGAACACAATATTCTTAGTTTAATAGTTCAATTCTCCTCCAAAGGTCACCGGCAGCGTGATCTTCCCCTTTGGACGACTCCTGTCGGGTTGATCCCTTGGAACGTGCTAGTAACATTGAGCTCTTCATATGATATCTGCAGCTTTCTTATTACCTTGGGGGAAATCAGATTCAACTCGGCCCCGTCGTCAACCAACATCTTTGGGACCTTGAGGTTGCGGATTGTTGGCAAAAGCAACAACGACAAGCACCCTACCGCAGTGGTGCGGTCAGGGTGATCCTCTTCGTCAAAGATGATGGGCGTGCGAGGCCACTTGAGTGGTTTCCGGGAATCTGTCGCTGGCTCCACAACATTGACTTCTCATGCCCACTGTTTAAGCTGGCGGTGAGAGGAGTGCAAAGATGTGCCTCCGTCAATGCACAGGGCGTCAGTGGATTTCTGAAAATCCTACTCGTTGGTTTCCTCTTCATCCTCTTCATCGCTTTCGTCATCACATTCCTTCTTCTCGCGGCCTTTAGCAGGTTTTCCTTGATGTTGAGGGACCTTGCCGGGGCGGCCTCCTCGGTCGCCTCGGCCCTTCCCGCCAACGCCATCTTGGTCTTTCTCCTTGTCACGCTTCTCGTACTCAACTTTCTGCTTCTTGACGAGTTGCTCAACTTGATGACACTCTTGGAGAACATGGCCTTGTCCGATGGATCTTGCAATATGGCCCGTCAGCCTTCCCAGCCTTCTCGGCCGTCGCAGCTTCCCGACAGTCAGTGCATGCGACAACTTCCTTGATGGGTGCTTTCGTCTTGGCCTTCTTGCCGATACTAGGAGTGCCAGATCCCTCGACAGCCAGTACTGCCTTCTCCTTGCGCTTCTGGTTGCGTTTCTAGTTCCTCTTCTTCTGGTTGGCAGCATCACCGTCATCTTCTCAGTCAACGTCGATGACATCTTCTTCTCCGAGGAGTCGCCTTTCCTCCTCTGTACGGGCACACTTATATGCCAAGGTGTAAAGCTCATTCACAGTCTTGCGCAACCGTACGTTCATCCTGGAATGTATCCTGCGGTTGCATACGTTGGACTGGAACGTGGCAATCACAGTTGTCGGGTGGATATCTGGAATGTTCCTGTGCACCCGACTGAATCTCTGCATGTATTTCTGCAGACTCTCTCCTTCTTTTTGTGGAAGGAGCTACAAATCGCTGGGCCGCCCTGGTTGTTGATGGCCGCCCGTGAAGGCACCAACAACCTCATTGCACAGGCCAGCCCAAGTCGAGATGGAGTTCTCCGACAAGTGCATCAACCAGTGTCAGATTTCGGGTTCCGGCGGACCATCTAGGTTCGAACTCTGGGGTGCACGCGGAGATCTCACCCCCTACCTACCTGCACTTCGTCGCCTCGCAAGGATCTAAACTACACGAAGAGTAACACAAGGGACACAAGGTTTATACTGGTTCGGGCCACCATTGTGGTGTAACACACTACTCCAGTGTGTGGTGTGGTGGATTGCCTCAGGGGCTGATGATGAACAATACAAGGAAGAACAGCCTCGCGAGGGTCTGTTCTTGGCTGGTGCGACAGACTGCTAGGGGGAATTGGGTCGCTCTCTCTCTCTCTCTAGATTGCTTTATCTCTAGCTCTGTTCTGGATTCTGGATCCAAGATGCCAGATGCCCTACCCTGTGGGTGGCTAGTCCTATTTATAGGCAGAGGCCCTGGGCCTCTTCCCAAATATTGAGCGGGAAGGGCGCCAACAATTGGCCATTTTGAAGGGGAACATCTAGTACACTTATCCTGACTAAAGTTGGTCCTCGCCTATCAAAGGCTCTGGTGGTGACGCCGGCATGGGCTCCACGATGACCTCCTTCATGCCGTTGTGATGGTCTTGGTCTTGTTGCACCGAAACGGTTGCCTTTGCTTGATGCTCTCGCCTGCGCTTGCCCCCTTTGCACCAAAGAGGAAATGAGGACACTGCGCGGGCTGGCGCCGGCTTGGCTCCCTTGGTTGTCATGGCTTGCGTCATGGGCACCTCGCGAGGTACCCCGCCTTGATCTCTCCGCCTCCTCGCGAGCCAGCCTGGCGAGGCCGTGCCTGAGGAAGCTTCCTGTCGTCCGCCCTGCGAGGCTTGGCCCCTCGCGAGGGTCTTGAGCTTGTGCTGATAAAGATGGGCCGTACTGGACCACCCCTTGAGCCACGCCGAAGGCCGCAGGCAGGCAAGTCTGGGTACCCCCGTTCCCAGAACACCGACAGTAGCCCCCGGGCCCAAGGCGCGCCTGGACTTGGCTTAGGAGAGAAGCGAAGGGCAAGTCTGCGCCGCTGAGCCTAACAGCCGGCGGCCTTGGGCGCCAGCGTGGCGGTTGATTGGGACGTGGGCGCCTTAGCAATCGCGCGAATCGACAAAAAGAGCGGCACCTGCCTAGGCTTTGCCTCCTTTGCCTTCTCCGATCATTGCCCGAGATCCCCTTTCTTGCGCCTTTCCTTCCTGCTTCAAATCTCCAGATCTACTTCGACCGCGTGCCCTAGCAAGACATGGCGCCTCGCCAGACCCCGGCCGGAGCTTGGTACTCACCCGCCTTGGACTCCCCGAACGTGTCGGAGAAGAGCCTTGCCCGAGTGCGCCGGATGATGGCGGCGCAAGGCAACGACGGGGCAGCGGTGCTCAAGGCTGGCTCCGCCCTTCCTGAGGACCAAGGAAGCACCTTCTATCCGCTCTTCGTGAGCGCCATTGCTGCCGGTCTGGTGCCTCCCTTTTCGAGTTCTTCTTTTACATCCTCCGCCATTACAAACTGCAAGCTCTGCACCTCCACCCCAACTCCGTTCTTCTCCTGGCGATCTTCGCCTACTACTGTGAGGCTCATGTCGGGGTGCAGCCCTCAGTGGCCCTGTTGCGCCACTACTTCTACCTCCGGGTTTCTCGTGGGTCCATCTCCGCGTGCGCGAGCTTTGTCGCGTATGGCAGCTCCAACGCCATCTCGAAGCTCGGGAAGAGGATTGAAGGCTTCAGGAGAAAGTGGGTCATGGTAGATGCTGGGCGCATCCATCCTCGGCTGATCCTGCCTACAGAGCAGCCCACGCCCATCGACGATTGGTCTCACGCGGAACTCATGGATCCCCGTGCGAAGCCAGTGCTGGAGAAGATGAACGCGAACCTGTGGCCGGGCAATATTGCGACGGCGAAGCTGACCGGGGTGTCGCTCCTGAGGGAGTTCCTGGAGCATCGGGTGGCCTCGCTTCGTCAGTACTCGCTTCCGCTGTGGAGGCCTAGCCCGAGCCCCGTGGTCTTGGCCGACGAAGATCTGGCCGCGGTCCTCCAATCTTTAGTCGGGGGAGACGTGGCGAGGCCGAGGGCGCTGCACTCTGCCTGTTCGCCGAGATGATTAGGAGCAGGTGGTGGACTCCATGCCCGCTTTCAACGGGGACGGGCCTGTGCACGCACAGGTTCCCGAGGACCCGGCGGCCCTGGCGACGGTGAACGTGTCCTTTGGCGACTCCAGCGGAGAGGAGGAGGAAAAGGAGCGGGGAGAGGGGCTCGACTCCGAGGCGACAACGGGAGTCGAGAGCGCCTCCCGGCGCAGGTCCCAAGCGCTCTCCGCCTCTTGCCCGGCGGCGATGAGGATGGCGATGGCGGGCGGGCGAGAGGTTGCCCCCGATCCCGAAGAAGGACAGGACGGGGCTGGTCCCCCGCGGGTCTGCCCCGGCTCCGAGGCGATCTGCAGACGCGCCTCCTGCTCCCGAGCCTCTTGAGGCTGATCCCTGCAGCCGGCTCTCGGGCTTCAAGTTCGGCCGGAGGTTGCTCGAGCCCGCGAGCGATGACCAGTAAGTGCTTGATTCTTGTTTTATTTCTTGCTTTGTCGGTGAGGCTCGATTCTGTATTCCTTGGCTAGGCTGGCGCCTGCGGCGAAGAAGCTGAAGGGAGGTCTTGAGGCTTCGTCCGGGGTAGCGCCTCCGTTCGTGAAAGAAGGTGACGGCAAGACACAGGCCTCTCCTACCCGATCATCCTCGCGAGGCCTGGCGGAGCTAGCTGGGGAGAGCTAAGCCCCCATGCCCCAAGCGACTCCCGAGGTATCCTTGCCTGATGCCACTGCCGCAGCTGTCGGGGCGCAGAAGGTCCCGCCTCAGGATGCTGTGATTACGCTATTGTCCTCTCCTCCTACTCCACCAACTGCTGTCTCTCCGACTCCTCCCACTATCCTGGATCGTGCTGCTGCTGAACTGGACCGGCTGTGGCAAGATCTTCTTGGCGCCGACCCTCGCTTGGTGGCCGGACGCCTGGAGCTGGCCTCCGGCTGGGTTCGCTCTGATGCTTCGATTCGAGCGGCGCTGGTTCAAAGCTCTGACGACTTGACGAGGAGAAACAGGCCGTCCTTGGGGCAAAGGTCCCTCGCGATGCCGCCTTGGGGGAGGTAGCCGATGTCCGAGGTCGCTGCAAGGCGCTGGAGAGCGAGCTGCAGGGCATGCGCGACCAGCTTGCCAAGGAGGCCCGCGTCCGCCAAGAGAAGGAGGAAGACATGAAGGCTCGCGAGGCAGCCGCCAAGGACCGGGATGCCAAGCTTGACAAGCGACGTGACCGCTTGGGTGCGCTAGAGCAGGAGTTGGAGGCGAAGAGGGTCGAGCTGGACGGCAAGGTGCTGGTCCTCGCCGAGGACCGCATGGCCTTCGCGGAGATGGAGGCGAAGGCTCGCACCTTGCTGAGGTCTCTTTATGAAAACGGCCTGGCAAGCCCGCTGGCCAGCGCCGAGGACGGCCCTGCCAAGCTGCTTCCCTTCCTGGTCCACGCCCTTGAAGATGTCACCCTTGGCCTTGGCCCCACGGCTGAGGCCGAGGCACGTATCCTGTCTTCTGCAGCCCTGACGCATGTCCTTACCCATGTCTACCTCCGCGACCCCGGCGTCGACCTTGACAGCCTGCTGGAGCCCGTGAGCGGCGAGCTTGCCGCTGCCGCTGCTGAGGTCGTGAATGGTCGAGCGGAGGCTCTGCTGGCGAAGTTCGGCCTTGACGCAAGAGCGAAGCCGGGCGCTGCCGATCATGAGGCTTCACGAGGCGAACCCGCCCAGCGCAGCTCTGCAGCCAACAAGTTACTCCTTTGTGGCTCCTGCCCTGCTTTCAGTTCCTGCAACATGCATCATGCCTCGGGGAGGCGTTTAAACTTGCGCTTGGCGTTGTGAAAACAGTTATGGACTATAATATTTTCTTTTGAATTCCTTGAGATTTGCGCTTTTCCTTCCTACTTGCTTATGTTCTACGCCGGCAGAGCCCGGCCCCACGCATACCTCAGCCGCCGTTAGCCCCGACCGGAAACCAGGACGGGACCATGGAGTGAGGGGCTACGTGACAAGTTAGGCTCCTGAGTCGCGATGCTCAGGAGTCCCCCTTGGCGCACGAACAGCAAGTAGGGAGGTGAGATGTATGGGTGAATTTACCATTCTACGTCTGCAGAGCCCGGCCCCGCGCATACCTCAACCGCCGTTAGCCTTTCGAAACTAAGAGGTGAGGGGCTACGTGACCAGTTAGGCTCCTGAGTCGCGATGCTCAGGAGTCCACCTTGACGTTCAAACGGCCTTCGTACCTTGGCTCCGCTCGGGGAGGGACGTGCGACGAACCAGGCCCGAGGGGCCTGGCTGGATGGCGTGCGTCTGGGCGTGACCCAGGCGTAGCCCCCGTGCTCAGCCCCCTCGCGCGGCACTCCTGAGGGGAGGCGTTGTGATGAGGTCAGACATTGAGCTCTGGGCTCCCTGAGGTTGATGCGGCCGGGGGCCACCCTCAGTTGATTATCACCAGCGCGGAGCATAGCGATTTCGTATGTGTACGGGCATAGCCGCTCCTCGGCAAGGTCGTCCACCAACAAGGAGCATGGTGCTTCCAGTGCGTGGGAGGGGCTCCCCTCGGAGGAGCCCAGGGCGAGACACCACCGACACGTGGCTGGCACGGTAGGGCCTGACGAGGTGTATCTGGGCACCCGTCAGCCAGCGCGGGACTCACGGGGCCCTACCTCAAGGCGGGTTGCGCCTGGCACTGGGCCTTAACTTGTGATGTGTTCCTGCAAATTTGGTTAGATGTCGATGCTCTATGTCCTCGGGTCCGGCCCTCGAGCGGGTCTCAGCCGTCGCTGGTATGCCAGGTCGCGATGCCGTGGACAAGGCCAGAGGGTGAGGGCTGGAGAGCCAGTAGGAGCCCATGAGTCGCGATGCTCAGGTACCCCCCCCCCTTTAACATGTAAGCGGCCGACATGAAGGAAGAAGGGGTGCCGTGGACGGGCACCAAATAACAATCATGATGGGTCAAGCACACAACCCGAATAAACGCAAAGAGGGGTACATGCCGCTGGGTCTGGCCCGAGTGGCTTGGGGATGATGCAGCCAGGCGCCCCAATAAAGTAAGCTAGGAACATGAAGCAAAAGGGATACACGCCGCAGGGACGGACCCACGCGGCCTGGGAATGATGCAGCCCTGGGGGCGCTCCCAGCTAGAAATGAAACTTGAAGGATGTCACCTGATAATGTTGAAGACGAAGGGATGCTAAAGTAGAAGACGTCGTGGGCTGCGGGAGCCGATCTTCACGAGCCCCCAGGCCCAGGAGCCTCGGGAGGCTCCGGAGGAGCTGGTGGCTCCTCGCGGACCATCTCCATCTCCACCAGGACAGCGGAACGCCTGGCCTCTTGAGCCTCCAGGATGCTCCCCATGAGGCGCTGGCGCGTGGCAGCCGCGTTTGGCACGCCGTAAGGCATGCGAACGTAGCTGTGGGGTGGACCTTCACAGCGCCCCACACGTGAGGGCCAGAGGCGCCTCTGAGGCGGCCTCGGTTGAGCCTCGGTATGTCGATGCAGACGCGCAGCCCACCATCCTCGCTGGATGGGGAGCTACGGCGGTAAGCGGCGGCTGCAACTCATGACTCTTGACTCCTGCAGCTCCTGAATGATCTGGCTGACAAACTCCTGAGGGTTTGGCCCTCCTTGCCTCGCTCCTTCCTGAGGGAAACGTGCTTTGAAACACGCCTCCAAGTGGTGCCCAAGCGCCTCCCTCGTGATCTTAGCAAGGTCGGTGGCCCTCCAGGAGAGAGCCTCCGAGCCTTTCTCGAGGACGGCGCCGGGCGCGCCTTCCTATGCGACAGAAGGAGGTGCCCCCTGAACAGGCGCGGACCCCAAGGGGCCTTCCTCCCGAGGGGCCGGGCCAGGCGATGTCTTCTTCTTCTTGGGAGCAGCCTCGGGGAGCCTCCCGCTCCTGCGATCTGGGTCTTCAAGTGACGCGGCTTGAAAAGCACGCTCCAGGGAGCACACTGCATCTCTCTCTTCAAAAGGCACCGTGATGACTCCATTGCTTCCTGGCATCTTGAGGATGTTGTATCCGTGATGAGTCACGGCCATGAATTTGGCCAGAGCTAGAAACCCGAGGATGGCGTTGTATGGCAGGCGAATGTGGGCGACGTCGAAGTCGATGAGCTCGGTGCAGTAGTTGTTGCGCGCCCCGAAGGTGACAGGGAGGCGGACCTGCCCAATCGGAACTGTGGAGCCATCGGTGACTCTGGAGAAAGGCTTGGTTGGCTGAAGCTGATTGTAAGGCACTTGGAGATTGTTAAATGTCTCTACGGACAGGACATTGAGCCCTGCTCCGCCATCGATGAGGGTCCTGGTGACTTGCACCTTGCTGATGATTGGGGAACAAAGCATCGGGAGGACTCCGGCTGTGGACGCGCACTTGAGCTGGTCCGCTGAGCTGAACGTGATGCCGCACGCTGACCACCTGAGAGGGCACGTGGCTTCGAGCTTGGGGAGGACTGCATTCACTTTGCGGGCGAACTACTTGAAGATGCGCTGAGAGGCTGGGGCTTGAGCTCCGCCCAGGATGCAAGCGATTGCGTGTGGCTCCTAGAAGCCCCCAGCCCCCTCGTCCTGATGATGGTCCTCATTTCTCCTAGGATGTGGTGGCAGGGGAGGGAGGCCTGCGTTTCCTTGCGGGCGATCCTCGCGAGGCTGATCCCTCCAGCCTCCCTCGTGAGGCGGGTCCCTCCAACCTCCCTCGCGAGGCTGATCCTGCCAGCGGTCCTCGCGAGGTCGGTCGCGCCACCCTTGGCGAGGGCCATGGTCTTCCCAGCGTGCTGTGTTTCTTCCTCCTCCTCTATCGTAGCCTCGATCGTTGCGGTCGGGGCATCGACCGATTGGCCCTTCTCGCACGGCTCTGAGCTCTTGACATTCGTTGGAGTTGTCGGTGTGGAGGTCGTGGTACACACAGTACCGGCTGCCCTTGGAAGACTCGGGCTGATCTCTGCCTCGCTTGGTATCTGGTTCTGCCGCGAGCACGACAGCCCCCTTGCGCTTCACGTCCTTGACCTTGGGCTTCTTCTCTTACAGGTCTGCGGTGGCAGCTCGAGGAGGGAAAGGTGTCCTTCCTCAGCCCTGGTGCACTTGGTCGCCAAGTTGAACAGCTCCAAGGATGTGCACAGATCTTCATGCATCGCCAGCTCCTCCTTCATCTTGACGTCACGCACACCGTCGGATAAGGATGAGATGATGGCCTCCTCAGTCACCTTGGGAATCTTGAGGCGTGCGTTGTTGAAGCGTTGGATGTACTTCGGGGTCTCTCACGCTGCTGCTTGATGCGGCGCATGTCGCTCACGGCAGGAGGCCGGTCGCGAGTGCCTTGGAAGTTGGCGATGAAGCGGGTGCGCATCTCGTCCCAGGAGGAGATCGTGCCAGGAGCCAGGTTCAGGAGCTAGGTGCGGGCACCGTCTTTGAGCGCCATGGGAAACCAGTTCGCCATGACCTTCTAGTCCCCGTTGGCGGCTCCATGCCCAGCTCGTTGAGCTGGAGGAACTCCGTAGGGTCGGCCGTGCCGTCGTAGCAAGGAGGCAGGTCTGGCTTGAACTTGCCGGGCCACGCGATGCTGCGCAGCTCGGCGGTGAAGGCGCGGCAGCCTGCTGTGGCCACGGGAGGCATTTGGTGACGAAGGGCTTGGTCCTGCGGGTCCCCATACGCTGCCGCTGGGAGCAGCGGGGTCTTAGCGTCTTTGGAGCGGAGGCCTTGATGCGTGGACGGGCGGTCACGAGAGCACTCGGGCAGCTTCTTGGGCGAGGGACCTCTTGGCAGCTCTGCTCTTCTTGCTTGGCCCAGTGCCGGACGGAGTGGGTTCCGCCCAGGGGCCACGCGCCTTGGGGCCAAGGTACCTTCTTGAGGGGGAGACGGCTGAGGCGCCCTCGGAGCTTCATCGCCCGCGCAAGGCATGGCGCGGTGCAGTGAGAAGGACGGCGCGGGGGAGCCCCCTGCGGCGCAGACGAGCTCGGCGACGCTGTCGGCGTTCTGGGAACGGGGGTACCCAGACTTGCCTGCCTGCGGCCTGCGGCGTGGCTCAAGGGGTGGCCCAGCACGGCCCATCTTCATCAGCGCAAGCTCAAGACCCTCACGAGGGGCCAAGCCTCATGGGGCGGACGACAGGAAGCTTCCTCAGGCACGGCCTCGTCAGGCTGGCTCGCGAGGAGGTGGAGAGATCAAGGCGGGGTACCTCACGAGGTGCCCATGACGCAAGCCATGACGACCAAGGGTGCGAGGCGGGTGCCAGCCCGCGCAGTGTCCTCATTTCCTCTTTGGTGCAAAGGGGGCAAGCGCAGGCGAGAGCATCAAGCAAAGGCACCCGTTTCGGTGCAACAAGACCAAGACCGTCGCAACGGAAGGAAGGAAGTCATCGTGGAGCCCAAACCGGCGTCACCACCAGAGCCTTTGACAGGCGAGGACCAACTTTAGTCAGGATAACTGTACTAGATGTTCCCCTTCGAAATGGCCAATTGTTGGCGCCCTTCCCGCTCAATATTTGGCAAGAGGCCCAGGGCCTTTGCCTATAAATAGGACTAGCCACCCACATGATCCGGGATCCGGAATCAAGGACAGAGCTAGAGATCAAGCAATCTAGAGATAGAGAGAGCGACTGAACTCCCCCTAGCAGTTCATCGCACTGGCCAAGAACAGACCCTCGCGAGGCTGTTCTCCCTTGTATTGTTCATCATCAGCCCAAGAGGCAATCCACCACACCACACACTGGAGTAGGGTGTTACACCACAATGGTGGCCCGAACCAGTATAAACCTTGTGTCTCTTGTGTTGTTCCTTTTGTAGTTTAGATCCTAACGAGGCGACGGGGTGCAGGTAGGTAGGGGACGAGATCTCCGCGCACCCTGTAGTTCGAACCTAGACGGTCTGCCGGATCCCGAATCCGACATTTGGCGCGCCCGGTAGGGTGCGCTGAATTCGCCTTCCGCCGCCCTGTTCTTCGCCGCCCCGCATCCATGTCGACGCTGTCGGGCTCGCGCCGGCCGAGCCGCTCTCGCTACCAGCGCCCAGACGGGCGGCCCCGTCGGCGGCCGCCCCGCTGTCGTCAGATGTCGCTTAACGCCGCCACCGGCCCGGCGGGGAACGAGCACCAAGCATCGTCCCAGCATCTGTCAGAGGCGAGACGGCCGTACCGCTACCCCTTCGCTCGCCCCAGCTGGTTCTTCGTCTCGCGTGGTCCGCGCGCCCATGGAGGCTCGAGCTGCGCTCATCGCGGCAAACGAGCTCCTGCGCTACCGCCCTGTCGACGACGTCTACGAAGAGTGTCTCGACCGCGTCGCCGAGCTCGTCCACGCCACAGGGAGCTCCCCCGCGTCGTCCTTCTCGCTGCACCGTGCCCCGCCCTGCGCAGGCAATGAAGCTCCAGGGGCGCCTCAGCCGCCTCCCTCTCAAGAAGGCGCCTTGGCCCCAAGGCGCGTGGCCCCTGGGCGGAATCCACTCTGTCCGGCGCCAGCACAGCAAGAGCAGAGCTGTCAAGAGGTCCCTCGCCCCCAAGAAGCTGCCTGAGTGCTCCTTGCACCGGCTCGTCACGACCGCGCTCCTACTCCAAAGACGCCAAGACCCGTCTGCTTCCCAACAGGCAGCGCATGGGGACCCGCAAGACCAGGCTCTTCGTCCCCAAAGGCCTCCTGTGTCCCACAAGAGGCTGCCGCGCTTTCACCACCGAGCTGCACAAAGTCGCGTGGCCCGGCAAGTTCAAGCCGACACCTGCCTCCTCGCTTCTGACGGAACGGCCGACCTGCAGAGTTCCTTCAGCTCTGAGCTAGGCATCGAAGCCGCCAACGGGATGAGAAGGTCATGGCGAACTGGTTTCCCATGGCACTCAAGGACGGAGCCCGCACTGGCTCTGAACCTAGCTCCTGCACGATCTCCTCCTGGGACGAGATGCGCACCCGCTTCATCGCCAACTTCCAAGGTACTCGTGACCGGCCTCCTGCCCTGAGCGACATGCGGCGCATCAAGCAGCAGCCAGGGGAGACCCTGCAGAAGTATATCCAGCGCTTCAATAACGCACGCCTCAAGATTCCCAAGGTAACCGAGGAGGCCATCATCTCAGCCTTCTCCCGACGGTGTGCGTGACGTCAAGATGAAGGAGGAGCTGGCGATGCATGAAGATCTGTGTACATCCTTGGAGCTGTTCAACTGGCGACCAAGTGTGCCAGGGCTGAAGAAGGACGCCTTTCCCTCCTCGAGCTGCCAGCCGCAGACCCAGAAGAGAAGAAGCCCAAGGCCAAAGACATGAAGCTCAAGGGGGCTACCGTGCTCGCGGCAGAACCAGATACCATGCGAGGCAGAGATCAGCCCGAGTCTTCCAAGGGCAGCCGGTACTGTGTGTACCACGACCTCCGCACCCACAACACCAACGAATGTCAAGAGCTCCGAGCTGTGCGAGAAGGGAGAATCGGTCGACGCCCCGACCACAACGATCAAGGCGACGGCCGAGGAGGAGGAAGAAACGCAGGACGCTGGAAGACCGTGGCCCTCGCCAAGGGTGGCGTGACCGACCTCGCGAGGATCGCTGGTAGGATCAGCCTCGCGAGGGAGGCTGGAGGGATCAGCCTCGCGAGGATCGCCCACAAGGAAACGCAGGCCTCCCTCCTCCGTCGCTGCAGCCAAGGAGAAATGAGGACCATCGTTAGGACGAGGGGGCTGGGGGCTTCCAGGAGCCGCGCGCGATCGCTTGCATCCTGGGCGGAGCTCAAGCCCCAGCCGCTCAATGCATCTTCAAGTAGTTCGCCCGTGAAGTGAATGCAGTCCTCCCCAAGCTCCAGGCCACACGCCCTCTCAGGTGGTCAGCGTGCGCCATCATGTTCAGCTCAGCGGATCAGCACAAGTGTGCGGCCACAGCCGGGGTCCTCCCGATGCTTTGTTCCCCAATCATCAGCAACGTGCAACCCTCATCGATGGCGGAGCGGGGCTCAATGTCCTGTCTGTAGAGACATTCAACAATCTCCAAGTGCCTTACAATCAGCTTCAGCCAGCCAAGCCTTTCTCCGGAGTCATCGATGGCTCCACAGTTCCAATTTGGCAGGTCTGCCTCCCCGTCACCTTCGGGGCGCGCGACAACTACCGCACCGAGCTCATCGACTTCGATGTCGCCCACATTCTCCTGCCATACAATGCCATCCTCGGGTACCCAGCTCTGGCCAAGTTCATGGACGTGACTCATCACGGCTGGCGTCCTCAAGATGCCGAGAAGCGGCGGAGTCATCACGGTGCCTTGTGAAGAGAGAGGCAGCGGTGTGCTCCCTGGGCGAGATTTTCAAGCCGTCGCTTGAAGACCCAGATCGCAGGAGCGGGAGGCTCCCAGACCGCTCCCAAGAAGAAGAAGACATCTCCAGGCCCGACCCCACGGGAGGCAGGCCCCTCAGGGTCCGTGCCAGTTCACGGGGCACCTCCTTCTGTCGCATAGGAAGGCGCGCCCGGCGCCCTCCTCAAGCAAGGCTCTGGGGCTCTCTCCTGGAGGGCCACCGACCTTGCTAAGGTCACGGGGGAGGCGCTTGGGCACCACTTAGAGGCGTGTTTCAAAGCACGTTTCCCTCAGGAAGGAGCGAGGCAATGAGGGCCAAACCCTCAGGAGTTCGTCAGCCAGATCATTCAGGAGCTGTAGGAGTAAGGGTCATGAGTGGCAGCCGTCGCTTACCCGCCGTAGCTCCCCATCCAGGCGAGGATGGTGGGCTGCGCGTCTGCATCGACATACCAGGGCTCAACCGAGCCGCCTCTCAGGAGCACCTCTGGCCCTCACACATGGGGCGCTGTGAAGGTCCACCGCACAGCTACGTTCGCATGCCTTACGGCGTGCCGAACGCGGCTGCCATGCGCCAGCGCCTCATGGGGAGCATCCTGGAGGCTCAAGAGGCCAGGCGTTCCGCTGTCCTGGTGGAGATGGAGATGGTCCGCGAGGAGCCACCAGCGCCTCCGGAGCCTCCCGAGGCTCCTGGGCCTGGGGGCTCGTGAAGATCTGCTCCCGCAGCCCACGACGTCTGCTACTTCAGCATCCCTTCGTCTTCAACATTATCAGGTGACATCCTTCAAGTTTCATTTCCAGCTGGGAGCGCCCCCCAGGGCTGCATCATTCCCAGGCCGCGTGGGTCCGTCCCTGCGGCGTGTATCCCTTTTACTTCATGTTCCTAGCTTACTTTGTCGGGGCGCCCCTCGGGCTGCATCATCCCCAAGTCGCTCGGGCCAGACCCAGCGACGTATGCCTTCCCTGCTTCTATCTAAATGAACTAGCTCCTTCGTGATTAACGTGCTTGACCTAGTTGCTCGCTTGACTAACACCAACTGATGAAGCTGCTCCCCAACGGCACGACGCTTGCGCATGGGTCCGTCCCTGCAACGCCGACAAACCTGAATGGCTGAGCTCTGGTCGTGGCAGCCCCGCACGGCGCCACCTCGTCAGGCCTTCAGTGCCTCGTCACCCCTCCAAAGCAACCAACGGCTGACCGTCGCTTGTCATAGCGGACTCTTGTTCTTCTTGTGGTGAGCCTGCAGGATCCCTTCAAGGCGCAGCGCCAGGCGAGGCCCTCACGGCGTCTCCTTCACTCTCGTTCGTGCGAACCGCTTGCACGTTAAAGGGGGGGTACCTGAGCATCGCGAATCACGGGCTCCTACTGGCTCTCCAGCCCTCACCCTCTGGCCTTGACCACGGCATCGCGACCTGGCATACCAGCGGCAGGCCGAGACCCGCCGAGGGCCGGACCCGAGGACGAGAGCGAAAGGGGAGCAAAGGCGAGAGGAAGAGGCACGCGAGGACCTCGCCAGCAACCCCTACTTTGCCGATCTGGCGGACCTAACGTCGCACCAGAACCAGTTCGACTCCGAGATAAGTCACCCTCCGGAAACAGCTGCTATCGCAGCGCCGACCTCGCACCTAATGCAATCCCGTGTTAGCAACGCCGCGCTCCTTTCTCACCGAACGACGGTTGCTTGAGCGCTAAAGGGGACCTCCTAAGCATCGCGACTCAAGGGCTCTTACTGGACCCCGGGCCGCTCACCTCCTGGCCTTGACCACGGCATCGCGACCTGGCATACCAGCGACGGCTGAAGCCTGCCTTGGGACCGGGACCTGTCGGCGCAGAGCACCAAGCCCTCATGAGGTTCGAAAGGAAGAACTAAGCTAAGATGGAATGAGCATCTTGCACTACTTCACGGCAATGATCATATTAACAAACAGAACCACAGGCACCTTACAAGCCCCCATGGGGCGCGCTTTTCGATTCCTCGCAGGGAACAAAGGGAGCAGATCCTAAAGAACGCTAACTACACGCGCCTCCGCGAGAGACGCCATCATCAACAGTGGGCCGTCAGGCACCGGCGCCAACCTCATCCAGATCAGAGGCGGCGGCGGCCTGACGAGCCCGCCCTGCTCCGAGAGCGGCGCAAGCTCGGGGGCTCGTAGCTGTCGTCGCTCGTCTCCGGAGTCGCGAAAAGCTCGGCGGAGTCGCTGGATCCTCCGACGCCTCCGCCGCCTGAGGAGCTGCTGAGGGAGCGATCGGCGAGCCTGGTCCTCGCCGCGGCAGGGCCCCGACCACCTCTCTCAGGGTAGCACTCCAGCCGGCGTCCTTCCGCGTCGAAGAACTTGAAGAGCATCATGGAAGCGTCGTCGTACTCCTGTGGATCGCGAGGCGCCCCTCGCCTGCAGACCAGGCGATCTCGCCCAGCCTCGAGTCATGAAGACCTTGCCCGGGCGGCGACCGCGACCTCCGCTTGATCGTGAGGGTGCTGCAGCCGGCGTGCTGCAACCAGAGCTCCAAATATCCCCCCTGCGGCATCACGAAGGCGAAGGAGGGAGGAAGGCGGATCCAAGACTGAGGAGGCATGGCGGCGTGGAGCACAAACTCTCGGGAGGAGCCCTCGGCATGGACTCCAGGAGGGACAACGCGCACCGCCGTGACCCGCCGACGCCGACGGCGGCGTCGTCCATGGCGCTCGGCGTCAACTCCTTCAGGGCCCTCGAAGTGGGAGTACAAGGGCAGCGGGAACCCTGGCGGCGGCCGCTCGCACCAAGGCCTCGGCACCTCCTGCCGGGCGCCCTCATCTCGACGGCATAGGGCTAGCCGTTTCTTCGGTGGAAGCGGGTCGGGACCCTCTCGGGGAGCCTTTCCTTTCTCTTCCGTGTAGAACCGGCGGACCGGTGCCATTGCCGCAAGGTGGAGCAAGGATGGAGAAGAAGGAGAAGCAAGAAGAGATGGACTGGAAGGGCATGCGCCGTTCCGTACTTTGGGTACCCCCATTCCCAGAACGCCGACAGCCAAGACTTCATGTTTGGCTTGAGTGCCAAAGGGAAGTAGTTGGTGAATACCTTTTCATATCTTCCTTCGGCGGCTTGAACGGCAATGGTGTAGATGCTCAGAAACTCTGTCAGGTTCAGTCTTCCATCATATTTTTCTGGTATCTTTGGCTTAAACATACGGGCAGATGGCCAACGGACTTGCCGCAGCTCGTGAGTGAAGGCAGGGCACCCAATCTCGAAAGGCAGGTATCCGCCTCCACTGGGCGCGGGTTCGCCGATGTTGGGGCATTGCGTCTGTCCGACTGGCGGCGGGTTTCGCGGTGCCGTTCTATAGTGACGCGCGTGTCTTCCTTCCGCCTGTCTTCCAGGACCTGCCGCTGATCTCGATGGGCTCGAGGATCAGATGAAGCCATCGACACCTCGTCAGGCTCTTGGTCACGTTGCTCCGGCTGCAGCCTCTGCACTGGCTGTCATGGAGGGGACTGCACCATCGGAGTGGCCCCTTCAGCATGCCCAGCAGCTCGGGGCATTGTTGCTGCTTGCGGGTGCCGTGGTGGGCCTACCCGTTGCGATCCTCCAGCCTCGGCAAAACGAACCAAAAATTGGATGGTAGCTCTCAACTCATCCATTTGATTGGCCGCCGGCGGGAATCTCAGCAGGAGCTAGGCTTGTGCCATGGATTCTGAAGCAGTGCTTGGCATGGACGACGACGTGGATCGTGACGTCGCCCGACTTCTGACGGTACCGTAGTGGCGGTGTTGTGTTCTCGTCGCCCCGAGCCAGTCGCCATGGTGGTGTGACAACGAGAAGGATGTTCTTGGGGGTTGACGACCCTATTCAGCGCTTCGTCTTGATTATCTTGCCCTGGGGAAGGCACATGCCCCGTAGCTGCGCCTGCAGTAGGGGCTGCTAGTGCGTTGCGATACCCGCCAGAGCGGGTGCCATCGTTGCGGTTGCGTCCTCTAGAGAGGTGGAGAGGAGGAGATTGAATATTCTTCTCACCCGCATCTTGTGGAGCATGACCGCTAGGGTGTTGTTGATGTTGTCCTCCTCCAGCGCCCCCTGCTCCAACTTCGGCCCCAGGGGGAACAGTGACGGCGCCGCCTGCACCGGTCATGTTTCCCGCGACGGCCATGTCCCCTGACTCCCCCATAGCTCCCGCGGTATCAGCGGCTGCATGTGAGGGGGCCTTCGAGGTGGAAGAGTGAGCTGTTGCGCCGGACTTTTTCTTGATCGCCATAGATGATGAAGCCATCAAAGAAGAAGAGCAAGATGAAGGTCGACGCGCTATTTACGAACACGGGTTCACGCAAGCACCTCCCCCTACCTGGCGCGCCAAAGATGTCATGGCAGAACATGATCACCTATGGGGCCATCGGCCCCTTTGTGGTTCGGCAAGGGGGAGGGGCACGTTGCACAAAGATCGGAGACCATAGAGCAGCACGACAATGGTGATGCGGGTGGTTTTTACCCAGGTTCGGGCCGCTGCGAAGCATAAAACCGTACTCCTGCTTTGGTGGATTGGATGGGGGACCGTAATGAACAGGCAGCTCTCAAGCCCGGCAAGGTCGCCTCGGGGAGAGAAACTATGCGTGTAAGAGTGTACAAGGGTTCGAATCTTATTATAGGCCCCCTTGGCCCTCCTTTTATAGGCTAAGGGATTACCACAGTGGGAAATCAGCCATTATACACTGATTAGATAGCCAACAGTGCTATCATACCTAAATATGGCAGTTAGGACAAAGTGCATTAAGTGCACTACTAGGTGTCACACTGAGGATGAAGCCTAGCAAGCCTACCGCGCCGCTCAGCCACCCTCTTATCTGTCTACATGACACGCCTCTGGACGGGTGTCATACAGGGTGAATATTCTATCCAAATGGCTGCCACGTGCCAAATGATAGCCACTTAATTACTTGGAGGCTCGACACCGCACTGATAAGTGACTTGCATCACTGTGCGACGGAGCGGTGGAGTCTTGGCGGGGTATCTTGCCCTTGGCGGCCCCGGCAAGCCTGCTGGGGAAATCTTGGGACTTGCCTTTGGTGAAGCCTCGACCTGACCAGGCTCGCCTGCTCGGCATGGGAGGTTTTTCATTAGTAATATCTTGTTCCTTTGTCTTGTCTTGGTCTTCTTGATCCGCCCTTTGATTTCTCGAAGAGCTATCTCTTCAGCTTGGTCTTGTCTTGTTGCTGCAACCTTACCCTTGTGCCTGTGTATAGTCCAGGCAACACACGCCATGGTTTGTTGCATCGACACTGTGCGTAAGGAGGCATTCGCACCCGAGCTGGTGCCACCCTAGGGGGCCTCGGGCCCTCACTTCCGGATCCTTCTTCAGGGGTGGCCTCCGGATTGCTAAGGCAGTGCCAAGGGCTCCCCAGCTGATCCTTACTGGCGGCGAGGTGGCTCACGTTACGGCGCCACCTTCGAGCAGTGGAGTGAACCCGCGTCGGGCCCTGCCTCGGACCGGAGGACCGTGCGATGAAACCCCAGCCCCTGGGCCTGCCGGAGATGGGTGAGCCTTCGCGCGCCTCCCCTGCTGACTGGGGCACGGAGGGAAGCCCCAGCCAGGCATTGGAGCTCGTGCGCGGGCGCAGCACCGTCCGGCACGACCTTCTTCAGGATGCGGCAAGTGTGTTGGGCCTCCTTGGGGTGGAGCTCGACGACGTCCGACATGCGCCTTGAGGCAGAGCGTTTGCGCTTCGCACGCGAGTAGCGCCAGCTCGAGGTCACTATCAACTTCGGTCATCTGCAGCGCGAGCATGCTCGTGCATAGGCCGAGGAGTCCCTTGCCACAGCGAGGAAGGCCTACGATCGTGCCCTTGAGGAGGCCCGAGCCACGCACTACCGGCGCGAGGCGGCCAAGAGGTGCGAGAAGGAGCTTCAAGCTTCAAACACCTCCCTTGAACGGCAAGTCCACGCGCGTAAAGCCTTGCTCGCCGCCTCGGCGGGAGAGCCGTCTATGGGCGAAGCGAGGCACCGCACATTCAAATACACGCTGACGTTGGAGGCGCTGGAGCAAAGCCTGGAGCACGAGTGGCTGGAGGTGATGGAATGCCAAGTGGCCGCCGCTGAGGACGCCCTCGCCTCCGGGGAGGTGATGATCCAGGGAGAGGCCAATGAGAGGGTGGTAGGGGTCCACAGGGCCCTCCCTGAGGACTACCACCAGAGGCTGAAGCTTCAGGAAACTCGTTTCTGCACGCGGCGCAGCAGGGCGAGGCTTGCGGCCTCAAGAAGAAGCTAGCCGCAGGGAAGCAGCGCGAGAAAGCTACAGTGGATGCTCAGGCCGCAATCAAGGCCGAGCTATCTTCCTCTATAAGCAGGTGGAGGACGTCACTTCCCTCGTGGAGAAGGCTTCAGACGAGGCGGACTGAGCCCAGGGACTGCAGCACACATGCTCCGAGATGTTCAACACCCTTGAGCATAGGGCCAGTCGGGCCCTGAGCAGCATCTGTGATGAGAACGTCTCGAGCCCGCTTGTTGCCGACGATTCCGGCTATCTCGGTTTCTTCACCAAGGATGTGGAACATCTTGAAGGTGGGGCTAAGAAGGTACACCAGGTTGTCGAAGAGAAGAGCCGCAACCTTCTTGCGCGTGCGGCCTCGCGCATCTCCAGCCACCTTCTTCGCTTCGATCCTGACTTCGACTTCGAGGTCGTGACAACCCCCATGCCCGAGGTGATCCAAGGCACCCTGGTGGACTGTGTAGAGGATCACGTGGACGACCTGATCACATTGTTTGCCCCTGCCGGAAACAAGGGCCAGCCGATGATCAACGGGCGTGGGGCTGATGACGATGATAGCGGCAGCAGTGATGGTGACGATGCATCCCCCTAGGTCATCTTTCCCCTGTTTCCCTCTTAAGACTTTGAATGTGACCCCGCGGGGATGTGAAAGCACTTTGGAAGGAACTTCTTTGTGATGTATTAAGTAGCATTGTACTCCCTTATGGAGCCTTCCCTTGCTTTTCGCGCACCCGCATCCCCTGAGCAGGGGTGGATCATTATCGTTACACCGGGTCGCAATGCCTGGCCAAGGTCAGGAGGCGGATGCTCGTTGGGGACCTCGGACCATGCGCACGCACAGGTTCACCCAAGAGCGTCGCGTGAGGACTCGGACGCCAAGGTCTTGGCGAGATGTGAGCACGGGCGGGCCCGCAGCCGTTGCAGCCTCGGTCCTCAAGGCGTCTTCAGTGCCGCTGGGCTGGCCCAAGCGTGCACACCGTGCCGCTGCTTGCGGGGTGTGTGTGTGTATGCGTGTGTGTGTGTGTGTGAGAGAGAGAGAGAGAGGCTGAGGCTGGCAGCCGCCATACCCCTTAAAAACAAGACTCGAAACGGTAAACGTTGCAAAGAAAAATTCCGACCCCCTTTTTAGAATAAAGACGAAAGAGCTCCAAATTTCAGTCCAGGAAATGGAAATTTCGATTACAAAAGAGGGCGAAGAACAGCCAAGTCCAGCACCTATACTAGTCTTCCCAGTGGCGCGGAGCATGGGGCCTCCGCTGGGCGTGGGCATAGTCGTTGTAAGACCGTATCGTCCGCAAGCGCGGAGCATGGGGCTTCCATTGGGCGTGGACATAGTCGTTGTAAGACCATGTCGTCCACCAGCGCGGAGCATGGGGCTTCCACCGGGCGTGGGCATAGTCACTGTAAGACTGTGTTGTCCACCGGCGCGGAGCATGGGGCTTCCACTTGGCCATGGGTGGGAATCCCCACGGGGCCGTGGAGCGGCGTGCCAGGGGACTCCGGGGCGTGTACAGCCCCACTCATTATTATGTGAGAGTGTCTGATACGTCTCCAACATATCTATAATTTTTTATTGTTCCATGCTATTATATTATCTATCTTGGATGTTTTGTATGCATTTATATGCTATTTTATATGATTTTTGGGAGTAACCTATTAACCTAGAGCCCAGTGTCAGTTTCTGTTTTTTCCTTGTTTTTGAGTTTCGCAGAAAAGGAATATCAAATGGAGTCCAATCGAGCTGAAAATTTACAGTGATTTTTTATGGACCAGAAGAAGCCCCCGAAGCAAAAGAGTAGGGCCAGAAGAGCCACAAAGCCTCCACAAGGGTGGAGGGCGCGCCCGACCCCCTGGGAGTGCCCTCCGACCTTGTGGTTGACTCATGGACCCCCCCTTGACGTGAAACCGACGCCAAAAATTCCTATAAATACAGAAACCCCCTAAAAGAAACTTAGATCGGGAGTTCCGCCACTTCAAGCCTCTGTAGCCACGAAAAACCAATCAGGAGCCCGTTCCGACACCCTGCTGGAGGGGAAACCATCATCGGTGGCCATCTTCATCATCCCGGCAGTCTCCATGATGAGGAGGGAGTAGTTCACCCTCAAGGCTGAGGGTATGCACCAGTAGCTATGTGTTTGATCTCTCTCTCTCTCTCTCGTGTTCTTGATTCGGCACGATCTTGATGTACCGCGAGCTTTTCTACTATAATTGGATCTTATGATGTGTCTCCCCCTCTACCTTCTTGTAATGGACTGAGTTTTCCCTTTGAAGTTATCTTATCGGAGTGAGTCTTTAAGGATTTGAGAACACTTGATGTATGTCTTGCATGTGCTTATCTGTAGTGACAATGGGATATTCACGTGATCCACTTGATGTATGTTTTGGTGATCAACTTGCGGGTTCTGTGACCTTGTGAACTTATGCATAGGGGTTGGCACACGTTTTCGTCTTGACTCTCCGATAGAAACTTTGGGGTACTCTTTCAAGTTCTTTGTGTTGGTTTGAATAGATGAATCTGAGATTGTGTGATGCATATCGTACCAACTCTAGGTGACATTAGGGTTTTGGTTGATGTGTATCTTAATGTGTTATTTTAGTACCAACTCTAGGGTTGTTTGTGACACTTATAGGAATAGCCCAATAGATCGATCAGAAAGAATAACTTTGAGGTGGTTTCGTACCCTGCAATAATCTCTTTGTTTGTTCTCCGCTATTAGTGACTTTGGAGTGACTCTTTGTTGCACATTGAAGGGATTGTTATATGATCTAATTATGTTATCATCGTTGAGAGAACTTGCACTAGTGAAAGTATGAACCCTAGGCCTTGTTTCCAAGCATTGCAATATCGTTTTCGCTCACTTTTACTACTTTCTACCTTGCTGTTTTCATACTTTCAGATTCAAAAACCCATAACTACCATCCATATAGCACTTGTATCACCATCTCTTCGCCGAACTAGTGCACCTATACAATTTACCATTGTATTGGGTGTGTTGGGGACACATGAGACTCTTTGTTATTTGGTTGCGGGGTTGCTTGAGAGAGACCATCTTCATCCTACGCCTCCCACGGATTGATAAACCTTAGGTCATCCACTTGAGGGAAATTTTCTACTGTCCTACAAACCTCTACACTTGGAGGCCCAACAACGTCTACAAGAAGAAGTTTGCATAGAAGACATCAATCTCTTCTCTGGCGTCGTTGCCAGGGAGGTGAGTGCTTGAAGGTATATCCCTAGATCTTGCAATCGAATATTTTAGTTTCTTGTTTTATCACTAGTTTAGTTTATAGCTTCTGTTTTATAGCTTCTATTTCAATAAAGTGCCAAGTAA
The DNA here is from genome assembly GCA_021605145.1 of Aegilops bicornis. NCBI lineage: Eukaryota > Viridiplantae > Streptophyta > Magnoliopsida > Poales > Poaceae > Aegilops > Aegilops bicornis. Next base: position 304,261,947 of record CM038672.1, read on the forward strand.
AGCCTTTGGGATAGTGTGGATAATAGTTGATTCAATTCTGTCCAAAAACAGAAACCTTTGCACCCAGTCACATAATTGTTTAAATTCACTAGAGCATGATAAAATTCTTAATTTTTTAAGCATGATTGATATACAAATTGTCAATGTTGTCCTAATTTTTCAGAATTTTTGGAGTAACAGAAGTATGGCTGTTGGTCAGATCTTTACAGGCTATTCTGTTTTTGACAGATTCTGTTTTCGATGCATAGTTTGCTTGTTTTCTAGTTTATATGGCTTATATTGCTTAATATAAATTGTGGAAATGATAGGGTACAGTAGCCATCACGTGAGAAAAAATATTAATCTTGTCTTGACAGTACCAAAGTGAATGATTTGCTTTATTATACTAACGGAGCTTACAAGTTTTCTGCTAAGTTTTGTCTTGTGAAGTTTTCAGGTATTTGGTAAAGTTTTGATGGACTACGGAATAAGGAGTGGAAAGAGCCTAAGCTTGGGGATGCCCAAGGCAGCCCAAGGTAACATTCAAGGACAACCAAGAGCCTAAGCTTGGGGATGCCCCGGATGTCATCCCCTCTTTCGTCTTCGTTCATCGGTAACTTTACTTGGGGCTATATTTTTATTCACCACATGATATGTGTTTTGCTTGGAGCGTCATTTTCTTTTATTAGGATTTGCTTATTGTTACTTAGAGTAAGTTTTGCATCTTGTAGTTCAATAAAAAGGTCAAGTATAGCCTTTACCATGCTTATTTTGCAAGTCCATATGTTGCTCTTTTGAAAACAGAAAGTTCTCTATCATTGTCTGAACTGTTTAAAAATGTCAGAACATGATCAAATTTTGAAATTTTTACTCAATGAGTAACAACAAATTTTCTACCGTGTGGTAATTTCTCAGATTTTTGCGAGTTAGGGAAGTATGATTCCGCTTGCATTCTTTGCAGACTGTTTTGTTTAGACAGATTGTTGTTATGTTTGCATTGTTTGCATATATTTGCTTGTTTAATGATTCTATTTGAGGATAGGACTATTAAATATGCAGAGGCACTTAGTATGCAATGTCAAATGATAATTTTAGTGATTTTCTCAAGAGAGAATGATAAGGTTTTGCATTGGTTTATACTAACCTATCTCGCGAGTTCTTGTTGAGTTTTGTGTGGATGAAGTTTTTAAGATTTAGGGAAACCGCGATATGATAGGAATTAAGGAGACACAAAAGCTCAAGCTTGGGGATGCCCAAGGCATCCCTAGCTAATATAGAAGTCTCGAGCATCTAAGCTTGGGGATGCCCGGTTGGCATCCCACCTTTCTTCTTCAACAATGATCGATCATTTTTGGTTGAACCAAAGTTTTTGCTTTTTCACATGATATGTGATATCCTTGCAATGTCATTTTATTTTATTTTTCTTGCTGTTTGAATAAAGTACTTAAGATCTGAAATACTTAAATGAGAGAGAGAGTCCTCACATAGCTAAATAATTATATGACTACTCATTGTTCTTCACTTATATCATTTGGAGTAGTTTGTCATTTACTCACGTGCTTCACTTATATATCCCATGAGTAAATGGTTGAATGAATCGAATATCATAAAAATGAAATTATATATGCTTCATATGCTTATCCCATGGGGAGAAATGACTTCACATCTAAGGAGTATAGGTGGTAAATTTATTGAAAGTTAGCAAACATAGTATTGGTCACTTGAACAATTCATGAAAGAATATTGAAGGAAGAGAAATTTCACATATAAATATACTATCTTGGACATCTTCTATGATTGTGAGCCCCATTAATTATTTTCAAACTTGATCGAATTAGTTGAAGTTGGACAAGGAAGACAACTTAATGAGTTATGGTTGGGTATATTTGTATAGAAGTTATATTGTTATGGATCCTCCAACATGTGGTGCTTGCTTTTTAGAATCTTTTGCTAGCCAAAATCTCTGTACTAAGCGGGAATATTGCTTGTGCATCCAAAATCCTTGAACCAAGTTTCTTCCATGAGTGTCGACCATATCTACCTATATGCGGTATTTACCTGCCGTTCCAAGTACATTTGCATGTGCCAAACTCTAAACCTTCAAATAATAATCTGTTTTGTATGCCTGAATCGCTCGTGTAGTGACTAGGGGTTGTCAGTATCTTCCATGCTAGGTGGGTTATTCTCAAGATGAGTGGACTTCGCTCATCATTCATGAGAAAATGGCTGGTAACTGGGATGCCCAGTCCTATGATCAAAAGATCAAAAACAAAATCACAAATAATTTAAACAAAACTCCCCTAGGATTGTTTATAGTTGGACGACACCCGTTGCTTCGGACAAGCTGTGGAGTGTGATTGTAGGTGGAGGGGGAGTAAAAACTTTACCTTTCTGTTTGGGAACCACCTATAATGTATCTAGTATGGAAGATATTGGGAACTCTTGGTCGTTATGTTAACAATTAAAGCATGCCTCTCAAAATTATTTTCATCTTTGTTTTAGAAGCTTCGAGCTCTGGCACCTCTGCAAATCCCTACTTCCTTCTGCGAAGAGCCTATCTTTTACTTTTATGCAAGAGTCAGTAGTATTCCTTCTCATTCCAACCTACTCTTTACTTGGCAAGCATCATGTGGTAGGGAAAGATCTAAGCATTTATGGCCATTCAAATATATTTGATCATGAATTATTATTGTTTACAATTATCTATATGATAAATAAGTTGGGAGGCGAAACATTAAGCCCTTATCTTTCTCTGTGTTCAATGGATGCTATTTGTTCTAAAAATATGCTTTGAGTGGTAGCAATCATGGAAGACTATATGATAGTTGAGTATGTGGGATTTGCTAAATCAAAGCTCTTACATAGACCCTTCCTAAAAATAAGATGAATTGCAATTGTTTGATGACTGAGAATATAATTTGTTAGATTTCAAGAAAGCTTATGGTCTGTCCTTTAACATGTGAATAGCTTGTTACTTGATCATGAGAAGCTTTACGATATGAGCTACTATTTATGATTATAATGATGCTAGAAAAAGTGATTGAAATTATCATTGATCGAACTTGTGCACTTGATAGCATTCCACATCAAAAATTCTATTTTTATCATTTACCTACTCGAGGACGAGCAGGAATTAAGCTTGGGGATGCTTGATATGCCGCCAATGTATCTATAATTTTTTATTGTTCCATGCTATTATATTATCTATCTTGGATGTTTTGTATGAATTTATATGCTATTTTATATGAGTTTTGGGACTAACCTATTAACCTAGAGCCTAGTGCCAGTTTCTGTTTTTTCCTTGTTTTTGAGTTCCGCAGAAAAGGAATATCAAACGGAGTCTAATTGAGCTGAAAATTTATGGTGATTTTTTATGGACCAGAAGAAGCCCCCGAAGCAAAAGAGTTGGGCCAGAAGAGCCACGAGGCCTCCACAAGGGTGGAGGGCGCGCCCTACCCCCTGGGAGCGCCCTCCGAACTTGTGGTTGACTCGTGGACCACCCTGACGTGAAACAGACACCAAAAATTCCTATAAATATAGAAACCCCCGAAAAGAAACCTAGATCGGGAGTTCCGCCGCCGCAAGCCTCTGTAGCCACAAAAAACCAATCGGGAGCCCGTTCATGCACCCTGCCGGAGGGGGAAACCATGACCGGTGGCCATCTTCTTCATCTCGGCAGTATCCATGACGAGGAGGGAGTAGTTCACCCTTGGGGCTAAGGGTATGTACCAGTAGCTATGTGTTTTATCTCTCTCTCTCTCTCTCTCTCTCTCTCTCTCTCTCTCTCTATCTCGTGTTCTTGATTTGGCATGATCTTGATGTACCGCGAGCTTTGCTACTATAGCTGGATCTTATGATGTTTCTCCCCCTCTACCTTCTTGTAATGGATTGAGTTTCCCCTTTGAAGTTATCTTATCGGATTGAGTCTTTAAGGATTTGAGAACACTTGATGTATGTCTTGCATGTGCTTATCTGTGGTGATAATGGGATATCCACGTGATCCACTTGATGTATGTTTTGGTGATCAACTTGCAGGTTATGTGACCTTGTGAACTTATGCATAGGGGTTGGCACATGTTTTCGTCTTGACTCTCCGGTAGAAACTTTGGGGCACTCTTTGAAGTTGTTTGTGTTGGTTTGAATAGATGAATGTGAGATTGTGTGATGCATATCGTATAATCAAACCCGCGGATACTTGTGGTGACATTGGAGTATCTGGGTGACATTAGGGTTTTGGTTGATGTGTATCTTAAGGTGTTATTTTAGTACGAACTCTAGGGTTGTTTGTGACACTTATAGGAGTAGCCCAATAGATCGATCAGAAAGAATAACTTTGAGGTGGTTTCGTACCCTACAATAATCTCTTCGTTTGTTCTCCGCTATTAATAACTTTGGAGTGACTCCTTGTTGCATGTTGAGGGATTGTTATATGATCTAATTATGTTATCATTGTTGAGAGAACTTGCACTAGTGAAAGTACGAGCCCTTGGCCTTGTTTCGAAGCATTGCAACACCGTTTTCGCTCACTTTTACAACTTGCTACCTTGCTGTTTTTATATTTTCATATTACAAAAACCCATATCTACCATCCATATTGCACTTGTATCACCATCTCTTCGCCGAACTAGTGCACCTATACAATTTACCATTGTATTGGGTGTGTTGGGGACACAAGAGACTCTTTGTTATTTGATTGCAGGGTTGCTTCAGAGAGTCCATCTTCATCCTACGCCTCCCACGCATTGATAAACCTTAGGTCATCCACTTGTGGGAAATTTGCTACTGTCCTACAAACCTCTGAACTTGGAGGCCCAACAACATCTACAAGAAGAAGGTTGCATAGTAGACATCAGTGTCATGGGTTGGGCCTTGGGAGGCGCAAGGTGCTCCGTGCCTCCAGGGCGGGGAACCCCGTCCCTCGCCTCCACGCATGCGGCGGCGGGGAATGACCGTTGTCGAGCCCTTCCACCGGGGACGGAGCGGGTCCCAGGCACGGCACGCCGATGCATTTCATTAGGGGGTTCCCAGGGTCGTGGGGGCCCTTCCTGGTCCTGAGCCGGCAGGGCTCCGCGGTCTTGTGGAGGGGGAGGAATGGGGGCCCTCGCGAGCGCCTCAGTTGTGCTGGCACGGGTCAAGCCTTGCCTAGCCGAACCCGCCGCGAGTTCCCAGATTCCTCCCGAGACCTTTGTGAGGGCCCCGGCCTTGGGGCTCCTGAGGGCTCCATGTTGGGGCGCCTTGGGGCTTCCGAGGGCTCCTTGCCGGGGCACCCTGCCTGGCCGTCGTTCCACAAGTGCGCCACCGAAGCATGATCTACCTGTGTTCCAAGGTTAGTGCAATACTTTCCGGAGAGACTAGATGAAAACGGGGGTTGTCATCGCCGGCGACGTGGCCGGGGGCACCACATTGTCTCATGAGGGGCCCTGACCTCACGGAGTCCCAGCGATCTTTGAAACCAAGCCACGAGGAGTGGCACGCTCGGCCTTCGCTCATGCCGCAGGGTGGATTTGTTGACGGCGGGGCGGGGGCAGTTGTGTCCATCACCCTGGTGTCAACCCTTGATGCTTCCTCCTTATTGAACGCTGTTGTCACCGTCCGACCGCACTGGCCGGGAGGTGGCCTGTGGGGGTAACCTACCCTGTCCAGCATCCGGGGGAGCCCCTCATGAGATGGAGGGAAATCCAGCTTGTAGCCCTATGGGACCCTCCGGGTCCTCTCCTGAAGGACGAGCAGGTGCAACAAGGGCGAGCACGGGTCCAGGGTGGGGGCGCGACTTCTTAAGAAAATGGGAGGGCTCCAGGCCTCCGCACGCGGTGTCGAGCAGCTCGGCGACTCGGTCGAGCCATGCATCGTAAACACCATTGGTGGGGCGGTGGCGCAGAAGCTCACGTGCCATGAAGAGTGCGTCTTGCACGCTCATAAACTCGTGATGAGTGTGAGATGACAACATTGTGGCGGGGCCGAAGGTGGGCGCAGCGGTGTGACCAATGTACTGCACGGAAGGTGGTGGGGACAGGTTCTGCCATCCACAAACAGCGGCGCCTGTGGCGGACCTGGCCGCGGGGCGAACACGGTGGGGAGGAGTGCCATGTCCAAGGGGCGCCGTCTGAGCGGTGCGAGTGGCCAAACGCTCAGCGCGGGCTTGGTGAGCTTTGGTCATGGGGTCGACGAAGCAGAGACGAAGCGAAGGTAGAAGAAGGACTTTGACACGTCCGAACCTCGCGCGTGAAATGTCGAATTCAGGGCTCCGTAGACCCAAGAAGGTTCTAACTTTGGGGCGTGTGCGAAGGTCTCCACCTCTCAAGTCTCAGGCCCATCGCCCTACAGCCTAGCCTCGCCGAATACCCGCTCAAGCAGGGAAGAAGACGAACACAACAATTTACCCAGGTTTGAGCCACCTTCCGGTGTAAAACCCTACTCCTGCTATGTGGTGGATTGGCCTCACGAGGGGGTGAGGATGAACAAGTACAGTGGATAAACAGCCTCGCAAGGGCTCTAGTGGTGAGGGTGGAAAGGATCGGATTCCCCCTCACTATGGTGGTGGTTAACCTATATTTACAGCGGCCTCGGTCCTCTTCCGTCGAAACTTAGGCGGAAAGGGATCCCACAATGGCCAATTTGAAGGGGACAAGAAGTATATCTAATCCTGACGACAGGTGGTCTTCGCCCGCAAAGTTTCTGGTCGTGACGCAGCAGTGGGACCGGTGATGACATCCGTCCTACCGAGTTTGTGGTCTTGGTCTTGTTGGACCGGAATGGAGACCTTTGGCGGATTCCTCTAGAACCTACACTCGTCCTTGCTCCCGTAGCACCGAAAGGAAAACTATCTCCTCTACGCCCGCTGGCGCCCTCCTGGCCGTGGTTGTCATGGCTCACATCATCACAGCCTCATGAGGCTGGGTACCTGCATATAAATCTCCGCTCCTCAAGAGGCTACCTGGGAAGGCCGCCCCTCTAGAGGTCTTGGCGTCATTCTCCTCACGAGGTCGGGTCCCTCGTGAGGGTCTTGTCATGGAGGCCATGTCGCTGGGCTGTACCAGGTCGTCGAGGGAGCCACACCGTGGGTTGCAGGCACGCAGATCTGGGTACCCCCGTTCCCAGAATGGCGACAGTCATTTCTTAAAGTTTGGAGATGCGAAGTTTATGTTAAAAGGCTTCTTCCTGATAAGCTCGAACCCAAATCGGAGAAGTGTGTCTTCATAGGATACCCTAAGGAACCTATTGGGTACACCTTCTACCACAGGTCTGAAGGAAAGATCTTTGTTTCCAAGAATGGGTCCTTTCTAGAGGAGTTTCTCTCAAAAGAAGTGAGTGGGAAGAAAGTAGAACTTGACGAGGTAGTTGTACCTCCTCTCGAATTGGAAAGTAGCACATTAGAGAAAAATGTTCTAGTGATGCCCACCCCAACTATAGAGGAAGCTAATGATGATGATCATGAAACTTCAGATCAAGTTACTACTGAACTTCGTAGGTCAACCAGAACACGTTCTGCACCAGATTGGTACGGTAATCATGTCCTGGAAGTCATGTTATTAGACCATGGTGAACCTACAAACTATGAAGAAGCTACGATGATAACAGATTCTGATAAATGGCTTGAGGCCATGAAATCTGAGATAGGATCCATGTATGAGAACAAAGTGTGGACTTTGGTGGACTTGCCTAATGATCGGCAAGCCATTGAGAATAAATGGATCTTCAAGAGGAAGACGGACTCTGATGGTAATATCAATGTCTATAAAGCTCGACTTGTCGCGAAAGGTTTTTGACAAGTTCAAGAGGTTGACTACGATGAGACTTTCTCACCAGCATCGATGCTTAAGTCTGTCTGAATCATGTTAGCAATTGCCGCATTTTATGATTATGAAATCTGGGAAATGGACGTCAAAACTACATTCCTTAACGGATTTCTCAAAGGAGAGTTGTATATGATGCAACCAGAAGGTTTTGTCGATCCTAAAGGTGCTGACAAAGTGTGCAAGGTCCAGCGATCCATCCATGGACTGGTGCAAGCATCTCGGAGTTGGAATATACGCTTTGATGAGGTGATCAAAGCATATGGTTTTATACAGACTTACAGTGAAGCCTGTATTTACAAGAAAGTGAGTGGGACCTCTGTAGCATTTCTGATATTATATGTGGATGACATATTGTTGATTGGAAATGATATAGAATTTCTAGATAGCATAAAAGGATACTTGAATAAGAATTTTTCAGTGAAAGACCTCGGTGAAGCTGCTTATATATATTGGGCATCAAGATCTATAGGGATAGATTGAGATGCTTAATAAGACTTTCACAAAGCACTTACCTTGACATAGTTCTTAAGAATTTCAAAATGGACTAGTCAAAGAAAGGGTTCTTGCCTGTGTTGCAAGGTGTGAAATTGAGTAAAACACAAAGCCCGACCACGGCAGAAGATAGAGAGAGAATGAAAGTCATTCCCTATGCCTCAGCCATAGGTTCTATAAAGTATGTCATGCTGTGTACCAGACCTCTTGTGCGCCTTGCCATGAGTTTGGCAACGAGGTACAATAGTGATCCAGGAGTAGATCACTGGACAGTGGTCAAAATTATCCTTAGTTACCTAAGGGGACTAAGGAAATGTCTCTCGGTTATGGAGGTGATAAAGAGTTTGTCATAAAGGGTTACCTCGATGCAAGCTTTGACACTGATTCAGATGACTCCGAGTCTCAATCTAGATACGTATTGAAAGTGGGAGCAATTAGATGGAGTATCTCCATGCAGAGCATTGTAGACATAGAAATTTGCAAAATACATACGGATCTGAATATGACAGACCCATTGACTAAACCTCTCACACAAGAAAAACATGATCACACCTTAGTACTCTTTGGGTATTAATCACATGGAGACGTGAACTAGATTATTGACTCTAGTAAACTTTTGGGTGTTAGTCACATGGCGATGTGAACTATGGGTGTTAATGACATGGCGATGTGAACTATGGGTGTTAATGACATGGTGATGTGAACTAGATTATTGACTCTAGTGCAAGTGGGAGACTGATGGAAATATGACATAGAGGCAATAATAAAATGCTTATTATTATATTTACTTAATCATGATAAAGGTTTATTATTCATATGATAAGCCTCTACTAGACTAGCTCGTTGATCAAACATGGTTAAGGTTTCCTAACCATAGACATGTGTTGTCACTTGATAACGGGATCACATCATTAGGAGAATAATGTGATGGACAAGACCCATCCGTTAGCTTATCATATGATCGTTTGGTTTATTGCTATTGCTTTCTTAATGTCAAATACATATTCCTTCGACTATGAGATCATGCAACTCCCGGATATCGAAGGAATACCTTGTGTGCTATCAAACTTCACAATGTAACTGGGTGATCATAAAGATGCTCTAAAGGAATCTCCGAAGGTATCTGTTAACCATGGATAGAGATTAGGATTTGTCACTCTGTGTATCAGATAGGTATCTCTGGGCCCTCTCGGTAATACACATCACAAGAAGCTTGCAAGCAAAATGACTAAGGAGTTAGTTACGAGATGATGTATTACGGAACGAGTAAAGAAACTTGCCGGTAACGAGATTGAACTAGGTATGAAGATACCGAAGATTGAATCTCGGGCAAGTAACATGCCGACAGACAAAGGGAATTGCGTATGTTGTCATATGGTTCAACCGATAAACATATTTGTAGAATATGTAGGAACCAATATAGGAATCCAGGTTCCACTATTGGTTATTGACCGCAGAGGCCTCTCGGTCATGTCTACATCATTCTCGAACCCGAGGGTCCTCATGCTAAACGTTCATTGATGATATAGTATTATGTGAGTAATGTGATTTGGTGACCAAATGTTGTTCGGAGTGCCTGATGAGATCACGGACATGACGAGGAGCTCCGAAATGGTCCGGAGGTAAAGATTGATATATATGATGATGCTATTTGGTCACCGAAAAAGTTTCGGGATGTATCGAGTAGTCATCGGATCACCGGAAGGGTTTCCAGTAGCCCCGGGGTGGTTAATGGGCCTTATGGGCCAAGAGAGGGGAACATACCAGCCCACAAGGGGCGGGCGCACTCCCTCCTCTTGGGCGTCGGCCCGATGGATGGAAAGGAGGAGGGCTAGCCCCTCTTTCCTGCCCTCTACCTTAGAGGAAGGAAAGGGGGGCACCACCCCCTCCTGCCTTCCCCTCGCAGGCAAACAAGGAACTCATATAATACTATATTGTCAACAAACGTTAAGTGTGTGCGGCACCCACCAAAGCACATAACTCACATAACTCATATAGTATTATATCGTTAACGAACTGACGACAATCTCTTAGCCGTGTGCGGCGCCCCTCTCCACAGTTTAGTCCTCCATCTAGTTTTTCCGCAGTGCACAGCGAAGCCCTGCGGGAACTAGTTCACCACCATTGTGACCACATCGTCGTGCTGTCGTAACTCATCTACTACTTCGCCCGTCTTGCTGGATCAATAAGGCGAGGATGTCATTGAGCTGAACGTGTGCTAACCGCGCAGGTGTCGTACGTTCCATACTTGATCGGTTGGATCGCGAAGGTGTTAGACTACATCAACCGCGTTAATAAATGCTTTCACTTTACGATTTACATGGGTACATAGACATACTCTGATACGTCTCCAATGTATATATAATTTTTTATTGTTCCATGTTGTTATATTAGCATTCTTGGATGTTTTATAATCATTTTATAGTCATTTTATATCATTTTTGTACTAATCCATTAACATAGTGCCAAGTGCCAGTTGTTATTTCTGCATGTCTTTTACATCGCAGGAAACCAATACCCAACGGAGTCCAAAGGCAGCGAAACTTTTTGGAGATTTTTTTTCGACAGAAGACATCCAGTGGACCGGAGAAGCACCTGGGGGTGCTCCGAGGGGAGCACAACCCACTAGGGTGCGCCTGGGGGCCCAGGCGTGCCCGGGTGGGTTATACCCACCTCGGGTGCCCCCCGAACCGCCTCTTTGCTCTATAAATACCCCAATATTCCAGAAACCCTAGGGGAGTCGACAAAAATCAATTCCAGCCGTCGCAGAGTCCAGACCCACCAGATCCAATCTAGACACCATCACAGAGGGGTTCACCACTTCCATTGGTGCCTCTATGTCGGATTTCGGGTTCCGGCAAACCCTTGTGAGGTTCGAACTCTGGGGTGCACACGAAGAACACTCTCTTCCTAGCTCGCTCACTGAACAATCGCACAGCCTAGCTCGACGGACCCAACGAATAAGAGACACGGGGGTTTATACTGGTGCGGGCCACCTTGCGGTGTAATACCCTACTCGAGTGTGTGGTGGATTGCCTCGAGGGGCTGAGGATGAACTAGTGCAGTGGATGAATAGCCTCAAGAGGTGAGGTGTTCTTGGGCTCGATGAGCTGGTGTGTGTGAGGATGATCTCAATGATCCCCCTTGCTACGGTGGTGGCTAGGTCCTATTTATAGTGGCCTTGGTCCTCTTCCCAAATGTTAGGCGGGAAGGGATCCCACAACGGCCAAGTTTGAAGGTGGACAACTAGTACAAGCTATCCTGACAAAAGGTGGTCTTCGCCTGCCAAAGGCTCTAGTGTGAAGCTGTTGTGGGCTCTGTGATGACCTCCTTCCTGCCGTCCTGCTGGTCTTGGTCTTGTTGCACCGATATGGAAACCTTTGCCTGATGCCTCGGGACTCTGCGCCCGCGCTTGCCTCCTTGGCACCAAAGAGGAAACTGGTACACTGCACCCGCTGGCGCCCGCCTTGGCTTGGTCGTCATGGCTCACGTCACGTGAACCTCACGAGGTGCCCCTTGCAAAGATATCTCCACTCCTCAGGAGCCAGCCTAGTGAGACTACCCCCAGGGAGGTCTTGGTGTCGTCCGCCTCGCGAGGCTTGGCCCCTCGCGAGGGTCTTGAGCTCATCCTGCCGAAGTTGGGCCGTACCAGGCCGTTGGTGGAGCCACGTCACGTCCCAGAACACCGACAGTAGCCCCCGGGTCCAAGGCGCGCTCGAACTTGGCTTCGAGGTGAAGCCAAAGGGCAAGTGCGCAGCGCCGCGGGCCCCAACCGCTTGCGGCCTTGATTTACGCGTGGCGATTGATGGGACGTGGGCACCTCCGCTTCCCCATGCTGCCTCGACAACAGTTTGACTTGATGAGACCCTGCTATATGCAGAAGAAAACCATCATTACCTGCAATCATGGAGGCCGGCGGTTGGCCTCCTTCTAGCTATAAATGAGGAGAAGGGCAGATCCCCCGTTGCTCATCTCCTTCTCCTTGCCGCATGCTTCTTCTTCTTCCTCCTCGTCTTGTCGTGACACTCATGGCGCCGATAAGGAGATTCTCCGTCGCTGAGAAAGGGAAAACCCCCCGCGAAGAGCAGGGGCCACTTCCGCCGAAGTAGAGGTTCGGCTGCTCCCGCGACATCGTCGTGAGGCAGGAGGTGACGAGGCCTTGGTACGAGCGGCCTCCTCCCGGCTACCCGCTGCCCTTGTATTCCCATGTGCAAGGCTCCGGAGGAGGAGGCAGCGCCCCACGCCACTCGCATCACGGCCGTGGTGGCCAGGTTGTGGTGGCACGTGTCGCTGGCCCACAAACTCATGTTGTGGGCTCCTCGCACGAGCTCACTGTGTGGGCGGCGATGCCACCACGCTCATGGATCAGATTCCCGCAGTTCTTCGCCGAGGAGATGCCGCCGAGAGGGCCTCTCGAGATGTGGTTGCAGCATGCCGAGTGCAGCACCCTGGCAACGGGGGCGGAGGTCGAGGTCGTCTCCCCAAGCAAGAGCTTCATGACTCGTGGATGGGGCGAAGTCGCCCGCGCTTGCCGTACGGAGGGGGCCCTCGCCATCCACTTTGAGTATGAGGGCACCTCCATGATGTTCTTCAAGGTCTTCGACGAGGAAGGCCGCCGCCTGGAGTGCTGCCCTGGAGGGGGCCGCCAGGATGGCGCGGCAGCGGGCATCGAGCCCGCCCTCGGCCCTGCCGGCAGTTCCTCTAGCAACAGCGATGGCTCGTGGGAGTCCAGCGAATCTCCCAAGCTTGACGAGTCTCGGGAGACGAGCGACGACAGCTATGTGCCATCGAGCCCTCGTCGTGCCAGGAGCGCGGCAGCGGGTTCTGCTCGTCGTCGCCGATGATCTAGATGGGGTCGGCGTCTGCCCCTCGTGGCCCACAGTTGATGATGGCGTCGACGGCGATGCTTGTAGCTAGGACCCCTTGAAGTTTTTCTTCTTTTGTTCCCTACGAGGAATCGGAACGAACCCCGTGGGGGTGTGTAAAGAATCTATAATACTTTTCCTCCGATGCTTATTGTCCCTTACTATGAGATTTTTGGTTGCATGTCTTGCTTTGGCACTGTCCCCCCTTTTCGTTCTCGCGGTAGCTTAGCGCTCTACGCCGGCTGGTCCTAGTCGCTAGGCGGCTTCAGCCGTCGCTGGAATGCCAGGTCGCGATGCCGTGGTCAAGGCCAGGAGGTGAGCAGCCCGAGGTCCGGTAAGACCTCCCAAGGCCCGATGCTCGAGAGGTCCCCATTGGCGTGCAAGCAGCGTCCCGAAGGCAGAAAAGGAAGGCGGCATTGCCAGAGCAAGGCTGCCCGAACTAAAAAGTTCCAATTGCGGCGTTGTGCGATGTGAATATGTGACTTATTGTAAGTGCATCTAGTGCCGCCCCTAGTTGGTTTTCGAGTATTGACGACAAACCTGGTTGAGGGACTAATGTGTTTGTGAGAATTGCAGGATAACACAGGTAGTAGCCCCTCATTGATTCGGTTTACCGACTGGAGATGACCCCTAAAAATGTATGAAGACATTGAAGACAATGGTGGTATGTGAAGATATTCACATTGAAGACTATGACATGAGAAGACATCGTGTGAAGACTATGGAGCGCGAAGACTTAGTTGTTTCGTTGTTTCCTTTTCTTCTTTGTTGAGTCATAGGAACCACCGTACTGTTAAGTGGGGTCCCAGTGAACAAACTCAGAGTGACTGAAGTGATGCCACCAAATCCTATGTCTTCGAGCGAAGACAATGAGAGCAAATCTTATCCAGAGTTGGATGAGTCAGCTTTACTAGTAGCCCAAGTCAAGCTATCGCGTGTGTTTGAAATCTAACCGTTGGAACATGTGTCGGTTCCTTAGTGACCCAGGGTCATTTTGGACAAATCAGGTCGGTTTGCCTAGTGGCTATAAATAGCCCACCCCCTACACCATAAATTGATCGCTGCTTAGAGTTAGTGCACGGCTTTTGTCGTTTGAGAGCAACCCACCTCCGAAGCTTTTGAGAGAGAGAAATCCTTGCGAGGACAAAGCCCAAACACCCAGAGCCAAAGAGTGTTAGGCATCATCAAGTCTTTACGTCCGTGACACGAAGACTTGTTACACTTGAGGACTGTGAATCCTCCAGCCGGTTAGGCATCGCGTTCTGAGCATCCAAGAGTCATTGTGGATCGCTGGTGAACGAAGTCTGTGAAGGTTTGGAAGTCTACCTTGAAGAATTACCAGAGTGATTGAGCGAGGACTGGGTGTCCTTAGCTCAAGGGGAATAAGGTGAAGACGTAGTCTTCTGAGTTGAATCTCAGCCTCCCTAACCAGACGCATATTGTCACAAAGAATCGAACTGGTCCAACAAATCCTTTGTCCTCACCAAGTGACCGGTTCTATCCTCTCCTCTCTTTACTTACAGTTTGTCTTCGTGGAGTCATTGCCTGCTTGCACTACCTGTTTGACTTCACTGTGTGACTACTATCGTTGTTTGGCTTCATACTATCTTCCATCCTGATCTTGACTACCTAGCTGCTATTAGTCTTCGAGCTTTCACCTCATTGAATACTTGACTATGGCTTGCTTAGTGTAGTCTACCTTCCGCCGCATATCAATAGGTTCATTTCTATTGTTGGTCTTCGAAACTCTCATGTTTTGAAGTCTTTCATTAAAGTCGCCTATTCACCCCCCCTAGTGGATAACTAGCACTTTCAATTGGTATCAAAGCAAGGTACTCCCTTGTTCTGTGTGATTCGGTTTAACCACCTGGAGTTTTAGCTACATCATTGCAGGATATTCAAAGTCTCCGCCGCTTGCCCCGTCTTCGATGGAACTGAATATCCCTACTGGAAGAATAAGATGCGCATGCATCTTGAAGCCATTCATGTCGACCTCTGGTATGTCATCAAGAATGGTGTTCCCAAGACTGGTGAAGGTGTCACCCCTGCTGATATCAAGAAGTTCATTCAACTAGATTCTACTGCCAAGAACATCATTTGTGGTCATCTGACGAAAGGACAGTATGGCCGTGTGAGTGCTCTGGAAACGTCGAAGCTAGTCTCGGACTGACTCTCCAAGGTCAACGAAGGCGTCTCAACCCTGAGAGATCAAAGGATCAGTGTTCTTTGCAACCTCTTCAACCGCTTCAAGAGAAACGACAATGAGAATGTCCAGCTCACGTTTGATCGCCTCACTGACATCACAAATGAGCTTCGTGCTCTCGGCGCCACTGAGATCACCAAGCATGAAATCGTCAAGACACTGCTGAGATCACTTGACAGCTCGTTCGACACTCTTGCCCTGATGATACAAGAACGCCCTGACTTCAAGACACTCGATCCGTCACACATACTTGAGAGGCTCAACACACATGAGTTCCAGCTATTTGAGAAAAGAGATATCTATGGTCCCAACTATGGCTGAACTCGCGCTTGGAAGATAAAAGTTGTTTCCTCATCTGAAGAAGAATCTGACTGCAGTTCTAGTGATCCTAAAGACATTGGAAAGGAGCTTGCTATGCTTGTGAAGAAGCTCCAGAAATTCACTAAGAAGAAGGGCTTCAGAAAGTCTTCATGATCCAGCTCAAGAAATGATGAAGCTTCCACTCATGATTACAAGTAGAGAACATGTCACAAGTGCAAGAAGCCTGGACACTACATCTCTGAGTGTCCACAGTGGGACAATGAGAACAACAAGAAGAAGAAGAGCAAGGAATATGATTCTGATGACAAGAAGAAGAAGAAATCCTCAAAGTCTTCGTCCAAGTCTTCATCACATAAGAAGAGCTCATCTGGCAAGGCTCGTGCTTTTGTTGGCATGGAGCTGGATTCAGAGGAGGAGTCTGCTTCTGAGGAGGCGGAGGTGGAGTATGAGGAGGAGTCCGACCCTGGCGTTGCAAGTCTGGCTCTAGCTACAGCCTACATTGCCAAGTCCATCTTCAACACTGAAGACAATGGCCCCGTCTGCCAACGCCGATGCTAATGACAAGGACGACTCTGCTCCCACCTCTTGCTTCATGGCACGTGGTGCCAAGGTAAAATCACGCGATGCTTACTTTCAAACATCAAGTGAAGATGACTCTGATTGTGAATCCAAACCCAGCTACAAAACACTTGCTAAAATTCCAACTGAACAACAGAAAGCTATGGAACATACTCAAAACTGTTAGACAAAAGCGATGACCTCTTGGACGCGGAAATGACCCGTTCTCAGTCCTTAATTGAAGACATAAAAAAATATTCATGTTAAGTACCAGGAACTTGAAAGTCGTCATGAAACACTCTCAACCACTCATGAAAAGCTTTCCTATGATTATCTTCAACGGAAGCAAGAGCTTGAGAAATTGAGAGCGGCTCATGAAGATCTTCAAAAAGAGAATGAGTCACTTCCCGCTCAGCAGATCAGTCCCATCAGGATGGATTTGAACCACCATGTCTAAATTGCCTTGAGCATGATAACGCTGCTTCTATTGTTGAATGTTACTGCTGCTACTGTTGCAA
Organism: Aegilops bicornis; assembly: GCA_021605145.1. Lineage (NCBI taxonomy): Eukaryota > Viridiplantae > Streptophyta > Magnoliopsida > Poales > Poaceae > Aegilops > Aegilops bicornis. The sequence continues at coordinate 304,278,679 of CM038672.1, forward strand.
TATCTTCAACTGTTGATGTGGCAACTAACCCCTCTGCTGAGGATACCACTACTATTGCTGATGAAAATGCTAGGTTGAAGACATTGCTTGAAACAGGGATGTACAAAAGTCTCAAAGGGCATCAGACACTGTGCGATGTCCTCAAAAAGTAGATTCTGAACCGAAACCCTAGGAAAGAGGGTGTTGGGTTCGAGAGGAAAATGAATGTTGATGGCTCCTACTGGAAGCCTGAGCAGTACACCAAAACCACATGGGTTGCTGCAAAGGGACTTTCAGTGGATCCATCCACCTTATCTGGTTTCACTTGTGCTAACCCTATTATCATTTATGAATTCTTTGATGCAAACTATAAACTGTTTAAGAATCAGAATGGTGAAGTGTTTGCCAGGTATATTGGTATTAACTGCAGGAATGGGCCACCTATGAAGAAGATCTGGGTTCCCAAAAGTTGTCTTGAGAATCTTCCTGTGAATGACATCATGACACTTCCTGGGAAGAAGACAAATCCCAGACCAATGGCTTCATATGGTCAAAAGGCTTCATACAGACAGAGGACTCACCTGAGTCACCCTAACGCCAATGTTATGCAGGGAAATCATACTCAGACTTATGAATATGAGCGTGTTTATTCAAACCGCTATGTTCATAAAACTAAGAACTTTTCTGCTTATTCATATGAATACTATTCACCTCCTGCAAGGCTATTTGCAAGGGCTTCAAAGCCGAAGTTCTCAGATGCTGCACTTAGACTCATTGCTTCTAAGCCACCCTTGAAGATGTGGGTGGTTAAGAAGAATTAACTTTCTTTTGCAAGGAAAGGTCTCCAACCGGAAATCAAAGGCGTCTGATGCTAATGCTGGGGACCTAAAACATCTTGTAGGGTGCAAGATCAAATGCCCAAATGGTCTCACTATGTATTTTGTTCCTGAATCGCTTGCCAATCATCCTATCAGTCCTAATCTTGATCTGAGCTTTGATAATCCTCTTGTGCGTCAAGTGTTTATGCTTGACAATACTCTTGGTGAAGCCTATCCCCCTAACTGTACTGTAGGGTATGACACCTCATGCTTCAGAATGGATTATGGACAGCGGATGCACTAATCATATGACTGGTGATCAAAGTCTTCTCATGGACTCAACTTTACGTCCATCTGACAAGAGTCACATCACATTTGCTGACACTAGTAAAAGCAAGGTATTGGGTCTAGGTAGAGTTGCAATCTCAAAGGATCGGCACATGGATAAAGTGATGCTTGTTGAATTCCTTGGTTTCAACTTAATGTCTGTCTCAATGCTTTGCGACTTGAACATGATTGTGATATTTGGAAAATATCGTTGCCTTGTACTAATGGAATCTGACAAGTCTCTAGTCTTTGAAGGGTATCGGAAAGATGATCCATACATGGTAGATTTCTCAGCAAGACCACAACTTGCCGTATGTCTTCTAGCAAAAGCATCGAGTGCTGGCTCTGGCATCGAAGGCTAGGGCATGCTGGCATGAGGAACCTACACACTCTCGCAAATAAGAAGCACGCCATAGGCATCGAGGGCGTCAAGTTTAAGAAAGATCATCTGTGCGGTGCCTGTGAAGCTGGAAAGATGACAAGGGCCAAGCATCCCTCGAAGACAATCATGACGACATCTCAACCCTTCGAGCTACTACACATGGACTTATTTGGCCCTACTCACTACTCTACTCTGACTACAACTTCTTTTCTCTATGGCTTCGTCATTGTTGATGATTATTAAAGATATATGTGGGTGCATATAATTCTCTACAAGACTGAAGTGCAGGATGTCTCCAGACGCTTCGCCAACCGTGCCATGAACAACTATGCATCAAGATCAGCACATCAGAAGTGACAACGGCACAGAGTTCAAGAACAACGGCCTCGGCCTTTACCTGGATACATTGGGCATCACTCATGAGTTCTCAACTCCGTACACACCTCAGCAGAATGGCATCATGGAGCGCAAGAACAGAACACTCATTGAGATGGCTCGGACGATGCTTGATGAATACAAGACTCCAAGAAAGTTCTGGCCTGAAGCCATTGACACTGCATGTCACGTCATCAACCGTGTTTATCTTCACAAGCTTCTAAAGAAGACGTCCTATGAACTCCTCACTGGTAAGAAGCCAAATGTCAGTTACTTCAGAGTATTTAGTGCTAGGTGCTGGATCAAGGATCCACATCACATTTCAATATTTGCACGGAAAGCACATGAAGGTTTTATGCTTGGTTACGGAGAGGATTCGCACTCCTACAGAGTCTTCAATCTCTTTCACTATAAAGTGGTTGAAACTGTGGATGTGCGGTTTGATGAGACTAATGGCTCGCAAAGAGAGCACCTGCCAAATGTGCTAGATGAAGTTCCACCTAGTGAATCCATCAAGCTCATGGGAACTTGAAAGTGCAACTATCCCTAGGTGGTTTTGGTAATTCATAAGAACATATAGCTCATTGAGCTAATGCTATTCCAAGACAAATATTTCAGGAAAGCTCAATGAATGGCATGGCATGGATGATGAAATTGGATCCCTCAAAATATTAAGGACAAAGGATTGGCTCAAGCTCAAAAGCTCAAGACTCTACTTTTTACATTTTAGTGATCCAAGATCACATTGAGTCTATAGGAAAAGCCAATACTATCAAGGAGGGATGAGGTGTTGCTTAATGAGCCTCTTGCTTCATGTGCTTAGTGATATGCTCCAAAACCCTCCACTACTTTCTCACATCCACATATGACCTAAACCTAAAGTCAAACTCGGCCCTACCGATTCTTTCTATCCGGCGCCACCGAGTTCAAATGTCATAGCCACTGCCACAAACCCAAGGCAAATCGGTCTCACCGATAGGGATCTCGGTCTCACCGAGATGGGATTGTAATCTCTTTGTTTCCCTTCCGAATGTTTCGATCTAACCGAAGTGAGCGGTCGGTCCCACCGAGATTGCAACGTAAACTCTCTGTTTCCCTTTCGTAACTTTTCGGTCTCGCCGAAAGAGCGAATCGGTCCCACCGAGTTTACCTGACCAACTCTCTGGTTAGCTAATTACCAAATTCGGTCTCACCGAGTTTGTGTAATCGGTCTCACCGAGATTACGTTATGCCCTAACCCTAACCATATCGGTCCTACCGAGTTGCATGTCAGTCCCACCGAAAACCCTAACGGTCACTAGGTTTACTAAATCGGTCCGACTGAGTTTTATGATTCGGTCCCATCGAGTTTGGTAAATTGTGTGTAACGTTTAGATTTTGTGTGGATGCTATATATACCGTCCCTCCACCTCGTCTTCATTCGTGGAGAGAGCCATCAGAACAAACCTACACTTCCAACTTACGGTTAGAGAGAACCACCTACTCATGTGTTGAGGCCAAGATATTCCATTCCAACCATATGAATCTTGATCTCTAGCCTTCCCCAAGTTGCTTTCCACTCAAATCTTCTTTCCACCAAATCCAAATCCTGTGAGAGAGAGTTGAGTGTTGGGGAGACTATCATTTGAAGCACAAGAGCAAGGAGTTCATCATCAACACACCATTTGTTACTTCTTGGAGAGTGGTGTCTCCTAGATTGGCTAGGTGTCACTTGGGAGCCTCCGACAAGATTGTGGAGTTGAACCAAGGAGTTTGTAAGGGCAAGGAGATCGCCTACTTCATCAAGATCTACCACTAGTGAGGCAAGTCCTTCGTCAGCGACGGCCATGGTGGGATAGACAAGGTTGCTTCTTCGTGGACCCTTCGTGGGTGGAGCCCTCCGTGGACTCACAGCAACTGCTACCCTTCGTGGGTTGAAGTCTCCATCAATGTGGATGTACGATAGCACCACCTATCGGAACCACGACAAAAACATCCGTGTCTCCAATTGCGTTTGAATCCTCCAAACCCTTCCCTTTACATTCTTGCAAGTTGCATGCTTTATTTTCCGCTGCGTATATACTCTTTGCATGCTTGCTTGAATTGCGTGAAGATTGCTTGACTTGTTCAAAGATAGCTAAAATCTGCCAAAGTCTAAAATTGGGAAAATGTTAAGTTTTTAATTGGTCAAGTAGTCTAATCATCCCCCCCCCTTTAGACATACTTCAAGGTCCTACAAGTGGTATCAGAGCTTTGGTCTCCATTTGCTTTGATTTCCATAGCTTTTGGTGGTCATAGCCTTGGTTTCACAACCTCGGAGAGTATGGCGTCTAGCGAGGGAAATTATCACCATAGAGGTCCTTACTTTGATGGCACTAATTTTTCTAGTTGGAAGCATAAGATGAAAATGCATATTCTCGGACATAACCCCGCCGTTTGGGCTATTGTGTGTATTGGCTTGCAAGGTGAATTCTTTGATGGGAGAGAACCGAACCGTGAAGCTAGTGCGGAAGAGTTGAAGATGTTGCAATACAACGCTCAAGCTTGTGATGTCCCCATCAATGGCTTGTGCCCCGAAGAATTCAAGAAAATCAGCCGTCTTGAGAATGCAAAGGAAATTTGGGATACTTTGATTGATATGCATGAAGGTACCGACTCCGTCAAGGAATCCAAGTTGGATGTGCTCCAAAGTCAGCTTGACAAGTTCAAAATGAAGGATGGTGAAGGTGTCGCTAAAATGTACTCTAGGCTCGCTCTTATCACAAATGAGATTGCCGGCTTAGGAAGTGAAGAAATGACCGACAGATTCATCATCAAGAAGATCCTAAGAGCATTGGATGGAAAATATGATACCGTGTGCACATTGATCCAAATGATGCCAAATTACAAAGATCTCAAATAACGGAAGTCATTGGAAGAATTGTTTCTCATGAGATGTCACTCAAGGATAAGGAGGAACTTCACAACAAGTCAAGTGGTGCTTACAAAGCCTCATGTGAAGCCCCCACATCATCAAGTGAGAAACAAAACTTCAATGAAGAATTGATCTTAATGGTAAAGAACTTCAACAAATTCTACAATAGTAGAAGCAAAGAAAGAAGCTCCAAGTCAAGGTCCTACAATGACAAAAGATCTTCTAGTCGAGAGCGCAATTGCTACAATTGTGGGAGACCCGGACACTATTCCAATGAGTATACGACACCCTACAAAAGAAGAGAAGATTCTCCCAAGAGAAGAAGTAGAAGAGAAGAATCACCGCCAAGAGAGAGAAGGAGTAGATATGATTGTTATGAACGAAGACCCTCGCGGAGAAGCAAGGATACGGAAAGGAAGGACAAGTCATCAAAGAGCTACACAAAACGAAGACATCAAGCTCATGTTGGTGAATGGGTATCCGGCTCCGACTCCGACAATCACTCCGAGAGAAGCTATCACTCCGACTCCGAATACACTCTGTGTTGCCGGTTTAGCACTTGTGTCAACCAACTCCTACGACATATTTGAATCACCAAATGAAGGAATTGGAAGATTCTTCATGGCCAAAGGTCCTAAGGTAACACACCCCGAGTATGTTGATTTTAATAGTGATGAAGATGACTTGCTAGGTGATGATGATTTACTTATTGACAACTCTAGTGATGAATACTATGATGAAACGTCAATTAATCATGCTAATCAAGATGAAACGAATGACAATGATAAGGATAAGATTGAGCGTCTAACTAAAGAACTAAACACTCTTAAGTTAGCTCATGAAACTAACTTCGAAGATCATCGAGAACTTTTAAGGGCTCATGTGAAGTTACGCTTTGAAAAGCTCAATCTTGAGCAAGAGCATGAGTTCCTAAAAGCGATCAATGACGATCTCTGTAAGAAAAGTTCTTCTTATATTGCCAAGCGTTTACTCTTATCTACTTACATGCCTCAAGTCAAGTCTAACAACAAGAACAAGAAAGATTCTTCTTCTAGTAGTAACAATAACAATGCTAAATCCAATATTGTTGCTTCTAGTAGCTCTCTTGATTCCACTAATGATTCTCTTAGCCAAGTTACACTTGAGCAAGAAAACAGCTTATTGAAGGGAATTATAGAGAAAGGTGTATACAAGAGCCTTGCCGGGAGTAAGCAATTTGAGGAAATTGTACGCAAGCAAGGAAGGCACCAGAAGAATCAAGGTGTTGGGTTTGAACGAAAGTTCAATGCCAATGGAGTTGAGTGGGAAGAAGATCAATACCCCAAGACGAAGTTTGTTCCTCAACAAGAGAAGTATGATCCTACTTCCTTCAAGGGAACACAAGCACAAGATGATCTTCCACCACAAGACCACAAGAACAAGGGCGAGGACAAGCTTCAAGAGGAGATTGATGCATTTGAAGAAGCACCTAAGGCCCTGGTCAAGTGGGTTCCCAAGACTACGTCAAGTTCTACTTCATCAAGCACAACTACTACACCAAGGATTCCCATCAAGATGATGTGGATCCCAAGAAGAAGAACTAGAGAGTTCTTGAGGGTGACTCCGCCAACATTTTTCACTCATATCATTATGGCAAGGCCAAGTGCAATCAACTTCCATATCTTGCACTAGTTCAAGGAGTCACAAAACCCTCATGTTGGTAAGGCAAGGGACAAGGTAACCTAAACTTTTCATGGACATCATTTTGTGTGTGCATCACTCTATGTCTATGGATATTCTTGTTTGTTCCTTGTGGGACTAACCCATGTAGGTATTGAAAGTGCAACTCACTCCAAAGGATTGCTCCAAAAGATCTACATCAACATTGAGCATCCACATCTTCAACACCTACATGAAGTCATCATCGACAAAACCCAAGGTTAGTTTATCCCTCTAAGGGGGATCTAACATATAGTGGGAGCTTAACTCTAAGAATTGAGTCAAAGCAACTCTAATGATGTGAACACATAAATGCTTTATGTAAAAGTGGTAACCCCACTTGAGCTTAAACGATGAGTTTGACCTATGATCAAATGTTCTCATTTGACTCCTAAGTCAATATACTCATATATAGATGACCTAGTCATCTCCAATTGTTTGATAGATGCAAGAGTTGGTTGTGCATGCTTTGGCACATATTTAATTTGTGATTTTATTGTGTGAGCATGTTGGTTGCATATTTTAATCATTCGAGGACATCCACTTGTTGTTTTGATTGATTGGCTTCTCTTTATTTGGCCAAGTGGATGGACAAGAATGCCTAAGAACCTTCTCTAGCTATCTATGCTTTTCTCGTCTCAAACTCTATTCATGCTACATCACAAAATTTGATCAAGTCAGATTCGAACCACTACGTGTGAGGAGCACTTTCGGAGTCCCCGATTCGTCATAGACTTAAACTTCCGAAACTTCTTTGTGATTTTCGGTCTGACCGATTCCTCCATTTCGGTCATACCGAGATTACTAAGTCGATCTAGGTTTTCAATCTCGGTGCAACCGATTTGAACTTTTCGGTCACACCGAGTTGTTGTAACTGTTAACAGTTATGCATGTCGGTGCCACCGAGTTGTTCAACTCGGTCACACCGACAGTGTCGGGCTATATATTCACACGGGCAAATTTTGGATAACTTTCTCCGAAACTCCTCGCCCGCGCATAGCTCGCTCTGCCTACTAGGTCTACGGATCGTCGACTTAAATGCATGACCGCCTCCGACCGCTGGTCTCCACACATCAGCGGAATTCTTCTCCGACGTTGCCGTCGTAGCGAGTTCACCGCCGAACTAGGGTATGAACTCGATCACAGTGCTATCCTCCTCTGATTCTCAGCACATTGTGTTCGTAATGCATCTTGCCACGATTGAAACACCTCTATCCAGTCAAAACAATCCTTAGAATAGTTGTGATTCGAAAATTTAGGGTTAGGTTTCCGCCGAAACCATCTCGGACCCACCGAGTTGAAAAACTCGGTTCCACCGATTTGGCTAATGCCATTGCACTAGTAAGTCTCGGTTTGACCAAGAATTACAAATCGGTGTGTACGATTTTAGAACTTTGTGAAACCCTAGCAGTCTTGGTGCCACTGAACTGTGACTCGGTCTGACCGAGTTCACTAGTTTAGGTTCCAAAACTGCTTCGATATCACCGAGTTTAAAAATCGGTAGATCCGAAATGCTTTCTGTGGAAAACTAAAACAAAGTTTTTGAATCATTCTTTTGCAAAACTCTCTGCATTTTGTGATGCTCATCCACTCTACCTCATCTATAACTATTCACTGTGGTCAAGAGTGTGTGTAGCATGTCAGAACAAAGTGACAGCCAGAACAGGTCAGAAGAGCAGATTCACATGAGTGAGGGCACTAGTCCCTCTAGCAGCTCAGATGAGGGGAGCTGAAGCACTCCCAGCAATTTGCCCAAGGCTACCACAAGGACAAGAAAGAAGAAGACCTCAGAGTATGAGGATGAGGATTATGTGGCAGTTGAGGATGAGGCCAGTACAAAGAAGAAAGTGCTCAAGAAGGAGTACAGCTCAACAAAGAAGCTAAGCCCGAATGAAGATCAAAAGGCCAAAGGAAGACAACCAATGTCCAAAGCCAGAGTCTCCACTCAAGCTTCTTTGGAATCCCAACCCAAAGAACCTGTTGCTTGAAGGAAAGAAAAGGAAGGAAAGGGTCAAGAAGACCATGGCGGAGTGATTGGGAAGCCTTCTATGATGGAGGAAGAAGAAGAAGAAGAGGTCATTGAACCAAAGATCCAAGGCATGAAGGCGATGGGTGATGCCATAAAATCAGGGGCTGCAACTTCAAAGCCCAAAGCTGCCCCTAAGCCCAAGAGTGCACCAAAGAGGAATACCAGGAGTATACCAAAGAATTTGAGAAGAACAAGGCCCAATGCACGAGGTTGATCTTGAGGAAGATGAAGAAGGGCAGGTCCTAAGGAAGCTCAAGCCCAAGATTCCAGACCACAATGATGCTCATCCTGTGGCTGAGAACATGAAGATCAGGAGAGATCAAGGGTTTAGGCTATGGAGAGAGTCAGATCCATATGCCCCCAGGAGAAGGACTGCTGTAGATTACAGGTTCCACACGAAGGAGCAGCAGGACTTCTTTGAGACCATCTTATTGGATAAGAAGCCCATAGTTTGTGATATGAGGTGGGTCGACTGGACCTACATTCAGGAGGATGCAGAACACTATCCTGGAGTATATGACAGCTTTAGTGCTTGTGGAGTTGCAGATTTTGTCGGGCAGAAGCTCACTAATTGGAATGACAAGCTCATTATGCAATTCTACTCCACAGCACATTTATATCCAGATGGCAGGATAGTTTGGATGTCAGAAGGAATGAGATATCAGTCAACCATAGAGGAATGGGCAAGTCTGATCAATTCCCCCAAGGAAAGTGAAGATGACTTGGACATTTATGCCAAGAAGAAGATGGGTCACAACTCAATGTCACATATGTACAAGGAGATCCCATATGATGCACTTGAGACTTTCAAGTTTGAATCGGTTCATTTTCTTCTGTCAGGGCTGCCTACGATCAACTGGATCCTAAGGCACACTCTGTTTCCCAAATCAGGTGACCACAACATGATCAGAGGGCATGCAATCAATTTGCTTCACATTTTTGATGTGCCTCAAAAATTCAAGGTCATGAGCCTCATAGTTGAAACTATCAAGAGGACAACAGCAGACCAGAAGAGGAGCTGTGGATATGCCCCACTGATTCAGGAGTTGATTAACTCAAAGATGGGAACAGGGAAGTATCTATTGGATAAGGAACACATGGTTCTCTATCCTGACTTTGAGGACAATCAAGTTGTCATGACTGAGAATGAACCATCATCAGTACAAGCCCAAGAGAAGAAGGAAAAGGCAAGGAAAGAGAAGGCTGCCAAGATGCCAACTCAAGCAGAGGCATCTGATTACTTTCTGAAGAACAAGCAGGAGCAGCTTGGTTACTTGATAGCATCAACTCTGCGGATTGAGAAGGGGTTGGCCACCCTAACACAAAACCAGGAGAGCCTGGAAAGAATCATGGAACAAAAATTATATGATCTTGATGTCAAAGTAACTAAGATTCAGTCAGCTGTGGAGCAGCTACAGGATGACATGCAGGAGAGGAAGGGCAGAACAACGACTGATGCATTTGCCAGAGTGCCACGAGCTCAGAGATCAGCTGCAGAGCCAGTCACCAGAGTCACTTCATCAGCTCCAGCTACAGCTCCAGCGCAACCAGCTCCAGCACCAACTCCTTCAGCTCCTTCCACATCTACTGATGCCTTCGTCCTTGGAGTTCTATCTACGCCACCACCAGAAGACCAAGCCTGAGAGACGATATAGTCCTATGCATTTTCTAGGAACTTTTTGGTAACTTGTTGCCAAAGAGGGAGAAAAATGTATAGATCATAGGCTTCGAGAGAGAGAGAGAGAGAGGTTTGCTTTTCTTCTCTCTTGTCTTCTTGGTTGAACTTCGTTTGCTTTGATTGCTTGAGATACTATGCTTTTACCTGTGAGACATTGATGATCATGTGTTTGCTCATAAGCTACACTTATGCCTGTTATGATATTATCTTACTTATCCTTATATGATCATTCATTGTGCTTGGTGATGAGTGCATGTATTCAATCTTTATTATTTTGAGCGCTCCACCAAGATGTATGTGACATGGAAGAGTAACCCATGAGCCTAATTCCTTGTGCATTTGTAGTCCAAAGCAAATCTTAAAATATGCACAAATTTAGGGGGAGCTCTTGCTTATCACATACTTCTCAAAGCGACGATGTTTTTCAATGTTATTATCATTTGTCGAAGCTTTGATCTATATGTTGTCATCAATTACCAAAAAGGGCGAGATTGAAAGTGCAACTATCCCTAGGTGGTTTTGGTAATTCATAACAACATATAGCTCATTGAGCTAATGCTATTCCAAGACAAATATTTCAGGAAAGCTCAATGAATGGCATGGCATGGACGATGAAAGTGGATCCCTCAAAATATTAAGGACAAAGGATTGGCTCAAGCTCAAGCTCAAGACTCTACTTTTTACATTTTAGTGATCCAAGATCACATTGAGTCTATAGGAAAAGCCAATACTATCAAGGAGGGATGAGTGTTGCTTAATGAGCCTCTTGCTTCATGTGCTTAGTGATATGCTCCAAAACACTCCACTACTTTCTCACATCCACATATGACCTAAACCTAAAGTCAAACTCGGCCCTACCGATTCTTTCTATCTGGCGCCACCGAGTTCAAATGTCATAGCCACTGCCACAAACCCTAGGCAAATCGGTCTCACGATAGGGATCTCGGTCTCACCGAGATGGGATTGTAATCTCTCTGTTTCCCTTCGTAATGTTTCGGTCTAACCGAAGTGAGCGATCGGTCCCACCGAGATTGCAATGTAAACTCTCTGTTTCCCTTTCGTAACTTTTCGGTCTCATCGAAAGAGCGAATCGGTCCCACCGAGTTTACCTGACCAACTTTCTGGTTAGCTAATTACCAAATTCGGTCTCACCGAGATTACCTTATGCCCTAACCCTAACCATATTGGTCCTACCGAGTTGCATGTCAGTCCCACCGAAAACCCTAACGGTCACTAGGTTTACTAAATCGGTCTGACCGAGTTTTATGATTCGGTCCCACCGAGTTTGGTAAATTGTGTGTAACAGTTAGATTTTGTGTGGAGGCTATATATACCCCTCCACCTCCTCTTCATTCGTGGAGAGAGCCATCGAACAAACCTACACTTCCAACTTACCAGCCTGAGAGAGAACCACCTACTCATGTGTTGAGGCCAAGATATTCCATTCCAACCATATGAATCTTGATCTCTAGCCTTCCCCAAGTTGCTTTCCACTCAAATCTTCTTTCCACCAAATCCAAATCATGTGAGAGAGAGAGAGTTGAGTGTTGGGGGAACTATCATTTGAAGCACAAGAGCAAGGAGTTCATCATCAACACACCATTTGTAACTTCTTGGAGAGTGGTGTCTCCTAGATTGGCTAGGTGTCACTTGGGAGCCTCCGACAAGATTGTGGAGTTGAACCAAGGAGTTTGTAAGGGCAAGGAGATCGCCTACTTCGTGAAGATCTACCGCTAGTGATGCAAGTCCTTCGTGGGCGACGGCCATGGTGGGATAGACAAGGTTGCTTCTTCGTGGACCCTTCATGGGTGGAGCCTGATGAAGTCATGTACCTGGGGTAGGGTCATAGACCTGCCCAAAGGTACCCACCACAAGGACACTCACAAGAGAAGTAGCCTGCCAGTCGACCTGGTAGGCTTCCACTCGACAGATTCGAAGACACTCGACTATGAAGACCCACTCGACCACCAGGAGTCCAAGAGCCACTCGGTACCCGAACGGTCTGTAGTTAAATAGTCTTTATGACCTTAATGACACTGTAAGGCGTTACCAGTAACGCCTAGCTTTAACGCACCTTAAACCCTCTACTACGTGGGCTGGCTGGGGTCCTGGCGCACTCTATATAAGCCACCCCCTACCACAGGTAGAGGGGTTCGCACCCCTGTAACACATACACATATAATCCAAATGACCGCCTTGGGCTCCGAGGCGTAGTGCTATTACTTCCTCAGAAGGGCCTGCACCCCTAAAACCCTTGCGTATACACCGACCCCATACCTAGGATCTTGCCTCTCCATACCTACCCCCCCCCCCCCATTCTACTGTCAGACTTAGAACCACGACAGTTGGTGCCCACCTTGGGGCAGGTGTTCTAGCGAATTGTTGGAGAAGTTGGGATTCTTTCGATCTCCGGCATCATGGTTTGGTGGAGTTCTGGTCGACGGCCACGAGATCCGTCTCGGTGCGCTCACGTTCGTCAGCCGATGACTCCGCTTGGCTTCAGGAGGCTCCACTCGACATGGGCCGCTCCCGTCCATGGGCGGCCGCACTTTGCTGCGTGTCTGCGGCATCCTCCTGCGGCAACCGTCGACCCAGTATGGGTCGGCTCCTGCGCTGTCTTCACTCCCAGTCTCCCACCGGCGCAAGCGTTCCGGTCGGTCGAGGCTTCAACGGTGGGTGAGGCATGCGGTGGCCCGCCAGTCGGCCATCCCCCAAGTCGCGGCGATCGAGCCGACGAATCTCTCTGACTGTTTGGTGGCTCAGAGAGGCTGCGTCCGAATGCGATAGCAGTGACCCGGCGGCAGAGGTTCTGATGGTCGATGGACCATGCAGTCCCCCTGGGTTCACCCGCACCAACGAAGGTGGCGGTGGAGGTGATCCGGTGCAAGCCCACGAAGAGTACTTGCCCGAGCCCCTCACTTCGCTCCAGAGGGAGGAGCTTCGTCGTCAGAACATGGATGCACTTCACACTCCTATCGTTGGAGAAACCCCCGAGGCTCGCGCCTTGGAGGATGCGCGCTTGGCCAACCTGGCTGAGCGCACTCGACTGGAGAATCTTCAGCGAGAGGGTTCCATAATCCAGTCGATGCCAGCTCTTTCAACCGCCGATTCAGGTATATCGAACTCCGATTCAGAATTTAGCAGTTGCCGCCCGTATAGCAGAGTCAATTCAGCCTTCCCAGTCGGAGGCGGGTAGAGGTCTGCATTAAATCAGGGATTTGCTCCGGGCGGCAGGAGATCAAAACTCAGTTGTATCCCAGTCACGGAACAGGGTTCCGCACGATTAAATGGCTGCGAATTCAGTCCAGTCGGCCCATAGTCCGAGATCGCCCCCGAGGCGTGAGGAACGTGGGGGCCGGCGTGATGATCAATACAAGGGCTGCCAGTATGAGCACCGATTCGATCGCAATGATCGACGTCGAGTGCCCACTCCTCCCCCAAGGGGTGGATCATACGCTCCTCGGCAGCAGGACGACAGACGCCAGCACAGTGTTGGACGAAGAGTTCCAGTCGACCCCAGGGAACCAGGCTTTGATGCGAGATCTATTATCGTTCAAGGTTTGGTCGACAGGAACAGAGCTCACCGAGACGGCCACGATAGAGATGTTCCTTCCAGCAGCAGAGTTCATGTCTCGGGACCAGAGTGTTTCAGCAGAGCCATCGAGCCGGTGATTCCTCCCAACTTCAAAGTTGGCGACGGAGTCGATAAGTTCATCGAGAATCCAAGCCCGACACTTGGCTTGAAGATTACCGAGTGGTGGTTCAGATCGGCGGTGGCAACGATGAGGTAGCCATGTATCATTTGCCACTTATGTTGGAGGGTTCAGCCATTGCGTGGTTGAATCAGTTAGCACCCAGCAGTATTTACACTTGGGAAGATCTTGCCCGAGTGTTTGTCAGGACATTTGAAGGAACTTGCAAGCGACCAGCAGGTTTGCGGAGTTGCAGTCGTGTGTGCAAAAGTCGAGTGAAACTTTGAGAGATTATATCCAGACGTGGATCACTTTGCATCACACAGTCGAGAATGTATCTAATCACCAGGCAGTCTGTGCCTTCAAGGAAGGCGTCAAGAACAGAGAATTGAGTTTGAAATTTGGTCGAACCGGAGATATGACCCTGAGTCGGATGATGGAGATTGCCACCAAGTATGCAAATGGTGAAGAAGAGGATCGGCTCCGGAGTGGTAAATATAAATCGGCCGCCAATGAGGCCGGCGGAGGAAATTCCAATCGGAAGCAGAAGCGCAAAGCCGAGCCAGCGGCTCCCGGAGAGGCCTTGGCCGTGACCCCAGGAAAGTTCAAGGGGAAACCCAAGGGTCCTTGGAACCCCAAGAAAGTGAAAGACCAGGATGGAAACGACGTGTTGGATTTGCCATGCCATATTCATACAAACAAAGATGAAGAGGGTAAACTCATTTACCCGAAACATACCACTCGACAGTGTCGGCTCTTGATTCAGCAGTTCCAAGGGAAACAGCTCAAGGATAAGGATAAGGAGACAGACAAAGTTGAGGACAGAGATGACAGTGATGGTGGATATCCCTAGGTCAATTCCACCCTGATGATTTTTGCTGACGTCGAAAGCAAAAGTCGATTGAAGGTTATCAATCGAGAACTGAACTTGGTTGCTCCGGCGACTCCCAATTATCTGAAATGGTCCCAGACCGCCATCACATTCGACCAATCTGATCACCCGACGCACATTGTCACCCCCGGGAGGCAAGCATTGGTGGTCGACCCAGTTGTTGAAGGCACTCGACTGACCAAAGTCCTGATGGATGGTGGTAGTGGCTTGAACATATTATCTGTGAGAGCGTTGAAATGGATGGGCATTCCGATGTCCAGACTCAGTACCAGTAACATGAGCTTCCACGGAGTCATCCCTGGAAACAAGGCTGAGTCACTCGGCCAAATTGCTCTTGATGTATTTTTTGGTGACTCAAAGCATTTCCGGAAATAAAAGTTGACCTTTGAGGTCGTGGATTTCCAGAGCGCTTATCACGCTATTCTGGGGAGACCAGCTTATGCACGTTTCATGGCCCGACCATGTTACGTGTATCTTAAACTGAAGATGCCTGGTCCCAAAGGCGTGATAACTGTCACGGGCAATCGGAAGAGGGCAGAAGAGTGCTTCCAGAAAGGCTCTAAGATCGCCGATGCTCAGTTGGCAGTGGTAGAGCTACAAGAGTATCAGAAAACTGCAGATCCAAGTGATTTGTTGCGAGCTAAGAAGCCCGCTACGGAGTCAGCATTTCAGTCGACTGGCGAGAAAAAACAGGTTCACATTCACCCGACTGATCCCAATGCTGCTCCGACCAACATCTCAACAACACTCGACTCAAAATAGGAAGAAGCGCTCATCCAGTTCCTCCGTGAGAACTGGGACATCTTTGCATGGAAGCCTGCTAACATGCTGGGTGTACCCAGGGGGTTGGCTGAGCATCGCCTACGAGTCGACCTGAAATTCAAACCGGTTAAAGAGTATCTTGGTCCGTCCCGTAAGAGAAAGGCCATTGGCAAGGAGGTGGCTCGGCTCTTAGCAGCAGAGTTCATCCGAGAGATCTACCACTCCGAGTGGCTCGCCAACGTTGTCATGGTCCCCAAGAAGGACAAGTCGTTGCGCATGTGCATCGATTTCAAGCATATCAATCGGGCCTGCCCAAAAGATCATTTCCCTCTTCCTCGCATCGACCAAATAGTCGACTCAACTGCGGGATGTGAGAGGTTGTCTTTTTTAGACGCCTATTCCGGGTACCATCAGATCCATCTGTATGGACCCGATGAGATTAAAACAGCATTCATCACTCCATTCGGGTGCTTCTGTTATGTCACCATGCCATTCGGTCTCAAGAATGCTGGAGCCACATTCACGAGGATGATTCAGAAGTGTTTGCTCACTCAAATCAGTCGGAATGTGGAAGCATACATGGATGATATAGTGGTCAAGTCACGAAAGGGTTCCGACCAGTTGACTGACCTTGCTGAAACATTTGCCAATCTCAGGAGGTATGATATCAAGCTTAACCCATCAAAGTGTACATTTGGAGTTCTTGGTGGAAAGTTACTCGGTTTTCTCGTTTCTGAGCGAGGAATCGATGCTAACCCGAAAAGGTTGGCACCATACTCGAATGAAGCACCACTGTGCGTGTGCGATGTCCGAGCTTTCTTGGATGCTTGTCCGCTTTAAGTCGATTCATCTCTCGCCTCGGTGAAAAGGCATTGCCTCTTTACCGGTGATGAAGAAAGTCGACAAGTTCGAGTGGACTCTAGAAGTCGATGCAGCGTTCGCAGAGCTCAAAGCTCGCTCTCCACCTAGTCGGTGCTTGCTGCTCCAATCAAGAAAGAGCCTTTGCCGCTTTACATTGCAGCCAATCGGACAAGTCATCGATGCAGTACTTACGGTCGAAAGGAAGAAGAAGGAAAAGCCTTCAAAGTTCAACGCCCAGCTTTATTATCTTTACGAAATGCTGACCCGTCAAAGCAAAGATACCCTCACTATCGAAGCTTGTTTATGGGATCTATATGACCACGAAGAAGGTTGCTCATTATTTCTCCGATCATTCCATTACGGATCGTCGTGATGCCCCTTTGTCGGGAATTCTTCATAACAGATGCGATCGTCGAGTGGCAAAATGGGCGATTGAACTCCTTCCCTTGATATCAAATTCGAGGCAAAGAAAGCCATCAAGTCCCAAGCAATAGCAGATTTCCTCGCCGAGTGGATCGAGCAATGACTTCCGACCCAAGTTCACTCGGAACACCGGACTATGTTTTTCGATGGTTCCAAGATCTTTGAACGGTTACAGTGCGGGGGTTGTATTGGTTTCCCCGAGGAGATAGGCTCAAGTATGTTCTCCAGATTCACTTTGATTCTTCCAACAACGAAGCGTAATATGAAGCACTCCTGTATGGGTTGCGCATGGCCATTTCTTTCGGCGTCCGTCGCCTTATGGTCTATGGCGACTCGGATCTGGTTGTTAATCAAGTGATGAAGGAGTGGGATGTCGAAGCCCAAGCGATGACAGGTTATTGTAATGCACGTGAGAAAACTGGAGAAGAAATTCGAGGGGTTAGAGCTTCATCATATACCCCGACTGAAAAATCAAGCTGCGGATGATTTGGCGAAGATAGGGTCCAAGAGGGAAGCCATTCCCAGTGATGTATTTTTGGAACACATTCATGCTCCATCAGTGCAGGAGGATCCTTTCATAGAAGAAGCCCCGCAGCAAAAGAGTTCCAATGATCCGACTGAAGTTGAGGTCCCAGCCGTGGTCGACCTGATTATGGAAGTTGTGGTCATCACTCCCGACCGGATAAAGGCCGTACATCGCATATATCCTAAGGAAAGAGCTCCCAGAGAATGAAGAAGAGGCTCGACGGATCGTCATCGATCCAAGGCCTTACAAAGTGATCAAGGGACAATTGTACAGAGAAAGCACGATCGAGTCGGCCGTAAGTGTATCACGCCGTAAGAAAGTCGATAATTCTTGAGGATATCCACTTTCGGGGACTGTGGCCATCATCGTCCTCTCGGACCATTGTGGCTAAAGCATACCGAAGCGGGATTTTACCGGCCGAAGCAAATGAAATGGCAAAAGAAATAGTCAACAAGTGTGAAGGATGTCAGTTCTATTCCAACATGTCACACAAGCCAGCCTCAGCCTTGAAGACCATTCCACTCGTTTGGCCCTTCGCTGTTTGGGGATTGGACATGATTTGACCATTGAGAACTGGCAGAAGCGGCTTCACTCATTTGCTAGTAGCAGTCGACAAGTTCACCAAGTGGATCGAAGCCAAGCCCATCAAGAACCTCGATGCATGCACTGCTATCAGTTCCATCAGAGAGTTAATATTCAGATATGGAGTTCCGCATAGCATCATCACCGACAATGGGTCAAACTTCGATAATGACAAGTTCAAAGCCTTCTGCGCCTCTCAAGGCACGCTGGTCGACTATGCTTGATGGCTCATCCTCACCAAATGGACAAGCGAACGTGCAAAACGGCCTCATTCTCAAAGGGCTGAAACCACGGTGATGCGTGATCTCAAGCACGCAGCAGGAGCTTGGGTCGATGAACTTCCATCAGTTCTCTGGGGATTGAGGACCACTCCTAATCGGTCGACTGGGAGAACTCCATTCTTCCTGGTCTATGGAGCTGAGGCAGTTCTGCCGGGTGACCTGCTTCACAACGCGCCTCGAGTCGAGCTATACTCTGAAGAAGAAGCGGAACAAGCCAGGCAAGATGCAGTTGACCTCTTGGAAGAGGAGAGAGAGATGGCCCTGATCCGCTCGACTATCTATCAGCAAGACTTGCGTCGATTCCATGCCAGAAATGTGAAGAGTCGAGCCTTCCAAGAGGGAGATTTGGTCCTCCGAGTGGATCAACAGAAACCACACAAGCTCGCTCCCACTTGGGAAGGTCCCTTCATCATCACAAGAGTCCTCCACAACAGAGCGTATCATCTCTACAACGTTGATCGCCAGATCGACGAGCCGCGAGCTTGGAACGTGGAGCTGCTCCGCCCCTTTTACACTTAAAACTCACTCGGGTGAGATGTAATAAAAGTACTTTTGTAGTTTGTTTATCTAAGACAAGAATGTTATAATTTTCCCAGTGATTGTTATTGCCTTTTGTTGAAATTTCCCCCAGTGGGTGGCTTAGCTACGAATCCGATTCGCCTAAGTTTGTAAAAAAAATCCTTTCCGAGAGCGAGCCAGTCTCTCACTCGGGGGCTTAGCTGCGAATCCGCTTCGCCTAAGTATTCAAAATCCTACCGAGTGGCGAGCCAGCCTCCCACTCGGAGGCTTAGCTGCAGTCCAAGTACTCGCCTAAGTATTCAAAATCCTACCGAGTGGCGAGCCAGCCTCCCACTCGGAGGCTTAGCTGCAGTCCAAGTACTCGCCTAAGTATTCAAAATCCTACCGAGTGGCAAGCCCGGCCTCCCACTCGGGAGGCCTAGCTGCAGTCCAAGGACTCGCCTAAGTATTCAAAATCCTACCGAGTGGCGAGCCAGCCTCCCTCTCGGAGGCTTAGCTGCAGTCCAAGTACTCGCCTAAGTATTCAAAATTCAACCGAGTGGCGAGCCAGCCTCCCACTCGGAGGCTTACAACAGCCCAAGGATTCACCGTAAACATCCAAAGTAATAGAAATCCTTCCGAGTGGAGAGCAAACCTCCCACTCGGGGGCTTAGCTGCAGCCCAGTGCTCGCCTAAGTAATAAAAATCCTACCGAGTGGAGAGCAAACCTCCCACTCGGAGGCTTAGCTGCAACCTAGTGTTCGCCTATGTAATAAAAATCCTACCGAGTGGAGAGCAAACCTCCCACTCGGGGGCTTAGCTGCAGCCCAGTGCTCGCCTAAGTAATAAAAATCCTACCGAGTGGTGAGCAAACCTCCCACTCGGGGGCTTAGCTGCAGCCCAGTGCTCGTCTAAGTAATAAAAATCCTACCGAGTGGAGAACAAACCTCCCACTCGGGGCTTAAGCCGCAGCCAGTGCTCGCCTAAGTAATAGAAATCCTACCGAGTGGAGAGCAAACCTCCCACTCAGAGGCTTAGCTGCAACCTAGCGTTCGCCTAAGTAATAAAAATCCTACCGAGTGAAGAGCAAACCTCCCACTCGGGGGCTTAGTTGCGGCCCAGTGCTCGCCTAAGTAAGGAATTCATCCCAATCCGCAAGGACGACGAGGTGCAGGTCGACTACTACCTCCTCCTTCGGAGCTTCGCCACAAGTACAACATGCGGTCCATCCCAATCCGCAAGGACGACGAGGTGCAGGTCGACTGCTACCTCCTCCTTCGGAGCTTCGCCACAAGTACAACGTGCGGTCCATCCCAATCCGCAAGGACGACGAGGTGCAGGTCGACTGCTACCTCCTCCTTCAGAGCTTCGCCACAAGTACAACGTGCGGTCCGTCCCAATCCGTAAGGATGACGAGGTCAGTCGTAGTCTGTGTTCCATCTCTACCTGCAGGATAGATGAAGCCCAAGTCGACTGGAATTTCAACGGAATATCTTCCGAATGTAGAATAAAGTTCTCTCGAAGGCAAACAAAGCATGTCAAAGGAAAAATCAAGTTCGGATAAACGTCCTACGGATCCAAAGGTGCTTAGGCATTAAGCCTGTTAAAGTTTATCGGTTACAGAAACCACTCGGCATCCCGAGGCAAATTTAAAGTGGGACTTAGAAGTTTTTTTCCTCCTCCGGCGGAGGACTGGAAGGTGCAACAAACTGGTCGAGGTCGATTCCATCGGCAATACGGGTAGCAGCAGCGATGAAAGTCTCCATGAAAGATCTTAAGTCGTGCTTCCTGGTATTGGCAACCTTGAGAGACACCAGCTTGTCCTCTTGTGCTTCTTTGCAAAGGGACACGAACCAGAGATAGAGCAACATCAAGACCACACATGGCAGCCGACTTTTCCATTCCTGCACTCGACTTGGAATCTCATTCAATCGAGTCATCAAGGATTCAAGATCATTACGAAGAGTCTGCATTACGCCGAGAGTCGAGTCGATCCGCGACATCGCAACTTTCAATCGAGCAAGATAATCCACCACGCTTAGCAACGCGAGACTCGATCGGAGCACATTCATAGCAGCTTCGTCCTTCACAGGAGAGTTGATGGGGTCCAAGCTGGTTTCCACTCGACTGGTTTCTTCTTCAAAGTTTTGGCAGAATTCTGAAAACACAGCTCAGACTCAAAATAGAGATCATGTGATGAGCCGGTGAGAGCAAGACAGTCGGATAAAAGAGATTACCTTCAAGCATTAGAAACAGCTTCTTGGCGAGCCCTCCAAGATAAATCTCCAGATCGTTTCGCTTCCCCGCCAGTTGGCCAACCTTGTCAGACAGAACAACCTTGTCGTTCTTCAGTCGACTAACTTCCTTGTTAGCCACGTCAAGAGAGGCTTTCAGCTTGGCATTTTCATCTTCGAGTTTGTCGACTGAGGCAAGCTTCTCTTTAGCGAGCTTTGTTTTCTCCAAAGCCGCCTTCTGTGCCTCTGCAAGGTCAAGGTCCTTCTTCTTCAAAGTCTCTTCCAGTTTATCTGCAAAGCAACAATGAGAACAGAGTTGAGAATGAGCAGAAAAACAAAGGCAAAATCAAAAATTCTCACCAGCCATACCTTTTGCTTCATCCTTTGCCTTACGCAAATTCTCACGAGCAAGCTTCAAATCAAGGTTGAGCTGGATCTGCTTTTCTCTAACTCGGTATAGCGAGCCACAAGCTCACAAGATTTCTACAAAGAGTCAACCAACGAAAGACATCAAAGATGATCACTTCCGAAAGTGACTAAGGAAAAATAGTAGCATTTCTAAGACTACGGTCGAATCAAAACATTCGACGGTAGTCTAAGAATTTCACCCAGGCCGGGTGCACTCAAAGATGCCCCCACTGGTTTACCAATTTGGTTCGACCAACGACCAAAAGAGGCAAAAAGGTTATAATTCTAAAAACATGGCTAATTGTCGTGATCACCGCAAAAAAAACAGTTACAGAGACTATAGTCGATCGCACGCAATCGACCATAGTCTCGAGGACTACACCGGTGGGTGCACTTAGCGTGCCCCCACGGTTTATGGTTCCATTCGACTTGGTCCGTCTGGTCGAGTAAAGAAGATCACAGATAAAGACTATAGCCGATCGCATGCAATCGACCATAGTCTCGGGGACTACACCGGTGGGTGCACTCAGCGTGCCCCACAAAATTTCAATCGACACACACACACCGGTGGGTGTACAGATATGGAAATCTCCAGAAGGAAGCAGTTTCAGGTAGCATATCCTAACAAAGCAAGCAACGACTGACTTACTTGGACATTGCTCTGGAGAGCTGAACTAGCATCATAGGCCGCTTGACTAGCCTCTCGGGCCGCTTTCACCTGCTCCATCATGATCCCTACCTGGTGTATGGCCTCCTTAGCAGCACTTACTTGGTCTTCCGGGACGTGGTGTGTAGCAAAGAGATATGGTGGATCAGCAGTCGATGAAGTGGGTCGGGCACTTGTCACCAGACAAATGAAGATCTGAAGTCCGAGTGGGGTTGCCTCCCTCGGAAATCAGCGTCTCAGGAATCGCAGCGACTTGAGCAGCCTTGCCAACAGGCACTTTCTTGTTCCTCCTCTTCCTCAATGGCACTTCCTCATCATCGTCGGGGAGATCAATGACGTGAGGTGGAACTACAAGAGAGATCCATAAGTAAACATGGAAGCCCAATCGACTAAAAAGCTCCAGTCGACTAAAAGCGAAACCTCAGAGATCTTACCAAGGTTGGAAGTGGCCGCATCCTCCATTTCCTAATCTTCGTGCTTGGCTGAAGTCTCGGAGGTAGCGGCGCTATAGATTTCAAGAGTCGGCTGATCAGTCATCAAGTTGACCAAAAGTTCACTCATGTTGAAAAAGGAAATACAAGGTTCTGTTGGTTACCCGGAGATGGTGGGGATGACCATTCGCATCTTGGGCAGGGCCTTCGCCCGGCTTTGACGATGTCGCTCGAGGTTGCTTGGCGGTTTTCTCGGTCGGCGCGGAGAGAAGTTGTCCTAGGTCGCCGTCGACTGCCCGGTGGGCACAACAGCTTTACCGCGCCCGGCCGCCGGGTCGTGCGTCAACTTGGACCTTCCCTCCGAGCGAGGAGGATCGACGTCTTCCTCCTCGTCCTCCTCCTCCTCATCATCATCAGAGCCATCATCCTCCTCATCCCCCTCGCCGTTGGACTCCCATTCCTCCGGACTTTCACCTCCTCTTCCGTCTTCTTCTTCGGCTGTTTCCTGCGCCCCGTTGGGCATCGAGTACATCTCGGTGGTGACCTAGAAGACAACAAAACAAGGTGAAAGTCGATTAAATAATTGGCATCAAAACAGAATGAATGCAGCAGAATCACAGTCAGAGATAAGCGGTTATACCTTGTCTGGTTGGTAGGTGGAATCCTCCTAGCTCCGCGAGGATTGTCCTTGTTTCCGGTGATGGAAGTCATCCACTTCTCCAGCGTGGCGCCATCGACCTCCTCTGGATGGACCCGAGTGGTATCATCCGTACCAGAGTACATCCACATCGGATGTCCTTGGTATTGGAGTGGCTGAATACGCCATCGGAGAAAAACCTCCAGGAGATCCATGCCGGTCACCCCATCGCGAACAAGCTGGACTACACGCTCCATCAGCAGCTTTACATGGGCCTTCTCCTCTGGTAACACCTTCAGGGAAGATGGCTTGTTCACTCGACTCATAGAGAAAGGAGGGAGCCCAGTCGACTACCCCGGCGTCGGCTGGTCTTGGTAGTAAAACCAGGTCGACTGCCACCCTCTAACCGAGGCGGGGAGAGTCATAGCTGGAAAGACGCTCTTCCCGCTCATCTGGACCCCGAGTCCCCCACACATCTGGATTACTTGGGTCCTCTCGTCATTCGGGCTCGTTTTCTTCACCGTCTGAGAGCGATAGGTGAATATGTGCTTGAAGAGACCCTAGTGCGGTCGACAAACCAAGAAATTCTCGCATAGCGAAACGAAAGCAGCAAGATAGACAATGGAGTTTGGAGTGAAATGATGGAGTTGCGCTCCAAAAAAGTTCAAAAACCCCCGGAAAAAAGGATTTGGTGGCAGAGAAAACCCCCGATCTACGTGGGTGGCCAGGAGGACGCACTCACCCTCTTCAGGCTGCGGTTGCCACTCCGTGCCCGGAAGCCTCGCCGACCCATGGGGATCAGTCCTTCATTGGGATCGGTGAGATCCTTCTCGGTGATGGTCGAGCAGATCCGCCTCCTTGGACCCAGCCTGCGGCAGCTTGGACCTTGAAGAGGAGCCGCCAGACCGGGCGCTTCTCCTTGGCCTTCGCCATCGCCTTATTCACCCGTTCGAGGCTGCGGTCTTCTCCTTCACCATGGTCGCCGCGAGACAAGTACCGAAGCTTGGCGCCGATGATGAAGAGCGCTGCGAGAAAGTTTTGGAGGCAAAGAGAGGAGAAGTCTCGAGGACGACCGCTCAAAATGCCCGTCCAACGCTTTATATGGGGCCGCTTCCGAGTGGCTGACCGGTAGGCCTGTGCAATCCCGTCGCAATCCCAAGAATAAAGCGCCGCCGCATCGATACGTGGCGAAAAAGGCGGCACGAAGATCGAGGCATCATCGTCTTATCCCATCCGAATGTCGCGGTTTTCTCTGCTTCGCACGCTTCCCAAAATTCGGATCCCCCGAAATCCGCTAACCGCAGAGCAACTCGTCAGACAACAGATTTCCTCCGATCCGTCGCTCGGAAATCCTCAGGTTCACAAAGTTCACTCGACAAACGTGAAGAATGGATCAAGGCGACTGAAAGAGAAGTTGATGCCATCACTAAAAGGTCGTCGATCCAGAGTAAGACGCACTCACAACGCGAAGAACAGGTCGGAAAGATTATCAACTCCTTCCTCACTCAAACCTCGATCCATTTGGGGGCTAATGATGAAGTCATGTACCTGGGGTAGGGTCATAGACCTGCCCAAAGGTACCCACCACAAGGACACTCACAAGAGAAGCAGCCTGCCAGTCGACCTGTTAGGCTTCCACTCGACAGATTCAAAGACACTCGACTATGAAGACCCACTCGACCACCAGGAGTCCAAGAGCCACTCGGTACCCGAACGTTCTGTAGTTAAATAGTCTTTATGACCTTAATGACACTTTATGTAAGGCGTTACCAGTAACGCCTAGCTTTAACGCACCTTAAACCCTCTACTACGTAATGGGCTGGGGTCCCGCACACTCTATATAAGCCACCCTCCACAGTAGAGGGGTTCGCACCCCTAACACATACGCATATAATCCGATCGACCGCCTCGGGCTCCGAGACGTAGGGCTATTACTTCCTCCGAGAAGGGCCTGAACTCGTAAATCCCTTGCGTATACAACTACTCCATAGCTAGGATCTTGCCTCTCCATACCTACCCCCCATTCTACTGTCAAACTTAGAACCACGACAAAGCCCTCCGTGGACTCGCGCAACCGTTACCCTTCGTGGGTTGAAGTCTCCATCAACGTGGATGTACGATAGCACCACCTATCGGAACCACGACAAAAACATCCGTGTCTCCAATTGCGTTTGAATCCTCCAAACCCTTCCCTTTACATTCTTGCAAGTTGCATGCTTTATTTTCCGCTGCCTATATACTCTTTGCATGCTTGCTTGAATTGCGTGAAGATTGCTTGACTTGTTCAAAGATAGCTAAAATCTGCCAAAGTCTAAAATTGGGAAAAGGTTAAGTTTTTAATTGGTCAAGTAGTCTAATCACCCCCCCCCCTCTAGACATACTTCAAGGTCCTACAGAACTGGAGAAATCATACCAAATGAAGCACAACATGAAGAGGAACTTATCATTTCTGCACCCAATCAACCTGAAGACGGTGCTCATCCCGAAGACAATCCTCCTAACGATGACAATGATCAGCAAGAGCAAAATCTTCATCTGGTTCATCCTCGTGTTGCAAATGAAGTACAGATTGAGAAGATAATTGATAGCATCAATGCGCCTGGTCCACTCACTCGTTCAAGAGCAACACAGCTAGCAAATTTCTGTGGCACTTTGCATTTGTCTCAATATCTGAACCCAAGAAAGTTCTTTGAAGCCTTCATGGAACCTGAATGGATTCAAGCTATGCAAGAAGAGCTTCAGCAGTTCAAGCTGAACAATGTCCGGGAACTTGTCAAGCGCCCCGACCCCATAAGCACAACATAATAGGCACAAAATGGATGTATCACAACAAGCAAGATGAGCATGGTCAAGTTGTCAGAAACAAGGCACGTCTCGTTGCTCAAGGATACACTCAAGTCGAAGGGATTGACTTCGATGAAACATTTGCTCCTGCGGCTAGGCTTGAAGCTATTCGCATACTGCTAGCCTATGCAAATCATCACTACATCCTGCTGTATCAAATGGATGTGAAGAGTGCATTTCTCAATGGCAAGATTGAAAAAGAAGTGTATGTTGCACAACCTCTTGGCTTTGAAGATCCAAAACATCCTGATATGGTGTACAAGCTAAACAAGGCCTTCAGATGGCCTCAAACAAGCCCCTCAAGGCTTGGTATGACACACTCAAAGACTTCAAGAGCAAAGGCTTCAAACCTGGTTCCTGGATCCCACACTCTTCACGAAGACATATGATGGTGAACTGTTTGTATGCCAAATATATGTGGATGACATTATCTTCTACCGCACCAACCAGAAATACAAGGATGAGTTTGGACACATGATGCAAGAGCAATATCGGATGTCCATGATGGGTGAGCTGAAGTTCTTCCTTGGTCTTCAAATTCGTCAGCAAAGCAATGGCATCTTCATATCTCAAGAGAAATATCTCAAAGATTGCCTGAAGAAGTTTGGAATGCAAGACTGCAAAGGTTATACGACGCCAATGCCAACCAAGAGTCATCTGGGTCCTGACGCCAATGGTAAAGAGTTCGATCAAAAGGTATACCTCTCCATGATTGGTTCTTTACTTTATTTATGTGCATCTAGGCCAGATATCATGCTTAGTGTTTGCATGTGTGCTCGATTCCAAGAGGCACCAAAGGAATCGCATAACTTAGCTGTGAAGCGAATTCTTCGATATTTGGCTTACACCCCAACACTAGGATTATGGTATCCAAAGGGCTCAGAGTTTGATCTAGTTGGATTCTCGGATGCTGATTATGCTGGTGAGAAGGTGGATCACAAGTCTACATCAGGCACATGTCACTTTCTGGGACGATCACTTGTCTATTGGTCTTCAAAGAAGCAGAACTGTGTATCACTCTCCATTGCTGAATCTAAATACATTGCTGCTGGATCTTGTTGCGCTCAGCTTCTATGAATGAAGCAAACTCCCAAGGACTATGGCATCCATCTAAAACAAATACCACTCTACTGCGACAAAGAAAGCGCCATCAAGATTGCCAACAACCCAGTTCAGCACTCGAAGACAAAGCACATTGAAATTCGTCATCACTTTCTCAGGGATCATGTCATGAAGGAAGATATTGATATCATACACGTCAACACTGAAGAGCAATTGGCAGATATCTTCACAAATCCCTTGGATGAGAAAAGGTTTTGCAAGTTGCGGTGTGAGTTAAATATCTTGGAATCCTCGAATATCCTGTGATCAGGCACACATCCTAACACTTATGTATGTTGATGACTTAGATGTGCAACACACAAAGTAATGTATGTCTTCAGTCAATGAAGACTTACTCTCTGAGTGTGAATACATTAATGCGGAATTTGACTTCGGAGCGCCACGATAATTGTGCATCGTGTCTGGGTCTAATACTTCCTGTACGGTGGGTAACGCCACCCCCAAATTCTTCTTTTGAAGTGTTGTTCTCATGGCGTTATATTTGCTAAGTCTTCGCATTTGGTTTGTCTTAGATATCAACATGTCTTCATTTTTATCTTCATAATGTTGATTTGGTCTTATTCTGATATACATATATATATATATACACACACATATATTAGTGTTCTGTCCTCTACAGCATTCACTTATAGCTATCTCTTCTCGTTTGAATCTTTTGGACTAAGTGAATGTGATCGGACCCTAACCTCTCTATGCTTTCTTCTCAATTCTATCTATCCAAATCATATGCATTCTATTGAAACCGTCAAATGTCTTCTCTGCGTCCTTGTCAGCAGAAGATACAGAGACAAACATTAAATCTGTTTTAAATGCTCAATTCTTATTGCCTGAAACCCGGAGTAGTCGGAACGACCACCCGACAGTCCAGGCGTGCGTGGGAACATGGAACAACTCCCAATGTGTTGCATGTTCGCCACGTGTCCCTCAGATGTGAACCGCCAGAGGCACCTGCGTAATTGCGTTGTGTCGTCCCTTTCCATATAAATGCACCTCCAATCGCGGTCAAAATCTTTCTTCCACCTCTCCACCTCGACAAACCCTAGTGCCACCGCTAGCTCTCGACGACGCCGGCGACGAAGCGCTTAGCTGCCGCAACCTCTCCGACGCCGTCTTCACGCCGGCCGCGGACATCGTCTTCTCCGCCGTCGCCGTAGGTGTCCTCCGTCGCCAAGTTAGGGCATGGAAGATCGAACTGCTCGGCCTCATCTTCTACTCCGTCTAGCAGTTAATCGTGTGGTAAATTAAAACCCTCTTTTTTACTGTCTTTTTGATCCTATAGATTCATCCTTACTACCAAAAGTGGTTTCTGCCTCCACAAATTTGGATCTATCCTGTTCTGCATCTCATATGATGCCTAGTATATTCACTTATGCTTCACATGTGGTTAGATTCCTCACTTGTAGCTATTCTTGGATTCGTACAAATCTGGAACCAACTCTCAACATATAAGTGAATGTCTTCGCGCTATGAGGTCAATGTCTTCTAAACTAATTTATCTTCAAAATCTTACGAGAATGCATACGACCTCTTCCCTTCCCTCGCATCTCTAATCTTTATCCGCAGTACATGTCCGTGGGAGAATCCCTTGGTTCTCATAGTCTGCATTCATTTGCAGAATTCTCACAGCATAATATCAACTCTCCCGAAGCCAGTTCCTGTCTGACCAGCAGACGAAAGCCTTTGACAGTGTTGAAGCCATTCAGTCCGAACTTCATGGCGACAGATAAGTCAGCAAGGAAGGGAGGCAGACAACACCGTGGGGGAACATCAAGAGATTTACCACCTGACCTCTATGAGCTATACAAGAGAGATCCAGAGGAGGACTACAATCAGCGCAAAACGCGAATCCAATGGATTCGAAGATATTGGGCAGAACAATGGTTCAAGTACAGGTTCGTGACCCAGGAATATGCTGAAAAGAATGCCATCAAGCGACCCTGGGGAGACATCTTGTACAAAAATCTTCCACCCAGGTCCAGAGCTGAAGCCATTGATCAAGGCTTCTACCCTTGCATGGTCCGTGGACCACAGCCTGCTGATGCTGACCCATCTTCGCTGCTATGGTGTTGCGACGACAATCTGTTCAAGCGCAACTTTCAGTTTGCCAAGAACTCGGCCAAAGAGAACAAGAAGTCGCGGGGATTAGACTTCAACCTAGGTCCCTCTGCTCCTCATGCCGATGGCACACACGAAGCTGAACCCAATCTTGTTGGGCCCTTCTACAACCTAGAAGGTCTCATCACTCACATTATGGTTCAAGGGACTGTCGTGGATCATTCTGCAGATGACGCTGATTCTGACAAAGCGCCTGCACCACCGAAGCCAAAGAAGCTGAAGAAATCCAAGGCTTCGAAGCCTTCCATTGCACCAAGAGCTTCGAGAGCGAAGCCTCTGGCCACTGCTCCTCCTGCACCAAGTGTGCAGTCTGAAGATCTCTCACGCATCTCCAAGTCTGAGAAGAAGAAGAAAAAGCCCATGCACACCATTGGTCAAGCACTGACTCCTGCTGTTGTTCTAAGAAATGAGAACGACGCCAATGATCTGTCGAGTGACGACGATCTTGCTGATGATGCTCTTGAGCTGCTGATAAAGAGCAAGCAAGAGGCGGAAATCTTCAATGATTTGCCTCTCTTTGACGTGGAAGTATTGAACAATTTCATTGATGAGTGGTTTGACACCCCCAAACTCAGCTTTGATGATCTGCAACTCCCCATTGGCCTCAGCGTCTCCTTCCATGGAGCCATTGCACCTGAGTTGACTCTAGCTCAGAAAATCGTTGAACTGAAGCACAAGATGGACTATGAAAAGGCTCAGTTCAAGAAGCATATGGCCAAGCTCAGTGTGACGGACGTCCAAAACTTCAAGACAATGTTGCATGAGCTCAAGGAGGCGTTTCACAAGAAACGTGATGAAGCCAAAGGTTCTCGAGAGCGAATGAAGCATCTGGTTGCAAAGTGTGTTCAGGCTTACAATGAAGCTGAGAAGCGCAAGGCACTTGGGCGTCCTGGCATCGACCCCAAGATGGTTGCCAAGAAGAAGAAGCCTACTGTGAACCAAGCTGATACATCTAGGCGGGAAGAACCTCGCATTTTCTTCCCCACTAGTATGACAGGCGTGAAGCCTAAGGTCCCCACAGTGGCTTCAGAGCTTCAGAAAACAAGGGCAGCTGAAGCCAAAGCCAGAAAGAGCAAGACCAAGAACACCACTGACGATGCTCCACCTACCAAGAAGCATAAAACCAAGAAGAAAGATCGGGCTACTCCCACAGAGCCCCTTGTCGTCGAGCCAATTTTTGTTGCTCGTCCTGCATCTGCACAACAAGAGCGTCGTTTGATAGTTCATGAGCCTGCTTCCCCAGAGGCTCCTGAAGCTGAAGACATTCCAGCTGTCAACCCTACCGTAGCTGAAGACATTGGTCACCAAGACAATGTAGAATATGATGAAGTCCTTCCTTAGATCGAGCACAATGTGGTATCCTCGCCTGTTCTCACGAACATCGAACTCATCAGCATTGGTCGTCCCTTGACGCCAATCGCTCAGGATGATTCATGGGCTGATCACCCTCAAGACTCCCCCCGTGACGAAGACGCACCAACTACTCCCCCAACTCAAGTCACCACTCCGGTGCTTGAAGATGAAGACTTTGTGGCCCAGACAACTCCATCTCCACAAGCGCCGCCGCTTTCGCAGGCTTCGCAAAGGACCAAGGCCACAAGTCACTCTTTCAAGTGTTCCAGAAGGAGAAGAGCGCCAATCAGTATCACGCCAAGTATTTCCTGAAGCCTCTCCTACTGCGAACGTCCCCGAGTCTGAAGCCAAGGCGGTTGAAAATATTCCGGCTGCATCAGCCGATGAACAAGCAGAACCAAGAGTTGAAGAAGAACGTGTTGCTACACCCCCAACAAACCCCGAAGTTGTTCTCGAGGAGAACGTGTCCGACCCTCCAGCTACTCGAGTGGAGGTTGATAACATTGAGGCGACCACCAACACTAAAGCCAATGACGTTGTCATGGCTGAAGCTAATGTGGCGCCTGAAGTTAATGTGGTGCCCGAAGTGATTGCACCTGAAGCCTATGTTGCACCTGAAGCAAATCTGCAGCCTGACCTTAATGTCAATGCCACTGCTCTTGTACCGCCTCCAAGGCCACAGACCATTGAGCAAGCATTCAATCGTGGTCAGTTGGTTACTGTCAGATGGCCCATTCTGGTTCCTCCACCTGCTGCTGGTCCGCAATTTGACTATCATGTCGAGCACAGGCCTCAGGTCCAGAAGCCGAAGCCAAGGTTGCCTAGGTTTCCAGGTACTGCAACTTCACCAGGGTCATTCAATGCAAATGGCTTCATTGTGCACAACACATTCTTTGATAGTGCCAAGAATCCCTATTCCAATCCAAGGATTTCATTTGATCGGTTCTGGAGCTATCAGCAGCGCAGCTACTATCATGTGTTCTCTATGATCAAGGGCGCATCTTCCCTCATATGTGTCTTGACTGTGAAGCCATTGCTGGTCTGCCCTGCCTAGAAGAAGCCCTTGACTGCTTCCATGATGCTGGATTGCTGAACTTTGTGACTGATAAGGAGCATTGGAATGAAGAGCTTCTGCTACAATTTTATGCTACCCTCCACATTCGCGGCTACAACAGGGATCCAAAGACATGGGTCCTTGAGTGGATGATAGGCAACGTACACCATGAAGCTAAAGCTCTTGAAATTATTGAGCTCACTGGTCTGCCCACTCTAGGTGAACTATATGAACCTGGTTGTCAGCCTCACCGCAATGCATTGGAGAGCATCTTTCAGAAGCCAGATCCCAACATGAGCCAAATGCTGAGCATGATGAAGCCTCTGCCATGCGACGCTGAATACCCAAGAGAGTTCTTTGTTAAATAACTAGAGTATCTGGCCCGCACTATCTATCATATCATCAGGCGAACTCTATGGCCTGTCAAAGGACATTCTTCTGCAGCGAAGCTTGATGGAGCAATGAAGACATTGGTCTTTTATATCTTCAATGGCATCAGCTTCAATGCTCAAGACTTCTTTATCAGGCAATTGGCTGCATCAGGCTCTGATCTCTTTGGACTGAAATTCTACGCTCCATGGGTTATGCGCCTTATCAAGCTTCATTCTGCTGTCAACTATCAGCCTTCTGCTCGCAACCATCTGATCTTTTTGCCTGAGGTTGATATGTCAGTTGAAGCCATATACCCAGAGCCTGCCAAGGAGCCTATTTATCTTCACAATGCTGATCACCAAAGCTTCACACAGCCCATTGAAGGAGTCCAGGCAGTCACTCGTGTTTATCCTTTGGCTGGCAATACACGCTTACCTCACCGTGCTCAAACTGAAGCCACTGAAAGCACTATTGCTCAAAGGCCTCGGAAGAGATCTCGTGTTCTCAATGACCGAGAGCTTCTCGTTGCCCTGCATCAGAAATAGGATAAGCATCACTACTGGCTGAAGTGACAGATGCAAAGCCTCTTGGTGGATGTCAATCGCATTCGCAACCTTGCCACCAAGAATGCCTTTGTCACTCATGAAACCTGTCAGAGGTCATGGAAGAGTTTGACATTGTTGAGTGCTGAAGCAGATCTTCAAGACGATGGCTTCACTGAAAGACTCAAGTTTGACTCCACTCCTCCAAGGAATGATGTCTTGCGTCAGACTCCCTCTCTTGAAGACTCTGACTATTCCTCCTCAACTGCAACGGTGAATGCCAGAGTCATAGATGACCAAGATGATGCTACCTCACCACCTCCAACTTCGGCGTGTATCGACACTGCACCAAGTTCTTCTGCACCACCAAATGCCAATGACGACCCTGCTGCTTCACCTAATCATTCTGGGAACGAGTAGAGGCACTATGTCTTCAAACCTTTTTGGTCCTTACTGACAAAAGGGGGAGAAGCATATGAGTTGATAGTCTTCAAGCGGGTCCATATGGGCGGTTGCTTTATATTTTCCCTAATGTTTACAACTCACGCTTTTGATACATTTGGTTCTTTGAGTTGTAACACTTAAACTTGATGGTCGTCTGCTACGTTTTCTGCTATTCTGTGATGCGATGATAAATTCCACATGTGCGATGATAAACCTGCACTTAGTCATATTGCAGACGTCCATTTTTCATTATGCATGTCATTATCTTCGTTATATCAATTCATGCATTGATGAATTGTCTTCATAATTTGAAAAGGATCTCCATAAGTACAACCTGCCATGTGCATTTGCATTCCAAAAGCAAATTACTTATATGCACATCTTCAGGGGGAGCCTTTTGCTACTTATGAAGACAACACCTTTATCCTTTACAATTTCACATACTTTTATCCCCGTTGAAAACTTCAACCAGTTTGTCATCAATCACCAAAAAGGGGGAGATTGTAAGTGCATCTAGTGCCACCCCTAGTTGGTTTTGGAGTATTGATGACAAACCTGGTTGAGGGACTAATGTGTTTGTGACAATTGCAGGATAACACAGGTAGTAGTCCCTCATTAATTCGGTTTACCTACCGGAGATGACCCCTAAAAATGTATGAAGACATTGAAGACAATGGTGGTATGTGAAGATATTCACATTGAAGACTATGACATGAGAAGACATCGTGTGAAGACTATGGAGAGCGAAGACTTAGTTGTTTGGTAGTTTCCTTTTCTTCTTGGTTGAGTCATAGGAACCACCGTACTGTTAAGTGGGGTCTCATAACCCACAAGTATAGGGGATCGCAACAGTTTTCGAGGGTAGAGTATTCAACCCAAATTTGTTGATTCGACACAAGGGGAGCCAAAGAATATTCTCAAGTATTAGCAGCTGAGTTGTCAATTCAACCATACCTGGAAACTTAGTATCTGCAGCGAAGTGTTTAGTAGCAAAGTAATATGATAGTGGTGGTAACGGTAACAAAAGTAAAGACAGCAAAAGTAATGTTTTGGTATTTTTGTAGTGATTGTAACAGTAGCAACGGAAAAGTAAATAAGCGTAAACCAGTATATGGAAAACTCATAGGCACCGGATCAGTGATGGATAATTATGCCGGATGTGGTTCATCATGTAACAGTCATAACATAGGGTGACACAGAACTAGCTCTAGTTCATCAATGTAATGTAGGCATGTATTCCGTAAATAGTCATACGTGCTTATGGAAAAGAACTTGCATGACATCTTTTGTCCTACCCTCCCGTGGCAGCGGGGTCCTATTGGAAACTAAGGGATATTAAGGCCTCCTTTTAATAGAGAACCGTAACAAAGCATTAGCACATAGTGAATACATGAACTCCTCAAACTATGGTCATCACCGAGAAGTATCCCGATTATTGTCACTTAGGGGTTGTCGGATCATAACACATAATAGGTGACTATAGACTTGCAAGATAGGATCAAGAACACACATATATTCATGAAAACATAATAGCTTCAGATCTGAAATCATGGCACTCGGGCCCTAGTGACAAGCATTAAGCATAGCAAAGTCATAGCAACATCAATCTTCGAACATAATGGATACTAGGGATCAAACCCTAACAAAACTAACTCGATTACATGATAAATCTCATCCAACCCATCACCGTCCAGCAAGCCTACGATACAATTACTCACGCACGGCGGTGAGCATCATGAAATTGGTGATGGAGGATGGTTGATGATGACGACGGCGACGAATCCCCCTCTCCGGAGCCCCGAATGGACTCCAGATCAGCCCTCCCGAGAGAGATTAGGGCTTGGCGGCGGCTCCGTATCGTAAAACGCGATGAAACTTTCTCTCTGATTTTTTCTCCCCGAAAGCCAATATATGGAGTTGGAGTTGGCGTCGGAGGGCATCCAGGGGGCCCACGAGGTAGGGGGGCGCGCCTGTGGGAGGCGCGCTCCCCACCCTCGCAGGCTGTGGTGTGGGCCCCCGGTCATCATCTTTAAGCGAGGATTTTTATTATTTATTCTAAGGTGTTCCGTGGAGTTTCAGTCATTCCGAGAACTTTTGTTTTACGCACATAAAACAACACCATGGCAATTCTGTTGAAAACAACGTCGATCCGGGTTAGTTCCATTCAAATCATACAAGTTAGAGTCCAAAACAAGGGCAAAAGTGTTTGGAAAAGTAGATCTGACGGAGACGTATCAACTCCCCAAGCTTAAACCCTTGCTTGTCCTCAAGCAATTCAGTTGACAAACCGAAAGAGAAAAAGAAAAACTTTTAAAACTCTGTTTGCTCTTGTTGTTGTAAACATGAAAAGCCAGGATTCAAGTTTCAGCAATTATTATGAACTAACCATACTCACAATAACACGTAGGTCTCACAATTACTCATATCAATAATATAATCAGCTAGCGAGCCATAATAATAAAACTCGGATGACAACACTTTCTCAAAATAATCATAACATGATATAACGAAATGGTATCTCGCTAGCCCTTACGAGACCGCCAAAACATAAATGCAGAGCACCTTTAAAGATCAAGGACTGACTAAACATTGTAATTCATGGTAAAAGAGATCCAGTCAAGTCATACCCAATATAAACCAATTATAATGAATGCAAACGACGATTGTGCTCTCCAGTGGTGCTTTTAATAAGAAGGGTGATGGCTCAACATAAAAGTAAATAGATAGGCCCTTCGCAGAGGGAAGCAGGGATTTGTAGAGGTGCCAGAGCTCAATTTTGAAATAGAGATAAATTATATTTTGAGCGGCATACTTTCACTGTCAACGCAACAACTATGAGATGGTTATATCTTCCATACTACATGCATTATAGGCAGTTCCCAAACAGAATGGTAAAGGTTTATACTCCCCTCCTCCACAAGCATCAATCCATGGCTTGCTCGAAACAACGAGTGCCTCCAACATTCAACGGGTCCCAAGGGAGTTTTGTTTAATTATTTTGATTTGCTTTGATCTTTTTGGATCATGGGAATTTGGGCATCCTGTTACCGACCCTTTCTCGTGAATGAGGAGCGGAGTCCACTCCTCTTGAGAATAACCCACCTAGCATGGAAGATATAGGCAGCCCTAGTTGCACATGAGCTGCTCGAGCATACAAAACAGAATTTCATTTGAAGGTTTGGAGTTTGGCACATACAAATTTACTTGGAATGGCGGTGTAGATACCGCATATAGGAAGGTATAGTGGACTTTTATGGAACAACTTTGGGGTTTAAGGAGTTTGGATGCACAAGCAGTATTCCCGCTTAGTACAATGTGAAGGCTAGCGAAAGACCGGAAGCGACCAATCGAGAGAGCGACAACAACAGTAAACATGCATTAAATTTAATTTACACCGAATATAAGCATGAGTAGGATATAATCCACCTTGAACATAAATATCATGAAGGCTATGTTGATTTGATTCAACTACATGCGTGAGCATGTGCCAAGTCGAGTCACTCAATTCATTTAAAGGAGGATACCATCCCATCATACCATATCATAATCATTCTAATAGCATGTTGGCACTCAAGGTAAACCATTATAACTCATAGCTAATCAAGCATGGCACAAGCAACTATAATCTCTAAATGTCATTGCAAATATGTTTACTTCATAATAGTTGAATCAGCAACGATGAATCATCATATTTACAAAAACAAGAGAGGTTGAATTCATACCAGCTTTTCTCATCCCAATAAGTCCATCATATATCATCGTTATTGCCTTTCACTTGCATGACCGAACGGTGTAAATAATAATAAGAGTGCACGTGCATTGGACTAAGCTGGAATCTGCAAGCATTCAATTCAAGAGAGAAGACAAGTAATATGGGCTCTAAGTTAGATAAACAATAATGCATATGAGAGCCACTAAGCATTTTCAATATGATCTTCTCGACCCCCAAAGAAAGGAAAGAAATAAAAACTATTTACACGGGAAAGCTCCCAACAAGCAAAAGAAGAACGGGAAATGTTTTGGGGTTTTCTTTTTAATTATTACTACTAATTTTTTGGTTTTTCTAAGGTTTATTAAACACACAAGAAGAAAGCAGGAAAAAGAAAATAAACTAGCATGGATATTACAGTGAAAGAGTATGAGCACTGACATCTTGCAATGAGTGTGTGTGAACATGAATGTAATGTCGGTGGCAAATACGTACTCCCCCAAGCTTAGGCTTTTGGCCTAAGTTGGTCTATTGCCAGGGATAACCTGGCTGATACCCGTAGGTGCAGCTGGGTCGTCTTTGCGATGAAGAATAGTTGGGATCATAATGTGATGAAGAGGACTCGATCGCCACTTGGCCGGGCAACCGCCTCGTGATCCCAAGAATAAACAGACATTCGTGGAGGCTCATCTTGTGGCTCCGGTTCACTGGATGGTGCAAGATTCCGATGAGGCTTGAACAGCCGCCACGGAACAATGTAAAGACCTGTAGACAAGTTAAACAAAGAGGGAGCAGGCAAAGTAATAGTCTCGTGGTGATGTTTATCAAAGTACAATTTATATTTAAGCTCCCCTTCATGACTCTTAACAAGAAAATCATGCACTAGCATACTCTTATAATCTAAATAAGCACGGGGCAGCGCTGTTTCTTCTTTCTCCTCATGCCTAATAGGTATTTCAAAATATTCAGCTAGGCGTGAAGCATAAATGCCCCCAAAGATGGGGCCCTTAGTGCGGTTCAGACTTAACCATCTAGCAACAATTCCACCCATACTAATAGAGTTATTGCGGTATAAACCATGGAACAAAATAATAATATCAGGAATGCTAAGGTTCCCACAGTTCCCACGACCAATCAAGAAACGACTAGCAAATAAGGTAAAGTAGCGCAAAACAGGAAAATGTATGCTAGTAATTCTTGCATCAGAAACCTTCCTGGTTTCTCCCACAGTGATAGTGTTAATAAAAGCTTCCACTTCATTACGGTGTGGTTCATCTAAGGTGCCCTCAAAAGGTATTTTGCAAACCTCGCAAATTTCAGCTAATGGCATCTCTTTAACAACGTCATATAAATGAAACTCTACTGTTGGAGGTGATTTCTTAGGGGAAAAGTAGAAGTTCTGCACAAAAGTATTTGTGAGTAAGAGATACAGATGACGTTGGTCGCGGAGGAAGTTGGTGAGGCCGGCGTTCTCAATCAATAGATAGAAATCCACATAAATCCCGACTCTCCTCAAGAAGTCATCGGAAGGCCATTCACACGGCCGGACCTCCATGATCTTGAGGCAAATTAAATTTGGGCTTCTGCTCTTCTTCCTTTTGTTTTTCCCTCGAGCTTCGGCTCGACGAGCCCCTCAAAAGTCTCTTCATTATTTCTGAAATAATATGAATTTTTTAGTAACTTCAAACAAAAGTGAACCAACTTCAATAAAGCTGATAGCAACTACTCATACAAGTGCCTAGAGCATATATCAAGCATTAGAACTACCTGGAACCATATAATTTGACATGCAAGCTCAAGAACGTGGTCACCTATGCAGCACAAATTTGCAATGAATAAAGCACTAGAACAAAAACTAATTGGACCAATGGAGGAGTCACCTACCAAGGAACAATCTCCCCAAGCAGTTTTGCGAGAGGTGCTTTGAGCAAGGACATCGAAAATCACAGCAAAAGAGGCTGGAACACGAGCTTGACTTGGTTTTTCGGGTTTGTGTGAGACAGAGGAAGAAGATGGGTGCAGGGATAAGTGGAGGAGGGCCACCATGGGCCCACGAGGCAGGCGCGCCAGGGGTAGGGCGCGCCTCCACCCTCTTGGCCGTGTGGCAGCTCCCCTCATGTAATTTTTGCACTAAAAATTCTCAAATATTCCCAAAAAAATCATATTAAATTGGCATGGCTTTCTGAGGACTTTTATTTTCGGGATATTTTTATATTGCACGGATAAATCAGAAATGCATGTAAAAATACTATTTTACTTTATTTCTACTAAGTAACAGAAAATATAAAGAGGGTACAGAAGGTTATGCTTCTAGTTTCATCCATCTCATGCTCATCAAAAAGAATCCACTAAAAAGGTTGATCAAGTCTTGTTAACAAACTCATTCCGATAATCATGGGACCGGAGAAATTTCGAATAACACTATGTTACCTCAACGGGTATATGGACATCCCCAATAATAAGTATATCATATTTCTTCTTGACAGTAGGAAGAGGAAATTCAAAACCTCCAAATATAATCGATGGAATTTTTCCAATAGAGTTGATACTATAAACTTGAGGTTGTTTCCTTGGAAAGTGTACCGTGTGCTCATTACCATTAACATGAAAAGTGACATTGCCTTTGTTGCAATCAATAACAGCCCCTGCAGTATTAAGGAAAGGTCCTCCAAGAATAATAGACATACTATCGTCCTCGGGAATATCAAGAATAACAAAGTCCGTTAAAATAGTAATGTTTGCAACCACAACAGGCACATCCTCACAAATACCGGCAATGTATAGCGATTGATTTATCAGCCATTTGCAAAGATATTTCAGTAGGTGTCAACTTATTCAAGTCAAGTCTACGATATAAAGAGAGAGGCATAACACTAACACCGGCTCCAAGATCACATAAAGCAGTTTTAACATAATTTCTTTTAATCGAGCATGGTATAGTAGGTACTCCTGGATCTCCAAGTTTCTTTGGTATTCCACCCTTAAAAGTGTAATTAGCAAGCATGGTGGAAATTTCAGCTTCAGGTATCTTTCTTTTATTTGTAACAATATCTTTCATATATTTAGCATAAGGATTTGTTTTGAGCACATCAGTTAATCACATACGCAAAAAGATAGGTCTAATCATTTCAAAGAAAGCTCAAAATCCTCATCATCCTTTTTCTTGGATGGTTTCGGAGGAAAAGGCATGGGTTTCTGAACCCATGGTTCTCTTTCTTTACCATGTTTCCTAGCAATGAAGTCTCTTTTATCATAACGCTGATTCTTTGATTGTGGGTTATCAAGATCAACAGCAGGTTCAACTTCTACATCATTATCATTACTAGGTTGAGCATCATCATGAACATTATCATTAACATTTTCACTAGTTTCATGTTCATTACCAGATTGTGTTTCAGCATCAGACATAGAGATATCATTTGGATTATCAGGTGGTTCAGCAATAGGTTCACTAGAAGTTTGCACAGTTCTATCATTTTTCTTTTCCTTCCTCTTAGAAGAACTAGGTACATCAACATTATTTCTCGGAGAATCTTGCTTGATTCTCTTAGGGTGGCCTTCGTGATCCAAAGGGTCCTGAGTCATCTTACCAGTTCTAGTCGCCACTCTCACAGCACAGTCATTGTTCTTACTCGTCAATTCATCGAGCACCTCTTGTTGAGCTTTAAGTACTTGTTCTACTGGAGTGGTAACCATAGAAGCATGTTTGCTAACAAGTTTAAGTTCACCTCTAATATTGGCCATATAATCACTCAAGCGTTTAATCATAAAGGTATTCTGTTTTAATTGTCTACCAAAATAAGCATTAAAGTCATCTTGCTTAAACATAAAGTCATCAAACTCATCCAAGCAATCGACTAGCAATTTTAGTAGGAGGGACTTCAGCTTTATCATATCTATAGAGAGAATTTACCTTTACTACCGTGGTCGGGATATCGGGAGGTTCTTCAAGAAATAAGTAATTGAGATCATATACTTCTTCAACAAAGGTGAGTTAAGACCATGTATTTCTTCAATAGGAGGTAAATTCTTAACATCTTCAGCTTTAATACCTTTTTCTTTCATAGATTTCTTTGCCTCTTGCATATCTTCGGAAGTGAAATAGAACACCTCTCTTCTTCAGAGTTGGTTTAGGAATAGGCTCAGTAATTGGCTCTGGAGCTGGCTCGGGAGTTGGCTCAGGAGGTGCCCAATTATTTTCATTTGTCAACATATTATTCAATAAAATTTCAGCTTCATCCAGTGTTCTTTCCCTGAAAAGAGAACCAGCACAACTATCCAGGTAATCTCTGGAAGCATCGCTAGTCCATTGTAAAAGATATCAAATATTTCGTGTTTCTTAAGAGGATGATCGTGCAAAGCATTAAGTAACTTGAGAAGCCTCCCCAAGCTTGTGGGAGACTCTCTTCTTCAATTTGCACAAAATTATATATATCCCTCAAAGCAGCTTGTTTCTTATGAGCAGGAAATATTTAGCGAGAAGTAATAAATCATATCCTGGGACTTTGCACACAACCAGGATCAAGAGAATTAAACCATATCTTAGCATCACCCTTTAATGAGAACGGAAATATTTTGAGTAAATAAAGGTAGCGCGATCTCTCATTATTAGTAAACAGGGCAGCTATATCATCTAACTTACGAAGATGTGCCATAATAGTTTCAGATTCATAGCCATAAAAAGGATCAGATTCAACCAAAGTAATTATATCTGGATCAACAGAAAAATCATAATAATCCTGATCGGGAACACGAGATAGGTGAAGTAGCAAAAGCGGTCGGGTCTCATCCTACCTCTAAAAGATTCTTTACTCCATTTAACTAGCAACCTCTTACGTTCAAGACTATCCTGGCAAGCAAGAATAGCTTCAGTAGATTCAACACTAAAAAGATAACCCTCAGGAATAGCAGGCATATTATCATCATTACTAACATCATCGTGTTCAGTATCAATAATTTCTCTTTCTCTAGACCTAGAAATTTGCTCATCTAGAAATTCACCAAGAGGCACAGTAGTATCAAGCATAGAAGTAGTTTCATCATAAGTATCATGCATAGCAGAAGTGGCATCATCAATAACATGTGACATATCGGAACGAATAGCGTAAGCGAGGTTTAGGTGTCGCTAGCTTACTTATAATGTAAGGTGAATCAAGTGCGTAGCTAGATGGCAAGACCTTACCTCCCCTCGTAGTTGAGGGATAAATTGTTGTCTTAGCGTCTTTCAAGTTCTTCATAGTGTCCAGCAGATATAAATCCCAAGAGCTCAAAGAATAGAGCTATGCATCCCGGCAACGGCGCCAGAAAAAGTTCTTGATAACCCACAAGTATAGGGGATCGCAACAGTTTTCGAGGGTAGAGTATTCAACCCAAATTTGTTGATTCGACACAAGGGAGCCAAAGAATATTCTCAATTATTAGCAGCTGAGTTGTCAATTCAACCACACTTGGAAACTTAGTATCTGCAGCAAAGTGTTTAGTAGCAAAGTAATATGATAGTGGTGGTAACGGTAACAAAAGTAAAGACAACAAAAGTAATGTTTTGGTATTTTTGTAGTGATTGTAACAGTAGCAACGGAAAAGTAAATAAGCGTAAACCAGTATATGGAAAACTCGTAGGCACCGGATCAGTGATGGATAATTATGCCAGATGTGGTTTATCATGTAACAGTCATAACATAGGGTGACACAGAACAAGCTCCAGTTCATCAATGTAATGTAGGCATGTATTCCGTAAATAGTCATACGTGCTTATGGAAAAGAACTTGCATGACATCTTTTGTCCTACCCTCCCGTGGCAGCGGGGTCCTATTGGAAACTAAGGGATATTAAGGCCTCCTTTTAATAGAGAACCGGAACAAAGCATTAGCACATAGTGAATACATGAACTCCTCAAACTATGGTCATCACCGAGAAGTATCCCGATTATTGTCACTTGGGGTTGTCGGATCATAACACATAATAGGTGACTATAGACTTGCAAGATAGGATCAAGAACACACATATATTCATGAAAACATAATAGGTTCAGATCTGAAATCATGGCACTCGGGCCCTAGTGACAAGCATTAAGCATAGCAAAGTCATAGCAACATCAAGCTTGAACATAATGGATACTAGGGATCAAACCCTAACAAAACTAACTCGATTACATGGTAAATCTCATCCAACCCATCACCGTCCAAGAAGCCTACGATGGAATTACTCACGCATGGCGGTGAGCATCATGAAATTGGTGATGGAGGATGGTTGATGATGACGACGGCGACGAATCCCCCTCTCCGGAGCCCCGAACGGACTCCAGATCAGCCCTCCCGAGAGAGATTAGGGCTTGGCGGCGGCTCCGTATCGTAAAACGCGATGAAACTTTCTCTCCGATTTTTTTCTCCCCGAAAGCCAATATATGGAGTTGGAGTTGGCGTCGGAGGGCATCCAGGGGGCCCACGAGGTAGGCGCGCCCGAGGGGCGCCCCACCCTCGTGGATGTGGTGTGGTCCCCTGGTCTTCATCTTTGGCGAGGATTTTTTATTATTTATTCTAAGGTGTTCCGTGGAGTTTCGGGTCATTCCGAGAACTTTTGTTTTCTGCACATAAAACAACACCATGGCAATTCTGCTGAAAATAGCGTCAGTCCGGGTTAGTTCCGTTCAAGTCATACAAGCTAGAGTCCTATACAAGGGCAAAAGTGTTTGGAAAAGTAGATACGACGGAGATGTATCAGGGTCCCAGTGAACAAAGTCAGAGTGACCAAAGTGATGCTCAACCAAATCCTATGTCTTCAAGCGAAGACAATGAGAGCAAATCTTATCCAGAGTTGGATGAGTTAGCTTTACTTGTAACCTAAGTCAAGCTGTCGCGTGTGTTTGAAATCTGACCGTTGGAACACGTGTCAGTTCCTTAGTGACCCAGGGTCATCTTGGATAAATCAGGTCGGGTTGCCTAGTGGCTATAAATAGTCCACCCCCTACACCATAAATTGGTGGCTGCTCAGAGTTAGTGCACGGCTTTTGTTGTTTGAGAGCAACCCACCTCTGAAGCTTTTGAGAGAGAGAAATCCTTGCGAGGACAAAGCCCAAACACCCAGAGCCAAAGAGTGTTATGCATCACTGAAGTCTTTCTGTCCGCGTGACCTGAAGACCTGTTACACTTGAGAACTGTCAATCCTCCAGCCGGTTAGGCGTCGCGTTCTGAGCATCCAAGAGTCATTGTGGATCGCCGGTGAATGAAGTCTGTGATGGTTTGGAAGTCTACCTTGAAGACTTACCAGAGTGATTGGTTGAGGACTGGGTGTCCTTAGCTCAAGGGGAATAAGGTGAAGACATGGTCTTCTGAGTTGAATCTCGGCCTCCCTAACCAGACGTACAGTTCTCACAGCAACTGGAACTGGTCCAACAAATCCTTTGTCCTCACCAAGTGACTGGTTCTATCCTCTCCCTCTCTTTACTTACAGTTTGTCTTCATGAAGTCATTGCCTCCTTGCACTACCTGTTTGACTTCGCTGTGTGACTACTATCGTTGTTTGGCTTCATACAATCTTCCATCCTGATCTTGACTACCTAGCTGCTATTAGTCTTCGAGCTTTCACCTCATTGAATACTTGACTATGGCTTGCTTAGTGTAGTCTACCTTCCGCTGCATACCAATAGGTTCATTTCTATTATTTGTCTTCGAAACTCTCATGTTTTGAATACTTTCATAAAAATTGCCTATTCACCCCCCCTCTAGTCGATAATTAGCACTTTCACTTATCTTGTCGAGTCCGAGGTGGTCCCTCCTACGGCGTCCGACTTGCGCTTCAGCGGCGGCGTTGTTGGGTGAGGCTCACGCCGGCTTCCCTCTTCCTTGATCATCTAAATGCTCTACGTCCTAGGGTCCCGACCCTCGAGCAAGCTCAGCCGTCGCTGGTATGCCAGGTCGCGATGCCGTGGTCAAGGCCAGGGGGTGAGGGCTAGAGAATCAGTAGGAGCT
The DNA here is from genome assembly GCA_021605145.1 of Aegilops bicornis. Taxonomy (NCBI): domain Eukaryota; kingdom Viridiplantae; phylum Streptophyta; class Magnoliopsida; order Poales; family Poaceae; genus Aegilops; species Aegilops bicornis. The sequence goes on from CM038672.1 coordinate 304,323,274, forward strand.
CCTGAGGCGCGATGCTCAGGAGCCCCCCCTTTAACGCGCAAGTGAATCACGCAAAAGGAGGGCGGCCGGCGAGGCCACCCGTAGCCGAGCCCAATAGATCCCTGCGGGTTAGTGCGAGGGGAGAATACAGCCTATAATCGCGTTTGTTGCCCTGCCACTGGTCTTTCTGCAAGAAGATGAAGGCACTGAGGGTCTAGTGAGGTGACGTGCGCGGGGCGTGCCGCGAGCTAGAGCTCAACCACTTAGGTTTATCAGCATTGCAGGGACGGACCCGAGCACAAGCGTCGTGCCAGCATGTGTAGCCCCCATTGCGGGATGAGCAGGAGCCAGTCAGCAACGCGGGTGGCCACGAAGGGCAACAGGCAAGCAGGTGATAATCATTAGGTTACTCCTACAAGGAGGCAAGCTAGTTCTAATAAATGCAAGGACGATACATGCCGCAGGGATGGACCCATGCGGCATGGGGATGATGCAGCCCAAGGGGCACCCCCAACATAGTAACCTAGAGATGCAAAAGGATACATGTTGCAGGGGCAGGCCCGTGCGACTTGGGGATAATGCTGCCCGAGGGGCGCCCCCAACTGAATGAATAGGAAAGAGTCACCTGGCACCGTTGCTGGAGAGGTGTTGAAGTAGCTGAAGGAGCATGCTGAATATGTTGCTCCTCACGAGTCGCCTGGGTCCTGAGCCTCGGGAGGATTCGGGGGTCCAGGCGGCTCATTAAGAATCGTCGCCATCTCTGCCAGGACTGCGTGATGCCTGGCCTCCTGAGCCGCCAGAACGCTCTGCAAGTGGCACTGGAAGGTGACAGCCGCATTCGGCAAGCCGAATAGCATGCGAATAGAGCTATGAGGTGGACCCTCGCACTGACCAATGCACGAAGGCCAGAAATGCTCCTGAGATGCTGCCCTGTTGAGTCCTGGGATGTCGACTCTCAGATGTGGGGTTCCGGCAAACCCTTAAGGTTTGAACACTGGGGTGCGCGCGAAGTCTTTCCCTCCTACCGATCTACGCTCTAGCTCGCTAAGATCTTGCGGACGAACTCGATGAACTCACAACACAGAAAGAGACACGGGGTTTATACTGGTTCGGGCCACTGTTGTGGTGTAATACCCTACTCCAGTGTGGTGGTGGTGGATTGCCTCTTGGGCTGATGATGAACAGTACAAGAGAAGAACAACCTCCTGGGGATGAGATGTTCTTGTGCGAGCGTTGGCTTCTCTATCTGTTCTAGTTGTACCTCGGTTCAGCCTACCTCTACTGTGGTGGCTAGCTCTACTTATATAGGCCCTGGTCCTCTTCCCAAATGTTGAGCGGGAAGGGAGCCAACAACGGCGGGCAAATTTGAAGGGGGACAACTAGTACAAGCTATCCTGACAAAAGCGGTCTTCGCCTGCGAAAAGCCCTGGGATGACGCCGTCTTGGGCTCCAAGATGACCTCCGCCTTGCCGTCCTCCTGGTCTTGGTCTTGTTGCACCAATATGGCAACCTTTGCCTGATGCCTCGGTACTCTTCGTCTGCGCTTGCCTCCTTAGCACCAAAGAGGAAATGGGGACGCTGCACGCACTGGCGCCCGCCTGGCACCGTTCGTCATGGCTCACGTCACGAGTCCCTCGTGAGGTTTGCCCCGCCTTGATATCTCCGCTCCTCGTGAGCCTGCCTGGCTAGGCCACTCCAGAGGAAGTCTTGCATCGTCCGCCTCGCGAGGCTTGGACCCTCGCGAAGGTCTTGGATGCCTTGTTGATGAAGATGGGCGTCTGACGGCCCGCTGCCCTATACGTGGGCGCAGCGAGCAAGTCTGGGGACCCCCGTTCCCAGAACACCGAAAGTAGCCCACGGGCCCAAGGCGCGCTCGGGGTTGGCTTCGCGGCGAAGCCAAGGATCAAGTTCGGAGTGCCGCGGGCCCCAAAAGCCTGTGGCCTCGGTCGACACGTGGCGGTTGATTGGACGTGGGCGTCTCCGCTTCCCCACGCTGCCTCGACAACTGCTCGCCCTAACAAAGGCTGGCGTGGGGAGTTCTTTCCTTCATTGCTTCTTCCTTGCCTTGCTCCAGATCCCCTTTCTCACCCTTCGCCGCCTGCTTCCTCCAGATCTGCTCCACCCTTGCTCTGCTTCTGCCGCCCATGGCGCCTCGCCAGGTCAAATCTTCCTCAACACCGGCTTGGTACGAGCCGGCCCTCGAGACGCGCACCGTCATGGAGAAGAGCCTCGCCTCAGTGCACCTACTGACAGCGGGCGAAGGCAACGAGTGGGGGAAGAGGGAGCTTCGGCTCGCCTCCGATGAGCCGGAGCCTGAGGGAAGCACCTTCTTCCCCTTCTTCTCGAGCAGCGTCACCGTCGGGTTGGTCCCTCCTTTCTCTGATTTCTTTTATGAAGTCCTCAACCACTACGGGCTGCAGGCGCTGCATCTCCATCCCAACTATGTCCTCCTCCTGTCCATCTTCGCCTACTACTGCGAGGCATACCTGGGCGTCATGCCGTCCGTGGCGCTCTTGCGCCATTTCTTCTTCCTCCGTGTCACCGGATGCGCAAATTTCGTCGCCTGCGGCAAGGCCAACTCGATCTCGAGCACCGGGAAGAGAGCCGACAACATCCGATCCAAGTGGGTCATGATGGATGCTCAGTGCGCAGACCCGTGCTTGGAACTTCCCACAGCGGCGCCTCCTCCCAACGGGGGGTGGCCCAAGGCGGAGCTTGTCGATGAGCAGGCATCGCTGGTGCTGGGGCAGATGATGACCGATCTGAGGCCGGGCAACGCAAGGACGGCCAAGGTGACGGGTCGATGCTCCTGAGGGAGTTCTTGATGTTGCGGGTTGCCCCGCTCTAGGCGCGCACACCCCCTCTAGGAGCTTGATGAAAAGGAAACCAAGACCCGCCTGCGGCCGAGGGACTTGCCTGGTGACGAATTGGACGCCGTCTTGCGCCTCATAGTCGGGGACAACCAGGAGTACCCGGCTAGCGCCTTACTTTCCTTGTTCAAGCGCAGGGACTGGGAGGAATTCGTCACCTCCAGGCTGACTTTTGACGCGCGTGGGCTGGTGCCGCCGGCGCTTGCAGAAGCCCCTATGGCGCAGAACCCGATGGAGGTGTCTTCTGGTGAGTCCCTCGGAGAGTGAGAAGAGGGGGAGGAATCAGAGAAGACCCAGTAAGAGGTGGGGGAGACTTCCCCTCTAAGCAAGGCCGAGATTCTTCGCGCCCTTCCTGATGATGCCGATGTCGATGCCCACCGAGGGGGTAGGGAGCAGCCTCCCATCCCGACGAAGAGCAGGTCATTGTTGGTGGCCCGAGGCGCTGCTTCCGCCCCGACACCTCCTGGGGCTGGATCCGGCTCTGCCTCCTCTCTGCCCGGTGCCGCAAGTGCAGGCACGCCCCTCGGGTCCCAAGCTGTCAGGCCTCAAGCTTCTCAAGCGGTCGGTGGAATACATCGCTGTGGATCTGTAAGTGTCTTAGGCTTCGCCTTGTCCTTGTTCGTGTTCGTTGTTTCCTGATGTTCGCTCCTGGTTGATCAGGTCGACACCTTCGGCGAAGAATAGGAAGGAGGATTCGGCGGCCATGCCTCCCTCCATAGGGAAAGGAAGCACCAGCGCCCGTGTCTCCCCAGCTCGGTCGTCCTCGCGAGGCCAAGAGAGCCTCGCCGCGTGGAGTTTGCCCCCATGGCCCCTCTGGCTCCGGAGGTGCCGGTACTTGGCGTGGCTGACAAGGTCCCAGCTGATCCAGAACCCGCGGTCTCCCAAGCCCTGCTAATGACGTCGCTTCCTCCTTCCGCTGCATCTCCACTTCCTAGTCCTTCTGGTCCTGCTGCCATCTTGGAGCGTGCCATCTCGGAGATGACTCAGCTGCGGGCGGATCTCCTGAGCGTGGACCCGCGCTTGGTGGCCGGGCGTCTGGAACTAGCCTCTGGCTGGCTTCACTCTGATCTGGCAGTTCGCGCGGCGCTGGGCCAAGCTGCTACGGCTTTCGAGAAGGACAAGCAAGGTGCCGCCAGCACTGCAGCCGATCGTGAGGCAGCGCTGAAGGACGCCAAGGCCGCCCGAGACCGCTGCCAAGAGCTGGAGGGCGATTTGCAGAGCCTGCACGACAAGCACGCTGGAGAGGCGCGCTGCCGCCAGGAGAAGGAGGAGGAGATGAAGCCCCGGGAGGAAGCCGTCAAGAACCGAGATGCCGAACTGGTGGAGCTGGGGAAGAAGCAGGCTGCCGAGCGCAACCGGTTGGAGGAGCTGGAGCGGAAGATGAGGACTAGGGAGGCCGATCTTGATGCCAAGGCGCGAGTCCTGGTGGAAGATCGCATGGCCTTCGCCTATCTCGAGAGGACGTCACACGAGGCGCTGAAGACGCTCTACGAGCGCGGCTTGAAGAGGCCTCTGGACACCGACAAGGACGGCCCCACCCAGCTACTTCCTATCGTGGTGAAGGCGCTTGAGGAGGTCGTTGACGGCCTCGCTCCCATGGCAGAGGCAGAAGCTCGCGTCCTGTCCTCAACAAGATCGACTCGGGTCTTCACCATCTGCACTGCTGACCCCAACGCCGCCTTGACGAGCTGCTAGAGCCTGTGGTGAAGATCAATCTGAGGCAATGCCAGCGGCTATGCGGGATCAGGTGGGGGCCTTGCTGCGAAGGTTCCGCGGCTTTGTCTCCGCTCCTCTGTCCGGCGTCGTCGACCTTATGGCTGGTGGTGAAGACAAAGCCGATTACGAGTGAGCGCCTTCCGCAGGCGTTGGTGACACCTGGAGGTGACCCGCGGCCATTTCTCCTGTTCCGTTCCTGCGACATGTAACCGGCCTCGTGGAGGCGTTTAGACTTTTATTTGGTATTGTGAGGACAATATGCTTGTAATATTTGCTTCGAGATTTTGTGATTTCCTTCATATTTGCTTTATGCTCGTGATCGCCAGAGCCCGCCCCGCAAGATACCTCAACCGCCATTGGGCCGACCGGAGACCAGGACGGACCAAGGAGTGAGGGTCTACGTGACCAATTAGGCTCCTCAGTCGTGATGCTCAGGAGTCCCCCTTGACACGCAAACAGCATATAGGGAGATTTTGCTGGGATAGATTATTGTTCTACGTCGGCGGAGCCCGGCCCCGCGCATACCTCAACCGCCATTGGACCGACCGGAGACCAGGACAGACCAAGGAGTGAGGAGCTACGTGACCAGTTAGGCTCCTGAGTCGTGATGCTCAGGAGTCGCACGATGCCCTGGTCCGGGGGACCTGGTTGGGTGGCGTGCGCTTGGGCGTGACCCGTGCCCAGCCCCCATGCGCGGCTTTCCTGAGGGGAGGCGTTGCGGTAAGGTTGGGCGCTGAGCTCTGGGCTCCCTGAGGTTGGCACGACTGGGGTCGCCTCGCTTGTTTATCACCAGCAGAGCATAGTGCTTCCGCTTGTGCAGGCATAGCCGCTCCCCGGCGATGTCGTCGGCCAGTAGCGAGCATGGTGCTTCCACTTGGGCGTGGGATGGGGGCCCTCTGGGAGGAGCCCCGGGCGTGTACAGCCCTGCCTCGACACGTGGCTTGCACGGCAGGCTGCGAGGTGTATCTGGGCACTCGTGAGCCAGCGCGGGACTCACGAGGCCCTACCTCAAGGCGGGTTGCGCCTGGTCTTGAGTCTTGGTGATTGTATGTTCCTGCAAGGCGGTTAGATACAAGCACTCTACGTCCTCAGGTCCCGACCCTCGAGCGAGCTCAGCCGCCGCTGGTATGCCAGGTCGCGATGCTGTGGTCAAGGCTGTGGGGTGAGGGCCGAGAGCCGAAGAGCTCCCGAGTCGCGATGCTCAGGAGCCCCCCTTTTAACGAGTCAGTTGTGGTTGTCGGGGCTCGCCTCGGGGGTGGAGCTTGGTCTTGACGGGGTTCGCGCTGCGCCGCTGCGGGTGGTGCGCGGTCTTGACGAGGTGGCGCGGGGAGCACCGGCGCAGCTTCTCGCGGCTGCGGGATTTCTTGGCAGCTTCTTTCTTCGTGTGCGTGCGCCGGGCGCAGTGGATCACGCCGCGGAGGTGCGCGCCTTGGTGCCAAGGCACCGTATTAGGGGTGAGGTGGTGGAGGCACGCCATGAGCCCCGTCGCCCGCGGCTGGTTGAGGGGGACGCAGAGAGTTGGACGGCGCTGGAGAGCCCCCTGCGGCGCGGACGAGCTTGGCGATGCGGTCGAGCCACTCCTCGTAGACGTCGTCGACAGGGCGGTAGCGGAGGAGCTCGTTCGCCGCGATGACCGTGGCTCGTGCCTCCATGGGAGAGTGGTGCGCGCGGGACGAAGAACCAGCAGGGGTGAGCGAAGGAGTAGCGGTACGACCGTCCTGCCGCACCGAGGAGTGTAGCGAGGACACCTGCTGCTCGTTCCCCGCCGGGCCGGTGACAGCGTTGGCGACGGGAGACGGAGAACGACGAGGTGGCCCGCCTACAGGAGCCGTTTGAGCGACGCGGGCGGAGAGGGCAGCCCGACGCTCAGCTCGAGCACGGCGAGCATCCGCCATGGAAACGATGGAGTGACGGAGCAACGAACCGATGGAACGGAAACCACGGCGCACCCCTACCTGGTGCGCCAAATGTCGGATGTGGGGTTTCGGCAAACCCTTAAGGTTCGAACATTGGGGTGCGCGCGAAGTCTTTCCCTCCTACCGATCTACGCCCTAGCTCGCTAAGATCTCGCATTTAACTCGGCGAACTCACAACACACGTAAAGAGACACGGGGTTTATATCGTTCGGGCCACCGCTGTGGTGTAATACCCTACTCCAAAGGTGGTGGTGGTGGATTGCCTCTTGGGCTGATGATGAATAGTACAAGAGAAGAACAACCTCCGGGGGTTGAGGTGTTCTTGTGCGAGCGTTGGCTTCTCTATTTGTTCTAGTTGTACCTCGGTTCAGCCTGCCTCTACTGTGGTGTCTAGCTCTACTTATACCCTGGTCCTCTTCCCAAATGTTGAGCCGGAAGGGAGCCAACAACGGCGGGCAAATTTGAAGGGGGACAGCTAGTACAAGCTATCCTGACAAAAGCGGTCTTCGCCTGCGAAAAGCCCTGGGATGACGCCGTCTTGGGCTCCACGATGACCTCCGCCTTGCCGTCCCCCTGGTCTTGGTCTTGTTGCACCAATATGGCAACCTTTGCCTGATGCCTCGGTACTCTTCATCTGCGCTTGCTTCCTTAGCACCAAAGAGGAATTGGGGACACTGCGTGCACTGGCGCCCGCCTGGTACCCGCCTGGCACCATTCGTCATGGCTCACGTCACGAGTCCCTCGTGAGGTTTGCCCCGCCTTGATATCTCCGCTCCTCGTGAGCCTTCCTGGCTAGGCCACTCCAGAGGAAGTCTTGCATCGTCCGCCTCGCGAGGCTCGGACCCTCGCAAAGGTCTTGGATGCCTTGTTGATGAAGATGGGCCGTACGGCCCGCTGCCTAGCCATGCTGTGGGCCGCAGGCAAGCAAGTCTGGGGACCCCCGTTCCCAGAACGCCGACATCAACATAGACGCGCAGCTCGTCATCCTCACCAGGACGAGGGGCTGCACCAGGTGGTGGGCGCCGGTCGCCGCGCATGGTTCTCTCCTCTTGGAGTTCCTCGATTGCCTTGGTGATGAACTCTTCAGCACCAGGCACTCCATGCCTTGCACCCTCTTGAGGGAAGCGTGCGGTGAAGCATGCCTCCACGTGGTGCCCGAGCGTCTCCCTCGTGACATGGGCTAGGTCAGAGGCCCTACAGAAGAGGGCCCCCGAGCCCAGCCTAAGGAGGGCGCCGGGCGCGCCTTCCTATGTGAGGGAGGCAGGCGCCCCATCCGTGGGCGCAGGTCCTGAGGTGGTGCCGTTGGAGACACCGCTCTCCTGAGGCCCTTGGCAGAGTAGTTGCTTCTTCTTCTTGGGGGCTACCTCAGGAGGGTAGACGGCACCTTCGTTTTCTGGGTCTTCGGCCGCCGTAGCCTGGTAAGCACGCTCGAGAGAGCACACTGCGTCCTTTTCCTCGCAGGCGACCGTGATGACGCCATAGCTCCCTGGCATCTTGAGGACGTTGTAGCCGTGATGACTTACTGCCATAAACTTGGCCAGGGCTGGATACCCAAGGATGGTATTATACGGCAGGTGGATGTGGGATGAGCTCGGTGTGGTAGTTGTTGCGCTTGCCGAAGGTGACAGGGAGGCGAACCTGCCCTATCGGGGTGGTGGAGCCGTCGGTTACTCCTGAGAAGGGCTTGGTAGGCTTTGGCTTATCATATGGCACTTGGAGGCTGTTGAAAATCTCGACGGACAAGACATTGAGCCCTGCGCCACCGTCAATGAAGGTCTTGGTGACTTGGACATTGTTGATGATGGGAGAGCAGAGCATCGGGAGGGCGTCGGCAGTTGCCGCGCACTTGAGCTGATCGGATGAGCTGAAGGTAATGGTGCACTTGGACCACCTGAGCGGGCGCGTGGCCTCGAGCCTAGGGAGGTCACGTTCACCTCGCGAGCAAACTGCTTGAAGATACCCTGAGAGGCTGGGGCCTGAGCGCCACCCAGGATGCAAGCGATGGCGTGAGGCTCCTGAAGCCCCCAGCCCCCTCGTCCTAGTGATAGTGGTCGTTCCTCCTCGATGGTGGTGGTAGTGGAGGGAGTTTGGCCTTTCCCTGCGGATGGTCCTCACGAGGCTGGTCTCTCCAGGCACCCTCATGAGGCTGGTCCTGCCAGCAATCCTCGCGAGGCCGGTGACGCCACTCCTGGCAGGGCCGCATTCGTCCCAGCGTCCTCCACTTCGGCCTCCTCCGCGGTCGTAGCCTCGGTCGTTGCGCTCGGGGCGTCGACCGAAGCACTCGTCGCGGATGGCCCTGAGCTCCTGACAGTCGTTGGTGTTGTGGCTGTGCACGTCGTGGAAGGCGCAGAACGGTCGGTTGGCCTTGGATGACTCGGGGTGGTCGCAGCCGCGCTTCATCTCTGGCTTCGTCGCGAGCACGGGAGCCCCCTTGCGCTTCACATCCATGGTCTTGGCCTTCTTGTCTTCTGGGGCAGCAACTGGAAGCTCGAGGAGGGAGAGGCGTCCCTCCTCATCTCTCGAGCACTTGGTCGCCATGTTGAACATCTCCAGAGCCGTGCACAGGTCCTCGTGTATGGCGAGCTCCTCCTTTATCTTGACATCACGGACGCCATCGGAGAACGTTGAGATGATGACCTCGTCCAACACCTTGGGGATCTTGAGGCGAACGCTATTGAAACGCTGGATGTACTTTTGCAGGGTCTCCCCCGGTTGCCGCTTGATGAGCCGCAAGTCACCAGCGGCAGGCGGGCGGCCGCGAGTGCCTTGCAAGTTGGCAACGAAGCTCTCGCGCATCTCTCCCCAGGAGGAGATCGATCCCGCGGGCAGGTTCAAGAGCCACGAGCATGCGCCTTCTTTCAGAGCCATGGGAAACCAGATCGCCATAACCTTCTCGTCGTCGTTGGCCGCCTCGATGCTCAGCTTGTAGAGTTGCAAGAACTCAGCAGGGTCGGGGGTGCCATCGTAGCATGGAGGCAAGTCGAGCTTGAACTTGTCGGGCCAGACAACACCGCGCAGCTCGAGGGTGAAGGCGCAGTAGCCCGCCGTGGTCAACGGAGCCCGTCGTGGAGGTGGAGCCTGGTCTTGGTACCCACGTGCAGCCGCCACAGACGGCGCACGATCTTGACGTGGTGCTGCGGGGAGTGCAGGAGCATCTTCTTGCGGCCGCGGGATTTCCTGGCGGCTTCCTTCTTCACGCACGGGCGCCTTGCGCGGTTGGTCGTGCCGCGGGGCCGCGCGTCTTGGTGCGAGGGTGATGTCTTGATGTGGAGGTGGCGGAGGGGCTCCATGGGCTACGTCGCCCACAGGAGGAGATGGACGAGGCAGCGAGAGAGATGGTACGGGAGAGCCCCCAGCGGCACTGACGAGCTCGGCGATGCGGTCCAGCCAGACTTCGTAGAGGTCGTCGATGGGCGGTAAAGCAGGAGCTCGCGCACCATGAGCAGCGCGGCCTGCGCATCCGTGGGTGCGCGACGAGCGTGGGACGACGAGCCGGCCGGAATCAGCGACGCTGTGGCGGTGCATCCCTCCCGCCGCACGGAGGGGTGCAGCGACGAAGCTTGCTACTCGTTTCTCGCCGGGCCAGTGGCAACGTTGGCAACGAGTGATGCAGAGCGGCGGGGAGGTCCGCCGATGGGCGCCATCTATGCAACGTTAGCGGCAAGGGCGGCCCGGCGCTCAGCACGGGCCCGGCGAGCGTCAGCCATGATGCGGTGGAGCAGTGGTGCGTCGATCGACGGAAGAAAGGCTTCAGCGCACCCCTACCTGGCGCGCCAAATGTCAGATTTCGGGTTCCGGCAAACCCTTCTGAGGTTCGAACTCTAGGGTGCGCACGAAGAACAGTCTCTTCCTAGCTCGCTTGCTCAATGATCCCATGGCCTTGCTCGACGGACCCAAAGAACAAGAGACACAGGGGTTTATACTAGTTCGGGCCACCTTGCGGTGTAATACCCTACTCCAGTGTGTGGTGAATTGCCTCGAGGGGCTGAGGATGAACTAGTACAGTGGATGAACAGCCTCAGGAGGTATGGTGTTCTTGGGCTCACGCCTGGCCTTGGTCATCATGGCTCACGTCACGTGAACCTCGCGAGGTGCCCCTTGCATAGATATCTCCGCTCCTCGGGAGCCAACCTAGTGAGACTGCCCCCATGGAGGTCTTGGTGTCGTCCACCTCGCGAGGCTTGGCCCCTCGCGAGGGTCTTGAGCTGCTGCTTTCGAGGTTGGGCCGTACCAGGCCGTTGGTGGAGCCACGCCTCGGGCCGCAGGCAGGCAAGTCTGGGCACCCCCAGTCCCAGAACGCCGACACTCTCAGGTGATGCGTGAGTAGTTCTTTGTAGACCTACGGGTCCATAGTGAGTAGCTAGATGGCTTCCTCTCTCTCTCTCTATTGATTATCAATACAATGGTCTCTTGGAGATCCATATGATCTAACTCTTTTTTGCGGTGTGTATGTTGGGATCGGATGAACTTTGAGTTTATGATCAGATCTATCTTTTTATCCATGAAAGTTAATTGAGTCTTCTTTGATCTCTTATATGCATGATTGCTTATAGCCTCGTATTTCTTCTCCGATATTTGGTTTTTGTTTGGCCAACTTGATCTATTTATATTGCAGTGGGAAGAGGTGCTTGGTAGTGGGTTCGATCTTACGGTGCTTGATCCCAGTGGCAGAAGGGGAACCGACACATATGTAATATTGCTACTAAGGATAAAACGATGGGGTCTATTTCTACATAAATAGATCTTGGCTACATCATGTGATTGTTCTTATTGCATTAGTCCATTTCTCCATGAACTTAATACACTAGATGCATCCTGGATAGCGGTTGATGTGTGGAGTAATAAGAGTAGATGCACGCAAGAGTTAGTCTACTAATCTTGGACGTGATGCCTATATAATGATCATTGCCTAGATTCGTCATGATTATTTGAAGTTCTATTAATTGCCCAACAGTAATTTGTTCACCCATCGTTTGCTATTTTTCTCGAGAGAAGCCACTAGTGAAACCTACGACCCCTGGGTCTCTTCTTTAATATATTTGCCTTTGCAATCTACTTTTCCTTTGCTTTTATTTTCAGATCTATTAAACCAAAAATACAAAAATACCTTGCTCCAATTTACTTTATTTGGTGTTCGATCTATCAATATTTACAACTCTCCCACATATGTTTGCCTATCTCTGGCACCGTTGCCCAAAAGGGATTGACAACCCCTTTTACACGCTGGGTTGCTAGTATTTGTTATTTGTGTGCAGGTGTTGTTTACGTTGTGTTGCTTGGTTGTCCTACTGGTTCGATAACCTTGGTTTCATCACTGTGGGAAATACCTACCGTTGATGTGCTGCATCATCCCTTCCTCTTTGGGGAAATACCGACGTAGTGTCAAGCCGCATCAAAAGGAATTGTTGGCGCCGTTGTCGGGGAGGGATTGACAACCCCTTTTACACATCGGGTTGCGAGTATTCATTATTTGTGTGCAGGTGTTGTTTACGTTGTGTTGCTTGGTTCTCCTACTAGTTCTATAACCTTGGTTTCATCACTGAGGGAAATACCTACCGCTGCCGTGCTGCATCATCCCTTCCTCTTTGGGGAAATACCGACGTAGCTTCAAGCTTCATCAAAAGGAATTTCTGGCGCCGTTGCCGGGGAGGATCTTCAATGTACACTGGTGCGCGTCGGTCCTAAACAAATGGGCTATGACTAAGGGAAATACCTACCGCTAGTATACCCAAGTCATCACTGAGGGAAATACCTACCGTTGCCGTGCTGCATCATCCCTTCCTCTTTGGGGAAATACCGACGTAGCTTCAAGCTGCATCAAAAGGAATTTATGGCGCCGTTGCCGGGGAGGATCTTCAATATACACTGGTGCGCGTTGGTCCTAAACAAACGGTTTTTTACCCCTTTCCGCGACGGCATTTGGAACCGTCGCCAAGTGAGTGTGTGCGATAGGGTGTCCTTCCCACATGACCCCCCTTTCCGCGACGACATTTGGAACCGTCGCCAAGTGAGTGTGTGCGATAGGGTGTCCTTCCCACACGACCGAGAAATTGTTGGGGATAGGCCCTCCTGGGACCCAGGCTGGGGCCGTGTGCGATCCTTCTAAGACATTTAAGTGATTTTCTAACCATTTAATGACCGTAATTGAAATTTGAACTACATGTACATGCAACAGCTAACCATAATGGTTTGAAAACTCATATTTCACGTACTTGTGTGCGACTTAATTCCATGTGCAGTAAATTGGAAGGAATTTTCAAACATATTGGTCTAACGGCTATGACACAATTAAGCATGGAGTGACATGGCATTTTAATTCCAAAAAAATAAAAAAATCAGAAACACGTGAAACCTTGGTTGATGTAATGTCATGCCACCAAGATGATTTGGTAAAACAATTGGCATGTTTGACCAAAGTTTGGACACACACCGCTCATAAACCGGAGCAACTCACTAGAAGGCTCGTGGTTCCGAGAGGGAACAATGCGTGTTTGATGACGAACGGGAGATAGCTTCCTCTTACGGCCTTCAATTTTTTTCTACGTCTAACGTGCACTACTACAACTGTAATGTGAAATTATGGAAAATTCTAGGGGTCTTTTGACCTTTCAAAGACATTTAAGTGATTTTCTAGCCATTTAATGACCGTAATTCAAATTTGAACTACATCTACATGCAATGCAAATCAAACGGTTTGAAAAATCATATTTCTGTACTTGTGTGCGAGTTAATTCCATGTGCAGTAAACTAGAAGGAATTTTCAAACATATTTGTATCACGACATGGACACATATGCATGAATACGTATGCATGGAGTGGCATGTCATTTTAATTCCAAAAAAATCAGAAACACAAGAAACCTTGGTTGATGTAATTTCATGCCAGCAATATAATGTGGTAAAGAAATTGGCATGTTTGATGAAAGTTTGGACACAAACCCCTCACAAACCGGAGCAACTCGCTAGAAGGTTCGTGGTTCCGAGAGGGAACAATGCATGTTTGATGACGAACGAGAGATAGCTTCCTCTTACGACCTTCAAATTTTTTCTACGTCTAACGTGCACTACTACAACTGTAATGTGAAGTTTTGGAAAATTCTAGGGGTCATTTGACCTTTTAAATACATTTAAGTGATTTTCTAACCATTTAATGACCATAATTCAAATTTGAACTACATCTACATGCAACGCCTAACCAAAACTTTTTGAAAAATCATATATGTGTACTTGTGTGCGAGTTAATTCCATGTGCAGTAAATTAGAAGGAATTTTCAAACATATTGGTCTCACGACATGGACACATGCATACATATGCATGGAGTGACATGGCATTTTAATTCAAAAAATAGAAAAATGATGAGAAAAAATGAAACATTGGTTAATGTAATGTCATGCCACCAAGATGATGTGGTAAAGAAATTGGCATGTTTGACGAACGTTTGGACACGCATCCCTCACAAATCGGAGCAACTCGCTAGAAGGTTCGTGGTTCCGAGAGGGAACAATGCATGTTTGATGACGAACGGGAGATAGCTTCCTCTTACGGCCTTCAAAAATTTTCCTATACGTTTAACATGCACTAATACAACTGTCATGTGATTTGGTAAATTTCAGGGGTCATTTGACCTTTTAAAGACATTTAAGTGATTTTTAACCATTTAATGACCGTAATTCAAATTTGAACTACATCTACATCCAACGCCTAACCATAACAGTTTGAAAAATCATATTTTTGTGTACTTGTGTGCGAGTTAATTCCATGTGCAGTAAATTCGAAGGAATTTTCAAACATATTTGTGGCATGGGCACATGCATGGAGTGCATGCCATGGCATTTTAATTCCAAAATTTTTAAAAATGATCAAAAAAACAAGAAACCTTGCTTGATTTAATGTGATGCCACTAAGATGATGTGGTAAATAAATTGGCATGTTTCATGAAAGTTTGGACACACACCCCTCACAAACCAGAGCAACTCGCTAGAAGGTTCATGGTTCTGAGAGGGAACAATGCATGTTTGATGACGAACGGGAGATAGCTTCCTCTTACGGCTTTGAAATTTTTTCAACGTCTAACATGCACTACTACAACTGTAATGTGAAATTTTGGAAAATTCTAGGGGTCATTTGACCTTTTAAAGACATTTAAGTGATTTTTTAACCATTTAATGACCGTAATTCAAATTTGAACTACATCTACATGCAACGCCTAACCAAAACTGTTTGAAAAATCAAATATGTGTACTTGTGTGCGAGTTAATTCCATGTGGAGTAAATTAGAAGGAATTTTCAAACATATTGGGCTCACGACATGGACACATGCATATGTATGCAAGGAGTGACATAGCATTTTAATTCAAAAAAATAAAAATGACCAGAAACACCTGAAACCTTGGTTGATGTAATGTCATGCCACCAAGATGATGTGGTAAAGAAATTGGCATGTTTGACGAACGTTTGGACACACGCCCCTCACAAGCCGGAGCAACACGCTAGAAGGTTCGTGGTTCTGAGAGGGAACAATGCATGTTTGATGACGAACGGGAGATAGCTTACTCTTACGGCCTTCAAATTTTTTCCTACGTTTAACGTGCACTAATACAACTGTCATGTGAAAAAAATGGTAAATTCCAGGGGTCATTTGACCTTCTAAAGACATTTAAGTGATTTTCTAACCATTTAATGACCGTAATTCAAATTTGAACTACATCTACATGCAATGCCTAACCAAAACCGTTTGAAAATCATATTTTTGTGTACTTGCGTGCGAGTTAATTCCATGTGCAGTAAATTCGAATGAATTTTCAAACATATTGGTGTCAAGCCATGGGCACATGCATGGAGTGCATGCCATGGCATTTTAATTCCAAAAAATTAAGAAATGATCAGAAAAACATGAAACCTTACTTGATTTAATGTCATGCCACCAAGATGATGTGGTAAAAAAATTGGCCTGTTTGATGAAAGTTTGGACACAGACCCCTCACGAACCGGAGCAACTCACTAGAAGGTTCGTGGTTCCGAAGGGAACAATGCATGTTTGCTGACGGACGGGAGATAGCTTCCTCTTACGGCCTTCAATTTTTTCCCACGTTTAAGATGCTCTAATACAACTGTCATGTGAAAAATTGGAAATTTTCAGGGGTCATTTGACCTTTTAAAGACATTTAAGTGATTTTCTAACCATTTAATGACCGTTATTCAAATTTGAACTACATCTACATGCAACGCCTAACCAAAACGGTTTGAAAAATCATATTTTTGTGTACTTGTGTGTGAGTTAAAAAAATCATCAAACGATGTAAATATCTGGTGTTCAAAAAACAAAATGTAAAGATCTGGCAAGACAACCGGCCCCCACACGATTAGCACTCTATCTCGCGGCTCGAGGTTTGGTAGGTGATTGGCGGGGGTCATTAAGCAGACAAGGTTCTGTATTGGAAACCGTCAGCTATTATGTTCACACACAGATTTGCTGCGGGAATTGTGTGTAATTCATACTACAGTACTCGTAAATTCCGGTGACCGGTGTGTGTACTGTCCCCGTCGATCCAGATTCCGGCCGCCAATTAATAATACCTTGCTCACGTCGTCCCGCCTGCATTCTCATCTACATCATCCCCTCGCTCGCCCTCTCTCTCTGTCTCTCTCTCAAATCTCTGCCATGGCGCCACCGGTTTGCCCACGTGCTGACGAGGAGTCGCCGCCCCCCGAGGACGCTCACTTGATTAGTAGCGACGAGGACCCCTACGCGGCGCCTAACGAGGTTGCGCCGGACCCCCCAACTTTGGATTGGTTTTGGGGCCGACAATCTTTGTCTCAGGAAGTCGCCGCCACCGAGAAAGCAGGACAAGTGGCGTTCAAGAAGGAGATGGCGGAGGAGGAAGCCGGTACCAGCGGCTGTGAAGCCCGTGATGCCGCCTGGAAAAAGGAGGCGGTGGAGCTTTGGGGGCGGGTGCGTCGTCGTGCTGAGGAGGTGTACGAAGACGGGTACTTCGCGAGGAAGGTCATAGGCGCTGGTCTCCTCGTCGCTGCGTGGAGGTGGGATGATAAGCTCCAGCGTGCCCCCGACGAGGAGCTCCGGTGGGCACCCAACGAAATGGCAAGATCGGCCGCGCGCGTTCGCCAGCAAGAGGCAGATTGGTACGTCATATGCTGAGGAGGTGTACGAAGACGCCGCGCATCAGGGAGCTGCTGGCGAGGGGCTACCGGAATACTGGTCCCGGGAGGGATTGTTAGTTTTAGTATTGTTCATTTTCAATTTTATGCATTGTACCTAGTAGTTAAGTATCATCACGTATATGTGATGATATTATATATATATATATATATATATATATATATACATATTCTATGATGATCTAATGAACAATTTATATTTATATATATATATATATATATTATGAATTCCATTTTCTATCTGTTTTTGTATACTAATTTGAATCTAGCTGTTATCATCCACATATACAGAATGGAAAGCGTATATACACACATTGAAACAGAGCAATACTATGATTGTTGTGAATACAAAGCTATCCACGTTGAAACAACTTTTCAAAATAAAACGCGTCCATGAGACCATGACCAGTAGCCCTTGCCTAGGGTAGCTCTTGGCTCTGCCTAAACTCGTGCAGGCGTTCGTCCAAGCGGTCGACACGCCATGCGGTACATCTGGAGCGCGATCTCGAGCTCCAAGTTGGCTATTTCATCGGAGTTCACCAGCTCGAGGATGCGACGGCCATGTTCCTCTCTGCGCCCGGTGGACACACAGGCCAAGGAGGCGGTCGAGCCTCACGGACCAAGCACGTTGGCATCCAGCGGCAGCGGACAAAGCGACAGCGCCACCCATGCGAGCAGCCTTGGCGGGCGTCCGGTGCAAGTACGGTGTGGCCTGCATCTGGTGCAAGTATGACGCTGAGGGCCTCTGCCCACTCCTAGCGAGGAATGGGGGTACTGACGGGATGTGTACCCAACTGCGACGCCGTTTCGACAGCAGGCAAGCGCCGATGGATCCGCTCTTGCTGTGCGGCGTGCTGCACCTCTCGCTCTGCGGTGCTCCAACGGTCTCGCCGTGCGGCGAGCTGCAGCCTATCGGTGCGGACGTGCCTAGCTTGCTCTGCGGCGTGCCATCGATCATGTTGTGTGGCGAGCTGCAGCCTATCGGCGCTGACATGCCTATCTTGATCTGCGGCGCTCAAGCGCCATGTGCCAAAGGTCTGCTCAACCCTGGCGATGACGCGCATCACAGCATCGTCCATCGCGTTGCCGTGGAGCACCTCGGCCTCGACGGGCCGTGGCGCTTGCTTGTTTTCCTCATCGATGACGTTGATGGCAAAGGCGGCGCTTGTGGTGGGTTGGCATGCTTGGAAAAGGTGGATGTGCTACAGGCTGCGCTTGTCGCCTCCGTGCGTCGTGCGCCCCCTCTACGCAATATAGCAGGGTGGCGGGAAACAGGTGAGGAAATGGCGGGAAACGGTGGCGTGTTCATAAAACACCATCAATTAATGGAAACTTAGCATCGAGCTAGCATAAGAAGTAGATGATGATTAGATGAACACGGACCACACTAGGGATCCCGTCGGTGATGAATTCATCAATCCCAAACGGTTGAATACTAGCAAGTGTTTTCCCACAACACACACAGCCTATTCCATCACAAATAGGTCGGATGGATCAACAGTATGCCACGTATCGCACATTGTCAAAAAGTAATGCGGTAGACCTTCTTTAACATGTGTTAAAAATAAAAAAATAAAAAAATAAGGGCCTCGAGGTTAAATTAGCTGAGGGAATGGGGCATTTCGGTCATTTGACCGAAATGACCCATCCCGTCACCTAATTTAACATCGACACAACTTCCCATCCAGTCACCCATCCGATGGCTGCTCCAGCCTGAGAACACTTAACTTGATAGTTTTCTTACATAAGCTACTGATGGAACAACTAGTCCTTGCTGATAGGAATGCCTCTTCACATCCTTATGGCGTATCCGGATGACTGCCCGTCCCACAATGGCCAATAGATGTTGTGTAGACAGAGCATATCACATACGTCTTATTAGAACCAATCGTCTGTGTTATTATCGGTCTTCGCACACATTTCTGATTACAGACCTGTTTGCCACGTATCACACACATCTTGTTATATTGAACCTTTTTTGTTCTCTTGCTTAACCACAAACAGTTCATCCGAGTGAACAGTATGTTGTACATCGCACACACCTTTGATCTAGCTGACCGTTTCTTTTGTGTTGCCTAATCACAAACAGTTCATCCGAGTGAACCATATGTTGTGTATTGCACACGCCACCATCTGGCTGCCCGTTTCTTTTGTTCCTCCTCATCGCAAACAGTTCATTGAACTAAACCGTATGCCCTTCATCGCACACGCAACTAAAACCTGAACCATGTTTGATACATCCGTCATCGCAGATGTTTTACACATTTCTGACGGTTTTCATACAACACCTTTTGCGATTATGGCATCGCACACAGTTTCTCGAAGGGTCTCTGATCGTAGTGTTGCATTAGTAGCATCCTGAAGTAGTGATATACCAGGTTCCTAATCACAAATGTCATCTCCTCGCAATTTACATTATTTGCCATTTGCCTCTAGTTTTCCTCTCCCCCACTTCATAAAAATTCGCCTTTTTATCCGTCCTCTTTTTCGTTCATCATTTTCTTGCCAGATCTGTTTCTGATTGCAATCTTGTTGTGTAGTCACAATGACTCAAGAGAACACAAAATTGTGTGCTTTCTCAAATACCAACAACAATGATTTTATTGGCACTCCGATTGCTCCTCCTGCCACTAGTGCAGAGTCTTGTGATATTAATAGTACTTTGCTGAATCTTGTTATGAAAGATCAATTTTTTGGTACTCCTATTGAGGATTCCGCGTCCCACCTTAATACCTTCGTGGAATTATGCGATATGCAAAAGAAAAATGATGTGGACAATGATGTTGTGAAGATGAAATTATTTCTGTTTTCTTTGTGTGATTCTGCAAAAATTTGGTTTCCTTATTTGCCTCACAATAGTATTGATTCTTGGAATAAGTGCAAAGATGCTTTTATCACTAAGTATTTTCCGCTCACAAAAATTATTTCCCTTAGAACCCAGATCATGAATTTCAAGCAACTTGAACATGAGCATGTTGCACAATCTTGGGAAAGGATGAAAATGATGCTAAGGAATAGCCCAACTCATGGGTTAAATCTTTGGATGATCATTCAAAAAATTTATGCGGGGTTGAATTTTGTTTCACGTAATCTTTTAGACTCCGCCACAGGTGGTACTTTTATGGAAATTACTTTGGGTGAAGCCACCAAATTTCTTGATAATATCATGGCAGCTACTACTAGTAAAAAAAGTTAATTCAGTTGAAGAAATTTCTTCTTTGAGTGAAAAAGTTGATGCTCTTATGAAATTGGTTGCTAGTAAAAGTGCTCCTAATGATTTCAATGATATGCCTTTGTCTACTTTGATTGAGCAAAATAGTGATGCCATAGATGTGAATTTTATCTTGGAAATAATTTCAATAACAATGTTTATAGAGGTAATTTTAATCCTCGGCCTTTTCCAAGTAATTCCTCTAATAATTATGGCAATTCATATGGAAATCAATCTTACAATAATAATAGGAACACCTCTGATCTTGAGAATAATATTAAAGAATTTATCAACATGCAAAAAGCTTTCAACACAACAATAGAAAAAGTTGAATAAGATTGATGACTTGTCTAGAAGTGTTGATAGAATTTGTCATGATGTGGAAAATCTCAAGATCAAAATTTGTGTGCCTAAAGTTGAGGAATCAATTAAAGCTCTTTGTGTTTCTATGGATGAATGTAAGAAACGAACCGCTATGCTTAGAGCTAGAAGAGAATTTTTAGAAAAGGTGTTTTCTAGTGATTGCTTTCATAAAAGTGATGAAGATCTTAAAATGATTGGTATTTCTTCTATTGATTCCTTGTTTAGTAAAATTAAGATTGATGAAAAAGGGACTGGCAAAGAGTTAACTTTAGCTAGAAGGCGTCCCGATAATTCGGAGGGTAAAAATCTTGTTGAGAAAATTGATAAAAGTGGGTTTGAAGAGGTCGAGATTTTAACTAGTGATGTGCCCAATATTTTGGATTACAAAGACTTTAATTATGATAGTTTCTCTTTGATTGATTGTATTTCTTTGTTGAAATCCATGATAAATTCACCCCATGCTTATGAACAAAATAAAACTTTTACTAAACATATTGTTGATGCTATGATGAAAGCTTTGGAAGAAAAGTTGGAATTAGAAGTTTCAATTCCTAGAAAATTACATGATGAGTGGGAACATACTATCAAAGTAAAGATTAAAAATTATGAGTGTTTTGCTTTATGTGACTTGGGTACTAGTGTTTCTACAATTCCGAAATCTTTATGTGATGTGCTTGGTCTTACCGATATTGAAGAATGATCTTTAAATTTGCACTTGACAGATTCTACTATTAAAAAGCCTATGGGAAGAATTAATGATGTTATTATTCTTGCAAATAGGAATTATGTGCCCATAGATTTTATTGTTCTTGATATTGATTGCAATCCGTCTTGTCCAATTATTCTTGGTAGACCATTTTTACGCACTATTGGAGCCGTGATTAATATGAAAGAAGGCAATATTAAGTTTCACTTTCCACTAAGGAAGGGAATGGAACACTTCCCTACAACAAGAACTAGGCCTCCATATGAATCAATCATGAGGGCATCTTATGGATCCCGAACCAAAGATGACAAAACTTAGATCCTTGCTTTATGCTAAGCTAGGGGCGTAAAACAACAGCGCTTGTTGGGAGGCAACCCAATGAATAAATTTTGTTTTTGCTTTTTGCTTTCTGTTATTGAGTGTTTGCACAATTATGCTACTTTTATGATTGTGTTTTTTGTGTTTAAATTAGTGTTTGTGCCAAGCAAAGCCTTTAGGATCTTCTTGGGTGATAGTTGTTTGATCTTGCTGAAAAACAGAAACTTTCGCGCCCAGAAAAACAATTGTTAAAAATCACAGGAGCGTGATAAAATACCCATTCTTTTGCAGAATATTAATATATAATTTTCTCACGTGTTCCTAATTTGTTCAGAATTTTTGGAGTTACAAAAGTATTCGAAATATCCAGATTACTACAGACTGTTCTGTTTTTGACAGATTCTGTTTTCTTTGCGGTGTGTGCTTGTTTTGATGATTCTATGGTTTTCTTTGATGATTTTTTGCCATAGAAAAGTTGGGATACAGTATATATAATGCAAGAATAAAATATGAATTGGTTTGATACAGTACTTATAGTAGTGATTTGTTTTCTTATACTAACGGATCTCACGAAGGTTTTGTTTGAGTTTTGCGTGATTGAAGTTTTCAAGTTTTGGTTTATCTCACGATGGATGAAGGAATGAGGAGTAAGAAGATCCTAAGCTTGGGGATTCCCATGGCATACAAAGATATTATCCAAAGAGAAGCAAGCAACTAGGCTTGGGGATGCCCCGAGTGACATCCCCTCTTTCTTCTAATGACCATCAGTATTTTACTCAAAGCTATATTTTTATTCGTTACATAATATGAGTTTTGCTTGGAGCGTCTTGTATGATATGAGTCTTTGCTTGTTTTGCTTTTCTTCAACCCTTTCTGGACACACCTATTTGAGATATCCAAAATTATGACATGACTTGTTAGAATTGCGATCTATGCTTCACTTAAATCTTTATGAGCTATGGATTTGCTCTAGTACTTCACTTATATATTTTTAGCATGATGTGCTTAGTTACTTTTGAAGAAATGATCTATTGCTTCTCTTAGATTTATTTGAGAGCTAGTAATTTTTTTAAGAAATTCTCTCTTGCTTCTCTCAAATTAATTTGAGAGAAAGAAATACTATGCTCATGATCTTCACTTATATTTGTTTGAGCTTATCAAAAGCAACACATGAAAATTAGCCCCTAGGTGATAGATATCCAAGAAGGATATAATAAAAACTTTCATGAAGATCATTGGACAAAATAAACTTGATTCCTTGTAATAGTTTTGAGATATGATCATGTGGTATGTGAGTCATGTTGATGAGTAATTGTGCTTTAGTAAGAATATTGGTGTTAAGGTTTGTGATTCCCTATGCAAGCACGAAAGTCAATAGTCATGCAATGAAATTACATCCTACTTATGGTGCATTATTTGGTGTAATTATGCTTAATGCTCGCTTATGAGATTATTCATTTCTTGGTTGGTCGCTTCTCAATCTTTTGCTAGCCTTCATTTTGCACTAAGTATGATATATTTGTGCATCCAAAAACCTTTAAACCAGTTTTGCCACATGAGTCCACCATATCAACCTATATGCGGTATTATTTTGTCGTTCTAAGCAAATTTGTATGTGCCATCTCCAATTTTCAAAATAAACTTAATTTTGTGTGTTCGTCCCGCTCATGAGGCAGTAAGGGGTGGCTAATATTTTCCATGCTAGATGTGTTATTCTCACGATGAGTGTTTATTCACTTGTCATTGCACGAGAGTAAGGCAAAGGTATTAGGGATGCCCAGTCCCGAAATGAAAAATGAATTTACTTTATGTTATCAAATAATAAATTCATGGGAAAGTGTTGGTATGGAGGGCACCCGTGGATACGGTTAGCCATGGAAAGTGAAAGTATGGTGGAAAAAGGAATAAACTTTATTTTCTGTTTGGGAACCGCCTATGATATATCTAGCATGCAAAGTGTTGGGAACTCTAAGTCGTTTTCATTGGTGGGAAAGCCACACCTCCCAAAAAAAATTTATCTCTAAGTTTTTCGCTTTGAGCTCTAGCACCACCATAAATCCCTACTTCCCTCTGCGAAGGGCCTTTCTTTTACTTTATGCAAAAAACTATTTTTAATTTGAGTCTCCATCTTCTCTTATAAAAGCACCAACTAGGAGGCACTATGATCGTACTTGAGTATTGGGTGTAGTTAATATGCGAGTGTGTTTCATGAATGGATCAATTGTTGAGCATGATGGGCTAGGGATAACTTATTTTAGCGTTGATATTTTGAAAGACATGGTTGCTTGTCAATATGCTTGAGTATTTAAGTCACCATGTCAAAACTAGACTATTGCTTTGAACCATATAAAGGTCCAAATGTCCATGCTATAAAGAAAAGAATATGAGATGACATGTTAGGCAGCATTCCACATCAAAAAAATTGTTTTTATCATTTACCTACTCGAGGACGAGCAGGAATTAAGCTTGGGGATGCGGATATGTCTCCAACGTATCTATAACTTTTGATTGTTCCATGTTGTTATATTATCATTCTTGGATGTTTTATAATCATTTTATAGTCATTTTATATCATTTTTTGGTACTAACCTATTGACATAGTGCCAAGTGCGAGTTGCTATTTTCTGCATGTTTTTTACATCACAGGAAATCAATACCAAACGGAGTCCAAATGCAACGAAAAGTTTTGGAGATTTTTTTTGGACCAGAAGACATCCAGTGGGCTGGAGAAGTGCGTGGGGGTGCTCCGAGGGGAGCACAATCCACTAGGGTGAGCCTGGGGGCCCAAGCGCACCCAGGTGGGTGTTCCCACCTCGGGTGCCCCCCGAACCGCCTATTTGCTCTATAAATACCCCAATATTCCAGAAACCCTAGAGGAGTCGACGAAAATCAATTCCAGCCGCCACAGAGTCCAGAAGCACAAGATCCAATCTAGACACCATCACAAAGGGATTCACCACTTCCATTGGTGCCTCTCTGATGATGCGTGAGTAGTTCTTTGTAGACCTTCGGGTCCGTAATTAGTAGCTAGATGGCTTCCTCTCTCTCTTTTGATTATCAATACAATGGTCTCTTGTAGATCCATATGATGTAACTCTTTTCGCGGTGTGTTTGTTGGGATCGGATGAACTTTGAGTTTATGATCAGATCTACCTTTTTATCCATGCAAGTTATTTGAGTCTTCTTTGATCTTTTATATGCATGATTGCTTATAGCCTCGTATTTCTTCTCCTATATTTGGTTTTTTTTGCCAACTTGATCTATTTATCTTGCAATGGGAAGAGGTGCTTTGTAGTGGGTTCAATCTTACGGTGCTTGATCCCAGTGACAGAAGGGGAACCGACACGTATGTATCATTGCTACTAAGGATAAAACAATGGGGTCTATTTCTACATAAATAGATCTTGTCTACATCATGCCATCATTCTTATTCCATTACTCCGTTTCTCCATGAACTTAATACACTAGATGCATGCTGGATAGCGGTCGATGTGTGGAGTAATAGTAGTAGATGCAGGCAGGAGTCGGTCTACTGATCTTGGACGTGATGCCTATATAATGATCGTTGTATGTATATCGTCATGATTATTTGAAGTTCTATCAATTGCCCAACAGTAATTTGTTCACCCACCGTTTGCTATTTTTCTCGAGAGAAGCCACTAGTGAAACCTACGGCCCCCGGGTCTCTTCTTTAATATATTTGCCTTTGCGATCTACTTTTCCTTTGCTTTTATTTCAGATCTATTAGACCAAAAATACAAAAATACCTTGCTGCAATTTATTTTATTTGGCATTCGATCTATCAATATTTACAACTCTCTCACGTCTGTTTGCCTATCTCTGGCGCCGTTGCCCGAAAGGGATTGACAACCCCTTTTACACGTCGGGTTGCAAGTATTTGTTATTTGTGTGCAGGTGTTGTTTACATTGTGTTGCTTGGTTCTCCTACTGGTTCAATAACCTTGGTTTCATCACTGAGGGAAATACCTATCGATGTTGTGCTGCATCATCCCTTCCTCTTTGGAGAAATACCAACGTAGCTTCAAGCCGTATCATACTCTCCCCTCTCGTAGCTATGCATCTCCATGGATAGATCTTTCATGTGCATAGAAATTTTTTTTGTTTTCCATGCAACGTTCCCCAACAAGAGCGTGTCAAGATGATAAGTAGAAGCTGGCTAAGCGGCGATATAAGCTTGCCAGGGAAGCACCCCGGCACGCCACCTAAGGTAGAATTTATGGCATTTTATCCTAAGTGCCAGAGTTAGGTATGATAGCACTGTTGGATATCTAATCACAAGATAATGTTTGTTTTGCCATTGTGGTTACCCCTTGGGCTATAAAAGGAGGTCCAAGGCAACTTAGAGGAGGATTCAAATCCTCTCACACTTGTACTTGCGTAGTAGCTCTCCCCGAGGCCTCCTTGCCGAGCTCGAGTGCTGCATGTCGACGTGTTCCTCTATCCAATCCACTAAAGCAGGAGTAAGGTTTTGCGCTTCTCAGCGACTCGAACCTGGGTAAAAACCACCGGAGTCTCGTCGTCGTGCTGCCTCATGGCCTCCGCTCTTTGTGCAACATGATCTCCCCCTGCCAAACCACAAGGGGCCCATGGCCCCATAGGTGTTCGTGTCCACCCGCAACATGGACATCCTATGCCACACAGTTTCTTCTAGGCACCGTGGGTGATGCATTCAATAACACAAATGATAAAAAATTTAATATCGTATGCAATGGTAACGTTATCACAGATGACTTGATGGGGAAAATTGTGTGTGATGTACGTGCGAATGGAAAGGTTTGTCTGGGATTCACCTTGTGGGGTGTACATAAGAACAGAAATGTATTTCGTGTATTGATTGTGTGGGATGCACATAGGAACAGAAACATATTTCCTAGATTGACTATGTGGGATGTACATCCGAACGAAAACGTATGTCTTGGATTCACTGTGTGGGATGTACTTACGAACAGAAACGATTGATCCTGTATAATTGTCTGTGATGGCTTGCACAATCACACACGAGCTCCTTTTGCCCCGCGTGTGTGATCGGAGGGTCTATCCCTGATGGTTTCTCTGTCGTGTGGGAAGGACCCCCCCCCCTATCGCACACATAGGCAAGGCGGAGGTTTAAAACTCTGTCGCGGAAAGGGGGTAAAATCGTTTGTATAGCAGGTCACTACACTGGTGCATGGACGTCCATATCGACCTCTATGAGTACACAAATGACATTCGAGTGGACCATTGGTTATCATGTGATGTTCCCTTTTCTTCGTGATACTTTACGAAACCAGAGGCGAGATATGATGCAGAGCATCCTTCGAGCAACCCCATGGGCGCTCCATCACCACCACAAGCACGAAGAGTACCAATGACAAGAGCACACGCGCGTAGCATCGAAATCGAGGTTAACTCTTTCCTCTTCTAAATTCATTCGGATTCACATGAGAGTGGGATTCTACCTCAAATAGATACATTGTGCATTCTTAGGTACCAAGGACATGACCACGAAGAAGCTACGAGGGAGACTCAAACACCCACGGATAAGGAGGAGGAGAAAAGACCCGCAAGCGTGAAGCTCCGGAGGCCTCAGACCACCCCGGGTGCCGGGCCTCCTATGCCCCGGGTGCCCGGACCCCCGGCCCCAAAGGGCACGGCCCCTCTGTCCACCCTGGGTGCCCGCACCCCGACCACCGGGTGCCCGCACCCCCGAGTGCATGCACGCCAAGCACCGGGTGCCCGCCCCCCCCCCTCCTCCCAGGCGCCACCCCGGGTGCCCGCTCTTCTATTCCCCGACGACCCCGAGTGCCCGGACCACTTTACTCCGGGTGCCCGGACTCCACCGAAAGTGCATGCGTGCATCATGGGCTAAATGACCCTTGTACCCCCGTTTTCCTCTTATTCCCTAGACTATAAGTACTTTTCCCCTAACTCATTAGAGAGGATAACAAAGTATTGGATAGACAAAGAGAGAGCTTTGCTCATCTTCCTCCTCTTGGAGATCATGACCACCTATAGGAGAAGATCCTCTTGTGGATTTCAAGGCCTCCTCTTGGAGAAGGATCCTCATCATAGGATCATCAAGACCTCTCTCCTCATAGGATTGGGATGAACTAGTTACCTCTTGTATCTCCTCATAGGATTTGTACCTTTGTACCTCTCTTTGTGTGATTGGATCTAGCACATGTGTGATTGGATCCATTTGAGTGTTCCTCTTTTTTTCCCTTTGTGTTCTTCTTGTTCTTGGGGATTTCCCCTCCAATCCGTGAAAGATCTCTATCTAGGGTTCCACTCTACAACATTTTGGTATCGTGAGCCATGGTTCCTCACGAAATTGAAGCCCCCCTCCTTGTTCTCTAACCTACTTTTGTTGTGTTCTCTCCCAATTTTTAAAATTCCCCACAAAAAATAGCCCCAATTTTTTTGTGATTTGTCGGTTTGATGAGGTTTTGTTGGATTTGATCCATGGATTTGCTTGGTTTCAAGTGGATCTAGCCTTCCCCCATCCATCTCCACCTTTCCCACCACAAAATCCACCAATTTCTTCCATTTTCCCACAAATTTCCGCCCAAATCCGTGACCCCCGGGCACCCGGACCTCAAACCCCGAGCACCCGGACCCCCCGGGCAAGTTCCGCCCAACCCCGCTGACCACCTCGGGTGCCCGCACCCCTTACCCCCGGGCACACGGACCCCCAGGCCACCTTTTCCTCCCAACCCCGCTGACCACCCCGGGTTCCCGCACCTCCGACCCCCGGGCACCCGCACCACCCAGAATCAGCCCACCAACAAACATCGTTTCGGCCATAACTTTCACTCCCGAAGTCTGATGTTGACGTTCTTTAGCTCGTTGAGTAGCTATTGACATCCCCATCCATCTAGATAGATTCCAACATCATTTGACTCCATTAAAAGTTTGGCATTTTGACATCTTTTCTTAGGCCATCCACCATATCATCCACAAAACCACCATAGCTTTTCGCAACCTAACCCATTTTAGTTCCATATAGCATTTGTGGTTGCTTGAGGGGTGACTTGAGTCTCCTAAGGTGTTTCGGATACTTAGGGACAGTTGCTTCGTCATCAACCACCACCACCACTTCCGCATTGCTAACTCCGAAACCACCAACGCATTTCGCTACCACCATTTGACATTTTCCTTTGAGATTTTGAGTTTGCGGTTTTTTCCGTTTCCTAGGGTGTTTCGGCTAACTAGGAACGGTTCGAAATTGACAACACCGCGCTCAACTTCGACAAGGATTCGACATTGACCATGTTCACCATTTTGACACCCTAACAGTAAGCAAGAACGATAACCTCTATATCATCTTGGTATCATGGTATCCCATTGTTCATTCATTCTTGCCATTACATTGTTAACACCTTAGCCCATTTTGCGTCACTTGCCTATCGAGACTAGCCATTGAGTATTGCTGCCAACATTACTTGTGCACATTAGTGATCATCGATCTACACCTTCCATTGCATACATACCATATCATATTGGTATCATCTTGGTATCATAGTACCATCCCGTGTGTCACAAGATTGTTCCCACATATACACAATAGCTATCTTGGTTTGTGCATTTCGCATAAGTGGCCATACAAAAAGAAGAGAGCAAAGAAGCTTGTAAGAAAGATCCATAGCATCGCCACATTGCATACCATACTACCATATTGATCATCTTGGGTCATCGTGTGCGAAACACCGGAACATCATACATATATAGCATACTTGGAATAGAAAGTTGGTACA
Source organism: Aegilops bicornis (assembly GCA_021605145.1). Classification (NCBI taxonomy): domain Eukaryota; kingdom Viridiplantae; phylum Streptophyta; class Magnoliopsida; order Poales; family Poaceae; genus Aegilops; species Aegilops bicornis. Next base: position 304,352,283 of record CM038672.1, read on the forward strand.
TTTTGCATCTTCTAGGTTGTGCACAAGTGTCGTATCCGCCTATTGAGCAATCGTGCTAGCGTCTCTCTAGAGTTGTGCAACACGAGCGTTCTCCGTGGATTCCACATTTTGTGCTCATTCCTTGGTTGCACGACCACATTTATCTATCCGTGTGCGTGTTTCTGTGTGCCACCCATTTGTATTGGTCTACTTTTTTCACTTGCGAATTTGTGAATCTTTTCCAACATTATTGACTCTTGCTAACATTTTGCATCAAATTTTTTTGCCACTTTCCTCACCAAGCTACTCCATAAGCCTTACTTGTGTAGGTGTGAGAATTGACAAGATCCAGTACCAATTGTGCTATTTCCTTGATACATTATTGAGTGATCATTGATCCATCTTCAACATTGGAAAGGTACATTTGGTATAGTTCTTTCCTTTCTTCCACTCACATTTGCTTGAGTCTTGTGATGGATAGGCGAAGCATTTCATCTCTGGTCTTCCACGACAATGACGGCGCGAACAACTACATCACTAAAACGTCGATCTTTGGACTACAACGAGAAATGCAAGGCATTGAGCGACTCGCCATCAACATTTGCCAAACAAAGCAAGGAAAAGGGACTACTTCGACACCAAGTTGGACAAACAAATGGATCAAGTATGAGACATGGTGGCCAACTACAAGTCTTCTTCCCCTTCGTCATCTCCAAGGCGGCGATGCTCAAGTAGCCAATCTTCGGAACGCCATCGAGCTCAAGCACTACAACACCATCAAGATGAGGATGCTCGCGATGCATACACCTACAAGTCCCAAAAATCTCTACATCAAGCTACGGCCAAACTTCATGAGCACAAGATATGATCGTGAGACAAGCACCAACAAGACGAAGCTACGACTACTACCACCACTTCGACATCTTCGCCAAGTGCTATCAAGGCATCTTCGCCTTTGGACGTACGGCATCTTCGCCTACTTCCCATGAATTCGCCTACATCGACATCTTCAACAACAAGGCGACCACCTACAAGCGAGGGTGACACTTCCATCACCGGAAGCCCCTCAAGGAAGATGGCCGAGCATGGGAAATTCCCTTCGGTCATGGAGACGAGCTACGAGGTGCCACATCATATGGGACTCCTACAACAATACGGCGACAAGGCGGTCAAGCAAGGGCCATGCCCTTCGACCATGGTGACAAGCACAAACCTCTTCTACAACATGAAGAATGTACCCAAATGGGACTCATACTGCGAGTCGAGCTACGAGACCGCTCATGAGACTTTCTCTTTGGTCTCAGAGGAGAATGATGACATATGCCAACATATTGAGAGTGAGAGTGCCTTCACCACTAGCCCCATATATGATGAGTTGCCCCAATTCTCATGTGAGGAGAGCCACCACCACCACCACTTGAGTGATTTGAGTGACTCCACCATATGTGACATTGAGTGCACCTACCTTGAGGAAGTGAGTGAGCCACCACCACATAGAGAGAGTGAGGTAGTTGATATGGCATGTGAGGCCATTTCGATTTCTAACAACTTAACCTCCACCTCTATTGTGTCTTCTCATTTGGTTCTAGGTCCCATATATGACGACGTGCCTATCCTCGACAACTTCATCCTTCCTTTGGACACGACGATGGCCATGGTGGATGAAGATGCACCCCCAATGGTTCCATCACGATGATGACGTTGACCACAATTTGGTCTTTGATACCTCACCTACACCACATGAGTGGAATGACCAAGTTAGCATAGGTGATGATACTCCACTTGTCCCACTAGTGGACTATCTTGCAAATGATTGCATGCATGATGTTGATTACCTTATGGATTCATCACATACTACATCCTCTACTTGTTTCGATATGCCACCCATTTAGATGAATATGATATTGAGCATGTCGAATTACCTAGTTGTGATGCTATGCTCCATAGGATATCATGTGAAAATTCTATTGGTCACATTATGTTTGACAATCCATTAAACTTGTCATATGCTATGAGTGAGATCTCCCATATTGCAGCATTCCAATCTCATCGTAGTGACTATGCATATACCATTAAAATTAACCCAATTTGCACATATGGCATAGATGACAAGCCCATAGTTATTGGCATTTGTTTTTCTTGTGATGATATTGATATGCTCCCTTTGCATCATTTATCTCATATGCCATGCCATGACCACCTACCTTCGGATATGCATTGTTTTGGATGTTCTCCATTTTCTCCATATGATGTTTCCAATATTGCTCATGAGGAGACCCCCATATTTTCCTCATACATGTTAGGAGATTTTGATCAATCCCATTCATTGCATGATCCCAATAATTATGTGCACAATATGCTCCCCATGAATGCTCATGCTATTGATGCGCCATATACTTGCATTCTCAATTTGTGTCCCCATCGTGTTATACACAATAATTATTCCTCATGATGGATGACATGTTCTTATACCATGCATCAAATTTCTTTGAGTGATGCTTATTTTGTGCTAACCAACACATGCACGTGCGCATCATAATGGATGATGTGTACATTTACCACGCACACAATTTCTTTGGTTTGTGTCTCTTTTGTGTAGGTACACATTCTACCTCGTCAACCTCGCAATCCCACGAGTTGACAAAACGAGCTTTAGAGAACAATGATGATTTGGGATACCGTGGATTGTTTTTACCACCTCTCCGTTCACACAAAAAATTCGCGCATTTCATCTAGGTGGCCCTCACATGCCTATGGGTTATATACCACTTCTCAGTCTATGCCCATATTGCCATGTTCACTTTGCATGATATGCTCATCTCTATACCTTTGCCATGCATTTGTGACCCATGCTTCGCATTACACATGATGATTGATTCTACTACATGTATGTGTATTTGCAAGCTTGGTGGAGATATTGCTTGTTCTTGCCATGCTTCCTTTGTGATCCATTCCTATGATGATACATTGATCTTGCTTTGTAATCGTGCTTGTGATATGTCATGTGCATTGCCTATGCCTATTATTTGCTCACATGACATGATTGCCATGATTTCCTCTAGTATGTTGCATCTTCGCACTACTAGCTTACACGACTTGCTTCATATGATTGCTTGCCTTGTCGCATCACCGATGATTCATACTTGTTCTTTTCGTGCGGTTGATAGCCACTATTGCCACTATATATTCACTACACCCCATGCACGTTACGCTTGGATTATATTGCACTTTAGACACTTCATTTATTTTGGTGTTGTGAATGCTTCATATGCATACCATAGACCATTTGTTGAACGCCTTATGCATACTTGCTATGAGCTTGAGGTAGATGCTTATTTTCTTGTCACACATATTTCCATCGCTACCTCACTTTTACATGCTTCTTTCCATGATGTCCTTGATTTTTCTCAATTTATGTGCTTACATGACATGTCACAATCCCTTGTCACACCATATGCTATGCTTGATGACGACACTTGTTTGGTTAATCACCCCTTGAATGTTTGGTTTTGCACTAACGCTAACCACATTTGTTTTTCCAAGTGTTTGTTGTACTTGCTCCTTTTGAAGAAATCACAAGACGGTGCGACATTGGAGAGTGCCCATTTCGAGCTTCAACATGATAAGTGCTTGGTGGTCGTCCACTTCTACATGGAGACGCCCTCTCTTTCCCATGGTGATGAAGATCACGATCCATGGACGGATCTCTCCCAAGGGGGGGGAGATGATGCGGAGCATCCTTCAAGCATCGCTCCATCACCACCACAAGCACGAAGAGTACCAACTACAAGAGCACACGTGCGTAGCGTCAAAACCAAGGTTAACTCTTTCCTCTTCGAACTTCATTTGGATTCACATGAGAGTGGTATTCTACCTCAAATAGATACATTCTGCATTCTTAGGTACCAAGGACATGACTATGAAGAAGCTACAAGGGAGACCCAAACACCCACGGATGAGGAGGAGGAGAAAGGACCCGCAAGCGCGAAGCTCCGGAGGCCTCGTACCACCCCGGGTGCCTGGCCACCTATGCCCCGGGTGCCCGGACCACGACCACTGGGTGCCCGCACCCCGATCACCGGGTGCCCACACCCTCGGGTGCCCGCACCTCCGGGTGTACGCACCCCAAGCACCGGGTTCCCAGCTCCCCTCCCAGGCGCCACCCCGGGTGCCCGGACTCCACGGAAATTGCCTGCGTGCATCTTGGGCTAAATGACCCTTGTACCCCTGTTTTCCTCTTATTTCGCCCTAGACTAAAAGTACTCTTCCCCTAGCTCATTAGAGAGGATAGCAAAGTATTGGATAGAGAAAGAGAGAGCTTTGCTCATCTTCCTCCTCTTGGAGATCATGACCTCCTAAGGGAGAAGATCCTCTTGTGGATTTCAAGGCCTCCACTTGGAGAAGGATCCCCATCATAGGATCATCAAGACCTCTCTCCTCATAGGATTGGGATGAACTAGTTACCTCTTGTATCTCCTTGTGTTGGATTTAGACCTTTGTACCTCTATTTGTGTGATTGGATTTAGCACATGTGTGATTGGATCAAGTCCATTTGAGTGTTCCTCTTGTTTTCCCCCTTTGTGTTATTCTTGTTCTTGGGGATTTCCCCTCCAATTCGTGAAAGATCTCCATCTCGGGTTCCACCTACAACAAGATGTATCGCTGTCCTCTTGAGTCATACGCATGCTCACTATACTGCTCTCCTCGTTACCGGTTTTGTTCTTATTTCTCATTCACATGTTGCCGCATCTTCATGACATAGTCACCTGTGTCTGTCCAGATGATGATGGATGTCATCACACCGAGAGGGCCCGAAGAATATCTCTCCATCGTCGGGGGGAGGGGGGGATTCCACTCTCGAGCTATCTAGTCCCTTGTCAAACTTTCTGATGAACCTATAAGTTGTCATTATGATCACCTAGTTACGGATGACGTTTGAACAATCCCAAAGTCCATCATACAGTAAGAAGTGACTATGATACTCTCGTGGTCTTAACAATCCATCTTATAACAATTGACTTTTAACGATTGCATCTCAAAGTATAACAAACATGTTTGGGTCGATTTAATATGATCGTTCTTCAAACGTCATATTATCAATGTTGTTTTAGGACTATCATTACACTTAATGATATCCTAAGATCAGGAAAACATGATCACCAACAACACTTGAGCTAGTCTTAGAGGCAAGACTAGGAATCATATTTTGTCGTTTATCATTCTACACGTGCATATGAGTTTTCCACTGAATTGCATATTCCAGGATCATAGAAGTTATAACATAGAATATAAACTCTTCATTACAAACATGGAAATATAATAATATTATATTATTGCATCTAGGGCATATTTCCAACAGGGAGGTGGAACATATATCCCTATTTAGGGTTGCCATCTGCTGCTCCTGAGGTGGTGTCCATATCATCCTTGTGGTTTGTCCGGCGTACCCCAGAGTCATCTTTGGATGCGCCATGAACTGGGTTTGGACGATTGTAGGGTCTCGGCTACTGGATCCATCTCGGGCCTTCGATGCTTCATCGACAGCCTGAACCTCGGCCGCGAAGGTCGTGGTCTATTCTTCTGTTCACAGTGAGCGTTTCGTGCTACCATTTACTGTTATGACTCCATGGGTCCTGACATCTTTAGCTTTAGATAAGCGTAGTGCGGGATGGCATGGAAGGGAGCGAAAGCCGTTCTTCCGCGGAATGTGTGATATCCGCTCCTGAAAGGAACAATATCGAAGGTTAACTCTTCATTTCGAATTTTCTTTGGGTGTACCAAAGACTATGTCCAGGGTCACCCTTCCCGAGCACTGTGCTTCAATCCCTAGTATGATAACCTTGAAGGTGGTATTACTAGGATTAATTCTTGATGGGTCTATGTTAATCTTCTTGACCATATCTGCATATATTAGGTTGAGGCTATTGCCACCGTCCATGAGGACTCGAGTTAGGTGGAAGCAGTCAACTATATGGTTGAGGACCAATGCCAATGTGCCGCCATGACGGATGCTGGTCGGGTGGTCTCATTGGTCAAAGCTGATCAAAATTTCAAACCATGGGATATACTTTGGCGCAGTCAGCTCCATAGCGTACACATCACGAAGCGCACACTTCCTCTCCTTTCCTGTGACGTGTGTGACATATATCATATTCATGTCCTCTACCATGGGAAGGAATTGTTTTTGGCCAGCATTGACCGACCTTGGCTGGTCTCCATCCTCATTACGAGGTTGGCCTTTGCCCTGGTTGTCGGTCGCAAATTTTCTCGACCTGCTTAATGACCTAGTAATTCCGATTCGTATGCATGGCCGGCTTATTGGGACTGTCGTGGATGGCACATGGTTTCTCCAAGATTTTGTCTAGTTGAGTTGGACCGTCCCTACCTCCTTGGAAATGCTTCCTTTTGTTGCGGCCATGCTGATTGCTCAAACCAGCATTAACTATGGTCTCCTCGGCATCACTGCTACTTCCTCCATTGCGGCGCTTATTATTCCTGTTGCGCCGAGGTTTTCCGTTCCCGTCACACACTTCGGAGGTGCCAGGGTCCCTGCTATGGTTGCTCTTCTGAGCCAACCAGTTGTTCTCACCAGCGCAAAACCAAGTCAATATGTGAGAACTGCCATTGTTCGTGGCTTTTATTATCTGAGCTCTCTGGCCAGCCATTCTTTACGAATGGTGTGCTTGAATACGGCTATCGCCTCGGTGTATGGACCGTCCACTATCTGGTTTTTCTTAGTTAAGAATCGATTCCAGAATTTTCGGGCTGACTCCCCCGGATTTTGCATGACATGAGAAAGGTCCTCGGCATCCGGGGGTCAACCGTAAGTACCTTGGAAGTTTTATCAGTGTCGGAGTAAATGACCACAGGTAGCCTCACCTGCTCCCCATGGCGATTCAAGACATCGGGGCCGGCTGTGCCCCTCAAGCCTCAAAGATGAAGATCCGCCTTCTCAGGGCCGGCTGGTCCAAGCGGCCGGCTGCTAGAGGGCGGTAGTCCCCAAAAGACAACCATGAGGTGGGTCGACTCCTAGCAGGCGGCCTCTAGAGAGGCCGGCTCCTAGCAGGCGCCCCCCCTCCGTTCCCTTTAAGTTTGCACCACATTATAACGACAAGATGGGGCGTGGCTATAGTACAGACTGCCACCCCCGAATCTAGGGCGGAGCGTGGCCACAGTGCAGCATACTGGGCGGACATCCCTCGCCCGACGCGGCACTATTGCCATGCAGCCCATGACATCACCCACGACAGAGAAGGCCATGCTCCCACTACGGGCTGTCGGTACGGCCCGCAGGCGGCGGGCCCTACCTGTCCGTGAGAAGCCAGAAGGCAGCGAGCCCTGACTAGTCGGCACGGGGGAGGTCGACTCCCAGCAGGGGCCCTCCCCCTCCCTTGGAGTCTGTGCACTATTAGTCAGAAGAGACGAGGAGTGGCTACAGTGAACGCCCACCAGGTGGCGGAACTGTAGCCATGCTCTCCCCAACAAAGCATGCATCATCAGTGGCGCGGCCACAATACTTAGCAGCCAGCAGGACCCACAAGCGTCGGGCGCGGCCTGTCGGTGTAGTACGAGACAGCCAGCGGGACCCACCAAGCGGCAGACCCCAGCAGCCGGTGGAGAAGCCGGCGACCATAGACACTGACAGCAAGGTCCTACACCCAGCCAGATCACCATTGTACCCCTAGGGTAGGCCTATATAAACCCCCCAGGGCAGCCATGCAAAGGGTTCAGCCTCATAGAGACCACACACACACACACACACACACAGAGTGAAGCTAGGGCTAGCCTTGTTCTTCTTCCTCCTCTGGAGAAACAGCTCAAGGAGCAAGCTTGTAGCTACTTGTTGAGATAGTGATCATGCGGAGACCCCGCAGAGCAGGACTAGGGGTGTTATCTCCTAGGAGAGCCCCGAACCTGGGTAAGATACGTCGGCATACATGTCTACGCCTTATCCCGTTTCCAGGCACCGGCGACGTCTTACTCTCCCCCACCATGATAAGCCATCACCCCCACGTTTGGCACCCACCGTGGGGCTAGGTGCACCGTCGTTCGGAGATCTGTTCTGGACAAGAACCCTTTTCCTCCCAAGCGAGCGCAGCCAACACGGCACGCCCGATGCCGTTTGCGCTAATGTGGTGCATGGCGCAGAAGTCGCCTGCGCGGCGAGCCGCCTCGTTGATCTCATCGGCGAGGTCCGCCTCTCCGACGAGCCCGCTCCCGACGCGAGAGCGGCCAGCTCCGAGAGCTGCCTCGTCGACCTCCTTGGCAAGCTCCACAGCGCAAACGAGCCGGCCTCCGACCTAGAGTCGATCGGCTCCACCGACCTGATGCTTGTCAACTCCGCACGGCATCCCACAACGCCTTCCCCACCAACATGGTGGTCATCAATGACCCGCTCCCTCGCGAGGACAGCGGCGATAGCACCGTCACGGAGGTGCTCGTCATCAGCCATGACGGAGCCTCTGGTGGGGCTGCCCAAGACCCGCTACAGGCAGCATTGCTAGACCTGTCCGCACCCATCGCGGCGATGCCAATGTCGAGATGCTAAAAGCCTGCCGCGTCTCGCTCGCCGAGAACGCCAAGAAGTTGGCCACCATGAGACGCCTCTCTGAGGCCTACCAGCGTGAGATCGACCGCGTTGTCGGCGTCACGCCGGCTGGTGGCGAGCCCAGCCGTGTGGGCACGGTCCGCCAGCGTGGCGCTGCCATCGCCAGCATGCTGGGAGTAGACCGCCCTATCTACGCCACACCTGCAGAGAACATACGTGCTGCCCAGGCGGCAGCAGACGAGCTGGATCACGTGGAGGGTGACGAGCAACGATGCATGATGGTGCGCGTCCAGCAGCTCCTCGACGCGGCTCCCGAGCAGCAAGAAGCCGCCCGCCGTGCAGAAGAACCCGGACAGCATGTCGAGAACCTCCCCCCTCACCGAGAGCATGGCACGACCTCCTAGAGGCCGACAGGCGGCGCCCGCGACCAGAGAGACAAAGAGCCGGTTGCCAGCCGCAGCCGGACATGCATCACCATCGAGCGCGACCAAGACGGCCGCCCGCGAGCGGTGGAACAGCGGAGCAATCGCCCGCCTCCCCCGCGCAGGGAGAGGCGCGCCTCCCCGCCGCCTGTTGAGCACCCGACTCTTGGAGACCAGCTGGGCCGCCGAGAAGGAGTCGGAGAGATTGATGCCCGCCACCGGATCGACCGCCTCGCTCGGTCCTTGGCGCTAGAAGAAGAAGACGTGATGGCGCCGCCTTGTTTCGGCCCCCGCATCCGCAACGAGCCCTTCCCCAAAGGGTTCTCGCTCCCCCGAGACACGCCCAAGTACAACGGCTCCGTGAAGCCGGAAGATTGGCTGGTCGACTACTCCACAGCCGTCAGCATAGCAAATGGCAACAAGCATGTTGCCATGAAGTACGTTCCGCTCATGCTCCAAGGCACGGCCCGGACATGTCTGAACAGCCTGAAGCCCCGCAGCATCAACAGCTGGGTAGATTTCACCGAAGTATTCATCCGCAACTTTACCAGCACCTACAAGCGGCTGCCCAAGCCCTAGCCAGCTCTCGCTGTGCGTTGAAGGCCCGGATGAGTCCACCCGCGACTACTTGACGCGATGGGCTGAACTGCGCAACTCCTGCGAAGGGGTGCATGAGGTCCAAGCAAACGAGTACTTCACCGCCGGGTGTCGAGAGGGCACCCTCCTCAAGCACCGGCTCCTCTATGATGAGTCGGCTACACTCGACGAGTTGTTGATCATAGCAGACAAGTACGCCACTGCCGACTCTTCCATGAAGTCGGAGCTCCGAGTGGACGCTTCTGGGAAGGTGCTCCCTCTAGCTCCTCGGACGCCGGCTGGTGACAACAGTCGGCGCCAGCAGCCGAACAACAACAAGCGCAAGGCCCCATAGCAGGCTTCCACCAGCCGGCAGGTAGCAACAGTTGAAGACTAGCATCCTGAAGGACAACCCGGTCCCAACCGTTAGAAGGGTGGCAAGCCCACTTGGCTGCCCACCTTCTCCTTTGAGCAGACCCTCGATGCTCCCTGCAAGTTCCACAGCGGCGCGAACCCGTCCAACCATACAACCCAGAAATGCCATTGGCTTGTCCGCATTGCCAAGGGCGAAGGACTACCGCCTCCGCCTGCTGGCCAACCGGCTCTGCCTCCTCAGCAGCCAGCGGCCCTTCCGGTAGTCGGCGCCATCCAAGATGAATTCCCTGAAGAGCATATAGCCTACGTTGTCTTCACCAGCGTGGCTGGAGACAGCCACAGCCGATGTCAGCAGCACCGTGAAGTAAACGCCGTTGCCTCAAGTGCCCCTGAGTTCATGCACTGGTCCGAGAAGCCCATCAGCTGGAGCCGAGCTGACCACCTGGAAGTGATGCCTTGCCCGGGTTCCTATGCCTGGTGTTGGATGCCTTGCAACAGAGAGGCGAGTTGCTCGTTTCTCTAGGATTCTGATAGACGGTAGTAGCAGCATCAACAGCCTTTACCACGACACCATGGAGAAGTTGTGCATCAAACAGAAGCAGCTCCAGCCCAGTCGGACTGTCTTTCATGGCATTGTGCCCGGCCTTTCCTGCTCACCAATCGGCAAGATCAAGATAGACGTCCTCTTTGGAGACAAAGATCACTTCCGCCGGGAGGCAATTTGGTTCGAGGTGGTTGACCTGTAGAGCCCTTACCATGCACTCCTAGGACGGCCAGCTCTAGCCAAGTTCATGGCGGTACCACATTATGCCTACCTCAAGATGAAGATGCCGGGAACCAAGGGCATTATCACAATAGCTGGAGACTATGAGAAGTCGGCCGCCTATGATGCAGACAACAGCCGGCTGGCCGAGTCCCTTGTGATTGCCGCTGAGAAGAAGCTCCTGGACCGGATGGTGGCCATGGCCAGCAAGTAGCCGGACCTGTCGCCAGAGCCCAAAGAGTCAAAGACCCAAGGCTCCTTCCAGCCGGCTAAAGAAACAAAGAAGATCCCCTTGGACCCTGAGCACCCGGAGAGGCACGCTATTATAGGTACCAACCTCGATAGCAAATAGGAAAACGAGCTCGTCGATTTCCTCCGTGAGAATCGGGACATCTTTGCATGGTCTACCAAGGACATGTCGGGTGTTCTGACGGATTTCGCCGAGCACAAGCTACATGTCAGAGAAAATACCAAACCGGTCAAACAGCCCCTCCGCCGCCTGTCGAAAGAGAAGAGAAGAATTGTTGGTGAAGAGATAGCCCGGCTTCTAGCAGCTGGCTTCATTATGGAAGTTTTCTTCCCAGAATGGCTTGCCAACCCTGTCCTTGTACCGAAGAAGAACAACAAGTGGCGCATGTGCATTGATTACACCAGTCTTAACAAAGCCTGCCCCAAGGATCCGTTTGCTTTACCTCGGATTGACCAAGTGATAGACTCCACAGCCGGATGTGAGCTGCTACATTTTTTGGATGCCTACTCAGGTTACCACCAGATCAAATTGAACCTGGCCGACCGCCTGATGACCGCCTTCATCACACCATTCGGAGCCTTCTGGTACCTGACCATGACATTGGGCTTGAGAAATGTCGGTGCCACGTTTCAGCATTGCATGCAGAAGTGTCTCCTCAAGCAACTCGGCAGAAATGTCCATGTCTATGTAGACGATATTGTGGTGAAGACGGAGAAGCGCGGTACCCTCTTGGCAGATCTCAAGGAAAATTTTGATAGTCTGCGCCAATTTCAAATCAAGCTCAACCCGGAGAAGTGTGTTTTTGGAGTACCAGCCGGCCAGCTCCTTGGCTTCCTAGTCTCAGAACACGGCATTGAGTGCAACCCTGTGAAGATCAAGGCCATTGAGAGGATGGAGAGACCCACCCGACTGTGAGATGTCCAGAAATTCACCGGCTATTTGGCATCCATCAGCCACTTCATCAGTTGGCTGGGCGAGAAGGCCCTTCCCTTGTACCAACTCATGAAGAAAACCACTCACTTCGAGTGAAATGACAAGGAGGACGAGGCCTTTCTCCAGCTGAAGAAGATGTTGACCACGCCGCCTGTCCTGGCGGCTCCGACTGCTAAAGAACCCATGTACCTCTACATCACCGCCACCAGCCGGGTGGTCAGCACTGTCATGGTAGTAGAGCACCCAGAAGACGGCGGGGCATAGCCAGTCCAGAGGCCTGTGTACTATTTGAGCGAGGTGCTGTCAACCTCCAAGGAGAACTACCCCCACTACCAGAAGATGTGCTACGGCATGCACTTTGCCGCCAAGAAGCTGAAGCCATACTCTCAAGAGCACCCAATCACGGTTGTCTGCACTGCCCCGCTTGCTGAGATCATAGGCAACAGAGATGCATCTGGCCGAGTGACCAAATGGGCCATCGAGTTGGCCCCCTACACCATCTTCTACCAGCCACGCACCGCCATCAAGTTCCAAGCACTGGCCGACTTCCTCGTCGACTGGGCCGAGACCCAGTACCTGCCGCCAGCTCCGGACTCCACTCATTGGTGAATGCACTTTGATGGCTCGAAGATGCGCACCGGCTTGGGAGCCAGCGTTGTCCTCACCTCTCCCAAAGGCGACAATTTCATATACACATTACAAATCCACTTTGTCGCCTCCAACAACGTGGCCGAGTATGAGGCGCTAGTACACGGCCTCCGGCTGGCCAAAGAGATTGGCATCCGCCGGATTCTGTGCTGTGGCAACTCAGACTTGGTGGTCCAACAGTCGTCTGGTGACTGGGACGCCAAGGATGCAAATATGGCAAGCTACCTCTTCCTTGTACAACAGCTCAGCGGATACTTTGAGGGGTGCGACTTCCTTCACGTGCCACGGAACGAAAACGAGCCAGCTGATACCCTGGCACGGATCGGCTCCACCGGTCAAGCAATACCAGCCGGCGTCTCCCTTCAGTGCCTCCGTAAGCCGTCCATCAAGCCTTCTCCAGAATCCGGGTCCATCTTTGTGCCGGCTGCCCCCGAAGCAGTCGGATCTGACTCGGGGGCTGTGGCAGCCGGCACGGGGACTTCAGCAGGCGGCACGGGGATTACAGCAGTCGCACCCAGCCCGGGGACTTCACAACCCGGCCCGTGGGCTGCAGCAGCCGGCCCAGGGACTTCACCAAGCGGCTCGGGGATTGCAGCAGTCACACCCGGCCCGGGGACTTCACAACCCGGCCCAGGGACTCCAACAATGCAACAAGCAGCAGCCAACTCCAACCCGCTGCCTCCCAACCCTACTTCCCTAGTACTAGTGGTCGTAATGGCCGTAGAGGAAGTCAGAGCACCATCATGGACGCAGCCCATCCTTAATTTCCTGGTGAACGGAGAGCTGTCGGCTGATGAGATTTCGGCCCAGCAAGTGCAGCGCCGAGCAGGAGCCTACACGATAGTAAACAGAGAGCTTGTCAGACGCAGCGTGACTGGGGTCTTCCAATGCTGCGTAGAACCAGAGAAGGGCCAAGCAATCCTCAAAGATATCCACCAAGCCGAGTGCGGCCACCAAACGGCCTCTAGATCCCTTGTCGCCAAAGCTTTCCGCCATGGTTTCTTCTGGCCGACTGCTTTGGGGGATGCCAACAACTTGGTCAAGCATTGCAAGGGGTGCCAGAAGTTCAGCTCCAAGCAACATCTGTCGGCTTCTGCACTCAAGACCATCCCCCTCACTTGGCCTTTTGCCGTGTGGGGGCTGTACATGGTGGGACCATTCAAGACAGCACGCGGCGGCATGACCCATCTGCTTGTCGCCGTGGACAAATTCACTAAGTGGATTGAAGTGTAGACAATCAAGAAACTGAACGGTCCGACTGCTGTGACCTTCATCACAGATATCACCATCCGATACGGTGTGCCACACAGCATCATCACCGACAATGGCACAAACTTCGGCAAAGGCGCCTTGGCCCGTTTCTGCGCGACGCAGGGCATCCAACTGGACTTAGCATCCGTTGCCCATCCGCAGTCAAACGGCCAGGTCGAGCAAGCAAACGGCCTCATCCTCTCCGGTATCAAGCCCCGACTGGTCGAGCCACCCTTTGGGCGCTTCGGTCATTCTTTGGATCGACGAGCTGCCGGCCGTCCTCTGGAGCCTCCGCACCACTCCGAACAAGTCAACCGACTTCACTCCATTCTTCCTCATATACGGGGCCGAAGCCATCATCCCAACTAGCATTGAGTTCGACTCACCTCGCGTCACCATGTACACGGAGACAGAGGCGAAAGAAGCACGAGAAGACGGCATTGATCTATTGGAAGAGGGCCAGCTGTTGGCACTCAGCCGGTCCGCCATCTACCAACAAAGCCTACCCCGCTACCATAGTCGGAAGGTCAAGCCAAGATCCTTCCAAGAGGGAGACCTTGTGCTCCGGCTGATCCAGTGAACAGCCAGCCAGCACAAGCTCTCGGCCCCTTGGGAAGGCCCCTTCATCATTAGCAAAGCTTTGGGAAACGACTCCTACTACCTCATCGATGCACAGAAGTCCAGAGCACCCATGGAATGCAAATCTCCCCCAAAGATTTTACAGTTAATGCAGTATGTACCATGCTACCTTTTTGTATTAAGCGCTAAGACATCGGGTCCCTCGAGGAGCACTCGGGGCTACCCTTTTTATCTATATGATAAGTTCTATGCCTATGAATGTGTTATTTCATCATTTTGCCTGGCACCTGGTTCGACCAGTTGGCCCGGGGGCTTGCCGCCTTGTATAATGTTGGTGCTACCTACAGTCGGACAAGTAGTGTGCCGACATCTAAGCCCCCTCTTGCCATAGGCCGCAGCTCGTAGAGCGACTATTCAGCTGGCAAGAGTTAAGGGCAGGAAATGGTGCCCACACGAAAAATGACTAAGGACTATAGCACTCACATAAGCCAAGTCGGCTCCTCGCCTCACCGACCGGCTGTTGAGCAGCCGGCCGGCCGGCTTCTCACTTAACTTGCTACGTTCCAAACGGCTGAATTACTTGCCTTCCCAAAATGGCCAAGTACTTGACCCAGCCACAGACCGCAGAGCGGCTATCTGGCTGGCAAGGCGGCAACCAAGGGAAGGCGGCCAAGGAAAAAACCAAAGGAGCAGAAAAGCAAGACAAGTTAGAACTCAGAGAAATTAATTTACATAGCAAAAGGACCTCAGCCAGCATTCAATAGAGTTTGAATACAACCCCAACGGGTGGAACTGCGCAAATTTAACAAGTCTGTTCGAGAGATTACAAAACAGGAAAGAAAGATAACTTGGCCGCCTAGGCTAGAGGAGCAGCAGCCAGATCGGAGGGCTCGGCGGAGGTCGAGGCTCCAGGTGGTGGAACGGCCGTCTGGTTGGTCTCGGCCTGGTCAGCACCAGCAGCAGTCGGCTCGCCGGCACGCAGCTCATTGGTCGAGACTTGGTCGGGCTGAGGCCGACTATCGGCTCAATCATCCGGCGCATCGTCTTCGCCGTCCTCGCCCTCCTCTTCCTCACCCTCATCGCTGGAGGCGATCTCCTCCACCGAGTCCTTGCCGTCTTCCGGGTTCAGCCCGAACAGTTGGGCGGCACCTCGGCACCCTCCTCATCTAGCTCGGGGAGGAAGACACTGGTATCAGTGTACTCGGCGATCGCTGCGGTGCGATGATAGAGCGCGGGCGCCACCGCCGCCAACTCTTCGCTAGCTTCAAGCCGGAACGTGGCCAACTGGGCTAGGCTCAGCCCAGGGTACCATGCCTTGATGAACTCCAAGGCCTACTGTGCGCCTGCCCGGGCTGAGGAGCCCTTCCACGCCTCGAAGCGGCCGACAGCCACCTCTAACCAGTCGGTGGTCGGATTGGGGGTGCGCAAAGCTGGAACACCTGGCCAGAGGGCGGAAACCACCTGGGCTCTGACGCACTGCAGACGGCGGAGTGCCCGATGAGCTGGCTGGAGACGAGCTTGAATGGCGAGAAGCTGCTCGCCGAGGGTCCGAGGGGTGTTGGGCGTGATTTTTGCACCAGCCAGCTTTCGCTCGTCGCGGCGAGCCTCGATGGCTTGGCTGGCGGCAACGGCGTGACCACGAAAACACTCTGCACAAGAAGCAAAAAAGAAGTATGAAGTTGGAAGCCGGGTCATATGAGAAGTCAGCAGGCAAAAGAAAGGAAAGGACAACTCACCATCGAGCATGTCCTCGATCTCGCCATAGCTGTCGGACAGAGCCTTCTCCTTCCCTGCCCAGTTCGAGCGCTGAGTCTCGAACTCGGCCGTGAGGGAGTCTTCTGCCTCCTTGAGCTTCTGAAGCTCCGCCTTGTGCCGGTCCGCCTAGTCCGCCAACTCCTTCACCAGGCGGTCGCGCTCTTGTGCCACCTTGCTGCATTCCTCCTCGTTGGCGCGCAGCACGGTTTGGGCTTCGCCCAGGTGTTGTTGCAAGGTGGCGTTGGATCCTATAGAAGACAAGAAAGAAAAGACAGTCAGCAAATCAACAAAAGAAAAAAAGTAGTTGCTGGAAAAACCGGGGGCAACCGGCCCGGAACTCGGGGGCTACACCCAGTGGGTGCGCTGGCGCGCCCCCACGGAAGATTACAAGAAGGTTACAAGAATCAAAAACAAGCAATCAAGAGACATACCCGGACGGTTGTACGCGTCGCCAAGAACTCCTTCGTGTCTTCTTTGAGTGCGGCACCTTGGGCTCAAGATGGGCACGGGCGTCATCTTGTGACCCGGTTCGACATCTGGCGTCCGTCCCAGTCCACTCTGGTGGGGCGGTGCTGGTGGCCTCGGCGTCAGGGGGCGAAGAGCTTGCAGCCCCGAAGTCCAGCGGCCTTGGCGCCGACGCCGCCTTCTCCAAACGACGACTCCCCCGTGTGCGGACCACTGCTACCTCTTGAGCACTTCGTTGGTTTTCCCTTGAAGAGGAAAGGGTGATGCAATTAAGTAGTGTAAGTATTTCCCTCAGTTTTTGAGAACCAAGGTATCAATCCAGTAGGAGGCTACACGCGAGTCCCTCGCACCTACACAAACAAATAAATCCTCGCAACCAACGTGATAAGGTTTGTCAATCCCTACACTGTCACTTACGAGAGTGAGATCTGACAGATATGATAGGATAATATTTTTGGTATTTTTATGATAAAGATGCAAAGTAAAATAAAAGCAAAGTAAAAAAGCAAAGGAAATAACTAAGTGTTGGAAGATTAATATGATGAAGATAGACCCGGGGGCCATAGGTTTCACTAGTGGCTTCTCTCAAGAGCATAAGTATTTTACGGTGGGTGAACAAATTACTGTTGATCAATTGACAGAACTGAGCTTAGTTATGAGAATATCTAGGTATGATCATGTATATAGGTATCACATCCGAGACAAGTAGACCGACTCCTGCCTGCATCTTCTACTATTACTCCACTCATCGACCGCTATTCAGCATGCATCTAGAGTATTAAGTTCATGAAAACATAGTAACGCCTTAAGCAAGATGACATGATGTAGAGGGATAAATTCATGCAATATGATAAAAACCCATCTTTTTATCCTCGATGGCAACAATACAATACGTGCCTTGCTGCCCCTACTATCATTGGGAAAGGACACCGCAAGATTGAACCCAAAGCTAAGCACTTCTCCCATTGCAAGAAAGATCAATCTAGTAGGCCAAACCAAACTGATAATTCGAAGAGACTTGCAAAGATAACCAATCATACATAAAAGAATTCAGAAGATTCGAATATTGTTCATAGATAAACTTGATCATAAACCCACAATTAATCGGTCTCAACAAACACACCGCAAAAGAAGATTGCATCAAATAGATCTCCACGAGAGAGGGGGAGAACATTGTATTGAGATCCAAAAAGAGAGAGAACGCCATCTAGCTAATAACTGTGGACCCGAAGGTCTGAGGTAAACTACTCACAGTTCATCGGAGGGGCTATGGTGTTGATGTAGAAGCCCTCCATGATCGATGCCCCCTCCGGCGGAGCTCCGGAACAGGCCCCAAGATGGGATATCGTGGGTACAGAAATTTACGGCGGTGGAATTAGGTTTTTGGCTCCGTATCTGATTGTTTGGGGGTACGTAGGTATATATAGGAGGAAGGAGTATGTCGGTGCAGCAACAGGGGGCCCACGAGGGTGGAGGGCGCGCCTGGGGGAGTAGGCGCTCCCCCCTACCTCGTGGCCTCGTCTTTTATTTCTTGTCGTAGGGTCCAAGTATCCTGGATCTTGTTCGTTCCAAAAATCACGTTCCCGAAGGTTTCATTCCGTTTGGACTCCGTTTGATATTCTTTTTCTGCGGAACTCTAAAATAGGCAAAAAAACAGCAATTCTGGGTTGGGCCTCCGGTTAATAGGTTAGTCCCAAAAATAATATAAAAGTGAATAATAAAGCCCAATAATGTCCAAAACAGAAGATAATATAGCATGAAGCAATCAAAAATTATAGATACGTTGGAGACGTATCAAGCATCCCCAAGCTTAATTCCTGCTCGTCCTCGAGTAGGTAAATGATAAAAACAGAATTTTTTATGCGAAATGCTACTAGGCATAATTTCAATGTAATTCTTCTTAATTGTGGTATGAATATTCAGACCGAGAGATTCAAGACAAAAGTTTAATATTGACATAAAAATTAATAATACTTCAAGCATACTAACTAAGCAATTATGTCTTCTCAAAATAACATGGCCAAAGAAAGTTATCCCTACAAAATCATATAGTCTGGCTATGCTCTATCTTCACCACACAAAGTATTTAAATCATGCACAACCCCGCTGACAAGCCAAACAATTGTTTCATACTTTTTACATTCTCAAACTTTTTCAATCTTCACACAATACAAGAGCGTGAGGCATGGACATAGCACTATATGTGGAATAGAATGGTGGTTGTGGAGAAGACAAAAAGGGAGAAGATAGTCTCACATCAACTAGGCGTATCAACGGGCTATGGAGATGCCCATCAATAGATATCAATGTGAGTGGGTAGGGATTGCCATGCAACGGATGCACTAGAGCTATAAGTATATGAAAGCTCAACAAAAGAAACTAAGTGGGTGTGCATCAAACTCGCTTGCTCACGAAGACCTAGGACATTTTGAGGAAGCCCATCAATGGAATATACAAGCCAAGTTATATAATGAAAAATCCCCACTAGTATATGAAAGTGACAAAATGAGAGACTCTCTATCATGAAGATCATGAAGGATAGTAACATTGTCCCTTCTCTCTTTTTCTCTCATTTTTTTATTTGGGCATGTTCTCTTTTTTTATGGCCTCTTTTCTCTTTTTTTTATTTAGTCCGGAGTCTCATCTAGACTTGTGGGGGAATCATAGTCTCCATCATCCTTTCCTCACTTGGGACAATGCTCTAATAATGATGATCATCACACTTTTATTTACTTACAACTCAAAAATTACAACTCAATACTTAGAACAAAATATGACTCTATGTGAATGCCTCTGGCGGTGTACCGGGATATGCAATGAATCAAGAACGACATGTATGAAACAATTATGAACGGTGGCTTTGCCACAAATACAATGTCAACTACATGATCATGCAAAGCAATATGACAATGATGGAGCGTGTCATAGTAATCGGAACGGTGGTAAGTTGCATGGCAATATATCTCGGAATGGCTATGGAAATGCCATGATAGGTAGGTATGGTGGCTGTTTTCAGGAAGGTTTATGGTGGATGTATGATACCGGCGAAAAGTGCGCGGTATTAGAGAGGCTAGCAAAGGTGGAAGGAAGAAAAGTGCGTATAATCCATGGACTCAACATTAGTCATAAAGAACTCATATACTTATTGCAAAAATCTACAAGTTATCAAAGCAAAGTATTACGTGCATGCTCCTAGGGGGATAGATTGGTAGGAAAAGACCATCGCTCGTCCCCGACTGCCACTCATAAGGAAGACAATCAATAAATAAATTATGCTCCGACTTCATCACATAAAGGTTCACCGTACGTGCATGCTATGGGAATCACAAACTTCAACACAAGTATCTCTCAAATTCACAACTACTCAACTAGCATGACTCTAATATCACCATCTTTATATCTCAAAACAATTATCAAGCATCAAACTTTTCTTAGTATTCAACACACTCATAAGAAAGTTTTTACAGATCTTGAATACCTAGCATATTAGGATTATTTAAGCAAATTACCATGCTATTTAAGACTCTCAAAATAATCTAAGTGAAGCATGAGAGATCAATAGTTTCTATAAAACAAATCCACCACCGTGCTCTAAAAGATATAAGTGAAGCACTAGAGCAAAACTATATAACTCAAAAGATATAAGTGAAGCACATAGAGTATTCTAATAATTTCTGAATCATGTGTGTCTCTCTCAAAATGTGTGTACAGCAAGGATGATTGTGGTAAATTAAAAAGCAAAGACTCAAATCATAAAAGACGCTCCAAGAAAAACACATATCATGTGGTGAATAAAAATATAGCTCCAAGTAAAGTTACCGATGGAAGTAGACGAAAGAGGGGATGCCTTCCGGGGCATCCCCAAGCTTTGGCTTTTTTGTGTCCTTAGATTATCTTGGGGGTGCCATGGGCATCCCCAAGCTTAGGCTCTTGCCGCTCCTTGTTCCATAATCCATCAAATCTTTTACCCAAAACTTGAAAACTTCACAACACAAAACTTAGCAGAAAATCTCGTGAGATTCGTTAGCGAAAGAAAACAAAAGACCACTTCAAGGTACTGTAATGAACTCATTATTTATTTATATTGGTGTTAAACCTACTGTATTCCAACTTCTCTATGGTTTATAAACTATTTTACTTGCCATAGATTCATCAAAATAAGCAAACAACACACGAAAAACAGAATCTGTCAAAAACAGAACAGTCTGTAGTAATCTATAACTAACACAAACTTCTGGAACTCCAAAAAATGAGCCAAAATAGGAAGGCCTAAAAATTTGTTTATTGATCAGAAGCAATTGGAATCAATATTTTATCACGTTCTGGTGATTTTTAACAATTATTTTCGTGAACAGAAAGTTTCTGGAAATTTCTGCAAGATCAAATAACTATCATCCAAGAAGATCCTATAGGTTTAACTTTGCACAAACACTAATTAAAACATAAAAACACATCTAACCAGAGGCTAGAACAAATATTTATTCAACGACAGAAAGGAAATATATTGGGTTGTCTCCCAACAAGCGCTTTTCTTTAAAGCCTTTTAGCTAGGCATTGATAATTTTAATGATGCTCGCATAAAAGACAAGAATTGAAGCGCGAAGAGAGCATCATGAAACACGTGACAAACACATCTAAGTATAACATACTTACTATGCATTGGAATCTTATAGAAAAACAAATTATCATAGCAAGCAAAAACTAGCATATGCAAGGAAGCGGAAAGGAACAATAGCAATCTCAACATAACGAGAGGTAAATTAGTAACATGCAAATTTCAATAACAATATTTTCCTCTCTCATAATAATTACATGTAGGATCATTATCAAATTCAATAATATAACTATCACATACAATATTCTCAACATGATCCACATGCATGCAAAGTTGACACTCTTCCAAAATAGTGGGGTTAACATTAACTAAAGTCATGACCTCTCCAAACCCACTTTCAATATTATTGCAAACATTATTATCAATCTCATATTCATCATGGGGTTTAAATAAATTTTCAAGATCGTAAGAAGAATCACCCCAATCATGATCATTGCAACAAGTAGTAGACATAGCAAAACTAGCATCAAGCTTAGGGTTTTGCATAATATTAGCACAATTGACATTAAGAGAATTTATAATAAAATCATTGCAATCATGATTTTCATCGAAGGAAATACCAAGTATGGGTGCAATAGCAACGATCTCATGTTTAACATAAGGAACTATAGCAAATTCATCTTCATAAATATTGGCATCATGGCCACAAGAATAGCAAGCATCATGTTCATCAAGGGATATTTCAATCAAATCATCAGAATCATCATTATCTATAGATTCATGCATATCATTTGTCGGATTTCGGGTTCCGGCAGACCCTTAAGGTTCAAACTCTGGGGTGCGCGCGGAGATCCAACCCTCCACCGTCTCGTACCTCGCCGAATCGCGGGGACCTAAACTACTAACAAGAACAACACAAGAGACGCAAGATTTATACTAGTTCGGGCCACCGTTGTGGTGTAATACCCTACTCTAGTTTGTGGTGTGTGGATTGCCTCTGGGGCTGACGAAGAAAAGTACAGGGAAGAACAGCCTCGCGAGGGTCTGTTCTTGGTGGGTGTGATGAACTGCTAAGTGGTGCCCCGTCGCTCTAGCTTGAGGAACGGGTTTCTCTCTCTCTCTGGATTCCGAATGCTCGATCTGATCGTCCCTCATCCTTCCTACTCTGAGTGTGGCTACCCCTATTTATAGGCGAAGGCCCTGGGCCTCTTCCCAAATATTGAGCGGGAAGGGCGCCAACAATTGGCCATTTTGAAGGGGAACAGCGGGTACACTTATCCTGACTAAAGTTGGTACTACTTTTGCAAAAGGCTCACAGTGATGACGCCTGCTTGGGCTCCATGATGACTGCACTCCGGCCGTTGGGGCTGGTCTTGGTCTTGTTGCATCGAAGCGGATGCCTTTGCTTGATGCTCTTGCTGCGCTTGCCCCTTTGCACCAAAGAGGAAAGGAGGGCCTTGACTGCTGCCAGCCGGGCCCAGGCGCCCCAGTCGTCATGGCTTACGTCCACGGGCACCTCGCGAGGTACCCGCCTTGAATTCTCCGCCTCCTCGTGAGCTGCCCGACGAGGCCGTGCTCGAGGAAGCTCGCCGTCCACCCCCATGAGGCTTGGCCCCTCGCGAGGGTCTTGAGCTTGTGTTGATGAAGATGGGCCGTCCTGGGCCTCCTTTGAGCCACGCCATGAGCGAGCAAGTCTGGGACCCCCGTTCCCAGAACGCCGACAGTAGCCCCCGGGGCCACGACTCGCCCGGACTTGGCCGTGTAGAGAGGCGAAAGGGCAAGTGCGAAGCGTTGTGGGCCCTAACAGCCTGCAGCCTTGGGCGCCGCGTGGCGGTTGATTGGACGTGGGCGCTTCTGCAACCGCGCGGGTTGATAATAGAGCGGCAGCTTGCTTGCCTCCTTTACTTTCTCCGATTGCTGCTCGAGATCCCCTTTCTTGCGCCTCTCCTTCCTGCTTCCAAGACCTTGAGATCCACTCCGCCTCCGTGCCCTAGCGATGATGGCTCCTCGTCAAACCCGGCCGAACTGGTACTCTCCTGCCTTGGACCCGTCGAACGTGTCAGCGGCGAGCCTTGCCACGATCGCCCGGTGGCGGAGCGCGGCATCGCATCAATGAACGGCGGTGTGCAAGGCCGGCCCCTTCGCCCCTGAGGGCCAGGGGAGTACCTTCTACCCGTTCTTCGCGGGCGCCATTATTTCTGGTCTGTCGCCTCCTTTCTCTGAGTTCTTCTTCTTCGTCCTTCGCCATTACAACATTCACGCTCTGCACCTCCATCCCAACTCCGTCCTTCTCCTGGCAATCTTCGCCTACTATTGTGAGGCCCATGTTGGGGTGAAGCCCTCGGTGGCCTTGCTGCGCCACTACTTCTTCCTCCGATTCTCCCGTGGTCCCGTCTCCGGCGTCTGCGAAGCTTGTCGCCGATCTGGCGGAGCTATTGCCATTTCAAACACTTGGGAAGCGGATTGAGGGCTTCAGAGCAAGTGGGTCTTAGTGGATGCCGGCGGATCCACCCTCGACCGATCCACCTTACGGAGCCTGCCGAGAGCTCCGACGATCGGTCCCGGCGAAGCTTCGGGATCCTCGCTGGCCAGGCCGGAGAGGATGGACGCAGATCTGAAGCCAGACGATCTCTGGCGGCAGCGAGGCTGACCGGTCTTGTCGTTCTTGAGGGAGTTCTGGAGCACCAATCGACTCCGCTTCGCCAAGATTACGCTTCCGATGTGGAGGCCTAACCCGAGCCCGTGGCCCTGGCCAGCGAGGATCTGGTGACGGGTCCTCCAGTCCTTGGTAGAAGGCGATGTGGCGAGACCGAGGGCGCCCAGCGCCCTGTTTCTTCGCGATGATTGGGAGCAGGTTGTGGGGTCCATGCCCGCCTTCAATGGGGACGGGCTCGTGCCCGCAGAGGCTCCGGAGGACCTAGTGGACGTGCCCTCTTCCGACTCCAGCGAAGAGGTGGAGGAAAGGGAGCCAGGAGAGGGGGTTGATTCGGGGGCGGAGTCAAGGGCTCCGTCCCTGCGGGCCTTGAGCCCGCATTCTCCGCCTCCCGAAAGTGACGACAGCGAAGATGAGGATGAGCGGGAGGCAAGAGGCGCCCCAATCTCAAGAAGGACGGTTGGGCTGGTCCCAGCTGGTCCGCCCGGCCTGGGGCGATCCGTGGGCCGCGCCTGCCGCTCCTGGTCCCCTTGAAGCCGATCCTGCAGCCTCGGCTCTCGGGCTTCAAGTATGGCCGGAGGCTACTCGAGTCCACCGTAGGCGACACATGTAAGTGCCCGCCTCCTGTCTTGATTATTACTTTGTTGACGAGATCGATGTCCATGCTCTTGGTCAGTGGCGCTGTAGAAGTGAAGGGGCTCTGAGGCCCCATCCGTGGTGGTGCCTTTGCCCGAAAGGAAGATGACCCGACGCCTGTGCCTCTCCTGCCCGGGCGTCCTCATGAGGCTCGGGCTGAGCCTGGCCGGGAGAGTTTCAGCCCCCTTGTCCTAGCGACTCCCAAAGGCGGCCTTTTGTTGGCGCAGCCTCCACTGTCGTCGTGGTGCCGCTGGTTCCGCCTCGTATGCGCAGTGGTTACGCCCGCCGCCAACTCCTCCTACTCCGCCAACTGCTGTCTCTCGACTCCTCCGCGGTCTGGACAGCCGCTGCTAACTGGACCGGCTGCGGCTGGATCTTTTGGGCACCGACCCTCGCTTGGTGGCAGGCGCTGGAGCTGGCCTCTGGCTGGATTCGTGCCGGCCTTGATTGGCGGCGCTGGTCCAGGCTTCGACGGCTGTGTGAGGAGAAGCAGGCTGTTCGCGAGGCGAAGGTAGCCCGTGATGCTGCCACAGGGGAGGCAGCCAGATCCGAGGTCGCCATGCGAGACGCCGGAGGTGGTGAAGAAGGGCTGCAGAACCAGCTCGCCGAGGAGGCTCGCCTCCGTCGGGAGCAGGAGGAAGGCATGAAGGCTCATGAGGCGGCCATCAAGGACCGGGAGGCCAAGTGAAGAAGCGCCGCGACCGTCTTGACGCGTTAGGGGCAGGAACCGGAAGCGAGGAAGGTCGAGCTGGGCGCCAAGGCGCGGAGTTACGGCTGAAGACCGCGTGGCCTTCATGGATATGGAGGTGAAGGCTCGCGTCCTGCTGAGGGAGCTTTATGACAGCGGCTTGGAGAGCCCACTGGCCGGCGTGGAGGACGGCCCCGCCAAGATGCTTCCCTTCCTGATCCGCGCTCTTGAAGATGTCTCCCTTGGTCTTGGCCCCATGGCTGAGGCCAAGGCGCGGGTCTTGTCTTCTGCGGCACTGACACGGATCCTCACCCACATCTATCTTCGCGACCCCAACGTAGACATGGACAGCCTGTTGGAGCCGGCGAGTGGCGAGCACGTAGCTGCCGCTGCCGAGGCTGTGAAGGGTCGCACGGAGGCTCTGTTGGGGAAGTTCCGCCTTGACACTAAGCCGGGCGAGGCGCCTGCCGCCCCTGCTGCTTCACGCAGGCGAGCCCACTCCACGCCGCTCCGCTGCCGACAAGTGACTCCGCTGTGGCTCCTGTCTTGCTTTTAATTCCTGCACATGTATCATGCCTCGGGGAGGCGTTTAAACTTGCGTTTGGTACTACGATAATAGTGTGGACTGTAATATTTGCTTTTGAATTCCTTGAAATTTGTGCTTCCTACTTGCTTATGTTCTACATCGACAGAGCCCGGCCCCGCGCATACCTCAGCCGTCGTTAGCCCCGACCGGAAACCAGGACGGGACCAAGGGGTGAGGGGCTACGTGACAAGTTAGGCTCCTGAGTCGCGATGCTTAGGAGTCCCCCTTGGCGCACGAACAGCAAGTAGGGAGGTGAGGCGCGGGCGGATCCACCGTTCTAAGTCTGCAGAGCCCGGCCCCGCGCATACCCCAACCGTCGTTAGCCTTTCGGAACTAAGGGGTGAGGGGCTACGTGACCCGCTTAGGGGTTCTCGAGTCGCGATGCTCGGGAGTCCCCTTGACGCTCAAACGGCATGCGTACCTTGGCTCCGCTCGGGGAGTGGCGTGCGATGAACCAGGCCCGAGGGGCCTGGCTGGGTGGCGTGCATCTGGGCGTGACCCAGGCGCAGCCCCCGTGCCCAGCCCCCTCGCGCGGCACTCCCGAGAGGAGGCGTTGCGACGAGGCCAGACACTGAGCTCTGGGCTCCCTGAGGTTGACGCGACCCGGAGGCCACCCTCAGTTGTTTATCACCAGCACGGAGCATAGTGCTTCCGCATGCGCTCTGGGCATAGCCGCTCCTCGGCGATGTCGTCGGCCAGTAGCGGAGCATGGTGCTTCCATCGAAGCGTGGGAGGGGCTCCCCTCGGGAGGAGCCCAGGCGATATCTGACCCCACCACGACACGTGGCTGGCACGGTAGGGCTAGACGAGGTGTATCTGGGCACCACGTGAGCCAGCAGGACTCACGAGGCCCTACCTCAAAGGCGGGTTGTGCTGGCTCTAGGCCTTATCTTGAAAGTGTGTTCCTGCAAAAGTGGCTAGATGCCGGTGCTCTACGTCTTCGGGTCCCGGCTCTCGGGCTGATCTCTACCGTCGCTGGCAAGCTAGGTCGCGATGCCATGGACAAGACCAAAGGGTGAGGGTCGGAGAGCCGGTAGGAGCCCTGAGTCGCGATGCTCAGGCACCCCCCCTTTAATGCATAAGCTGGATTAGATGACACAACTCTCGTCCTCGGGTCCCGGCTCTCGGGCTGGTCTCTACCGTCATTTGGCAAGCCAGGTCGCAATGCCATGGACAAGACCGGAGGGTGAGGGCGGAGAGCCGGTAGGAGCCCTGAGTCGCGATGCTCAGGCACCCCCCTTTAACGCGCAAGCTGGATTAGATGACACAACTCTACGTCCTCGAGTCCCGGCTCTCGGGCTGGTCTCTACCGTCGCTGGCAAGTTAGGTCGCGATGCCATGGACAAGACCAGAGGGTGAGGGCCGGAGAGCCGGTAGGAGCCACGAGTCGTGATGCTCGTGCACCCCCATTAACGCTGCAAGCTAGATTGGATGTGAAACTCTCGTCCTCGGGTCCCGGCTCTCGGGCTGGTCTCTACCGTCATTTGGCAAGCCGGTCGCGATGCCATGGACAAGACCGGAGGGTGAGGGCCGGAAAGCCGGTAGGAGCCCTGAGTCGCGATGCTCAGGCACCCCCCCTTTAACGTGCAAGATTTTGCCACCCAGGAGAAGGCACCAAATAACAAGCATGGTGGAGCATAATCCTAAGGAAAATGTATGAAGGATACATGCAGCTGGACTGGCCCGAGCGGCTTGGGGATGATGCAGCCCGAGGCGCCCCAACGAGGTAAGCTAAGGACATGAAATAAAGGGATACATGCCGCAGGGACGGACCCACGCGGCACAGGAATAATCTGACCTCAAGGCGCTCCCAGTAGGAAATAAAACTTAAAGATGTCACTGGTGATGTTGGGGATGAAGGGCGTTGATGTAGCAGACTCGGTGGGCTGCGGGGCCGATCCTCCACGAGCCCCGAGGCTCGGGGGCCTCAGGAGGCTCCGGAGGCTGGCGGCCCTCACGGGCCATCTCCATCTCCGTCGGGGTTGTGGCGTGCTGACCTCTTGAGCCTCCAGATGGTCCTCATGAGGACGGCTGGTGTGCAGCAGCCGCGTTTGGCGAGCCATAAGGCATGCGTCACGTAGCTGTGGGCGGGCCCTCTGGCGTCCCACTCGCGAGGGCAGGCGCTCTTGAGATGCGGCTCGGTTGAGCCACATGCGTCGATGCAGACGCGCAGCCCACCATCCTCGCCTGGATGGGGGGCCACAGCGGGTAGGCGGCGGCTGCCCCTCATGACCCTTGACTCCTGTAACTCCTGAATGGCCTTGCTGATGAACTCTCGGGGGTTCTGTCCTCCTGGTCTTGCTCACCTTATGGAAGCGTGCTTCAAACACGCCTCACGTGGTGCCCAAGCGCCTCCTCGAGACCTTGGCGAGGTCGGTGGCCCTCCAGGGAGAGCCCCGAGCCACTGAGGAGGCGTCGAGGCGCTTTCCTATCACGATGGAAGGAGGCTCCCCCCCGGCCAGCGGCAGACCTGAGGGGCCTGTCTCTTGATGAGCCGGGCGGTCGATGTCTTCTTCTTCTTGGGTGCTCCCTCGGGAGGCGCCCCGCCACTGTGGTGCAGGTCTTCCAGTGATGCGGCTGAAAAGCTCGCTCAAGGAGCACACTGCATCTCTCTCTTCACAGGGCACCGTGATGACCCCGCCGCTTCCTGGCATCTTGAGGATGTTGTAGCCATGGTAGGTTACGGCCATGAACTTGGCCAGCGCTGGGTACCCGAGGAT
Source organism: Aegilops bicornis (assembly GCA_021605145.1). Classification (NCBI taxonomy): domain Eukaryota; kingdom Viridiplantae; phylum Streptophyta; class Magnoliopsida; order Poales; family Poaceae; genus Aegilops; species Aegilops bicornis. The sequence goes on from CM038672.1 coordinate 304,380,665, forward strand.
GGCGTTGTATGGCAGGCGAATGTGGGCGACGTCGAAGTCGATGAGCTCGGTGTGGTAGTTATCGCGGGCCCCGAAGGTGACGGGAAGGCGAACCTGCTGATCGGGACGATGGAGCCGTCGGTGACTCGGAGAAGGGCTTGGTTGGTCAAGCTGGCTGTAGGGCACTTGAAGATTGTTGAAGGTCTCCACGGACGGGACGTTGAGCCCTGCTCCGCCGTCGATGAGGGTCTTGGTGACCAAAGACGTTCTTTGATGATTGGGGAGCAAAGCATTGGGAGAACTCCGGCTGTGGCTGCGCACTTGAGCTGATCCGCTGAGCTGAATGTGACGGCGCACGCCGACCACCTGAGAGGGTGCGTGGACTCGAGCTTGGGGAGGACTGTATTCACTTCACGGGCGAACTGCTTGAAGATGCGGTGGGAGGCTGGGGCTTGGGCTCCGCCCAGGATGCAGGCGATCGCGCGCTTCTGGAAGCCCCAACCCCTAAATCTGATGGCGGTCTTCGATTCTCCTTGGTGGCGGCGGCAGAGGGAGGCATGCGTTCCCTTGCGGGCGATCCTCACGAGGCTGATCCTCCGGCCCCCTCGCGAGGTGGGTCTTGCCAGCGGTCCTCGCGAGGTTGGTCGCGCCACCCTTGGCGCGCTGGCCGTGATCTTCCAGTCACTGCATTTCTTCCTCCTCCTCGGCCGTAGCCCGGTCGCTGCGCTCAGGCATCTGCCGACCCTTCCTTGGCGCCTGGCCGGAGCTCTTGACATTCATTGGTGTTGTGGGTGTGGAGGTCGTGGTACACGCAGTGATACCGGCTGCCCTTGGAAGACTCAGCTGATCTCTGCCCTGCTTGGTGTCCTGGTTCGGCCTTGAGTCTGGCAGCCCTTGCACTTTACGTCCTTGGCCTTGGACTTCTTCTCTTGGGATCCGCGGCGGGCAGCTCGAGGAGGAGAGGCGCCCTCCTCAGCCCTCGGGCGCACTTGGTCGCCAAGTTGAACAACTCCAAGGAGGTGCACAGATCTTCATGCATCACCAGCTCCTCCTTCATCTTGACGTCGCGCACGCCGTTGGAGAAGGCGGAGATGATGGCCTCCTCCGTCACACTGGGGATCTTGAGGCGCGCGTTGTTGAAGCGCTGGATGTACTTATGCAGGGTTTCCCCTGGCTGCTGCTTGAATCTGAGCATGTCGCTCACGGCGGGCGGCCGGTCGCGAGTACCTTGGAAGTTGGCGATGAAGCGGAGTGCGCATCTCGGCCAGTGAAGAGATCGTGCACTGGGCGGTCGAGAGCCAGTGCGGGCTCCGTCCTTGAGCGCCATGGGAAACGAATTCGCCATGACCTTTTCATCTCCGTTGGCAGCCTCGATGCCCAGCTCAGAAATTTGGAGGAACTCCGTAAGTCTGCCGCGCCGTCATAGCGTGGGGGCAGGTCTGCTTGAACTTGGCGGGCCACGCCGACGCCCGCCACTCGATGGTGAAAGCGCGACAGCCCGCCGTGGCGAGGGCCTCGGACGGCAGAGAGCTTGGTCTTGCAGGCCTCCTGCGCCTTGGCCGAAGCGTAGCGAGGTCTTGACGTCTTTGGAGCGGAGAGCGCTGGGCAGGTTCTTGTGGGCGAGAACTTCTTGGCAGCTCTGCTCTTGCGGGCAGCGCTGGCGGAGCGGGTTCCGCCCAGGGCGCGCGCCTTAGGGCTGAAGCGCCGTCTTGAGGAAGGAGGCGAGGCGCCCGGGAGCTTCATTGCCAGCAGCGAGTGCAGTGCTGTGAAAGCAGACGGCGCTGAGTCGCCTCCCGCTGTGAACGAGCTTCAGCGATGCGGTCGAGCCATTCTTCGTAAGCGTCGTCGGCCGAAGCGGTAGCGCGAGCTCGTTAGCGCGATGAAGTGCAGCTCGGGCCTCCATGGCCATGTGAAGCGCGACGAAGAACCAGCCGGGTGGCGGCGTGGCGTCTGGCTGTCCGCCTCATGGACGGTGTCTTGGGGCGATGCTTGTTGCTCGTTCCCGCCGGTGGCGATGGCGGCGTTAACAACCCGTGTGACGAATAGCGAGGCGTCCGCCCGGCGAGGCCCGTCTGAAGCGGCGTGGGAAGCGAGGGCGGCTCGGCGCTGGCGCGAGCCCGGACGAAGCGTCGAACATGGTGGCGGTGGTCGGGAAGAACGAGGCGACGAAAAGGCAGATTCCGCACCACCTACCGGGCGCGCCAAATGTCGGATTTCGGGTTCCGGCAGACCCTTAAGGTTCAACTACAGGGTGCGTAGGAGATCCAACCCTCCACCGTCTCGTACCTCGCCCGAATCGCCGGACCTAAACTACTAACAAGAACAACACAAGAGACGCAAGATTTATACTAGTTCGTGCCACCGTTGTGGTGTAATACCCTACTCTAGTTTGTGGTGTGTGGATTGCCTCTGGGGGCTGACGAAGAATAGTCTGAGGAAGAACAGCCTCGCGAGGGTCTGTTCTTGGTGGGTGTGATGAACTGCTAAGTGGTGCCCCGTCGCTCTAGCTTGAGGAACGGGTTTCTCTCTCTCTGGATTCCGAATGCTCGATCCGATCGTCCTTCGTCCTTCCTACTCTGAGTGTGGCTACCCCTATTTATAGGCGAAGGCCCTGGGCCTCTTCCCATATATTGAGCTGGAAGGGCGCCAACAATTGGCCATTTTGAAGGGGAACAGCGGGTACACTTATCCTGACTAAAGTTGGTCCTCGCCTGCAAAAGGCTCTGGTGATGACGCCTTTGCTTGGGCTCCACGATGATCGCATTCCAGCCGTTGGGGCTGGTCTTGGTCTTGTTGCACCGAAATGGATGCCTTTGCTTGATGCTCTTGCTCGCGCTTGCCCCTTTGCACCAAAGAGGAAAGGAGGAGGGCGCTGCTGGTGGCGCCTCGACTAGCGCCCAGTGGTCGTCATGGCTTACGTCACGGGCACCTCGCGAGGTACCCCGCCTTGAACTCTCCGCTTCCTCGTGAGCCACCCTGACGAGGCCGTGCCTGAGGAAGCTCTTGGCCGTCCGCCCCGTGAGGCTTGGCTCCTCGCGAGGGTCTTGAGCTTGTGTTGATGAAGATGGGCCGTCCTGGGCCTCCTTTGAGCCACGCCGCAAGCCGCAGGCAGGCAAGTCTGGGGACCCCCGTTCCCAGAACGCCAACATCATTATTTTCTTCCAAAGCAACGGTCATTCTCTCAATAAATTCTTTGACATAGACATTATGAGCATAGTTTTCATAGCAATATTTAAGTATGTCAAAATTTTCAGATTCATAGAGAGCAATATCATACTTTTCAATCAAAGAAGCAACTTCATAAGCACCCTTAAAAGCAACAAATTCTTCAATTTGTTCGATATCATAGTAACTATAAACACCCTTTGCATAAGAAGATAAGATTTCATTTTCATTAAACTCGCATAGGTAGGGAAGGTGTTTTTTAGGGTTCTTAGAGCAACAAGTAAAATCATGAATTTCACAATAATTCCAAGCATAACACAGCAATCCGTTTATTTGATTCCATAAGAGTTTCCCTTTTTCGCATAAACGGTGGCCTTTAAAATGAGCATGCTCATCTAAGGATTTCCCATCAACTAGGCTAGTTGGGGTTTCAGCACGAGTGCATAAGGATCGAAGATGATCCAAGTAGAACACTTTAAGTGGATCCATATCAATATATTTTTAGCAAGTAAAGATGCAAGCAAATAGAACGGACGTGGAAACACAAACAAAAAGACATACGGGAAGAAGGCAAAGAAAAGGCAAAGGTGAAGTGGGGAAGAGGAAAATGAGAGTCAAATAGAAAATAATGTAGTGCGGGAGATAAGGGTTGTGATGGGTACTTGGTATGTTGACTTTTGCGTAGACCTCCCCGGCAACGGCGCCAGAAATCCTTCTTGCTACCTCTTGAGCACTGCGTTGGTTTTCCCTTGAAGAGGAAAGGGTGATGCAGCAAAGTAGCGTAAGTATTTCCCTCAGTTTTTGAGAACCAAGGTATCAATCCGATGGGATGCTACGCATGAGTCCCTCGCACCTACACAAACAAATAAATCCTCGCAACCAACGCTGATAAGGGGTTGTCAATCCCTACGGTCACTTACGAGTGAGATCCGATAGATATGATAGGATAATATTTTTGGTATTTTTATGATAAAGATGCAAAGTAAAATAAAAAGCAAAGTAAAAAAGCAAAGGAAATAACTAAGTGTTGGAAGATTAATATGATGAAGATAGACCCGGGGGCCATAGGTTTCACTAGTGGCTTCTCTCAAGAGCATAAGTATTTTACGGTGGGTGAACAAATTACTGTTGAGCAATTGATGTAATTGAGCATAATTATGAGAATATCTAGGTATGATCATGTATATAGGCATCACGTCCGAGACAAGTAGACCGACTCCTACATGCATCTACTACTATTACTCCACTCATCGACCGCTATCCAAAGATGCATCTAGAGTATTAAGTTCATGAAAACAGAGTAACGCCATGTAAGCAAGATGACATGATGTAGAGGGATAAATTCATGCAATATGATAAAAACCCATCTTGTTATCCTCGATGGCAACAATACAATACGTGCCTTGCTACCCCTCATCCTTTGGGAAAGGACACATAAAGATTGAACCCAAAGCTAAGCACTTCTCCCATTGCAAGAAAGATCAATCTAGTATGCCAAACCAAACTGATAATTCGAAGAGACTTGCAAAGATAACCAATCATACATAAAAGAATTCAGAAGATTCAAATATTGTTCATAGATAAACATGATCATAAACCCACAATTCATCAGTCTCAACAAACACACCGCAAAAGAAGATTACATTGAATAGATCTCCACGAGAGAGGGGGAGAACATTGTATTGAGATCCAACAAGAGAGAGAAAGCCATCTAGCTAATAACTATGGACCCGAAGGTCTGAGGTAAACTACTCACACTTCATCGGAGGGGCTATGGTGTTGATGTATAAGCCCTCCGTGATCGATGCTCCCTCCGGCGGAGCTCCGGAACAGGCCCCAAGATGGGATCTCGTGGGTACAGAAGGTTGCAGCGGTGGAATTAGGTCTTTGGCTCCGTGTCGATCGTTTGAAGTGCGTAGGTATATATAGGAGGAAGGAGTGCGTCGGTGGAGCAACAGGGGCCCACGAGGGTGGAGGGCGCGCCCTGGGGGGGTAGGCGCGCCCCCTACCTCGTGGCCTCCTCTTTTATTTCTTGACATAGGGTCCAAGTCTCCTGGATCTTGTTCGTTCCAGAAATCACGTTCCCGAAGGTTTCATTCCGTTTGGACTCCGGTCGATATTCTTTTTCTGCGAAACTCTAAGATAGGCAAAAAAACAGCAATTCTGGGCTGGGCCTCTGGTTAATAGGTTTGTCCCACAAATAATATAAAAGTGAATAATAAAGCCCAATAATATCCAAAACAGAAGATCATATAGCATGGAGCAATAAAAAATTATAGATACGTTGGAGACGTATCAACCACCGGAGGCGAGCCCACCACCAACTCATTACCAGCTGGTGGCGCCGGTGGCACTTCAGGCCAGCTGCTCTGCGCGCCAGCAGCCGACGCGCAAGGAGGCACTTCCGCCCCAAGATGATGACGTCGCCCCCTCCCCTCTCCATGACCGGCTGTTCATCGCCGGCTCCTCCAGTCGGCGCCTGGATCTCTGGTGCCGGTGGCACGGCGCGCAGAGGGATGATGAGTTGCGGAGTCCCGCATCGTCTGCATGCGCCTTAGCGGCTACGTCCGCTTGGGCCTAGGCTGCGGCGTCTGCCTGGGCCTTGGCAACGGTGTCGGCTTGGGCCTTGGCCGCCACATCTGTGTCAGCTTGTGCCGCCTTGGTCGCCGCCGCCTTCTGCCGTTCCGCCTCCTCCCGCTCCTCGCGCGCCTCCAGCGCATTCCTCACCGTCGCCTCCCGGAGGTCAGCGAGCGGGTCCACGCGGCGGGTGTTGGCGGAGCCCTCCGCCGCCCCGATCACGGAAGCAGAGGCGGACCGCTCAAGAGAGAGCGGGGCCATGTTCGAGCAAGATAAGAAGAAACTCAGCAAAAGTTTGCAAGAAAGACAAAAGGAAAACGCAAGAGAAAGCAGGCACTTACGCGGACACCGTTGGGGGCTGCTTCGGGGACCTCTGGTACTGGGCCGCCTTCGCGGCGGCCTCTCGCCGCTTGGTCGTAGCGGCTGGGTTCTTCGGCTTCTTCGGCCGACTGCCAAACAGCAACAAGTCGGCTCAGTGCTTCAGCGCGCCGCCTGGTGTACTCGGTGCGGCGGAAGAGCTCGCGCCCGCCTTGTCGACGTCGTGCGGGCGGTGCGGCTCGGCCTCCTCCTCCTCATCATCCAGCCAATCCTCGATGCCGCCTCCTCTAGAGCCGCCTGCTCCGCCACCGCCACCTGTGGCATCGTCCTCCTCCATGGCGGTTGTCGGTGTACAAAAGTAGGGGCTCTCCTTTTTACCCCTTTACTTGTGCACGGGCAGTCGGAGCCGCGCCCATGGCCACACCAAGCAGGGCAGAGGAGGGAAGCCGGAGCGCAGGGCAACCAAAGCAACGCCAAGACCAAGAGACGCCAAGAGCAAGAGGGCGAGGTGGACTCCCCGGCAAGAGCCTTGCCGGGGCAACTTGCCCGACGCCAGCTGAGCAAGCCACCCTTGAGCCCGCGGGTTCAAACACCACCAACCAACCACATTGGAACCAAGGCTCGGGAGGCGCCTCTGTGGTGGCATGCAGATGTTCGTCAAGATCATAAACACACAATATCAGATGAGGACCAGAAGACGACAACCCTCAGCGAAATCCTTGCCGAGGAGATCTACGAGACCCCCAGCAAGACCCTTGTCGGGGAAGACCACGGCGCCACGGCAAGACCCTTGTCGAGGCCCTGGCAAGGCCCTTGTCAAGGACACTTACGGGGCCGCGGCCAGGTCCACGTCTGCCAAGACTACACTGCCGCTCCCATGCAGCTCCTAGCTCAACCAGCTGGGCAGGCACCTGCGTGACAGCGTGCGGCCTCTACGCCGACTCAGCTAAAACCTGCATGGTGGCATGCAGATCTTCGTGAAGACTCCACCACCGCGCCAGCCCAGTAGCCAGCCAACATGGCGCTACAACGCCTCGTCAGCTCGGATGCGCGTCGCAGCCGGGCGAGGCGGCGACAGCTGGGATGAGCCTCCTTGCCGTCCCCAATAAAGCAAGAGGGGCACGTCAGCAGCGCATTAAATGCGTTTGTCCGACGGTGCCAGAGGATAGACTCATCCACTGTACACCTTTCCACCTCCTGTGTGCCACTGTGGCAAACCCTTTTGTCTATAAAAGGAGGCCCGAGGTGACCAGGAGAAGGATTCGGATCTTTTGGACTAGGGACACACCGTAGCTAGTTTAAGAACTCAAGAACACTCAAATACATACACCAAAGCAGTACTAGGGTTTTACGCATCCTCATGGCCCGAACCTGGGTAAATGATCCTTGTGCTAGCTTCTGGACCTGCTCTTTGCACAACCTCGCGCCCGCCAACCGTAGAAGGGATCCCAGTGATCCCATAGGTGTCGTTTCCACCGACATCTTTGGCGCGCCGGGTAGGGGGTGCAGTTGTGGAAATCTGGTCTGGCTGGGGCAGCGGCTTCATTGTGGTCGTCACTCCAAGGAAGAAGACGACCAAACAGGCGGCGGCGCCTATGGATGGGGCGAACACCCGCGCCACGATAGAAAAGCTAAGTCGCATGAAATCTTGGTTATTCACCTTCCCGAGAGATCCCGTTCTTTGTACGGGAAACCTGCACGCAATGGGAGCCTTCCGCTATGGGCACTGCCCTTATTTCTGTCTCGAGCCCGCTCGACAGTTCATGCGGCCGCGCTAGTGGCGGCAAGGTGGCCTACCCGTTGCCAGTAGCGCTCTCGTCCTGCTTCGAGTCCGATCGACAGTTCAAGCGACCGTTCTGGTAGCGGCAAGGTGGCTTGTCGGGCAGCAATCGCCCTTCCGGCAAGGTGCTAAGGATCCGTCCTTAAAGCACCATGCTATGGGTTTACGCGTCGGCAGCCTTATCTCAACGAACGTAGGGTATGAGCATACAAGGGGAGATCTAACGGGAAGATAGCATGCATAATATCAAAAGTATTGCAGAGTTATATTACATCAATTGTGCCGCGGTTCTAACTAAAGATAGAAATTGTCTTGGTCATGAGCCCGCAGCGGCGATGAAGAACGGGGTGCCTAGTCCTGACGCTGTCCCTCCACCCTCTGTGTTCCGTCGATGCGGCTGGTGATGGGCTTGATACGCTCCTCGAGCGCCGCAAGCTCCGCATCCTCTGGCAAGTTCTCCAGTGCGGCGTCAAAGTCGAGGTTGGGGTTCGACTGCACCACCTTGGTGAGAACCTTGGTCATGGCACCCCGGTAAAGCCTCCGGGCCTCATTGGCCATCGAGGTCACCCTGTTGGAGCAGAACAGCTCCAGGGCCCCAAGAACACCCTCGAAGAACAGGGTCAGCTTGGCGTTGGGACTCACGTTCGGCTCCGGGGCGTACCTCACATTTGGCATCCCCATGGCCGCCAGCTTCATGGTGATCCTGCCGGCGACGTCCTCGAGGCGGCTGATCCAGAGGTTCTTGCCCTTCACGTAATCCTCGTGGTTGGCGGCGACGTTCCTCCGCAGCTGCCTCTCCTTCTCCAGATCCTTGGTCAGGGTCTCCTCCCGGGCCCTGACCCCTGAAAGCGTCTCCTCAAGACCCTCCAGCCTCAGCTTTAGGTCTTTGATGGAGTTGTTGGCCTTGGAGAGCTGCTCAGCCATGCCGAGGACTGTGCCCTGCGCCTCCACCAGGGCACCATTGAGCGTGTCCTTCTCCTTGGCCAGCTTCAGGGCCTGATCCTTCAGCCCGTTCCGCTCCACCTCCAGCTCTTTCACCTTGCCGGCGTGAACCAGAGCCTGGGCATTGAGTGCCTCCTTGTGCCTCTGCTCCAGCTCCTGGGTCCGTTGCACGACAAGTTTCTCCACCTCCTCATCCTTGCCATGGAGCGTTGCGGCGAGCTTCTCCTCACACGCGGCAAGGTCCTCCTCCTGGGAGTTCAGCACGTCCTGGTGTTGGTGCCGAGCGGCCTCCTCCTGGGCGGCTTGCTGCTTCGCCAGCTCCTGGGATTTCTCGATGTCGGCCTGCTTCATGACAAGCTCCAGCTTGCACTCAGCCAGCACGTTCTGGGCGGCCTTCAAGTCCACCTGGGCCCGGCGGAACCAAGCCTGCACCTCGGCGACGCGCTCCTCAAGGTCTGCCTCCGCCTTATCCACCACCGCCATCCTGGACTTGGCCTTGTCCAGGCGGGCGCGGTGAAGCGCCTGGAGCTTCTGGAAGTTGGCGCTCATGGCCTAGAAGAGCCGCTCTTCCCGGGAACCGCCGCCACCAGCGCTCGGCTCGTCAACAACCTCAAGCCCGGCGGCGGCGAGCACTTCGTCATCAAACACCTCCCCCTCGACGGGCGCCCCGGTGCTCGCCGTCCGTGGGAGGTGGACGAACAGGTCGTCGCTCACCCTCACGTACCTGCCCGAGCCAGAAGCAGCAGAGGAGGAGGGTTGGTCGTCGACCGCCCCCTCCTCAGCAGCGGCCTTGCAAGCCTCCCCAGCAGGCCCCTTGGCAGCCTCCTCGGCAGCAGCCTTGCCGGTCTCCTCAGAATACCCCTTGGCGGCCTCCTCAGCAGCGATCTTGTCGTCCTCGGCCGCGGTGTCCCTGGAGACCTCCTCGATGACGATGTCAACATCCTCCGGGTCCGTCAGGGAAGGATCTAGACGCCGAGAAGGGGAGTGAGGCGAGGCCAAGGCCAAGATTCAAAAAAAGGGGGGTGAAGAAATAGGAGCGAACAAGGACAGAAGGCGAATCACTTACCCGTGCCGGGCTGGGAAGAAGTAGCCCCTTCCCCGCCAACATCTGGCGCCGGGACGGAGCCACCAGCACCCGGATTCTCCTCGTCCTCCTCCGTGCGCCTAGGCTCGACACTTGGCGCCCTTGACGAGGACGCCCCTCGGGGCAGCGTAGTTGATGGGGCCGGCATGTTGGGGGTGGCCCCCAGCGGTTCCTCCTGCTACCGTCCTCCTCCTGCGACCACGGCAAGGTCAGCACCAAGGGATCTCACCCCAGCACACGTTGAGGGCGGCGAGTGGTGAACTTACGCTGAGGGTTGCACCGGGGGCTGCTGTCCGGGCTGCTCACCACCACCAGCGGCGTACTCGAAGTGCACGCCGAGGGTTGGCCGCCCGTCGAAGCCCTGGCCCTCTTCACCCTCTGGGCCAGCGTCTCTACGTCCCTGCGAAGATGAAAACGAATCAAGATAAGCGGCACAGTTTGAGGAGACGGAGATGACAAAAAAGAAGAGCAAGATACTTACTCATCCTCCACCTCCTCTTCTGTTGCTTTCCTCTTCCTCCTCGGGCTGAGGGACCCAAAATCAAAGACGACCTCCGCGTCGACATCTGCTGGAGGAGGGGAAGCAGATGGAGTCCAAGGACGCTTGGATGAAGAAGAGGCAGTTGCCTTCTTCTTCGCCATCGCAGCCTTCACCACCTTCTTTGTTGCTGCGGCCCTCGTCTGGCACACGGACGCCTCCTGGTTTTGCTGCAGCTGCGCGGCCCTGCTAGGCCGGACCGGCTCACCAGAGCTGGCCTGCCGCAGGACTCGCCCCCTCCCCGTGGCCGGAGGGTCGACAGTATCGACCTCCTCCGACGACGACTCGTCGACCACATCTTTAATGAGAGGGGCCCCGGTGCCGGCGCTGCTGGCCTCCCCAGCGGACTCCGCCCACTGGGCGAGCTCCCTCTCCTCGGTAGCCGCAGCGACCTCGTCCTCCATGCTGCCGGCGCTGCCAGCCTCCCTGGAGAGCTCCACCTCCGCCGCCCTGGCGGCGATGTAGTCCAGCTCTGCTTGGGTGGTGTCTTGAATGAGCAGTGGCTCGTCGCGGACGTACCCCTCCACCAAGGTATCGAAGAACTCCTGCACCTGATCCGCCGGCAGCTCGGCCCAATTTGGGACGAGTCCGTGCGCATTGAACTCCAGCATCATGGCAATGATGTCGGTTTGGCGTGATTTATTGCTCAGCGGGACCACCCCCGCCGGTGTGGGGACCCCAACTCATAAGTCGTGATCACCGAATGCACGTGTACAGTGATCCCAGAGATCAATGCTCACTGAACACACAGAAGCTGAATAACAAGAGTCTTACATCCATACATACCGTCTTACACAAATTATGACCATTATGGTCAAGTCTTACATACATAAAGCCACAAGGGCTGAATACCAAATAAACTTAAGCAGCGGAAATCTTCGTCGATAAGTAGAACCCATGCCATCTGCCTTTACCCTACAGGCATTCTGACAGGGAAACATCCTAGTTCGCATGTTCGTCTCCAAAGAACTATTCTTCAAACTCCTGTTCTTCCATGCTTGGCCAATTAAATAACCAGTGGCGAGCCAATGAGTACTTTGAATGTACTCGCAAGCAACCCATGTTTTGGCTCAAGATACAACAATGCATGACATAGGTAAATTTTTGCAGAAAGCTAGTTTTGAGTGGAATGACACGTTCAACAACTTGTAAGACATGCATCAGGAGAATTCAAGTAACCATGAGGACAGGTTACAAATATCAACATAAATAGAGTGGGCATCAACCCAACTCAATCATGTCAAGTCCCTTGACTTGACCCAAGTAGTTCTCCCCAATCATCCAAACACACACACTGGTTTGCGAAACTCTGGACGTAGTTTAAGCAGCACCGCCCAACTTTCCTTGACCGTGGACACAGCTATTCGAATAGTTTTACACTCTGCAAAGGTTGCACACTTCACCCACAAGATCCGGGGAACTTCCGTGTCATCCACGACCCAAGTACCTCAAGTACCCGGGGTAAGCACCCGATCACTATCTTTCCCTAGACGACACTAACAAGGAGTCCACTCGTTGTTCCATATCCTCACGATGTACATCATACGAGACTCACTCGAGATCGTAACATCCAAGACGGGACACAACGGTGTATCCGGTGCCCTGTGAAAACAGTCATGGCCGCCCTACAGCACGACCCGTCCGAGAGAGAGCACCAACTCTCCCCGTCACTAGTAATGCGGGATCCAAGCTAGTATCGGCCTAGGTAATCAATAATGCCCTTTCCCATACAAGGGTAGAGTGGTTGCGCATGTAAGGTTGGGACAGTCGACAAATCTTAAATCTAATCCGTTTTCGAAAACAACACACACACTTGCCTCGGTACACCACTTCGTCATCAAGTGGTTACCCATCTCATTATCTCCCTCGGGCATAAGTGGCACCCGACAGGGTTTTTGAAAAGTCCTTTGAAAATACTTTGTCTCCATCACCATGCATATTCCTGTCCCTTTTTGCGTAGCACTACTTAGCATCCTATCTACCCCCACCGGCATAACCCTCATAAAAAGGTAGGGTCATGCACAATGCAAGTATCAACGAGGAAGTACGGTGGCAAACCATCAAAGTGGTCACCACCTCATCATGATTCCGTTGCAACAACAATATGGTGCTATATGACATGCATAAAAAGGGTTTCATAGACATGGTCAAAGGGCTGCTTGCCTTGGTCTTCAAAGTCTTCAAGTCTTCTGGTTCAACTCCGAGCATTTCCTATACTTCGTCAACCATCATCGAAAGCAACCATAATAAGCAACAAAAAAAGGCAGAAAATAAAAGTGCTCTAAAAATGTGAGTTGGACTTTCCTAGGATACCTCTGGTCACATGACGAATGACCAAGGTGATTTCATTGGAAGTGGATCAATGGATATTTCTAAACATTTCGATATGATGGAATCAAGGGATTTGTGGATTTGCAAGAAGTGTATAGAAATATTATTTTGAAAAATGAGCAAAGACACCCATTTAACAAGTAATTATTTTGGAAGAACCTAGGAGTTGGTTTCATTGGATTTGGAGTTCAAATAATTTTTCTATGAATTTGTAAACTTGGCTATACATGGAGAAATGGACCAATATTTTATATGACATAGAAGGTATTGGGAAAAATGTTCCAAACCTAATTTATGAGCTTAGAAGTATCTAGGAATTTGAATAATTTCATTTGGATCAAAAATGGGAACTCTGTGATTTTCTAAAGTTTATCATAGAAATGGAAAAGTGGGATTTCATAAACATTTGTGAAGAAAATGTTTCTGGAAAAATGTGAGAACTGTATCATGTGATAGAACATGATTTATAGAGTCACTGAAAATTTGAATAATCAAATTTGGTGTTAATATGAATATTTTATGGATTTTACTATATTTCTGGAAAAGAATAAGAAGAGGAAAGGAATCAACCTATAACGCACGCTGGGCAAAGCCCAGCTAAATGATGCCTACTGGGCTCAACCTAGTGGCTTCGCTGCGCGAGGGAGGTGGTGAAGCCGAAGGCGTACTCACGTAGTATGTCGTCGCCGCGGGAAGACGGCTTCCTTTGAAACCGTTTCCACTTAAACTTGCGGGCCCGGTCCACAGGGTCGCTGACACACGGGCCCCACTCCATCTCTCTCTCTCTCTCTCTCTCTTCCCGCCTCCTCCTTCTTCCTCCCGATAGGTAGAGGCAGGGCGGACGCCGCGCTCGCTGGTGATGGTTCCGGCCGCTCCCCTGCACCCGGGGCCAGGAAGGTGGTCTGGGAGAATGCCCCGCTCCACTCCGCGCCCAAAGATGGTCGCGCTGGACTCGGGGAGCGGCAGAGTCGGGCGGAGCATCGGCCATGGCGGAGACCGGCGATGGCGGAGATGGGCACGACGACACGGCGAGAATGGGAAGTAAGGGATCACGGGTGGGTCGAAGGTGGTTATATCAGGGCGCTGGAGGGGCTAGGGGTGAGAAAGAGGAGCTGAGGCGACCGAATCTAGGCGGAGGCCGGCGGCACTGCTCCGGCCATTGAGGTGGACAGAGGGCACGAGGGGGAGAGAGGCTTGGTCTGAGAGGTTCACGGGAGTGATGGGGGTCCAGCAGAGGAGAGGAAGAGCTCGGGGGAAGGCTCTATATAGGGGGGGGCACCGGTGCACCATGGGCAACGTCCATGGACGTGCTCGGGTGAGCTCGTGGAGGGATAAGGAGGGAGAGGGAGGAAGGGGCCGACAGTGTTGCGTGTCGTGGACGCCGAGGCGGCCTCGGGGGACACGATTCCGGCGCCCAAGGTCGATGGGAGGCCTTGGAATGGGCGTGCTCTGATCTTGGGAGAGCATCAGAGCATGCTCAGCCTTGAGCTCTGCATGCCATGGCATTGTTTATGTGCTAGGGGCGTGTCCACTAGTGTCTGGGGCTTTGTGGGGTGAGTAAACAAAGGAGAGGTGGCCTTGGATGCCCTGGTGAACCACTAGGAGAGGAGAGAGGTTGAGGGAGAGAGAGAGAGAAAAGGGCTGTCCAGAGAGGTAAATGGGGGTTTTTACCCCTCAATCATTGAGCTTTGGAAGAGGGGGAGCTACAGGAGGTTGCTGGTGATCAGGTTCAGCTGTGGTAAAAATGTGGAGTCAAGGAGATTAGTGGAAGTTGTCAAAATGGAATTTTGGTAAAGTGGCAGAAGGTGTTTGATGCTTGTTTGGTTAAGCAAATGAACTCCGTTTGGCATGAGACTCAACAAGGTGAAATGGCACATATAATTAGGGCCTTCGACCAATTTGGAGCTTATTTGGGCAAAGTTGCCAATGCAACTTTTGTAAACCCTAGAAATTAGCAGAAATGAACTTGTGCAGATCTAGTTGATCAAATCACTTCCCATTGATGAACCACTTGGTGTAGTGGCCTCATTTGGTCATGTGAACATGCCCACGAAAGTTGGGGTCAAGGAGAGAAAGTTGGTAGTACAAAGTTGTTCAAATTTGATTCTGGTCAGAGATGGTTTTGGGGCATTTTGGTGAACCAAAATGACCTTGATTGACATGAGGCTTTGAAAGGGGATCACAGTATGCATTTTTTGACTTGCTGGATTTTCCTTGGATTTTTATGAAAATATTTCCTGTAGAAATATTTCAAATCCTTGAAATGGGCAGAAATGGTTTTGGGAGGTTTTGTCCAATATTTTGAACATGACCATGTGTTGAAACACTTATATATGGGAAATATATTCCCACTGAGTTTCCCCGATTTTTGTCAAATATTTTGAAAACAATAAAATATTTTTTCCCAATTAAAGACCATTTCTGGCCTTAAGAAAAAGCTTTTAAATAAAATAGGAAAATAACTTTTAAAATTATATTTTTGTGGTTTATGGAAGTCCTATATCTAATAGGTTTCAAATCTACTCTTTGAAATAATTTTCATACCCCAAATCAAGTACTTGGAGTGCAAACCTCAATTCAGGGTTTTTTGGAAAACTAATTTTTGAAAATAATTTTTGGCCCAATTATTTTTGCAAGAAATTATTTTTATGTCCTATACACATTCCATGATCATTGGGAAAGGTTTTTGGATCAAGGAGAAGGAGTATAAGAGTTGGAGGATTTATTTTATTTTTAGAGCACTTGCAAACAACAGACAAAAACCAATCAAGGCAAGGTCCAAAACACTCAAAAGTTTTTGTCAAACCACATTTTATCATGATATATTAGCTTAAGTGTTGTGGCATGAAAATCAGGGTGTGAAAGACCTACCCCCCTTACAAGAATCTCGTCCCCGTGATTCCCAAACTAGGCGTGGAAAGGAATACGAAAACTGGATCCGGGGTAGTCTTCTTGTCCTCATACCGCTTGTGCTTCCGAGTGGTGCTCCATTGAACTTGAAGTACTTGATAGTGTGGCTTCGTGTATGATACTCTTCTTGATCCAGGTTGCTAATGGGTAGCTCGCGGTAGGTTAGATTGGGCTAGGGGTCGATGGCTCGGTGGTCAATGCCCTCATAGAGATCGGGCAAGTTAGGAAGTTGGAAACACTTCCGGGGTTGTGATGCATGGAAAGCGTTGCCAGCACATCGGGTAACCTGTGGCAACTCCAGCTGGTAATTGTCTTCTCTTCGTCTCGTAGTGATCTCAGAGGGGGTTGTTAAATCTTGGTGTAAGCTTCCCTTTGACATGGAAATGCTTGGTTCCTTTGAGAGAAGTGGTTTGCAGATATGTACGGTCTTCGACGAGGAAGTTCACTTCTTGAGGATGGTGGTTGGTATAGTTCTTCCTCCTTGACATGGCGGTCTTCAGATGTTCCTTAACCGGTGAACGACCCTTCTTCCATCTTCGGGTAGTCAAGTAGGTTCTTGAATATAGATGACAACCAACCTGTCTAAGTACTCCATGAAGACTTGTTCATGGGGTACATAAAGTGGGATGGGGCATTGATGGTGGTCACGGTTGAGTATCGGCCAAAGTCTTCTCGTCCTAGGTCCAAATCCTATGGTCATGATCCAACCATTTTGTGGCTTGGTAGGTCTTAAGGGTTTTAAGGATTCTAGTGTGTGAGTGAACGTTTATCATCTTATCCTTAAGCATGGTTTCTGAGATGCCAATAGTTCCACCTAGTCTTCACATCGTATTACCAAAAGAATCATCTCATATAGATCAACCCCAATCATCACTCATGTTATTCATATGCACATGGCTATCCTAAGGAAACACGTCGTAAGCCACTCCAAGATCTTGTTTCCTTCCTATGAATCAACTCCAACAGCCCATTAACTTCCATTAATCACTACAAATCCAATGTCTATGGTGTTCCGCACGATCTTCTAATGTCCTATAATCCCCAAATACTTGAAAGAGCTATCTCTACTATAGTCAATCCACCAATTCCCATCTTCGGGGTCAAGTAACTTCCAACCTCAAGCTTATATAGATCCCTAAATCAACTCCGATAATTAATCCAATCTCCTAGTTTATCGTCCACCAAGAAACATGGTATCATAATCGAGATCATTAGTCTAAATCCAATTTACTCCAAACCATGTAGACTTACTCAACATCTAGTCTCCACTTAGGATCACCTATTTAATCCAAATCTCATGTCCCGCGAGAGTTTCCACACTTTCCCCCAAGTCATTATCGTAATATCAACTATCTCCTATCAATATCCCCTGGCTAAGACAAATCCCTATTCCTCCAAGAATTCCAGCTTGCGATCATAATTGTCCTACTAAATCCAGTTTACTCAAGGGTAATGAAAGCTATGCTAATCTATAATCATGATCCCACCCAGTTCATCTATCAACATGGTAGCCTTATAATCTACCAAAGAGTCTCAGATAATTCCTCAAGGTCACTGATATAAACTCATCAAGTCATTTGTCCTCTGTTCATATATCCCCAAATTGGTCTTTCCTATGGCATCGTCAGTTCTGGTGCTACCTTAGGATGACAATGTGCTCGCTCACTACGTCCACTAGTTCCATAATGAACCCAGTCTTGTGCAAGGTTACAGAGGCTTAACTGGTTCTCTTGTGATTCCGTAGGTTAAGCTCAGGGTTGAGGTTTTGGGCTGGGGTATCTTGTGAAGTCTTGTAGGGTATAGGGATAGGGTTCTAGTCTTGAGGTGTAAACACAGCTCTACGGGGTTCCACTTGGTCGAGGAGGCTGTAGAAAAAGTCTTCAGTGCTTGTTGGTCGCCGAGGTAGAATCCTTGGTGTATCTTGTCTTGCCGGTCTTCAGTTGATGAGAGAGATGAGAGAGAAAAGTGGCATAGATGGGGAATGCCTAAAGGGGGTTCTATAGTGCAAGTGCAAAAAGTGCCAAACCAAAGAAACAGGGAAGGTGATATAGTCGCGTACTTGTTGCCTAGGGCAAAAGTGCGACTTATATCAAAACACAAACAAATAAAAACAAGCAACACACAGTCATGGTTCTATTCGAACCATCATACGGACTCGACTGCGCATAGGGGGTACACGACTCATCCTACCCTTGGGGTTCTCAGACTAAATAGTCGTGCTTTACTTCGTGCCTCGTGTAGTCTTCTGGGTTTTCCTCAGGTGTTGCTACGTCTCTTGTAGTTGTTCGATGAAACAATCCACGTTGAGCCTGAAGATTCTTCAACAACTTCTCGCCTGTTGGAGTGATGGGGTGAATGTGGCTCCTCGTAACTGGCATTGACTTGGTCTTCTATTGTCTTCTTAATCACGACGATCCCTTTTTGTCTTCTAAGCCGTCGATGGTACCAGGTAGGTAATCCTTTATGCAATGACATTATCAAGGCATAATAGAGGTCCATCATGTCGGCTACGTTGATGACAACATCGACACCAAGAGCGGGGGATGAGGAGAACAGTTTTCCTGCTCACTACGGTGAGGTGAACCAAATGGCTAGGTTCTCATCCATCGATGGTTGCCGATACAACAACGATAGTGACAGGGCTACTCTATTAGCGATGTATATCATGATCTTGCATATCCTATGCCCTGTTCATCGTAGGCTAAGGTTGCATCATCTTGGGGCAGTGTCAAGGATGTCACCATCTCCTGGGTCTGAAGGTCCTCATTCCTCGAGGATGTATCTTCTATTGGTATCGTATTGTTGTGAT
This sequence comes from Aegilops bicornis, assembly GCA_021605145.1. Taxonomy (NCBI): domain Eukaryota; kingdom Viridiplantae; phylum Streptophyta; class Magnoliopsida; order Poales; family Poaceae; genus Aegilops; species Aegilops bicornis. The sequence goes on from CM038672.1 coordinate 304,399,098, forward strand.
GTCGCCAATCTTGTGTTCAGGAGATGTGGTTGAATGTCTGGCAAGGCGTCTTCCTTCTAGATTATCCACGAGGATTACGAGGAATCCCATGGTCAGGGGCATAAGGATTCTAGCGACCATTAAATTTTGAAGGGGAAGAGGAAAGTATATCTTAGTTTTCGAAAAACTCAGAAGGGGAAGAGAAGTATAGATAGTTTTGAAAATTAGTAATAGTTTTGAAAATAGCTTTACCCTAACTAACGACCATGCTAAATAAGGCTTCCTACAGTCCGGTTGGCTCTGATACCAGCTCTGTGGGGACCCCGACTCTTAAGTCGCGATCATCGAATGCACGTGTACAGTGATCCGAGAGATCAATGCTCACTGAACACACAGAATCTGAATAACAAGAGTCTTACATCCATACATACCGCCTTACACAAATTATGACCATTATGGTCAAGTCTTACATAGATAAAGCCACAAGGGCTGAATACCAAATAAACTTAAGCAGCGGAAATTTTCGTCGATAAGTAGAACCCATGACATCTGCCTTAACCCTACAGGCATTCTGACTGGGAAATGTCCTAGTTCGCATGTTCGTCTCCAAAGAACTCTTCTTCGACCTCCTGTTCTTCCATGCCCGACCAATTAAAGAACCAGTGGCAAGCCAATGAGTACTTTGAATGTACTCGCAAGCAACCCATGTTTTGGCTCAAGATACAACAATGCATGACATAGGTAAATTTTTGCAGAAAGCTAGTTTTGAGTGCAATGACATGTTCAACAACTTGTAAGATATGCATCAGAGAATTCAAGTAACCATGAGGACAGGTTACAGATATCAACATAAATAGAGTGGGCATCAACCCAACTCAATCATGTCAAGTCCCTTGACTTGACCCAAGTAGTTATCCCCAATCATCCAAACACACACACTGGTTTGCGAAGCTCTGGATGTAGTTTAAGCAGCACCGCCCAACTGTCCTTGACTGTGGACACGGCTATTCGAATAGTTTTACACTCTGCAAAGGTTGCACACTTCACCCACAAGATCCGGGGAACTTTCGTGTCATCCACGACCCGCGGTACCTCAAGTACCCGGGGTAAGCACCCGATCACTATCTTTCCCTAGACGACACTAACAAGGAGTCCACTCGTTGTTCCATATCCTCACGATGTACATCATACGAGACTCACTCGAGATCGCAACATCCAAGAGGGGACACAACGGTGTATCCGGTGCCCTGTGAAAACAGTCATGGCCGCCCTACCTGGCACGACCCCGTCCCGAGAGAGAGCACCAACTCTCCCCCGTCACTAGTAATGCGGGCTCCAAGCTAGTATCGGCCTAGGTAATCAATAATGCCCTTTCCCATACAAGGGTAGAGTGGTTGTGCATGTAAGTTTGGGAGAGTCAACAAATCTTAAATCTAATCCGTTTTCGAAAACAACACACACACTTGCCTCGGTACACCACTTCGTCATCAAGTGGTTACCCATCTCATTATCTCCCTCGGGCATAAGTGGCACCCAACGGGGTTTTTGAAAAGTCCTTTGAAAATACTTTGTCTCCATCACCATGCATATTCTCGTCCCTTTTTGCGTAGCACTACTTAGCATCCTATCTACCCCCACCGGCATAACCCCTCATAAAAAGGTAGGGTCATGCACAATGCAAGTATCAACGAGGAAGTACGGTGGCAAACCATCAAAGTGGTCACCACCTCATCATGATTCCGTTGCAACAACAATATGGTGCTATATGACATGCATAAAAAGGGTTTCATAGACATGGTCAAAGGGCTGCTTGCCTTGGTCTTCAAAGTCTTCAAGTCTTCTGGTTCAACTCCGAGCATTTCCTATACTTCGTCAACCATCATCGAAAGCGACCATAATAAGCAACACAAAAAGGCAGAAAATAAAAGTGCTCTAAAAATGTGAGTTGGACTTTTCTAGGATACCTCTAGTCATATGAGGAATGACCAAGGTGATTTCATTGGAAATGGATCAATGTATATTTCTAAACATTTCGATATGACGGAATCAAGGGATTTGTGGATTTGCAAGAAGTGTACAGAAATATTATTTTGAAAAATGAGCAAAGACACCCATTTAACAAGTAATAATTTTAGAAGAACCTAGGAGTTGGTTTCACTGGATTTGGAGTTCAAATGATTTTTCTATGAATTTGTAAACTTGGTACGTACATGGAGAAATGGACCAATATTTTATATGACACAGAAGGTATTGGGAAAAATGTTCCAAACCTAATTTATGAGCTTAGAAGTATCTAGGAATTTGAATAATTTCATTTGGATAAAAAATGGGAACTCTGTGATTTTCTAAAGTTTCTCACAGAAATGGAAAAGTGGGATTTCATAAACATTTGTGAAGAAAATGTTTCTGGAAAAATGTGAGAACTGTATCATGTGATAGAACATGATTTATAGAGTCACTTAAAATTTGAATAATCAAATTTGGAGTTAATATGAATATTTTATGGATTTTACAATATTTCTGGAAAAGAATAAGAAGAGGAAAGGAATCAACCTTATAACGTGCGCTGGGCGAAGCCCAGCTAAATGATGCCCTCTTGGGCTCGGCCAGCTTGCTTAGCCTTGAGGAGGTGGTGAAGTCGAAGGCGTACTCACGTAGTACGTCGTCACCGCGGGAAGACGGCTTCCTTTGAAACCGTTTCCACTTAAACTCGCGGGCTCGGTCCATAGGGTCGCCGACACGCGGGCCCTACACCATCTGTCTCTCTCTTCCCGCCTCCTCCTTCTTCCTCCCGACGGGCAGAGGCAGGGGCGGACGCCGCGCTCGCCGGTGATGGTTCCGGCCGCTCCTTTGCACCCGGGGCCAGGAAGGTGGTCTAGGAGAATGCCCCGCTCCACTCCGCGCCCAAAGATGGTCGCGCTGGACACGGGGAGCGACAGAGTCGGGCGGAGCATTGGCCATGGCGGAGACCGGCGACGGCGGAGATGGGCACGACGACACGGCGAGAATGGGAAGTAAGGGATCCCGGGGTGGGTCGGAGGTGGTTATATCAGGGCGCTGGAGGGGCTAGGGGTGAGAAAGAGGAGCTGAGGCGGCCGAATCTAGGCGGAGGCCGGCGGCACTGCTCCGGCCATGGAGGTGGACAGAGGGCACGAGGGGGAGAGAGGCTTGGTCCGAGATGTTCACGGGAGTGATGGGGGTCCAGCAGAGGAGAGGAAGAGCTCGGGGGAAGGCTCTATATAGGGGGGGCACCGGTGCACCATGGGCAGCGTCCATGGACGTGCTTGGGTGAGCTCGTGGAGGGATAAGGAGAGCGAGGGAGGAAGGGGCCGACAGTGTTGCGTGTCGTGGACGCCGAGGCGGCCTCGGGGGACACGATTCCGGCGCCCAAGGTCGATGGGAGGCCTTGGAATTGGCGTGATACAATGTCGGAGAGCATTGTAGCATGCTCCAGAGCGCGAGCTCTGCACGCCATGGCATTGTTTATGTGCCAGGGGCGTGTCCACTAGTGTCTGGGGCTTTGTGGGGTGAGTAAACAAAGGGGAAGTGGCCTTGGATGCCCTGGTGAACCACTAGGAGAGGAGAGAGGTTGAGGGAGAGAGAGAAAAGGGCTATCCAGAGAGGTAAATGGGGTATTTTACCCTTCAATCGTTGAGCTTTGGAAGAGGGGGAGCTACTGGAGGTTGCTGGTGATCAGGTTCAGCTGTGGTAAAAATGTGGAGTCTAGGAGATTAGTGGAAGTGGTCAAAAATGGAATTTTGGTAAAGTGGCAGAAGGTGTTTGATACTTGTTTGGTTAAGCAAATGAACTCCATTTGGCATGAGACTCAACAGGGTGAAATGGCACATATAATTAGGGCCTTCCACCAATTTGGAGCTTATTTAGGCAAAGTTGCCAATGCAACTTTTGTAAACCCTAGAAATTAGCAGAAATGAACTTGTGCAGATCTAGTTGAGCAAATCACTTCCCCTTGATGAACCACTTGGTGTAGTTGCCTCATTTGGTCATGTGAACATGCTCACAGAAGTTGGGGTCTAGGAGATAAAGTTGGTAGTACAAAGTTGTTCAAATTTGATTCTGGTCAGAGAGGGTTTTGGGGCATTTTGGTGAACCAAAATGACCTTGATTGACATGAGGCTTTGCAAGGGTATCACAATATGCATTTGTGACTTGCTGGATTTTCCTTGGATTTTTATAAAAATATTGACTGTAGAAATATTTCAAATCCTTGAAATGGGCATAAATGGTTTTGGGAGGTTTTGTCCAATATTTTGAACATGACCAAGTGTTGAAACTCTTATATATGGGAAATATATGCCCACTGAGTTTCCCTGATTTTTGTCAAATATTTTTAAAACAATAAAATATTTTTTCCCTTTTAAAGACCATTTCTGGCCTTAATAAAAAGCTTTTAAATAAAACAGGAAAATAACTTTTAAAATTATATTTTTGTGGTTTATGGAAGTCCTATATCTAATAGGTTTAAAATATACTCTTTGAAATATTTTTCATAACCCAAATCAAGTACTTGCAGTGCAATCCTCAATTCAGGGGTTTTTGGAAAACTAATTTTTGAAAATACTTTTTGGCCAAATTATTTTTGCAAGAAATTATTTTTATGTCCTATACACATTCCATGATCATTGGGAAAGGTTTTTGGATCAAGGAGAAGGAGTATAAGAGTTGGAGTATTTATTTTATTTTTAGAGCACTTGCAAACAACAGACAAAAACCAATCAAGGCAAGGTCCAAAACACTCAAAAGTTTTTGTCAAACCACATTTTATCATGATATATTAGCTTAAGTGTTGTGGCATGAAAAGTAGGGTGTGACAGCCGGCAACCCAAACAAGGGCCCCTTGGCAACCTTGCCGGCCGTCGCAACCCTGACGGACCTCTCGACCTTGCCGTCGCGGTTCACGTCGAGCTGGAAAAGCCGCTGACAGAAGTGGGTGTGCCCCATCACCATGAGGTTGTGGTCCAAACTGGGGCGAAGCCTCATGATGTCGGCTGCATTCGTGAAAAGCCAAGTCGGCCTCCCCTTGTTGTTCAGCGGAGCGATTCGGAGGTGGATGAAATCCGCCCCGGTCATCTCAAGGGTGAGCCCAGCCTCGGCGAGGCGATGAATCCAGGTGGTGGCAACCGTGAGCTTCGTGTCATCGGCATCGACATTGCTCCAATCGTCTCTGCAAACCAGCGGCGCGTGGCGAACCTGGCAAAATTCCTGCGGGTCCTCCTCTTCGATCCAGCACCACCGACCCCGCCACTCCTCCCACCTCTCCTTCTGGGCGCCCTCCGAATATGTCCCCTTCCCCTGGCTCCTCGGGATCCAGGCGACACAACCGGAAATGGCGCCCCCCTTTTGGATCCGAGGGAAGAAGTAGTGGTGGAAGAGCGTCGTGTTGGGATGCACCCCGGCGAAGCCCTCGTAGAGATGGGCAAAAAGATCCATGCACGCCACGGCGTGCACAACCCCGATGACAATCCAAGCAATTGTTTCATACTTTAGTAATCCCAAACTTTTTCAACCTTCACGCAATACATGAGCGTGAGCCATGGATATAGCACTATGGGTGGAATAGAATATGATGATGGCGGTTATGTGGAGAAGACAAAAAAGGAGAAAGTCTCACATCAACAAGGCTAATCAATGAGCTATGGAGATGCCCATCGATTGATGTTAATGCAAGGAGTAGGGATTGCCATGCAACGGATGCACTAGAGCTATAAATATATGAAAGCTCAACAAAAGAAACTAAGTGGATGTGCATCCAACTTGCTTGCTCACGAAGACCTAGGGCACTTGAGGAGGCCCATTGTTGGAATATACAAGACAAGTTCTATAATGAAAAATTCCCACTAGTATATGAAAGTGACAAAACAAGAGACTCTCTATCATGAAGATTATGGTGCTACTTTGAAGCACAAGTGTGGTAAAATGATAGTAACATTGTCCCTTCTCTCTTTTTCTGTCATTTTTTGGGCCTTCTCTTTTTATGGCCTTTCTCTTTTTTATTCCTCACTTGGGACAATGCTCTAGAAAATGATGAGCATCACACTTCTATTTATTTACAACTCAATGATTACAACTCGATACTAGAACAAAGTATGACTCTATATGAATGCCTCCGTGATGTACGGGATATGCAATGAACCAAGAGTGACATGTATGAAAGAATTATGAACGGTGGCTTTGCCACAAATACTATGTCAACTACATGATCATGCAAAGCAATATGGCAATGATGAACGTGTCATGATAAACAGAATGATGGAAAGTTGCATGGCAATATATCTCGGAATGGCTATGGAAATGCCATAATAGGTAGGTATGGTGGCTGTTTTGAGGAAGATATAAGGAGGTTTATGTGAAAGAGCATATCAAATCACGGGTTTGGATGCACCGTGAAGTTTGCACCAACTCTCAATGTGAGAAAGGGCAATGCACGGTAATTAAGAGTCTAGCGATGATGGAAAGGTGAGAGTTCGTATAATCCATGGACTCAACATTAGTCCTAAATAACTCACATACTTATTGCAAAAATCTACAAGTCATCAAAAACCAAGCACTACGCCAAGATGCTCCTAGGGGGATAGATTGGTCGAGAAAAAGACCATCGCCGTCCCCGACCGCCACTCATAAGGAGGACAATCAAAGAACACCTCATGTTTCAAATTTGTTACATAACGTTTACCATACGTGCATGCTACGGGACTTGCAAACTTCAACACAAATATTTCTCAAATTCACAACTACTCAACTAGCACAACTTTAATATCACTACCTCCATGTCTCAAAACAATCATCAAGCATCAAACTTCTCTTAGTATTCAAAACACTCATAAGAAAGTTTTTACTATTCTTGAATACCTAGCATATTAGGATTATTTAAGAAAATTACCATGCTATTTGAGACTCTCAAAATAATCTAAATGAAGCATGAGAGATCAATAGTTTCTATAAAACAAATCCACCACCGTGCTCTAAAAGATATAAGTGAAGTACTAGAGCAAAAACTATATAACTCAAAAGATATAAGTGAAGCACATAGAGTATTCTAATAATTTCGAATCATGTGTGTCTCTCTCAAAAGGTGTGTACAGAAAGGATGATTGTGGTAAACTAAAAAGCAAAGACTCAAATCATAAAAGACGCTCCAAGCAAAACACATATCATGTGGTGAATAAAAATATAGCTCCAAGTAAAGTTACCGATGGAAGTAGACGAAGGAGGGGATGCCTTCCGGGACATCCCCAAGCTTTGGCTTTTTTGTGTCCTTAGATTATCTTGGGGGTGCCATGGGCATCCCCAAGCTTAGTCTCTTGCCACTCCTTGTTCCATAATCCATCAAATCTTTCACCCAAAACTTGAAACTTCACAACACAAAACTCAGCAGAAAATCTCGTGAGCTCTGTTAGCGAAAGAAAACAAAAGACCACTTCAAGGTACTGTAATGAACTCATTCTTTATTTATATTGGTGTTAAACCTACTGTATTAAAACTTCTCTATGGTTTATAAACTCTTTTACTAGCCATAGATTCATCAAAATAAGCAAACAACACACGAAAAACAGAATCTGTCAAAAACAGAACAGTCTCTAGTATTCTGTAACTAACGCAAACTTCTGGAACTCCAAAAATTCAGCAAAAATAGGAAGACTTAGAAAATTTGTTTATTGATCATAAGAAATTGGAATCAATATTTTATCACGTTCTGGTGAATTTTAACAATTATTTTCGTGAACGGAAAGTTTCTGGAAATTTCTGCAAGATCAAATAACTATCATCCAAGAAGATCCTATAGGTTTAACTTGGCACAAACACTAATTAAAACATAAAAACACATCTAACCAGAGGCTATAACAAATATTTATTCCTAAACATAATAAAAAAAGCAAAAAACTAAAAATAGAATTGGGTTGCCTCCCAACAAGCGCTATCGTTTAACGCCCCTAGCTAGGCATAATAGCAAGGATAGATCTAGGTATTGCCATCTTTGGTAGGCAATCCATAAGTGGCTCTCATAATAGATTCATAAGGTAATTTAAATTTCTTTCTAGGGAAGTGTTCCATGCCTTTCTTTAATGGAAATTGGAATCTAATATTCCCTTCCTTGATATCAATAATTGCACCAATCGTTCTAAGGAAATGTCTACCAAGAATAATAGGACATGAAGGATTGCAATCTATATCAAGGACAATAAAATCTACAGGCACATAGTTCCTATTTGCAAAAATAAGAACATCATTAATTCTTCACATAGGTTTCTTAATAGTGGAATCCGCAAGGTGCAAGTTTGAAGAGCAATCATCAAAATCACGGAAACCTAGCAAATCACACAAAGTTTTTGGAATCGTGGAAACACTAGCACCCAAATCACACAAAGCATAGCATTCATGATCTTTAATCTTAATTTTAATAGTGGGTTCCCACTCATCATAAAGTTTTCTAGGGATAGAAACTTCCAACTCAACCTTTTCTTCATAGGATTGCATCAAAGCATCAATGATATGTTTGGTAAAAGCTTTATTTTGACTATAAGCATGAGGAGAATTTAGCACGGATTGCAACAAGGAAATACAATCTATCAAAGAGAAATTGTAATAATTAAATTCCTTGAAATCCAAAATAGTGGGTTCATTAACATCTAGAGTTTTGATCTCTTCAATCCCACTTTTATCAATTTTAGCATCGAGATCTAAAAACTCTGAATTTTTGGAACGCCTTCTAGGTAAAGGTGGATCATATCAGTCCCATCATTATCAAGATTCATATTGCAAAACAAAGATTTAATAGGGGACACATCAATAACTTTTAGATCTTCATCTTTATTTTCATAGAAATTTGAATAACACGCTTTCATAAAGCAATCTTTCTTAGCACGCATCCTAAGCGGTTCTTTCTTTGCACTCATCAATGGAGATTATCATGGCTTTGAGAGACTCATTGATATCATGCTTAGGAGGAATAGATCTAAGTTTTAAAGAATCAACATCAAGAGAAATTCTATCAACGTTCCTAGCCAATTCATCAACTTTAAGCAATTTCTCTTCAAGAAAAGCATTGACATTCTTTTGCGAATTCATAAATTCCTTAACACTAGTCTCAAATTCAGAGGGCATCTTATTAAAATTTCCATAAGAATTGTTGTAGGAATTACCATAATTATTAGAGGAATTACTAGGATAAGGCCTAGGATTAAAGTTTCCTCTATATGCGTTGTTACCAAAATTATTCCTACCAACAAAATTCACATCCATAGATTCATTATTATTCTCAATCAAAGTAGACAAAGGCATATCATTAGGATCAGAAGAAACACTCTTAGTAGCAAATAACTTCATAAGTTCATCAATCTTTCCACTCAAAACATTAATTTCTTCTATCGCATGCACTTTTTTATTAGTAGATCTTTCAGTGTGCCATTGAAAATAATTAACCATAATATTATCTAGGAGTTTAGTAGCTTCTCCTAAGGTGATTTCCATAAAAGTGCCTCCCGCGGCCGAATCTAAAAGATTTCTAGAAGCAAAGTTCAATCCGGCATAATTTTTTTGTATAATCATCCACAAATTCAAACCATGAGTAGGGCAATTACGTATCATTAATTTCATCCTCTCCCAAGGTTGTGCAACATGTTCATGATCAAGTTGCTTAAAATTCATAATGTCGTTTCTAAGAGAGATGATCTTAGCGGGAGGAAAATACTTAGAGATAAAATCATCTTTGCACTTATTCCAAGAATCAATACTATTTTTAGGCAAAGACAAAAACTAAGCTTTAGCACGACCTCTAAGCGAAAAAGGAAATAGCTTCGGTTTAACAATATCATTATCAACATCTTTCTTCTTTTGCATATCACACAAATCAACGAAGCTATTTAGATGGGTAGCAGCATCTTCACTAGGTAGGCCGGCGAATTGATCTTTCATGACAAGATTCAACAAAGGGGCATTGATTTCGCAAGATTCAAAGATTTGGAGAGGAGCAATCGGAGTGCTAAGGAAATCATTATTGTTGGTATTGGTAAAGTCACACAATTTGGTATTATCTTGAGCCATCATGACAAACAAGCAATCCAACACACGAGCAAACGAGAAGCAAGCGAAAAAGAGGCGAACGAAAAAGAGAGGTTGAATAAAACGGCAAAGGTGAAGCGGGGAGAGGAAAACGAGAGGCAAATGGCAAATAATGTAATGCGGGAGATAATGGTTTGTGATGGGTACTTGGTATGTTGACTTTTGCTTAGACCTCCCCGGCAACGGTGCCAGAAAACCTTCTTGCTACCTCTTGAGCACTGCGTTGGTTTTCCCTTCAAGAGGAAAGGGTGATGCAGCAAAGTAGCGTAAGTATTTCCCTCAGTTTTGAGAACCAAGGTATCAATCCAGTAGGAGGCTACACACGAGTCCCTCGCACCTACACAAACAAATAAATCCTCGCAACCAACGCGATAAGGGTTGTCAATCCCTACACGGTCACTTACGAGAGTGAGATCTGATAGATATGATAAGATAATATTTTTGGTATTTTTGTGATAAAGATGCAAAGTAAAGAAAACAAAATAGGAACGGCGCCAGAAATAACTTGTTGTCGGGAGATTAAATATGATGGAAAATAGACCCGGGGGCCATAGATTTCACTAGCGGCTTCTCTCAAGAGCATAAGTATTTTACGATGGGTGAACAAATTATTGTTGAGCAATTGACAGAATTGAGCATAGTTATGAGAATATCTAGACATGATCATGTATATAGGCATCACGTCCGAAACAAGTAGACCGACTCCTGCCTGCATCTACTACTATTACTCCACACATCGACCACTATCCAGCATGCATCTAGAGTATTAAGTTCATAAGAACAGAGTAACGCTTTAAGCAAGATGACATGATGTAGAGGGATAAACTCATGCAATATGATATAAACCCCATCTTGTTATCCTCGATGGCAACAATACAATACGTGCCTTGCTACCCTAACATCCTTTGGGAAAGGACACCGCAAGATTGAACCCAAAGCTAAGCACTTCTCCCATTGCAAGAAAGATCAATCTAGTAGGCCAAACCAAACTGATAATTCAAAGAGACTTGCAAAGATAACCAATCATACATAAAAGAATTCAGAAGATTCAAATATTGTTCATAGATAAACTTGATCATAAACCCACAATTCATCGGTCTAAACAAACACACCGCAAAAGAAGATTGCATCGAATAGATCTCCACCAGAGAGGGGGAGAACATTGTATTGAGATCCAAAAAGAGAGAGGAAGCCATCTAGCTAATAACTATGGACCCGAAGGTCTGAGTTAAACTACTCACACTTCATCGGAGAGGCTATGGTGTTGATGTAGAAGCCCTCCGTGATCGATGCCCTCCCGTGAGCTCCTAACAGGCCCCACGATGGGATATCACGGGTACAGAAGGTTGCGGCGGTGGAATTAGGTTTTTGGCTCCTTATCTGATCGTTTGGGGGTACGTATGTATATATAAGAGGAAAGAGTACATCGGTGGAGCAACATGGGGCCCACGAGGGTGGAGGGCGCGCCTGGGGGGGGGGGGTAGGCGCGCCCCCTACCTCGTGGCTTCCTAGTAGCTTTCTTGACGTAAGGTCCAAGTCCTCTGGATCATGTTCGTTCCGAAAATCATGTTCTCGAAGGTTTCATTCCGTTTGGACTCCGTTTGATATTCTTTTTCTGCGAAACTCTGAAATAGGCAAAAAACAGCAATTCTGGGTTGGGCCTCCGGTTAATAGGTTAGTCCCAAAACTAATATAAAAGTGTAAAATAAAGCCAATAATGTCAAAACAGAAGATAATATAGCATGGATAAAACAAAAATTATAGATACGTTGGAGACGTATCACGCACCTACACAAACAAATAAGAACCTGGCAACCAACGCGGTAAAGGGGTTGCCAATCCCTTCACGGTCACTTACGAGAGTGAGATCTGATAGATATGATAAGATAATATTTTTGGTATTATTAGGATAAAGAATAAATAAAGATGCAAAGTAAAATAAACGGCGCAAGAAATAACTTGTTGTCGGGAGATTAATATGATGGAAAATAGACCCGGGGGCCATAGGTTTCACTAGTGGCTTCTCTCAAGATAGCATAAATATTACGGTGGGTAAACGAATTCATCGTCGAGCAATTGATAGAATTGAGCCTAGTTATGAGAATATCTAGGTATGATCATGTATATAGGCATCACGTCCGTGACAAGTAGACCGAAACGATTCTGCATCTACTACTATTACTCCACATATCGACTGCTATCCAACATGCATCTAGAGTATTAGGTTCATAAGAACAGAGTAATGCTTTAAGCAAGATGAAAAGATGTAGAGGGATAAACCCATGCAATATGATATAAACCCCATCATTTTATCCTCGATGGCACAATACAATACATGCCTTGCTGCCCCTGCTGTCACTTGGAAAGGACACCACAAGATTGAACCTAAAGCTAAGCACTTCTCCCATTGCAAGAAAGATCAATCTAGTAGGCCAAACCAAACTAATAATTCGAAGAGACTTGCAAAGATAACCAATCATACATAAAAGAATTCAGAGAAGATTCAAATATTGTTCATAGATAATCTTGATCATATACCCACAATTCATCGGATGTCGACAAACACACCGCAAAAGAAGAGTTACATCAAATAGATCTCCAAGACAATCGAGGAGAACTTTGTATTGAGATCCAAAGAGAGAGAAGAAGCCATCTAGATAATAACTATGGACCCGAAGGTCTGAGGTAAACTACTCACACATCATCGGAGAGGCTATGGTGTTGATGTAGAAGCCCTCCGTGATCAATGCCCCCTCCGGCAGGACGCCGGAAAAGGCCCCAAGATGGGATCTCACGGGTACAGAAGGTTGAGGTGGTGGAATTAGGTTTTCGTGGGTCCTTCTGATGGTTTGGGGGTACGTAGGTATATATAGGAGGAAGAAGTAGGTCGTTGGAGCCACGAGGGGCACACGAGGGTGGAGGGCGCGCCCTGGGGGAGTAGGCGCGCCCCCTGCCTCGTGGCCTCCTCGTTGATTGCTTGACGTACACTCCAAGTACTCTGGATAACTTTTTTTCCGAAAATCACTTTCCCGAAGGTTTCATTCCGTTTGGACTCCGTTTGATATTCCTTTTCTGCGAAACACTAAAATAGGCAAAAAAAAACAGCAATTTGGGTTGGGCCTCCGGTAATAGGTTTCATTCCGTTTGGACTCCGTTTGATATTCCTTTTCTGCGAAACACTGAAATAGGCAAAAAAAACAGCAATTTGGGCAGGGCCTCCAGTTAATAGGTTAGTCCCAAATATAATATAAAGTGTATAATAAAGCCCATTAAACATCCAAAATAGAATATATAATAGCATGGAACAATAAAAAATTATAGATACGTTGGAGATGTATCAAGCATCCCCAAGCTTAATTTCTGCTCGTCCTCGAGTAGGTAAATGATAAAAACCGAATTTTTGATGTGGAATGCTACCAAGCATATTCCTTAATGTAATTCTATTATTTGTGGTATGAATATTCAGATCTGAAAGATTCAAGATAAAAGTTTAATATTGACATAAAATAATAATACTTCAAGCATACTAACAAAGCAATCACGTCTTCTCAAAATAACATGGCCAAAGAAAGTTATCCCTAGAAAATCATATAGTGTGGCTATGCTGTATCTTCATCACACAAACTATTTAATCATGCACAACCCCCATGACAAGCCCAGCAATTGTTTCATACTTTTGATGTCCTCAAACTTTTTCAATCTTCACGCAATACATGAGCGTGAGCCATGGACATAGCACTATATGTGGAATAGAATGGTGGTTGTGAAGAAGACAAAAAAGAGAAGATAGTCTAACATCAACTAGGTGTATCAACAGGCTATGGAGATGCCCATCAATAGATATCAATGTGAGTGAGTAGGGATTGCCATGCAACGGATGCACTAGAGCTATAAGTGTATGAAAGCTCAACAAAAGAAACTAAGTGGGTGTGAAAGTGTGTTATATCGACTAGAGGGGGGTGAATAGGCGATTTTCATGAATTCTTCACTAAGAAATTTGCCGGTGAGGAAATTCCTTAGCGAAGAACTACTTGCAGTGGAATAAGTACTCAGAAGTAAGCATAACAGAATACAGGCATGGTCCTCATGATGAAATGAATACAAGCACAGAGTACAGAAAGCGTAATCACAGGATAACACAAGATGAAGACAAACAGACTGAAGAAATTGAACTGAGGAAATTGAGAATGTCTTCAGTCAAAGTCTTCAAACACAGATATGATGAAACACTTAACACAGTAATGAGGAAATGAAAGCGTTGAGGAAATAGAACCAGTAAGGTTGGTGAAGACAATGATTCGGTAGACCAGTTCCAACTGCTGTCTCAGTTGTACATCTGGTTGGAGCGGATGAGTATTTAAACTCGAGCACACATAGTCCTGGACTCGTAGTCCTGAGCATGCAGCTCAGGACACCAAGTCTTCACTGTATTCTCCTTGAACTAAGGTCACATAGACCTCGTCCAATCACTCGTGGTAAGTCTTCAGGCGACTCCAAACCTTCACAAACTCGGTCACTCGGCGATCCACAATTCCTCTTGGATGCTCTAGACCATGACGCCTAACCGTCTGGAAGAAGCACAGTCTTCAAATGTAACAAGCGTCGGATCCACGCAGGATCAATCTCTTCAGTGATGCTCAATCACTTTGGGTTTGTAGGTGTTTGGGTTTGGGTTTTCCTCACTTGATGATTTTCATTCAAAGTCCTCGGAGATGGGATGCTCTCAAATGACAAGTGTCAGTTTCTCTTAGAGCAGCCAACCAGCTAGTGGTTGTAGGGGGCGGCTATTTATAGCCTAGGGAGCAGCCCGACATGATAAGACATAAATGCCCTTCAATGAAATGACCATTAGGTAGATAAGATATTTTGGGACAGCTGGCGTGCAGCACAACAACGGTCGGAAATTTGAGGTTCAAATTACTCAGGGCTATCATGTTCCTCACTATGTAGGCAATCCGCACTGGCGAATTCCTAACTCCTCGGGCCGTAACAAATTCTCAACGACCGTAAGAACTTCGTCTACATCAAGAAATTGACTGAACTGTATGGGATTTCCAATGGCTTCACTCGAAGGGATTGGTAGGTTTAGGATTTTGAGTTGAGCATCACATGGAAATTTTTCCTTAGTATTTCCTTGACCCCCTTTAATAGTACGGTGTTTCCTATGACTCAAGAAAGAGAAAACGAAACTACGAAAACAAAAGTTTTCACGCTTCATGTTCCTCAGATGAATACCAAGTCTTCAAGGTCACACCAATTTCTTCACTTTCAAAGTCTTCAGAATACCAAAGTCTTCAGTTGAAGAACTTCATTTTTAGGGGTAGACTTTCACTGTAAATATAATGTAAGGGCATATTTATCCCGTAAGTGTTTTGGTGATTGATGACGATACTTTTGCGGACTAATCGTATGCTTTGAGTTCCTCAGATGGTTCATCTCTAGGCTCGAGACGATTCGGTGCCCCTCGGAGACTATTGAAGACGGCGTCGTCCTACGTTTCTTTTTGGTGGATTTGAGTCGTAGGAGAGCCGTACTATTAAGAGGGGGTCCGCGTCGGAAAGGTTAGGGCGGAATCAACACGTACACTTGTCCCTCCTTTCCCTGCACTTTGGAGCTTTCCTTTCGTTATCTTGGTTGTGCGGAAATCTGACATTTGCCACTGTACCTGCGGTAGTACCGCAGGTACACGCGGTAGTACCGCGGGGTGCCACGGTAGTACCGCTCCTCAAGAGCGGTAGTACCGCGGCTCCTGTGCCTAGTGCCGCTCGGTGCGGTAGTAGGGGCGGATGTAATATTTTACATCCGCTACCACCACGGTAGTAGTACCGGCTCAAATAGCAGTAGTACCGCTGGGGCCCACGGTAGTACCGCCTCGAGCCGTAGTACCGCGGGCCCTCCTACCAAGCAACCGTGAGAGTCACGGTAGTAGGCACGCCGCTACGGTAGTACCGCTCCGAGGAGCGGTAGTACCGCTGTCGGATTTTCGCACTACCGCAGCTTTCAATGGAAGTTGGCACGGATGTAATTTATTTCATCCGCGCCCTTCTCAGGTCGTGACTCCCGTGCCTTGCGGTAGTACCGTAAGGGGGAGCGGTAGTACCGCGCGAGCGGTAGTACTGCCCTGAGTCAGGCTAGTCCCGGCCTGTGCTGCCGCTGTGGTAGTACCGTGGTCCACCACGGTAGTACCGTGCGGCCTCGCGGTAGTACCGCGCCCCTGGAGCGGTAGTACCGCGCGTCGCGGGCTGACTAAGTGGATAACGGTTGGATTTTTCCCACGACTATATAAGGGGCTTCTTCAACCTCTAGTTGACTACCTCTTCTCTCTCTAAGCTCCATTGTTGCTCCAAGCTCCATTTTGGCCCGATCTCTCTCCCTAGCCAATCAAACTTGTTGATTTTCTCGGGATTGGGTGACAAGGGCCCGATCTACACTTCCACCACAAGATATTTGATTCCCCCACTTATCCCTTGCGGATCTTGTTACTCTTGGGTGTTTGAGCATCCTAGACGGTTGAGGTCACCGTGGAGCCATATTCCATTGTGGTGAAGCTTCGTGGTGTTGTTGGGAGCCTCCAATTAAGTTGTGGAGATTGCCCCAACCTTGTTTGTAAAGGTTCGCCGCCTTCAAGGGCACCATTAGTGGAATCACGGCTCTTGCATTGTGCGAGGGCGTGAGGAGATTACGGTGGCCCTAGTGGCTTCTTGGGGAGCATTGTGCCTCCACACCGCTCTAACGGAGACGTATTTCCCTCAAAAGGAAGGAACTTGGTAACACATCCTCGTCTCCACCGGCTCCACTCTTGGTTATCTTATCCCTTTACTTGTGCAAGCTTATTTGTGTTCCTATCCTTGCTTGCTCGTGTGCTTGTGTTGTTGCATCATATAGGTTGTCCACCTAGTTGCACATCTAGACAACCTTTATTATTGCAAAGTTTAAATTGGTAAAGAAAAGCCTAAAATTATTAGTTGCCTATTCACCCCCCCCCCCCCTCTAGTCAACCATATCGATCCTTTCAATTGCTATCAGAGCCTCGTCTCTTTTTAAGGACTTTACCGTCCGTAGAGTATAGTTGACGTCGTAGATGATGTGGGGGAGCACTCCGGTGCAAATCCGACATTATCTACGAGAGATGGGAGTACCTCGATCTCTCGTGAGGAATTGAATGTAGCGTTGGACACATTGAAAAACTCCATGACGAGCGAGGTCAAGGACATGTTTAAGGAATTCCTAGAAGGGCTTAAACTTTCCACCGCACTCCGTGAAAGTGGGTGATCCCGCCAACACGGGAGCGGATGCTAACTCCGATAAGGGGAAGCTACTAGTGAGAAAGCCCCTCGTCTAGCGGTAAGAATGGCACTGGCATCTTCGCCCATGTGCAACCTCCCGTTTATGGTGGACCGATTCCTTCCACTCATTTGAATCATGCCGGTCCACCACCTAAGATTGATAAAAAGGAGGATTTTGATTCTTGGGTTTATCATTTTAAGCGTCATTTAAATCATGTGAACACTAACCTTTGGAGAATCATTGAAGAAGGTTTCTATCCGCATGATCCGAGCAATTTTTCTCCTAGAGAGGTCGTGGACCATCAATTCAATGAGAATGCTCTCTTCATCATCCAAGAAGCAATCCTTCCCGACGACCTCCCTCATCTCCGGGCCTTACACCCGTGCCAAAGATGCTTGGCTCAAGGTGGTTTCCATGTATCGAGGAAGCGCAAGCATTCAACGTTCCAATTATGAAGTGGTCCAAGATGAAGCCGATGAGTTTGCAATGAAGGAAGAAGAAGAACCTCGTGAGCTCTATCGGAGAGTAAGCAAGCTTGCCGTCTCCCTCCGGGATCATGGAAGTAAGGACACAGATGACAACCGGATCAAGCGCCAAATTTCTCAAGGCAATGATGCCCTACCACAAAGCCATGTCCTCCGTCATCCGTCAATCGATCGGACTTCCACACCTTGTCCTCAAGTGATGTGTTGGATGAGTTTGTGGCTATGAGCATATTGGACAAGACCGCCGACAATGCGGTGCTTCGCTCTCAAAGAGCAAAGAAGCCCAACCTCACTTTGAAGGCCAAGATTTGTGTCGAAGAAGATGGAGAGGAGGAAGAAGAAGAGAGCAACCTCGAAGATACTAAGTATGATTATCATGAACACATGGCCCTTGCTTCAAGACAATTTTGGAGCAAGAAGAACTCAAGGCCCAACTTCAACAAGAGAAATTCAAGTGGCTCTAAGGGCAAGCAACGAGTGAGGACGTGTTTCAATTGTGGGAATGTGAGTCACTTTGTTGCGGAGTGTCCATATGATAAGAGGGAAGACAATGGTGGCAAGCTCATCCGTAAGGACAAGGCCAAGCCTTTTCCCAACAAGAGCAACTTCCCAAAGAAGACTCCTCACAAAGCTTTGGTGGTTCAAGAAGAGTACAATGAGGATGATGATGATGATGAGGATGGTGAATCGGTTGCCATGGCCTCCGTGGCCATTGCAATGACTCCTCGGTGTCTCTCTTGGTTCACCCAATGAAAGCATCAGCTTAAGTGCCTCATGGCTAAAGCCACCAACAAGGTAACCCCCAACATCAAAACTACCATCATCAATCATTCTTCTTTGACGGATTGCATTGATGAACATGAGGGACTAGTGTAGAGGAAAATGAATTTGAGATCTTTATGAGTAAACTCAAAGGGAAATCCAAGATGCACTTCGTTGCTCTCTTGGAACAACTTGGTGAAGCCAATGTCATGATCGAGACTCATGAAGAAACCATTTCTAAGGTGGAAGGGCATAGTCGTGACTATGCCGATGAGATTTCGGATCTTTCCAATGCTCTTGAGGAAGAGCATGGTCTTCGTTTGGCTCTTGAGGAGTCACACAACGATGATCACGCTTAAATTAAAGAAAGACCTTGATCATGCTCTTGTTGTGTCTCGTGTGCTTAGTTCCGAGAAGGCAAAGCTTGGAGTTGATCTTGCTAGACTCAACGAGGACTTTGACACTCTCGACAAGGCTCACAAAGTCTTGAAGGGTGCTCATGCTAGTATCAAAGAGTCTCATGATCAACTCCAAGTGAAGCTAACCAAGGAGAAAGCCACCTTTCCTCATATGATATTGATTGATAATGCAAATGCTACTAACCCTTGTTGTGAGCATGTGCATCTTGTTGAGGAGAATGCTAAGTTGAAGGAGCAACTTGAAAAGGGCCTTGTCACATGCATTCAAGGTGAGAAGAACCTTAACGACCTTTTGAGTAATCAAAAGGAAGTTGTGGCCAAGGAGGGGATTGGGTTTGCGCCCAAGCCCAAGAGCAAGAAGAAGAATGACAAGACCAAGCAACCTCCCCCTCTCAAGCAAACTTTTGTGAGGGAGGGAGAGGGTGCTTCCAAGAAGAAGAAGAACCATGCAAAGGGTGGCAATGTCAAGAAGGACAACGTCATCCCCATGAACATAGCCCCGACTTTAACCCCTCTTATGTGTTGTGCCGTGCTAGTGATGGGCATGTTTTTGCTAAATTTGTTGGTTCTTCTTATGAGTACATTGAATGGTCTATTTGGGTTCCTAAGACCCTCCTTACTAACATCAAAGGACCCATTACCAAATGGGTACCTAAAACCAAGCATTGATCTCTTGTAGGGGTTTGCTTTCGGTGGGGGATCATGGTTGCTCGATAGTGGAGCAACAAATCATATGACCGGGAGCAAGGACATGGTGGTGGACGTGCAAGAGATTCCATCTATGCCCACCGATGTCGAGTGGGGTGATGCATCACATTCTAAGGTATTGGGTCTCGGCAAGGTTGTCATTTCTCATGATCTTACGATCGAGAAAGTCATGCTTGTTGAGTCCCTTGCATACAATTTGCTTTCCGCTCGTCAACTTGCAGTCATGGGTTATGCTACTTTCTTTGACATTGATACTGTGGCCCTCTTGTGGAGCAAGACTCTTAAAGTAGCCTTTGTTGGGCATGTCGAAAATGGTCTCTATGTGATTAACTTTTCGAGCAACCCACTAAGACCGCGACATGCCTAATGGCTAAAGTTGACGTGGGATGGCTTTGGCATCGCCGTTTAGCCCATGTCAATATGAGATCTTTGCAAAGTCTTCTCAAGGTGGACCATGTCCGTGGACTAACAAATGTTAGTTTTGCCAAAGACCGTGCTTGCAGTGCTTGTATTGAAGGAAAGCTTCATGAGAAGGCTCACCCTCCCACGACTATCATATACTCAAAGAGACCCTTGGAGCTCCTTCACATGGATCTCTTTGGGCCACCATCATTTGATAGTCTTGGAGGAAGAAATTATTGCTTGGTGATCGTGGATGACTATTCGAGATACACTTGGGTATATTTCTTCAAGAGGAAGAGCGAGACCCAACAAACCGTCATCGACTTTGCAAATGAAGCTCAACGTCAACATAATGCAAAGATCTTGACTATAAGAAGTGACAACGGCACCGAATTCAAGAACTACACCTTGGATGAGTTTCTTAGTGATGAGGGAATCAAGCATCAATATTCTGCACCATATACCCCTCAACAAAATGGTGTGGCGGAGAGAAAGAACCGGACGTTGATGGATGCGGCAAGGACCATGATGGAGGAGTTCAAGTCTCCATACAACTTTTGGGCCGAAGCCATCAACACCGCTTGTCATGCATCCAATCGGCTTTATCTCCGCAAAGGCTTGAACAAGACTCCTTATGAGATACTCACCGGCAACAAGCCCAACCTCAAGTACTTCCGGTGTTCGGGTGTAAGTGTTTCATTCTCAAGAAAGGTGTTCGTTTGTCTAAATTTGAAGCTAGAGCTCATGAGGGCATATTTGTTGGTTATGCTACAAACTCTCATGCTTATCGTGTCCTCAATAAATCCACGGGACTTATTGAGGAGACGTGTAACGTGGAGTTTGATGAGAATAACGGCTCCCAAGTGGAGCAAAGTGGCACTTGTGATGTAGGTGATGAAATTCCTCCCCAAGCCATAAGAAGAATGGGAGTTGGCTTTATCCTACCCATTGAGGAACCCCTTGTGGCCGAAGGAGAAGGACAATGCTCCACTCAAGTGGAGCCATCACCAACCCAAGGCTCACACGCTCCCGAAGAAAAAAGTGAAGGCCCTCAACCTCAAGAACA
This sequence comes from Aegilops bicornis, assembly GCA_021605145.1. Classification (NCBI taxonomy): domain Eukaryota; kingdom Viridiplantae; phylum Streptophyta; class Magnoliopsida; order Poales; family Poaceae; genus Aegilops; species Aegilops bicornis. The sequence continues at coordinate 304,420,286 of CM038672.1, forward strand.
AGACCAAGGGCAAGATCGTGCTCAAGATGATGATATCACCCTAAATGATGCCCAAGGTCGAGTTCTCTTCCCCGAGCAGGCTCAAGATGAAGGTCATGCTCAAGACGGCGCTCAAGATGATCAAGTGACCTCTCCTCATTGCACCTCCGAGGAGGATTTAGAGCGTCGTGCCGCCAAGATTGCTTCCAAACTCACTACCAAAGGCCATCTCATGGAGAATGTGGTTGGAAGCCTAAGAAAAGGGGTAAGCACTCGTAGACAATTGGCAAACTATTGTGAACATCACGCGTTTGTCTCTTGTGTTGAACCTCAAAAGGTCTATGAGGCGCTCGAAGACTCGGATTGGCTCAATGCCATGCATGAAGAACTCAACAACTTTGAGTACAACAAGGTGTGGAGATTGGTGCCAAGGCCATCGGAGAACCACAACGTCATTGGAACCAAGTGGATTTTCAAGAACAAGCAAGATGCTCATGGGAACATCATTCGCAACAAGGCAAGATTGGTAGCACAAGGCTACTCCCAAGTCGAGGGTATCGACTACGGTGAAACCTTTGCTCCTGCTGTTCGCCTTGAATCCATTCGTTTGTTGATTGCTTATGCTTCCCATCACAACTTTAAGTTGCAACAAATGGATGTAAAAAGTGCTTTTCTTAATGGTCCCATTAATGAGTTGGTCTATGTCAAGCAACCCCCCGGGTTCGAGGACCCCTACTTCCCGGATCATGTATATCAACTCGATAAGGCACTCTATGGACTTAAACAAGCCCCACGTGCTTGGTATGACCACCTTACCGAGTTGTTACAAGATCGTGGTTTTGAAGTGGGGCAAATCGATCACACTCTTTTTACTAAGAAGGTCAATGGGGAGTTGTTTGTATGCCAACTATATGTTGATGATATTATCTTTGGTTCTCCTAACAAAGCTTTCAATGAGGAATTTGCCGCTCTCATGACCTCCAAGTTCAAGATGTCATCGATGGGAGAGTTGAAGTTCTTTCTTGGTTTCGATATCAAACAAAGAAGAGAAGGAACCTTCATCAACCAAGCCAAATACACTCAAGACATGCTCAAAAGATTCAAGCTAAGTGATGTCAAGCGGCTACTACACCAATGCCCACCAAGTGCCAACTTGACATTGATCCCAATGGTAAAGAGGTGGATCAAAAGGTATATCGCTCCATGATTGGATCCTTGCTTTACCTTTGTGCATCTAGACCGGATATCATGTTGAGTGTGGGAATGTGTGCACGGTTTCAAGCCGCACCAAAGGAAAGTCATTTTGTGGCGGTCAAGCGAATCTTTCGATATTTGGCTCATACCCCAAACTTTGGCTTATGGTACCCAAGAGGATCAAACTTCAAGCTTGAAGGATTTACGGATTCCGATTGGGCGGGAGACAAAGTGGATAGGAAGTCCACTTCCGGAGGGTGCCAATTTCTTGGTTGCTCCTTGGTAAGTTGGTCTTCCAAGAAGCAAAGTTGTGTGTCTCTCTCGTCCAATCAAGTGGAAGATGTGGCGGTCGGTAGTTGTTGTGCTCAACTCCTATGGATGAGGCAAACTTTAAAGGAGTACGGTGTCATTTGTGACAAAGTGCCTCTTTGGTGTGATAATGAAAGTGCCATCAAGATTTCTCTCAACCCGGTGCAACACTTCAAGACAAAGCACATCGAGATTCGGTATCACTTCATCCGGGATCACATAAGGTTGGAGAGATCGAGCTCAAGTATGTCAACACTCAGGATAACCTTGCAGATATATTCACGAAGCCCTTAGATGAAGCAAGATTTCGCGAGTCAAGGCATGAGCTAAATATCATTGATTTGAGCAATGTGACTTGAGCCCGTGCACTCCCCACCACATTCAACTTGCTGTCTAGTTTAGGTGTAGGCATGGACATAGGGGGAGTATTGTTCTCTCAATGAACTCTCCCTCCCCCATTATGCATAAATCGATCACCTCTTTCACATTAGCCATTTTTATGGTACTTGTGTTCCAAAGACGAGTTTTGGTCATGGGCCCAAGGATAATTCTTCGCGGTGCCATACCATCCTACTCAAACATAGGTGGCTTTGGCCACCGCCCTCTCTCCTTGAGAGGCCTTGTCGTTTGGTGGTTTCTTGTTGTCTTTTGCCTCTAGTTTGTGGTTGAGTTTGTGGTTTATTGTGTGTGAAAAGAAAAAAAATTCATTGCAAAGACCCTTTTTCGTTTTTGAATCATGCGGTGACTTGAGATACACGGTACTACAAGGCTACCATGTACTATCAAGCCAGCCACGGTACTATTGTCGGCCAGCGGTACTACCAAGAGCCAGCCACGGTACTACCGCTTATGGAGCACGGTACTACCGCAACCTCACGGCAGTAATTTTTTACTGCCGCCCAGTTGAGCAATACTACCGCCTCGGTGCGGAACTTCCGCCCGAGCGGTACTACCGCGATGAGACGCGGTACTACTGCTGACGGTTCATGCGAGGGTTAGGGCAGGCAGGGGAGTTCTAACTCCCGTGCACTCCATTCGCTACCTTCTCCCCACATCGCCTCCTTCTCTCCCTTGCTCAAGAACGGAGCCGGCGTCTCTCGCCGGATCTCCTTCACCGGCTGCCCTCCCGTGATTCCGACCGGTGGGATCATTCTCCACCGCGTGCTCTTGCTATGGACCCGTGTTTTCCCCAATTCCCTCTCCTTTGTGTTGGTGTTTGGCGTTTCTAGGTTTTGGGGAGGCTTGAGTGTTCTTGAGATTGATTGTCCTAATCTCTGCAAGAATAGGATGAAGGAGTGTAGTATTGCATAGGATTTATATGTGTATTGTCATCATGCGCTAGATCTGATCACCGTAGCACCGCCGTTGTTTCATGGTTCTTTTCAGATTCAAATCGATAGTTGGATCCGCTGCGCGCAGTACTACTGCCCCTACGGGCGCCGGTACTACAGCGTGCAGTACTACCGCCCCTGGTGCGGTACTACCGCTCTGTCTTGGCACTACAGCTTTACTTCCGCTCGACCACGGTACTACCGTGACCCGCATGGTACTACTGCGTTTGGAGCAAGATTACTGCTTCACTACCGCAGCAAAGGGTCAGCCCCACCGTGCCTCACACCTACCGCATGCCATCTTTCTCATATGTCTCCTATGTTTTTTGTGTGCTTTTTCGTGGCCTTTGCATTGATCTTCTTGCGTTTTTGGTGCTTTGCGTGTGTGGTTCAGGTGGTGGCTCTCGCCGGTCCAATCCCAGTCGTGACACCGGCTCCAAGCGTCTGCGCAACCCCGGTGACGCACCAGAGGGCTCCTCTTCTGCCCCCAAGCGCCATGTCAAGACAACTGCCACCAAGGTCAAGGAGCCCTCCAGGAGCATGGATGAGATGCCCCATTCGACTACATCCGCCTCCGAACATGGATCCGTCACGTGACCCCTCGTTCCTCGGCCAGGCTGCGAGCTGTTCTGAACAAGCATCAAACCAACGTCTATCTGGGCGTCATTAAGAATAAGCAGAATACCTATGTGGATGTGAAGTGGATTGACATGCATCACTTGAGGAAGGAGAAGTTCCGTGCCTACTTTGGAGAGGCTCGGACTTGGTGGAGCAGTTTGGCATTGAGCATATCATCTCCTTTCACCTTGACTATGATCCCGAGCTCATTGGTCGGGTTCTTTGCTTCGCCTACTTTCACCCCAATGAGGAAAGGAGAATGACCTGGATGCCAAATGGCCGTAAGTTGACTGCTACCTGGAAGGAGTTCATGGATCTGCTCCAAGTTCCTGATGACGGGCTTGACTCCCCCGTGGGTGTTCGTCCCCATGCCAACCCTGACTCTGCCAACAAGGACAGGCTTGCCCCGTTCTATGTTGAGAAGACACTTCCAAGTGGCAAGATAGGTTTGGTGCTCAACTCCTGTTTGGATATCAGGTCCCGCATCTTGACAACTCCTTGTTCCCCCGCATTGGTGACAAGGACAAGGTTCATGCCTATATGGTGGATATGATGCTCATCTGCGAGGAGGCTCGTGTGTCTCGAGACTCAGCCACTTGATATCTCACACATCATGTGGTGTGAGCTTCGATTTGCCGTGTTCAACCGCAAGGTGCCTATATACGGTCCATATCTGCTTCTCACGATCTCGAGGACTTGGGAAGATGTTCCTGGCGAGGAGTTCCTTGCCCCTCGATCGATTCGCCATGACCCCATCTCTGCGTGTCAAACCCAATCGGGCCAACACTACTACTCGTCTTTGAGGCGTCTGCAGCTAGGGCTGCTGTTGGAGAGGAGGATGTCTTGGCGCCGAGCATGTTGATGAAGGCCATGCTGCTAGGCCTTCCCACAGCTCCTCTATGCCTTCTTGGGCCACGAAGTCAAGGACAAGATGAAGACTCTTTTACGCATGCAAGCCAAGGGGCAAGACAGACTCATGTGGCATCCAAGGAGAGTCGTCACGGGACAGGAAGATCTTGAAGCTCTATGGTGAGGATGTGTCTGAGGATCTGAGGAGCACATCACCCCAGAGGCCGAGTGGATGGCGAAGCAAGGCTACAAGTGGACTGATTCTCGAGGAGGACGCCGAGGAGTCCATCCCCGCCGAGGAGTCTGACGGAGAGGGTTGGGACGAGGTCCCTTCTACCGAGCCACCGCTTGTGTGTAGGTGTCCTCTCCGCCTTTTGGCGTCTCGATGCCAAAGGGGAGAGAGCGTGAGATTCTTGAGTCTTGTGTTCGTGTTTGGTGTGTTTATTGCGTTTCCGGTTGTACCTCGTTTGAATCGTTTGAACCTCGTTTTAGTTGCTTTTCCTTCTTATGGTGTAAGACATATGCACTCTATCTATCTTAGCAAGCTTATGTTATATCGTGCTATATGTTGCTTAGATGTTATTCTTCGGACCTTTGTCTCTAAAATATAGGGGGAGTGGTGATCCTAGATCGTGTGCTATGCAGTTCAAAGCATTCATCCGAGTGCACACATCTAGGGGAGCCCGTCTATATTTTGGAGAGGAGGGTTTGCTCTTGCTCTATATTATTGTATCTTTGTGCAAATCCCGTATTGTCATCAATCCACCAAAAAGGGGGAGATTGTAAGGGCATATTTATCCCGTAAGTGTTTTGGTGATTGATGACGATACTTTTGTGGACTAATCGTATGCTTTGAGTTCCTCAGATGGTTCATCTCTAGGCTCGAGACGATTCAGGCCCCTCGGAGACTATTGAAGACGGGCGTCGCCCCACGCTTTCTTTTTGGTGGATTTGAGTCGTAGGAGAGCCGCACTATTAAGAGGGGTCCGTTGGAAAGGTTAGGGCGGAATCAACACGTACACTTGTCCCTCCTTTCCCTGCACTTTGGAGCTTTCCTTTCGTTATCTTGGTTGTGCGGAAATCTGACATTTGGCACTGTACCTACGGTAGTACCGCAGGTACACGCGGTAGTACCGCGGGGTGCCACGGTAGTACCGCTCCTCGGGAGCGGTAGTACCGCGGCTCCCAGGCCTAGTGCCGCTCGGTCTGGTAGTAGGGCGGATGTAATTTTTACATCCGCGCCCACCACGGTAGTACCGCTCGTCAACAGCAGTAGTACCGCTGGGGCCCACGGTAGTACCGCCTCCCTCGAGCCGTAGTACCGCGGGCCCTCCTACCAAGTACCGTGAGAGTCACGGTAGTAGGCACGCCACACGGTAGTACCGCTCCCGAGGAGCAGTAGTACCGCGTCGGATTTTCGCACTACCGCAGCTTTCAGCGGAAGTTGGCACGGATGTAATTTATTTCATCCGCGCCCTTCTCGTGTCGTGACTTCGCCTTGCGGTAGTACCATAAGGGGAGCGGTAGTACCGCCATGAGCGGTAGTAATCTTGCCCGAGTCAGCTAGTCCCTGTGCTGCCAAGGTAGTACCGTGGTCCACCACGGTAGTACCGTCTTGACCTCAAGGTAGTACCGCTACCGAGCGGTAGTACCGCGCGTCGCGGGCTGACTAAGTGGATAACGGTTGGATTTTTCCCACGACTATATAAGGGGCTTCTTCAACCTCTAGTTGACTACCTCTTCTCTCTCTAAGCTCCATTGTTTCTCCAAGCTCCATTTTGGCCCGATCTCTCTCCCTAGCCAATCAAACTTGTTGATTTGCTCGGGATTGGGTGACAAGGGCCCGATCTACACTTCCACCACAAGATATTTGATTCCCCCACTTATCCCTTGCGGATCTTGTTACTCTTGGGTGTTTGAGCATCCTAGACGGTTGAGGTCACCGTGGAGCCATATTCCATTGTGGTGAAGCTTCGTGGTGTTGTTGGGAGCCTCCAATTAAGTTGTGGAGATTGCCCCAACCTTGTTTGTAAAGGTTCTACGCCACCTTCAAGGGCACCATTAGTGGAATCACGGCTCTTGCATTGTGCGAGGGCGTGAGGAGATTACGATGGCCCTAGTGGCTTCTTGGGGAGCATTGTGCCTCCACACCGCTCTAACGGAGACGTACTTCCCCTCAAAAGGAAGGAACTTCGGTAACACATCCTCGTCTCCACCGGCTCCACTCTTGGTTATCTTATCCCTTTACTTGTGCAAGCTTATTTGTGTTCCTATCCTTGCTTGCTCGTGTGCTTGTGTTGTTGCATCATATAGGTTGTCCACCTAGTTGCACATCTAGACAACCTTTATTATTGCAAAGTTTAAATTGGTAAAGAAAAGCCTAAAATTGTTAGTTGCCTATTCACCCCCCCCTCTAGTCAACCATATCAATCCTTTCATATAACACTCCTCATAGACTTATAGACCTGTGTACACTCACAAACGCATTAGACCCTTAACCTATAAGTCCTCAATACACCAAAATCACTAAGGGGCACTAGATGCACTTACAATCTCCCCTATTTTGGTGATTGATGACAATATAGGTTAAGTTTTCAACAGGGATAAACATATGAAGTGTAAATACTGATATTGAGGAATTTGATTGCAAGATATAGAAGAACTCCCCACGAAGATGTGCATAGTGAGGAATTTGCTTTTGAGGCAATGCACACTTGAAGAGTTGAATCATGGAGATCTCCCCCTATATCTTGTAATTCATACACGCATTTGACATATAGTATGAAGAATTTGAAATGCATGATGGAATATGGTGACTGATGTAATTCAGCATCGTGTATTAACATATAACGAGGAATAAGCATGCAGAGGAACACATCAAAAGTATCAGAGCACCATCGGGCTTAAGATTACAACTCGATCCAATAAAGTTTCAGAAGAGCGAGAGATGTAACTTAGCAAAAAAAACGCCCATATAATAGACCCGCTTGAAGACTAACTCAACTTTCTCCCCCTTTGTCATCGAATGACCAAAAGGATCGAAACTGAGGACTAACGCCCCTGAAGTTAATCAAGTTGATGAAGGAGCGCCAGCGTTGTCGGGGTCGGTTCTTCGCTGTAGACATGAGACAAAACAGCCCAGGTACGAGTGAAGGTTTCATGGAGGTAGTATTGATTTTTCTTCACTGCATTATGGGTTGAGGTCATGTTGTGAAGAATTGAACCAAACTGACGCTTGACCCATTTATGATTGCGATCAACCTTCTGATGAAGACTGAGGAGAAGCTCACGATCAGTCATCACCCTGGGTGTTGTAGCTTGAGGATTTTGCTTGGCAGTGTTGGCGGCAGAGTCATGAGTGGCAGAGTCATCATTGGTGGAGTAGGATGCACCCTTGCGAAATTGACCATCCAATGGACGAATGCCTTCATCTATAACAGCAGTTGCCTTGCCTTTGTCATCAGCTGAGGAAAATGTCCGTTTTAGGACTTCAATTGGAGGCAAGTAGCTGCAGTGATTCAGAGTATCAGCTTTGTAATTGAGTGAAGACCTTGTTCTGATGAATCTCATAATCCAAGTTGCATAAGGCTTCAGCTCGAAAGGTGACATAGCGACATTGGCCAGAGTCCTCATGAAGAAATCATGGAAGTTGACGGGAACGCGATGAATGATATTGAAAAGCAGATTCTTCATGATGCCAACGACTTCTTCATCATTTGAGTCGTGGCCTTTGATAGGACTCAATGTCTTCGACAGAATGCAATAGACAGTTCGAGGCACATACAGTAATTCCTTGACAAGGAGTTTGGTTCGTGGGGCCTGCCCTGGCTTCAAAGGCTTCATCGAAACTTGCATGTAGTGATTTGTAAGCTCAGGTTCACTGTAGACGCAGCAAGCACCTTCAAGGGGAGGACTGAGTGGTAGGGCACGAAGCAATTCAGTAGCTGGTGCCTTGTAGTGAGTGTTTTCAGACATCCAGTCCAGCACCCATGAGTTCACATCTTCAGAATTTCCTGTGATGTGCAGTGTCGCAAAGAATTGAAGAATGAGCTCTTCATTCCAATCACATATATGAGTGCAGAAATTTAACAGTCCAGCGTCGTGAAGAACACTGAGGACTAGCTCGAAGCCCGGCAGAGATTCCATGTCCACATGAGGAATGTGTGCATGATCGAAGACTTTGTCTTTGTTGAACAACACTGGGGAATAGAAATTGGCCTGGTTGGCCGTCCAGAAACGCCTCTTCCTTATGCGAGCAGAATCATAGGGGTTGTACTCTGTGAAGAACACATGCTCGCTGAAGAAATATTCAGCCTTGAACTTCTGCTTCCTTGAGAATGCATCCTTTGGCTTTGGCAGTGGAGTGTCAGTGAGTTGCATCACGACCTCAGGAATCGCAATATCAGGTTCTTCAGGCTTAGGAATTTCTGGTTCTTCTTGATTCTGATCTGTGTTGTCATATGATCGCCAGCAGAGGTTCTTCAAAGACTAGTGGCTGGAATTTCTTCATGCATGCATTTAGGTGGGGTGAGTTTCTTGAGCCCATTGAACGGTTGGTGCAGGGACCGAGGTATTTGTTGTAGCAGGGTGAAGAGTGGAGAATTGGGGTGTTGACTTTCCCAAAAGTCATTATTCATTACTGGCGTAGTACTCCCAATATCCACGTCTTCATCTTCCATTTCTTCAACGCCAGCCTCTTCAGCCGTGAACTGAGGCATTGGCGAGGAAACAACTGGAGTTGAAGGGATCGTATCCACTTCAATTTCTTCATCAATCTGCTCTGACGAAGCGGCAGAATCGGTTTTCTTCATCGATCCGCTAGGGATCTCATATTCTTCACCAAAAGGAACAAGGTCCTTTGATGGCATGGTGGAGATCGGAACATCATCAATGGGATTTTCAAATGAGCTAGTCATAGGCTTCATTTTCTTCGGAGCTGAAGAATCTGAAGCAGCTAATGCTTTCCTTTTCTTCACTGCAGCTCGCTCTGCAGCCTTGGTCTTCTTCACATCTGATGCAGATGGAAGGATAGGAGTTGGTGTAGGCGCAGGAGGCGCTGAGGAATCTGATTGATTTTCTTCAGGCACAATTGATGCAGTTGCCCTGACTTCTTCATTCTCTTCAGGCGCACCACTAGTGGATGCCTTGGCAATTTCTTCAGTGGCTGGTATGGAGTCATCAGCCCTGGAACTAACATTTTCTTCAGCAGCCTGAAAGTCATCGGTGTCTTGGCATGTTCTTCAATAGGTCGAAGTAAGCTTCAGCCTGAGGAACTTCTTGTTGCGATGGAGCTGCAACATTGGTGAACTTCTCAGTCAGTTTAACAAACCTGACTTTGTCTCCTTGCCAATCAGCATAATAAGCATCGAAATCATCGCTGAGGGCTTTGATTTCAGACTAGATCTTTGTAAACTCATCAGTCGTCAAAGAGATAACGTTTTTCCTCAGGAACTTCTCTTTCCTATACTGAGCCTTCTTGATCTACCTGGCCTTCTCAAATTTCCATTTCTCTTCTTGGATGAAATGAGTCAGCATGTGATTTTGACCAGGAGTCAATTTGAAATCAGGCATAGCAGTGTTTGGGTCCTTGTGCCAGAGATCAATGTAATCGAGGATCAACTTAGGATCCAATAGCAAGGGCAGTTGTGCCTTTGGCTCTAGCGACCCTTTCTTGTACATCTCTCGATGATTTACGCAAGTTCATCATCATCGCCTTCATCGTCGAGATGGCACTTGGAAGGCAACCTGTTCTTCTTAGGACTTGGCGAAGACCTCGTCGATCGTTGCCTTTGTCTTCAAAGCAGAGTGGGGCCTCGATGAAGAATTTGGTGCGATTGAGGAACTCATTTGAGACACCAAAGGTAATGGAGATGCTGCGATCCTTTGTACGTGGCGGATGCACAGTCTTTGAGGACTTTGCAGGAGCAGCTGAGGACTTTGGAGGAGGAGCTGAGGATTTTGGAGGAGCGGGAGCAGCATGAGGAATTGGCCATGATGGCTTTGAAGATTCTGGCTGTGAGGGCATTGCTGAGGAACTTGGCCGTGAGGGCACTGTTGGTGAAGCACTTGGCTTGTGCGGGGGCTTCTCTGCCAATGATTTCCTAGGCTTGACAGAGGCCTCAGTGGCAGCAGCAGCAGCAGAGTCTTCATTGAATTTCCTCACTGCTTCTTTGGCTTGTCTCGCCAACTTGGCTTGGCGCTTGGCCCATTCTTCAGGAAAATCCTCACCACGCTTGATGCTGGTGCGGTCAGCTTCTTGGCCAGGTGCCAATGGAGCTCTTGGGCATGGAGGATTAAGTGTGAATTTCTTCATTACCTCTGTATGCTCACCTTGCGCTGATTTTTGTTCTCCTTTCCGAACTTGGCCTCATCAGGTGTGCAATAGTCAGCATAGATGTCCTCAGGGATTTCAAAAACAGTCATGACCTCAGGCTTCTTTCCTCCTTTCTGCGGCTTCTTACCGTCTGCCATATTCTTCAGTTGAGGTAATTGAACAATTGAATTCTCTGAAGAAGTATGCAACTTTTCTTCGAGGAACGCTGCAAATGAGTTAAGTTGATGAGAACCTAGTGATTCAGCAGCGGACATGAGTACCTATGAACAGAGTATAGTTGCGAGGAATTTGGAGAGGTCATATGCGTTCTCAGAAGGTTTTTCAAAAAGAACAAGTTTGAGGAATTTGACCAGATGAGTCTTGAGGAATTTCACTAAGCGTCTTTGTCTTAGGTTCCAAAGTTGTATAGACCGAAGATCCACACAATTAAGGAATCTTGAAGAAAAATGATGCTTAGAGAAATGAATCGAGAACAGATGACTAGTGAGGTGGTTTGTGTGTGAGGATTTGAAGAATAAAACACCTTTGAAGATTTTGTAGAGAAAATTTGAATCAAAGAGGGTGATGAAGAACACGACGAACAGTGAGATGCAGAATTGAAGTTCGTCTGTGTAGATCTTCCATGCAATAACTCGGCGGAGGAAGACAGCTATGGCGGCGGTGGAGTGAAGATTTCCGCGGCCGGCGCGAGTACGACGGTGACGAGGTCGAGGCAGTGAAGCTCTTCCTCACCTGCGACGATGGAGTAGCGGCCGCGCTAGGGTTTGAGAAGCTCGAGCGGGAGAGAGAGATCGAGCGGAGTAAAGGAAGTGAGGAAGGGAAGAGGGGGTATTTATAGCCACGGTGAAAAATTGTTCGCCGGAAGATTTAGGACGAACGTGCCCCTGACCCTTCTCATTCGCATGACATGTGTCACCCACGTACTGAGAAGTGGAGATCATGTTAGATCGTGGGTGAATAGATAAGTCTATCGTGGGATGCGGAACGGTTTGAGCGGCAAAGCCGAAAATTTTGGATAAGATTAGTTTTAAAGTTCCATTCGCAATTTCTTCAGCTGAGAAGGAGACAGTGAAGATTTTGAACGAGTTTAAAATTGAACGCACATGAAGAATTTGTGAATAGATTGGGTTGAGTATAGCATAGAGGGGAAAGGGTCCGATCACATTCACTTAGCAGAAACTGCAACTTGAAGAAATAGCCATAAGTGAATGTTGTAGAGGACATAAACCCATATATATATATAGCCAATGAAGAAAAACGACGGAAACAGTGAAGATTTTGAAAAGTTGAAGAATTTGAACAACTGAGGAATTTAAAAAAAACTGAGGAAAAACTCAAATTGAAGATTTTCAACTTTGGTGGTGCTGTGACCCACCATATAAGAATGATGATTTCAGACACCCCGTATAATTGTTGTAGGGTTCTGAGAATCAAATTCTTCATTAGTTTCCTCACACTTAGAGTGTTATTCTTCATTGATTGAAGAAAAACGATTCTTCATGTGTTGCACATCTAAGTCATCAATTTTGCATAAGTGTTAGGATGAGTGTCCTTTTCAAAGAACATTTGAAGACTCTAAGATATTTAGCTCACACCGCAACTTGCTAAATCTCTTCTCATCCAAGGGCTTTGTGAAGATATCGGATATTTGTTCTTCAGTCTTCACATGCTCAATAGAAATGTCGCCCTTCAACACATGATCACGAAGAAAATGATGACGAATCTAAATGTGCTTTGTCTTCGAAAGTGCCGAATCGGGTTGTGAGCAATCTTGATGGCACTCTCATTGTCATAGTAGAGAGGCACATTCTTCACGTTGATTCCATAATCCTTGAGAGTTTGCTTCATCCACAGCAATTGAGCACAAAGAAGAACCAAAGACAATGTACTCAGCTTCCCACGATGAAGCGGTGATACGCAGTTCTGTTTCTTCGAGGACCAACAGACCAAAGATCATCCGAGGAAATGACAAGTACTAGATGTTGACTTGCGGTCCACACGATCACCAGCATAGTCAGAGTCAATCTTGCATGCCGAACTTCCTCAGAACATCCTTGAGGTATTTCTCCTGAGATATGAATACGCCATTGCGCTGTTGACGAATTTGAAGACCTAAGAAGAATTTCAACTCTCCCATCATAGACATTTGATATTCTTCACTCATCATAGAGGCAAATGCATCACCATAACATTGGCCAATACAGCCAAAGATAATATCATCAACGTATATTTGGCACACAAATAATTCACCATCATAAGATTTAGTAAAGAGAGTAGGGTCGAGTGAACCGGGTGTGAAGCCATTCTTCATGAGGAATTCCTTCAAAGTGTCATACCACGCCCGAGGGCCTGCTTGAGGCCATAGAGGGCCTTGTTGAGTGTGAAGACTTTGTTAGGATTCTTTGGATCTTCGTAACACAGGGGTCGAGCAACATATACTTCTTCCTCAAGCTTACCATTGAGGAATGCACTTTTCACATCCATTTGATATAAAGTGATATCATGATGGTTAGCATAAGCAAGTAATATGCAAATAGCCTCAAGTCTAGTAACAGGTGCAAAAGTTTCATCGAAATCAATTCCTCAACCTGTGTGTAGCCTTGAGCTACAAGTCGTGCCTTATTCCACACCACAAGGCCATTTTCATCTTGCTTGTACGATAGATCCACTTTGTGCCAATGATATTATGCTTGCGAGGATCTGGACGTTTGACCAGTTCCCAGACGTTGTTGAGCTCGAACTGATGTAATTCTTCTTGCATGGCCTGAATCCACTCGGGCTCGTAAAATGCTTCATCTACCTTAGTGAGCTCTGTGATAGAGACAAAAGCATAGTGCCCGCAAAAGTTAGATAAATGTGAAGCTTTTGAGCGTGTGAGAGGACCTGGTGCTTCAATGTCATCGATGATCTTTTCAACTTGCACTTCTTTTGCAACGCGAGGATGAGCTGGTTGTCGTCGAGGAATTTGATCAGCATTTTCTTCAGCACCATTTTCTTCAGCATTTTCTTCAGGTGCATTAGCTCGACGTTCTTCACATTCTGGAATGAATTCATCAGCAGATTCTTCAAGAGGGAATGACATCCTCGATCGCCTTGAACTTCATAGAATCCTCGGTCTTTGGTTCATCTATCACAGAAGGTAGGTGCTCTCTTTGCGAGCCATTAGTTTCATCGAACCACACATCTACAATTTCAACAATCTTGTGAAGAACATTGTTGAAGACTCTGTAGGTGTGCGAGTCCTTTCTGTAACCAAGCATAAAACCTTCATGTGCTTTTGGTGCAAATTTAGCGTTGTGATGAGGATCTCTAATCCAACATTTAGCAATCAAGACTTTGAAATAACTCACATTCGGTTTCTTGTCAGTGAGGAGTTCATAGGCAGTCTTCTTGAAGAATTTGTGAAGATATACCTTGTTAATGATGTGGCACGCAGTGTAAATTGCCTCAATCCAGAAGTGATGAGGCGTCTTGTACTCATCAAGCATAGTGCAAGCCATCTCAACAAGAGTTCTGTTCTTGCGCTCCACGACGCCATTTTGCTGAGGAGTATAAGGAGCAGATAACTCATGAGTAATACCAAGTTCATCAAGATAGCCATCAAGACCAGAATTCTTGAACTCGGTCCCATTGTCAGTTCCGATGTGCTTGATCTTCACACCAAAGTTGGTTGAAGCCCTCGAGGAAAATCGTTTGAAGACTTCACGCACTTCATGTTTGTAAGTAACAATGTGTACCCATGTGTAACGAGAGTAATCATCAACAATAACAAAGCCATATAGAGATGCATCATTAGTGATCACGAGTAATGATTAGGACCAAAGAGGTCCATGTGAAGCAATTCGAATGGTAGAGTAGTGGTCATGATAGTCTTATTTGGATGCTTGGCCTTGGTCATTTTTCCAGCTTCACGGGCCCTTTACAAGTGATCCTTGAGGAATTTGACATTCTCAATGCCAATGACATGCTTCTTCTTTGCAAGCGTGTGCAAATTCCTCATGCCTGCGTGACCAAGTCGTCGATGCCATAGCCAGCCTTCTTAAGCTTTTCCAAGTAGGCACACGGCTGGTTGCGGTCCTGTAGAGAAATCAACAATATACAAGTCTCCTCTCCTAAAGCCTTCGAAGACTTTGGAATTGTCAGCTTCCATAACCACAACACAACGATACTTGCCAAAGACAACAACCATATCAAGATCACAAAGCATTGAGACACACACAAGGTTGTATCCTAAGGACTCAACAAGCATGACTTTGTCCATGTGTCGATCCTTTGTGATCGCAACCTTACCTAGACCCAATACTTGACTTTTGCCGTTGTCAGCGAAGATGATATGCTTCAGATGTGTACATCCACTATCGAGGACCCACTCAGTGGCTTTGGGTTGATCATCCTGCAGATGAATTAGTGCAGCTTACGAACTCATATACTTCATCAGTGAAGAATGATATCAAATTCATCAAATGAATTTCATCAAGCAGTAAAACAGATATAGCAGTATGAGGACGTGTGAAATGAAAGTTCATTTCTTCATGATTAGCATGCGTCCTTTCAGGCAATTTTTGTCAGGCCCCCAGCAAATTCTTCAGACGTTAAAGCACGTCTGGAGACCTGACCCTACAGAAGAGATTAGTTCCTTTTCTTCACCACCCACATCTGAAGGGGTGGCAAAGAGTTCATCACTCTGCGAGCTCCATATGAGAATGGTGGCAAAGAAGCCAAACCATTCTGTTTCACATAAGAGGGGTTAGGGTAAGCATATGAATAAGCAGAGAAATTATTCGAGGACTTATGAACATAATGGTTTGAGGAATAATGCACATATTCATAGCCCTTAGCTCTACCCTGCAAAACAGAGTTGTTAGCACAATGATAATCATATGAGGGCTTTGATCCTTTTCAGGAATTTGATCCACGTGAGGAATTTGATCCGTATGAGGACTTGGATCCATATGAAGAATTTGGTCCATATGAAGAATTTGATCTGGGGTTCCTATTCTTTCTGTGTGGTGTCATGAGGACATTCACCTGAAGACTTTCAAGGCACCTTTTGGGAACCCAGATTTTCTTCATAGGGGAACCGTTCCTGCAGTTAGTGCCAACATATCAAGCAAATACTTCACCATTCTGATTTTTGAACAGTTTATAGTTGCAGTCAAATGACTCATCAGAAGAATGAGGAGATTCACATGTAAAGCCAGATAAGTTAGATGGATCAACTGGTGGTCCCTTTGTAGCAACCCATGAGGTTTTGGGGTACTGCTCAGGCTTCCAATATGTACCATCAGCATTGATTTTCCTCTCAAAGGCAATACCCTCTTTCCTAGGGTTTCTGTTGAGGATCTGCTTTTAAGCACATCACAAAGAGTCTGATGCCCTTTGAGGCTTTTGTACATACTGTCATGTACAATTCCTTCAACCTGCATTGTCGGTGATACTAGCAATGTCCTCGGATGAGGAATTAGAGATAGCAGAGGTAGGTGAAGAATTTGTAACAATTGAAGCATTTGAACATTCAGGTCAAGAAATTAGCAGATTCACGTTCAATGCACTTTAAGCATGGAGGAACAAATTCTTCCTGAGCCGCGCTGATTTGTTGAGCAAGTAATGAATCGCGCTCCTTCTGAAGGTCTTCATAACTCACTCTTAGCTTCTCAAGATCTTTCTTCTTTTGAAGGAATTCATAAGAAAGCTTCTCATGATCAGATAAGAGAGTGTTATGATGACCTTGAAGGTCATCAAACCTAGACCGAAGTCTCACGAAGATTTTCACCAAGGCTTTAGTGCGATCCATTTATTCACCCAACATATCATCACTTTTGTCTAGCATGTTTTGAACCTTTTCCAAGGCCGTTTGTTGTTTCACAGCAATCTTAGCAAGTTTAGAGTAGCTGGGCTTGAGGTTTTCATCAGATTCATTCTCACTAGATTCAGAGGAGGTATATTTGAGTACCTTGGCACCCTTTGCCATGAAGCAATAGGTGGGAGCGTAGTCATCATTATCTTCATCAGCCTTGTTGGTGAGGTCATTTTCTTCAGAGTTAAAGATAGACTTGCTGACGAATGCAGTAGCGAGAGAAAGACTCGCCACACCAGACTCGGACTCCTCAGATGCCTCCTCTTCCTCATGTTCCTCAGATTCAGCCTCAGAGTCCATTTCCCCAATGAATGCCCGAGCCTTCTTGGAGCTGCTCTTCTTGTGAGATTAAGACTTCGAGGATTTTGCTGATGAAGATTTTGATGATTTCTTCTTCTTCTTCTTAGCTTCATCAAAACTATAATCCTTGTATTTCTTCTTCTTTAATTCCTTTTCCCACTTCGGACAATCTTGAATATAGTGATCAGGTTTCTTGCATTTGTGGCATAGCCTCCTCTTATAGTCACTGGATGAGGAATAACTGCTCCTTGAGGATTTTCCAAAGCGGCCACGTCTTGAGTACTTATGGAACTTCTTCACGAGCAGTGCTAGCTCCTCGCTCAATTCTTCAGGATCACCAAGGCTGCTACCAGAATCTTCACATTCAGATTCAGACCACGCCTTGGCCTTCGAACACGTGATCTGCCATAGCTCGAACCATAGAGATCTCTCTTTTCAGCAAGCTGGAACTCATGAGTATTTAGCCTCTCGAGGATATCAGCGGGTTCAAGTGACTTGTAATCAGCACGTTCTTGTATCATCGATGCTAGAGTGTCAAATGAGGAATCAAGCGATCTCAACAATTTCTTCACCACCTCATGGTCGGTGATGTCAGTGGCACCAAGCGCTTTGAAGCTCATTTGAGATGTCGTTGAAGGCGATCGAAGGTTTGTTGAACATTTTCATTGTCGAGTCTTTTGAAGCGGTTGAAGAGATTGCGAAGAACATCAACTCGAGAGTCACGCTGAGTTGAGACTCCTTCATTTACTTTGGAAAGCCTATCCCAGATAAGCTTAGCAGTTTCCAAGGCACTCACTCTTCCATACTGTCCTTTGCTCAGATGACCACATATGATATTCTTCGCTTGAGAATCGAGTTGCTTGAATCTCTTCACATCGGTAGCGTTTAGTGAGGGTGAGACAGGGGGAACACCATTTTCCACAACATACTAGAGATCGTTATCAATTGCCTCAAGATGCATTCGCATCTTATTCTTCCAGTAGGGGTAGTCTGTCCCATCGAAGGTAGGACAGCCAGCAGAGACCTTGATCATAACTGCGGTCGACATAACTAAAACTCCAGGTTGTTAAAACAAAATCACACGTAACAAGGAGTACCTTGCTCGATACCAATTGAAAGTGCGTTATATCGACTAGAGGGGGTGAATAGGCGATTTTTATGAATTCTTCAACGAGTAATTTGTCGGTGAGGAAATTCCTTAGCAAAGAACTACTTGCAGCGGAATAAGTACTCGAGTAAGCATAACAGAATACGGGCATGGTCATCATGATGAAATGAAGACAAGCACAGTACGAGAAAAGCGTAATCACAGGATAACACAAGATGAAGACAAAGCGGTGAAGAAAAATTGAACCGAGGAAATTGAGAAAGTCTTGATCAAAGTCTTCAAACATAGATATGATGAAGCACTTAACACAGAATGAGGAAATGAAAGAGTTGAGGAAATAGAACCGATAAGGTTGGTGAAGACAATGATTTGGTAGACCAGTTCAAGCTGTTGTCTCGATTGTACATCCGTTGGAGCGGTGAGTATTTAAACTCGAGGACACACAGTCCTGGACACCCGATCTGAGCACGCAGCTCAAGACACCAAGTCCTCACCGTATTCTCCTTGAACTAAGGTCACACAGACCTCGTCCAATCACTCGTGGTAAGTCTTCAGGCGACTTCCAAACCTTCACAAACTCGGTCACTCGGCGATCCACAATTCCTCTTGGATGCTCTAGACCATGATGCCTAACCGTCTGGAAGAAGCACAGTCTTCAAAGGTAACAAGCGTCGGATCCATGCAGGATCAATCTCTTCAGTGATGCTCAATCACTTTGGGTTTGGGTTTTCCTCACTTGATGATTTTCACTCAAAGTCCTCGGAGGATGGGATGCTCTCGAATGACAAGTGTCAGTTTCTCTCAGAGCAGCCAACCAGCTAGTAGTTGTAGGGGGCGGCTATTTATAGCCTAGGGAGCAGCCCGACATGATAAGACATAAATGCCCTTCAATGATATGACCGTTAGGTAGATAAGATATTTTGGGACAGCTGGCGTGCAACACAAAGAATTCGAAAATTTGAGGTTCAAATTCCTCGTGGCTATCATGTTCCTCACTATGTAGGCAATCCGCCTTTGGCGAATTCCTAAGTCCTCGGTCGAGAACAAATTCCTCAATGACCGGAAGAACTTCGTCTACATCCTTTGAAGAAATTGACTGAATTGTATGAGATTTCCAATGGCTTCACTCAAAGGGATTGGTAGGTGTAGGATTTTGAGTTGAGCATCACATGGAAATTTTTCCTTAGTATTTCCTCGACCCCTTTAACGATGGAGTTTCCTATGACTCAAGAAAGAGAAAACGAAACTACAAAAACAAAAGTCTTCACGCTTCATGTTCCTCAAATGAATACCAAGTCTTCAAGGTCACACCAATTTCTTCACTTTGAAGTCTTGAGAAAGTCTTCGTAATACCAAAGTCTTCAGTTGAAGAACTTCATTTTTAGGGTCGACTTTCACCTGTAAATATCAAACTCCTCATAGACTTATAGACCTGTGTACACTCACAAACGCATTAGACCCTTAACCTATAAGTCTTCAATACACCAAAATCACTAAGGGGCACTAGATGCGCTTACAGGGTGTGCATCCAACTCGCTTGCTCACGAAGACCTAGGGCATTTTGAGGAAGCCCCTCATTGGAATATACAAGCCAAGTTCTATAATGTAAAATTCCCACTAGTATATGAAAATGAAAACATAGGAGACTCTCTATCATGAAGATCATGGTGCTACTTTTAAAGCACAAGTGTGGTAAAAGGATAGTAACATTGTCCCTTCTCTCTTTTTCTCTCATTTTTTTTATTTGGGTCTTTTCCCTTTTTTATGGCCTCTTTTATTTTCGTCCGGAGTCTCATCCCGACTTATGGGGGAATCATAGTCTCCATCATCCTTTCCTCACTTGGGACGATGCTCTAATAATGATAATCATCACACTTTTATTTACTTACAACTCAAGAATTACAACTCAATACTTAGAACAAAAATATGACTCTATGTGAATGCCTCCAATGAGTACTGGATATGCAATCTAATCAAGAGTGACATGTATAAAAATTATGAACAGTGGCTTTGCCACAAATACGATGTCAACTACATGATCATGCAAAGTAATATGACAATGATGAAGCGTGTCATAGCAAACGGAATGGTGGAAAGTTGCATGGCAATATATCTCGGAATGGCTATGGAAATGCCATAATAGGTAGGTATGGTGGCTGTTTTGAGGAAAGGTATATGGTGGGTGTATGATACCTGCGAAAAGTGCGCGGTATTAGAGAGGCTAGCAATGGTGGAAGGGTAGAGTGCGTATAATCCATGGACTCAACATTAGTCATAAAGAACTCATATACTTGTTGCAAAAATCTATTAGTTATCGAAACAAAGTATTACGCGCATGCTCCTGGGGGATAGATTGGTAGTAAAAGACCATCGCTCGTCCCCGACCGTCACTCAAAAGGAAGACAATCAATAAATAAATCATGCTCCGACTTCATCACATAACGGTTCATCATACATGCATGCTACGGGAATCACAAACTTTAACACAAGTATTTCTCAAATTCACAACTACTCAACTAGCATGACTCTCATATCACCATCTTCATATCTCAAAACAATTATCAAGCATCAAACTACTCTTAATATTCAATGCACTTATAAGAAAGTTTTTACTAATCTTGGATGCCTATCATATTAGGACTACCTTCTCAATTTAAGCAAATTACCATGCTGTTTTGTAGGACTCTCAAAATAATATAAGTGAAGCATGAGAGAACAATAGTTTATATAAAACAAGCCACCACCGTGCTCTAAAAGATATAAGTGAAGTACTAGAGCAAAAACTATATAGCTCAAAAGATATAAGTGAAGCATATAGAGTATTCTAATAAATTCCGAATCATGTGTGTCTCTCTCAAAAGGTTGTACAGCGAGGATGATTGTGGTAAACTAAAAGCAAAGACTCAAATCATACAAGACGCTCCAAGCAAAACACATATCATGTGGTGAATAAAAATATAGCTCCAAGTAAAGTTACCGATGGACGAGGACAAAAGAGGGGATGCTTTCCGGGGCATCCCCAAGATTTGGCTTTTTGGTGTCCTTGGATTTACCTTGGGGTGCCTTGGTCATCCCCAAGCTTAGGCTCTTGCCACTCCTTGTTCCGTAATCCATCAAATCCTTGCCCAAAACTTGAAAACTTCACAACACAAAACTTAACAGAAAATCTCGTGAGCTCCGTTAGCGAAAGAAAAAAAAACACCACTTCAAGGTACTGTATTGAACTCATTCTTTATTTATATTGGTGCTAAAACTACTGTATTCCAACTTTTATATGGTTTATAAACTCTTTTACTAGCCATAGATTCATCAAAATAAGCAAACAACACACACAAAACAGAATCTATCAAAAACAGAACAGTCTGTAGTAATCTGTAACTAACGCAAACTTCTATAACTCAGAAAACTCTACCAACATAGGAAGACCTAAATAATTTGTTTATTGATCTTATGCAATTGGAATCAGTATTTTATCACGTTCTGGTGATTTTTAACAATTGTTTTCGTGAACAGAAAGTTTCTCGAATTTTCAGCAAGATCAAATAACTATCATCCAAGAAGATCCTATAGTTTTAACTTGGCACAAACACTAATTAAAACACAAAAACAAAACTAACCAGAGTCTAGATCAAAGATTTATTCCTAAGCAGGAGAAAAAAGCAAAAATAAAAATAAAAATAAAATTGGGTTGCCTCCCAACAAGCGCTTTAACGCCCTTAGCTAGGCATTGATAATTTCGATGATGCTCACATGAAAGACAAGAATGGAAGCACAAAGAGAGCATCATAAAGCACGTGACAAACACATCTAAGTCTAACATACTTCCTATGCATAGGCATATTATAGGCAAAAAAATTATCATATCAAGCAAAAACTAGCATATGCAAGGAAGTGGAAAGAAACAATAGCAATCTCAACATAACGAGAGGTAATTTTGTAACATGAAAATTTCTACCACCATATTTTCCTCTCTCATAAAAATTACATGTAGGATCAAAAGGAAATTCAACAATATAGCTATCACATAACATATTCTCTTTGTGATCCACATGCATGCAAATTTGACACTCTTCCGAAATAGTGGGATTAACATTAACTAAAGTCATGACCCCTCCAAACCCACTTTTATCAAAAATTTCATAAGATTGAATATTCTACAAATATATGGGATTTAAAGTTGAAACTCTTCCAAACCCACTTTCAATATTATTGCAAACACTACTATCAATCTCATATTCATCATGGGGCTTAAATAAATTTTCAAGATCATAAGAAGAATCACCCCAATCATGATCATTGCAACTAGTAGTAGACATAGCAAACTTAGCATCTCCAAGCTTAGGGTTTTGCATATCATTAACACAATTGAAATTAATAGAATTTATAATAACATCATTGCAATCATGCTTTTTATTCAAAGATCTATTGTGAATCACTTCATAAAGCACTTCATCACAATTTTCAGATTTACGGATTTCAAGCAAAACCGTATAAACATAATCTAGTGCACCCAAATCACTAGGAATTGGTTCATCATAATTGGATCTCTTAAAAAGATTGGCAAGCGGATGAGGATCCATAGATCTTAGGCTCTCTGTTTAGCAATAAATACAAAACTATTCCAACCAAACGAGCAAACGAGCCAAGTAAGACATCAAAGTAAACAAAAAAAGACGCAAGAAGGGCGAATAAAAGCGGCAAGGGTGAAGTGGGGAGAGGAAAACGAGAGGCAAATGGCAAATAATGTAATGCAGGGGATAAGAGTTTGTGATGGGTACTTGGTATGTCTTGACTTGTGTGTAGACTCCCCGGCAACGGTGTCAGAAATCCTTCTTACTACCTCTTGAGCACTGCGTTGGTTTTCTCTTGAAGAGGAAAGGGTGATACAGTAAAGTAGCGTAAGTATTTCCCTAAGTTTTTGAGAACCAAGGTATCCATCCAGTAGGAGACTACGCTCGAGTCCCACGCACCTACACAAACAAATAAGAACCTCGCAGCCAACACGATAAAGGGGTTGTCAATCCCTTCACGGTCACTTACGAGAGTGAGATCAGATAGATATGATAAGATAATATTTTTGGTATTTTTATGATAAAGAGTAAATAAAGATGCAAAGTAAAATAAACGGCGCCAGAAATAGCTTGTTGTCGGGAGATTAATATGATGTAAAATAGACCCGGGGCCATAGGTTTCACTAGTGGCTTCTCTCAAGATAGCATAAATATTACGGTAGGTAAACGAATTACTGTCGAGCAATTAATAGAATTGAGCATAGTTATGAGAATATCTAGGTATGATCATGTATATAGGCATCACGTCCGTGACAAGTAGACCGAAACGATTCTGCATCTAATACTATTACTCCACACATCGACCGCTATCCACCATGCATCTAGAGTATTAAGTTCATAACAACAGAGTAACGCTTTAAGCAAGATGACATGATGTAGAGGGATAAACTCATGCAATATGATATAAACCCCATCTTTTTATCCTCGATGACAACAATACAATACGTGCCTTGCTGCCCCTGCTCTCACTGGGAAAGGACACCGCAAGATTGAACCCAAAGCTAAGCACTTCTTCCATTGCAAGAAAGATCAATCTAGTAGGCCAAACCAAACTGATAATTCGAAGAGACTTGCAAAGATAACCAATCATACATAAAAGAATTTAGAGAATATTCAAATATTGTTCATAGATAATCTTGATCATAAACCCACAATTCATCGCATCTCGACAAACACACCGCAAAAGAAGATTTACATCAAATAGATCTCCAAGACAATCAAGGAGAACTTTGTATTGAGATCCAAAGAGAGAGAAGAAGCCATCTAGCTAGTAACTATGGACCCGAAGGTCTGAGGTAAACTACTCACACATCATCGGAGAGGCTATGGTGTTGATGTAGAAGCCCTCCGTGATCAATGCCCCCTCCGGCAGGATGCCGGAAAAGGCCTCAAGATAAGATCTCACGGGTACAGAAGGTTGCGGCGATGGAATTAGGTTTTCGTGGGCGCTTCTGATGGTTTGGGGGTACGTAGGTATATATAGGAGGAAGAAGTAGGTCGGTGGAACCACGAGGGGCCCACGAGGGTGGAGGGCGCGCCCTGGGGGGGGGGGGGTAGGCGCGCCCCCTGCCTCATGCCTCCTTGTTGATTGCTTGACGTCCACTCCAAGTCCTATGGATCACGTTTGTTCCGAAAATCACGTTCCCGAAGGTTTCATTCCGTTTGGACTCCGTTTGATATTCCTTTTCTGCGGAACACTGAAATAGGCAAAAAAACAACAATTTGGCTGGGCCTCCGGTTAATAGGTTAGTCCCAAAAATAATATAAAAGTGTATACTAAAGCCCATTAAACATCCAAAACGGAATATATAATAGCATGGAACAATCAAAAATTATAGATACGTTGGAGACATATCAGGGACAGTTGGGACAAGCTTCCTTGCCGTCCCTGATAAAGCAAGAGGGGTACGTCGGCAGCGCATTAAATGCGTTTATCCGACGGTGCCAGAGGATAGACTCATCCACTGTACACCTTTCCACCTCCTGTGTGCCACTGTGGCAACCCCTTTTCTCTATAAAAGGAGGCCCGAGGCGACCAGGAGAAGGATTCGGATCTTTTGGACTAGGGACACACCGTAGCTAATTCAAGAACTCAAGTACACTCAAATACATACACCAAAGCATGACTAGGTTTTACGCATCCTCGCGGACCGAACCTGGGTAAACGATCCTTGTGCTAGCTTCTGGACCTGCTCTTTGCACAACCCCGCGCCCGCCAACCGTAGAAGGGATCCCAGTGATCCCATAGGTGTCGTTTCTGTCGGTGTCCTGGGAACGGGGGTCCCCAGACTTTCCTGCCTGCGGCCCATGGCGTGGCTAAGCTAGCAGGCACGTACGGCCCATCTTCATCAACACGACATTCAAGACCCTCGCGAGGGGCCAAGCCTCGCGGGGCGAACGACGCAAGACCTCCTCCGGAGTGGCCTCACCAGGATGCCTCGTGAGGAGCGGAGAAATCAAGGCAAGGCAAACCCCGCGAGGCTCTCGTGAGGTGAGCCATGACGGTCAAGATCAGGCGGGCGCCAGCGCGTGCAGCGTCCTTGTTTCCTCTTTGGTGCTAAGGAGGCAAGCGCAGGCGCGGAGTACCGAGGCATCAAGCAAAGGTTTCCATATCAGTGCAACGAGACCAAGACCAGCAGGATGGCAGGACGGAGGTCACCATGGAGCCCAAGACGCCGTCATCACGAGAGCCTTTCGCAGGCGAAGACCGCTTTTGTCAGGATAAGCTGTACTAGTTGTCCCCTTTCAATTTGGCCGTTGTTGGCTCCCTTCCCCCTCAATATTTGGGGAGAGGACCAGGGTCTATATAAGTAGACCTAGCCACCACAGTAGAGGCATCTGATTCAGAGGCATCTTACCCACACAAGTTCGACAAGCATAAGAACACCTCAACCTCAGGAGGCTGTTCTTCCCTTTGTACTGTTCATCATCAGCCCAAGAGGCAATCCACCACCACCACAATGGAGTAGGGTATTACACCACAACGGTGGCTCGAACCAGTATAAATCTTGTGCCTTTCTGTGTTGCGAGTTTTTCAAGTTCGTCCCTGATATCTTAGCGAGCTAGGGCGTAGATCGGTAGGGAGGAAATCTTCGTGCGCACCCCAGTGTTCGAACCATGAGGGTTTTGCTGGAACCTGTGATCTGACATTTTGCGCACCAGGTAGGGGTGTGCCGGAGCTTCCTTTCCGTCGTCTCGCACCCAGTTGCTCCGTCGCCTCCATGGCGGACGCTCGCCGTGCTCGTGCTGAGCGCCGGGCTGCCCTAGCCACCAGCGTCGCTCAGACGGCTCCCATCGGTGGGCCACCTCGTCGTTCCCCGTCTCTTGCCGCCAACGCCGCCACCGGTCCGACGGGGAACGAGCAGCAAGCGTCCTCGCTGCACCCCTCGGTGCGGTGGGACGGCCGCACCGCCACTCCATCGCTGACCCCGGCCGGTTCCTCGTCCCCCGCTCGTCACGCTCCCATGGACGCACGGGCCGCGCTCCTCATGGCGCACGAGCTCCTGTGCTACTTCCCGGTCGAAGCCCCCTATGAGGACTGGCTCGGCCGCATCGCCGAGCTCGTCCGTGCCGCAGGGGCCTCCCCTGCGTCGTCCCTCTCTTCGCCTCACCCTCCGCCAGCTATAGGCGACGTAGCTCACGGAGCGCCTCCACCACCTCTTCCCCAAGACGGCACCCTGGCGCCAAGGCGCGCGGCCCCACGACGCGACCCGCCGCATCCCGCGCCCGCGCATGAAGAAAGAAGCTGTCAAGAAGTCCCTCCGCCCCGAGAAAATGCTCTGTTGCTCCTCTCACCGCCGTGCCAGGATCGTCTGCCGCGGCAGGGCCCCGCGTCGCTTGCTGCAGAGGCACGTGGGCGTCAAGACCAAGCTCCACCTCCAAGACGGGCCCCGGCGACCACGGCCTGCTGCTGCGCCTTCACCCCCGAGCTGTGTAGTGTTGCCTGGCCGGGCAAGTTCAAGCCAGATCTGCCTCCTCGCTACGACGGCACCCCCGACCCCGTGGAGTTCCTGCAGCTCTACGAGCTGAGCATCGAAGTAGCCAACGGCAATGAGAAAGTCATGGCGAACTGGTTTCCCATGGCTCTCAAGGATGGCGCCTGCTCCTGGCTCCTGAACCTGCCACCGGGCTCGATCTCCTCCTGGGACGAGATGCGCAACCGCTTTGTCGCCAACTTCCAGGGCACTCGCGACCGCGCCGCGGCCGCGGGTGACCTGCACAACGTCAAGCAACAACCAGGAGAGACCCTCCAGAAGTTCATCCAGCGCTTCAACAACATTCGTCTCAAGATCCCCAAGGTGACGGACGAGGCCATCATCTCCGCGTTCTCTGACAGCGTCCGCGACATCAAGATGAAGGAAGAGCTCGCGATCCACGAGGAGCTGTGCACATCTCAGGAGCTGTTCAACCTGGCGACCAAGTGCGCAAGAGCAAAGGAAGGGCGCCTCTCCCTCCTCGAGCTGCCGGCTGCAGACCCGGAGGAGAAGAAGGCCAAGGCCAAGGACGTGAAGCGCAAGGGAGCAGTCGTGCTCGCAGCGGAGCCAGACACCAAGCGAGGCAGAGACCAGCCCGAGTCATCCAAGAGCAGCAGACCGTTATGCGCCTTTCACCACCTGAATACCCACAACACCAGCGACTGTCAAGAGCTCAGAGCCATTCGTGAAGGACGCTTCGGTCGACGCCCCGAGCGCAGCGACCGGGGCTACGGCCGAGGAGGAGGATGTGGTGGTGGGCGCTGGGACGAACATGGCCCGTGCCAGGAGTGGCGCGACCGGCCTCGTGAGGACCGCTGGCAGGATCATCCTCGTGAGGGCGCCTGGAGGGACCAGCCTCGTGAGGATCGCCCTCAGGGCAACGCCAGTCTTCCCCCGCTACCGCCACCACCAAGAAGGAATGGCGACCACCATCAGGACGAGGGGGCTGGGGGCTTCCAGGAGCCGCGCGCTATCGCCTGCATCTTGGGCGGAGCCCAGGCCCCAGCCTCGCAGCGTATCCTCAAACAATTTGCTCATGAAGTGAATGCAGTCCTCCCCAAGCTTGACGCCACGCGCCCGCTCAGGTGGTCCCAGTGCGCCATCACCTTCAACTCGGCAGATCAGCTCGAGTGCGCAGCGACAATTGGCGCCCTCCCGATGCTTTTTTCACCAGTCATCAGCAACGTGCAAGTTACCAAGACCCTCATCGACGGCGGCGCAGGGCTCAACGTCCTGTCCGTTGACACGTTCGACAACCTCCAAGTGCCGTATGACCAGCTTCAGCCTACCAAGCCTTTCTCAGGAGTGACCGACGGTTCCACCACACCGATAGGGCAGGTCCGCCTCCCTGTCACCTTCGGAGAACGCAAGAACTACCGCACCGAGCTCATCGACTTTGACGTCGCGCACATCCGTCTGCCGTACAATGCCATCCTCGGGTATCCAGCCCTGGCCAAGTTCATGGTGGTGACCCATCACGGCTACAACGTCCTCAAGATGCCGGGAATCGGCGGAATCATCATGGTCCCGTGCGAAGAAAGAGACGCGGTGTGCTCCCTCGAGCGTGCCTTCCAAGCTACAACAATCAACGACCCCGACAGCAAGGGCGAGGGCCCTCCTGAGGCCATTCCTAAGAAGAAGAAGCAGTTGCGCCGTGCAGGATCTCAGGAGGATGCCATCGTAACCGGAACCTCGTCAGGATCAGCGCCCGTTCCAGGGGCGCCTCCCTCCATCGCATAGGAAGGCACGCCCAGCGCCCTCCTCAGGCAGGGCTCGGGGGCTTTCTTCTGGAGGGCCTCAGACCTTGCCAACATCACGAGGGAGGCGCTTGGGCACCAGTTGGTGGCGCGCTTCACGGCACGTTTCCCTCAGGAGGACACAGGGCGAGGAGCGTCCACCACTCAGGAATTCATCACCAAGACCACTCAGGAACTGCAAGACGCAAGGGCCATGCGCGGCAACCGCCGCTCACGAGGCGCAGCTCCCCATCCAGGCGAGGATGTCGGGCTGAGCGTGCAGATCGACGTCCCGTGGCTCAACAGGCCACATCTCAGAGCCTTTCGGCCTTCACGTGGGCCGTTGCGAGAGTCCACCACACAGCCTACGTCAGATGCCTTTCGTCTCCCGCTGAGCGTGGTCGCCACCTATCGGTGCAATCTTGCAAAGATGTCCTGGCGGCTCAGGAGGCCAGGCACCACGCCGTCCTGGCAGAGATGGAGACGGTCCTCAGGGAACCACCTGAGCCCCCAGAGCCTCCCAAGGCTCAGGGCCCCGGTGGCTCTTGAGGAGAAATCTCTTCGCCGCGTACCTTCAGCTGCCCCGACATCTCTTCATCAACAGAACCAGGTGACATTTTCCAAGTTCATTTAGCTGGGAGCGCCCCTCGGGCTGCATCATTCCCAGGCCATGTGGGTCCGTCCCTGTGGCATGTATCCCTTTTTCTTCACGTCTTTAGCTTACCTTGTTGGGAGCGCCCCTCGGGCTGCATCATCCCCAAGCCGCTCGGGCCTGACCCGGTGGCATGTATCTTCCTTGCTTTTACTTAAGCCTGCTGCTTTCATGTTTAACCTACCCATGATTACTACTTGCTCGATCGCCACCCATCATGGGGACCGCGCGTCGGCCGTCTTTCTTCAGGACCCTTCGCGTGAGTAAGTTGAGCACGGCGTCTGTGCTCGGGCCCATCCCTGCAGTGTCGATAAATCCAACGGCTGAGCTCTGTCTGGCGGGCCGGCCCCGTTTACGTCGCCTCCTGGGGCCGCTGGTGCTTGGCTTTCTCACGCGATAACCTCAGGAGATTCGTTCGGCGCAGGTTGTCTGACCACCTCGCAGGACCAACACAGCGGACAAGAACCAAGACCAGGCGCAACCTTCCTTGAGGAAGGGCCTCATGAGTCCCGCGCTGGCTCATGAGTGCCCAAATACACCTCGTCTAGCCCTGTCGTGCAAGCCACGTGTCAGGGTGGGGCTGTACACGCCACGGGGGCTCTCCTTAGAGGGAGCCCCCCTCCCACGCACAAGTGGAAGCACCATGCTCCGTGCTGGCCGTCGACACTGTCGAGGAGCGGCTATGCCCGTGCACAAGTGGAAGCACTATACTCCGCGCTGGTGATAAACAACTGAGGGCGGCTTCACGGTCATACCAACCTCAGGGAGCCCCAGAGCTCAGCGTCTGGCCTCACCGCAACGCCTCCCCTCGGGAGGGCCGCGCGAGGGGGATGGGCACGGGGGCTGCGCTCGAGTTATGCCCAAGCGTACGCCACCAAACCAGGTCTCCTGGACCTGGGGGCTGCCCTCGGGTCACGCCCAGGCGCACGCCACCCAACCAGGTCTCCCAGACCTGGTCGTCGCACGCCCCTCCCGAGCCGAGCCTCGGCGAGGGCAAAGGTATAGAGAGTGTTTGCACATCAAGGGGGACTCCTGAGCATCGCGACTCAGGGGCCTAACTGGTCACGTAGCCCCTCACTCCTTGGTCCGTCCTGGTCTCCGGTCGGCCCAACGGCGGTTGAGGTATGCGCGGGGCCGGGCTCTGCCGATGTAGAACATCAACCTATCCTCGCGTACTCTCCCTGTAAGCTGTTTGCGCGTCAAGGGGGACTCCTGAGCATCGTGACTCAAAAGCCTAACTGGTCACGTAGCCCCTCACTCCTTGGTCCATCCTGGTCTCTGGTCGGCCCAACGGCGGTTGAGGTATGCGCGGGGCCGGGCTCTGCCGATGCAGAACACAAAGCAAATAGGAAGAAAATCGCAAAATCTCGAAGCAAATATTACAAAACATATTGTCCTCACAATATCAGATGAAAGTTTTAACGCCTCCACGAGGCCTGATGCGTATTGCAGGAATGAAACTGGAAAGCAGCCGCGGGTCACCCCTGGACACCGCCATCGCCTACAGAAGGTGCTCCCCCCTTGGTAGCGTCGTCTTCACCTGCATCGCCAGCTGCAGGAGCAGTGGTTGAGCTTGCTCTAGGGCCGGGACCTGAGGACGTAGAGCACTAAGGAGAACATGGGAGAAGGGAGACTCGCATGGGCCCGACCTAGCTATGCTGCGGAAGCTTGCGCACGGGCCTGGCGCATCACAAGGACTCGGCCCCAAACCATCAAGATAAGTCCCGCGCTCGGGCTAACTAATTGTTGGAGCCTAGGGTTTACGCTCGCTGCAGCCCAGTTGCGGCCACGTCGCCACCCTTTCTTGCCTTACCATTGCTGCTTGAGCGCTAAAGGGGACCTCCCGAGCATCGCGCCTCAGGGGCTCTTACTGGACCTCGGGCCGCTCACCTCCTGTCCTTGACCACGGCATGCGACCTGGCATACCAGCGATGGCTGCAGCCTGCCTGGGGATCAGGACCTGTCAGCGTAGAGCAACAAGCTGTCGCGAGGTTGGAAAGGGGGGACCGAGCCTTAACAGGACATGCGTTCGCAGATTTTCATAATAAGGAAGATATAGACAAAAGACATCACAGATCCTTACACGCCCCCATGGGGCACTTCTTGGCTCCTCGCAGGGAACAAGAGATGGGAACCTAGGGGAATCCTATCTACACCCTCCTGCGGCTAACGCCATCATCAACAGTGGGCCACGAGAGGCCGGCGCCAACCCCATCCAGATCAGCGGCGGCGGCGACCGGACACCGCAGCCCTGCTCCGAGCCCGGCGAGAGCTCGGGGGCACGTAGGTGTCGTCGCTCGTCTCCGGAGTCTCGTAGAGCTCAGGAGAACCGCTGGACTCCCAGGAGTCGCTGCCGCTGGAGTAGCCGCGAGCGGGGCGCGCCTCATCCTGGCGCACTCCTTCGGGGCAGCACTCCAAGCGGTGACCCTCCGTGTCGAAGACCTTGAAGAACAGTGTGGAGACGTCGTCGTACTCGAAGTGGATCGCAAGGGCGCCCTACGCACGGCAAACCCGCGCGACCTCGCCCCAGCCGCGGGTCATGAAGATCTTGCCGGTGGAGACTGCTTCAACCTCTGCTCCGGTCACCGGGGCATCGCAGTCGGCATGCTGCAACCAGATCTCGAGAGGCCCCCTCGGCGGGATCACATCAGAGAAGAAGCGCGGGAAGCGGATCCAAGAGCTTGGGGGCATCACCTCCCACAGCACAAGCTCACGTGAGGAGTCCGTGGCGTGGACTCCGGGAGCGACGGCGCACGTCGCCGCAACGCGTCGACCTAGGCCACGGTGCGTGCGCCGACGCTCGTTGCTCCTTCCTCCCGAGTCCCCGGCTTGGGCGTACAAGGGCAGTGGATACCCAGGAGGAGACCGCTCACACCAAGGCCTCGTCACCACCTGCATCGCCGCAGCGTCGTGAAGGTGGACCGACCTCTTCTTCGGCGGAAGCAACGCCGGCGTGTCGAGGGGAATCTTCCCCTTCTCGTCAGCTAAGAACCTTCGGATCGACGCCATTGAAGTTGCTACTAGCAGTAGAACAGAGGAGGAAGAAGCATGCGGAACGGGAAGAAGTCGGGGACGGGGGCTTCGCCCCCATCCTCATTTATAGCAGGAGAAGGCCAACCAGCCCATGCCCCCACGATCACAGGTAATGATGGTTTTCCTTGCATGTCACAGGGACTTTTCAAGTCGAGCAGTTGCTGAGGCAGCATGGGGAAGTGGAGACGCCCACGTCCAATCAAACGCCACGCGTCAACCGAGGCCGCAGGCTTTTGGGGCCCGCGGCGCTCCACGCTTGACCTTTGGCTTCGCCTCGAAGCCAAGCCCGAGCGCGCCTTGGGCCCAGGGGCTACTGTCGGCGTCCTGGGAATGGGGGTCCCCAGACTTGCCTGCCTGTGTCCCATGGCGTGGCTGAGCTAGCAGGCCCGTACGTCCCATCTTCATCAACAAGGCATTCCAGACCCTCGGAGGGGCCA
Organism: Aegilops bicornis; assembly: GCA_021605145.1. Taxonomy (NCBI): domain Eukaryota; kingdom Viridiplantae; phylum Streptophyta; class Magnoliopsida; order Poales; family Poaceae; genus Aegilops; species Aegilops bicornis. The sequence continues at coordinate 304,452,568 of CM038672.1, forward strand.
AGCCTCGCGGGGCGGACGACGCAAGACCTCCTTCGGAGTGGCCTCACCAGGCTGCCTCGCGAAGAGCGGAGAAATCAAGGCAAGGCAAACCTCACGAGGCTCTCGTGACATGAGCCATGAGGATCAAGATCAGACGGGCGCCAGTGCGCAGCGTCCTTGTTTCCTCTTTGGTGCTAAGAAGGCAAGCGCAGACGCGGAGTACCGAGGCATCAAGCAAAGGTTTCCATATCAGTGCAACGAGACCAAGACCAGCAGGACGGCAGGATGGAGGTCACCATGGAGCACAAGACGGCGTCATCACCAGAGCCTTTCGCAGGCGAAGACCGCTTTTGTCAGGATAAGTTGTAGTAGCTGTCACCTTTCAAATTGGTCGTTGTTGGCTCCCCTCCCGCTCAATATTTGGGGAGAGAATCAGGGCCTATATAAGTAGAGCTAGCCACCACAGTAGAGGCATCAGATTCAGAGGCATCTCACCCACACAAGTTCGACAAGCACAAGAACACCTCAACCTCAGGAGGTTGTTCTTCCCTTTGTACTGTTCATCATCAGCCCAAGAGGCAATCCACCACCACCACACTGGAGTAGGGTATTACACCACAATGGTGGCCCGAACCAGTATACATCTTGTGTCTTTCTGTGTTGCGAGTTCGTCGAGTTCGTCCGTGATATCTTAGTGAGCTAGGGCGTAGATCGGTAGGGAGGAAATCTTCGCGCGCACCCCTATGTTTGAACCTTGAGGGTTTTGCCGGAACCCGTGATCCGACAGTTTCCACCGACAGCGGCCGCCCCCAAGTCGGGGTCATCTGCCTCACTTACTGACCGGTCTAGTGGGTACTCATGACCCTGTTCCAGGGCGTTGGCTGCCCGCTGGGATGTGAGGATCTACATCGTGACCGACTGATCAGGCGGCAAAGCAGAACCCGACAAATGAAGAGAAAAAAGAGTTAAGGACTCACCGCGGGCGGCGGGTGTACGCGGGAGTATGGCCGCTTGCTGAACTGCCACTCTGCCTTCGAGAGTTTTCAGTTCGAGGTGTCTGATACGTCTCCATCGTATCTACTTTTCCAAACACTTTTGCCCTTGTTTTGGACTCTAACTTGTATGATTTGAATGTTACTAACCCGGATTGACGCTGTTTTCAGCAGAATTGCCATGATGTTGTTTTATGTGCAGAAAACAAAAGTTCTCGGAATGACCTGAAACTCCACGGAACATCTAGTAAAAAATAATAAAAAATCCTTGCCAAAGATGAAGACCAGGGGCCCCACACCCTGTCCATGAGGGTGGGGGGCGCGCCCCCCCTAGGACGCGCCCCTACCTCGTGGGCCCCCTGGAGCTCCTCCGACGCCAACTCCAACTCTATATATTTGCTTTTGGAGAGAAAAAAATAAAGGAGAAGAAATCATCACGTTTTACGATACAGAGCCGCCGCCAAGCCCTAAAACCTCTTGGGAGGGCTGATCCGAGTCCGTTCGGGAGCTCCCGTGAGGGATTCGTCGCCGTTGTCATCATCAACCATCCTCCATCACCAATTTCATGATGCTCACCGCCGCATGTAAGTAATTCCATCGTAGGCTTGCTGGACGGTGATGGGTTGGATGAGATCTATCATGTAATCGAGTTAGTTTTGTTAGGGTTTGATCCCTAGTATCCATTATGTTACGAGATTGATGTTGCTATGACTTTACTATGCTTAATGCTTGTCACTAGGGCCCGAAGTGCCATGATTTCAGATCTGAACCTATTATGTTTTCATGAATATATGTGTGTTCTTGATCCTATCTTGCAAGTCTATAGTCACCTATTATGTGTTATGATCCGACAACCCCGAAGTGACAATAATCGGGATACTTCTCGGTGATGACCATAGTTTGAGGAGTTCATGTATTCACTATGTGCTAATGCTTTGTTCCGGTTCTCTATTAAAAGGAGGCCTTAATATCCCTTAGTTTCCATTAGGACCCCGTTGCCACGGGAGGGTAGGACAAAAGATGTCATGCAAGTTCTTTTCCATAAGCACGTATGACTATATTCGGAATACATGCCTACATTACATTGATGAATTGGAGCTAGTTCCGTGTCACCCTATATTATGATCGTTACATGATGAACCGCATCCGCATAATTATCCATCACCGATCCAATGCCTATGAGCTTTCCATATACTGGTTTACGCTTATTTACTTTCTCGTTGTTACTGTTACAATCATTACAAAACACCAAAAATATTACTTTTGCTTTCATTACTCTTTTGTACCGTTACCACTACTTTCATATTACTTTGCTACTAAATACCTTGCTGCAGATATTAAGTTATCCAGGTGTGGCTGAACTGACAACTCAGTTTCTAATACTTGAGAATATTCTTTGGCTCCCCTTGTGTCGAATCAATAAATTTGGGTTGAATACTCTACCCTCGAAAGCTGTTGCGATCCCCTACACTTGTGGTTTATCAAGACTAATTGTTGGCGCTGTTGCCAGGGAGCATTGCTCTATTCTTTGAGTCACTTGGGATTTATATCTGCTGGACACTATGAAGAATTTGAAAGACGCTAAGACAAAAATTTATCCCTCAACTACGAGGGGAGGTAAGGAACTGCCATCTAGCTCTGCACTTGATTCACCTTCTGTTATGAGTAAGCTTGCGACACCTAAACCTGCTTACGCTATTCGCTCGATATGTCGCATGTTATTGATGATGCCACTTCTGCTATGCATGATAATTATGATGAAACTACTTCTATGCTTTATACTACTGTGTCCCTTAGTGAATTTCTTGATGAACAAATTGCTAGGGCTAGAGAGAAAGAAATTATTGAAACTGATAATGTTGATGAAATTGATGATGAAGATATGCATGTTATTCCTGAGGGTTATGTTTTTGATACGGAAGCTTCTACAGCTATTTTTGCCTGCAAAGATAGAAACGAACTTAAGAGGCTATTAGTTAAATGGAGTAAAGAATCTCTTAGAGATAGAATGAAACCTGACCCTGCTTTTGCTACTTCACCTATTTGTGTTCCCGATAAGGATTATGAATTCTCTGTCGATCCTGATATAATTACTTTGGTTGAATTTGATCCTTTTCATGGCTATGAATCTGAAACTATTGTGGCACATCTTACTAAATTAAATGATATAGCCACCCTGTTCACTAATGATGAGAGATCTCGCTACTTTTATATCCTTAAAATATTCCCGTTCTCATTAAAGGGTGATGCTAAGATATGGTTTAATTCTCTAGATCCTGGTTGTGTGCGTAGTCCCGTGATATGATTTATTACTTCTCTGCTAAATATTTCCCTGCTCATAAGAAACAAGCTGCTTTAAAGGAAATATACAACTTTGTGCAAATTGAAGAAGAGAGTCTCCCACAAGCTTGGGGGAGGATTCTCAAGTTACTTAACGCTTTGCCTAATCATCCTCTTAAGAAAAATGAAATACTTGATATCTTTTATAATGGACTAACCGATGCTTCCAGAGATTACCTGTATAGTTGTGATGGTTCTCTTTTCAGGGAAAGAACACCGGATGAAGCTGAAATTCTATTGAATAATATGTTGAGAAATGAAAATAATTGGGCACTTCCTGAGCCAGCTCCTGCTCCAACTACTGAGCCTATTCCTAAACCAACTCTGAAGAAGAGGGGTGTTCTATTTCTCAGTCCTGAAAATATGCAAGAGGCAAAGCAATCTATGAAAGAAAAAGGTATTAAAGCTGAAGATGTTAAGAATTTACCTCCTATTGAAGAAATACATGGTCTTACTTTACCGCCTGTTGAAGAAACATATGATCTTAATCCATTACCTATTGAAGAAATGCATGGTCTTGATAACCCGACACAGGTAGTAAAGGTAAATTCTCTTTATAGATTTGATGAAGGTGATATTCCTCACTATAAGTCTGCTAGACAATGCTTGGATGAGTTTGATAATTTTATTGTCAAACAAGAAAATTTTAATGCTTATTTTGTTAGACAATTAAAACAAAATACCTATATGATTAAACACTTGGGTGATTATATGGCTAATGTTAGATGTGAACTTAAACTCATTAGCTAACATGCTTCTATGGTTACCACTCAAGTAGAACAAGTACTTAAGGCTCAAAATGATTTGCTCAATGAAATGAATAGTAAGAAAAATGATTATGCCGTTAGAGTGGCTACTAGAATCGGTAGAATGAGTCGGGAACCTTTGTATCCTCAAGGCCACCCTAAGAGAATTGAGCAAGATTCTCGGAGAAATAATCTTGATGGCCTAGTTATTCTAAAAGGAAGAAAAAGAAAAATGATAGGACTTTGCAAACTTCTAGTGAACCTATTGCTGAACCACACGAGAATCCAAATAATATATCTATTTACGATCTTTGAAACACAATCGGTAATGAACATGAACCTAGCAAAAATGTTAATGATGTTGTTCATGATGATGCTCAACCTAGTAATTATAATGATGTAGAAGTTGAACCTGTTGTTGATCTTGATAACCCACAATCAAAGAATCAACGTTATGATAAGAGAGACTTTGTTCCTAGGAAACATGGTAAAGAAAGAGAACCATGGGTTCAGAAACCCATGCCTTTTCCCCCCCAAACCATCCAAGAAAAAGGATGATGAGGATTTTGAGCGCTTTGCTGAAATGATTAGACCTATCTTTTTGCGTATGCGATTAACTGATGTGCTCAAAGCAAATCCTTATGCTAAGTATATGAAGGATATCATTACAAATAAGAGAAAGATACCGGAAGCTGAAATTTCCACCATGCTTGCTAATTATACTTTTAAGGGTGGAATACCAAAGAAACTTGGAGATCCAGGAGTGCCCACTATACCATGCTCCATTAGAAGAAATTATGTTAAAACTGCTTTATGTGGTCTTGGAGCCGGTGTTAGTGTTATGCCTCTCTCTTTATATCGTAGACTTGATTTGAATAAGTTGACACCCACTGAAATATCTTTGCAAATGGCTTATAAATCAACTGCTATACACATGCGGTATTTGTGAGGATGTGCCTGTTGTGGTTGCGAACGTTACTATTTTAACGGACTTTGTTATTCTTGATATTCCTGAGGACGATAGTATGTCTATTATTCTTGGAAGACCTTTTCTGAATACCGCAGGAACTGTTATTGATTGCAACAAGGGCAATGTCACCTTTCATGTTAATGGTAGTGAGCATATGGTACACTTTTCGAGGAAACAACCTCAAGTTCATAGTATCAATTCTATTGGAAAAATTCCATCGATTATATTTGGAGGTTTTGAATTTCCTCTTCCTACTGTCAAGAAGAAATATGATATTCTTATTATATGGGATGGGCATATCCCTGTTGAGGTAACACAGTGTTATTCGAAATTTCTCCGGTTCCATGTTATTCAGAATGAGTTTGTTAACAAGACTTGATCAACCTTGTTAGTGGATTCCTTTTGATGATCATGAGACGGATGAAACTAGAAGGCACAACCTTTGTCTGTTTCCTGATTTATCTGTGCAATATAAAAATACCCCGAAAATAAAAGTCCACCAAATGACATGCCAATTTAATATTATTTTTTCGGGAATATTTGAGGATTTATGGTGCAAAAATTACCACGGGGGGAGCTGCCACCTGGCCACGAGGGTGGAGGGCCCCGCCTCGTCAGGCCCACGGTGGCCCTCCTCCATTATTCCTGCACCCATCCTCTTCTTCTTCCTCCCACAAACACGAATATCTGGCTCAAGCACGAGTTCCAAATTTCACTTTGCCGTGATTTTCGATCTCCTTGCTCAAAGCACCTCTCACCAAACTGCTTGGGGAGATTGTTCCTTGGTATGTGACTCCTCCATTGGTCCAATTAGTTTTTGTTCTAGTGCTTTATTCTTTGCAAATTTGTGTTGCATAGGTGACCATGCTCTTGAGCTTGCATGTCAAATTTATATGGTTCCAAGTAGTTCTAATGCTTGATTAAGGCTCTAGGCACTTGTAGGAGTAGTTGCTATCAATTTTATTGAAGTTGGTTCACTTTTTTTGAAGTTACTAAAATTTCAGATTATTTCAGAAAATAATGAAGAGACTTTTGAGGGGCTCGTCGAGCCGAAGCTCGAAGGAAAAACAAAATGAAGAAGCACAGAGGCCCAAATATAATTTGCCTCAAGATCATGGAGGTCCGGCCATGTGAATGGCCTTCCGATGACTTCTTGAGACAAGCCGGAATTTATGAGGATTTTTATTCATTGGTTGAGAATGCTGGCCTCACTGACTTCTTCCGCTACCAACGTCATCAGTATCTCTTACTCACTAATACTTTTGTGCAGAACTTCTACTATTTTCCTAAGGAATCACCTCCTTCAGTAGAGTTTCATTTATATGACGTTGTTAAGAAGATGCCATTAGCTGAATTTTGCAAGGTTTGCAAAATACCCTCTGAGGGTACCTTAGAAGAACCACATCGTAAGGATGTGGAAGAATTTATTAACACCATCACTGTGGCGGAAACTAGGAAGGTTTCCGATGCAAGAATCACTAGCATACATTTTCCTGTTTTACGCTACTTTGCCTTATTTGCTAGTCGTTGCTTGATTGGTCGCGGAAACTGTGGAAACCTTAGTGTTCCTGATATTATCATTTTGTTCCATGGTTTATACCTCGATAACTCTATTAGTATGGGCGGAATTATTGCTAAACAGTTAAGTTTGAACCGTACTAAAGGCCCCATCTTTGGAGGTATTTATGCTTTGCACCTAGCTGCACATTTTAACATACCCATTAGGCTTTATGAGAAAGAAGAAAAACTGTTGCCTAGTGCTTATTTAGATTATAAGAGTATGCTAGCGCATGACTTTATTGTTAAGGGCAAGGAAGGGGAGCTTAAATATAAATTGTACTTTGATAAACTGAAAGTGCGTTATATCGACTAGAGGGGGGGTGAATAGGCGATTTTTATGAATTCTTCAATGAGGAATTTGTCGGTGAGGAAATTCCTAAGTGAAGAACTACTTGCAGCGGAATAAGTACTCAGAAGTAAGCATAAGAGAATGCGAGCAGGGTCATCATGATGAAATGAAGACAAACACAGAGTACACAAAGCGTAATCACAGGATAACACAAGATGAAGACAAACAGACTGAAGAAATTGAACTGAGGAAATAGAGAAAGCCTTCAGTCAAAGTCTTCAAACACAGATATGAATGAACACTCAACACAGTAATGAGGAAATGAAAGGGTTGAGGAAATACAACCAGTTAGATTGGTGAAGACAATGATTTGGTAGACCAGTTCCAACTGTTGTCTCAGTTGTACGTCTGGTTGGAGCGGCTGAGTACTTAAACTCGAGGACACACGATCGGGACACCCAATCGCTGAGCACGCAGCTCGGGACACCAAGTCCTCACCGTATTCTCCTTGAAATAAGGTCACATGAGACCACGTCCAATCACTCGTGGTAAGTCTTGAGCGACTTCCAAACCTTCACAGACTTGGTCACTCGGCGATCCACAATTCCTCTTGGATGCTCTAGACCATGACGCCTAACCGTCTGGAAGAAGCACAGTCTTCAAAGGTAACAAGCGTCGGATCCATGCAGGATCAATCTCTTGATGATGCTCAATCACTTTGGGTTTGTAGGGTTTGGTTTTTGGGTTTTCCTCACTCGATGATTTTCGCTCAAAGTCCTCGGAGGATGGGTTGCTCTCAAATGACAAGTGTCGGGTTTCTCTCGGAGCAGCCAACCAGCTAGTGGTTGTAGGGGCGGCTATTTATAGCCTAGGGAGCAGCCCGACATGATAAGACATAAATGCCCTTCAATGATATGACCGTTAGGTGGATAAGATATTTTGGGACAATTTGGCGCACAACACAAGAACGGTCGGAAATTTGACTCTCAAATTCCTCGGGGCTATCATGTTCCTCATGTGTAGGCAATCCGACCGGCGAATTCCTAACTCCTCGGTCAGAACAAATTCCTCAACGACCGGAAGAACTTCGTCTCACATCAAGAAATTGACTGAATCGTATGAGATTTCCAAAGGCTTCAATCGAAGGGATTGGTAGGTGTAGGATTTTGAGTTGAGCATCACATGTAAATTATTCCTTAGTATTTCCTCGACCCCCTTTAATAGTACGGTGTTTCCTATGACTCAAGAAAGAGAAAATGAAACTACGAAAACAAAAGTCTTCACGCTTCGTGTTCCTCAAATGAATACCAAGTCTTCAAGGTCACACCAATTTCTTGACTTTCAAAGTCTTCAGAAAGTCTTCAGAATATCAAAGTCTTCAGTTGAAGAACTTCATTTTAGGGTCGACTTTCTCTGTAAATATCAAACTCCTCATAGACTTATAGACCTGTGTACACTCATAAACACATTAGTCCCTTAACCTATAATTCTTCAATACACCAAAATCACTAAGGGGCACTGAGGGAGTTCCGGACTAGGGGGTGTCCGGATAGCCGAACTATCATCATCGGCCGGACTCCAAGACTATGAAGATACAAGATTGAAGACTTCGTCCCATGTCCGGATGGGACTTTCCTTGGCGTGGAAGGCAAGCTTGGCGATACGGATATGTAGATCTCCTACCATTGTAACCGACTCTGTGTAACCCTAACCCTATCCGCTGTCTATATAAACCGGAGGGTTTTAGTCCGTAGGACGAACAACAATCATACCATAGGCTAGCTTCTAGGGTTTAGCCTCTTTGATCTCGTGGTAGATCTACTCTTGTAATACACATCATCAATATTAATCAAGCAGGACGTGGGTTTTACCTCCATCAAGAGGGCCCGAACACAGGTAAAACATCGTGTCCCTTGTCTCCTGTTACCATCCGCCTAGACGCACGATTGGGACCCCCTACCCGAGATCCGCCGGTTTTGACACCGACATTGGTGCTTTCATTGAGAGTTCCTCGTATGCGTCACCGATAGGCCGATGGCTCCATCAATCATCAACAACGACGCGGTCCAGGTGAGACCTTTCTCCCGAACAGATCTTCGTGTTCGGCGGTTTGCACCGCGAGCCAATTCGCAGCCATCTGGAGCGGATCGAAGCTACGCCCTGGCCGTCGAATTGATTTGGAAGTTTGAACTATACGGCCGATATCCGCGGAGACTTGATCTTCGACGGATTCGCCGCAACGGCGTGCCGCCTTTGTTTCGATGGGCATGATCTAGCTCTGCAGCGAACAACGCCTGGAGGCCGCACCTGAATCCGCTCCGACCCTTAATCCGGAGCCGGATTCCCCGATCGAGGACGAGTGGTTGGACACCGCCTCGGGGGCTTTAATCTCTACGGCGATCGAGCCGAACTCTATCCCTGTCCCTTGCGAAGACCTCGACTCCAGGGTGCCGAACTCCTCTCAGGACTCCGAACCCTCCGCGCCCTTGCCAATCGAATCCGATTGGGCGCCCGTCATGGAGTTCACTGCCGCGTACATCTTTCAGCACTCGCCCTTTGGCGACATCCTGAATTCACTAAAGTCTCTCTCTTTATCCGGAGAGCCCTGGCCGGATACGGTCAGGAAGGTTGGGATGCGGACGACGAAGAAATTCAACGCCCACCCACCACCCACTTGGTAGCCGCTGTCGACGATCTAACCGACATGCTAGACTACGACTCCGAAGACATCGACGGTATGGGCGGCGATGCCGGAGGCGACCAAGACCCAGCGCCTCTGAGGGCCTTTGGAAGGCCACCTCGTCATACGACATATACATGGTGGACATCCCAAAAGAGGAACGGCAATGGAACAGAGGAGGATGACTCCTCCAAGAAGCGACCTAAGCGCCCGGCGTCGTGGCGCCGCTCTAAATCCCGCCACAAAGAAGAATGACGATTCCGCACCGGAGATAACAATACACCGGACGAAGGCCCAAGACAATCCACTCGGCCAAGATCCTAGCGGGGAGGATGGAGACGCCAGCCCTCAAGAGAGAGCGGCGTAAGAAGAGGTAGAGGATTATATGCCTCCTCCTCAGAAGGCAAAGCAAGCCTCGACGACAATGAATTAAATCGTGCCCGAGGATCCCGTCGAACAAGAGCCTTTTAGACGCAGGATTATGGCCACGGCGAACAGCCTCAAGAAAAGCAGCAACAACTTGAGCTGATCGAGGATCAGGATCTGCTAGCCGACAGATGGACTGAAGTCCTCGCGGCCGAAGAGCATGAGCTCGAACGCCCCTCCAAAAGCTACCCTAAACGCAAGCTGCTCCCCCGATTAGAGGAGGAGGCTTATGAACCCGCATCACCAGGAGACAATACGGCTGACCGACCACCCCGTGGTCGCGACAGAGAGGCCTCTAGGCCCTTCACTAGAACCGTACCCCGGCATCGCTCAAAAAGCACACGGCCAAAGGGGAACGCTCCAGACCTGCGAGATATATTGGAGGACAAGGCAAGACAATCAAGATCGATCTATGGATCGCGTGGCGCGCAGTGCGTGGCGACAACCATCGCGCGGACACAAGAAGTCCGGTGGGGCGAACAAAACAGACAAAGCTCTTTTGAGCTCCGTCGTGATATCGCCCAAGACAGTAGGCGCCGACACCCGCTATGCTTCACAGGCGAAGTAATGGATCATCAAATCCACGAAGGGTTTAAACCCGTCGATGTTGAATCCTATGATGGCACAATGCACCCCAGCGGTTTGGATCGAAGACTATCTCCTTCACATCCACATGGCCCGCGGTGACGATCTTCATGCCATCAAATACCTCCCCCTAAAGCTTAAAGCACCAGCCCGACATTGGCTCAACAGCTTGCCAGCAGAGTCAATTGGGAGCTGGGAGGACCTGGAAGCCGCATTCCTCGATAACTTCCAGGGCACTTATGTGCGACCACCGGCTGACGACCTAAGCCACATAATTCAGCGGCAGACGAATCGGCCGGACAATTACGGACATGGTTCTTAACCAAGAAAAACCAAATCATTGACCGTCCGGATGCGGAGGCCCTCGCGGCCTTCAAGCATAACATCCATGACGAGTGGCTTGCCCGGCACCTAGGACGGAAAAGCCGAAATCCATGGCAGCCCTCACATCACTCATGACCCGCTTCTGGCGGGTGAGGACAGGTAGCTAGCACGCAGCAACAACCTCGGCAAAAATTCTCGGTCTGGACTTCAAGGACCGAAATGGCAGGCAGCGTCGTAACAAAACAAGCGCCGCATTAACGGCGACAATATTGAGGATACGACAGTCAATGCCGGATTCAGAGGCTCTAAACCGGTCACGGAAAAAGCCATTCAAAAGAACTACTCCGGTCCGTCCAATTTGGACCGAATACTCGACCGCTTGTGCGGATACACGGCACCCCGAAAAGCTGGCTTAACCACACCAACAGGGACTGTTGGGTATTCAAGCAGCGAGCAAGTTAATTGCGAAAGCAATGACAAGGGGCTGCATAGCGATGACAAGGGCAGACCCAACCGCCGAACAATAGAGGATGTAAGGGTTTCCCCCACAGTGCGGACGGTGAACATGATATACGCAACGCACATACCCAAAAGGAAGCGGAAGCGTGCACTCAGGGACGTCTACGCGATGGAGCCAGTTGCCCCGAAGTTCAATCCATGGTCCTCCTGCCCGATCACTCTTGACCGAAGGGGCCACCCCACCAGCACACGCCACGATGGATTCGCTGCACTGGTCTTAGACCCAATCGTCGATGGATTTCACCTAACCAGAGTCCTGATGGACGGCGGCAGCAGCCTGAACCTACTTTACCAGGATACAGTGTGCAAAATGGGCATAGATCCCTCAAGGATTAAACCTACCAAAACGACCTTTAAAGGCGTCATACCAGGTGTAGAAGCCAATTGTACAGGCTCAATTACACTGGAAGTGGTCTTCGGATCCCCAGATAACTTCCGAAGCGAGGAGTTAATCTTCGACATAATCCCGTTCCGCAGCGGCTATCATGACTTGCTCGGACGTGCAGCGTTGCAAAGTTCAACGCGGTGCCGCACTCGCATACCTCAAGCTCAAGATGCCAGGCCCTCGAGGAGTCATCACGGTCAACGAAAACACCGAACTTCTCTCCGCACGGAGGAACACACAATGACTCTCTCATGGCGAAGTGCAATGCAGCCTCTTAAGGCAATTCTCGAGTCCGGCCGTTAAGCGGCCGGACACAGCAAGCGTGCGGAGTAACTTACAACAAGACCACTGCACGCCCGAGCATCGCCGCAGCAGGCGGCCCCAACCCCAGCTCTGCGAAGCGTCAGCAGGTCCTTCGCGTACACCATTACGCTCCTCAAGATACCATGGGCATGGGGAGAGGGCACGACCACGATAAACCCAGACTACGGCTCAACCACACCAGGGCTCTCAAGTGTGTCATTCCTTTTTTTCTTTCTTTTTACCTTTTACTTTTACCCACAAGACTCCGTTTGTCGGAAGCCTGTCCGTGGCGGACACTGCCGAACTCACAATGCAACAGCCAGGAAGGATAAAGGCTACAATGAATATACAGGTGGTCTCCATTACGAGCATTTTATACACCAATCTGCAGCCTACCCCTGGAGGGGGACATGTTTAACAGTTCCATACCTTGCTTATCGCACTATTTGTATCGTGCTGCATTCGTAGCAGCACTTATTGAATAAAACAATGCAGCACCGTTTTGCTTATAATTGCATTTCTTTTTCATAAATATGTTCATTCACGGCATGTTGCATCCGTACACTTCGGTACGGCTAATATACACCAGGGGCTTATGTTCCCGCATTATGGTGTGATGAGTCCGAACACTTTCACAAGTGTGGCACCCGAACTTATAGCACTATATGCATCAGCTCGAATCATGTCTTGGGTCAATAGTTGGGTTTGCCCGCTCCGTGTTTTGGTACCTTACGTTCCGTTATATCGGCTAAGGCAGCACCGGGAGAACCACTGTGATTCCGCCCCAGTTCGGCTGGGTTAACGCCTCAGTGGAGAAAGCTAAAACTGACCGTCATGATGAGGCGAGAGCCGGTCGCTGTTCGAGAGGTTTTTTGCGAGTCCTTAAAGACTTATGCCTCTTAGAGCGAGGAGCCGGATACTGTCCGGCCAAGGCGTGGATAGCGCCCCAAATTCGGCCTTCCGAAGACTAGGGGCTTCGCCGAAATTTAAAATTATAGAATTCTATGTCTAAGTGAGAGTGTTCAAGCATTATAAGTCCGGTTGCCTTGTTCGCTGTGTTGAGCGCCTCCTAGATGGACCCAAAAATGGGAACAAGAGCGCTCAAGTTTATCCCGAACACCCCAAAGCACTCGTGGCATGGGGCTGAAGCCGAAGACTTGCCATCTCTCGGATTTGATAAACAGCCGCATACGTAAGGTAATATTTTAAATTAACAAGCGTTGCTTAGCGCATATGAACTAAGTTTTCAAGCGCACAGATAACAAAATGCGAGTCTACTCAAATATTACATATTTGGAGCACTCACCGCATAATAGTCTTGCGGGCGCCCTTGACACACTCTTATAATACATCTCGGGCGTGCGATGCCCCTTGCCCTCTGGTGGCGGGTCCGTCACAAGCTTGGGCATCCATCTTGCCCAGTGCACCTTTTGCGGGCAAGGGCCCGACGGCACCCTCAATACAAGCGGAATGCTTGATCACTTCAACCCACGGGCACGCATCCATCAGCCACCGCACCAGGCCGAAGTAGCTCCCAGGCATGGCCTCCTTAGGCCACAGCCGAACTATGAGGCCCTTCATGGTCTGTTCGGCCGCCTTGTGGAGCTCAACCAGCTGCTTCAGCTGGTCGCTATAAGCACCGGATGTCCGGCCTCAAGATATCGAGACCGAAGACCTTCTCCGTCGAGCTCCCCTCCTCGGCCCGGTAGAATGCGCAGCATCGGACACGCCTACGAGGAAGATCTGCGAACGCCTCGAGAGCTCAATTCGGGTAAGCAACGGGTAATTAACACTCACATGCTTACTCGCATGAAAAATGCCTTACCCGCTGCTATTTTCTTCACCGCCTCAATCTCCTGGAGGGCCTTGTAGGCTTCGGCCTTAGCGGCTTTGGCACTCTCAAGAGCCGTTGCAAGCTCGGACTCTTGAGTCTTCGAGTCACGCTCCAAGCTCTCATGTTTTTTCACGAGATCCTGGAGCTCTTGCTGTACCTCCGCCACCCGCGCCTCCTGCTTCTCTCGCTCGGTGCGCTCCGCGGCCGCATTGCGTTCGGCCATGCCACCGCCTCCTTCAGTGGTCGCCACCTCGTTAGTGGCCCCTACAATACCCACGTTATCCTTGTCATTTTTCTTGCAACCAAATCCTTTTCTCAGAAGGTACAATTTTCATAAGGTATTACTCACCTTCTTTTCCTTGAGCTGCTTCTTGGCATGGCCGAGCTCGTTCTCGGACCGCTCGAGGTTTTCCTTCAAAGCATTAACCTCCATGATCGGTCTTGGCGGAGGTCAAAGACACCTGCAATCCCATATTGACATATTTTTATGTCTCCTGTGTTTATCTTTCTAAAGATCCTCAGTCCGACTTTTCTTTCCGAACACCGAACCGAGCATCGTGGGCTACTGTCTATGCGGTACCATTTTACATATATTGAAATTTCTTACCTCAAAGCCTGTTAGAAGACTGGTACAGGCTTCGGTCAGCCCGCTCTTGGCAGACTGAACTATCTGGATCACCGCACTCATAACAGTGCGGTGCTCCTCCTCGATGGAGGCGTCGTTGAGCGCCTCCAGTAAGCTAACCGGTGCCTCCAGTTGGACGAAGGACACCGGCGTCTTACCCTTCTTGCGAAGGGATCGCTTACCGGAGTCCGGAACCAGTGAAGGTTCCGGCATGGAGTCCGGACAAGGGTCGGGTTTAGAGCCCCTGGGGGTCTTGCCCCCCACGCGCCTGGAATCTGGGAGGTTGCCTTGTGGCACCTCCTGCGCCACCTCCTCGTGACCAAGCCCCCTTTGGGGCCCCTCCACGGCATTGTCCGCAGCATGAGGCAAGGAGGCGGTCGGAAGCGAAGTACTCTCCATTTCCGACGAGTCTAGGGACCCGCTCGATGAATCGGCCAACTCGCCTTTGGGCGGGCTGCACAATTGTTCGACATTAGAGAACACTCTGCAATAATAAAAAGCCATGGGTATCCGGACACTTACGATCTCGCCAGGGGCTTGGCCCTTGTAGGCCAATCCCCCTCGTCGTCGTCGACGTTGGTGGATAACTCCGAAGGAAGGGTTCTTCCCTTCTTGGACCCTCCGGCCTCCCCAGTTGGGGCGGCCTTCCTTTTCCTCTCCTCTTCCCGGGGAGAAGCTTCTTCTTTTTCCTCCTCGTCTTGGAGAAGATTACGCTTGAATCCGACAAGACTGGCGTCGGGAGCTCCTTCGAGTTCCCGTGGCCTCCTTCTTAGCCTTCTTCTCCGGCACCACATGGGGTGCGGGCAGCAACCCGTCAATCGGGCGTCCGGCTGGTCTTCGGCAAAGGAGCCGACGAGAGATCTGTCCGGAGATCTTCACCGGACACTGTCGAAGAATAGGGAGTTTTAGATCCCACGTAGAGTCAATCTATGAAAAAGGAGTCCCGTAAAGGGTAAAACAACTTACCTCGCCGGCTTGACGCCATGAAATGTATCCGCAATCTTTGTTAGCGGATGCGGGGCTTCAGCGCCCTTGAACAGCACCTTCCGGGCATCTTCGTGCGTGGTATCGAAGAGCCGGCTCAAGGTTCGGTCAGTGCGGATCGAACTCCCACAAATTGAAGTCCCGTTGTTGGCATGGGAGAATCCGGTGGATGAGCATCACCTGGATTACGTCGACAAGCCTGCGATTCTTGTCCGCCAGGTTCCGGACGCGTGTTTGGAGTCCGGATAGCTCGTCCGAATCCCCACACTTCAGGCCCGTCTCTTTCCATGACGAGAGCCGTGTGGGGAATCCAGATCTGAATTCGGGGGCTGCCACCCATTCAGGGTCGCGTGGCTCGGTGATGTAGAACCACCCCGATTGCCACCCCTTTATTGTCTCCACAAAGGAGCCCTCGAGCCATAGGACTTTGGCCATCTTGCCGACCATGGCGCCTCCGCACTCCGGCAGCCGCCCTTCACAACCTTGACTTGACATCAAGGTCTTTAGCCAAAGCCAAGTGGGGCTGGATGCGAAGGAAGGCCTCGCACCACGACGATAAACGCCCGAGACGTTGAGGGCGAAATTGGGGCAGTGTCGTGGAAGTCCGAGGCCCTAGTAGAACATGAGCCCCAGCATAAATGGGTGAAGTGGAAAACCTAGTCCATGGAGGAAGTGGGGAGAAATACCACCCTCTCATGGGGACTGGGGTTGGAATAAGCTGCCCGTGTCAAGCCTGCTTTGTCTGTGATATCGCCGGACAAGTATCCGGCCTCCCGGTCTTGTGATGTGCCCCTCCGTGACAGAGGAGGCCATCCATCTGCCTCCCGCCTCGACATGGTTGGAGAAGGTTGAGGA
Organism: Aegilops bicornis; assembly: GCA_021605145.1. Taxonomy (NCBI): domain Eukaryota; kingdom Viridiplantae; phylum Streptophyta; class Magnoliopsida; order Poales; family Poaceae; genus Aegilops; species Aegilops bicornis. The sequence goes on from CM038672.1 coordinate 304,468,964, forward strand.
GGAAAGTGCGGACTTGGGCGCTAGAGCTCGAGTGCACGGGAATGGATAAGCAAAGGAGGAAGAAGGCGTGGGTGAAAGGGTGGATCCTTATCCCTTATATGGGCGGACAAAACATGTGTCCCCACCGCCCGGTAAAACTCGCTTATCTCCCAAGCGCCACAATCAATGGCGTGGTTGGGTTACCCATGTCCGTATTGATGGGAATCCGGAATAAGGGGAACACGATCTACTGCTTCGACAAGACGTGCCAAGGAAACCGCCGCTTAAACGCTACCGAGGTGGAACAATAAAAACAATTTGAGTAAAGGCTTGGTAGTGGTGCGAGGTCACGCCACAAAATACGTCAGCAGATTGATCTTGTGTAATATTATTCTCTCTACGGTGGTATGTGAAATTTATTTTTGCAGAGCCGGACACTATCCTGGTGTTCACAATCTTCTATAAATTATTCGGAGGAAGAACCCGCCTTGCAATGCCGAAGACAACATGCGCGTCAGACTCATCGCAATTGAAGCCTGGTTCAGGGGCTACTGAGGGAGTTCCGGACTAGGGGGTGTCCGGATAGCCGAACTATCATCATCGGCCGGACTCCAAGACTATGAAGATACAAGATTGAAGACTTCGTCCCGTGTCCGGATGGGACTTTCCTTGGCGTGGAAGGCAAGCTTGGCGATACGGATATGTAGATCTCCTACCATTGTAACCGACTCTGTGTAACCCTAACCCCATCCGCTGTCTATATAAACCGGAGGGTTTTAGTCCGTGAGGACTAACAACAATCATACCATAGGCTAGCTTCTAGGGTTTAGCCTCTTTGATCTCGTGGTAGATCCACTCTTGTAACACACATCATCAATATTAATCTAGCAGGACGTAGGGTTTTACCTCCATCAAGAGGGCCCGAACACAGGTAAAACATCGTGTCCCTTGTCTCCTGTTACCATCCGCCTAGACGCACGATTCGGGACCCCCTACCCGAGATCCGCGGTTTTGACACCGACAGCACTAGATGCACTTACAATCTCCCCCTTTTGGTGATTGATGACAATATAGGTTAAGTTTTCAATGGGGATAAACATATGAAGTGTAAATACTGATATTGAGGAATTTGATTGCAAGATATAGAAGAACTCCCCCTGAAGATGTGCATAGTGAGGAATTTGCTTTTGAGGCAATGCACATTTGAAGAGTTGAATCATGGAGATCTCCCCCTATATCTTGTAATTCATACACGCATTTGACATATCATATGAAGAATTTGAAATGCATGATGAAATATGGTGCTTGATGAAATTCAGCATGCGTGCAATAACATTAATGAGAAACAAGCATGCAAAATAACGCATCAAGAGTATCAGAGCACAGTGCATCAAAAGTATCAGAGCACCATCGGGTTTAAGATTACAACTTGATCCAATAAAAGTTTCAGAAGAACGAGAGTTGTAACTTAACAAAAAAAATTGCCCATATAGTAGACCCGCTTGAAGACTAACTCAAATTTCTCCCCCTTTGTTATCAAATGACCAAAAGGATCGAAACTGAGGACTAACGCCCCTGAAGAATTTCAAGTTGATGAAGGAGCGCCAGCATTGTTGGGGTCGGTTGTCGTAGTAGGGCCTGCCGCAGTGTCATCCAAGTCTTCATTTCATCAGTGTCTCGCGATGAAGAATAGGAGCTGGCCACCAAGGAAGGAACTTTGACCTTCTTGTATTTCTTCGGTGGAGGTGCGGACTACCAAAGTCTTCCTTGAGACCCATTGTCTTCGTGTCTTCCGCTGTAGACATTAGAAAGAACAGCCAGTGCGGTTGAAAGTTTCATGGAGGTAGTATTGGTTTTTCTTCACCGCATTGTGTGTAGAGGTCATGTTGTGAAGAATTGAACCAAACCGACGCTTGACCCATTTATGATTGCGATCAACCTTCCGATGAAGACCGAGGAGTAACTCACGATCAATCATCACCACAGGTGCTTTGTGGCTTGAGGATTTTGCTTGGCTGAGGTATTGGCGGCAGAGTCATGTGTGGCAGAGTCATCATTGGTGGAGTAGGATGCAGCTCTGCGAAATTGACCATCCAATGGACGAGTGCCTTCATCTATCATAGCAGTTGCCTTGCCCTTGTCATCAGCTGAGGAAAACGTCCGTTTGAGGACTTCAATCGGGGGCAAGTAGCTGCAGTGGTTCAGAGTATCAGCCTTGTAATTGGGTGAAAACCTTGTCCTGATGAACCTCATAATCCATGGTGCATAAGGCTTCAGCTCAAAAGGTGACATAGCAATATTTGCTAGAGTCCTCATGAAGAAATCATGGAAGTTGACGGGAACGCCATGAATGATGTTGAAAAGCATATTCTTCATGATGCCAACGACTTCTTCATCATTTGAGTTGTGGCCTTTGATAGGACTCATTGTCTTCGTCAGAATCCGATAGACAGTCCGAGGCACATATAGTAATTCCTTGACGAGGAATTTGGTTCGAGGTGCCTGTCCAGGGCTTCAAAGGCTTCATCAAGACTTGCATGTAGTGATTTGAAAGCTTCGTGTTCGTTGTAGATACAACGAGCACCATCAAGGGAGGATCGAGTGGTAGGGCACGGAAGCAATTCGATTCTTTGGTGCCTTGTAGTGAGTATTTTCGGACATCCAGCCTAACACCCATGAGTTCACATCTTCGGCGTCTCCGTGATGTGCGGCATTGCATAGAATTGAAGAATGAGTTCTTCATTCCAATCACGTATGTCACGTAGATTCGTAAGTCATGCATCGTGAAGAACACCGAGGGTGGCTCGAAGCCTGGCGGAGATTCCATGTCCACATGAGGAATATGTGCATGATCGAAGACTTTGTCTTTGTTGAAGAGCACGAGGAATAGAAGTTGGCTTGACTAGCAGTCGTAAACGCCTCTTCCTTATGCGAGCAGAGTCATATGGGTTGTAATCCGTGAAGAAAACGTGCTCGCCAAAGAAGTCTTCAGCCTTGAACTTTTGCTTTGTTGAGAATCGTTTCTTTGGCTTTGGCAATGGAGTGTCTGTGAGTTGCATCACGACCTCTAGAATCGCAATCTCAGGTTCTTCATGATGAGGAATTTCTGGTTCCTCTACATGTGCAGTCTGAGGATCGCCGATGAGGTTCATCGGCGCTAGTGGCTGGAATTTCTTCATGTACGATGAAGTGGGATGAGTTTCTTGAGCCCATTTGAACTGTTTGAGCAGGGACCGAGGAATCTGTTGGATTGGGGTGAAGAGTGGAGAATTTGGATGTCGACTTTCCCAAAAGTCATCGTTCATCACCGGGCGTTGTGCTTCCAATATCCACATCTTCTTCAATTTCCTCAACACCGGCCTCTTCAGCTGTGAACTAAGGCATAGGCGAGGAAATGATTGGGGTTGAATGGATTTCTTCTACTTCAATTTCTTCATCAATCTGCTCTGACGAAGCAGCAGAATGATTTTCTTCATCAGACCCACTTGGGATCTCATAATCTTCACCAAAAGGAACAAGGTCCTTTGATGGCATGGAGGAAATTGGAACAACATCAATGGGATTTTCAAATGAGCTGGTCATTGTCTTCATCTTCTTGTGAAGAATTTGAAGCAGCAAATGCTTTCCTTTTCTTCATCGCAACTTGTTACGCAGCCTTGGTCTTCTTCACATCATTCTGAGACGGAAGGATTGGAGTTGGTGTAGGCGCAGGAGGAGCCGAGGAATCTGGTTGAATTTCCTCGGTATGGCCAGTCGATTGCCACTGACTTCTTCAGATTTCTTCAGCGCACCACTAGTGGATGCCCGGCAATTTCTTCGGTGGTGGAATGGAATAATCAGCCTCAGCAACTAGCATTGTCTTCAAAGCGTGAACTTCATCGGGTGATCTTGGCATGTTCTTCAGCCGGCTGTGCAGAGGCTCCAGCCTGAGGAATTTCTTGTTGCGTTGGGGCTGCAACATTTGAGAACTTCTTTGTCAGATTGACAAATCTGACTTTGGCTCCTTGTCAATCAGCATAATATGAGTCAAATTTGTCGCTGAGGGCTTTGATGTCAGCCTGCATCTTGATAAGTTCTTCAGTTGTCATCTTGACAACATTTTTCTTCAGCAGTTTCTCTTTTCTGTACTACGATTTCTTGATCTCTCCGGCCGTATCAAATTTCCACTTCTCCTCTTGGATGAAATGAGTCAGCATATGACTTTGGCCAGGTGTCAACTTGAAGTCAGGCATAGGAGTGTTTGGGTCCTTGTGCTAGAGATCAATGTAGTCTAGGATCGCTCTTGGATCCAACATCAGTGGCACATGTCATCTTGTCGGTCTCTGATGATTTCCGCAAGTTCATCATCATCAGCCTCATCATCTTCAGGTGGATCTTGAAAGGCGACCTGTTTCTTCTTGGGACTTGGCCGAGGACCTCATCCAGCTGTGGCCTTAGTCTTCAGTAGAGTTGGGCGGATGAAGAATTTGGTGCGGTGAGGAACTTCTTTGAGACACCAGAGGCAATGGAGATGTCTGCAGTCCTTTGTACGTGGCGGATGCACAGTCTTTGAGGACTTTGTCGGAATCTTGAGGACTTGGGAGGAGCAGCTGAGGACTTGAGAGGAGCTGAGGATTTGGGAGGAGCAGGAGCAGCATGAGGAATTGGCCGTGAGGGCATAGCTGAGGAACTTGGCCGTGAGGGCACTGTTGGTGAAGCACTTGGCTTGTGTGCGGGCTTCTTTGCCATAGATTTTCTTGGCTTGACAGAGGCCTCGATGGCAGCAGCGATGTGAGTCCTCATTAAATTTCCTCACACCTCGTTGGCTTGTCTTGCCAATTTGGCTTGGCGCTTGGCCCATTCTTCAGAAAGTCCTCACCACACTTGATCTTTGGTGGGGTCGACTTCTTGACCAGTGCCAATGGAGCTCTTGGGCTTGGAGGATTGAGAGCGAATTTCTTCATGTACTTTGGAGTAACATATCATGCTCCCTCCATTCCCTTGCCCATCTCCTTTCAATCCTTTGAATGCGCACCTTGCGCTGATTTTTGTTTTCTTTGCGAACCCGGCTTCATCAGTGTGCAATAATCAGCATAGATGTCCTCAGAATCTCAAACGCAGTCATGACCTCAGGCCTCTTTCCTCCTTTCGTGGCTTCTTTCCTTCGCCATATTCTTCACCGAGGAATTTGAACAATCGAATTCTCTGAAGAAGTATGCAACTTTTCTTTGAGGAACGCCGCAAAGAGTTAAGTTGATGAGAACCTAGTGATTCAAAGCAGAGACATGAGTACCGTGAACAGTATAGTTGCGAGGAATTTGGAGAGGTCATATGCGTTCTCGTAAGGTTTTCAAAAAAACTAGTTTGAGGAATTTGACCAGACGAGCCTTGAAGAATTTCACTAAGCGATCTTTGTCTTAGGTCCCAGAGTTGTATAGATCGAGGATCCACACAATTGAGGAATCTTGAAGAAAATCATTGCTTAGAGAAACAAATCAAGAGCATATTTTGTTTGAGGTGTTCATCTGTCTGAAGATTTGAAGAATAAACACCTTTGAGGATTTTCGTGAAGGTTTGAGAATCAAAGCGAGTAATAAAAGTAACTTTTAATTACCCGAAGTGAAGAACACGACGAACCGAGAAGAACAGATGGAAAGTTAAATCGAGTTAGATCTTCCACGCCCTAACTTGGCGGAGGAAGACAGCTACTGGCGGCGGAGTGAAGATTTCCTTGATCGGCGCAAAACGATGGCGATGAGGTCGAGGCAGTGAAGCTCTTCCTCACCGGCGATGATGGAGTAGCGGTGGCGCTAGGGTTTGAGAAGCTCGAGCGAGAGAGAGAGAGCGGTCGAGCGGAGTAAAGGAAGTGAGGAAGGGGAGAGGGGGTATATATAGCCACGGTGAAAAACTGTTCGCCTGAAGATTTGGGACGAACGTGCCCCTGACCCTTCTCATTCGCTTGACATGTGTCACCCACGTACTGAAAAGTGGAGATTGTGTTAGATCGTGGGTGAATAGATAAATCTATCGTGGGATGCGGAACAGTTTGAGCGGCAAAAATGAAAGTTTGGATAAGATCAGTTTTAAAGTTCCGTTCGCAATTTCTTCAGCTGACAAGAACACAATGAAGATTTTGAACGAGTTTCAAATAGAACGCACATGAAGAATTTGTGAATAGATTGGGTTGAGTATAGCATAGAGGGGGAAGGGTCCGATCACATTCACTTAGCAGGAAAAACAACTTGAAAAAATAGCCATAAGTGAATGCTGTAGAGGACATAAACCCATATATATATATGTATATATATATAGTCAATGAAGAAAATCAAAATAGTGAAGATTTTGCAAAGTTGAAGAATTTGAAAAACTGAAGAATTTCAAAAACTTAGGAAAAACTCAAATTGAAGATTTTCAATTTTTGGTCTTTGGCGTGACCCATCAGATAAGAATGATGATTTCGCACACCGCGTACAATTGTCGAGGGTTACGAGAATCAAATTCTTCATTAATTTCTTCACATTTAGAGTGTTATTCTTCATTGATTGAAGAAAACGTTTCTTCATGTGTTGCACATCTAAGTCATCAATTTTGCATAAGTGTCGGATGTGTGTCCTTTTCAAAGAACATTCAAGATTCTAAGATATTTAGCTCACACCGCAACTTGCTAAATCTCTTCTCATCCAAGGGCTTTGTGAAGATATCGGCTAGCTGTTCTTCGCCTTCACATGCTCGATGGAGATGTAAGCCCTTCAACACATGATCACGAAGAAAATGATGACGAATTTGAATGTGCTTTGTCTTCGAAAGTGCTGAACTAGGTTGTGAGCAATCTTGATGGCACTCTCATTGTCACAAAGAGAGAGGCACATTCTTCATGTTGATGCCGTAGTCCTTGAGAGTTTGCTTCATCCACGGCAATTGAGCACAACAAGAGCCAAAGACAATGTATTCAGCTTCAGATGAGAGCGGTGATCTGTGATTCTGTTTCTTCGAGGACCAATGCACCAAAAGATCGTCCGAGCAAATGACAAGTACCGGATGTTGACTTGCGGTCCACACCATCACCAAAGATAGTCGTAGTCGGAATATCCAATGAGATCAAAAGTAGAGCCCTTGGGGTACCATAATCCTAGTGTTGGTGTGTGAGCTAGATATCTAAGAATATGCTTCACGGCCTTATGGTGTGATTCCTTCTGTAGCTTGAAATCGGGCACACATGCAAACACTAAGCATTATATCTGGCCTAGATGCACATAAGTACAATAGAGAACCAATCATGGAGCGGTATACCTTGTGATCAAGTCAATACCATTTTCATCGGTGCATAGATGGACATTTGTGGGCATAGGAATTTTGACGCCTTTGCAATCTTCCATGCCGAATTTCTTCGTGACATCTTTGAGGTATTTCTCCGAGATATGAATATGCCATTGTGTTGTTGTGAATTTGAAGACATAAGAAGAATTTCAATTCTCCCATCATAGACATTTGATATTCTTCACTCATCATATAGGCAAATTCATCACTATAACGTTGGTCAAGATGTACCAAAGATAATATCATCAACATATATTTGGCACACAAACAGTTCACCATCATATAATTTAGTAAAAAGAGTAGGGTCGAGTGAACTGGTGTGAAGCCATTCTTCACGAAGAATTCCTTCAATGTATCATACCACGCCTGTGGGGCCTGTTTGAGACCATAGAGGGCCTTGTTGAGTCTCAAGACTTTGTCGGGATTCTTTGGATCTTCAAAACACAGGGGTTGAGCAACATATACTTCTTCCTCAAGCTTACCATTGAGGAATGCACTTTTCACATCCATTTGATATAAAGTGATATTATGATGGTTAGCATAAGCAAGTAGTATGCGAATAGCCTCAAGTCTAGCAACAGTGCAAAAGTTTCATCGAAATCAATTCCTTCAACTGTGTGTAGCCTTGAGCTACAAGTCGTGCTCTTATTCCTCACCACAAGGCCATTTTCATCTTGCTTGTTCCGTAGATCCACTTTGTGCCAATGATATTATGCTTGCAAGGATCTCGACGTTTGACCGGTTCCCAGACATTGTTGAGCTCGAACTGATGTAATTCTTCTTGCATTGCCTGAATCCACTCAGGCTCCAGAAATGCTTCATCTACCTTAGTGGGCTCTGTGATAGAGACAAATGCATAGTGCCCACAAAAGTTAGATAAATGTGAAGCTTTTGAGCGTGTTAGAGGACCTGGCGCTTCAATGTCATCGATGATCTTGTCAACTTGTACTTCTTTTGCAACGCAAGGATGAGCTGGTTGTCGTCGAGGAATTTGATCAGCATTTTCTTCAGCACCATTTTCTTCAAAGATTATCCTCAGTGCATCATTTCGGCGTTCTTCACGTCTGAGAATGAATTCTTCAAGAGATTCTTCAAGAGGAATGACATCCTCGATTGCCTTGAACTTGATAGATTCCTCGGTCTGGTTCATCTAACATAGAAGGTAGGTGCTCTCTTTGCGAGCCATTAGTTTCATCGAACCACACATCTACGAGATCAACAATCTTGTGAAGAGCGATGTTGAAGACTCAGTAGGTGTGTGAGTCCTTTCCATAACCAAGCATAAAACCTTCATGTGCTTTCGGTGCAAATTTAGAATTGTGATGAGGATCTCTAATCCAGCATTTAGCAATCAAGACTTTGAAATAACTCACATTGGGTTTCTTGTCGTTGAGGAGTTCATAGGCGCCTTCTTGAAGAATTTGTGAAGATATACTCTGTTGATGATGTGGCATGCAAGATCAATTGCATCAATCCAAAAAGCGATGAGGCGTTTTGTATTCATCAAGCATAGTGCGAGCCATCTCAACAAGAGTTCTGTTCTTGCACTCCACGACGCCATTTCTTTGAGGAGTATAGGGAGCAGATAACTCATGAGTAATACCAAGTTCATCAAGATAGGCATCAAGACCAGAATTCTTGAACTCAGTTCCATTGTCACTCCTGATGTGTCTGATCTTCACACCGAAGTTAGTTGAAGCCCTCGAGGAAAATCGTTTGAAGACTTCCTGCACTTCATTTTTGTAATTAACAATGTGTACCCATGTGTAACGAGAGTAATCATCAACAATAACAAAGCCATATAGTGACTGCTGAGTAATGATTAGGACCAAAGAGGTCCATGTGAAGCAATTCGAATGGACGAGTAGTGGTCATGATAGTCTTCGCTGGATGCTTGGCCTTGGTCGTTTTTCCAGCTTCACAGGCCCCGCACAAGTGATCCTTGAGGAATTTGACATTCTCAATGCCAATGACATGCTTCTTCTTTGCAAGCGTGTGCAAATTCCTCATGCCTGCGTGACCAAGTCGTCGATGCCATAGCCAGGCCTGACCCTGCAGAAGAGATTAGTTCTTTTTCTTCACCACCCACATCTGAAGGAGTGGTAAAGAGTTCATCACTCTGCGAGCTCCATATGAGAATGGTGGCATAGAGGCCAATCCATTTCGTTTCACATAAGAGGGGTTAGGGTAAGCATATGAATAAGCAGAGAAATTCTTCAAGAACTTATGAACATATTGGTTTGAAGAATAATGCACATATTCATAGCCCTTAGCTCTACCCTCAAACAGAGTTGTTAGCACGATGATAATCATATGAGGACTTTGATCCTTTTGAGGAATTTGATCCACGTGAGGAATTTGGTCCGTATGAGGACTTGGATCCATATGAAGAGTTTGATCTGGGGTTCCTTTTCTTCACGTGTGGTGTCATGAGGACATTCACCAAGTCTTTCAAGGCACTTCTTGGGAACCCAGATTTTCTTCATAGGGGAACCGTTCTGCGATTAGTGCCAACATATCTAGCAAATACTTCACCATTCTGATTTTTGAACAGTTTATAGTTGGAGTCAAATGACTCATCGGAAGAATGAGGAGATTCGCATGTAAAGCCAGATAAGTTAGATGGATCAATCGGAGGTCCCTTTGCAGCAACCCATGAGGTTTTGGGGTACCGCCTCGGGCTTCCAATATGTTCCATCAAGATTGAGTTTCCTCTCAAAGGCAATACCCTCTTTCCTAGGGTTCCTGTTGAGGATCTCGCTTTTAAGCACATCACAAAGAGTCTGATGCCCTTTGAGGCTTTTTGTACATGCCTGTCATGTACAATTCCTTCAAACTGCATCGTCGGTGATACTAGCAATGTCCTCGGATGAGGAATTAGTGATAGCAGAGGCAGGTGAAGAATTTGTAACAGTTGAAGCATTTGAACATTCAGTGAAGAATTAGCGATTCACGTTCAATGCACTTTAAGCATGGAGGAACAAATTCTTCACGAGAAGCGCTGATTTGTTGAGCAAGTAATGAATCGCGCTCCTTCTGAAGATCTTCATAACTCACTCTTAGCTTCTCAAGATCTTGCTTTCTTTGAAGAAATTCATAAGAAAGTTTCTCATGATCAGACAAAAGAGTGTTATGATGACCTTGAAGGTTGTCAAACCTAGACTGAAGTCTCTGAAGATTTTCATCGGGGCTTTAGTGCGATCCATTTCTTCACCTAACATATCATCACTTTTATCTAGCATGTTTTGAACCTTTTCAAAAGCCCTTTGTTGTTTTACGACAATCTTAGCAAGTTTTGAGTAGCTGGGCTTTAGATCTTCATCAGATTCATTTTCACTAGATTCAGAGGAGGTATATTTGAGTACCTTGGCACCCTTTGCTATGAAGCAAAAGGTGGGAGCATAGTCATCACTATCTTCATCAGCTTTGTTGGTGAGTTCACTTTCTTCAGAGTTGAAGATGGACTTCTTGTAGCGATGGCGAGAGCCGGACTTCGCCACACCGGACTCGGATTCTTCTGATGCCTCCTCTTCCTCATGTTCCTCAGATTCAGCTTCAGATCCATTTCCTTGCCAATGAATGCCCGAGCCTTTTTGGAGCTGCTCTTCTTGTGAGAAGAAGGCTTTGAGGATTTTGATGATGAAGATTTCGACGATTTCTTCTTCTTAGCGTCATCAGAACTGTAATCCTTGTATTTCTTCTTCTTTAATTCCTTTTCCCACTGAGGACAATCTTGAATGTAGTGACCGGGTTTCTTGCATTTGTGGCAAAGTCTTCTCTTATAGTCCTTTGGATGAGGAATCACCGCTCCTTGAGGGTTTTCCAAAGCGACCACGTCTTGAGAACTTATGGAATTTCTTCACGGCGGTTAACTCCCTGGCTCAATTCTTCAGGATCTCCAAGGCTACTACCGAGTCTTCACAATGAGATTGAGACCAGCCTTGGCCTTGAGCACGTGATTTTCCATAGCTAGAACCATAGAGATCTCTCTTTTTAAAGTGGAACTCATGAGTGCTTAGCCTCTCGAGGATATCAAATTTGGATCAAGTGACTTGTAGTCAGCACGCTCTTGTATCATTAGTGCCAGAGTATGAAATGAGGAATCAAGCGATCTCAACAATTTCTTCACCACCTCATGGTCGGTGATGTCAGTGGCACCAAGCGCTTGAAGCTCATTTGAGATGTCAGTGAGGCGATCGAAGGTTTGTTGAACATTTTCGTTGTCGAGTCTTTTGAAGCGGTTGAAGAGATTGCGAAGAACATCAACTCGAGAGTCACGCTGAGTTGAGACTCCTTCATTTACTTTGGACAGCCTGTCCCAGATGAGCTTAGCAGTTTCCAGAGCACTCACTCTTCCATATTGTCCTTTACTCAGATGGCCACATATGATATTCTTCGCTTGAGAATCGAGTTGCTTGAATCTCTTCACATCGGCAGCATTCAGAGAAGGTGTGACTGAGGGAACACCATTTTTCACAACATACCAGAGATCGTTGTAAATTGCCTCAAGATGCATTCGCATCTTGTTCTTCCAGTAGGGGTAGTCCGTCCCATCAAAGGTAGGACACCCAGCTGAGACCTTGATCATACATGCGGTCGACGTAACTAAAACTCCAGGTGGTTAAACCAAAATCACACAGAACAAGGGAGTACCTTGCTCTGATACCAATTGAAAGTGCGTTATATCGACTAGAGGGGGTGAATAGGCGATTTTTATGAATTCTTCAATGAGGAATTTGCCGGTGAGGAAATTCCTAAATGAAGAACTACTTGCAGCGGAATAAGTACTCAGAAGTAAGCATAAGAGAATGCGGGCATGGTCATCATGATGAAATGAAGACAAACACAGAGTACACAAAGCGTAATCACAGGATAACACAAGATGAAGACAAAAAGATTGAAGAAATTGAACTGAGGAAATAGAGAAAGTCTTCAGTCAAAGTCTTCAAACATAGATATGAATGAACACTCAACACAGTAATGAGGAAATGAAAGGGTTGAGGAAATACAACCAGTTAGGTTGGTGAAGACAATGATTTGGTAGACCAGTTCCAACTGCTGTCTCAGTTGTACGTCTGGTTGGAGCGGCTGAGTACTTAAACTCGAGTACACACGATCCGGACACCCGATCGGCCGAAAGCACGCAGCTCAGGACACCAAGTCCTCACCATATTCTCCTTGAACTAAGGTCACACAGACCTCGTCCAATCACTCGTGGTAAGTCTTGAGCGACTTCCAAACCTTCACAGACTTGGTCACTCGGCGATCCATAATTCCTCTTGGATGCTCTAGACCATGACACCTAACCGTCTGGAAGAAGCACAGTCTTCAAAGGTAACAAGCGTCGGATCCACGCAGGATCAATCTCTTGATGATGCTCAATCACTTTGGGTTTGTAGGGGTTTGGTTTTGGGTTTTCCTCACTCGATGATTTTCGCTCAAAGTCCTCGGAGGATGGGTTGCTCTCAAATGACAAGTGTCAAGTTTCTCTCGGAGCAGCCAACCAGCTAGTGGTTGTAGGCGGCTATTTATAGCCTAGGGAGCAGCCCGACATGATAAGACATAAATGCCCTTCAATGATATGACCGTTAGGTGGATAAGATATTTTGGGACAGTGGCGCGCATAACCACAAGAACGGGTCGTAAATTTGACTCTCAAATTCCTCGGGGCTATCATGTTCCTCCTTTGTGTAGGCAATCCGCATGGCGAATTCCTAACTCCTCGGTCAGAACAAATTCCTCAATGACCGGAAGAACTTCGTCTCACATCAAGAAATTGACTGAATCAGTATGAGATTTCCAAAGGCTTCACTTTCGAAGGGATTGGTAGGTGTAGGATTTTGAGTTGAGCATCACATGGAAATTTTTCCTTAGTATTTCCTCGACCCCCTTTAACAAAGACGGTGTTTCCTATGACTCAAGAAAGAGAAAACGAAACTACGAAAACAAAAGTCTTCACGCTTCATGTTCCACAACTGAATACCAAGTCTTCAAGGTCACACCAATTTCTTCACTTTCAAAGTCTTCAGAAAGTCTTCAGAATATCAAAGTCTTCAGTTGAAGAACTTCATTTTTAGGGGTCGACTTTCTCTGTAAATATCAAACTCCTCATAGACTTATAGACCTGTGTACACTCATAAACACATTAGTCCCTTAACCTATAAGTCTTCAATACACCAAAATCACTAAGGGGCACTAGATGCACTTACATAAACATCACCCGGAGACTATTACTTTGCCTGCCCCTTCTTTGTTTAACTTGTCTAAAGGTCTTTATCTCGTTTCGTGGGCGGCCGTTCAAGCCTATCGGAATCCTGCACCAACCCCGAGCCGGAACCACAATGTCTGAGCCTCCACGCCATGATCTGTTTATTCTTGGGATCCGGAGGTGGCTGCCAGCCAGTGGCAGTCAGAGTCCTCTTCATCACAGTACGACCTTAGCTACACCTACGGGTATCCACCAGGCCATCCCTGGCAATGAACCAACTTAAGCCAAAAGCCTAAGCTTGGGGGAGTACGTATTTCCCACCGACATTACATTTATGTTCACACACACTCATTACTAAATGTCGGTGCTCATACTCTTTCACTGTAATATCCATGATAGTTTATTTTCTTTTTCCTGCTTTCTTCTTGTGTGTTTGTTAAACTTTAAGAAAACAACAAAAAAATTAGTGTAGCTTCTAGTAGTTTACTTTTCCTGCTGTAGTAGTAATAATTAAAAGAAACCCAAAAATATTTCCTGTTCTTCTTTTGCTTGTTGGGAGCTTTCCCGTGTAAATAGGTTTATTTCCTTTCTTTTCTTTGGGGGTCGATAGGAGAAGACCATAATTAAATTGTTGAAGTGGCTCTTATATGCATTATTGTTGATTTAACTAAGAGCCCATATTGCCTTGCCTTCTCCTACTTATTAAATGCTCGCAGATTCCAGCTTAGTCCAATGTATGTGCACTCTTATTATTATCCATATCGTTCGGTCGTGCAAGCGAAAGGCAATAATGATGATATATGATGAATTGATTGGGATAAGCGAAGCTGGTATGAACTCAACCTCTCTTGTTTTTGTAAATATGATGAGTTCATCGTTCTTGATTCAGATTATTATGAATAAACATGTTTGCAATGACAATTAGAGATCATAGTTGCTTAGGCCATGCTTGATTAGCTATGAGTTATAATGGTTTACCTTGCGTGCCAACATGCTATTAAAATGGTTGTGATGTGGTATGATGGGGTGGTATCCTCCTTTGAATGATTTAAGTGACTTGACTTGGCACATGTTCACACATGTAGTTGAAACAAATCAACATAGCATTCACGATATTTATGTTCATGGTGGATTATATCCTACTCATGCTTGCATCCAATGTTTATTAATTTTAATGCATGTTCATGACTATTGTCGCTCTCTAGTTGGTCGCGTCCCAGTCTTTTGCTAGCCTTCACTTGTACTAAGCGGGAATACTGCTTGTGCATCCAATCCCTTAAACCCCAAAGTTATTCCATATGAGTCCACTATACCTTCCTATCTGCGGTATTTACCTGCCGTTCCAAGTAAATTTGTATGTGCCAAACTCTAAACCTTCAAATAAACATTCTGTTTTGTATGCTCGAATAGCTCATGTATCAATTAAGGCTGCCCTTATCTTTCGTGTTAGGCGGGTTATTCTCAAGAGGAGTGTACTCCGCTTCTCACTCACGAGAACATGGCTGGTCACCGGGATGCCCAGTCCCATGCTTTATGCAAACTAAATCAAAATAATTACAAACAAAACTCCCCACAGGACCTGATGTTAGTTGGAGGCACTTTCGTTGTTTCGAGCAAGCCATGGATTGATGCTTGTTGGTGGAGGGGAGTATAAACTTTACCATTCTGTTTGGGAACCGCCTATAATGTGTGTAGCATGGAAGATATCGCCATCTCTTAGTTGTTATGTTGACAATGAAAGTATGCCGCTCAAAATATTATTATCTCTATTTCAAAACCGAGCTCTGGCACCTCTACAAATCCATGCTTCCCTCTGCGAAGGGCCTATCTATTTACTTTCATGTTGAGTCATCATCCTCTTATTAAAAGGCACTAGCTGGAGAGCACAGCTATTATTTGCATCCATTACTGTTAATCTATATTGGGTATGACTATGATTGGATCTCTTTTACCATGAATTATAATGTCTAGTCAGTCTTTGATCTTTAAAGGTGCTCTGCATTTATGTTTTGCGGTCTCAGAAAGGGCTAGCGAGATACCATCTTGTTACATCATATTATGATTGTTTTGAGAAAGTGTTGTCATCCGAGATTTATTATTATGACTCGCTAGTTGATTATGCCATTGATATGAGTAAACATGAGACCTGAGAATTATTGCAAATGTGGTTAGTTATAATCTTTGCTGAAAACCTGAATGCTGGCTTTACATATTTACAACAAGAAGAGCAAACAGAGTTTGTAAAAGTTTTTTCTTTTTCTCTTTCAGTTTATCAACTGAATTTCTTGAGGACAAGCAAAGGTTTAAGCTTGGGGGAGTTGATACGTCTCCGTCGTATCTACTTTTCCAAACACTTTTGCCCTTGTTTTGGACTCTAACTTGTATGATTTGAATGGAATTAACACAGATCGGCGATGTTTTCAGAATTGCCATGATGTTGTTTTATGTGCGAGAAAACAAAAGTTCTCGGAATGACACGAAACTCCACGGAACATCTAGTCAAAATAATAAAAATCCTTGCCAAAGATGAAGACCAGGGGCCCACACCACATCCCACGAGGTGGGGGCGCCCCCCTAGGCGCCCCCTACCTCATGGGCCCTCTGGAGCTCCTCCGACGCCAACTCCAACTCTATATATTTGCTTTCGGAGAGAAAAAATAAAGGAGAAGAAATCATCGCATTTTACGATACGGAGCCGCGGCCAAGCCCTGAAACCTCTCGGGAGGGCTGATCTGGAGTCCGTTCGGGGTTCCGGAGAGGGGGATTCATCGCAGTTGTCATCATCAACCATCCTCCATCACCAATTTCATGATGCTCACCGTCGGGTGTGAGTAATTCCATCGTAGGCTTCTTTGGGCGGTGATGGGTTGGATGAGATCTATCATGTAATCGAGTTAGTTTTGTTAGGGTTTGATCCCTAGTATCCACTATGTTACGAGATTGATGTTGCTATGACTTTGCTATGCTTAATGCTTGTCACTAGGGCCCGAGTGCCATGATTTCATATCTGAACCTATTATGTTTTCATGAATATATGTGAGTTCTTGATCCTATCTTGCAAGTCTATAGTCACCTATTATGTGTTATGATCTGACAACCCCGAAGTGACAATAATCGGGATACTTCTCGGTGATGACCATAGTTTGAGGAGTTCATGTATTCACTATGTGCTAATGCTTTATTCTGGTTCTCTATTAAAAGGAGGCCTTAACATCCCTTAGTTTCCATTAGGACCACGCTGCCACGGGAGGGTAGCACAAAAGATGTCATGCAATTTCTTTTCCATAAGCACGTATGACTATATTCAGAATACATGCCTACATTACATTGATGAATTGGAGCTAGTTCTGTGTCACCCTATGTTATGACTGTTACATAATGAACCGCATCCGGCATAATTATCCATCACCGATCCAATCCCTACAAGCTTTCCATATACTGGTTTATGCTTATTTACTTTCTCGTTGTTACTGTTACAATCATTAAAAAACACCAAAAATATTACTTTTGCTTTCATTACTCTTTTGTTACCGTTACCGCTACTATCATATTACTTTGCTACTAAATACCTTGTTGTAGATATTAAGTTATCCAGGTGTGGCTGAACTGACAACCCAGTTGCTAATACTTGAGAATATTCTTTGGCTCCCCTTGTGTCGAATCAATAAATTTGGGTTGAATACTCTACCGTCGAAAGCTGTTGCGATCCCCTACACTTGTGGGTTATCAGTGTCGTTCACAAGCCGGGCCACCTCCGGGTCCGTCATCTTCTTGGTGAACATCCGGCACGGGTCTTGATGCCCGCTCATTCGGCTGATCATGTGAGGCCGGAACTAAAGAGGGAGCACTCGGCACACTACGAAGGCGGTCAGCAGGTCCGAGGCCTTGAGGCCCTTCGACTCCGTCATCCCCTTGAGTCGGGCAAGGGCGGCAGTGGAGGCGGCCGACAGCGTCCTCGGTTTGAAAGTCCAGTTGGTGCGGGGCTCAGCCAGCGGGCTGGCTGTATAAGCCGGCAGATTGACGAAGTCTTGCGTCGGGTGGACATTCTTGAGGTAGAAATAAGATTTTTGCCACAGCTTGACCGGCTGTGACAAGTTGATGGCCGGGAAGCAGTTCCCGGCGCCCGGGCGTTGCACCGCGATGAAGGCTCTGCACTGAGTCGCCTCCTTCTTGGCGGCGGTGCTGAGCTTGGTGTAGAAGAACTCACCCCAGAGCTCGAGGGTGGGGAGAACATCGAGGTAACCTTCGCAGAGCGTAACGAAGGCGCACAGCCGCACCACCATGTTCGGTGTGAGGTGGTGATACGTCTCCGACGTATCTATAATTTTTTATTGCTTCATGCTATATTATATTTTGTTTTGGATGACTAATGGGCTTTGTTATACACTTTTATATTATTTTTGGGACTAACCTATTAACCGGAGGCCCAGCCCAGAATTGCTGTTTTTGCCTATTTGAGTTTCACAAAAAAGAATATCAAAGCGGAGTCCAAAGCGGAATGAAACCTTCGAACGTGATTTTCGGAATGCACGTGATCCGGAGAACTTGGACCCTACATCAAGACATCAACCAGAAGGCACGAGGTAGGCGCGCCTACCCCCCCCTGCCGCCTCCACCCTCGTGGGGCCCACATTGCTCCACCGACGTACTTCTTCCTCCTATATATACCTACGTACCCCCAAAACAACAGAAGCATCCACGAAAACCTAATTCCACCGCCGCAACCTTCTGTACCCATGAGATCCCATCTTGCGGCCTTTTAAATTGTCTGCCGGAGGGGGCATTGATCATGGAGGGCTTCTACATCACCACCATAGCCTCTCCGATGATGTGTGAGTAGTTTACCTCAGACCTTCGGGTCCATAGTTATTAGCTAGATGGCTTCTTCTCTATTTTTGGATCTCAATACAAAGTTCTCCATGATTATCGTGGAGATCTATTCGATGTAATCTTCTTTTGCGGTATGTTTGTTGAGATCGATGAATTGTGGGTTTATGATCAAGTTTATCTATGAATAATATTTGAATATCCTCAATTCTTCTATGTATGATTGGTTATCTTTGCAAAATTATCAGTTTGGTTTGGCCTACTAGATTGATCTTTCTTGCAATGGGAGAAGTGCTTAGATTTGGGTTCAATCTTGTGGTGTCCTTTCCCAATGACAGTAGGGGCAGCAAGGCACGTATTGCATTGTTGCCATCGAGGATAACAAGATGAGGTTTATGTCATATTGCATGAATTTATCCCTCTACATCATGTCATCTTACTTAATGCGTTACTCTATTCTTTTGAACTTAATAATGTAGATGTATGCTGGATAGCGGTCGATGTGTGGACTAATAGTAGTAGATGCAGACAGGAGTTGGTCTACTTGTCTCAGACGTGATGCCTATATACATGATCATACCTAGATAATCTCATAACTATGCTCAATTCTGTCGATTGCTCAACAGTAATTTGTTCACCCACCATAATACTTATGTTCTTGAGAGAAGCCACTAGCGAAACCTATGGCCCCCGGGTCTATTTTCCATCATATTGATCTCATTACAACAAGTTATTTCTGGCACCGTTTATTTTGCAATCTTTACTTTTAATCTTGATCATAAAAATACAAAAATATTATCTTATCATATCTATCAGATCTCACTTTCATAAGTGACCGTGAAGGGATTAACAACCCCTTTATTGCGTTGGTTGCGAGGTTTTTATTTGTTTGTGTAGGTGCGAGGGACTTGAGCGTGGCCTCCTCTTGGATTGATACCTTGGTTCTCAAAAAGCGAGGAAATACTTACACTACTTTCTTGCATCACCCTTTCCTCTTCAAGGGAAAACCAACGCAATGCTCAAGAGGTAGCAATAAGGATTTCTGGCGCTGTTGCCGGGGAGTCTACGCAAAAGTCAACATACCAAGTACCCATCAAAAACTCTTATCTCCAGCATTACATTATTTGCCATTTGCCTCTCGTTTTCCTCTCCTCCACTTCACCGTTGCCATTTCATTCGCCCTCTCTTTTCCATTCGCCTCCTTCTTTCTTTTTGCTCCTCGCACTTTCTGCTGTTATGTCTGAAATTGGGGAAACTATTGTCGATATGGACAATAGTAATAACATGGAAAATTCTGATGCTCTATTTGAAGAACCCCTATCTTACATACAAAAAATTCCGAATTGGTGGTGGTAATATTATTGGAAAAGGGGTTATTCAAGATTTCTTTACTTGTGCCGGTGCTTTACCTTCTATGGGTAGTTCTATTCTTCATAGAACTAGTAGTCTTGCGGACGCTATTGCCATGCTTGTAGTTGAACTTGAAAGGCAATTTATGCACATGCACCCTTGCATACAAAGGATTTTCCTAGAATTTTCTAATATTGAGCATTCTTCTGTCATGCTGCTACTATATTTTTGGCTCATGAGTTCAGATTTATAATAAAATAGGCCAAAGAAATCTTTCCGCATTATAGGGTGGACGCTGGCCTTCCTCCCATAGAGACCATCTTATTTGACCAAGAGGAAATAATGCGTTTTCAATCTATAGACTATGTTGCTTTCAATGAAGACCTTAGAAAAAAGGTTCCTACCAATTTTCTAGTTGATAGAATTTCTGAACTTAATAATGATTTTGCTATTAGAAATAATGAGCTAGGATATTCCCTCGAGTATAGGCTCACCAAGTTCTGTCAGAAGAATGCTTATAATGATGAATTGGTTGTGCATTACGAAGGGCCGAAGGAGGAACCTATACCTCCTAAAGTAGATCTTGGGGACTTTTGTCCCATTAAATTTAGCTCTTTTTATTACTTTTGCTTGCCTCAAAGAAAACTTGCTGCTGAACGTAGAGAATATTAAATGAGTTTTTATGATCTATCCTATTATTATGGCGATACCTAGATCTATCCTTGCTTTTATGCCTAGCTAGGGGCGTTAAACGATAGCGCTTGTTGGGAGGCAACCCAATTTTATTTTTAGTTTTTTGCTTTTTGCTTATGTTTAGGAATAAATATTTTATCTAGCCTCTGGTTAGATGTGTTTTTATGTTTTAAGTAGTGTTTGTGCCAAGTTAACTTATAGGATCTTCTTGGGTGATAGTTATTTGATCTTGCTGAAAATTGCAGAAACTTTCTGTTCACGAAAATAACTGTTAAAAATCACCAGAATGTGATAAAATATTGATTCAAATTGCTTCTGATCAATAAACAAATTTTCATGGTCGTCCTATTTTTGCTGAATTTTTGAGTTCCAGAAGTTTGCGTTAGTTACAGATTACTACAAACTATTCTGTTTTTGACAGATTCTGTTTTTCGTGTGTTGTTTGCTTATTTTGATGAATCTATGGCTAGTAAAATAGTTTATAAACCATAGATAAGTTGGAATACAGTAGGTTTAAACACCAATATAAATAAAGAATGAGTTCATTACAGTACCTTGAAGTGGTGTTTTATTTTCTTTCGCTAACGGAGCTCACGAGATTTTCTGTTAAATTTTGTGTTGTGAAGTTTTCAAATTTTGGGTAAAAGATTTGATGGATTATGGAACAAGGAGTGGCAAGAGCCTAAGCTTGCGGATTCCCATGGCACCCCAAGATAATCTAAGGACACCAAAAATCCAAAGCTTGGGGATGCCCCGGAAGGATCCCCTCTTTCGTCTACTCCATCGGTAACTTTACTTGGAGCTATATTTTTATTCACCACATGATATGTGTTTTGCTTGGAGCGTCTTGTATGATTTGAGTCTTTGCTTTTTAGTTTACCACAATCATCTTTGCTGTACACACCTATTGAGCGAAACACACATGATTCGGAATTTATTAGAATACTCTATGTGCTTCACTTATATCTTTTGAGCTATATAGTTTTTTGCTCTAGTGCTTCACTTATATCTTTTAGAGCACAGCGGTGGTTTTGTTTTATAGAAACTATTATTCTCTCATGCTTCACTTATATTATTTTGAGAGTCTTAAACAGCATGGTAATTTGCTTAAATTGGGAAATTAATCCTAATATGCTAGGTATTCAAGGCTAGTAAAAACTTTCTTATGAGTGTGCTGAATACTAAGAGAAGTTTGATGCTTGATGATTGTTTTGAGATATGGAGGTAGTAATATTAAAGTTGTGCTAGTTGAGTAGTTGGCAAATTGAGAAATACTTGTGTTGAAGTTTGCAAGTCCCGTAGCATGCACGTATGGTAAACGTTATGTAAAAAATTTGAAACATGAGGTGTTCTTTGATTGTCTTCCTTATGAGTGGCGGTCGGGGACGAGCGATGGTCTTTTCCTACCAATCTATCCCCCTAGGAGCATGTGCGTAGTGCTTGGTTTTTGATGAATTGTAGATTTTTGCAATAAGTATGTGAGTTCTTTATGACTAATGTTTAGTCCATGGATTATACGCACTCTTACCCTTCCATCATTGCTAGCCTCTTCGGTACCATGCATTGCCCTTTCTCACATTGAGAGTTGGTGCAAACTTTGCCGGTGCATCCAAACCCCGTGATATGATACGCTCTTTCACACATAAACCTCCTTATATCTTCCTCAAAACAGCCACCATACCTACCTATTATGGCATTTCCATAGCCATTCCGAGATATATTGCCATGCAACTTTCCACCGTTATGTTTATCATGACACGTTCATCATTGTCATATTGCTTTGCATGATCATATAGTTGACATCGTATTTGTGGCAAAGACACCGTTCATAATTTTTCATACATGTCACTCTTTATTCATTGCTATCCCGGTATACTGCCGGAGGCATTCATATAGAGTCATACTTTGTTCTAGTATCGAGTTGTAATCATTAATTTGTAAATAAATAGAAGTGTGATGATCATCATTCATAGAGCATTGTCCCAAAAAAAGGGAGAAAGGCCAAATAAAAAAAGGAAGGCCCAAAAAAAAGAAAATAAAAAGGGACAATGCCCTAGGTCTTCGTGAGCAAGCAAGTTGGATGCACACCCACTTAGTTTCTTTTGTTGAGCTTTCATGCATTTATAGCTCTAGTGCATCCGTTGCATGTCAATCCCTACTCCTTGCATTAACATCAATCGATGGGCATCTCCATAGCCCATTGATTAGCCGCGTTGATGTGAGACTTTCTCCATTTTTTGTTTTCTCCACATAACCCCCATCATTATATTCTATTCCACCTGTAGTGCTATATCCATGGCTCACGCTCATGTATTGCGTGAAGGTTGAAAAAGTTTGAGATTACTAAAGTATGAAACAATTGCTTGGCTTGTCATCGGGGGTTGTGCATGATGAGAGTATTCTTGTGTGACGAAAATGGAGCATGACTAAACTATATGATTTTGTAGGGATGAACTTTCCTTGGCCATGTTATTTTGAGAAGACATAATTGCTTAGTTATTATGCTTGAAGTATTATTACTTTTATGTCAATATTAAACTCTTATCTTGAATCTTTCGGATCTGAATATTCATACCACAATTAAGAGGGTTACATTAAAAAAATTATGCCAAGTAGCATTCCGCTTCAAAAATTCCGTTTTTATCATTTACCTACTCGAGGATGAGCAGGAATTAAGCTTGGGGATGCTTGATATGTCTCCGACGTATCTATAATTTTTGATTGCTTCACGCTATATCATATTCTATTTTGGATGATTAATGGGATTTGTTATACACTTTTATGTTATTTTTGGGACTAACCTATTAACCGGAGGCCCGACCCAGAATTGCTATTTTTTGCCTATTTCAGAGTTTCGCAGAAAAAGAATATCAAACGGAGTCCAAACGAAATGAAACCTTCTGGACGTGATTTTCGGAACGAACGTGATCCAGAGGACTTGGACCCTACGTCAAGACATCAACCAGGAAGGCACGAGGTAGGGGGCGTGCCTACCCCCTGGGCGCGCCCCCACCCTCGTGGGGCCCATGTTGCTCCACCGACGTACTTCTTCCTCCTATATATACCTACGTACCCTCAAACCAACAGAAGCATCCACGAAAACCTAATTCCACCACTGCAACCTTCTGTACCCGTGAGATCCCATCTTGGGGCCTTTTCCAGCGTCTTGTAGGAGGGGGCATTGATCACGGAGGGCTTCTACGTCAACACCATAGCCTCTCCGATGATGTGTGAGTAGTTTACCTCAGACCTTCGGGTCTATAGTTATTAGCTAGATAGCTTCTTCTCTCTTTTTGGATCTCAATACAACGTTCTCCATGATTCTCGTGGAGATCTATTCTATGTAATCTTTTTTTGCGGTGTGTTTGTTGAGACCGATGAATTGTGGGTTTATGATCAAGTTTATCTATGAACAATATTTGAATCTCCTCTGAATTATTTTATGTATGATTGGTTATCTTTGCAAATCTCTTCGAATTATCAGTTTGGTTTGGCCGACTAGATTGATCTTTCTTGCAATGGAAGAAGTGCTTAGCTTTGGGTTCAATCTTGCGGTGTCCTTTCCCGATGAGGCGAGGGGCAGCAAGGCACGTATTGTATTGTTGTCATCGAGGATAAAAGATGGGGTTTATATCATATTGCATGAGTTTATCCCTCTACATCATGTCATCTTGCTTAAAGCGTTACTCTGTTGTTATGAACTTAATACTCTAGATGCATGGTGGATAGCGGTCGATGTGTGGAGTAATAGTATTAGATGCAGAATCGTTTCGTCTACTTGTCACGGACGTGATGCCTATATACATGATCATACCTAGATATTCTCATAACTATGCTCAATTCTATTAATTGCTCGACAGTAATTCGTTTACCTACCGTAATATTTATGCTATCTTGAGAGAAGCCACTAGTGAAACCTATGGCCCTGGGTCTATTTTACATCATATTGATCTCCCGACAACAAGCTATTTCTGGCGCCGTTTATTTTACTTTGCATCTTTATTTACTCTTTATCATAAAAATACCAAAAATATTATCTTATCATATCTATCTGATCTCACTCTCGTAAGTGACCGTGAAGGGATTGACAACACCTTTATCGCGTTGGCTGCGAGGTTCTTATTTGTTTGTGTAGGTGCGTGGGACTCGAGCGTAGTCTCCTACTGGATTGATACCTTGGTTCTCAAAAACTTAGGGAAATACTTACGCTACTTTACTGTATCACCCTTTCCTCTTGAAGAGAAAACCAACGCAGTGCTCAAGAGGTAGTAAGAAGGATTTCTGGCACCGTTGCCGGGGAGTCTACACACAAGTCAAGACATACCAAGTACCCATCACAAACTCTTATCCCCTGCATTACATTATTTGCCATTTGCCTCTCGTTTTCCTCTCCCCCACTTCACCCTTGCCGTTTTATTCGCCCTTCTTCTGTTCGTCTTTTTTGTTTACTTTGATGTCTTACTTGGCTCGTTTGCTCGTTTGGTTGGAATAGTTTTGTATTTATTGCTAAACAGAGAGCCTAAGATCTATGGATCCTCATCCGCTTGCCAATCTTTTTAAGAGATCCAATTATGATGAACCAATTCCTAGTGATTTGGGTGCACTAGATTATGTTTATACGATTTTGCTTGAAATCCGTAAATCTGAAAATTGTGATGAAGTGCTTTATGAAGTGATTCACAATAGATCTTTGAATAAAAAGCATGATTGCAATGATGTTATTATAAATTCTATTAATTTCAATTGTGTTAATGATATGCAAAACCCTAAGCTTGGAGATGCTAAGTTTGCTATGTCTACTACTAGTTGCAATGATCATGATTGGGGTGATTCTTCTTATGATCTTGAAAATTTATTTAAGCCCCATGATGAAAATTTATGATCAAGTTTATCTATGAACAATATTTGAATCTCCTCTGAATTCTTTTATGTATGATTGGTTATCTTTGCAAGTCTCTTCGAATTATCAGTTTGGTTTGGCCTACTAGATTGATCTTTCTTGCAATAGGAGAAGTGCTTAGCTTTGGGTTCAATCTTGCGGTGTCCTTTCGATGTGATGAGGGGCAACAAGGCACGTATTGTATTGTTGCCATCGAGGATAACAAGATGGGGTTTATATCATATTGCATGAGTTTATCCCTCTACATCATGTCATCTTACTTAAAGCGTTACTCTGTTCTTTTGAACTTAATACTCTAGATGCATGCTGGATAATGGTCGATGTGTGGAGTAATATTAGTAGATGCAGGCAGGAGTCGGTCCACTTGTCTCAGACATGATGCCTATATACATGATCATACCTAGATATTCTCATAACTATGCTCAATTCTATCAATTGCTCAACAGTAATTTGTTCACCCACCGTAATACTTATGCTCTTGAGAGAAGCCACTAGTGAAACCTATGGCCCCCGGGTCTATTTTCCATCATATTAATCTCCTTACAACAAGTTAGTTCTGGCACCGTTTATTTTGCAACCTTTACTTTTAATCTTTATCATACAAATACCAAAAATAATATCTTATCATATCTATCAGATCTCACTTACGTATGTGACCGTGAAGGGATTGACAACCCCTTTATTGCGTTGGTTGTGAGGTTTTTATTTGTTTGTGTAGGTGCGAGCGACTTGAGCGTGGCCTCCTACTGGATTGATACCTTGGTTCTCAAAAACTGAGGGAAATACTTACGCTACTTTACTGCATCACCCTTTCCTCTTCAAGGGAAAACCAACGCAGTGCTCAAGAGGTAGCAGGTGGTGCGGCTAGAGTCGATAGAATTGGAGAAAGGAGCGAAAGAAGCTGCTTGCCGATAGGCCGAGGCCGCGAAGGAAGTGCGACCGGAAGACGACATGTTCATCGTCCTCCGGCGCCAGCGAGATCTCCGTTTTGCGTGGAACACATACCCACACGTAGTTCTCACCGGGCAGCCGCCGCGTCTGGCGGAGGAAAGCAAGGTGAACCTCATGGACGTTGGAGCCGTCCTAGGCGCCGGCCCGGTCACGCGCCATGAGAGCTTGAGCCCGACGAAGGCGCGGCGCAGCCACGAACACACGAGCCCGCGGCAGAGCAATGACACTGCGAGGAGAATACACTCGGCGACTATGGGCTGCGGCAGTACTTCGGCGAGAGGCGGGAGTGCTGCAGCTGCAGCGAGAAGAAGAAGAAAGGAGAAGGGAGAGGAGGGCGCGCGTGCGTCTGCCGCCACCCTCCTCCCCCTACTTATAGCCCCAGACGGCGGAGTTGAGGAGGCGTCAACGTGGGGGGGGGCATGGTATTAACTGCGCCCACTCCCCCCACGGTCCCACAATTACCGCGCCCATAAAGGCGCGTGTTAACTGCCGCGGGAGCCCAACCGCTCGCCTCGGCCGCAGCGGATCCGTGTGTGTGCCGAGGCCCTGTAGTGGCGGGGCCCTGCCTGTGGCGACGCCCCGTCGTGCGCGTGGGCTGGCAGGCTGGCCCGGTCTGCTGGCGCCACATGGCGGGCAAGCAACGGGCGGCAGGCTAACCATCCGGCTGGCATGCCGTCCAGCTCATCGCAAGTGTTTCGAAATCACCAGGCGGCCTGCCCGGTCATGGCCGACTCCTAGCAGTCGGCACCTCGGAAGACGGACGAATCACAGCGACCAGACCACTCGGAGTAGGAAGCTGCTGAGGCTCCTCGCCCTCTTAGCAGTGGCGCCCCACCAGCTTCGGGGACTACTGGCGGAGTAAATGACCACGGGTAGCCTCATCTGCTTCCCATGGCGATTCAAGACATTGGGGCTGGCTGCGCCCCTCAATCCTTAAAGACGAAGAGCCGCCTTCTCAGGGCCTGCTGGTCCAAGCGGCCAGCTGCTAGAGGGAGGCAGTCCCCAGAAGATAGCCATGAGGTGGGCCAACTCCTAGCAGGCGCCCCCCTCCGTTCCCTTGAAGTTTGCACCACATTATAACGACGAGACGGGGTGTGGCTACATTACAGACTACCACCCCCGAATCCAGGGCGGAGCGTGGCCACAGTGCAGCGTACTGGGCGGACATCCCTCGCCCGGCGCGACACTATTGCCACGCAGCCCATGACATCACCCACGGCCGAGAAGGACATGCTCCCACTATGGGTTGTTGGTATGGCCCGCAGGCGGCGGGCCCTACCTGTCCGTGAGAAGCCAGAAGGCGAGCCACGA
The DNA here is from genome assembly GCA_021605145.1 of Aegilops bicornis. Lineage (NCBI taxonomy): Eukaryota > Viridiplantae > Streptophyta > Magnoliopsida > Poales > Poaceae > Aegilops > Aegilops bicornis. Next base: position 304,496,479 of record CM038672.1, read on the forward strand.
CCGGTCGGCCGCAGGGAGGGCGACTCCCAGGCGGCACTCCCCTCCCTCGAATCTGCGCCATTAATCGGAAGAGATGTGGAGTGGCTATAGTGAGCGCCCACCGGCGGTAATCAGAGCCATGCTCTCCCGACAAAGCATGCATCATTAATGGCGCCCACAGATTTAGCAACCGGCAGGACCATAGCGGCCAGCGCGACTGTCGGTGTCTGAGACAGCCGGCGGGACCCACCAAGCGGCGGGCCCCAGCAGCCGGCGACCATAGACACTAACAGCCAGGTCCTACACCTGGCCAGATTACCATTGTACCCCTGGGGGGTAGGCCTATATAAACCCCCAGGGCACCCATGCAAAGGGTTCAGCCTCATAGAGAGCACAGACACACACAAAGTGAAGCTAGGGCTAGCCTTGTTCTTCTTCCTCCTCTAGAGAAACAACTCAAGGAGCAAGCTTGTAGCTACTTGTTGAGATAGTGATCATGCGGAGACCACCCAGAGCAGGACTAGGGGTGTTATCTCCTAGGAGAGCCCCGAACCTGGGTAAGATGCGTCGGCGTACATGTCTACGCCTTATCCCGTTTCCAGGCACCGACGACGTCTTACTCTCCCCCACCATGATAAGCCATCCTTTGGCATATGTCGCACGGCACCCCCGATAATCAGAATGCATCTTCGAGGTCCTCCCAAGTACCGACAGAGTCCTCGGGGGGTTGTTATGCCAATGCCGAGCAGATCATTTGAGCTTCAAGGGCATACATTTGATGGCATGGAGATCATCGCCACCGTCCATGTGTGCTTGTCTGTTGTTCTGTCATATTGCTTGATATTTATGGGTTTAAACCCTTCTGGGAACTGGTGCTGCATCACCTTGTCTATAAAGCACACGGGATGGGCAACTCCTCGGACCCTGGCGGTAGCGTGACAAACATTGGATATGTTTACATTTTGGCTGCACATGTAATCACGTATATCACCATTCTTGGCCAACCAAGCTAGGTATCCCGCCTGTCCAGCAAGAAGGTGTTCCCTAGATTTGTAAATCGACCAAGGTGGAGCCGCTGGCCTTGAAGGTAGCTTCTCCCTCAGGTCGTATTTCTTCATGGGCCGTGGTGGATCTATCCCACCTCAGCGCCAAGGGGGCTTCATGGATATTCTTCTCTCCGTGGGCCGTGTCGTGGAATTGTCACGACAGATGTCCTTTTCCAGGACTTAGTCGTGGAGCCATCGCAACTAGGAAGCTTAAAGGGGTTAATCGGGACAAAGGACACGAGAGGTTTTATACTAGTTCGGCCCCTTGCTGTGAAGGAAAGCCTACGTCTAGTTGGGTTGGTATTGCTTGATGTTTCGATGACCGAGGGGCGAGATACGCTATGCCCGGCTCTCGATGAGTTGTTTCTTGCCCTAAGCCGCCGCAGTCGTCCCCTTATATACACGGGTTGGCGCCTGCGTCTTACAGAGTCCCGCCGCTTATAAGCGATGTCGGCTCGGTGACTAGTTAAATCTACCTTATGATACAAGTCATGCCGGTGTGGCGGTTTTTGCTACAGCAGACGGCCTTAAGTACTTTGTGGGCCTTAAGCCCTTTATTGAACCGCCATCTTCATGCTTGATTACAGGCTCCATTCTGGCGAGTCTTCTTTGTGTAACCCGGCCCCTCCTGGGCGGCTTACACAAATAGTTATATCCCCAACATTAGGCCCCAGATTGATTTGAACCTGTTCATGTCAATCTTAAAATACCTTAAGAAGTAAGTCTTCAGTCTTCCGGCTGTGCAAAGGTTTCCTTTAACCCGCCATGGCGTCATCTTTTGGATTCGTGTTAACCCGCCGTGACGTCATCCTTACTTAAATTCATTCTTTATTTCAAAGTATCTTCCAACGGATCTTTGCCTTTACTGACTGTTCCGAAAACCGAGGCGTCGGGGCCGCTGGATAATAACTTTTATCTCCTCGTTTCTCGCGCCGTCTCAGTTATCCTTTCCTTATAAATAGGCACGACCTAGGTCTTCCCATTCTCCTCCTTCCAGTCATCCTCTTCCTCTCGCTGCTTCTCTGTCGCTCAAGATCCGCCACCGACGCCGTCGTAGATTTCTTCGTCTTCACCAACTCAGGCCGCTGCATCAACTTGGTTTGACCAGAAAAAACGCAGCGACCCTCCGCTGCAATCCTGCATCTGTAAGTCTCCTCTTCCCTGCTTTGTAGATCCACACTAGGACCTTCGAGTTCTTCGCGTTCTTCGCTGTTCACCAGGATCCTTCCATAGATTTCATCGCCTCCGCTCTTCTTGATCTTGAAGATGGTAAAAACTGATGCGGTAAATAATCCGCACCTATTTTTAGTGCAAATAGATCCCTTTATGTCACACAGAGGCCCCATGCAAATAGATCCCTTTATGTCTGGCCATCTGCCTAAGAAGGAGGTCATGTCTTATCGTGCCCCTGACCCGTCTGAAGAAAGGCCTCAACCCCAAGAAGGGGAGGTAGTAGTTTTTACGGATCACATGAGCCGGGGATTTGCCCCTCCCGGCTCAAAATTCTTCAGGGAGGTTTTGAATTTCTTTGACCTTAGGCCTCAAGATATTGGACCCAATTCCGTGTCAAATATCTGCAATTTCCAAGTCTTCTGCGAGGTGTACCTAGGAGAGGAGCCAAATCTGCTTTTGTTCAGAGAGCTTTTCTACTTGAACCGGCAGAATGAACGTGCCAACGGTCCCAGTCTTGAACTTGGCAGTATCTCAATTCAGCGGCGGAGAGACTTCCTTTTCCCTTATGTTGAACTATCGAGTCATCTGAAAGATTGGATCAGACGTGGTTCTATTGCCAGGACACTTCCCCGGCTAACGAGAGCCCTCTGCCCGGCTTCCGTGCTCTGCGCCTTGAGTCCAATCATCCGCTAGCAGACAAGCTAACTGCTATTGAGCGTCTGCCTCTCAATCCCACCATCAAAAAGATCAAAGCTCTTTTGGGAAATGGCCTGAACGGCATTGATCTGGTCCGAGTTTGGGTAAACGGCGAGTACTTCCGTTAAGCCGCCGTCCGACTTAATGTGTACCTATTCGGTGAAAAGGATGATCCACCGCGTCATAGCCCTGACGACTTACCAGATGATGTGGTGGAAGCTACAACCCAGTCGCTGCTGAAGGAGGGCACAATAATTAGTAACACCTTCGGCTTACTTCCCTTCTTCAAGAAGAACCCGGCCCCTGCAGTGAGTCATCAACCTTAATAAATACTCCTAGCCTTATCACACCTTACTTGTACTCATAATTTCTTATCTTTTTTCATAGGCCGATGACAATTTTTGGAAGGTCCAGTATGACCATGAGGCTGCTACAGGACAGCCAAGAAGACCGAAAGGAAAGCTGCCAAAACGGGAACTTCAAAGAAGAGAAAACCCAGCGCTTCCGATTTACTCAAATTGGATGACACTTCTTCAGATGATCTGGTGGTAATCCCTGATTCTCTTAACTCCTTTGTCATTATTTTATTGACTTTTCATCCTTTCAGGGGGATACGGGGCACAACCAAGCGGTTGGCGAAGAGGTAACTATAATTTCCTCCGACTCAGAGCCTTTGCCCAAGCAAAAAATTCGAAAGGTGACCCGGAAAGTAAGATTTTCACATCCTCTAGCTTATCAAGATCCTCAATTTCTTTTGAAGCAACCGTAGTTTGAAAGCCGGAGGCAGAGCCGGACCAGCAAGGATGCAGAACTCTCCTTCGGCTTACCCGACGTAACTAGGAAGCGTCGGACTGAGGTTATCTCCGATTTGCGTTCTATTTTACCTTTGGCGGGTTTAATTCGCCAACCTCTCAATTCATCTGACTCCAATTATTAGGATACCTCTCCTTCCTCTGGCTAGTCTATGCAATCAAACATGCCGGCTTTCAAAACTGCTCCCGGGTACTGTAACTTTAGTTACTTTAAGCTTTACCTTACTCATGCTTTAGTATTCATCCTTCTACCTTTGTTGTGACATGCAAGTGAAACCCGACAAGAGGGCAAGAAGAATAAGCCATCTCAAGACCCGATTGTAGCTGAACCGGTACCGATATGTCTGCTCGACCAGCTCCACCTATCGGCCGCTTTGAACAAACCGACATTCCGGTGCCAACCTCGACGACCCTTTGCCGAAGATACTCTCAATAACTCGATAACCGGAAGCTCCTAGCCCGGTCAAAGCGGTGACCGGAAGTTGAAGTTTTGAAAAGCCGATTTATTGAACCCGGAAGTTTACCTCTTGTCCTTGCCAAATGTCTTGCCAAGGAAGAACTTGTCGAGCAGCGAAAGGCCAAGCGAGGACATTACTTATTATACTCACCTAAGCATTGGTGATATAGTCTCGCTATCTGAATCAAGTGCATAATAGCCGTGACACTGAAATTGACATGGTGAAACAAATACAGCACAAATCGAGGTATAACTTATCTTGTTTTCCTGAATCTTACTTACTTGTACCAGCCCCAAGTCTCGCTTATGAATAAATATGTTGTAGACTTAGAAATCTTCTTACTGTTGATATCTCCGGTTTATAGAGAATATATTTAACCCGGTTATAGCATGATAGTTTTGAACTTGCGATACACATTAGCCCCCAAGTGTCAAGTATCTTTACTTGTAAAGTGCTTGAGACTTAATATGCATAACCCGACATGGTAGATTAAAAATTCTTGACATACATTAGCCCCGAAGTGTCAAGTATCTTTACTTGTAAAGTGCTTGGGACTTAATATATCTTACCATGATTCTTCAGTAACTTCGGTATCAATGTAGGTCACCATAAGTCAATTTGAGTCGGAGATTGCTAACTTTGAAGAGCCGTCGACAACTCAAGAGCTTGAAACTCAAAAAGCCAACTCCAAATTTGAATTTAGCGTCTCTGAACAAGAGAAGTTGAAGAAGAATTTTGAGTCAGAGAAGAAAATATGGGCTGATGAGAAGGCTTCACTGGTGACCCGGGCTGAGACGGCAGAGGCTTCACTTGCAGAAGCAACAACCTAGTTGTCCGACTTAAAGCGTTATATATCTCAAATGGTCTCAGCCATCTTCGGTAAGCTATTGTTCATAACCCCAAACATTACAATCCTTCCCTTGATTATTGCCGTTATCGTTAACTCCGGCTCACCTTTATGTTTGTGAACACACAGGCCCCAGGAGCACCAACCTCAAGCAGAACATGCTGGTCAAACTTAAGGCGTTTTACACTCTAGTGGAAGCGGCTGTACACGGGTCTAGCGTGCTTTGGCTGTTGTAGCCTTATCAAATACCACTCCCACCTTCGCAAGGCGTCTTTGAAGTTTCTCGCTGTGCTACCTTAGCGGATCCAGGATTTAAGGCGGGCATCTTCAAGAGCCGGGGTCGTAGCCGCCTTGAGCCGGGCAAAAGCATAGATTCCAGAACTAGACCCGGCCGACCTTGCTCTTGGATACCCGAGTCTGAAGGAGGATGGTACCGTATTTGATGATCATGATTTCACCGCCTGCGTCAAAGTCATACGTCTCGTGGCTACCCTTATTGGGGACGATGCTGACCTCTCCAAATACTCCCCGGGCTATGACAGTGAGAACCGGAGAATTCCAAACACTCCATATGATCAAATCAGCCTGATCCCTCCAACTCGTAAGCGTACTTTTGCCCCTGAAGTGGACCCAGCCGGTTTAATAGATGATGAAGCTGAGTTTGAAACCTTGAGTGGCATTGACTGGGCCTCGTCAACCTTCCAGGACAAAGAAACCAATGGAGAGGCGGAGAAGGATAACCCGGAACCATCAAGCCCACCAAAGGACTGAACCGCCAGGCTTTATGCATTTGCAAAAAATAATGCTTCATTATTCAGACTCGGGGAGTCTTGTAATAGGGTCGAAAAAACCTCTTAACTTTGTCATGCCTTCGCGCATGTTTGTGGCACTTAATACTTTCGTAAGCCGCCATCATTATATACTTCCAGCTTATGTTGATCTTTTCTTGATGTCAAAATTCTTCTTGCTTTATCCTGTGTATAAAACAAAATAGAATTCCGTTGGCGACTTATCGCATCTGGGGTCACATAAAGTATTGATAACCCGGAGTATGAACCAAAACATCATATAAAGGCGGTTTATGATTATGATCACAATAGCATACCTGCGATCTTATTTGGTATATACTCGCCGGCTTATGTGACCCAAATCAGAGAGTGAATTTAACTCCTGGCAGTTGGCACATATAATGTTTACCTGGCCCTTAATAACAATTATACTTACAGAGTTTAATGAATAGTAAACTTAATTTCAGAGGCCTCTGATTCGAATACGATCAGTGAACCGTTCCAAAGGGGTTAAGCTAAGATTCGAATACGATCATATAGCCCCCAGTGGCTTTGGTGATGCCGATCAAGTGGGTATCGACAGCTATGCTCTCTTTGGTTTGAATACGACCTATGTTTCAATAGGAAGCCCCCAAGTGACCATGAGAGTTGTTTAATGACGCTGATTCGGATACGATTCACGTCAGACCCAAAGGGGTTAAGCTATGATTCAAATATGATCAAGAAGCCCCCAAGTGGGTTTGGCAGTATGCCGATCAATTGGGTATCGACAGCTATGTTCTCTTTGGTTCGAATACGACCTATGTTTGAACAGGAAGCCCCCAAGCGACCATGGCTAGATTCAGATATGATCATAAGCCGGACCAAAGAGAAAGCTGGATTCAGATATGATCCACTCCCTGTTGGTTGTTTCCACCACCTGGTAAAAAAGATATATAAACCTTTGAAGGTGGAAAGAAAAAGAGGTCCTGCTTTATTGCTCTATATAATATATACATTGCTAAAAAAGGAAAAATATATATATATATATATCACGAGAGCCATGGCTCAAGTATAGTAAGGCGAAGATGAGCTATGTTCCACGGCCGGTGGTCTCTTCCTCCGACTTACGTGAGTCTTTGTGCTCCCGAACATCGATAAGGTAGTATGACCCGTTGTTCAGATTTTTGCGACCATAAAGGGTCCTTCCCAAGGAGGATAGCTTGTGCATAGCAGGTGATCTGGATGAGCCGGAGCACTAAGTCGCCTTCCTGAAAGGCTATGATTCTAACCCGGCGGCTGTGATAGCGGCGCAGGTCTTGCTGGTAAATCGCCGAGAGGGCTATTGCCAAGTCTCGCTCCTCATCCAACAAGTCAGGTGCATCCTGACGAGCCTTTTCATTATCAGCCTCAACGTAAGCCGCCACTCGGGGTGAGTCATATCGGATGTCACTTGGCGTAAGCGCCTGCACTCCGTACACCATGAAGAAAGGTGTATAACACAGTAGATCTGTTAGGCGTTGTGTTGATACTCCATAGCACGTAGGGTAGCTCCTCCACCCAACAACCCGGAGTTATTTGTAGGGGACCAAGAGCAGGGGTTTGATACCCTTCAAGATCTCTTGATTAGCTCTCTGCTTGACCATTAGATTGAGGATGAGCAACGGCGAAACATCAAGCCGGATATGTTCTCGTTGTGAGAACTCTTCCATGGCACCCTTGGAGAGATTAGTACCATTATCGCTATGATGCTGTGTGGAAAGCCAAAGCGAAAAATCACCTTTTTCATGAATCGAACCGCCGTGGGCTGCATCACACTTACTGACTGGCTCTGCCTCAACCCACTTGGTGAATTTATCCACTGCCACCAAAAGGTGTGTCTTCTTATCCTTAGACCTTTTGAAAGGTCCAACCATGTCAAGCCCCTAGACTGCAAACGGCCAAGTAATTGGAATCATCCTCAATTCTTGAGCCGGCACATGAGCTCGTCGTGAGAATTTTTGACATCCGTCACATCTGCTAACCAGATCCTCCGCATCAGCATGAGCCGTCAGCCAATAGAAACCATGACGGAAAGCCTTGGCCACCAGAGATTTTGAGCCGGCATGATGACCACAATCTCCTTCATGGATCTCACGAAGTATCTCTGACCCTCTGCGCAGCGACACACAATATTGAAACGCCCGATAAGAACTGCGGTGATGCAATTCGCCATGAATAATTGTCATAGATTTGGACCGCCTGATGATTTGTCTTGCCAAGGTCTCGTCCTCAGGCAACTCTCCACGGGTCATATAGGCCAAATATGGGACTGTCCAATCTAGGATAGCGTGGAGAGCTGCCACCAGTTGTGCCTCCGGGTCTGGCACTGCTAGTTCTTCCTCTGTAGGCACTTTGACAGAAGGGTTATGCAAAACATCAAGAAAGGTATTAGGCAGCACCGGCTTACGCTGAGACCCCAGCCGGCTTAAAGCATCAGCCGCCTCATTCTTCCTCCGATCAATGTGCTCCACTTGATAACCTTTGAAGTCTCCAGCCACCGCATCAACTTCACGATGATAAGCCGCCATCAGGGGATCCTCGGAGTCCCATGTGCCTGACACTGTTGAGCGGCAGTGCGAGTCGCCTAAGCACCTTACCGGCTCAAATTCATCTCTTTAGCCATCCGGAGACCATGGAGTAAAGCCTCGTACTCAGCTGCATTGTTAGTACAAGAAACATAAGCGGAGCACATAACAAAATTTGTCACCTCGGGGAAGTTAAAACAACTCCAACCCCGAGCCTTCCAACTACTGGACCCATCAAAGTAAATAGTCCAATATGTGTTATCGGCTTCTCCTCGGTGCACTGTAATTACGTCCAATCATTGATAAAGTCCACCAAGGCTTGAGACTTAATAGTTGTACGTGGCATGTACTTCAAACCATGAGGCCCAAGCTCAATGGCCCACTTGGCGACTCGCCCTGTGGCTTCCCTGTTCTGGATGATGTCTCCTAAGGAGGCAGAACTTACCACGGTTATAGGATGACCTTGGAAGTATTGCTTCAGCTTCCGGCTTGCCATAAACACTCCATAAACAAGTTTCTACCAATGTGGATACCTTTGCTTGGACTCAATGAGCACCTCACTGATGTAGTAAACCGGCCGTTGAACCGGATGCTCCTTGCCAGCCTCCTTGCGCTCCACCACAATGGCCACACTGACGGCTCGGGCGTTAGCAGCCACATATAACAGCAATGGCTCTCTATCAATGGGAGCCGCAAGGACCGGCGGCTCAGACAACTTTCTTTTTAAAGCCTCAAAGGCAGCGTCAGCGGCGTCACTCCAGATGAAAGCATCCGTTTTCTTCATCATCTGATATAGCAGCAGGGCCTTCTCGCCTAACCGGCTTATGAACCGGCTTAGAGCGGCAACACGACCCGCCAGTCGTTGAACATCGTTGATGCACGCCGGTTTGGCCAAGGAGGTGATCGCCTTGATCTTCTCCGGGTTAGCTTCAATGCCTCTGTTTGAGACCAGGAAACCCAGAAGCTTGCCTGCAGGTACACCAAACACACACTTGTCCGGGTTAAGCATCATCTTATAAACCCGGAGATTATCAAAGGTCTCCTTTAAATCAGATATCAAGGTTTCCTTCTCCCTGGACTTCACCACGATGTCATCCACATAAGCGTGAACATTGCGCCCAATTTGTTGTGGAGACAATTTTGTACACATCTCTAATAAGTCGCTGGGCACTCTTGAGCCCAAATGGCATAGATACATAGCGAAGGCTCCAAAGCGGAGTGATGAAAGTCGTCTTCTCCTGGTCCTTAACTGCCATTTTGATCGATGATAGCCGGAGTAAGCATCCAAAAACTCAAACGCTGCAACCCGCCGTAGCATCGATGATTTGATCAATACGGGGAGGGCAAAGGGATCACCGGACAAGCCTTATTTGAGTCCGTGTAATCCACACATCCGCCAAGTGCCATTCTTCTTGAGTACCGGCACGGGTTAGCCAACCACTCCGGGTGAAAGACTTCCACAATGAACCCGGCCGCTAAGAGCCGAGCGACCTCTTCCCCAATAGCTTTCCGCCTTTCCTCATTGAACGATCGAAGAAATTGCACGGCCGGCTTATACTTTGGATCAATATTAAGAGTGTGCTCGTGAGTTCCCTCGGAACACCGGCATGTCGAAGGTTTCCATGCAAAGATGTCCCAGTTCTCACGGATGAACTTCGATGGCGTGCTTTCCTATTTAGGATCCAAGTTGGCACCGATCTTTGAACTACTTGGAAGAGTCGCCTGGAGTGAAGTCAACAAGCTTTGTTTCAGCGGCCGATTTAAACTTCAATGTCGGGTCATGCTCTGTAGTCGGCTTCTTTAAAGAGGTCATATCTGCCGAGTCAACATTATTCTGATAAAACTTCAGCTCCTCCGCTGCACAAACAGACTCAGCAGAAGCCGCATCGCCTTCCTCACATTGATGGTGCCCTTGTGACCCGGCATCTTGAGCTGCAGATAAACATAACACGGTCGCGCCATGAACTTGGCATAAGCCGGCCGTCCAAACAGAACATGATACGGGCTCCTGATTTTGACTACCTCAAACGTCAATTTCTCAGCTCTAGAATCATATTCATCTCCAAAGGCCACTTCCAGCTCAATCTTGCCAACTGGGTACGCCGACTTACTGTGCACCACTCCATGAAAGACGGTGGTGGATGTCCTCAAGTCCTTATCGGTCAACCCCATGCGCGAAAAGGTCTCATAATAGAGAATATTGATGTTGCTTCCTCCGTCCATGAGTACCTTAGTGAATTTATATCCACCAACTTTGAGGTGCTACCACCAAGGCCAACGGCACGGATTATCAACCCGGAGGGGGTGATCTTCCCTGCTCCATATAATGGGCTGCTCTGACCACCTCAAATAACGGGGAACCGCCGACTCAACAGAATTCACGGCCCTCTTATGAACCTTCTGGTCATGTTTGCACAAATTAGTTGTAAACACATGGTACTGCCCACCATTCAGCTGCTTTGGGTGGCTTTGATAACCTGACTGCTGCTGCTGCTGTCCCCCTTGACCAGGCTACTGTTGATTGTAGCCGCCTTGACTTCCCTGAAAACCGGAACTTGAACCGCCGCCCGGGCCATGAAAGCTGCCGGCCCCTGAACCGCCGCCCGATCCATGATTGCCATCAAACATGTTGGAATTCTTGAAAGCCTTCATGATCGTGCAATCTTTCCATAAGTGGGTGGCGGGTCGTTCCCGAGTATCGTGTCTCGGACAAGGCTCATTGAGAAGCTGCTCAAGAGATGGACCTGACCCGCCAGATCGAGGGGGCGGTTTTCCCTTACGTCTCTGATTGTTACCCTGTGCATTGGCATTGGCCACAAACTCCGGGTTACCCTCCGCCTTACGCTTGTTGCCTCCTTGATTTACCGGATTATGCTGCTGACCCTTTCCATTGCCGTTCTTCTTTCCCTTCCCTGTCTTTTCCTCATCAGACGCGGGATCCTTGGTACTATCAGAATCGGCATACTTGACTAAAGCCGCCATCAGCGTACCCATATCGTTCAATCACGCTGAAGACACCCCAGTTTCTGCCTCAGCGGCTCAAAACGGCAATTCTTCTCCAACATGAGGAGTGCAGAGCCGACATCCATCTTATCGGACGAATGTATTATTTCCTTGACCCGGCGCACCCAATGAGTTGTGGATTCACCCTCCTCCTGCTTATAATTGGTCAAGTCCACAACTGACATAGATTGCTTGCAAGTGTCCTTGAAGTTCTGGATAAACCCCGGCGCAACAAGAGATCTTATTCGTTCAACTCCGGCTGCTTCTGACCCGGACGTTATTGCTATTGCAGCCATTGAGTTTTGACCAGGTTGAGTACCAGCCATGAAGACCCCTGCCCAGCTTGGCGGCTCTTAGAAGTCCGGAGTGCTAGAGCCGTCAGAATGCCCCAAGCATGCCCTCTTGGACTTGATATAAAGAATCTGTTGAACCGGCGGACGAATCATCATCCGAGGGGACAGCCGTCTCACCACCATCTTTAGATCCTTCAGGAAGTTCTTCTCCGTGGACGCAGCCCACGAAGGCATGCTTCACGACAGGTTGAGCTCGGGCGGGTCTCGCACGCTGAGCCGTCTCGACGAGGTCGGTGCAATTGTCCAGCTCAGGGCCCGGCTCACTGATCCGGCCGATGAAGACGTGGATTCCGCCAAAGGGGACCCGGTACCCGTACTCAATCGGGTCGGCGTTGGGGCCCCAGCCTTCGTTGTCGATGTAGATCTTGCCGCGACGACTCTTGGTCATCCGCCCATCACAGTATCCCTTGAGCCCTTCGTTGCCCTTCAAGAACTCAAATCCACTGCGGCGCCGCCCACAAGGCGGCAACTGTCGTGGAATTGTCACGGCAGATGTCCTCTTGCAAGGACTTAGTCGTGGAGCCATCGCAAGTAGGAAGCTTAAAGGGGTTAATCGTGACAAAGGACACAAGAGGTTTTATACTAGTTCGGCCCCTTGCAGTGAAGGAAAGCCTACGTCTAGTTGGGTTGGTATTGCTTGATGTTTCGATGACCAGGGAGCGAGATACGCTATGCCCGGCTCTCGATGAGTTGTTTCTTGCCCCTAAGCCGTCGCAGGTCGTCCCCTTATATACAGGGGTTGACGCCCTACGGCTTACAGAGTCCCGACCGGCTTATAAACAGTGTCCGGCTCGGTGACTAGTTAAATCTACCTTATGATACAAGTCATGCCAGTGTGGCGGTTTGCTACAACGGGCCTTAAGTCGCCTGTGGGCCTTAAGCCCTTTATTGAACCGCCATCTTCATGCTTGATTACAGGCTCCGTTCTGGCGAGTCTTCTTTGTGTAATCCGGCCCCTCCTGGGCGGCTTACACAAATAGTTATATCCCCAACAGGCCGTATCTTGGCCCCGGGGTGGGCGGTCGGGCTACTCGGCCCGCTCGCGCTTAGATAACACGTTGTCTTCGCGCTCCTCATCAAGCTCTAGGAGCAAATTCATTCAGGGGTGAAATCTATTGGCCCCGGTTTTCCCAAGCTTGTCCTCAAGATCCTGTTCGACACTGAGGAGCTCGACCCATCTTTTGTTAAGCTCGTCTTATTTAGATTTAAGATGCTGTTTTTTTTGTTTAATGCTCTTGGTCGTGCTGGCCAATCGCCTACGGAAAGTTTCAACTAAGGGGCCTCAGTGGGCTCCTCAATAACATAAATTCATTGGGAGCTTCTATCCTCCTCGGACTCAAGATAATAATCGACATCCTCGGGGTCGTCATCGTCCCCTTTGATCGGATCGTCGTCATTGTTGTTCCGGCGCCAGCATCATTGCTAGCGTTCTGGTCGTTGTTGCCGTCCCGAGCGGCATCGTCGTTGGCAGTGTCATCGTTTCCGGTGCCACCATATTGCTTGCCTCACCATTGCCGGTGCCTTCGTTTACAGCGGCCCCTATGAAGGCGCTTGGGCGATTTTGCGCTTCCTCCTCCGTTCTTTGGGGTATCGACCATGTAGACATCGTAGGTGGAGGTAGCTGCCCACTTCCCGGTATTAGTGGTGGTAGGGGGTAAGGTAGTGTCCGACATTTCGTCGACATCTTCATCCATGTCGGTTGCATCCTTGGAGGTGTATGCTAGAACATTGGTTAAGTCTTCGACGATAGCGACTAGGTGGGTGGAGGGTGGGTTTAAAACCCTAGTTTCTCTAGATTTCTCCCAAATCCGATGGTATACCGAGGCCCGATCATCCAAGATAGTGAGTACCTGAATACGATATAACATCTCGTTCAGAAGCGCCTTGTCGGCCTCACCCATATCTTGATCGAGGACTGGACTTAGTTGAAGCTTGTCCGAGGTCCCATCCGCATGGCCTCGAGGATTTTGTCAGCCGAACTTGAGATCTAATCCGATGAGGCAGTGTTCGGCTCCGAGGTCGAAGCCAGATCCAAAGTGTGATCCGTGCCGTAGTTCCAATCCGATATTGAATCTGAGATAAGCGTGACAGTGTCGGTGATGTCCTCGGACTGGTCTGACACCCAGCCCGAGAACGCGAGTTCGTCGTGGGCATCTGTTGCGTATTTCAGTTTCCAAACCTGATGGCCTAACCTGGAGTGAAATTCTTGATCTGGCCGAGGTGGCCAGTCGCATCGCATAGAGCGTGACGCTGCCAAACACAAAAAACTGTCTGAGAAAGAAGGTCTTCCCATGTCACGCCCAAGATGCGACCCTATCCTAAAGGAACTCGAAGGTCCCACCAAGGATAGAAGCGTATCTTGAAGACGCTTTTGCAAGGTGGATATCATTACATCAACATTACATAATAGTGGGGATACAACCAAGACATACAATGCCACATGAATACAACAATACATCATATACAAGATAAACATCCGACTACGGATGAAACATAAACAGAAACTCAAACGACATCCACCCTGCTAGCCCAGGCTGCCGACCAGGAACCTATCCCCTGATCAAAGAAGCAGAAGAAGAACTCCAAAACAAGTAAACATCGCTCTCGTGTCAAGATCATTGCATAACCTGTACCTGCAACTGTTGGTGTAGTAATATGTGAGCCACGAGGACTCAGCAATCCCATCGCAATGGGTATCAAGACTAGCAAAGCTCAAAGGGTAAGGAAGGGGTAAAGTGGTGAGGTTGCAGCAGCGACTAAGCATGTATGGTGGCTAACTTACAAAACAAGAGCGAGAAGAGAAGCTTAGCAAGCGGTCGTCAACTAGTAATGATCAATAAGTGATCCTGAACTCCTACTTACGTCAAACATAACCCCAAAACCGTGTTCTCCTCTCGAACAACCCCAAAAAGAGACAATCACGGTTACGCACATGGTTGGTGTATTTTAGAAGAGTTTACTTCAAGTTTACTACAACCGGATATTAACAAATTCCCATCTGCCACATAACCGCGGGCACGGCTTTCGAAAGTTCAAACCCTGCAGGGGTGTCCCAACTTAGCCCATGATAAGCTCTCGCGGTCAACAAAGGATATACCTTCTCCCGGGAAGACCCGATCAGTCTCGGAATCCTGGTTTACAACACATTTCGACAATGGTAAAACAAGACCAGGAAGACTGCCCGATGCGCCGACATCCCGATAGGAGCTGCACATATCTCGTTCTCAGGGCAACACTAGATGAGCAATCTGTACAACTAAAACCAGCCCTCAAGCTTCCCCGAGGTGGCGCTATAAGGGGCTCTAGTTCGGACCAACACTTAGAGAAGCATTGGCCCCCCGGGGGGGGGGCTAAATAAAGATGACCCTCGAGAGAGCGAGTCCCAAGGGAAAAGTAGGTGGTGGTGAGGCAAATGGTAAAACCAAGGTTGGGCCTTGCTGGAGGAGTTTTATTCAAAGCGAACTGTCAAGGGGGTCCCATAAATCACCCAACCGCGTAAAGGACGCAAAATCAAGGAACATAACACCGGTATGACGGAAACTAGGGCGGCAAGAGTGGAACAAAACACCAGACATAAGGCCGAGCCTTCCACCCTTTACCAAGTATATAGATGCATTAATAATATAAGAGATATTGTGATATCCCAACATAAACATAATCCAACATGGAGCAATCTTCATCTTCACCTGCAACTAGCAACGCTATAAGAGGGGATGAGCAAAAGCGGTAACATAGCCAAACAACGGTTTGCTAGGAAGGGTGACAAAGGTTAGGGGCTATCATGGCAATTTGGGAGGCTTGATAAGCAAGTGGTAGGTAACGCGGCATAGCGATAGAACGAAGCAACTAGCATAGCAATGATAGTAGTGAGATCCAAGGTGACAGTTATCTTGGCTGAAATCTCGCAAGGAAGAAGAACTAGTCCATGAAGAAGATGAAGCCACGAAGACGAACCAAGCGTAGACGAACGAATCCTCACGATCGCAACGAAACGGGAACTATCGAGAAGAAGCATACAACATGGTAAACACACCACACATGAACAAGGCATGATGCTCAACCAAGTATGATGCATGACAAGGCTACATGGAGCTACTCATGGCAAGAGATGATGCATACAAGAACAACACATCAAAACAAGTTTAAATGAGGCCGGAGACAACATAGAACAATTCCGGTAAGTCCCCATATGCAAATTTCGAAATTGGTCCAGATCTGAATAAACCTTATGTTCAAGTTGTTAAACAGCAAGTTAAGATGCACCAAGATGATCTACACTAAATTCTAGTCAAGTTACATATAAAGTTCATTTAATTCGGAGCTACGGCCTAGAAGATATGAGCAAAACAAGTTAAGCATGGCATTGGTGCAAAATGCATTCAAACATCAAGCAAACACACTCAAAACATGGATGAAACAAGGTAACATGAAACTACATGCAAAACTAAGCAAGTTTCATATAGAGCACGCTCAAAACGGAGCAACGGTTCGACACATACACACCATATAAGTTTAAAGGGCTAGCTGTCCAAAACAACAACTAGGCATATTGCAAGCATCAAAACAATATACTATGGCACCACAACATGAAAACAAAAGGCATGGACATAATCTACAGGTAAATCGTTACAAAACATGAACACTGAGCTATCTCTAGAAACTACTAGAACATGCTCAAATGGACATGTCAAGATTGCAAATAATAACAGTTTCACAGACAGCAGAATTCACAGGACATGGCAGAAATAACATCAGGTTGCAATGTTTAGAGCTATCAAACAACATGCTACAGGAACTTATCATGGAAACCAAAGGCATGGCATGAATCTACTAATTTCATATAACAAAAGTCCCTTACTGATCATGAGCCAAAAAGGCACAGAAGATGGCACCCATGTAAACATAGCAAGTTTCGTTACAGATTCAGACTTAGTGAAAAACAGAGCATGACATAAACAGAATTATGAAGGCATCTTTGTGAGCTCGAAACACTCATCACAAAACATTACATGACAAGGAAAGCATACCTACAGCAAGAAGACATGTTTATGAAGCTAATCATGGCAATAACAAGTTCATAGCATGCAAGGATCAACTACAACAACCTTGGCAAAATTGAATAACATGTAAACAATCTGCCAGGAACATTTTATAGCAAAAGTAGAGCAAGATCAAGACATGCTAAAGCAGGCTATAAATGCAAAACAAGTCATGTATGTATAGAGCATAAACATATGTCCATAACATCCTTACTAGACATACTCAAAAGAGGCATGGATCTCACTGTAGCAACATGAATACATGGCATGAAAATAACAGCAGAACAAAGAGTAGAATCCTAAGTCCCTGAAATCCGCAATATCACGGAGGCTACTTTGCAAGCTTGTAACAATCAACACATGGCATATCATGAAATGTGGATTGCACCACAGCAAAGACGGCATGTTGTAGCGCATAACACATGTATACTTCATGCTCAAAAGTAAATCACACAAAAATATGCAAAAAAGACAAATGAGCATGTTCTGTTAACAGACAGCAGACAATATTATATAGCACTCTTGACACGCTGATTAGGGCATCAAGATGAATTCGAATGAACACGACCCAATGTAACAAAATGAAGAGCATCTCCTGATGAACATTTTGATATATTATACATGCAAAACGGAGCTACGGATGATGTGATATGATGCGATGAACATGGCAATAAAAATATGACAGAAAAAGACTCAGAAGAATCGGGGCAACCTCGAGGGAAAAAGTCAATTCGGGTGAGGGAGGCGGCGGATCTCGCCGGAGCCGGGGAAGATGGCCGGAGAGGTCGGGTCCGGGCCGGATCTGGCCGGATCTGGCGCGGGGAACGGCGGGCGGCGGACGCGCCAGCGGTGTGGCGGCGGCGCCGTGGCGAGGATGGCGCAGAGGCGCGGAGGAGCTCGGGAGCGGAGGCGGAGGTCGGCGCCGGGCGGCGAGGCGCGAGGCGTGAGTCCCGGCGGGCGCCGGCGAGCGCCGGGAGGCGACTCCGTGAACTCCTGGATGGCGGGTCCGTGAAGGCGCGGCAACATGGAATCCGGCTGGAGGCGCGGGTCCGCCTGGGCGACGGCGGGCGGCTCGGGCCTGGCCGGATCTGGCCCTGCGGGCGGCGGCGGAGGAGAGAGAGGGCCGACGGATGAGGTGGCGCTCGATTCACTGGACGACGGCGGACGTGTCCGGCGCCGAACCCGGCATGGGCAGCCCGGCCCGACGACCCGGCCCGAAAAACCCGGGCCGGGTCGGGCTTGACATTCGGGCCGGGCTCGGGCTTTGTTTTGCAGCCCGAAAGATAGTTTGGGCCGGGCTCGGGCTTCAATTTTTCCGTATTTCGGGCCGGGCTTTCGGGCTTCCAGCCAGGCTTGCACGTGCGCGTACTAAAAAACAGCACTCGGGTCGGGCTTTCGGGCTTCGGGCTTGATTTCGGGCCGGGCTCGGGCTTGAAAATAGGGAGTATTTTGGGCTTCGGGCCGGGCTCGGGCTTGAGGAATGAAGGTTGGGCTTTTACAAGCCTGGCCCGAAACCCGGTCCGGCCCGACGTTTGCCCAGGTTTAGGCGCCGGGCGCATGTGTCCGGTGCGCGGAGGAAGAAGGAGGCTAGGGTTCATCCGCGAAAAATGGAGGGGGAGGACCTATTTATAGCTAGAGGGAGCTAGTAGAGTCCAAATGGGGAGCGATTTTCGCCCACATGATCTTGATCGAACGACCGAGAGCATGGAGATGACTTAGATGGGTTATTGGGCTGTTTTGGAGGGTGTTGGGCTGCATTACCAAAAGAGGGCTTTGCGGTTACCCGGTTAACCGTTGGAGTATCAAACGACCTCCAAATGGCACGAAACTTGACAGGCGGTCTACCGGTGGTGTAACAAGGTCGCTTGGCAAATCTCGGTCCATTCTGAGAATGTTTAACACCCGCTCAAGAAAAGAGGCAAAAGGGGGGCGCCGGAGGACATAGGAGTGTCGGATTGCAAAATGGACAACGGGGAAAATGCTCGGATGCATGAGACGAACACGTATGCAAAATGAGATGCACATGATGACATGGCAAAATGCAACACACAAGCAAAAGATATGGAAACACCGACGAATAACTGGCAGACACCTGACGCATCGGATCCGGGGCGTTACATCCCACTGCCAATACTGTCGAGAATCCAAAGATGAGCCATTGAGCTGCCTTGAACACACAACAGGACCTGCATGGGCAACCATTATCGGGGTTGAATCCGGCGGATCCCGGGTAGGGGGTCCTGAGCTGTGGATCTTAGCTTGATGGTAACATGACAGAAGAGGGACATGATGTTACCCAGGTTCAGGCACTCTCGAAGAGCTAAAACCATATGTCTTGCTTTGATTGTATTGATGTGATGGGGGTACAAAGTACAGGGTGATCTACCTCGAGATCGTATGTGTATGTATCTAACTTCTCTACCCTATGGACTAAACCACTCAGCTTATATAGGGACTAGGGGTACCTAGGGTTACATGCATGTAGGCCGGTTACATCTAGGGATAAGCTTGCCGGAGATTTGGATATGTCTTGAAGTGTGCACCAAGTCTTCGGAGGATTCCATCTTGAGTATGCTGACAGTCATGGTAAACACGACCCATTCTTCGATGGTCTAGGGGTCCTCGGCCCGGCCCATAACTAGCAGGCCGACGTGCTGAGTACCCCCTAGTCCAAGACATTGTTAGATGGTATGCCGCGGCGTAATGTTCATTTGGCATATCGCCACATAGGCTAACGCTGTGGTTGGAGCACATCCGGCCTCATCGTTGCTTTGCTTAGTGGTTGCAATTGGTCTTCAATTAATAGGAAGCGAAGCAACTTATGAATGCAGATGCGGCGGGGAGAGCTTTGGTGATCATCACATCCTATCACATGGCAGGTGTGACGTCCACCCGATGAATACGTTTGTGACCGGCGGATTGTACCATCCTGTTCATGCCATCCACAGTCATTACTTGATGCACACTCTAGGGTGCAGTGAGTGGTTGTGAGTGGCTGGATGCGGAGAAGGGACAAGTCTAGGATCTTAACGGGCTACCCCAACAAAGGATGAGTGAGAAATGACACAACATGACAATAGTCATAGGCATGTATTTTGTGGATGATTTAAAAAAAGACTTCTACTAATTGTTCATCTACCCTTTTGGTTGCATTTCTTGATAATGTCATTTGGGGATAATTCATAAAAGGAATCCACTGCATGGCCATAGTAGCTTACTTAATCTTTACCTAATAATAAAGGACGAAGCTTTCATAGTTCTCCATACGTCAGCCTTTTATATCCGTTAATAAAAAAAATTGATGGTTGAGATTTAAAAGGATCTATACTATCTTCTTCTATAAAAAAAGTAGCAGAGAACGATGGATCTTTCCACGCCGCAGCCAGCATAGAGTCCTTACCAGCCCACAGGAGCCCAGCAGAGTCCTTTTCTTTTCACCCGTAGAACAAAAACCAAGGGCTATCCGAGTTGGCCAGGGAACAGCCAGCTAGCTTTGTGCGATATATACGTATACTTCTATAATCAATTCAGATCAAATGAAAGGAGAAAAAATAACTGGGCGACATGCCCCTGTTAGTAGGTGATGCGTACACATACGTGACTAAGGTGCTTCTTATATGTATGTCACTACAACGCCGAGGCAAATCCTACGGGGCGACATGCAGAACGGAGAGACAACGTGCCTGCCATGGACGAAGATTCATGCCGAGGCGGACGGTGACACATCCCACACTGTCACCTACTCTCCAACTCAGGCGCGAGATCTTGCATGGCGGAAAAACTGCACCAAGGCCAACGGCAGCGATTCCCATGCTGACGGGGATCCTTTCCTTCACCGAGCCTGCAAGCATCAGCACCTCCGCCCACACGACGACGTCGGAGCACACCAACCTGGGTCAAGTCAATGTTTACGGTGATTGGTCTGCTCCCGTTGGAGCGAGCACCGTCAGCAAGGTGGTGTTCTAATTCACTACTGCTATTGGTAACAAGACCTTCCTCTCCCGAGCTTGCACCACGGCAACACCAGCGCAGTCCACGCGGCGACGCCAGAGCACAGCAACCTGGTTCACCTTGATGTTTCTGTAGGACGTGATTGAGTTGCTCATGTTGGAGGCTAGCGGGGCCATCCCAATGGTGTTCTACTTCACTGCTGCTACCGGTAACATGGCGTATCATTTAGCTGTAGCTCTTTCTATAGTCTGCACTTTCTGAAATCCTGCTGAATTTGGGATCCCCAAACTTGATGATAACACGATTGACGCTTGAGGAAACACAATTTTTTGTTTAACAAGATTTTCATTTGGAGGCGGCTATTGTGAACTATCAGCACTTGATGAAGTTGCAAGGCTCGAAAATGTTACATGCCGTGTCAATTAGCTCTAGCTCTTTGTGTAGTCAGTCAACTATATATGTACTGACATACTCATGTTCGTCACTGTGATTTGTTCGAGTAGTTTGCTTCTTTGAATATTCAAGTATTTCTAAAGATAGGAAGTTGTTAATTTCATGTCATCTCAGGAGCACCTGGGTTTGTCCAAAGAGGAGAGGCGTGCAATGCAGAACGACTGGGTGCCGCTCTGGCTCATCGTGCAGGTTCTATTCATGTAGCAGATGCACATGCACGACGCCTTCATCAAGCGCTTGATTCAGCTCCGGTGTGTGGTCTCCGTCGATCTGCTCCCAGGCATCGTGAGCCAGCCTTTGAACGCCACTCGCCCATACAAAGACACAGCTGGACGGGGGAATCTTTATGCCCTCGACGACAATGCATTGGACTACGAGACGGTGAGCTACAGCCTACAGGACCCAGGCTTTGGACCAATAGATCATCACGATGAAGTAGACCCTATGCGGCTTGACTCCAGTAGGGAGGAGTTGGTCGGGTCCTTCAGGATCGACCACGACTAGCTTGATGACGGACGTCAAACTCCAAGATCGATCAAGGTGAACAAAACTTAGTTGTTGTGTGTGTTCTATTCTTTATTTGAGTTTGGGCCGTCAGTCATGAATCCTCAAACCTCCTGCTGTTGAAACTTTATTTTAATGGGACTGCGGTTGAAACTTTGTACCCCTAGAGCTACGGTATTGTCTCTCCTGATAAATTAGGTGAGACCAAATCATATCAATATAGAAAAACTGAATGTTGCTACTCTCAAAAGTTCTATTGACCTTATACATATCATTTAATCATCGCTTTGATTCGTTTAGCTGCATAGTGGCCGGGTTCATGGTAGTTGGTGTTTGCTATGTAGGGAAGCATGGGCGATGATATTTCTTGCGTCCTTTTATTATATACATATTAGTTGCGAGCATGTGGTTGGGAAGGTCAAGGTGGTATGATGGGACACGAGCAGGATACGCCTTCCTATGAGACAAGTTCAATATCAAAGCTGGCCAAAGTATAAGGTAGTGAGGGTGGTCAGATCAAGAGATTAGTTGAAAACCCCATTGCCTGCCGCAGTTCAGTGATACGTGTCATGAGGTGGCCAAGCTTATCACCTTGAATTGATCACGTCTACACATTTATAACCAGGTGGACAAAATGACCATCTTGGGCAAAGGCGGAAAGGAGGACGGATGGGGTGCTGATAAAATAAAGGACGTGGACTCGGGGGAGGGGCCATTGAGGCATGCTTACTAGGTAGTGGCTTATATTTTTTTTTCCATTGCAACGCACGGGCATATTGACTAGTTTCTTGGCTAAAATTGCTCTTTACACAAATGACACAACGGATGATCTAATATAGTGAAACATGGTACCAGTGTGTGCATGTGGCAACGTGACGTTGTACATGATATTTGTCATCAGAAAATAAAATAACCATTAACCTTAGATGTTTCTTACTCGCAGATTCTAGAAACCAAAAGAGAAATCGCGTTTGTGAACGAAACAAAAAGAAGCAACGAAGGGCAAAGAAAACCCAAGCAAAACATACAAAAGCCAAAAGACTGGCCATGTTTTATATACTCCTCCTATAAATCCTCCCCACTTTCCCTTCATGAAAGTCCCTTCTTTATCACCCTCACATGGATCACAGGTACAGGCCAGAGCCAGAGCCAGTGCCAGAGGTGTGTGTGGGAAGGCAGCCATCAGCATCGGAGATTCGGAGGGAGTCAAACCCTTCTACACAGTCCACCTCACTCACTCGCGCCGCCCACTTTACTCCACTCGGCCCATGCGCTGCCGCCGCCGCCGGTGACCGACCCCCATGGGCTGCGTCCACGGCCGCCCCTCCGCCGTTCCTACTCCCGACCGCCCGCCTCCCGAGCCGAAGCCCGAGCAGGCGCCGCCGCAAGAGGGCGACAAGGGCGACCAGCCTGCCCCAGTCCCGGCCCCGGCCGAGAAGCCCGCCAGGAAGGAGAGGCGGTCCCGGTCGTCGCGCTCGGTGGCCGAGGCCCGTCTCGGCGGCAGCTTTGCCAACAGGGCACGCGGGGAGCAGGTCGCCGCCGGCTGGCCCGCCTGGCTCTCCGCCGTCGCGGGCGAGGCCATCGACGGCTGGACCCCGCGTCGCGCCGACTCTTTCGAGAAGATCGACAAGGTACGCGCGCCCCTTCCCCAGGCCCGGTTCCTTTTGCATTTAGCAGCCGCCATTGGGTCTGAAGAAAGCTTGCGCCTTTTGGGGGCAGATCGGGCAGGGCACGTACAGCAATGTGTACAAGGCGCGGGATACCGTGAGCGGCAAGATCGTGGCGCTCAAGAAGGTGCGCTTCGACAACCTCGAGCCCGAGAGCGTTCGCTTCATGGCCCGCGAGATCCTCATCCTCCGCCGCCTCGACCACCCCAGCGTCATCAAGATCGATGGCCTCGTCACCTCTCGCATGTCCTGCAGCCTCTACCTCGTCTTCGAGTACATGGAGCACGACCTCGCCGGGCTGGTCGCCAGCCCGGATATTAAGTTCACCGAGCCACAGGTCTCCAAGATCCCAATGCTGCTGCCTCTGGTGCCCCTGTGACACCGTGCAATGAAATGTGAGCCTAATCGAGGTGTCTGGCTTTGCTGACCTGCAGGTTAAGTGCTATATGAACCAGCTGTTGTCGGGGCTGGAGCACTGCCATGACCGCGGGGTGCTGCACCGTGATATTAAGGGGTCGAATCTGCTTTTGGATAACAATGGCATGTTGAAGATTGCAGATTTTGGTCTGGCGTCATTCTTTGATCCGAGCCGTAAGCAACCGATGACAAGCAGGGTTGTGACACTATGGTACCGCCCACCAGAGTTGCTTTTGGGGGCGACCGATTATGGGGTGGGCGTGGACCTATGGAGCGCGGGATGTATACTCGCCGAGTTGTTGGCTGGGAGGCCTATTATGCCAGGCCGAACCGAGGTTAGCAATAATATACCCAACTCCTTGAAATGCCTCTTTATCTTGTTTGTGGCATATAATTCCTATGTAACCAAGTCATGTCACTGCATCACCGTAGACGTTGGTGAAGTCAGTGAACACCTGATGTGGCCAGAGACACATTGATCCGCCTTGAAATCTTCTTTCTTGCTGCATGTTTTGTGTGTTTAAGCATTCATGTGTCAGCTTAGTTTAGCATGATCTCACACTATTTATACACTAAGCTGTTCCGACTTCAGACCAACCAATCCAGTGAACAGGTACTGCTTTTTATCTTCCCATGTATCATTTTGTTGACCATGCCTGCCCCTTTCAGGTGGAACAGCTGCACAAAATTTTTAAGCTGTGTGGCTCCCCCACAGAAGAATATTGGAAAAAGTCGAAGTTGCCTCATGCAACGATATTTAAGCCTCAGCAGCCATACAAAAGACGAATAACGGATACATTCAAAGATTTTCCACAATCCGCACTGCGGTTGATTGAAACACTACTTGCCATTGACCCGGCTGATCGTTTGACAGCGTCCTCTGCATTAAGAAGTGATGTAAGCTAGCTATGAGCTCTTACTATCCTGTCCTAGCAACTTAAAATTCTATATTTATTTTGAAGCCATTGTCTTTTTATAAACGCAATATTTATTGATTTAGGCGACCTGAATGCCATACAGAATTATGTATGCATGTTAACAATAGCTAAATGTTCCTGTTGTAAACTACTCCCTCTGTCACATAATATAAGAGCGTTTTTGACACTACATCACCGTAGACGTTGGTGAAATCAGTGAACACCTGATGTGGCCAGAGACACATTGATCCGCCTTGAAATCTTCTTTCTTGCTGCATGTTTTGTGTGTTTAAGCATTCACGTGTCAGCTTAGTTTAGCATGATCTTACACTATTTATACACTAAGCTGTTCCGACTTCAGACGAACCAATCCAGTGAACAGGTACTGCTTTTATCTTCCCATGTATCATTTTGTTGACCATGCCTGCCCCTTTCAGGTGGAACAGCTGCACAAAATTTTTAAGCTGTGTGGCTCCCCCACAGAAGAATATTGGAAAAAGTCAAAGTTGCCTCATGCAACGATATTTAAGCCTCAGCAGCCATACAAAAGACGAATAACGGATACATTCGAAGATTTTTCACAATCCGCACTGCGGTTGATTGAAACACTACTTGCCATTGACCCGGCTGATCGTTTGACAGCATCCTCTGCATTAAGAAGTGGCATTGGTTGCGAGATCTTATGGGTTTCACCTCTAGCCTACCCCAACTTGTTTGGGACTAAAGGCTTTGTTGTTGTTGTTTTGACACTACACTAGTGTTAAAAACACTCTTATATTACGGAACGGAGGGAGTAGTTGAAAACATAATATTTCCGCCAGAGTATATTTTTTTAGTCGGGAGCTGTTGGTGTAGATATAGGTTTGAGATGACAACCGGACAAGCATATTGCACTTGTAGCCCATGTGAATAATTGGCATTCTATTCATACTGAAATAACCAGTTTATTCTGGAACCTGACAAGCCATCACATCGTTAGTAGCATGATAGTCTCATTTGGACCATGGGTCTTATCACAACCGAACACATTGACCCTTTGTTTTGTGCGTCCATAGTCCATACTGTCTAAAATCCCAGATTGCACTCAAAGCTTCACTGTTGGTGCCACATTGATGTGTGGCTCTAAATTAGTCAACTTTTGAAAGAGCATTGAAGAACCTTCCTGTCCCACCAGATATGACCACCATTGTAATCTAGGTTAGTGCAGCCATTCTGGAGATTCTACTTGTATGTCTGTGGATGATCAAAGTCTCAATTTTGCCTTCAGTTTCGTATTTTTTATTTTCGGATAACCATAAAATTGGATAATGTGTTATCCATATGTGTTGATTATATAGGACTATTTTACTAAACAATTCTTAATTGCTATTCACACAGTTCTTTACCTCTGAACCTTATGCATGCGAACCGTCGAGTCTCCCAAAATATCCCCCAAGCAAAGAAATGGATGCAAAGCGAAGAGATGAAGAAGCCAGACGGTTTGTCACCTTGGCACTCATTCTGTTAGCTATGTTATTTTTTTGTGTTATGCTTTGCCCCTTGGCATCTCTTTGTCGGTGTTGTTCATATGCCATATTTTTTGGCCTTTCAACATATTTTTGCATATATAAAATTCTTAGTTCATGATGCTAGTACATGATCATTTGCTTGATAAAATAGAATATTTTCTCTGCTGGCAAACTCCGTTTATTACTATATCAGTGCTTAGTGAACTGTTGAAGGATCAAACTTCGATTCATAGGTATTATGTATTGCATCTACATCTGAATAGTTCAATAGTCTCTTGGCTCTTGGGCGTATTGGAAGATAGTATTCTGGTTACTATTATAGCATAGTATGTCGGTCCCTCATTCTCCCGGTAGCCTTGTTTGCCTGGTCTATGGGCTGGCCCTGGTTGCAAAATAAAATGTAGGAGTAATGTCAAAAAATGTCTACATTTTGAGACAGAGGGAGTAATTCTTACCCAGTAGATTGTTGCACTATAATTACTAATAAAGGTTAAAAATTTAAAAGCATACTTCTATTTGTTCTTAAAGTAGTACGTATTATTTGTTATGCCAAGATTCCAGGATTTATGTGGATATGCTATGTAGACTTCATTGTTGGGTCAAAAGCCAATAATCTCGCATTCCCAAGCAATTCTATGAAGTCTCGAGTCATCAAATCCCCCCTTTATGCAAATAACCAAATTTCCTTGAAGCTACGTTCCCTGTTCATGGTCTCATATGAGTTGAGCGCTTGAATGCTGCCTTACTTATTCATGGCATGATCAACAGTTCAAGAGCTGCTGGTGGTAGACCTAATGGTGATGGAGCTAGCAAGGCAAGGACACGTGACCGGCCCAGGGGAGCTGCAGCTCCAGAGGCAAATGCCGAACTTCAAGTAAATATTGATGTATGTTCAATGAACTTGCTTCCTCACTAACTCTGAATTATTTTATATTTGTTTCTATGAGCTAGTTTTCTTTGGAAATTAGGGCATGCACAATGGTGGCATATGGATACAGATGCTCCATGACAAAATGTGGTTTGAGGCATCTATATTGATTTTTTCTCCCCAATGCAAACTACTATTAGTGGGCATCATCAAAGAATAAAAAGTAAACTCCCACTACACATGCATACCTACTTTTCACTTCAACTTTTCACCTTTATGCACCGGACCACACTTTTTCTTCCCAAACACCCGCCTCCTGCCGAGGATCCCGCTACACCATCCGAACCTACTTTTCCTGATAACCGATCCTACATGGCCTGCGGAGCATCACCCTAAGGCTATGCATTGGCCATGCCCTTAGTTGTCTAAGTTTAAGTTGAGTTGCCTACTGAGCTGAGGTGGTGGCATCACTCGTTTGGTCCCAGTTCTTCACATAAGCAATAAGCCAATTTTATTCCCTCGTCCCAAGTATATGAGCTGTAGTTTTCACGATGAACCTCTTACTGGGAATGACTGAAAAAGGTACCGTGCTCTCGTAATGCTGCTAACTCATGTCTATTTTTCTTTCTTACAGAAAAGGAGGATAGCAAGTCATGCAAATGTGAAAAGCAAGAGTGAAAAGTTCCCTCCCCCGCATCAGGATGGTGCAGTTGGTTTCCCTTTGGGTTCTTCAAATCAAATGGACCCACTGTATGAACCCCCAGACCCAACTTCCTTCAGCACTGTGTTTTCTCATGAGAAAAGCTCCGTGCCTACTTGGTCTGGACCATTGGTCAATTCTTCCGCAGTTGGGAACCAAAAGCGGAAACACAAGTCCAGCCGCTCATCAAAACAACCGTCCACTGCCCGTGCTCGGTAAGTTGCCGAGAAGTGGTACTTCTAGAGAAAACGAGTGTCCACTCCGCGCTGTTGCCTGCACAATGTTTGGCAAACAAGGCGTGTGATGATAAATTACTTTGTCGCTTCATGAATTATTTTGGTGCACATTTTTCTCGTGGAATCTCATTGTATAGACTGGGGAAGGAACTCAAGCAGTTACTTGTGTACATTAGGTTCTCCTTTTTCTATTCTTATAAGCAGGTGCATTTGATGTTGGATTCAATTGGGTGGAAGCTTAGATCTCTAGCATTTCAGGACATCCCCTTCCATTGTAACACTTTTTACAGTTGAACCTATATGATCATTTCTCATCAATTCCAGTTGTAATTTTGAACTTGTGGTACTTGCAATGTTCCAGTTTAATCTGGGCAGGAAGCTAGGACATCCGATACCAAAGTCTTCTCAATTTATTTGGCCCGTGACAAAGTGCCAATCTGAACTAGGCCTGCAAGTTCTCGTGTTCTGTGTCCAGAATGTTGTTTTTATCACATACGCTGATGCAATTCCAGTCACAAAACGGATGAATGTAAACAAAATATCTATTCGTTTTTTTACTCCTTTTTTTTACTCCTATAAAGAATGGTGAAGTAGGACGATGCTTCGGTGTCTTAAGGCACCTACCTTTGTGTCTATGACATGTGGGCCCAACAGGTGGCTGGCCCACATGTCAGTGATTCAAAGGCAGGTGCCTTTAAGGCACCAAAGCTGCGTCCGGTGAAGTACCAGCCCCGGAAGTCCGTTGCGCGGTGGCGTGCCGCAGGAGCCTCTCGGGCCGACGCGAGCCGTCTGATTTGCCCGGGCAACCCGGCTGGATGGTCCGTGACGGGTGTACTGTCTGGCTCGCCCGGGGCCACTGTCATTGGGTCGAGGCGGCCGCACACGTGGCCGAGGCATTGCGCGCTTTCTTACGCGCAAAGATGTGCTCGGACCCGCCTGGAGGTATCCTCGCCTCGTGCTTGGCTGGTCCGGTCGCTCCAAACGGCCTGTGCGTTGCGGTCGCACCGACGACTCGTGTGTGCTGCCCACGCCGTCCGTTACCGGGTGGTGTGCCACAACGGCTGGCCAGTGAGGCCGTGGCCAATGATAGTGGCCTCGAGCGCACCACGCGGTCTACCCGTCATGGAGCGTCCAGCCCGGCCGCTTGGGTCTGAGTTGCCGGGAAGATCGGTCTGTTCGAAACTCCATCGAGAGATCCCGCGGCAAGCCACCGTCCGGGCTCAATGACGGTGGTCCCGGGTGTACCGTCCAATTCATCCGTCATGGGCCGTCCAGTTGGTGAGTCCCCCGCGTGCTGTCCCGCACATGATGTTGGGGCTGGCTCTGCCTAGTGATGTCCCGGCCTCGAGCTGAGCTGGCCCGGTTGCGACAGGCGTCTTCTGATGGGTTGTTTGGTTTGTGCCAGCCGGGTATGTGAGGGTCGGCTGTGTTCGGTTTGCTCGGGCGCCTCACTACGTTTGTGTTGGGGAACGTAGCATTTTAAAATTTTGCCTACAATCACGCAAGATCTATCTAGGAGCAGCATAGCAACGAGTGGGGAGAGTGTGTCCACGTATCCTTGTAGGCCGAAAGCGGAAGTGTTTAGTAACGCGGTTGATGTAGTTAAACGTCTTCTTGATCCAACCGATCCAAGTACTGAACGTACAACACCTCCGCGATCAGCACACGTTTAGCTCGGTGACGTCCCTCGAACTCTTGATCCAGTTGAGGCCAGGGAGAGTTCCGTCAGCACAACGACATGGTGACGGTGATAATGAAGTTACAGGCGCAGGGCTTCGCCTAAGCACTACGACGATATGACCGAGGTGTGTAACTATGGAGGGGGGCACCGCACACGGCTAAGAGAAACTTTTGTGTGCCTTTGGGGTGCCCCCTCCCATGTATATAAAGGGGGGGAGGAGAGGAGGCCGGCCATAGGTGTGGCGCGCCTCCATAGTTACACACCTCGGTCATATCGTCGTAGTGCTTA
Organism: Aegilops bicornis; assembly: GCA_021605145.1. NCBI lineage: Eukaryota > Viridiplantae > Streptophyta > Magnoliopsida > Poales > Poaceae > Aegilops > Aegilops bicornis. The sequence continues at coordinate 304,526,409 of CM038672.1, forward strand.
GGCGAAGCCCTGGGGGGTCCTACTTTGGACTCCTGGTCCAAGTAGGATTTGCCCCCCTCCTTTCCTATTCCCACAAGGAGAATGGGGGAAAGAGGAGGAGGAGAGAAGGAAAAGGGGGCCGCCGCCCCAACCCTAGTCCAATTCGGTTTGGGCTTGGGGGGAGGGGGGGCGCGCCTCCACCTGGCCGCTGCCTCCTCTCTTCCACTAGGGCCCATGAAGGCCCGTTAACCCTCCGGGGGGGTTTCGGTAACCTACCGGTACTCCAAAAAATACCCGAAACACTTTGAAACCATTCCGGTGACCGAATATAGCCTTCCAATATATCGATCTTTATGTCTCGAACATTTCAAGACTCCTCGTCATGTCCGTGATCACATCCGGGACTCCGAACAAACTTCGGTACATCAAATCACATAAGTCATAATATAAATCATCATCGAACGTTAAGTGTGCGGACCCTACGGGTTCGAGAACTATGTAGACATGACCGAGACACATCTCCGGTCAATAACTAATAGCAGAACCTGGATGCTCATATTGGTTCCTACATATTCTATGAATATCTTTATCAATCAAACCGCATAATAACATACGTCATTCCCTTTATCATCGGTATGTTACTTGCCCGAGATTCGATCGTCGGTATCATCATACCTAGTTCGATCTCGTTACCGGCAAGTCTCTTTACTCGTTCCGTAATGCATCATCCCGTAACTAACTCATTAGTCACATTGCTTGCAAGGCTTATAGTGATGATCATTATCGAGAGGGCCCAGAGATACCTCTTCGATACACGAAGTGACAAATCCTAGTCTCGATCTATGCCAACTCAACATACCATCGGAGACACCTGTAGAGCATCTTTATAATCACCCAGTTACGTTGTGACGTTTGATAGCACACAAGGTGTTCCTCCGGTATTCGGGAGTTGCATAATCTCATAGTCAGAGGAACATGTATAAGTCATGATGAAAGCATTAGCAATAAAACTAAACGATCGTTTGTGCTAAGCTAGCGAATGGGTCTTGTCCATCACATCATTCTCTAATGATGTGATCCCGTTCATCAAATGCCAACACATGTCTATGGTCAGGAAACTCAACCATCTTTGATTAACGAGCTAATCTAGTAGAGGCATACTACGGACACTCTGTTTCTCTATGTATTCATACATGCACTAAGTTTTCGGTTAATACAATTCTAGAATGAATAATGAACATTTATCATGATATAAGGAAATATAAATAACAACTTTATTATTGCCTCTAGGGCATATTTCCTTCAGTCTCCCACTTGCACTAGAGTCAATAATGTAGATTACATAGTAATGATTCTAACACCCATGGAGTCTTGGTGTTGATCATGTTTTGCTAGTGAGAGAGGCTTAGTCAACGGGTCTGCAACATTCAAATCCACATGTATTTTGCAAATCTCCATGTCTCCCTCCTTGACTTGATCGCGGATGGAATTTAAGCGTCTCTTGATGTGCTTGGTTCTCTTGCGAAATCTGGATTCCTTTGCCAATGCAATTGCACCAGTATTGTCACAAAAGATTTTCATTGGACCCGATGCACTAGGTATGACATCTAGATCGGATCTGAACTCCTTCATCCAGACTCCTTCATTTCTTTGCTTCAAGCAACTATGTACTCCGCTTCACACGTAGATCCCGCCACGACGCTTTGCTTAGAACTGCACCAACTGACAACTCCACCATTCAATATAAATACGTATCCGGTTTGTGACTTAGAGTCATCCGGATCAGTGTCAAAGCTTGCATCAACGTAACCATTAATGATGAGCTCTTTGTCACCTCCATAAACGAGAAACATATCCTTAGTCGTTTTCAGATATTTTAGGATGTTCTTGACCGTTGTCCAGTGATCCACTCCTGGATTACTTTGGTACCTCCCTGCTAAACTAATAGCAAGGTGCACATCATGTCTGGTACACAACATTGCATACATGATAGAACCTATGGCTGAGGCATAGGGAATGACTTTCATTTTCTCTCTATCTTCTGCAGTGGTCGGGCATTGAATCTGACTCAGTTTCACACCTTGTAACATAGGCAAGAACCCTTTCTTTGCCTGATCCATTTTGAACTTCTTCAAAACTTTATAAAGGCATGTGCTTTGTGAAAGTCCAATTAAGCGTCTTGATCTATCTCTATAGATCTTGATGCCCAATATATAAGCAGCTTCACCGAGGTCTTTCATTGAAAAATTCTTATTCAAGTATCCTTTTATGCTATCCAGAAATTCCATATCTTTTCCGATCAACAATATGTCATCCACATATAATATCAGAAATGCTACAGAGCTCCCACTCATTTTCTTGTAAATACAGGCTTCTCCAAAAGTCTGTATTAAATCATATGCTTTGATCACACTATCAAAGCGTATATTCCAACTCCGAGAGGCTTGCACCAGTCCATAAATGGATCGCTGGAGCTTGCACACTTTGTTAGCAGCTTTTGGATCGACAAAACCTTCTGGTTGCATCATATACAACTCTTCTTTAAAATATCCATTAAGGAATGCAGTTTTGACATCCATTTGCCAAATTTCATAATCATAAAATGCGGATATTGCTAACATGATTCTGACAGATTTAAGTATCGCTACGGGTGAGAAGGTCTCATCGTAGTCAACTCCTTGAACTTGTCGAAAACCTTTTGCAACAAGTCGAGCTTTGTAGACAGTAACATTACTGTCAGCGTTAGTCTTCTTCTTGAAGATTCATTTATTCTCTGTGGCTTGCCGATCATTGGGCAAATCAACCAAATTCCACACTGTGTTCTCATACATGGATCCCATCTTAGATTTCATGGCTTCAAGCCATTTTGCGGAATCTGGGCTCATCATTGCTTCCTCATAGTTTGTAGGTTCGTCATGGTCAAGTAACATGACCTCCAGAACAGGATTACCGTACCACTCTGGTGCGGACCTTACTCTTGTTGACCTACGAGGTTCGGTAGTAACTTGATCAGAAGTTTCATGATCATCATCATTAGCTTCCTCACTAATTGGTGTAGGAATCACTTGAACTGATTTCTGTGATGAACTACTTTCCAATAAGGGAGCAGGTGCAATTACCTCATCAAGTTCTACTTTCCTCCCACTCACTTCTTTCGAGAGAAACTCCTTCTCTAGAAAGGATCTATTCTTGGCAACAAATATCTTGCCTTGGGATCTGTGATAGAAGGTGTACCCAACAGTCTCCTTTGGCTATCCTATGAAGACACATTTCTCCGATTTGGGTTCGAGCTTATCAGGTTGAAGCTTTTTCACATAAGCATCGCAGCCCCAAACTTTAAGAAACGACAACTTGGGTTTCTTTTCAAACCACAGTTCATATGGTGTCGTCTCAACGGATTTAGATGGTGCCCTATTTAATGTGAATGCAGTCATCTCTAAAGCATAACCCCAAAACAATAGCGGTAAAGCAGTAAGAGACATCATAGATCGCACCATATCTAATAAAGTATGATTACGATGTTCAGACACATCATTACGCTGTGGTGTTCCGGGTGGTGTGAGTTGCGAAACTATTCCGCATTGTTTCAAATGAAGATCAAACTCGTAACTCAAATATTCTCCTCCACGATCAGATCGTAGAAACTTTATTTTCTTGTTACGATGATTTTCTACTTCACTCTGAAATTCTTTGAACTATTCAAATGTTTCAGACTTAAGTTACGTCAAGTAGATATAACCATATATGCTCAAATCATCTGTGAAGGTCAAAAAATAACGATACCCGCCGCGAGCATCAACACTCATCGGACCGCATACATCAGTATGTATTATTTCCAACAAGTCTGTTGCTCGCTCCATTGTTCCTGAGAAACGAGTCTTAGTCCTCTTGCCCCTGAGTCATGGTTCACAAGCATCAAGTGCCTCCACACGCCCAGCTGCATGGAGTTTCTTCGTGCGCTTTACACCCATATGACCTAAACGGCAGTGCCACAAATAAGTTGCACTATCATTATTAAACTTATATCTTTTGGCTTCAATACTATGAATATGTGTATCACTACTATCAAGATTCAGTAAAAATAGACCACTCATCAAGGGTGCATGACCATAAAAGATATTACTCATATAATAGAACAACCATTATTCTCTGATTTAAATGAATAACCGTGTCACATGAAACAAGACCCAGATATAATGTTCATGCTTAACGCTGGCACCAAATAACAATTATTTAGGTCTAAAACTAATCCCGAAGGTAGATGTAGAGGTAGCATGTCGACGGCGATCACATTGAGTTTGGAACCATTTCCCACGTGCATCGTCACCTCGTCCTTAGCCAATCCTCGCTTAACCCGTAGCCCTTGTTTCGAGTTGCAAATATGAGCAACAGAACCAGTATCAAATTCCCAGGCGCTACTACGAGCATTAGTAAGGTACACATCAATAACATGTATATCAAATATACCTTTCACTTTGCCATCCTTCTTATCCGCAAAATACTTGGGGCAGTTCCGCTTCCAAAGGACCAGTCCGTTTTGCGGTAGAAGCACTTAGTCTCGAGCTTAGGTCCGGACTTGGGCTTCTTCACTTGAGCAACAACTTGCTTGTCGTTCTTCTTGAAGTTCCCCTTCTTCCCTTTGCCTTTTTTCTTGAAACTAGTGGTCTTGTTAACCATCAACACTTGATGCTCCTTCTTGATTTCTACCTTCGCAGCCTTTAGCATCGCGAAGAGCTGGGGAATTGTCTTATCCATCCCTTGCATATTATAGTTCATCATGAAGCTTTTGTAGCTTGGTGGCAGTGATTGAAGAACTCTGTCAATGACACTATCAACCAAAAGATTAACTCCCAGTTGAGTCAAGTGATTGTGGTACCCAGACATTTTGAGTATATGTTCACTGACAGTACTATTCTCCTCCATTTTGTAGCTGTAGAACTTACGAGACTTCATATCTCTCAATCCGGGCATTTGCTTGAAATATTAACTTGAACTCCTGGAACATCTCATATGCTCCATGAAGTTCAAAACGTCGTTGAAGTCCTGGTTCTAAGCCGTAAAGCATGGCACACTGAACTATCGAGTAGTCATCGACTTTGCTCGCGAGCGTTCATAACGTCCGGCGTTGCTCTGCAAGAAGTCTTGCACCTAGCGGTGCTTCGGGGACGTAATTCTTCTATGCAGCAATGAGGATAATCCTCAAGTTACGGAACCAGTCCGTGTAGTTGCTACCATCATCTTTCAACTTAGCTTTCTAGGAAGGCATTAAAATTCAAAGGAACGAGTACGGGCCATTGATCTACAACAACATAGACATGCAAAATACTATCAGGTACTAAGTTTATGATAAATTAAAGTTCAATTAATCATATTACTTAAGAACTCCCACTTAGATATACATCCCCCTAGTCATCTAAATGATCACGTGATCCATATCAACTAAACCATGTCCAATCATCACGTGAGATGGAGTAGCTTTCAATGGTGAACATCACTATGTTGATCATATCTACTATATGATTCACGCTCAACCTTTCAGTCTCATTGTTCCGAGGCCATATCTGCATATGCTAGGCTTGTCAAGTTTAACATGACTATTCTGCGTGTGCAAAACTGGCTTGCACCCGTTGTATGTGAACGTAGAGCTTATCACACCCGATCATCACGTGGTGTCTCGGCATGACGAATCAGAAAGTAACGGTGCATACTCAGGGAGAACACTTGTACCTTGAAATTTTGTGAGAGATCATCTTATAATGCTACCTCCGTACTAAGCAAAATAAGATGCCTAAAAGATAAACATCATATGCAATCAAAATAAGTGATATGATATGGCCATCATCATCTTGTGCCTTTGATCTCCATCTCCAAAGCACCGTCATGATCACCAATGTCACTGGCTTGACACCTTGATCTCCATCGTAGCATCGTTGTCATCTCGCCAACTATTGCTTCTACGACTATTGCTACCGCTTAGTGATAAAGTAAAGCAATTACATGGCGATTGCATTTCATACAATAAAGCGACAACCATAAGGCTCCTGCCAGTTGCCGATAATTTTTACAAAACATGATCATCTCATACAACAATTTATATATCATCATGTCTTGACCATATCACATCACAGCAAGCCCTGCAAAAACAAGTTAGACGTCCTCCACTTTGTTGTTGCAAGTTTTACATGGCTGCTACGGGCTTCTAGTAAGAACCGTTCTTACCTACGCATCCAAACCACGATGATTTTTTGTCAAGTGTGTTGTTTTAGCCTTCAACAAGGACCGGGCGTAGTCAAACTCGATTCAACTAAAGTTGGAGAAACAGACACCCACTAGCCACCTGTGTTCGAAGCACATCAATAGAACCAGTCTCATGAACGCGGTCATGTAATGTTGCTGGTATGCTTCATCCAACAATACCGCCGAATCAGTCTGGGATGCTTCATCCAACAATACCGCCGAATCAAAGTAGGATGTTGCTGGTAAGCAGTATGACTATTATCGCCCACAACTCATTGTGTTCTACTCGTGCATATAACATCTATGCATAGACCTGGCTCTGATACCACTGTTGGGGAACATAGTATTTCAAAAATTTGCCTGTGATCCCACAAGATCTATCTAGGAGAAGCATAGCAATGAGCGGGGAGAGTGTGTCCACATACCCTTGTAGACTGAAAGCGGAAGCGTTTAGTAACATGGTTGATGTAGTCGAACGTCTTCGTGATCCAACCGATCCAAGTACCGAACGTACGACACCTCCGCGATCAGCACACGTTCTGCTCGGTGACGTCCCCCGAACTCTTGATCCAGTTGAGGCCGAGGGAGAGTTCCGTCAGCACGACGGCGTGGTGATGATGATGATGAAGTTACCGGCGCAGGGCCTAAGCATTACGACAATATGACCGAGGTATGTAACTGTGGAGGAGGGCACCGCACACGGCTAAGAGAAAATTTTGTGTGCCTTTGGGGTGCCCCCTCCCACGTATATAAAGGGGGGAGGAGAGGAGGCCGGCCATAGGTGTGGCGCGCCAAGGGGGGGAGTCCTACTAGGACTCCCGGTCCAAGTAGGATTCGGCCCCCCTTTCCTATTCCCACAAGGAGAAGGGGGAAAGAGGAGGAGGAGAGAAGGAAAGGGGGGCCGCCCCCCAACCCTAGTACAATTCGGTTTGGGCTTGGGGGGCGCCTCCACCTGGCCGCTGCCTCCTCTCTTCCACTAGGGCCCATGAAGGCCCATTAACCCCCCGGGGGGTTCCGGTAACCTCCCGGTACTCCGGAAAATACCCGAAACACTTCGAAACCATTTCGGTGTTTGAATATAACCTTCCAATATATCGATCTTTATGTATCGACCATTTCCAGACTCCTCGTCATGTCCCTGATCACATCCGGGACTCCAAACAAACTTCGGTACATCAAATCACATAACTAATAATACAAATCGTCATCGAACGTTAAGCGTGCGGACCCTACGGGTTCGAGAACTATGTAGACATGACCGAGACACATCTCCGGTCAATAACCAATAGTGGAACCTGGATACTCATATTGGTTCCTACATATTCTACGAAGATCTTTATCGGTCAAACCGCATAACAACATACATCATTTCCTTTGTCATCACATGTTACTTGCCCGAGATTCGATCGTCGGTATCATCATACCTAGTTCAATCTCGTTACCAACAAGTCGCTTTACTCGTTCCGTAATGCATCATCCCATAACTAATTGTGACGCCCCCGATTCAATCATACACTAATCATACAGGCAAACGTGTACGATCAAGATCAGGGACTCACGGGAAGATATCACAACACAACTCTAAAAATAAATTAAGTCATACAAGCATAATAATACAAGCCAAGGGCCTCGAGGGCTCGAATACAAGTGCTTGATCATAGACGAGTCAGCGGAAGCAACAATATATGAGTACAGACATAAGTTAAGCAAGTTGCCATAAGATGGCTAGCACAAACTGGGATACAGATCGAAAGAGGCGCAAGCCTCCTGCCTGGGATCCTCCTAAACTACTCCACGGTCGCTGCGTTAGCGGACTGCACGTAGTAGTAGGCACCTCCGGTGTAGTAGGAGTCATCACGACGGTGGCGTCGCTCTGGCTCCAGCATCTGGTCGCGACAACCAGGTAGAATGGAAAGGGGGAAAGGAGGGAGAAAAGCAACCGTGAGTACTCATCCAAAGTACTCGCAACCAAGGATCTACACTACATATGCATGGGTATATGTGTAAAGGGCCATATTGATGGACTGAACTGCAGAATGCCAGAATAAGAGGGGGATAGCTAATCCTGTCGAAGACTACGCTTCTGGCCACCTCCATCTTGCAGCATTGAGAAGAGAGTAGATGGTAAGTTCACCAAGTAGCATCGCATAGCATAAACCTACCCGGCGATCCCCTCCTCGTCGCCCTGTTAGAGAGCGATCACCGGGTTATATCTGGCACTTGGAAGGGTGTGTTTTATTAAGTGTCCAGTTCTAGTTGTCATAAGGTCAAGGTACAACTCCAAGTCGTCCTGTTACCGAAGATCACGGCTATTCGAATAGATAAACTTCCCTGCAGGGGTGCACCACATAACCCAACACGCTTCATCCCATTTGGCCGGACACACTTTCCTGGGTCATGCCCGGCCTCGGAAGATCAACACGTCGCAGCCCTACCTCGGCACAATAGAGAGGTCAGCACGCCGGTCTAAATCCTATGGCGCAGGGGTCTGGGCCCATTGCACACATGCACGTTGCGAGGGCGGCGAGCGAGACCTAGCCTAGCGTGCGTTCGATCCAATCCGTGGCAGCGCGCTCGATTCGGCCACGTCCACGAAGGCTTGGTACATTACCACGACGCGTCGAGTGCCCATAATCGCTCCCTGCGTAGCTGGTTAGTGTGTAGACCAAATGGCCTGACTCGGATCAAATACCAAGATCTCGTTAAGCGTGTTAAGTATCCATGACGCCGACGGGCAGCCCACCTCTCTCCTAGGTGGTCTCAACCTGCCTGTCGCTCCGCCACAAAGTAACGATCGGGGCGTCGGGAACCCAGGCCCACCTCTCTAGGATGGAGCCACCTGTCCTTTCAGCCCCTCATCGTAATCACTTGCGGGTACTCAACGAGCTGACCCGACTTTAGTCACCACATGTGTCATGTATATAAAGTATATAGTATATACCCGTGATCACCTCCCGAGTGATCACGGCCCGATAGTATAGCATAGCAGACGGACAAAATGTAGGGCCACTGATGGAATACTAGCATCCTATACTAAGCAGTAGGATAGCAGGTAAGGGTAACAATCAGAAAGGCAACAATGACAAAGGCTATGCATCGTAATAGGATTAACCGAAAGCAGTAACATGCTACACTACTCTAATGCAAGCAATATAGAGAAGGAATAGGCGATATCTGGTGATCAAGGGAGGGGGGGCTTGCCTGGTTGCTCTGGCAAGAAGAAGGGGTCGTCGTCGATGTAGCCGATCACAGGGGTATCGGCGACGGTCTCGGAGCCTACCGGAAAGAAGTAATGGAGGGGGAACACAATAAATAACAGAGCAATCAAATCTAACACCAAGCAAGATGCGGAAATACGTTGTGCTAGGGGTGACGTAACGCAGGGATATGTGATACCATCGAAGGGGGGAAACATCCGGAAAAGTATCCTCGGTGTTTCGCATTTTCGGGCAGATGAACCGGAGGGGGAAAGTTGCATGTTTGCTATGCTAGGGATGTGTGGCGGACAAACGTTCTGCGTATCCGGATTCGTCTCGTCGTTCTGAGCAACTTTCATGTAGAAAGTATTTTCATCTGAGCTACGGTTTATTTTATATGATTTTCTAAAGCTTTAAATCATTTTTAGAATTTATTTATTTAATTTAATTCAACATTATCCAGAATAGTGCATGCTGACGTCTGCATGGCATCAGCATGACATTAGCAGTCAACAGGGGTGTTGACTGGTCAAGCTGACGTGTGGGTCCCGTTCGTCATTGACTAAGACTAACTAATCATGATTAATTAGATTAGTTAAATGATTAGGTTGATTAATCACAATTAATTAAGTTAATTAATTTAGTTAACTAATTGATTAACTATATTACTTTTATTATTATTTTTAATTTGTTTTTATAATCTTTTTTTTTCATAAAACTGTTCTGGGGCATGGGCCCCCTAGGCAGTGGCCCTGGGGGAGGCTAACGGGCACTGGGCATCGGGCACCGGCGCGACACGGCGCCGGGCGCAGGCCCGAGGTCACTGAGGGGCACCGGCCTCGACGGTAGCCGAGCGAGTGTAACAAAGGAAACAGCGGAGAGGACGGACGGGGCGACGCGGCCAACAAGCGACAGCAAGGCGGCGACCATCGGCGCAGTAGGGCGTAGAGCGCGACGGTTGTGGGCGCGAGTGGTGGGGACCGCGCGGGTGCCGGCGAGCGATGCGGTGGAGGCCCAGTGGTGCGAGGTCAGTGGGAGCAGAGCCTGAGCCACGTGGTCGGGCGGACGCCGGACATGGGGCGATGGAGGCAGAGGTTGGGCTTCGCGGGCGCGAGCAGCGCGAGGGCAAAGGCGCGCGGAGTGAGGGCCGGTGCAGGGGCCGCAGTGAGCACGGGCGCTAGCGTGAGGAGGCAACGGGCAGCGCAGGCGAGCAACGGCGGGCGAGCGGTGTTGGGGAACGTAGTAATTTCAAAATTTTCCTACGATCACGCAAGACCATGGTGATGGCATAGCAACGAGAGGGGAGAGTGTCCGTCCACGTACCCTCGTAGACCGAAAGCGGAAGCGTTATAACAACGCGGTTGATGTAGTAAATGCGTCTTCACAATCCGACCGATCCAAGCACCGAACGTCTGGCACCTCCGAGTTACGCACACGTTCAGCTCGATGGCGATCCCGGACTCCGATCCAGCAAAGTGTCGGGGATGAGTTTCACAAGACGGCGTGGTGGACGATGTTGATGCTCCACCGACGCAGGGCTTCGCCTAAGCTCATGACGATATGACTTCTCCGGCGCAGGCTTCGCCTAAGCTCTCTGACGATATGGCGAAGTGGAATATGGTGGAAGGGGCACCGCACACGGCTAAGGAAAGATCCAGTAGATCAACTTGTGTGTCATGGGGTGCCCCTGCCCCGTGATATAAAGGAGCCAAGGGGAGGTGGCCGCCCAAGGGGGAGGGCAAGACTAAGGAGTCCTACTCCCTCGGGAGTAGGACTCCCCTCAATCCTAGTTGGATTAGGATTCCTGAGGGGAAAGAGAGAGAGGGGCGGCCCACCTTTCCTAGTCCTAATAGGACTAGGGGAAGAAGCGTAGCGACCACCTAGGGCTGCCCTTCTCCTTTCCTCCAAGGCCCACTATGGGCCCATGTAGTTCCCGGGGGTTCCGGTAACCTCCGGTACTCGATAAATTCGATTTCACTCGGAACCTTTCCGATGTCCAAATGTAGGCTTCCAATATATCAATCTTTATGTCTCGACCATTTTGAGACTCCTCGCCATGTCCGTGATCACATCCGGACTCGAACAACCTTGATTGCATCAATACTTATAAACTCATTATGAACTCACATCGAAGCGTTAAGCGTGCGGACCCTACGGGTTCGAGAACTATGTAGACATGACCTAGAACTATTCTCGGTCAATAACCAATAGCGGAACCTGGATGCCCATATTGGTTCCTACATATTCTCTGAAGATCTTTATCGGTCAAACCGCATAACGACATACGTTGTTCCCTTTGTCATCGGTATGTTACTTACCCGAGATTCGATCGTCGGTATCCAATACCTAGTTCAATCTAGATTATCGATAAGTCTCTTTACTCGTTCCGTAATACATCATCTCACAACTAACTCATTAGTTGTAATGCTTGCAAGGCTTAAGTGATGTGCATTACCGAGAAGGCACGGAGATACCTCTCCAGCAATCGGAGTGACAAAACCTAATCTCGAAATACGCCAACCCAACAAGTACCTTTGGAGACACACTGTAGTACTCCTTTATAATCACCCGGTGGCGTTGTGACGTTTGGTAGCACCCAAAGTGTTCCTCCGGTAAACGGGAGTTGCATAATCTCATAGTTACGAGGAACATGTATGGGTCATGAAGAAAGCATTAACATACTAAGCGATCAAGTGTTAAGCTAACGGAATGGGTCATGTCAATCAGATCATTCTACTAATGATGTGACCTTGTTAATCAAATAACAACTCCTTGTTCATGGTTAGGAAACATAAACATCTTTGATTAACAAGCTAGTCAAGTAGAGGAATACTAGTGACATACTGTTTGTCTATATATTCACACATGTATTATGTTTCCGGTTAATACAATTCTAGCATGAATAATAAACATTTATCATGATATAAGGAAATAAATAATAACTTTATTATTGCCTCTAGGGCATATTTCCTTGATCTCCCACTTGCACTAGAGTCAATAATCTAGATTACAAAGTAATGATCCTAACACCCATGGAGTCTTGGTGCTGATCATGTTTTGCTCGTGGAAGAGGCTTAGTCAACGGGTCTGCAATATTCAGATCCGTATGTATTTTGCAAATCTCTATGTCTCCCACTTGGACTTGGTCCCGAATGGAATTGAAGCGTCTCTTGATGTGCTTGGTCCTCTTGTGAAATCTGGATTCCTTTGCCAAGGCAATTGCACCAAGATTGTCACGTAAGATCTTCATCGGTCCCGATGTACTAGGTATAACACCTAGATTGAAATGAACTCTTTCATCCAGACTCCTTCATTTCTTTGCTTCGAAGCAGCTATGTACTCTACTTCACATGTAGATCCATACGACGCTTTGTTTAGAATCGCACTAACCGATAGCTCCACCGCTTAATAAAAACACGATCCGGTTTGCGATTTAGAATCGTCCGGATCGGTGTCAAAAGCTTACATCGGCGTAACCATTTACGACTAGCTCTTTGTCACCTCCATATATGAGAAACATATCCTTAGTCCTTTTCGTGTATTTCAGGATGTTCTTGACCGCTGTCCGATTGATCCATTCTGGATTACTTTGGTACCTTCCTGCCAAGCTTATAGCTAAGCATACGTCGGTGTCGGTACACAACATTGCATACATGATAGAGCCTATGGGTGAAGCATAGGGAACATCTTTCATTTTCTCTCTATCTTCTGCCGTGGTCGGGCATTGAGTCTTACTCAATCTTAAACCTTGCAATACAGGCAAAAAACCTATCATTTCAAGATCCATTTTGAACTTTTTCAAAATTTTATCAAGGTATGTGCTTTGTGAAAGTCCAATTAAGCGTCTTGATCTATCTCTATAGATCTTGATGCCCAATATGTAAGCAGCTTCACCGAGGTCTTTCATTGAAAAACTTTTATTCAAGTATCCTTTTATGCCATCCAGAAATTCTATATCATTTCCAATTAATAATATGTCGTCCACATATAATATCGTAAATGCTACTGAGCTCCCACTCACTTTCTTGTAAATACAGGCTTCTCCAAAAGTGCATACAAACCCATATGCTTTGATCACACTATCAAAAGCGTTTATTCCAACTCCGAGAGGCTTGCACCGGACCATAAATTGATCGTTGGAGCTTGCACACTTTGTTAGCACCTTTTGGATCGACAAAACCTTCTGGTTGCATCATATACAACTCTTCTTCTAGAAATCCATTCAAGAATGCGGTTTTTACATCCATTTGCCAAATTTCATAATCATAAAATGCGGCAATTGCTAACATGATTCGGACAGACTTAAGCATCGCTACGGGTGAGAAAGTCTCATCGTAGTCAACCCCTTGAACTTGTCGAAAACCTTTTGCAACAAGTCGAGCTTTGTAGACGATTACATTACCATCGGCGTCGATCTTCTTCTTAAAGATCCATTTATTTTCAATGGCTTGCCGATCATCGGGCAAGTCAACCAAAGTCCATACTTTGTTCTCATACATGGATCCCATCTCGATTTCATGGCTTCCAGCCATTTTGCGGAATCTGGGCTCACCATCGCTTCTTCATAGTTTGTAGGTTCGTCATGGTCAAGTAACATGACTTCCGAATAGGATTACCGTACCACTGCAGTGCGTATTTTACTCTGGTTGACCTCGAGGTTCAAGAGTAACTTGATCTGAAACTTCATGATCATCATCATTAGTTTCCTCACTAATTGGTGTAGTTGTCACAGAACCATTTCTTGTGATGAACTACTTTCCAATAAGGGAGCGGAATCTGATTATCTCATCAAGTTCTACTTTCCTCCCACTCACTTCTTTCGAGAGAAATTCTTTCTCTAGAAAGGATCCAAATTTAGCAACGAAAATCTTGCCTTCAGATCTGTGATAGAAGGTGTACCCAACAGTCTCCTTTGGGTATCCTATGAAGACACATTTTTTCCGATTTGGGTTCGAGCTTATCTGGTTGAAGTTTCTTTACATAAGCATCGCAGCCCCAAACTTTAAGAAACGACAACTTTGGTTTCTTGCCAAACCATAGTTCATAAGGCGTCGTCTCAACGGATTTTGACGGTGTCCTATTCAACGTGAATGCGTCTGCCTCTAAAGCATAACCCCAAAAGCGATAGCGGTAAATCGGAAATCGACATCATAGATCGCACCATATCTAGTAAAAATGCGATTCTGACGTTCGGACACACCATTTCTCTGTGGTGTTCGGGGTGGCGTGAGTTGCTTGAAACTATTCCACATTGTTTCAAATGTAAACCAAACTCGTAACTCAAATATTCTCCTCCACGATCGGATCGTAGAAACTTTATTTTCTTGTTACGATGATTTTCCACTTCACTCTGAAATTCTTTGAACTTTTCAAATGTTTCAGATTTGTGTTTCATTAAGTAGATATACCCATATCTGCTCAAATCATCTGTGAAGGTGAGAAAATACGATACCCATGGCGTGCCTCAACATTCATTGGACCACAAACATCGGTATGTATGATTTCCAACAAATCAGTTACGCGCTCCATAGTTCGGAGAACGGCGTTTTGGTCATCTTGCCCATGAGGCACGGTTCGCAAGTACCAAGTGATTCATAATCAAGTGATTCCGAAGCCCATCAAGATGGAGTTTCTTCATGCGTTTTACACCGATATGACCTAAGCGGCGATTGCCACAAATAAGCTGCACTATCATTATCAACTCTGCATCTTTTGGCTTCAACATTATGAATATGTGTATCACTACTGTCGAGATTCAACAAGAATAGACCATTCTTCAAGGGTGCATGACCATAAAAGATATTACTCATATAAATAGAACAACCATTATTCTCGATTTAAATGAATAACCGTCTACTTAATAAACAAGATCCGGATATAATGTTCATGCTCAACGCTGGCACCAAATAACAATTATTTAGGTCTAAAACTAATCCCCAAGGTAGATGTAGAGGTAGCGTGCGATTGCGATCACATCGACTTTGGAACCATTTCCAACAGCGCGCCGTCACCTCGTCCTTAGCCAATCTTCGCAATCCGTAGTTCTGCTTTGAGTTGCAAATATTAGCAGAACCCGATATCAAATACCTGTGTACTCTGCGAGTATTAGTAAGGTACACATCAATAACATGTATATCATATATACCTTTGTTCACCTTGCCATCCTTTTTATCCGCCAAATACTTGGGGCAGTTCCGCTTCCGGTGTCGATGCGCTTGCAATAAAAACACTCGGTTTCGGGCTTAGGTCCGGACTTGGGTTTCTTCTCTTGATCAAGAACTTTCTTGCCGTTCCTTTTGAAGTTCCTTCTTCTTCCCTTTGCCCTTTTCTTGAAACTAGTGGTCTTGTTGATCATTAACACTTGATGCTCTTTCTTGATTTCTACCTCCATGCTTTTAGCATCGCGAAGAGCTCGAGGAATTGTCTTAGTCATCCCTTGCATATTATAGTTCATCACGAAGCTCTTGTAGCTTGGTGGCGATGATTGGAGAATTACATCAATGACACTATCATCCGGAAGATTAACTCCCGGCTGAATTAAGTGATTGTTATACCCGGACATTTTGAGTATGTGCTCACCTTGTAACTATTCTCCTCCATCTTGCAGCTATAGAACTTATTGGAGACTTCATATCTCTCAATCCGGGCATTTGCTTGAAATATTAACTTCAACTCCTGGAACATCTCATATGCTCCATGACGTTCAAAAGCGTCGTTGAAGACCGGTTCTAAGCCGTAAAGCATGGCACCTTTGAACTATAGAGTAGTCATCACTCTGCTTTGCCGACGTTCATAACTTCGGCTCGGCATCTGCAGCGAACTGTCACCCCGGTGCTTCCGGGGCGTAATTTTTACGTGCAGCAATGAGGATAATCCTCAAGTTACGGACCCGATCCGTGTAATTGCTACCATCATCTTTCAACTTTGCTTTCTCAAGGAACGCATTAAAATTCAACGGAACAACAAAGACGAGCCATCTATCTACATCAAACATAGACAAGCAAAATACTATCGGTACTAAGTTCATGATAAATTTAAGTTTGATTAATCATATTAAAAACCTCCCACTTAGACGGACATCTCTCTAGTCATCTAAGTGATCACGTGATCCAAATCAACTAAACCATGTCCGATCATCACGTGAGATGGAGTAGTTTCAATGGTGAACATCACTATGTTGATCATATCTACTATATGATTCACGCCGACCTTTCGGTCTACGTGTTCGAGGCCATATCTCATTATATGCTAGGCTCGTCAAGTTTAACTCGAGTATTCTGCGTGTGCAACTGTTTTGCACCCGTTGTATTTGAACGTAGAGCCTATCACACCCGATCATCACGTGGTGTCTCGGCCACGAAGAACTTTCGCATAGCGGTGCATACTCGGGAGAACACTTCTTGATAATTTTTAGTGAGAGATCATCTTATAATGCTACCGTCAATCAAAGCAAGATAAGATGCATAAAGGATAAACATCACATGCAATCAATATAAGTGATATGATATGGTCATCATCATCTTGTGCTTGTGATCTCCATCGCTTGAAGCACCGTCATGATCACCATCGTCACCGGTAGCGACACCTTGATCTCCATCGTAGCATCGTTGTCGTCTCGCCAATCTTATGCTTCCACGACTATCACTACCGCTTAGTAATAAAGTAAAGCATTACATCGCGATTTGCATTGCATACAATAAAGCGACAACCATATGGCTCCTGCCAGTTGCCGATAACTTCGGTTACAAAACATGATCATCTCATACAATAAAATATAGCATCACGTCTTGACCATATCACATCACAACATGCCCTGCAAAAACAAGTTAGGCGTCCTCTACTTTGTTGTTGCAAGTTTTACGTGGCTGCTACGGGCTGAGCAAGAACCGTTCTTACCTACGCATCAAAACCACAGCGATAGTTTGTCAAATAGACTCCGTTTAACCTTCTCAAGGACGGGCGTATGCACTCAGTTCAACTAAAGTTGGAGAGACAGTCTTCCGCAAGCCATCTATGTGCAAAGCACGTCGAGAACCGGTCTCGCGTAAGCGTCTGGCGTAAGGTTGGTCCGGATCGTCTCGTCCAACAATACCGCTGAACCAAAGTATGACATGCTTTGGTAGGCGGTATGACTTGTATCGTCCACAACTCACTTGTGTTCTACTCATGCATATGACATCTACGCATAAAACCGTGCTCGGATGCCTTTGTTGGGGAACGTAGTAATTTCAAAATTTTCCTACGATCACGCAAGACCATGGTGATGGCATAGCAACGAGAGGGAGAGTGTCCGTCCACGTACCCTCGTGAGACCCGAAAGCGAGCGTTATAACAACGCGGTTGATGTAGTAAATGCGTCTTCACAATCCGACCGATCCAAGCACCGAACGTCACGGCACCTCCGAGTTACGCACACGTTCATTTCGATGACGATCCCGGACTCCGATCCGGCAAAGTGTCGGGGATGAGTTTCGTCGACCTGACGGCGTGGTGGACGATGTTGATGCTCCACCGGCGCGGGCTTCGCCTAAGCTCATGACGATATGACTTCTCCCAGGGCTTCGCCTAAGCTCTCTGACGATATGGCGAAGTGGAATATGGTGGAAGGGGCACCGCACGGCTAAGGAAAGATCCGTAGATCAACTTGTGTGTCATGGGGTGCCCCCTGCCCCGTGATATAAAGGAGCCAAGGGGAGGTGGCGGCCCAAGGGGGGGCGCGCAAGGAGTCCTACTCCCTCGGGAGTAGGACTCCCCTCAATCCTAGTTGGATTAGGATTCCGGGAGGAAAGAGAGAGAGGGGCGGCCCACCTTTCCTAGTCCTAATAGGACTAGGGAAGGGGGGCGCAGCCACCTAGGGCTGCCCTTCTCCTTTCCTCCAAGGCCCACTATGGGCCCATGTAGTTCCCGGGGGTTCGGTAACCTCCGGTACTCCGATAAATTCGATTTCACTCGGAACCTTTCCGATGTCCAAATGTAGGCTTCCAATATATCAATCTTTATGTCTCGACCATTTTGAGACTCCTCGCCATGTCCGTGATCACATCCGGGACTCGAACAACCTTCGGTGCATCAATACTTATAAACTCATTATGAGCATCATCGAAGCGTTAAGCGTGCGGACCCTACGGGTTCGAGAACTATGTAGACATGACCTAGAACTATTCTCGGTCAATAACCAATAAGCGGAACCTGGATGCCCATATTGGTTCCTACATATTCTCTGAAGATCTTTATCGGTCAAACCGCATAACGACATACGTTGTTCCCTTTGTCATCGGTATGTTACTTACCGAGATTCGATCGTCGGTATCCAATACCTAGTTCAATCTAGATTATCGATAAGTCTCTTTACTCGTTCCGTAATACATCATCTCACAACTAACTCATTAGTTGTAATGCTTACAAGGCTTAAGTGATGTGCATTACCGAGAAGGCACAGAGATACCTCTCCAGACAATCGGAGTGACAAAACCTAATCTCGAAATCGCCAACCCAACAAGTACCTTTGGAGACACCTGTAGTACTCCTTTATAATCACCCAGTGGCGTTGTGACGTTTGGTAGCACCCAAAGTGTTCCTCCAGTGGCAGGAGTTGCATAATCTCATAGTTACGAGGAACATGTATGGGTCATGAAGAAAGCATTAACATACTAAGCGATCAAGTGTTAAGCTAACGGAATGGGTCATGTCAATCAGATCATTCTACCAATGATGTGACCTTGTTAATCAAATAACAACTCCTTGTTCATGGTTAGGAAACATAACCATCTTTGATTAACAAGCTAGTCAAATAGAGGCATACTAGTGACATACTGTTTGTCTATATATTCACACATGTATTATGTTTCCGGTTAATACAATTCTAGCATGAATAATAAACATTTATCATGATATAAGGAAATAAATAATAACTTTATTATTGCCTCTAGGGCATATTTCCTTCAAGCGGGGCTTGCATGGGGCAGCCAGGCGAAGCGGGGATGGAGCAGCGGCAGCAATGGCAGAGGCTGGACGGAGCGGGAGCGGGCGTGCGAGGCGACGGCCTCGAGGAGCGGGACGACGGGCGAGACGCGATGGCAGCGACGACTACAAGAGAGAGGAGGATAGGAGGGGGTTCCTCACAGGGGAGCTGCGGGGATTTTGGCAGCGGGGCGTGGGGAGGACGACGGGGACGAGTCTACGACGAAGAGGAAGGCGTGCAGTCCGGCGAGGACGGGGCAGTGACGGGGCCGCCGGTGATGAGGGCGGCAGGGTGATGAGAGGCTACGGTGGGCAGCATCGAGCGGCTTCGGGGTCGAGCCCCCGATCTCGATCCAGATCGAGGGGGGAGTGGGCGATGTGGGGGGGGAGTGGGGTAGTGCGGGTCGGGCTAGGGTTTGCCCGGGTGGTTATGGAGAGTGGGGTGGGCCATGGATGGGCCGGCCTGGTTGGCCCGATATCCTGCTGGGCCATGGCCAAGCAGGGGGGTTTGCTTTTTTTATTTCCATTTTGTTTTATTTTGTTTTCTTTTATTCTGTTGTATCTTTGTTTCCTATTGTTTCAGTTTTTGTAAAATATATACTTGGCATCTAATTTAGTATTTCAATTTAGTCCCCAAA
Organism: Aegilops bicornis; assembly: GCA_021605145.1. Classification (NCBI taxonomy): domain Eukaryota; kingdom Viridiplantae; phylum Streptophyta; class Magnoliopsida; order Poales; family Poaceae; genus Aegilops; species Aegilops bicornis. Next base: position 304,546,420 of record CM038672.1, read on the forward strand.
TAATTTAGTTTGATATTTTATTAATTAATAAAGGCATTTAAATTATTAGGTTTGCTACTATTTTATCTATATTAGAGCATTTAAACACTTTATAAAAATGTTGCTTCTTCACCACAATTACCTATGCAGTATTTGGTTCACTCCGATCATTTTAGTTTTAATATTTGAAAACTTTTATTGTTTGCCTGATTTTGAATTTGAATTTGAATTGGTTTCGAATCAACGCGAGTTTATAAACAGTAATCATGGTGACGTGACATCATTAGTAGAGGGTTACTGTAGCTTAATTATTCGGGCGTCACAATTCTCCTCCACTACAAGAAATCTCGTCCCGAGATTTAGGAGGGGGGAAGGTCTAGTTACGAAATTCTAACGAAACTTCTCGGCCTTGGTTGCTCTTCTCGAAGAGGTCGATCCCTTACATTGACGTCTTCATTACTCTGCTTCAGGTCATCATGGTGAAGTCGTCCTTTTCTTCGGGAACTCCAACGTACTTACGAAAAAGGATAATGGGTATCTTCGGAAGAACTTGCCTCTAGAAGGTCGCTTATCTGGTAGATAACACCAGGAAAGGTGGCGAAAATTAACTCTCGAATTGTAACTGAAGAAAATTTTGAGAGCAAAGTAAGAAGGTACCATGAGAAGTTTCGATCAGACGCATAATCGTTCGTTGCACAGGCGAAGTGTGAAAGGGTTTAGAACAAAGGGAATAAGCATTGTGTCCGATACAGAATAGATCACTAGGAAGGTGGTCCATGGATTACATATGAGGCCACGCGAGGAACAACCTTGCTAACGAGGGTGTCTGAGAAGAGTTAGGTTTCGATCCTGTGGGCCCGAGGGTTATGGGCCCACCATGTGGGTAAAAGCAGGAAGAGGGTGACGTCTTGCACGATCCTCGTAAGCAAGGCATGTCGAGAGAATAACCGGCGATTATGTTGGCAGCATCGTTGGTACCAAGGCGAGGGACGAAGAGAACCATTTTCTGCTTTCGTTGAGCGAGGCGGACCAATAGGCAAAGTTCTCATCCATCGGTGGTTACGGAATGTCATCAACAATAGTAATGTGGTCTTGGCGACAGAATTGTACATCGAGGTGTTTACAAAAGCGAGAGAATATTACTGCTTAGATCATATAGATGACAAGAAAGGTTAAACCAAACAATGAAAAGGAAAATATGATTATCAGGTTTAAGCAGAACAATGGAAAGGAAAATGTGTTTAAACACATATTTCAAGGGTATATCCTTCCCAAGGACAAGCAGAGCATGATACCCATGACAGGATACAATGTAGAAAACTCTTTAGGTAAGGGGAGAGGAATTTCATGGCATTACCCATACAAAGGTGTTTGCATAATTGAGCAAGAAAACATTTAGCATTGGGCTTCAAATGTTCTTGTCAAAAATCGGAGTACCATAAACATGCTTCGGGATAGCATTGACATGTTCTTCAAGCAAAGGTCGAACTTTGGATACTCAATGGATGCATCAGGAATAACTTGTAGAATAAGTCTTACAATTTCCTCATGGAAGAATGGATATCCTTGGTAACAAGGAAAACTATAACAATAGGTCCTCCGGCCAGGTGTACTGGGCATGACACCACCTTACCGGGTCATATAACAACCAATGTTATAACTCTTGAAAATATGTTCCAACCATCATATCTGACCGAGATTCAGATCTGGTTGGTGCCATGATACCTCAGACTCAGGATGTCCGAGAAGAAAAGGTGCAACACAAATCGATGAAATGTCGTTGCAAGATTCTCGGGAAATGAACTATGGGAGCGGGTTCCTGAAACAATAGTTCATCATTAAACCAAGGAGGGGATGAGGAGGTGGCTGATGGGCTCAGCGACAATTCATCAAGAATTCCAAACGGATGGATTTCCACAATAATGTGAACAAGAAGATGACACTTGTCAATTCAAATGATATAATGGTGTTTGCTCGAGGAAAACATACACCATCAATCACTAGATGAAAGGTGTGCCCGAAATACGACCTTAGGCAGCAAGATCAATGTTAGAGTGTTGATTCAATAACCACAGTCTAAGAACGAACTGTCGACCGTTAACTTCAAAGCAATAGGGTTGCTAGAAGTACAGAACTCAAGCAACATCGTTAGCATATAGGTATCCTGGTTAAAAACAACACGGGGACCAAGGAAGAATGGTGATGGTGAGAAGTATCACCATACTAAGAATTTCTAAGAGGTGGAGCAATTCTCACGACCTTCTTGACACAAAAGATGGTAATACTCCAAGGTGAAGAAGAACATATGGTGGATAGCAAGGAACTCAAGATTCAATCCAAAACATGAACACGTTTGGTATTGATGGAAGACAAGGATGTGGTCGATGAGAACACAAGTCATCAAGGGCAAGGCTAGTATTTCTCACCATGAATTCAATTGATATCATGGAAGAGCTCAGAATGCTGATGATGATCACGACACATTTGTTGAGAGATTTCATGAAGATGTAATCGGTCGGCGATAACATCAAGTCAAAGGAATTATGAAGCAAAGGGTTATTGGAACCATGCGTATGACACAAACTCAAAATCAAGCTTGTTGTTCAAGGCGGAATGATATGACGAGGAAAATCGACGTAAGCTTAGCTCATCGTCAAAAGTGGTGCTCCGGGAATAAGGACCAGGTAGCACAGTTAAAATCACCACGACAATGATATAGCCATACATGCTAGGAATGGCGTGATCGGGTACAAACTCGTACTTAAAGAAGATTATCAGGTGTCGTTGAACCGTAGTGCAGACTCGGTTCAGTTATCGGTGTCCTTGAGTGTTTAATAACTCAGAGCCCATGAAATATATTTTTTGAATCAATGAGAATGTAGTACTTGATGGAGAACTCATAAGAAGTTATGCCCTTCTGTGATAATCTCGAGATACCAGGGTGTAATACTCGACGAAAGATCAAAGTAAAGGTTGGACTGGTGTATAGATCCACAGAAGACAAGTGCTTAAACTTGCCCGAGAAATGGGATCAAAGAAGAACATATGGTCGGAACCACAATTGCAAAGGATCAATTCTCCGATACCAAAGGATATTATATCAAGGAAATAGCTATTATTACAAGAATCCCCCATGATAGGATCTACATCGTGTCCATGGGCATGAACACAAAGGTTCAAGGTCGACTCCCACTTTTTCAACGCATAACCTTTCATTCACCTCTCGTATTTCGAAAATGACATTAGTTGTTGAAAGTTTTTGTTTTTTACCTGGTGCACTACCAGATAAGTATGACTCGTGTAATCTTTCGGGTTCACACGGATCAGGGAAGGCGTAGGTTCAACCCATCAGGGCATCTTAGGAACATATACCACAAACTTCGGAGTAAATAATACAAGTTCGAAAGCAGAGCATGGTTGGTCAATCAGAGGATAGAATTTACCAATGGAGAAATAACTTCCAAAGTGATTGAATATGGAGGACGCTATCGGATAAAACCCAACAAAGGATCCGGGGGTCCTCAAGGGATCTGATGTGAGCATCGGTACTCAGCCAGAGGAAGAAACAATGCAAGGAGATCTGATTATAGAAACATATGACTAATTCAAAGTTCAAATGCAAAAGAATTATGATTTCCAAATCAGGGGATCAGAAGCAACGCTCTGATCAAGGATGGATAAGTTGAGTAGGCTTATGTCAGGACCCCGATTCTAAGTCACACCGATCTAGCCTGTAACACCTCATATCACTTTGCGGCCTCACGCACGGTATTCCCACGGGTGTTGCCTTACCATGGCAGGACCGTTTAAGCCTTTTGGCTCACGTATATGATAGTGTCGCTAGCATCCATATGACAGAGAACCGGGCCGACATGGCTAGTCATGAACCCAAAGCGGCACTAACCCATGGGAACAGGCATACATGAATCACATCGAGCATGTCGGTCGCCAGCGTGTGCATCCGGGCTGTAATCGAGCTAACAGGACTTCGGGAACCCGGCTGTAGCAAGTTAGGCAGACTCCGGATGTCACCAGCGTGACATTTCCCGAAGGGACGGAACATAAGGCGAAGTGAAACACATGCCGGCCGATCAAGTGTCCAGAGCAATAGTGCTTTGGGCTAGCGGGACTCATGAACCGACATGGCGGACTACTATCGCTCAGGAAGCACTAGACTACATTTCCCCATAAGAGAGGCTGGCAAGGATAAACAACTAGATTGTCGAATCCCACACATACCAAGCATTTCAAACATACACACAATATGCTCAATATGTGTAAATACAACATGGCATCACAACATAACTCTATGACTCAAAGTATTTATTCATTAGGCTCCGAGGAGCGAGATATTACAAACATGGGTCTCATGACCCAACATTCAGAGCATACAAGTCAAAGCACAAGCGGAAGCTTAACATGTCTGAGTACAGACATCTACAAATGAAAAAGGCTGAGAAGCCTGACTATCTACCAGATCCTGCTAGGGGCACAAGATCGTAGCTGAGGTAACAAGCTAAACGTCGAAGTCCACGCGGAACTACTAGCGAGACTGACGTCTCTCTGCAAAACATAAAATAAGCAAACGTGAGTACAAATGTACTCAGCAAGACTTTCATCTGAACTCACTACCTATGCATCTTTATCAACAAGGGTGTGGTGGAGTTTGACTGCAGCAAGCCAGCTTTGACTCGGTGGCTATCCTAAACTACATTTGCAAGTAACTCTTTTGAGGTGGCGCACGAGTCCACATATTCACCATATCAATACACCACTATGGATCCGCTCCCGTCTCCCTACGAGAACGCCATCCATAGCACTCACGCTTATCTTGCGCATTTTAGAGTATCCACTTTCACTTGTCTATGAACTATGCAAGGGGTCCAAGTTTCCGTATCCGAGGAATCCGGCTATTCGAATAGATAATGATAACCCTGCAGGGGTGTACTTCTTCACACACGCTCTGCCACTTATCGCCTGTACATCGTCATGTACCTCGGCAACCTTCAAGCGGAAGCTGCGAGGGAGTCGCCACGACGACTAACCACACAAGTCTCTCGTCCAGGTTTATCGCCTATTCGAGTTCCATCCACAAGGAGATCCGGCCGGGGTGTCGCTCACGGCCCCAAACGATGTGAGCAGGGTTCCCAAGCCCACCAACCGGGTGCCACATGGTACACCGTGCCACTGTGCCTAGTCTGTCCCAAGCCCACCTGTACCGGGTGCCACTTGGTAGACTACTAACACTACCTACAAACACCATAAACTAGTTGCAACTCCTAGACAGAGATCAAGTTGATTAATAAGTCGAGAGGGGTCGAGTTACCGGAACCCAATGAGTGGTAGTAACTGTTCATGGATCACAAACACAGAACTCAGTTCACGAGGCGGCTGCAATGAGACAACCCACCATGTACTCCTACATGGCCTCTCACCGCTACCTTTACCAAATCGTGTTCATACACTTAGCTTACACAGTGGGACATGTTCACACACCTCTGATTCATCCCCGATGAATCAAACCTGACTCAACTCTAAGCGATGGCAGGCATGACAAACAAGCATGGATGAGTAGGCACATCAGGCTCAAACAACTCCTACTCATGCTAGTGGGTTTCATCTATTTCTTTGTGGCAATGACAGGTCATGCAAAGAAAAGGGTTCAACTACCACAAAGATGTAACAGCTTGAAACATTGTTGTCCTAATGCGGTAAAGAGAGCAGGAGGCGAGAGAGTGGGATTGTATCGGAATGAACAAGGGGTTTTGCTTGCAGCACTTCTGAAGATAATATAGTTCTTCATCGGTGTCATCGAACTCATCGTCGAACCCACGTCTATCGAGAGGAACAATCAAACAAACAAAGAAGAAGCACAATCAATGCAATGCACAATATGATGCATGAATGTGACATGGCAATATGATTTTGATTTGAGCTAATGCATCTAGCTATGATTTAAATGAAGTTGGTTTGAATACATGATTCAAATTCCAACTCCATATATGATTATTTAAATGCCCTTTATTTGTTTTGTACAAAACAGAGGACAACATTGTTCAAACATGCATGAAAATGGTACAGATGGATTCCTTGAATTTTTCTGATAATTTTTCATATATAAAATATTTCATTTGGAGTTACGGTTGATTTACTATGAATTTTAGAAGTTTGGGGTATTTCTGAAATTTCCTGAATTAAAATTAATCCAGAAAAAGAATTATGGCGTCAGCACTACGTCCTTTGTGGCGTCGGAGGTCAACAGGGCTGCCCGGGTCAACCACGCTGCGTGGGTCCCGCATGTCGATGAGCAGTCTTTGCCTAGTGTCCTGAGCAGGTGGGCCGGTCGAAAGGCCACGTCGGCATGGTCAATCTTGTGGCGTGGGTCCACCGGGATTAGACTAATTCTAACTAATTTCTTTAGCGGTTAATTAAGCAGGTGGGGCCCGGCTGTGCGTGGGTCGAGGTGGTTAACAGGATGGTTAGGCAGCTAATGACGGGTTAGCCGGCGACTAATCGCCGGCCTTCGCGATGCAGCCCGGCGATCGCCCGGCTGTTCCGCCACAGTTGCTTCTTGTGGGCGTTAAGGCTTCTTGTGGGGCTTCGGATGGTGGAAGTGGCATGTCTTTGGGGTGGCGGAGGCAGCCGCGGCGTCGACCTGACAATGGCGGAGCTTCGGCGGAGTCTGACAGCGAGGCTGCGGCGGTAGGGAAGGAGCTGGTGGCCTAGATGGCACCCACGGGCCACCGAAGCACTCTGGTGCCACCAGGTTGAGCGGAGGGTTCGGGCAAGGAAGCTGGGCGGCCATGGCGGCGGCGGTGCTCGAGCAGGCGGGGTGTTGTGGCACGGAACAAACAAAGCAAAGGAGGGAAGCGGGAAGGAGCTCACAGTGAACTCGATGGCGTAGTTGATGAGGTCGGGGACGCACTGGAGTCCGCGAATCCACGGCGAGGTTGCCGGCGTCCGGAGGTTGAAGATGAGGACGGGGACGATGCTGCAGGGCTCTTCCGCTCGCGTGGCTTGGCCGAGGCAGGCGTGAGGTCGGCGGCGGGCTTCTTGGCGTGTCGGGAGGCGAGGGGAGCACGGTGGCCGTGGCAAACAGCGTCGGCGACAACGAGCTCCTTCGGGCGCGTGTGGGAGAGAGAGCGAGAGGAGGAGGAGGCGAGGAGAGCGCGAGGGGTTCGAGGACGTCGTGGCGTCGCGAGAATCGCCCAGAAAGGCGTCGGGGGGAGCACTGTGAGCAGGCGAGGAGGTGGCCGGCGTGGCGTCACGCCTGCCGCGTCCTCTGGCGCGGTGGAGAAGATGACTTGCTGTGGGCTGCACGATGTGAGCAGCGTGGGTGGGTTGGCCTCTCTGGTGGGGCTCTTTGGTGGCCTACCGGTAAGGCCAGTAAGTCTCTCTTTCTCTCTTTTATTTCTGTTTTCTAATTCTTACACAACTGTTGGGCTTTATTAAAAATACTAAAATGTTTCCAAAAATCCTGCAAATAATTGTGGGCTCTGTTGGGATTATTCCTAATAGCCCACACTTAAATTCAGAATTAATTGAGCACTTAAAATAATATATAGCATTTAAATGCCCAATTGCAAATATTAAATGATTTAATTCAGTGACCAAATATGTCATGGAAAATGTGCAACACCTCTGGTTATTGTTTCTAGCATTTTCTAGAAATGATGGACATTTTTGAAAGCCATTTGGATTCACTGAAATTATTTTAGTTGAACCTAGTGAATTCCTTTAATGCTAGGGTTTAGGCAATCCCCATTTCAAGTTTCTTAGGAATTTAAACATGATGACAAGATGAGCAAGCAAAGTCAAGCAAGGCCGATCTGGGGCTGTGACAGCTTAGGGGTACAATCGATGGCAATTTGATTGGTCGAGATCCAGCTCATGTTTAAAATGACGCCTGAGCCGAAAAGATGAATTCTAGGATCTAATTAAGGATTGCAACATTCACAACATACTGAATCAATGGACCCAAGATGATAAAGGCAAGGACATCCATGAATATTGCTAGTCATTTGGAATTAACCAAAATGCAGGCAGACAAGCATTTCAAGAGCCATAGGCTAATTAGGCTTCTCGAAAGATCGAATAGTATTTTGAAGAATTTTATGAAACACATGAACAACTGGGAATGAGCGGATACTCGGTAAGTTCGAGGAATTATCCGTAAGGGTATTCATGTGGCTAAGAATGGTAAGGAAGTAGGCACAAAGTATTCTCGAAACAATAGAAAGAATTTCGAGGTATCTTGTAATAACAAGATCAACGATGAATGATTGTATGAATGGCAAGTGTACGTGGTTATCCATAGGGTTTATCAATGGAAGGGAATTGCAAAAGCGATGACACAAAGTCTCGGGAGAACATCGGAGAGTATTGTCAGAATCATCTGTTGAAGCAGTCGATCATCTGGAATGAAGGGGCTCTCCGGCAGGAAGTAGTTACGTGAACCTAGAGTTAGAGTTAGTAAATCCATTTTAACCCGAATAGAAGAAAGATCATAGTCCCAGAGTATAGATGAGGAATAAAAGATCCTAATACCACCCAAATGGCGACGTGGGCCCGTAAGGCACACAACCATGTTAGTAAAAGTTTAGCAATGCCTAGACTCGACTTCAGCCAAGGAGTTTGGAAGGGGATTCCCTACAGCACGGCTCGATACCAACTTGTGACGCCCTCGATTCAATCAGACACTAATCATACACGCATAAGCGTGTACGATCAAGATCGAGGACTCACGGAAGATATCACAACACAACTCTAAAAATAAATTAAGTCATACAAGCATCATAATACAAGCCGAGGGCCTCGAGGGCTCGAATACAAGTGCTCGATCATAGACGAAGTCGTGGAAGCAACAATATATGAGTACAGACATAAGTTAAGCAAGTTGCCATAAGATGGCTAGCACAAACTGGGATACAGATCGAAAGAGGCGCAGGCCTCCTGCCTGGGATCCTCCTAAACTACTCCTGGTCGTCATCAGCGGACTGCACGTAGTAGTAGGCACCTCCGGTGTAGTAGGAGTCATCGTCGACGGTGGCGTCTGGCTCCTTGGCTCCAGCATCTGGTTGCGACAACCAGGTAGAATGGAAAGGGGGAAAAGAGGGAGAAAAGCAACCGTGAGTACTCATCCAAAGTACTCGCAAGCAAGGATCTACACTACATATGCATGGGTATATGTGTAAGGGCCATATCGATGGACTGAACTGCAGAATGCCAGAATAAGAGGGGGATAGCTAATCCTGTCGAAGACTACGCTTCAGGCCACCTCCATCTCGCTGCATGTAGAAGAGAGTAGATGGTAAGTTCACCAAGTAGCATCGCATAGCATAAACCTACCCGGTGATCCCCTCCTCGTCGCCCTATTAGAGAGCGATCACCGGGTTGTATCTGGCACTTGGAAGGGTGTGTTTTATTAAGTATCCAGTTCTAGTTGTCATAAGGTCAAGGTACAACTTCAAGTCATCCTGTTACCGAAGATCACGGCTATTCGAATAGATAAACTTCCCTGCAGGGGTGCACCACATAACCCGACACGCTTGATCCCATTTGGCTAGACACAATTTCCTGGGTCATGCCCGGCCTCGGAAGATCAACACGTCGCAACCCTACCTAGGCACAACAAACAGGTCAGCACGCCGGTATAAATCCTATGGCGCAAGGGTCTGGGCCCATCGCCCATTGCACACATGCACGTTCTTGTGGCGCGGCCGGAAGGCACCTAGCCTAGCGAGCGTTAGGTCCAATCCGGCCAAGCCGCCGATTCTTGATGTCACGAAGGCTTCGGCTGATACCATGACGTCGAGTGCCCATAACTGTTCCCGCGTAGCTGGTTAGTGTGTATAGACCAAATGGCCAGACTCAGATCAAATACCAAGATCTCATTAAGCGTGTTAAGTATCGTGACATGCCGAGGGCCAGGGCCCACCTCTCTCCTAGGTGGTGCAGACACCTGCCTAAACTCCGCCACAAAGTAACAGTTGGGGGCCGTCGGGAACCCAGGGCCACCTCTACCGGGATGGAGCCACCTGTCCTTTCAGCCCCCTCATCAGAATCACTTGCGGGTACTCAACGAGCTGACCCGACTTTAGTCACCACATGTGTCATGTATATAAAGTATATAGTATATACCGTGACCACCTCCCGAGTGATCACGGCCCGATAATATAGCATAGCAGACGGACAAGAATGTAGGGCCACCGATGGAATACTAGCTTTCTATACTAAGCGATGGGATAGCGAGTAAGGGTAACAAGCTGTAGCAACAATGACGGGCTATGCATCGAGAATAGGATTAACCGAAAGCAGTAACATGCTACACTACTCTAATGCAAGCAGTAGAGAGAAGGAATAGGCGATATCTGGTGATCTGGGGGGCTTGCCTGGTTGCTCTGGCAAGAAGAAGGGGTCGTCATTGATGTAGCCGATCACAGGGGTATCGGCAACGGTCTCGGAGCCTACCGGAAAGAAGTAACAGAGGGCGAACACAATAAATAACAGAGCAATCAAATGTAACACAAAGCAAGACGCGGCAATACGTTGTGCTAGGGGTGACGTAACGCAGGGATATGTGATACCAGCGAAGGGGGAAACATCCAGGAAAGTATCCCCGGTGTTTCGCGTTTTCGGGTAGATGAACCGGAGGGGGAAAGTTGCGTGTTTAATATGCTAGGGATGTGTGGTGGAAAAACGGGCTGCGTATCCGAATTCGTCTCGTCGTTCTGAGCAACTTTCATGTAGAAAGTATTTTCATCTGAGCTACGGTTTATTTTATATGATTTCCTAAAGCTTTAAATCATTTTTAGAATTTATTTAATCAATTTAATTCAACATTATTGAGCGATTGCATGCTTTGGCGTGCATGGCATCGACATGACGTCGGCCGATCAACAGGGTGTTGGTGGTCAAGTGACGATGTGGGTCCCGTTCGTCATTGACTGAGACTAACTAATCAGGATTAATTAGATTAGTTAAATGATTAGGTTGATTAATCACAATTAATTAAGTTAATTAATTTAGTTAACTAATTAATTAACAATATTATACTTTTATTATTATTTTTAATTTGTTTTTATAATCTTTTTTTTCTTCATAAAAGCATTGCAGGCGTGGGGCCCCTAGGCAAAGGGCCAGGGGAGGCTAACTGACACCAGGCATCGGGCACCCGGGCGCGATTCTGGCGCCCGCAGGCGTGCCCGAGGCCACTGAGGCGCCGGCCTCGGCAGTGGCCGAGCAGAACGGTGAAAGCGGCGAGGACGGACGGGCGGGGCGGCAGCGACGACAAGCGGCGTCGGCCATCAACACAAGAGGGCGCCAGCGCCAGCCGTAAGCGCGAAAGGGGACCGCGCGGTGCCGGCGAGATGTGGTGGAGGCGCGGTGGTGCGAGCCGTAGTGGAGCAGAGCTACGGGGCCACGTGGCGGCGAACGCCGATTAGCGATGGAGGAGAGTTGGCGCTGCGGCGCGAAACAGCCTTGAGCAGAGGCGCCGGAGCGAGGGCGAGCAGGGTGAGCCTTGGCGCTAAGCGTGAGGAGGCAAGCGGGCAAAGGCGAAAGAACGGCGGCGGCGAGGCTCAGACGACAGCCAGCAAAGCGAGATGGAGCGGCGGAACAGCAGGCGGGAGCAGGCGAAGCGTCGGCGACCTCGAGGAGCGGGACGACGGGCGAGACCCGATGGCAGCGACGACTACGAGAGAGAGGAGGATAGGAGGGGGGGTTCCTCACAGGGGAGCTACAGGGACTTTGGCAGCGGGGCGCGGGGAGGACGACGGGGACGACGTCTACGACGAAGAGGAAGGCGTGCAGTCCGGCGAGGAGGAGAACGAGGACGGGGCAGCGACTGGGCCGCCGGCGATGAGGGCGGCTGGTGATGAGAGGCGACGGCGGGCAGCATCGAGCCGCTTCGGGGTCGAGCCCCCGATCTCGATCTAGATCGAGGGGGGAGTGGGCGATGTGGGGGGAGGAGTGGGGTAGTGCGGGTCGGGCTAAGGTTTGCCCGGGTGGTTATGGGGAGTGGGGTGGGGCGTGGATGGGCCGGCCTGGTTGGCCCGATATCCTTCTGGGCCATGGCCAAGCAGGGGGGTTTGCTTTTTTTCCATTTTGTTTTATTTTCTTTTCTTTTATTCTGTTGTATCTTTGTTTCCTATTGTTTTAGTTTTTGTAAAATATATATTTGGCATCTAATTTAGTATTTCAATTTAGTCCCCAAATAATTTAGTTTAATATTTTATTAATTAATAAAGGCATTTAAATAATTAAGTTTGCTACTATTTTATCTATGTTGGAGCATTTAAACACTTTATAAAAATGTTGCTTCTTCACCACAATTACCTATGCAGTATTTGGTTCACTCCGATCATTTTAGTTTTAAAATTTGAAAACTTCTATTGTTTGCCTGATTTTGAATTTGAATTTGAATTGGTTTTGAATCAACGTGAGTTTATAAATAGTAATCATGGTGACGTGGCATCATTAGTAGAGGGTTAATGTAGCTTAATTATTCGGGCGTCACACTAACTCATTAGTCACATTGCTTGCATGGCTTACTGATCATTACCGAGAGGGCCGAGAGATACCTCTTCGATACACGAAGTGACAAATCCTAATCTCGATCTATGCCAACTCAACGAACACCATCGGAGACACCTATAGAGCATATTTATAATCACCCAGTTACGTTGTGACGTTTGATAGCACACAAGGTGTTCCTCCAGTATTCGGGAGTTGCATAATCTCGTAGTCAGAGGAAAATGTATAAGTCATGATGAAAGCATTAGCAATAAAACTAAATGATCATTTGTGCTAAGCTAACGAATGGGTCTTGTCCATCACATCATTCTCTAATGATGTGATCCCGTTCATAAAATGACAACACATGTCTATGGTCAGGAAACTTAACCATCTTTGATTAACGACCTAGTCTAGTAGAGGCATACTAGGGACACTCTGTTTGTCTATGTATTCACACATGTACTAAGTTTCCGGTTAATACAATTCTAGCATGAATAATAAACATTTATCATGATATAATGAAATATAAATAACAACTTTATTATTGCCTCTAGGGCATATTTCCTTTAGTTTGCGTCTAGCTCGGTGTGTTCGGAGTGGGGCTGCTGTTTTGCTCGCGCGAGCCAGGCAAAATGTCGTTTCTTCCTCATGAGCATGTGCTCGATGTCGGTACCGTGAACACTAAGGTCCCACGAACCTTGCTGTGCACCATGGGCAGTGGCCTTGTTGGCAAAGACACTTCAAGGAGAACCACCCTGAAGATCGTGTTTCCCCTCCAGGGAATGCCTGAAAGGATGCCACTCTGCGGGAAGAATGTTTCCCCAGGAACGTGCTCCGTGGGCCTAATCCCATGGACCCTGGCCTTCATAGAATCGACACTCGTATACCGGCCCGGCCTGTCTCTCACCAGCAACCTAGGCCACTCACAGAATTGTCGCTGGCACGCTGGAGGGCTCATGCCCCTTAAGCGGTTGCAGTGTGTCGAACCCCTAGCTATGTCTAGTGCAAACGAGGTAATTGTTGTGGTGCATGGCACTGTAATAAGAGGCAGTTATGTCGAAGGATGGGTGATGGGACATGCGTTTGTTCACGGACCCCAGAACAGAAGACACATGCCCCCGCATTTAATGCAGTTGGCGTGTGACAGAATCCTTACAGAACCTCAGTGACACTCATCACAATTCTCAGCTATTGTGGTGACCCCTTCATACTATAAAAGGAGGCCCAAGCTACCATAACAACGGCCGGACCCTGAAGCAGTTAGACAACAACATATAGTTCTTCCCTTCCCTTCTCGGGAAGGTCGAACCCCCCTCCCCATCCAATTTGTATTCATCCACCACTGAATCGACCAAAAAGCAGGAGTAGGGTGTTACGCATGATGCAGCCCGAGCCTGGGAAAAGATCACCATGTTCGACTGGTCGCTACCAACATGATCTCGGCGTTCGCCACGCCGCCCTAACGAACCAAAAAAATAGGGAGTAAAATCTTGCCCCTGGTGTCACAAGTGCCCACGAGCACCCACCCAACATCTGGTGCGCCGGGATGGGAGCACGCTCGCTGACTCGTGTCGATTCGATCTTCAACACCATGTTCATCACCCATCGTGGCTAGATGGCACCCAAGAAGAAGGGCACCAGTACATCCAAGGCGCGTACCATATCAAACACGTCCGAGGCACCTGCGGCGTGCTACTTGTGATAGGCGTTGGATTTCTCCGAAGAGGAAGAGTGATGTAGTATAGTAGCAGAGAGTATTTCCCTCAGTTAAGAACCAGTGTTTATCGAACCAGTAGGAGACACACGCAAACAAAGGTAAGCAGTACCCCCCTACACACACACAACTAATACTTGCACCCAACGCGGGCAAGAGGGTTATCAATCCCATTGTACTCATTAATTGCAAGGATTAACTCTGATAGTGCTAGATAGATAAATATAAAAAGAAAATAAATTGCAACAAGTATTTTTAGGGACTTAGTAAATATAAAGTGAATGGACCAGGCGACCATAACATTCACTAGAGGCATCTCTCTCATGAGCATAGTACGGTGGGTAGACAAATTACTATTGGGCAATTGAAAGAATAGCGCATAGTTATGATGATATTCATGGCATGCTCAATACATAGGCATTACGTCCGAGACAAGTAGATAGTTAATCTTATTAAATATACTACTATTAGTCCACCCCTCGACCGCTATCCATCATGCGTCTTAAGGTATGAAGTTCATAACAAACAGAGTAATGCTTCAAGCATGATGACATAATGCAGACAAAGTAAAACAATTAATATGATTGAACCCCACTATTTTACCCATAATAGCAACAATACAAATACGTGCCTTGCAACCCAACCTGTCATAGAGTAAGGACAACACAAGATTGAACCTACTACCAAGCACCTCTCGCATTGAAGATAAATCAATCTAATTGGCCAAAAGAGATAGATAGATCAGAGAGAAATACAAGGCTATAAAATCACACATAATAAATCTAAAAAAAGACTCAGTTACTTTCAATTAATAATCTGAATAAACCCATATTTCATCGGATCCCAACAAACACACCGCAAG
Source organism: Aegilops bicornis (assembly GCA_021605145.1). Classification (NCBI taxonomy): domain Eukaryota; kingdom Viridiplantae; phylum Streptophyta; class Magnoliopsida; order Poales; family Poaceae; genus Aegilops; species Aegilops bicornis. The sequence continues at coordinate 304,561,491 of CM038672.1, forward strand.
AATTATATCGGATTGAACTGCGAAGAATCATTGTATTGAAGATCAAAGAGAGAGAGAGAGAGAGAGAGAGAGAGAGAGAGAGAGAGAGAGAGAGAGAGAGAGAGAAAGAGCCATCTAGCTATTGCTATGGACCTGTAGGTCCCGTGGGAACTACTCACACATCATCATGGAGGCAACAAGGTTGATGAAGATGGCCTCCACGATATAAGAGTACCAGCGGAGGCCTCCAGATGAGATTGTGGAAGAACAAAGGATTGCGGCGGCGATAAAATTGTTTCGGGTCTCACCCTGGGGGATTCTCAATTTTAGAGAATTTATAGCACTAAAATTAGGTCAAATGAGGCCTCATGGGACCCACAAGCTCACATGGCGTGCCCCCTGGGGGCGTGCTACCTAAGTTTGTGCCTCCCTCAAACATGCTCTGGTGCATCCCCAAAGCTTCTACGATCTCTTCTGGTCCAGAAAAAATCACCGTAAAATTTCATCGTGTTTGGACCTCGTTTGGTATTGTTTTTCTACGAAACAAAGAAATAGGAAAAAATAGGAACTGGCACTTAGCACCGAGTTAATAGGTTAGTTCCCAAAAATGATATAAATTGGCCTATAAATCATACAAGATTGGTAACATAATAGCATGAAACAATAAAAAATTATAGATACATTGGAGATGTATCAGCATCCCCGAGCTTAATTCCTGCTCTTGCTCGAGTAGGTAAATGATAGAAATAGAATATTTTATGTGAAATGCTACCTAACATGTCTTAATCATGTAATACTTTTGGGTATGAATGTTGAGAAGCAATGACTTAATAGATATCAAAACAATAATATAAAAGAATGCTAGAAAACTCGTCAAAGTAAACAATGTTAAAGAATGTTGTTCCTACTCATTTGATCATGTAAGTATGTCATAACTCGGTCTTCCTAGCGTAAAATATAAATTATGAACACCCCGGTGCCAAACCAAGCAATTGTATCATACTTCTTCTCGCTTTAGCATTTTCAACTCCACTCAATACCTGAGTGTGAGCCATGACTTAGCACTTTGGATGGGAAAGACAATGATGATAGGTCACAGAGTAAATTCCAGTAAGATCCCTCAGTAGGGTTCATGACGAGACATGAAGTATCAGAATGGAGTCTACACACACAATCTACCTAGGTTCGGGCCTTCGAAGAGTAATACCCTACATCCTGCTTTGTCTTTATTCATGGTGAGGGGATACCTCGTGCAGAGGATTACAACGGTGTTTGAGATGTCTACCGAGAGTTGAGTTTCCAATTGGATCTCTAATGAGGACCTAGGCCTCCCTTTATATAGACAAGAGAGGTCTAGGGTTTACACAAGGAGGGTAGATCAGATCAGTTTGGCCACCGCCCTCTATCTTGGGGAACACGCTCGTCGATGCTACTTCTTGAGCTTGCTTTGATTTTTCCCTTCAAGAAGAAAGGGTGATGCAGCAAAGTAGAGATAAGTATTTTCTTCAGTTAAGAACTAAGGTATCAATCCAGTAGGAGGAACAAGAAAGTCTCCAATATATGCACCTACACAAACTAACAAACACTTGCACACAACGCGAAAAAGGGATTGTCAATCCCTTCACGGTCACGAACAAGAGTGAGATCTAATAGAGATAGGTATAAAAGATAAATAAAAGAGAAAACTAAAGTAGATATAAATAAATTGCAGCAAGGTATTTTTGGGTTTTTTGGTTTATAGCTCTACAAATATATGACGGAAAACAGACCCGGGGCCATAGGTTTCACTAGAGGCTTCTCTCTTGAAGAAAACAAACGGTGGGTAAACAAATCACTATTGAGCAATCGATAGAAAAGCGCAAAGTTATGATGATATCTCAGGCAATGATCATGAATATAGGCATCACATCCGTGACAAGTAGACCGAATCCTCCGTGCATCTACTACTTTTACTCCACACATCGACTGCTATCCAGCATGCATCTAGAGTATTCAGTTCATAAGAACGGAGTAATGCCTTAAGCAAGATGACATGATGTAGAGGGATAAACTCAAGCAATATGATATAAAACCCATCTTTTTATCCTTGATGGCAACAATACAACGTGCCTCGCTACCCCTTCTGTCACTGAGTGAGGACACCGCAAGATTGAACCCAAAACTAAGCGCCTCTCCCATTGCAAGAAAAACCAATCTAGTTGGTCAACCAAACCGATAGTTCGAAGAGAAATACAAAGATATCTTAATCATGCATAAAAGTGTTCAGAAAAGACTCAAATAATATTCATAGACAATCTGATCATAAATCCACAATTATCGGATCTCAACAAACGCATGGCAAAAGAAGATTACGTCGAATAGATCTCCATGAACATCGAGGAGAACATTGTATTGAAGATCAAAGAGAGAGAATAAACCATCTAGCTACTAGATACAAACCCTTAGGTCCGTGGTAAACTACTCACGCTTCATCGGAAGGGCAGCAAGGTTGATGTAGAGGCCTCCGTGGTTGAATCCCGCTCCGGCGGAGTGCCGGAAAAGGCTCCAAGATGGGATTTCATTGGAACAGAAGCTTGCGGCGGAGAAAAAGTATTTTTGGTGTTCCCTCTGGTATAGGGGAATATTTGAGGATTTATAGTGCGGAGATTAGGGCTGGAGGGTCTACGAGGGCCCACAAGCCAGGGGGCACGCCCCCACGGCTTGTGGCCGCCTCGTAGCTCTTTTGGCCTCCTCTCCAAGTCTCGTGGGTTTCTTCTGGTCCAAGAAAATCACCGTAAAGTTTTATTTCGTTTGGACTCTGTTTGATATTCCTTTTACATGAAGTCGAAAACAAGGAAAAAAAAAGAAACCTTTGGGCTCTAGGTTAATAGGTTAGTCCCAAAAATAATATAAAATAGCATATTAATGCATATAAAACATCCAAAACAGATAATATAAAAGCATGGAACAATAAAAAATTATAGATACGTTGGAGACGTACCAAGCATCCCCAAGCTTAATTCATGCTCTTCCTTAAGTAGGTAAATGATAAAAAACAAAAAATTTGATGTGGAATGCTACCTAACATATTTATTTATGCGATCTTTTTTATTGAGGCAAGAATATTCAGATCCATAAAATTCAAAACAAAAGTATAATATTGACATAAAAACAATAATACTTCAAGCATAGTAATAAAGCAATCATGTCTTCTAAAAAACATGGCCAAGAAAGTTATCCCTACAAAACCATATAGTCTGGCTATGCTCCATCTTCATCGCACAAAATATTTCATCATGCACAACCCTGATGACAAGCCAAGCAATTGTTTCATACTTTTAGTGTTCTCAAACTTATTCAACTTTCACGCAATACATGAGCGTGAGCCGTGGATATAACACTATTGATGGAATAGAATATGGTGGTTATGGAGAAGACAAAAAAGAAGGAGAAAGTCTCACATCAACTAGGAAAATTAATGGGCTATGGAGATGCCCATCCGTTGATATCGATGCAATTGAGTAGGGATTGCCATGCAACGGATGCACTAGAGCTATAAGTGTATGAAAGCTCAAAAAGAAACTAAGTGGGTGTGCATTCAACTTGCTTGCTCATGAAGACTTAGGGAAATTTGAGAAAGCCTATCATTGAAATATACAAGCCAAGTTCTATAATGAAAAATTCCCACTAGTATATGAAAGTGATAAAATAAGAGACTCTCTATCATGAAGAACATGATGCTATTTCGAAGCAGAAGTGTGGAAAAGGATAGTAACATTGTCCCTTCTCTCTTTTTCTCTCATTTTTTATTTTGGCTCTTTGGCCTTTTTTTTATTTGTGCTTCTTTGGCCTCCTTTTCTTATTTAGGCTTCTTTAGCCTCTTTTATTTTCTTAAAGTCCGGAGACTCATCCCAACTTGTGAGGGAATCATAGCTATCATCATCTTTTCCTCACACTAATGACCCGGTTGCGCCAATGGCGCAAGAAGCGAATTAGAAAGAATGCTAGTAGTGAGTAAGTAGGAGATGTAACTGAAAATATAATGTAATATAGATTGTATTACATCATGTATTAACCACAAATCATGACATCAATAAGAACCAAATAATGTCACCACCTTTGTACTAACAACCAACAGTTTAGCATAAGGAGTATCACATGAGTGTTTACTTGCACATTAGGAGTTCCAAGCCTCGCAACTTCTTCCTCCAGCTCTGCACATGACCCTCAGTTACGAATCTCGTCCCTCAGCTATGATTATTTCAAGATGAAATCAACATGATATTTCTCTCACATGGAGCATGTTTAGAATTTAGTCGGTCTCACTAATCTTTCAGCTACAAAGGCAGAAAGAAAAATGGCATGATCAATAACTAAAAAACCTGAAACAATAATGCTTGTAGCATTAAAAATCAAGAAAGTGAATTGAGGACAACAGAACAATTATTTGTAACAACGGCAAGCTTGGCTAATGCAAAATGATCACTCTAAAACTATATCTTTAGAACCAAATTATAAAAGAACAAAATAATCCAATACACCCTCCATTCCAAAATAACTGTCTCAACTTTGTACAAAAATATTATGTATCTTTAGGACCAATTTTTAAACCATGGTAACACATAAATCAAGAATTAGACATATCATATTGCAACGTATTCATGGTCAGTTACCAATCATGTCACACCAAGGATTTGCACATATAACCTGAAATAACTGCAGCTAGCTTGAAGTCTGAAATCTACCGGGTGACAAACAAAAGCAATACCACCAAACCTTATTCTTATTGGACGAGCACAAGGTTTATGAGAAGATAACACACAAAAAATCCTATTTGGTTTTTGGATGCATGCACTTTCTGGATTGTGCACATCAAAGCTTGGAAGAACATTCCTAGTAGAGCCATTGTAGCACAATGAAGTAAACCAAAAAACAAAAAAGAGAAGTGAGTGTATCAGCCCATATCACCATTATTTTCCAGAGACCAAAGAAAATGACAAAAGTTTCCCTATTCTTTCCTCTACCTTTCTACCAGAATGCTCTCTATTTACGAGCGCCACACAGACTATTTCCGCTTGGCGGCAGGTTGGACACAACAATCCTCGCCGCGAGCTGCAGAAGAACCACACACGCAAATACGTCAGGCCAGGAGACACGAACACAGGCGCCGTGAGGGGGGAACGGAACGAACCGGAAGGGGAGAGACAGATCGTAAGAGGGAACGTATGGAGGCATAGTTAGGCTGGGAGGTTGTTAGCGCGGCGGCAGTCTCGGCGGCGAGCTCGTCGAGCTGGCTGGTGGCGGTGAATCCCATGTATACCCTGACACAGACCTTCTGCGCGACGAGCACGGGGTCGCAATGCTCCTGGCTGAGCCCATAGCTGAGCTTCTTGAGCCGCACCGTGATCTTGTCGAAGTGCACCGTCTCCGTCCGCCCGTCCCGCTTCACGACGTACATCATCGAAAACTAACAAAAACATACTCATGTGCATCATCATCCAAACAGGCAATGGTTTTGCCTGTTTGTACATCAAAATCAATAATTGAATTATCAACAGATTGGTATATGCAACATGCTTAAATATCATGCCAGGAGAAGAATTTAAATGCCACATTTATGAATAACTGAACATTATGAATGCCATGCTGCATTTTGTAATGGTAATGATCCAAGATAGTTAAATAGATGGTCATTATTAGGAATGCTCCATAGGATCTAAAGACACGTGTGCATGTTTCTTAAGTGTGCTTTCTAAAATTGGATACCCATTTAGGAATGCTCGTATTTTTTATGCTTGTTGCTCCAAGCGACTAAGATATGGGTATCATACTAAAAAGCAACATCCTTACACCAAAACAGATGAAATACTTTCTTGCAACAATTCGTAATAAGCATCGCAATTTCCCCTGCAAAAATAAAAGAACTATCTAAGCTTTTAAGTCAAACACACATAGATATATGCAATCAAATACCTGTAGGCTATTGTATATGAGACCATTATTTTTGCGCAACAAATACAAAACTTGAGAAGCAAAAACTAAAGTAATGGATTAAAATAGGTAAATGTTTTAACCAAACTCTATCACACAATAAGCTCATACGCTTGGCACCTTCTAGCCAGATATATCATTGCTCAGCCATCTGAGCTCACTTGGGCAGATTACATAAAAGGAAATCCTAAATTCATATAAAGTGTTAAGGTATAGATTGAGCTTACTGGGCCAGATGACTAAACTATGTACACCTACCACAGATCCTTCCACCTACAGCGGAGAAACAATTTTAAGTAAAAAAAGCGGAAACGGTTGTTAAGGAGGCAATGAAAGTAACTAATCAAAAGGGAAACTTGCAAGGCAAAACATATACCCATTCCAAAATCAACCTCCAATGTACACACTTGCAAATTCGTTTAGACGTTCTGTAGGTGCCATTTATAAAATATTCAAGGCTCAATAAATTTTGAAACCTCATGACCTCTTACAAGCAGATGATCTACGACATGAGATGAATAACTTATAGGCTATGCTATAGGTGAATAACTTGTAAGCTATGCTATAGGTGATACAACCTTCGCGGAAAAACATACACAGAATGCAACAATACAAAAATGAGTACCACGAAAATGATTTCTGGACAGTAAACAATTCCAATGCTTAGGATCTCTGTTATGTGTAGATTTCATGCTAGTAGAAACTACCTGCTAGCAAAGGTGAAGTAGGAAATGCTTGGCACATGATACTCGTATATTTTTCTTCGTTTCAGTAAACAGAGTAACCACAGGTCTCCAACACCAGCAAGGCAGCAAGCAAATAGGCTCACCCATCCACAAAGATCCAAATAAGGAGTTCTGAGAACACGGCCGCATGTAGAAGTTAGAAAAACAGTAAGTTTTGTGAACATGATTTAGTACAATGCTCTCAACAGATGCTAAATATCAATTTCACTCCGATTACCTAAAATATTCAAGTTTTGTACTAAGTTCTAGAAAGACATCAATTGTGAAAATGCACGAGGTCTAAGAAATTAAACTATGTGGTGAATTGCAATAACAAATTGGAAAGAACAGAAAATTAGAAATATTGACCAAGGAGTTCCATGATACACATGGGATTGAAATTAATTAATGTACAACAATTCATAGCCGTCAGTGGAAAAATGTTAGATAGCAAGTCCAAACTTGAATAAGCATATATCTATCTGAACAACAGGAGAAAAGCAGAGCAAATTCTAACAATGCAGATCCAAACAGCTTTATGTAGTGATGACAAAAGAATACAAGCTTTGATAAGACAAAATATAGGCATGTCCAATAAAATCTTAGTATCATTATAATTTTTGATCCGTGGATAACCTGAAATTAACTACACGTACAGATCAAAAGTCCAAAGTTCTGAGAAAGCATCTTCCTTATTCTAATTTACAAGAACAATACAAGCAGGAAAAGAGATAACCCCATCAAATTACTTTATGTGGCATATATGGTACTATGGAAGAAGCTCCAAAACAAACCACTACATGTCACCGAAACTGAATGGGAAACACAAAATACATAACAAACAGGAAAAAACAATTGGCAGAGCAAAGCTGGGAAGCAATGAGATGAAGAACAAAAGTACCTTGACGGAAGACATTTTTCACAAATAAAGACAGCGCAACGGCGCACTCCCCACTACAAACAGAGCATATCCATGAACGAGCAGCGTAGCATCTGAAACAAAGAATTAGAAGTAAGAAAGGGAAATATATGGGATGTGTCTCACCGTTGTGACCGGACGGATACTTCCATGTGTAGCAAATGGGGAAACCAATTACAACACCATAAGTGTGAAAAACGACAACATGCACATTCGAGTAAGAACATAAGGTTGGCAATGGAAATTATTAAAGATATTTTTATCTCACAATGTGTGCAGGTTTGGGCAAGCCATAAGTTGTTTCAGGAAGTAACCTTATGTTACAACTACCGACGAAGCTGGAATAAAATATTGGCAAAATAGTAAACAAAAATCTTCAACAGGTTGACATTCGTGAGAAACCATACTTGATCAACTGTCTACACAACACAAAGATCATAAGTACACTTATGTGATCTGTTGACGTGTTCTGCAGTTCAATTCCGACCGGTCTAGTAAACAACCTATAAAAGGCATTGATTTAGTCTAATTAAAAATCTAAAACACACAATAATTATGAAAGGAACAATCTGACAGTAAAGAAGACTTGCAGATATGACAGTTCAGGAGAAAGGGACACAGATTGATTATTAAGACTTCAGTGAGATATTGAAAGGAAGTAAGATTATGAGGACCAACTGATGTATTGGTTGACATTGAAAACCAGAAAAAGAAGTAGCTGCAAATCCAAACACTTTATCCTTATGATGAACAACATCTACACTGCTAAGTGTTAATAGGATAGCAAGCTCTCCAATATTCAAGGTCCTTCTTGTTAAGAGTGTCGTTCAGCCTATGTATCTGTGGAATGAGGACTTACATTTTAGCAGAACAACAATGGGCCTTTGAGATGCATCATATCTCCATCTCCGAGATTTCAGTGCTAATATACCAACCAACTTGTCTGTAGCTGATAGTTTTGTGTGCTGCAGAATATGTACGTAGTATGCTACCCGACAAAAATAAGCAAACAAAATAGCACATGCGTTGCGTGCACAATTTTCAGCAACATTAATATTGTTTCCATCAGTGCTATTGTGTGCAGTTAGTATAAAAATGATTCATGAGAAATATCGATATCCATTTTTATATTCAGGTATGGGGTTTAAGGTTCAAACTCAAGGGCCTCCATATATTAGGAATTTTCATTTTCAGAACAATATCATGTATGGATTCATTCTTAAGTTTCTTGTATTACTGTTTCAGTATAGATTTGCATTTGGGGGTACGGTAAGAAAAAAATGTCTAGTAAGAGCGTACAAAACAGAAGAATTTCACCTATCTCACAAATTTCATGGACGGAAACAAGAAATCTCGATGGAACACTGTCGGTGTGAGTTTTTGGTCACCCTGCCTACAATCTCTGAGCTAACAAAACTCAAAAAAACAATTCAATGCCATAGATACACAATTGAACAGTGAATTAAATTTCTTCTAGGTTCGGTTGCAAACGAATGTCTAGTAAGGATGGTACAGAACAAAAGAGTTTGACTCATCACACCAATTTCATGGACAAAAACAGGGAATCTTGATAGAACCCTGTTAGTGTGAGAGTTCCTGGTCGCCCCTGGCTTAGTGCACACACTCCCAGTTGAAAAAACCCATGATTGGAGCTTGAAGCTGAACGTGCGGAAAAGACGATCCAAGAAACATGAAACTGAACAGGACGCAAGAGAATGGCCATACCTATGTTTCACAAGGATCTGTGTCTCTAAGCTCAAGAACAATCTGTGTATCTGCTCAGCTCTGATCTGCTGCGAAGTTATCAGCACCTGTAGAGATCCAAAAGCATTAAATCCATAGCTTTATAATAGAACCGGAATATGCCATTCATGTGCATTAGAAAAGAACATTCATAACTAAAATAGCACCTCACATCAAGACTATTCAACTGCTATGAACCTAAAATTTCAGGGATTTACACAACTGATCTAAGCAAGGCACTCACCGAGCATGAATTCAGCATCTCTGATAACCACCTACTCTCAGTACATTTATTCCGTTGCTGCCCTCCTGCAGGCATCTACAGTCATGTCAGTGAACTACAAGCAAAAGAAAAAAAACAAACAACAACCAATCATCAGCAAAACATGAAGAAACTGAAAGAAAAACTGAACAAATGTTGTCCTTACAGGGTACCCTGACCTCATAATTAACCTTGGGTTTCTTCTCTTCCATGCCAGATCTACAGAATAAGATTAGACAATGAATTAGGAGGGCATCGATCTTAGTTGCATACACAAAAACATTTGGCAGAAGAACTTTGTATGGTGACTATTGTTCTCTTTCAGCCATACGAGTTCTCTCCATGTGTAACAAGAACGGAGGGGTCAGGAAAGAGAGAGAGAGAGAGAGAGAGAGAGAGAGAGAGGGCACGGAGGGGAGAGGGGGGCACCTGCGTGTGAAGGGGAGGTTGGCCTCGCCGGCGTTCGTCCCTCCCACTCCAGACCGGGAACCTAGAAAGAGGTCAGGAGAGCTGCCGGCCGCCCCGTCACTCACCGGCGCTCGCCGTCGGCCGCATCAATCGAGCCCCCGTCAGAACGTTGACTTCCTCTGGGGTCTCCTTTTCCACGTCCAGATCACGGCCAGCAGCACCCAGAGAGAGAGAGAGAGAGAGAGAGAGAGAGAGAGAGAAAGAGAGAGAGCTCGGGGTGGTCAATGGCGAGGGTGCGCTAGGCCATGGTGGCAGGGAGGACATGGAAGAGATGGCGGCCTCCCCGTCACTCACCGGCGCTCGCCGTCGGCCACATTAATCAAGCCCTCACCAGGATACTGAGAGGCAGCAGCGACCAGTCCACGCGCTGGCTCTTCGAGGAGAGAACAGAAGGGAGGAGGCGGCGGCGAGGTTGTGGGGGACAAGAGGACGCGGGGGGCGGAGGCGAGCTTCTCCGGCGAGGAGGCGGGGGGGGGGGGGGGAGACGCTGGGCTGGCGTGGGTAGGGGCGATGGGGAGAGAGAGGAGGGCGACGAGGAGGGGGAGGCGAGTGGGACAGGAGGCGGCGGTGAGGGTTTCTCCACGTGGCTGTGATTTATACCACTGCACATGAAAAGACTATAAAATGCCCTCGGCGAGGTGCAGAATTTACTGGCGTGGCACGTCATTGTTCATATCGATTTAGAAAACGACGTGGAGGGCTTTCTCCTTCCTAGCAGTTCTTGACGGTTTATATGTTTAATGGGACAATGCTCTAATAATGATGATCATCATACTTTTATTTACTTATAACTCAGGAATTACAACTTGATACTAGAACAACGATGTGACTCTATATGAATTCCATGCATATGAGAGCAATATAACAATGATGGTATATGTCATAATAAACGAAACGGTGGAAGTTGCATGGCAATATATCTCGGAATGGCTATGTAAATGCTATAATAGGTAAGTATGGTGGCTGTTTTGAGGAAGGATATATGGTGGGTTTAATGCACCGGTGAAAGTTGCGCGGTACTAGAGAGGCTAGCGATGGTTAAAGGATGAGAGTGCGTATAATCCATGGATTCAACATAAGTCATAAAGAACTCACATACTTATTGCAAAAGTTTATTAGCTATCGAAACAAAGTATTAATACGCATGCTCCTAGGGGGGTATATTGGTAGGAAATGACCATCGCTCGTCCCCGACCGCCACTCATAAGGAAGATAATCAAAAAATAAATCATGCCCCAACTTCATCACATAACGGTTCACCATACATGCATGCTATGGGAATCACGAACCAATTATTCTACCAATCCATAATTACTCACTAGCATAACTCTAATATCACCATATTTATATCTTAAAACAAATGCAAGGAATCAAACTTCTCATATATTCAATGCTCTTTATATGAAAGTTTTTATTATATCCCTCTTGGATGCCCATTATATTAGGACTAAATTCGTAACCTAAGAAAATTACCATGTTGTTTAAGACTCTCAAAATATATAAGTGAAGCCTGAGAGTTCAACAGTTTCTATAAAATAAAACTACCGCCGTGCTAAAAAAGGATATAAGTGAAGCACTAGAGCAAACTGCCAAGCTCAAAAGATATAAGTGAAGCACATAGAGTATTCTAATAAATTCACGATTAAAGCGTGTCCCTCTCAAAAGGCGTGTACATCAAGGATGATTGTGTAAAACTAAAAATCAAAGACTCATATCATACAAGACGCTTCAAGAAAAACACATATCATGTGGTGAATAAAAATATAGCCTCAAGTAAATTTACCGATGGATTGAACTCAAAAGAGGGGATGCCATCCAGGGCATCCCCAAGCTTAGATGCTTGGTTGTCCTTGAATATTATCTTGAGGTGACTTGGGCATCCTGAAGATTATGCTCTTGCCACTCCTTATTCCATAGTACATCAAATCTTTACCCAAAACTTGAGAACTTCACAACACAAAACTCAACAGAAAACTTATAAGATCTGTTAGTATAATAAAATAAATCATCACTTTAGGTACTGTTGTGAACTAATTATAAATTTATATTGGTGTAATATCTAAATTATTACAACTTATCCATGGTTAATACCCCCGATACTACCCATAGATTCATCAAAATAAGCAAACAACACATAGAAAACAGAATCTATCAAAAACAGAATAATCTGTAGTAATCTGGAAATTTTGTATACTTCTGTAACTCGAAAAATTCTGAGAAATTAGAAAAATCTATGAAATTCGTATATAAATCTTGTGTAAAAAACTCAGATCAATATCACGTTTCTGTGATTTTTTAAAATTCGGCAATGAGCGCAAAAGTTTATGTTTTTCAGCAAGATCAAATCAACTATCACCATGGACCATCCCAAAGGTCTTACTTGGCTCAAACACTGACTGAAACACCAAAACACGATTACTGCAGAGGTAATAATGTGTAATTATTAAAAAACAAAACCAAAAACAATAAACACAAATTGGGTTGCCTCCCAACAAGCGCTATTGTTTAACGCCCCTAGCTAGGCATATTGCATAGATCTATGTATTGTCATCTTTGGTATTAAGTCCATAAGTAGCCCTGATAATAGATTCATAAGGCAATTTAATCTTATTTCTTGGAAAGTGTTCCATACCCTTCCTTAACGAAAATTGAAATCTAATGCTTCCTTCTTCATATCAATAATTGTACCAATCGTTCTAAGGGAAGGTCTACCAAGAATAATAGGACATGTAAGATTGCAATGTATATCAAGCATAGTAAAATCTACGACCACATAATTCTTATTTGCAACAATAAAAACATCATTAATCCTTCCCATAGCTTTCTTAATAGTGGAATCCGCTAGATGCAAATTCAAAGATAATCATCAAATTTATGGAAACCGAGCACATCACATAAAGTTTTCAGAATAGTGGAAACGCTAGGACACAAATCACACAAAGCATTGTACTCATAATCTTTAATTCTAATCTTAATAGTAGGTTACCACTCATCATAAAGCTTTCTAGGGATAGAAACTTCCAATTCAAGTTTTTCTTCAAACGATTTCATCATAGCATTAACGATATGTTTAGTAAAAGCTTTATTTTGATTATAAGCATGGGGTGAATTAAGCATGGATTGCAACAAGGAAATACAATCTATCAAAGATAAATTATCATAATTAAAGTCATTCAAATCCAAAAGAGTGGGTTCATTGCTACTTAAAGTTTTGACCTCTCCAATCCCACTTTTGTCAAATTTTTCATTAAGATCTTCACCCTCCAAATTATTGGGACGCCTTGTAGCTAAAGTTGACTCAGATCCAGTCCCATCTTTATCAAGATTTATATTAGAAAATGAAGATTCAATATGAGTCACACCAATCACTTTAAGATCTTCATCATTATTATCACAGAAACTAGAAGAACATGCTTTTACAAACCAATCTCTCTTAGCATGCATCATAGCGGTTCTTTCTGTACTTTCATTAATAGAAATTTGGATACCTTTAAGAGATTCATTAATATCAACCTTGGGTGGCATAGATCTAATCTTAAAATAAGAAATCTCATGAGAAATTCTATCAACGTTCCTAGCCAAATCATCAATCTTAAGCAATTTTTCTTCGACCATAGCATTGAAAATCTTTTGAGAATTAATGAAATCTTTAATATTTTTATCAAGATCAGAGGGTATTTTATTACAATTTCCATATTAATTGTTGTAGGAATTACCATAATTATTAGAGGAATTACTAGGAAATGGCCTAGGGTTGAATTTACCTCTATATGCGTTATTACCAAAATTGTTCCTACCAACAAAATTCACATCCATATATTCATTATTATTCTCAATCAAAGTGGGCAAAGGCATATCATTAGGATCAATAGGAGCACTCTTACTAGCAATCAATTTCATAAGTTCATCCATCTTTCTACTGAAAGTATAAATTTGTTCAATCGCATGCACTTTTTTACTAGTAGAAGATCTTTCAGTATGCCATTGAGAGTAATTTGTCATAATATTATCTAGGAGTTTAGTAGCTTCTCCTAATGTAATTTCCATAAAAGTACCTCCCGCGACGGAATCTAAAAGATTTTTTAGATGCAAAATTCAATACGGCATAAATTTTTTGTATGATCATCCATAAACTTAAGCCATGAGTAGGGAAATTTCTTATCATAAATTTCATCCTCTCCCAAGATTCTGCAACATGTTCATGATAAAGTTGCTTAAAATTCGTTATATAGTTCCTAAGGGAGATGATTGATGTCTGCTAGAACTACATCGGTATTTCCCCAAAGAGGAAGGGATGATGCAGCACAACAGCGGTTGGTATTTCCCTCAGTGATGAGACCAAGGTTATCGAACCAGTAGGAGAATCAAGCAACACTATGTAAACAACACCTGCACACAAATAAAAACTACTCGCAACACGACGTGTTAAAGTGGTTATCAATCCCATTCGGGCAACGACGCCAGAAATTGGCAAAGGACGTGATAAAAATATGATAGATGGGATAAATAGATCTCAAATAAAATAAAATGCAGCAAGCTATTTTTGTATTTTTGGTTTAATAGATCTGGAAATAAAAGCAAATAAAAGTAGATCGCAACGGCAAATATAATAAAGAAGAGACCTGGGGACTGTAGATTTCACTAGTGGCTTCTCTCGATAAAAATAGCAAACGGTGGGTGAACAAATTACTGTTGGGCAATTGATAGAACTTCAAATAATCATGATGATATCCAGGCAATGATCATTATATAGGCATCACATCCAAGATTAGTAGACCTACTCCTGCCTGCATTTACTACTATTACTCCACACATCAACCGCTATCCAGCATGCATCTAGTGTATTAAGTTCATGGAGAAATGGAGTAATGCAATAAGAACGATGACATGACGTAGACAAGATATATTTATGTAGAAATAGACCCCATCTTGTTATCCTTAATAGCAATGATACACACGTGTCGGTTCCCCTTCTATCATTGGGATCCAGCACCGTAAGGTCGAACCCATTACAAAGCACCTCTTCCGATTACAAGATAAATAGATCAAGTTGGTCAAACAAAACCCAAATATCGGAGAAGAAATACGTGGCTATAAGCAATCATGCATATAAGAGATCAAATAAGACTCAAACAACTTTCATGGATAAAAAGATAGATCTGATCATATACTCAAAGTTCACCGGATCCCAACAAACACACCGCAAAAAGAGTTACATCATATGGATCTCCAAGAGACCATTGTATTGAGAATGAAAAGAAAGAGAGGAAGCCATCTAGCTACTAACTACGGACCCGTAGGTCTACAAAGAACTACTCACGCATCATCGTAGAGGCACCAATGGACATGATGAACCCCTCCGTGATGGTGTCTAGATTGGATCTGGTGTTTCTGGAACTTGCGGTAATTTGGAATTGATTTTTGTAGACTCCCCTAGGGTTTCTGGAATATTGGGGTATTTATAGAGCAAAGAGGCAGTGCGGGAGGCCACCGAGGTGGGCACAATCCACCTGGGCGCGCCTGGGCCTCCAGGCATGCCCTGGTGGGTTGTGCCCCCCTCGGGGAACCCCCAGGTGCTTCTCCGGCCCACTGGATGTCTTCTGGTCCATAAAAATTCCACAAAAAGTTTCGCTACGTTTGGACTCCATTTGGTATTGATTTCCTGCAATGTAAAAAACATACAGAAAACAACAACTGGCACTGGACACTATGTAAATAGGTTAGTACCAAAAAATGATATAAAATGACTATAAAATGATTGTAAAACATCCAACAATGATAATATAACAACATGGAACAATAAAACATTATAGATAGGTTGGAGACGTATCAGCATCCCCAAGCTTAATTCCTGCTCGTCCTCGAGTAGGTAAATGATAAAAACATTTTTGTATGTGGAATGCTGCCTAACATATTCATCACATATTCTTTTCTTTGTAGCATGGACATTTGGACTTTTATATGGTTCAAAGCAATAATCTAGTTTTGACATGATAATTTCAATACTCAAGCATATCAACAAGCAACCATATCTTTCAAAATATCAACGCTAAAATAAGTTATCCCTAGCCCATCATGCTCAATCATTGATCCATTCATGAAACACGCTCGCATATTAGCTATACCCATTGCTCAAGTACGATCATAGTGCCCCCTTAGTTGGTGCTTTATAAGAGAATATGGAGAATCAAATAAAAATAAAAATTGCATAAAGTAAAAGAAAGACCCTTCATGGAGGGAAGTAGGGATTTGTAGAGGTGCTAGAGCTCAGAGCGAAAAAGTTCGAGATAAAACATTTTGGGAGGCATGCTTTTCCTGTCAATGAGAATGATCGAGTAGTTCCCAATACTTTCCATGATAGATATATGCTACCTCTTGACCATGCGTTGGTTTTCCCTTGAAGAGGAAAGGGTGATGCAGCAAAGTAGCATAAGCATTTCCCTCAGTTTTTCAGAACCAAACTATCAATCTAGTAGGAGACTACACGCAAATCGCCTAGTACCTGCACAAACAATCAAGAACCTTGCAACCAACGCGATAAAGGGGTTGTCAATCCCTTCACAGCCACTTGCAAAAGTGAGATCTGATAAAGATAATAAGACAAATATTTTTGGTATTTTTGGTTGTATAGATTGGAAAATAAAGATTGCAAAGTAAATAGTAAACTAGAATTGTAGACTGGAAACTTATATAATGTAAAGTAGACCCGGGGGCCATAGGTTTTACTAGTGGCTTCTCTCAAGATACCATATATTACGGTGGGTGAACAAATTACTGCCGGGCAATTGATAGAAAAGCGCATAGTTATGATGATATCTAAGGCAATGATCATGAATATAGGCATCACGTCCATGTCAAGTAGACCGAAACGATTCTGCATCTACTACTATTACTCCACACATCGACCGATATCCAGCATGCATCTAGAGTATTAAGTTCATAAGAACGGAGTAACGCATTAGGCAAGATGATATGATGTAGAGGGATAAACTCAAGCAATATGATATAAACCCCATCTTTTTATCCTCGATGGCAACAATACAATACGTGCCTTCTTTGCCTCTGCCATCCTTTGGGAAAGGACACCGCAAGATTGAACCCAAAGCTAAGCACTTCTCCCATTGCAAGAAAGATCAATCCAGTAGGCCAAACTAAACCGATAATTTGAAGAGACTTGCAAACATATCAAATCATGCATATAAGAATTCAGTGAAGAATCAAAGAATATTCATAGGTAATCAAGTTCATAAACACACAATTCATCAGATCTCGGCAAACACACCGCAAAAGAGTATTACATCGAGTAGATCTCCAAGAAGATCGAGGAGAACTTTGTATTGAGATCCAAAGAGAGAGAAGAAGCCATCTAGCTAATAACTATGGACCCGAAGGTCTGTGGTAAACTACCCACACATCATAGAGAGGCTGTGTTGATGTAGAAGCCCTCCGTGATCGAATCCCCCTCCGGCAGATCGCCGGAAAAGGCCCCAATATGGGATCTCACGGGTACAGAAGGTTGAAGTGGTGGAAAAGCGGTTGCGTGGCTCCCCTGGATGTTTTCAGGGTATAAGAGTATATATAGGCGAAAGAAGTAGGTCGGTGGAGCCACAAGGGGCCCACGAGGGTGGGGGCACGCCTACCCCCCTGGGCGCGCCCTCCTGCCTCGTGGCCGCCTCGTTGCTTCTTTGACGTCCACTCCAAGTCTCCTGGATTGTGTTTGTTCCAAAAAAGATACTCGCGAAGGTTTCATTCCGTTTGGATTCAGTTTGATATTCCTTTTCTGCGAAACACTAAAATAGGCAAAAAAATAGCAAATTGCACTGGGCCTTCGGTTAATAGGTTAGTCCCAAAAATAATATAAAAGGCCCATTAAACATCCAAAAAAGATAATATAATAGCATGGAACAATCAAAATTATAGATACGTTGAACGTATCAAGCATCCCCAAGCTTAATTCCTGCTCGTCCTCGAGTAGGTAAATGATAAAACGTAATTGTCTTTATTGTGGAATGAATGTTTAGATCCAAAAGATTCTAGACAAAGTTTTAATATTGACATAAAAATAGTAATACTTCAAGCATGCTAACCAAGCAATTACGTCTTATCAAAATAACATAGCCAAAGAAAGCTTATCCCTACGAAATCGTATAGTTTGGCCATGCTTCATTTTCGTCACACAAAATGCTCCCATCATGCACAACCCCGATGACAAGCCGAGCAATTGGTTCATATTTTTTAACGCGCTTCAGCGTTTTCAACCCTCATGCAATACATGAGCGCTAGCCATGGACATAACACAATGGATGGAATAGCATATGATGATGGGGGTTATGTGAGAAGACAAAAAGGAGAAAGTCTCACATTGACGCGCTAATCAACGGGCTATGGAGATGCCCATCAATTGATGTCAATGCGAGGGGTAGGGATTGCCATGCAACGGATGCACTAGAGCTATAAATATATGAAAGCTCATCAAGAGAAACTAAGTGGGTATGCATCCAACTTGCTTGCTCACGAAGACCTAGGGCATTTTGAGGAAGCCCATCATTGGAATATACAAGCCAAGTTCTAAAATGAAAAATTCCCACTAGTATATGAAAGTGACAAAATAAGAAACTCTCTATCATGAAGATCATGATGCTGTTTTGAAGCACAAGTGTGGAAAAAGGATAGTAACATTGTCCCTTCTCTCTTTCTCTCTATTTTTTTGTTTGGCTTCTTTGGCCTCCCTTTTTTTCATTTGGGCTTCTTTGGCCTCTTTTATTTTTATTTTTTTTCGTCCGGAGTCTCATCCCGACTTGTGGGGGAATCATAGTCTCCATCATCCTTTCCTCACATGGAACAATGCTCTAATAATTATGATCATCACACTTTTGTTTACTCATAACTCAATATTACAACTCGATACTAGAACAAAAATATGACTCTATGTGAATGCCTCCGGCGGTGTACCGGGATATGCAATGAATCAAGAGCGACATGTATGAAAGAATTATGAGGGTGGCTTTGACACAAATACGATGTCAACTACATGATCATGCAAAGCAATATGACAATGATGGAGAGTGTCATAATAAACGGAATGGTAGAAAGTTGCATGGCAATATATCTCGGAATGGTTATGGAAATGCCATAATAGGTAGGTATGGTGGCTGTTTTGAGGAAGATATAAGGGGGCTTAGGTGTGATAGAGCGTATCGTATCACGGGGTTTGGATGCACCGGCGAAGTTTGCACCAACTCTCGAGGTGAGAAAGGGCAATGCTGCAGTGCGTAAAGGCTAGCAAATTGCGAAAAGGTAAGAGTGCGTATAATCCATGGACTCACATTAGTCATGAAGAACTCATATACTTATTGCAAAGCCCTCGAAGCAAAGTACTGCTACGCATGCCCCTAGAGGGATAGATTGGTAGGAAAATACCATCGCTCATCCCCGACCGCCACTCATAAGGAAAGCAATCAAAGAACACCCCATGCTTCAAATTTGTCACACAACGTTTACCATACGTGCATGCTACGGAACTTGCAATCCTCAACACAAGTATTTCTCAATTCCACAATTACTCAACTAGCATGACTCTAACATCACCACCTTTTTATCTCAAAACAACTATCAAGTATCATAGTATTCTATGCACTCTATATGAAAGTTTTTGTTATACCCATCTTGGATGCCTATCATATTAGGACTACTTTTATAGCCAAAGCAAATTACCATGCTGTTCTAAAAGACTCTCAAAATAATATAAGTGAAGCATGAGAGATCAATAATTTCTATAAAATAAAACCACCACCGTGCTCTAAAAGATATAAGTGAAGCACTAGAGCAAAATTATCTAGCTCAAAAGATATAAGTGAAGCACATAGAGTATTCTAATAAATTCCGATTCATGTGTGTCTCTCCCAAAAGGTGTGTACAGCAAGGATGATTGTGGTAAACTAGAAAGCAAAGACTCAAATCATACAAGACGCTCCAAGCAAAACACATATCATGTGGTGAATAAAAATATAGCCTCAAGCAAAGTTACCGATGAAGCGAAGGCGAAAGAGGGATGCCTTCCGGCATCCCCAAGCTTAAACTTTGGTTGTCCTTGAATTTTACCTTGGGGTGCCTCGGGCATCCCCAAGCTTAGGCTCTTGCCACTCCTTATTCCGTAATCCATCAAATCTTTACCCAAAAACTTGAAAACTTCACAACACAAAACTCAACAGAGAATCTCATGAGCTCCGTTAGTATAAGAAAATAAACCACCACCTTAAGGTACTGTAATGAACTCATTCTTTATTTATATTGGTGTTAAAACTACTGTATTCCAACTTCTCTATGGTTCATACCCCCCGATAGTAGCCATAGATTCATCAAATAAGCAAACAACACACGAAAAACAGAATCTGTCAAAAACAGAACAGTCTGTAGCAATCTGATTTGTTCGAATACTTCTGGAACTCCAAAAATTCTGAAAAACTAGGACAACCTGGATAATTTGTATACTGATCGACTGCAAAAAGAATTGGTATTTTATCACGTTTTGGTGAATTTTAACAATTATTTTCGTGAGCGTAAAGTTTCTGTCTTTTTCAGCAAGATCAAACAACTATCACCCAAGAAGATCCTATTGGTTCTACTTGGCACAAACACTAATTAAAACATAAAACCACATCTAAACAGAGGCTAGATGAATTATTTATTACTAAACAAAAACAAAAAGCAAGGAACAAAAATAAAATTGGGTTGCCTCCCAACAAGCGCTACCGTTTAACGCCCCTACCTAGGCATAAAAACAAGAATAGATCTAGGTATTGTCATCTTTGGTATGCAATCCATAAGTGGCTCTCATAATAGATTAATAAGGTAATTTAAATTTTTTCCTAGGAAAGTGTTCCATGCCTTTCCTTAATGGGAATTGGAATATAATATTTCCTTCTTTCATGTCATAATTGCACCAATCGTTCTAAGGAAATGTCTACCAAGAATAATAGGACATGTAGGATTGCAATCTATATCAAGAACAATGAAATCTACGAGCACATAATTCCTATTTGAACATCATTAATCCTTCCCATAGGTTTCTTAATGGTGGAATCCGCAACATGCAAATTTAAAGAACAATCATCAAATTCACGGAAACCTAGCACATCACACAAAGTTTTTGGAATCGTGGAAACACTAGCACCCAAATCACATAAAGCATAACATTCATGATTTTTAATCTTAATTTTAATAGTAGGTTCCCACTCATCATAAAGTTTTCTAGGGATAGAAACTTCTAATTCAAGCTTTTCTTCATAGGATTGCATTAAAGCATCAATGATATGTTTGGTAAAAGCTTTATTTTGATTATAAGCATGAGGAGAATTGAACATAGATTGCAACAAGGAAATACAATCTATTAAAGAACAATTATCATAATTAAATTCCTTGAATCCAAAATAGTGGGTTCATTGCTATGTAAAGTTTTGACCTCTTCAATCCCACTTTTACCAATCTTTGCATCAAGATCTAAAAACTCCGAATCATTGGGACGCCTTTTAACTAAAGTTGACTCATCTCGAGTCCCATATTTATCAAGATTCATATTGGAAAACAAAGATTTAATAGGAGACACATCAACTACTTTTAGATCTTCATTATTATTATCATCTAAATCTTCCGGTTTAGCGGCCATCTTATTAACTAAGGTGGATTGCTTATCCGAAATTTGGGCTATTAAGTTTTCAAGATGAGCACACTAAGATTTCAAACCATAAAATTCCTTAGACATATCATCGAGCTCTTTATTCATATACTCCATAAAACTTTCTGTTCTTTAAGCTCATTTCTGAAGAAATTATTATGCTCAAATTGCAAAGACATAAAGCTTCTAACATTGTTTTCAATTTCTTCCAACCTTCTAAGGTGAGGTTCAATGTTTTTTGGTGGGGCCATCGTGACAAACAATCAATCAAACACACAAGCAAATAAGAAGCAAGCGGAAGGAAGCGAACGAAAAAGGGCGAATAAAACAACAAAGGTGAAGTGGGGGAGAGGAAAACGAGAGGCAAATGGCAAATAATGTAATGCGAGGGATAAGAGTTTGTGATGGGTACTTGGTATGTCTTGACTTGTGCGTAGATCTCCCCGACAACGGCGCCATAAATCCGTCTTGCTACCTCTTGAGCATGCGTTGGTTTTCCCTTGAAGAGGAAAGGGTGGTGCAGCAAAGTAGCGTAAGTATTTCCCTCAGTTTTTGACAACCAACTTATCAATCCAGTAGGAGACTACACGCAAATCGCCTAGTACCTGCACAAACAATCAAGAACCTTGCAACCAACGCGATAAAGGGGTTGTCAATCCCTTCACAGCCACTTGCAAAAGTGAGATATGATAAAGATAATAAGATAAATATTTTTGGTATTTTTGGTTGTACAGATTGGAAAATAAAGATTGCAAAGTAAATAGTAAACTAGAATTGTAGATTGGAAACTTATATAATGTAAAGTAGACCCGGGGGCCATAGGTTTCACTAGTGGCTTCTCTCAAGATAGCATATATTACAGTGGGTGAACAAATTACTGTCAAGCAATTGATAGAAAAGCGCATAGTTATGATGATATCTAAGGCAATGATCATGAATATAGGCATCACGTCCGTGTCAAGTAGACCGAAACGATTCTGCATCTACTAATATTACTCCACACATCTACCGCTATCCGATGCATCTAGAGTATTAAGTTCATAAGAACGGAGTAACACATTAGGCAAGATGACATGATGTAGAGATATAAACTCAAGCAATATGATATAAACCCCATCTTTTTATCCTCGATGGCAACAATACAATACGTGCCTTGCTGCCCCTGCTGTCACTTGGAAAGGACACCGCAATATTGAATCCAAAGCTAAGCACTTCTCCCATTGCAAGAAAGGTCAATCTAGTAGGCCAAACTAAACCGATAATTCGAAGAGACTTGCAAAGATATCAAATTATGCATATAAGAATTCAGAGAAGAATCAAATAATATTCATAGATAATCAAGTTCATAAACACACAATTCATCGGATCTTGGCAAACACACCGCAAAAGAGTATTACATCGAATAGATCTCCAAGAACATCGAGGAGAACATGTTATTGAGAATCAAAGATAGATAAGAAGCCATCTAGCTACTAGCTATGGACCCGTATGTCTGTGGTAAACTACTCACGCTTCATCGGAGAGTCAATGGTGTTGATGTAGAAGCCCTCCGTGATCGAATCCCCCTCCGGCAGATCGCCGGAAAAGGCCCCAAGATGTGATCTCACGGGTACATAAGGTTGCGGTGGTGGAAAAGTGGTTTCGTGGCTCCCCTGGATGTTTTCAGGGTATAAGAGTATATATAGGCGAAAGAAGTAGGTCGGTGGAGCCACGAGGGGCCCACGAGGGTTGGGCGCGCCTACCCCCCTAGGCGCACCCTCCTGCCTCGTGGCCGCCTCGTTGCTTCCTTGACGTCCACTCCAAGTCTCCTGGATTGCGTTTGTTCCAAAAAAGATCCCCGCGAAGGTTTCATTCCGTTTGGATTCCGTTTGATATTCCTTTTCTGCGAAACACTGAAATAGGCAAAAAAACATCAAATTGCACTGGGCCTTCGGTTAATAGGTTAGTCCCAAAAATAATATAAAAGCCCATTAAACATCCAAAACAGATAATATAATAGCATGAAACAATAAAAAGTTATAGATACGTGGGAGATGTATCAATATATCATAGACCGTTCCCAAACAGAAATTGAAGTTTATTCCTTTTTCAACCATACTTTCACTTTCCATGGCTAGCCGTATCCATGGGTGCCTTCCATACCCACACTTTCCAAGGAAATTATTATTTGAGAACATAAAGTAAATTCATTTTTCATTTCGGGACTGGGCATCCCTAATACCTTTGCCTTACTCTCGTGCAATGACAAGTGAATAAACACTCATCATGAGAACAACATATCTAGCATGGAAATATATTAGCCACTCCCTACCGTTTCATGAGCGGTACAAGCAAACAAAAGAGAAATTTGTTTTGAAAATTAGAGATGGCACATGCAAATTTGCTTAGAACGGCAAAATAATATCGCATATAGGTAGGTATGGTGGACTCATGTGGCAAAACTGGTTTAAGGGACTTTGGATGCACAAGTAGTGATCATACTTAGTGCAAAATGAAGGCTAGCAAAAGATTGAGAAGCGACCAACCAAGAAACAAAAAGTCTCATAGGCGAGCATTAAGCATAATTAACACTGAATCATGCACCACAAGTAGGATGTAATTTCATTGCATAACTATTGACTTTCGTGCTTGCATAGGGAATCACAAACCTTAACACCAATATTCTTACTAAAGCATAAGTACTCATCAATATGACTCACATATCACATCATCATATCTCAAAACTATTACAAGGAATCAAGTTTATTTTCTCCAATGGTCTTCATGGAAGTTTTCATTATATCTTCCTTGGATATCTACCACTTTGGAACTAGATTTCATAAGTTGCTTTTGGTAAGCTCAAACAAATATAAGTGAAGATCATGAGCATAGCATTTCTTTCTCTCAAAATAGTTTAAGTGAAGCAAGAGATAATTTCTAAAAAAAATACTAACTCACAAATAAATCTAAGTGGAGCATGAGAGCATTTCTTCAAAAATACTAAAGCACACCATGCTCAAAAAGATATAAGTGAAGCACTAGAGCAATTCCATACCTCATAAAGATTTATGTGAAGCATAGAGAGCAATTCTAACAAGTCATGGCATAATTTTGGCTCTCTCAAACAGGTGTGTCCAGAAAGGATTCAAGACTTAAAACAAAAAGCAAAACAAGCAAAGACTCATATCATACAAGACGCTCCAAGCAAAACTCATAGTATGTGACGAATAAAAATATAGTTCTAAGTAAAATATCGATGGTCGTTAGAAGAAAGAGGGGATGCCACTCGGGCATCCCCAAGCCTAGTTGCTTACTTCCCTTTGGATAATAGCTTGGGATGCCATGGGAATCCCCAAGCTTAGGCTCTTCTTACTCCTTATTCCTTCATCCATCGTAAAACCACCCAATACTTGAAAACTTCAATCACACAAAGCTCAACAAAACCTTTGTGAGATCCGTTATTATAAGAAAGCAAATCACTACTATAAGTACTGTAGCAAACCCATTCATATTTTATTTTTGCATTATATCTACTGTATTCCAACTTTTCTATGGCAAAAACTCTTCAAAGAAGACCATAGAATCATCAAAACAAGCACGGAACGCAAAGAAAACATAATTTGTCAAAAACAACACAGTCTGTAGCAATCTGGATATTTTGAATACTTCTGTAACTCCAAAAATTCCGAAAAATTAGGACCACGTGAGGAATTTGTTTATTATTATTATGCAAAAAGAATTGGTATTTTATCACGCTTCTATGATTTTTAGTAATTCTGGGACTGGCGTGCAAAGTTTCTGTTTTTCAGCAAGATCAAATCAACTATCACCCAACATAATCCTAAAGGCTTTGCTTGGCACAAAAACTAATTAAAACACAAAAAACACAATCATAACAGTAGCGTAATTGTGCAAACACTCAAGAACAGAAAGCAAAAGACGAAAATAAATTTTATTCATTGGGTTGCCTCCCAACAAGCGCTATAGTTTTACGCCCTTAGCTAGGCATAAAGCACGGATCTAAGTATTGTCATCTTTGTTTCTAGATCCATAAGATACCCTCATGATTGATTCATATGGTCGGTTAATTCTTGTTCTAGGGAAGTGTTCCATTACCTTTGATACGTCTCCAACGCATCTATAATTTTTAATTGTTTCATGCTATTATATTATCTGTTTTGGATGTTTTATATGCATTAATATGCTATTTTATATTATTTTTGGGACTAACCTATTAACCTAGAGCCCAGTGTAAGTTTCTGTTTTTTCCTTGTTTTAGAGTTTCACAGAAAAGGAATACCAAACGGAGTCCAAACGGAATGAAACTCTTGCGATGATTTTTCTTGGACTAGAAGACATCCAGAGGACTTGGAGTACACGTCAGGGAAGCCACTAGGTGTCCACAAGGTCGGAGGGAGCGCCCAGGGGGGTAGGGCGCGCCCCCACCCTTGTGGGCCCCTCGTGACTCCACCAACCTATTTCTTCCGCCTATCTATTCTCAAATATTCCAAAACCTATCAGGAGAGCCACGAAAACACGTTTTCACCGCCGCAACCTTCTGTACCCGTGAGATCCCATCTAGGGGCCTTTTCCGGTGTCCTGCCGGAGGGGGATTCGATCATGGAGGGCTTCTACATCAACACCATTGTCTCTCTGATGAAACGTGAGTAGTTTACCACAGACCTACGGGTCCATAGCTAGTAGCTAGATGGCTTCTTCTCTCTCTTTGATTCTCAATACCATGTTTTCCTCGATGTTCTTGGAGATCTATCCGATGTAATACTCTTTTGCGTTGTGTTTGCCGAGATCCGATGAATTGTGGATTTATGATCAGCTTACCTATGAATATTATTTGAATTTTCTCTTAATTCTTATATGCATGATTTGATATCTTTGCAAGTATCTTCGAAGTATCGATTTGGTTTGGCCAACTAGATTGGTTTTTCTTGCAATGGGAGAAGTGCTTAGCTTTGGGTTCAATCTTGCGATTTCGATGCCGCGATGTATGGGGAACCGATACGTATTGTATTGTTGCCATCGAGGATAACAAGATGTGGTTTTCATCATATTGCTGGAGTCTATCCCGCTACATCATGTCATCTTACTTAATGCGTTACTCTGTTTATGAACTTAATACTCTAGATGCAGCAGGAGTCGGTCGATGTGTGGAGTAATAGTAGTAGATGCAGGCAGGAGTCGGTCTACTTGATACAACCGTGATGCCTATATTCATTACCATTGCCTTAGATACCGTCATAACTTTGCGCTTTTCTATCAATTGCTCAGCAGTAATTCTTTCACCCACCGTAATATTTTATATCTTGAGAGAAGCCTCTAGTGAAACCTATGGCTCCCGGGTCTATTTTCCATCATATAAGTTTCCGATCTACAGTTTTAGTTTCCTATTTACTTCCTTTGAAATCTTTTACTTTCCGTTCCATAAACCAAAAATACCAAAAATATTACTTTACCGTTTATCTATCTCTATCAGATCTCACTTTGCAAATAACCGCGAAGGGATTGACAACCCCTTTGTCGTGTTGGTTGCAAGTTGGTGTTTGTTTGTGCAGGTATTCGGTGGCTTGAACGTTGTCTTCGACTGGATTAATACCTTGGTTCTCAAAAGCTGGGGGAAATACTTACTCTACTTTGTTGCATCACCCTTTCCTCTTCAAGGGAAAAACCAATGCAAGCTCAAGAAGTAGCAGGAAGAATTTCTGGCGCCGTTGCCGGGAAGATCTACATCAAGTCAAGACATACCAAGTACCCATCATAAACTCTCATCTCTCGCATTACATTATTTGCCATTCGGTCTCGTTTTCCTCTCCCCCACTTCTAAAAACGAATTTCAAAAAGATTTGCCTTTTCTTCGCCTCTCTTTCGTTCGTCTCTACCTCCATGGCCGAATCTAGAAGGGCTAAGGGTTTTCTCCTAGGTTCAAGTACCTTGGATGACCCATCTGTTCTTTCTAAGCTCATAAATAAAGATGTTGTGGAAAGACTTACTGGGTGGTTAAGGAGGATTTCAATTTTGACGAAGATGATCCCGGAATTTTTCGTTATTTGCTTGATGAATCTTTGAAAGATGCTTGGGATAGGCTGTTGAGGATTCGAGCTAGCTATGTGCCCCAATATCAGATTGAGATATATATAAAAGGCTTTTATATTGGCCTACCTCCTTCTTTTAAGCAAGTTTTGGATTCTATATTTGAAAATGGTTTTCTTGGAGGGGATTCCATCGATACTTATGAGAAGATGAAAACCATATTTGGTCACCCCAAGGAAAAGGGTGTTTTATCAACCGCTATTATGAGTTTCTATCAAAATGAAATAAAAGAGATGAAGGCTAGTTTAGATGCAAATTTTTGTAATGTGCTTAATCTTTCTTCTACAATTAATGGCCATGTGCTTTGACAAAATAGAAATATAAATGCCTTAGATAAGAAATTTTCTCTTTACTTCCCAAAAGGGGAGGTGATAATATCTAGATCTATTCGTGTTTTACGCCTAGCTAAGGGCGTTAAACAATAGCGCTTGTTGGGATGCAACCCAATTTTATTTTTATGTTCTTACTTTTTAGGTTCTGTTTTGATTTAGATGATTCATCTAGCCTCTGGTTAGATGTGGTTTTGGGTTTAGTTTAGTGTTTGTTCCATGTAAGACCTTTGGGATAGCTTACGGTGATAGTTGATTTGATCTTGCTGAAAAACAGAAACTTTTGCGCTTAGTCCCAGAATTATTAAAAATCACAGAAGCATGATAAAATACTTATTCTTTTTGCAGAAGATTAATAAACAAAATTCTTAGATCGTCCTTTTTTTCAGAATTTTTGGAGTTACAGAAGTACTCTAAATATCCAGATTGCTACAGGCTGTTCTGTTTTTGACAGATTCTGTTTTCTATGTGTTGTTTGCTTATTTTGATGAACCTATGGCACGTATCGGGGGGTATGAACCATGGAAAAGTTGGAATACAGTAGATATTACACCAATATAAATAAAGAATGAGTTCACAACAGTACCTAAAGTGGTGATTTATTTTCTTATACTAATGGAGCTTATGAGATTTTCTGTTGAGTTTTGTGTTGTGAAGTTTTCATGTTCTGGGTAAGGCTTTGATGGGCTATGGAATAAAGGGTAGCAAGAGCCTAAGCTTGGGGATGCCCAAGGTATCCCAAGGTAATATTTAAGGATAACCAAGAGCCTAAGCTTGGGGATGCCCCGGAAGGCATCCCCTATTTCGTCTCCGTCTGTCGGTAATTTTACTTGAGGCTCTATTTTTATTCACCACATGATATTTGTTTTGCTTGGAGCGTCTTGTATGATTTGAGTCTTTGCTTTTTAGTTTGCCACAATCATCCTTTCTATACACACCTTTTGAGATAGACACGCATGAATTGTGATTTATTAGAATGCTCTTTGTGCTTTACTTATATCTTTTGAGCTAGGCAATATTGCTCTAGTGCTTCACTTATATCTTTTTAGAGCACGGTGGTGGTTTTATTTTATAGAATTGATGAACCCTCATGCTTCACTTATATTATTTTGGGAGTCTCTAAACAGCATGGTAATTTGATTTGGTTATAAATTTAGTCCTAATATGATAGGCATCCAAGATGGATATAATAAAAACTTTCATATAAAGTGCATTGAATACTATGAGAAGTTTGATTCCTTATGATTGTTTTGATATATGAAGATGGCGATATTAGAGTCATGCTAGTGAGTAGTTGTGAATTTGAGAAATACGTGTGTTAAAGTTTTTGATTCCCGTAGCATGCACGTATGGTGAGCCGTTATGTGATGAAGTCGGAGCATGATTTATTTATTGATTGTCTTCCTTATGTGTGGCGGTCGGGGATGATCGATGGTCTTTTCCTACCAATCTACCCCTCTAGGAGCATGCGCGTAGTATTTTGTTTCGATGACTAATAGATTTTTGCAATAAGTATGTGAGTTCTTTATGATTAATGTTGAGTCCATGGATTATACTCACTCTCATGCTTCCACCATTGCTAGCCTCTAGTACCGCGCAATTTTCGCCGGTACCATACACCCACCATATACCTTCCTCAAAACAGCCACCATACCTACCTATTATGGCATTTCCATAGCCATTCCGAGATATATTGCCATGCAACTTTCCACCGTTCCGTTTATTATGACACGCTCCATCATTGTCATATTGCTTTGCATGATCATGTAGTTGACATTGTATTTGTGGCAAAGCCACCGTTCA
This sequence comes from Aegilops bicornis, assembly GCA_021605145.1. Lineage (NCBI taxonomy): Eukaryota > Viridiplantae > Streptophyta > Magnoliopsida > Poales > Poaceae > Aegilops > Aegilops bicornis. The sequence continues at coordinate 304,591,447 of CM038672.1, forward strand.
TATTCTTTCATACATGTCACTCTTGATTCATTGCACATCCTGGTACACTGCCGGAGGCATTCACATAGAGTCATATTTTGTTCTAAGTATCAAGTTGTAATTCTTGAGTTGTAAGTAAATAAAAGTGTGATGATCTTCATTATTAGAGCATTGTCCCATGTGAGGAAAGGATGATGGATACTTTGACCCCCCACAAGTTGGGATGAGACTCCGGACTAAAAAAAAAGAGGCCAAAAAAAATGAGAGAAGGCCCAATAAAAAAATAATAAATGAGAGAAAAGAGAGAAGGGGCAATGCTACTATCCTTTACCACACTTGTGCTTCAAAGTAGCACCATGATCTTCCTGATAGAGAATCTCCTATGTTATCACTTTCATATACTAGTGGGAATTTTTCATTATAGAACTTGGCTTGTATATTCCAATGATGGGTTTCCTCAAATTGCCCTAGGTCTTCGTGAGCGAGGAAGTTGGATGCACACCCACTTAGTTCCCTTTTTGAGCTTTCATAAACTTATAGCTCTAGTGCATCTGTTGCATGGCAATCCCTACTCACTCACATTGATATATATTAATGGGCATCTCCATAGCCCGTTGATACGCCTAGTTGATGTGAGACTATCTCCTTCTTTTTGTCTTCTCCACAACCACAGTCTATTCCAACTATAGTGCTATGTCCATGGCTCACGCTCATGTATTGCGTGAAAGTTGAAAAAGTTTGAGAACATCAAAAGTATGAAACAATTGCTTGGCTTGTCATCGGGGTTGTGCATGATTTAAATATTTTGTGTGATGAAGATGGAGTATAGCCAGACTGTATGATTTTGTAGGGATAAGCTTTCTTTGGCCATGTTCTTTTGAGAAGACATAATTATTTTGTTAGTATGCTTGAAGTATTATTGTTTTTATGTCAATATTAAACTTTTGTTTCGAATCATAAGGATCTGAACATTCATGCCACAATAAAGAAAATTACATGGACAAATATGTTAGGTAGCATTCCACACCAAAATTTCTATTTTTATCATTTAGCTACTCGAGGACGGGCAAGAATTAAGCTTGGGGATGCTTGATACGTCTGCAACATATCTATAATTTTTTTATTGTTCCATGCTATTATATTATCTGTTTTGGATGTTTTATATGCATTAATATGCTATTTTATATTATTTTTGGGACTAACCTATTAACCTAGAGCCCAGTGCCAGTTTCTGTTTTTTCCTTGTTATAGAGTTTCGCAGAAAAGGAATACCAAACAGGGTCCAAAGGGAATGAAACTTTAGCGATGATTTTTCTTGGACCAGAAGACATCCAGAGGACTTGGATTACACATCAGGGAAGCCACGAGGTGGCCACAAGGTCGGAGGGCGCGCCCTACCCCCCTCATGACTCCACCAACATATTTCTTCCGCCTATATATTCTCAAATATTCCAAAACCTATCAGGAGAGCCACGAAAACACTTTTCCATCACCGCAACCTTCTGTACCCGTGAGATCCCATCTAGGTGCCTTTTCTGGCGTCCTGCCGGAGGGGGATTCGATCATGGAGGGCTTCTACATCAACACCATTGACTCTCTGATGAAGCGTGAGTAGTTTACCACAGACATACGGGTCCATAGCTAGTAGCTAGATGGCTTCTTATTTGTCTTTGATTCTCAATAACATGTTCTCCTCGATGTTCTTGGAGATCTATTCGATGTAATACTCTTTTGCGGTGTGTTTGACGAGATCCGATGAATTGTGGATTTATGATCAGCTTATTTATGAATATTATTTGAATCTTCTCTGAATTCTTATATGCATGATTTGATATCTTTGCAAGTATCTTCTAACTATCGGTTTAGTTTGGCCAACTAGATTGGTTTTTCTTGTAATGGGAAAAGTGCTTAGCTTTGGGTTCAATCTTACGGTGCTCGATCCCAGTGACAGAAGGTGAACCGACACATATTGTATTATTGCCATCGAGGATAACAAGATGGGGTTTTCATCATATTGGTTGAGTCTATCCCGCTACATCATGTCATCTAACTTAATGCGTTACTTTGTTCTATGAATTTAATACTCTAGATGTAGGCAGGAGTCGGTCGATGTGTGGAGTAATAGTAGTAGATGCAGGCAGGAGTCGGTCTACTTGATACGGACGTGATGCCTATATTCATTTTCATTGCCTTAGATATTTTCATAACTTTGCACTTTTCTATCAATTGCTCGGCATAAATACGTTCACCCACCATAATATTTTCTATCTTGAGAGAAGCCTCTAGTGAAACCTATGGCCCCCGGGTCTATTTTCCATCATATAAGTTTCCGATCTATAGAAGTTTCCTATTTACTTTCTTTGCAATCTTTTACTTTCCATTCCATAAACCAAAAATGCCAAAAATATTACTTTACCGTTTATCCATCTCTATTAGATCTCACTTTGCAAATAACCGTGAAGGGATTGACAACCCCTTTGTCACGTTGGGTGCAAGTTGGTGTTTGTTTGTGCAGGTATTCGGTGGCTTGAATGTTGTCTCCTACTGGATTGATACCTTGGTTCTCAAAAGATGAGGGAAATACTTACTCTACTTTGCTGCATCACCCTTTCCTCTTCAAGGGAAAAACCAACGCAAGCTGAAGAAGTAGCACCCTTCCTTAGTGGAACTTGAAATTTAATATTGCCTTCTTTCATATCAATCACGGCACCAATAGTACATAAAACCGGTCTACCAAGAATAATTGGACAAGACGGATTGCAATCAATATCAAGAACATGGATGGGCACATAATTCCTATTTGCAAGAACAAGAACAACATTAATTCTTCCCATAGGCTTCTTTTTAGTAGAATCTGCCAAGTGCAAATTTAAAGAACATTCTTCGATATCGGTAAGACCAAGCACATCACATAGAGATTTCGGAATTGTATAAACTCTAGCACCCAAGTCACATAAAGCAAAACACTCATAATTTTTTATCTTGACTTTGATGGTAGGTTCCCATTCATCATGTAATTTTCTAGGAATTGAAACTTCTAATTCCAATTTTTCTTTCAAAGCTTTCATCATAGCATCAACAATATGTTTAGTAAAAGATTTATTTTGTTCATAAGCATGGGGTGAATTTATCATGGATTGCAACAAAAAAATACAATCAATCAAAGAGCAACTATCATAATTAATGTCTTTGTAATCCAAAAGAGTGGGCACATCACTAGTTAAAGTTTTGACCTCTTCAAACCCACTTGTATCAATTTTCTCAACAAGATTTTCACCCTCCGAATTATCACGACGCCTTCTAGCTAAAGTTGACTCTTCTCCAGTCCCTTTGTCATCAATATTAATTTTACTAAACAAAGAAGCAATAGGAGAAACACCAATCATTTTAAGATCTTCATCATTTTTATGAAAGTAATCACTAGAAAACACTTTTTCTAAAAATTCTCTTCTAGCTCTAAGCATAGCGGTTCTTTTCTTACCTTCATCCATAGAACATAAAGAGATTTAATTGATTATTCAACCTTAGGCACACAAATTTTTATCTTGAGATTTTGTATATCATGAGAAATTCTATCAACACTTCTAGACAAATCATCGATCTTATTCAACTTTTCTTCCATTGTAGCATTGAAAACTTTTTGAGTATTGATAAATTCTTTAATATTATTATCAAGATTAGAGGTGTTCCTATTATTATTGTAATAGGGATTACCATAGGAATTACCATAATTATTAGAGGAATTACTAGGAAAAGGAATAGTGTTTAAATTACCTCTATAAGCATTATTATTGAATTTTTTTCACGAGATAAAATTCACATCTATGGCATCACTATTTTGCTCAATCAAAGTCTACAAAGGCACATCATTAAAATCAATAGGAGCACTTTTATTAGCAACCAATTTCATAAGAGCCTCAACTTTTTCACTCAAATAAGAAATTTCTTCAATCGAATTAACTTTTTACTAGTAGGAGCTCTTTCGGTATTCCATTGTGAATAATTTGCCATAATATTATTAAGAAATTTGGTGGCTTCACCCAAAGTAATTTCCATAAAAGTACCCCGCGGCGGAATCTAAAAGATTACAAGAAAGAAAAGTCAACCCCACATAAGTTTTTGTATGATCATCCAAAGATTTAACCCATGAGTTGGGCAGTTGCTTAACATGAATTTCATCCTTTCCCAAGATTGTGCAACATGCTCATGTTCAAGTGGCTTGAAATTCATGATCTGGGTTCTAAGGGAAATAATTTTGCACGATCTCAGTAATAAAAGCATCCTTGCACTTATCCCAAGAATCAATACTATTGCGAGGCAAAGAATAAAACCAAAAAATTTCACGATCTCGCAAGGAAAACAGAAATTTCCAACTTCACAGCATCATTGTCCACATCTTTTTTCTTTTGCATATCACATAATTCCACGAATGTGTTAAGATGGGACGCGACATCCACATTAGGAGTACCGGAAAAAATGATCTTTCATAAAAGATTCAGCAAAGCGGTATTAATATCACAAGACTCCGCACTAGTGGCGGGAGGAGCAATCGGTGTGCTAATAAAATCATTGTTTGTCGCGGGATATCCACGGCCACCTATGGGACCGGGTGGCCCCTTGCTGGTTCGGCGGGGGGACGTCGCGTTGCATAAAGAGCAGATCAGCATGCGGCAGCACGGCGGGGAGCACACAAGCAATTTACCAAGGTTCGGGCTGCCGCGAGGAGTAAGACCCTACTCCTGCTTTGGTGGATTGATGGTGGAATAAGTGTGGTGACGCGCAGTACACTTGCCTGGCAGGGTTTGCCTTGGGGTTGCTGTGACTACGCGCGTATGGTGGCTTGGGTTCATCAACACTCTAACCCCTTCTATGAGTGCCATGGGCCTCCTTTTATAGATTAAGGGGTCACCATAGTGGCAAAGTGGTCATTATCCACTGATATGATAGCAAACAGTGCTATCATACCTAACTCTGCGGGTTGATAGGGTGCATTAAATTTGCCGCTTAGTGTCACATCGTTGGTTGCCCGACAAGGCCTGCCGGGCTATCTTGCCAGCTCCGCACCTGTTCTCTTGACACGTCGTAGGACGGGTGTCATCTGCGGATTTCTTCTGTAGGAAATGGCTGCCATGTGGCAACTGGCTGCCACTTAATCATCTTGCGGCTTGACACCGCACTGATGGACGACGTGGGTCATGCTTGAGTGGTTGGTGGCGTGGTCTAGCCCCCACGAGCCCCGGCAGGCTCTGCCGGGGAGCCTTGATTGGATGCTTCTGTTGGTGGCCTTGCCCCTTGCCGGGCTCACCTGCCCGGCAAGGGAGGCCCTTCTCTTGCCGATATCTTGCTCCTCTGGCTTGATCTTGGTCCCTCTGGGCTGCATGTTGGTTCTTCAAATCTCTTGGTTCTTTAGCACTCTGGCTTGTCCTTGGCTTGTCCGTGCACGAGTCAGGGGAAAATGTATACCCCTGTATATTTTCTCCAACATTGTTGTTGGTATTGGAGAAATCACACAACTTGGTGTTCTCTTGAGTCATTGTGACTTCGCAACAAGATTGCACTAAAAAATAGATCTGGCAAGAAAACGACGAACGGAAAAGAGGGCAAATAAAACGGCAAATTTTTGTGAAGTGGGGGAGAGGAAAACGAGATACAAATGGCGAATAATGTAAATTGCAAGGAGATGAGATTTGTGATTAGGAACCTAGTAGATGTTGATGATTTCTCCCCGACAACGGCGCCAGAAATTCCTTTTGATGTCTGCTAGAACTACGTCGGTATTTCCCCAAAGAGGAAGGGATGATGCAGCACAACAATGGTAGGTATTTCCCTTGGTGATGAGACCAAGGATATCAAACCAGTGGGAGAACCAAACAACACTACATAAACAACACCTGCACACGAATAACAACTACTCGCAACCCGACGTGTTAAAGGGGTTGTCAATCCCTTTCGGGCAACGGCGCCAGAAATTGGCAAAAGGACGTGATAAAAATATGATAGATGGGATAAATAGATCTCAAATAAATATAATGCACCAAGGTATTTTTTTATTTTTGGTTTGATAGATCTGAAAAATAAAAGCAAATAAAAGTAGATCGCAATGGAAATATAATAAAGAAGAGACCCGAGGCCGTAGATTTCACCAGTGGCTTCTCTCGAGAAAAATAGCAAACGGTGGGTGAACGAATTACTGTTGGGCAATTGATAGAACTTCAAATAATCATGACGATATCCAGGCAATGATCATTATATAGGCATCACGTACAAGATTAGTTGACCTACTCCTGCCTGCATTTACTACTATTACTCCACACATCGACCGCTATCCAAAGATGCATCCGTGTATTAAGTTCATGGAGAAACGGAGTAATGTAATAAGAACGATGACATGATGTAGACAAGATATATTTATGTAGAAATAGAGCCCATCTTGTTATCCTTAGTAGCAACGATACATACGTGCCGGTTCCCCTTCTGTCACTGGGATCAAGCACCGTAAGATCGAACCCATTACAAAGCACCTCTTCCCATTGCAATATAAATAGATCAAGTTGGCCAAACAAAACCCAAATATCGGAGAAGAAATACGAGGCTATAAGCATCATGCATATAAGAGATCAAAGAAGACTCAAATAACTTTCATGGATAAAAAGATAGATATGATCATAAACTCAAAGTTCATCGGATCCCAACAAACACACCACAAAAAGAGTTACATCATATGGATCTCCAAGAGACCATTGTATTGAGAATCAAAACAGAGAGAGGAAGCCATCTAGCTACTAACTACGGACCCGTAGGTCTACAAAGAATTAGGCATGCATCATCGGAGAGGCACCAATGGACATGATGAACCCCTCCGTGATGGTGTCTTGATCGCATCTGGTCTTTCTGGAACTTGTGGCGGCTGGAATTTATTTTTGTCGACTCCCCTAGGGTTTCTGGATTATTGTGGGGTATTTATAGAGCAAAGAGGCGGTGTGGGAGGCCACCGAGGTGGGCACAACCCACCTGGGTGCACCTGGGCCTCCAAGCGCGCCCTGGTGGGTTATGCCCCCCTCGGGGCACCCCCAGGTGCTTCTCTGACCCACTGGATGTCTTCTGGTCCATAAAAATACCACAAAAGTTTCGCTGCGTTTGGACTCCGTTTGGTATTGATTTCATGCGATGTAAAAAACATGCAGAAAATAGCAACTGGTACTCGGCACTATCTCAATAGGTTAGTACCAAAAAATGATATAAAATGACTATAAAATGATTGTAAAACATCCAAGAATGATAACATAACAACATGGAACAATAAAAAAATTATAGATACGATGGAGACGTATCAATGATCTCAGCGGGAGGAAAATACTTGGAAATAAAAGCATCTTTACACTTATTCCATGAATCAATACTATTATTAGGCAACGATGAAAACCAAGTTTTAGCATGATCTCGTAGTGAGAACGGAAATAACTTCATTTTAACAATATCATTATACACATCTTTTTCCTTTTGCATATCACACAATTCAGTGAAAGTATTTAGATGGGATGCGACATCTTCATTAGGACTACCGGAAAATTGTTCTTTCATAACAAGATTCAACAAAGCGGCATTAATTTCATAAGATTCCGCACTAGTGGCAGGAGCAATCGGAGTACTAATAAAATCATTATTATTAGCCTCGGAAAAATCACACAACTTGGTGTTTTCTTGAGACATCGTAACAAAGCAAGAAATCTAGCAGATAAGCAAACAAAAAGCAAACGAAAATACGAACGAAAAAGGGCGAATAAAAAGGCAAATATTTTAGTGATTTTCTGAAAATGTTTTAGAAGTGGGGGAGTGGAAAACGAGAGGCAAATGGAAAATAATGTAAGTGCAAGAGATGAGAGTTTATGATGGGTACTTAGTAGGCTTGACGTAGAACCTCCCCGCCAACGATGCTAGAAATTATTCCTGCTACTTCTTGAGCTTGCGTTGATTTTTCCCTTGAAGAGGAAAGGGTGATGCAACAAAGTAGACATAAGTATTTCCCTCAGTTAAGATACAAGGTATCAATCTTGTAGGAGGCACAAGCAAGTCTCCAATATATTCACCTTCACAAACTAACAAACACTCTCACACAACGTGAAAAAGTGGTTGTCTATCCCTTCATGGTCATGAACAAGAGTGAGATCTAATAGAGATAGGAATAAAAGATAAATAAAAAGAGCAAACTAAAGTAAATATAAATAAATTGCAGCAAGGTATTTTTGGGTTTTTTGGTTTATAGATCTGAAAATATATGATGGAAAATAGACCGGTGGGCCATAGGTTTCATTAGAGGCTTCTCTCTTGAAGAAAACATACAGTGAGTAAACAAATTACTATTGAGCAATTGATAGAAAAGTGCAAAGTTATGACGATATCTAAGGCAATGATCATGAATATAGGCATCACGGCCGTGACAACTAGACCGACTCCTCCCTGCATCTACTACTATTACTCCACACATCGACCGCTATCCAGCATGCATCTAGAATAAGTTCATAAGAACAGAGTAACGCCTTAAGCAAAATGACATGATGTAGATGGATAAACTCAAGCAATATGATATAAACCCCATAATTTTATCCTTGATGGCAACAATACAATACGTGCCTCGCTACCCCTTCTGTCGCTTGGTGAGGATACCGCAAGATTGAACCCAAAACTAAGCACCTCTCCTATTGCAAGAAAAACCAATCTAGTTGGCCAAACCAAAACGATAGCTCGAAGTGAAATACAAAGATATCTTAATCATGCATAAAATATGTCCGAAAATACTCAAATAATATCCATAGATAACCTGATCATAAATCCACGATTCATTGGATCTCAACAAACGCACCCCAAAAGAAGATTACATCGAATAGATCTCCAAGAAAATCGAGGAGAACATTGTATTGAAGATCAAAGAGAGAGAAGAAGCCATTGCTACCTCTTGAGCACTGCGTTGGTTTTCCCTTGAAGAGGAAAGGGTGATGCAGTAAAGTAGTGTAAGTATTTCCCTCAGTTTTTTAGAACCAAGGTATCAATCCAGTAGGAGGCCACGTTCAAGTCCCTCGCACCTACACAAACAAATAAAAACCTCGCAACCAACACAATAAAGGGGTTGCCAATCCCTTCACGGTCACTTACGAAAGTGAGATCTGATAGATATGATAAGATAATGTTTTTGGTATTTTTATGATAAGGAGAAATAAAGATGCAAAGTAAAATAAAAGGCAATAGAAATAGCGAAGTGTTGGAAGATTAATATGATGGAGAATAGACTCGGGGGCCATAGGTTTCACTAGTGGCTTCTCTCGAGAGCATACGTATTACGGTGGGTTAACAAATTACTGTTGAGCAATTGATAGAATTGAGCATAGTTATGAGAATATCTAGATATGATCATGTATATAGGCATCACGTACGTGACAAGTAGACCGACTCCTGCCTGCATCTACTACTATTACTCCACACATCAACCGCTATCCAGCATGCATCTAGAGTATTAAGTTCAGAAGAACAAAGTAACGCTTTAAGTAAGATGACATGATGTAGAGGGATAAACTCATGCAATATGATATAAACCCCATCTTGTTATCCTCGATGGCGACAATACAATACGTGCCTTGCTGCCCCTACTGTCACTGGGAAAGGACACCGCAAGATTGAACCCAAAGCTAAGCACTTCTCCTATTGCAAGAAAGATCAATCTAGTAGGCCAAACCAAACTGATAATTTGAAGAGACTTGCAAAGATAACCAATCATACATAAAAGAATTCAGAGGAGATTCAAATATTGTTCATAGATAAACTTGATCATAAACCCACAATTCATCGGTCTTAACAAACACACCACAAAAGAAGATTACATCGAATAGATCTCCACGAGAATCGTGGAGAACTTTGTATTGAGATCCAAAGAGAAAGAAGAAGCCATATAGCTAATAACTATGGACCCCAAGGTCTGAGGTAAAATACTCACACATCATCGGAGAGGCTATGGTGTTGATGTAGAAGCCCTCCGTGATCAATGCCCCCCCCCCAGCATGACGCCGGAAAAGGCCCCAAGATGGGATATGACGGGTACAAAAGGTTGCAGCGGTGGAATTAGGTTTTCGTGGATGCTTTTGTTGGTTTGGGGGTACGTAGGTATATATAGGCGGAAGAAGTACGTTGGTGGAGCAACATGGGCCCCACGAGGGTGGAGAGCGCGCCCCCCTTCCTCGTGCCCTCCTAGTTGCTTTCTTGGCGTAGGGTCCAAGTCCTCTGGATCACGTTTGTTCTGAAAATCACGTTCCCGAAGGTTTCATTCCGTTTGGACTCCGTTTGATATTCTTTTTCTGTGAAACTCTGAAATAGGCAAAAAACAGCAATTTGGGTTGGGCCTTCGGTTAATAGGTTAGTCCCAAAAATAATATAAAAGTGTATAATAAAGCCCGTTAAACATCCAAAACATAATATAATATAGCATGAAGAAATCAAAAATTATAGATACGTTGGAGACGTATCAAGCATCCCCAAGCTTAATTCCTGCTCGTCCTCGAGTAGGTAAATGATAAAAGCACAATTTTTGATGTGGAATGCTACTTGGCATAATTTCAATGTAATTCTCTTAATTGTGGTATGAATATTCAGATCCGAAAGATTCAAGACAAAAGATTAATATTGACATAAAAATAATAATACTTCAAGCATACTAACTAAGCAATTATGTCTTCTCAAAATAACATGGCCAAAGAAAGTTATCCCTACAAAATCATATAGTCTAGCTATGCTCTATCTTCACCACACAAAGTATTTAAATCATGCACAACCCCGATGACAAGCCAAGCAATTGTTTCATACTTTTGGTGTTCTCAAACTTTTTCAATCTTCACGCAATACATGAGCGTGAGCCATGGACATAGCACTATATGTGGAATAGAATGGTGGTTGTGGAGAAGACAAAAAGGAGAAGATAGTCTCACATCAACTAGGCATATCAACGGGCTATGGAGATGCCCATTAATAGATATCAATGTGAGTGAGTAGGGATTGCCATGCAACGGATGCACTAGAGCTTTAAGTATATGAAAGCTCAACAAAAGAAACTAAGTGGGTGTGCATCCAACTCGCTTGCTCACGAAGACCTAGGTCATTTTGAGGAAGCCCATCATTGGAATATACAAGCCAAGTTCTATAATGAAAAATTCCCACTAGTATATGAAAGTGATATCATAGGAGGCTCTGTATTATGAAGATCATGGTGCTACTTTGAAGCACAAGTGTGGTAAAAGGATAGTAACATTGTCCCTTCTCTCTTTTTCTCTCATTTTTTATTTGGGCCTTCTTTTATGGCCTCTTTTTTTTAGTCTGAAGTCTCATCCCGACTTGTGGGGGAATCATAGTCTCCATCATCCTTTCCTCACTTGGGACAATGCTGCAAAAATGATGATCATCACACTTTTATTTACTTACGACTCAACAATTACAACTCAATACTTAGAACAAAATATGACTCTGTGTGAATGCCTCCGGCGGTGTACCGGGATATGCAATGAATCAAGAATGACATGTATGAAAGAATTATGAACGGTGGCTTTGCCACAAATACGATGTCAACTACATGATCTTGCGAGGCAATATGACAATGATAGAGTGTGTCATAGTAAACGGAACGGTGGTAATTTGCATGGAAATATATCTCGGAATGGCTATGGAAATGCCATGATAGGTAGGTATGGTGGTTGTTTTGAGGAAGTTATATGGTGGGTGTATGATCCCGGCGAAAAGTGCGCGGTATTAGAGAGGCTAGCAATGGTGGAAGGAAGAGAGTGCTTATAATCCATGGACTCAACATTAGTCATAAAGAACTCATATACTTATTGCAAAAATCTACAAGTTATCAAAGCAAAGTATTGCGCGCATGCTCCTAGGGGGATAGATTGGTAGGAAAAGACCATCGCTCGTCCCCGACCGCCACTCATAAGGAAGATAATCAATAAATATATCATGCTCCGACTTCATCACATAACGGTTCACCATACGTGCATGCTACGGGAATCACAAACTTTAACACAAGTATTTCTCAAATCCACAACTACTCAACTAGCATGACTCTAATATCACCATCTTTATATCTCAAAACAATTATCAAGCATCAAACTTCTCATAGTATTCAACACACTCATAAGAATTTTTTTACTAATATTGAATGCCTATCATAATTAAAGCAAATTACCACGCTGTTTTGTAGGACTCTCAAAATAATATAAGTGAAGCATGAGAGAATAATAGTTTCTATAAAACAAATCCACCACCGTGCTCTAAAAGATATAAGTGAAGCACTAGAGCAAAAACTATATAGCTCAAAAGTTATAAGTGGAGCACATAAAGTATTCTAACAAATTCCGAATCAAGTGTGTCTCTCTCAAAAGGTGTGTAAAGCAAGGATGATTGTGGTAAACTTAACAAATAAAGACTCAAATAATACAAGACGCTCCAAGCAAAACACATATCATGTGGTGAATAAAAATATAGCTCCAAGTAAAGTTACCAATGGAAGTAGATTTAAAGAGGGGATGCCTTCCGGCATCCCCAAGCTTTGGCTTTTGGTGTCCTTAGATTATCTTGGGGTGCCATGGGCATCCCCAAGCTTAGGCTCTTGCCACTCCTTGTTCCATAATCCATCAAATCTTTTACCCAAAACTTGAAAACTTCACAACACAAAACTTAACAGAAAATCTCGTGAGCTCTGTTAGCGAAAGAAAACAAAACACCACTTCAAGGTACTATAATGAACTCACTCTTTATTTATATTGGTGTTAAACCTACTGTATTCCAACTTCTCTATGGTTTATAAACTATTTTATTAGCCATAGATTCATCAAAATAAGCAAACAACACACGAAAAACAGAATCTGTCAAAAACAGAACAGTCTGTAGTAATCTGTAACTAACGCAAACTTCTGGAACTCAAAAACTTTAGCCAAAATAGAAAAACCTATACAATTTGTTTATTGATCAACAGCAATTTGAATCAATATTTTATTACGTTCTGGTGATTTTTAACAATTATTTTCGTGAACAGAAAGTTTCTGGAATTTTCAGCAAGATCAAATAACTATCATCCAAGAAGATCCTATAGGTTTAACTTGGCACAAACACTAATTAAAACATAAAAACAATCTAACCAGAGGCTAGATCAAAGATTTATTTCTAAACAGAAGCAAAAAGCAAAAAACTAAAAAGGAAATTGGGTTGCCTCCCAACAAGCGTTATCGTTTAACGCCCCTAGCTAGGCATAAAAGCAAGGATAGATCTAGGTATTGCCATCTTTGGTAGGCAATCCATAAGTGGCTCTCATAATAGATTCATATGGTAGTTTAATTTTCTTTCTAGGTAAGTGTTCCATGCCTTTCTTTAACGGAAATTGGAATCTAATATTTCCTTCCTTCATATCAATAATTGCACCAATCGTTCTAAGGAAAGGTCTACCAAGAATAATAGGACATGAAGGAATTGCAATCTATATCAAGAACAATAAATTCTACAGGCACATACTTCCTATTTGCAACTATAATAACATCATTAATTCTTCCCATAGGTTTCTTAATGGTGGAATCCGCAAGGTGCAAGTTTAAAGAGCAATCATCAAAATCACGGAAACCTAGCAAATCGCACAAAGTATATGGAATTCGGAAACACTAGCACCCAAATCACACAAAGCATAGCATTCATGATCTTTAATTTTAATTTTAATAGTAGGTTCCCACTCATCATAAAGTTTTCTAGGGATAGAAACTTCCAACTCAAGTTTTTCTTCATAAGTTTGCATCAAGGCATCAACGATGTGTTTAGTAAAAGCTTTATTTTGACTATAAGCATGAGGAGAATTTAGCATGGATTGCAACAAGGAAATACAATCTATCGAAGAGAAATTATCATAATTAAGTTATTTGAAATCCAAAATAGTGGGTTCATTAATATCTAGAGTTTTGATCTCTTCAATCCCACTTTTACAAATTTTTGCATCAAGATCTAAAAACTCCGAATTTTTGGAACGCCTTCTAGGTAAAGGTGGGTCATATTCAGCCCCATCATTATCAAGATTCATATTGGAAAACAAAGATTTTATAGGGGACAAATCAATAACTTTTAGATCTTCATCTTTATTTTCATAGAAATTAGAAGAACACGCTTTCACAAAGCAATATTTCTTATCACGCATCCTAGCGGTTCTTTCTTTGCACTCATCAATGGAAATTCTCATGGCTTTGAGAGACTCATTGACATCATGCTTAGGTGGAATAGATCTAAGTTTCAAAGAATCAACATCAAGAGAAATTCTATCAACGTTCCTAGCCAATTCATCAACCTTAAGCATTTTTTCTTCAAGCAAAGCATTGAAATTCTTTTGCGAATTCATAAATTCTTTAACACTAGTCTCAAATTCAGAGGGAATCTTATTAAAATTTCCATAAGAGTTGTTGCAGGAATTACCATAATTATTAGAGGAATTACTAGGATACGGCCTAGGATTAAAGTTTCATCTATACGCGTTGTTACCAAAATTATTCCTACCAACAAAATTCACATCCATAGATTCATTATTATTTTCAATCAAAGTAGACAAAGGCATATCATTAGGATCAGAAGAAACACTTTTGTTAGCAAATAATTTCATAAGTTCATCCATCTTTCCACTCAAAACATTAGTTTCTTCTATCGCATGCACCTTTTTACTAGTAGATCTTTCAGTGTGTCATTGAGAATAATTAACCCTAATATTATCTAGGAGTTTAGTAGCTTCTCCTAAAGTGATTTCCATAAAAGTGCCCCCCGCGGCCGAATCTAAAAGATTTCTAGAAGCAAAATTCAATCCGGCATAAAAATTTTGTTTGATCATCCAAAGATTCAAACCATGTGTAGGGCAATTACGTATCATTAATTTCATCCTCTCCCAAGCTTGTGCAACATGTTCATGATCAAGTTGCTTAAAATTCATAATATCATTTCTAAGAGAGATTATCTTAGTGGGAGGAAAATACTTAGAGATAAAAGCATCTTTGCACTTATAACATGAGTTAATACTATATTTAGGCAAAAACGAAAACCAAGCTTTAGCACGATCTCTAAGAAAAAAAGGAAATAGCTTCAATTTAACAATATCATTGTCCACATCTTTCTTCTTTTGCATATCACACAAATCAACGAAGCTATTTAGATGGGTAGCGACATCTTCACTAGGAAGGCCGGTGAATTGATTTTTCATGACAAGATTCAACAAAGCAGCATTAATTTCACAAGATTCAGTATCGGTAAGGGGAGCAATCGGAGTGCTAAGAAAATAATTGTTGTTGGTATTGGTAAAGTCACACAATTTAGTATTATCTTGAGCCATCGTGACAAACAAGCAATCTAACACACGAGCAAACAAGAAGTGAGCGAAAAAGAGGCAAACGGGAAAGAGAGGGCAAATAAAATAGCAAGGGTGAAGTGGGGGAGAGGAAAACGAGAAGCAAATGGAAAATAATGTAATGCGGGAGATAAGAGTTTGTGATGGGTACTTGCTATGTTGACTTTTGCATAGACTCCCCGGCAACGGCGCCAAAAATGGCTCATTGACGGGAAATCGAATCTTGACTTGACTTGGTGTGAGCCTCCCCGGCAACGGCGCCAGAAATGGCTCATTGCTGGTAGTCAAATCTTGACTTGACTTGGTGCGAATCTCCCTGGCAATGGCGCCAGAAATCCTTCTTGCTACCTCTTGAGCACTACGTTGGTTTTCCCTTGAAGAGGAAAGGGTGATGCAGTAAAGTAGCGTAAGTATTTCCCTTAGTTTTTGAGAACCAAGGTATCAATCTAGTAGGAGGCCATGTTCAAGTCCCTCGCACCTACACAAACAAATAAAAACCTCGCAACCAACGCAATAAAGGGGTTGTCAATCCCTTCATGGTCACTTACGAAAGTGGGATCTGATAGATATGATAAGATAATATTTTTGGTATTTTTATGATAAGGAGAAATAAAGATGCAAAGTAAAATAAAAGGCAATAGAACTAGCTAAGTGTTGGAAGACTAATATGATGGAGAATAGACCCGGGGGCCATAGGTTTCACTAGTGGCTTCTCTCAAGAGCATAAGTATTATGGTGGGTGAACAAATTCCTGTTGAGCAATTGATAGAATTGAGCATAGTTATGAGAATATCTAGGTATGATCATGTATATTGGCATCACGTCCGTGACAAGTAGACCGACTGTCGGTGTGGAACGACACCTATGGGATCACAAGAATCCCTACTACGGTTGCCGGGGCGCGGGGTTGCGAGAAGAGCAGGATTAGTAACCAGCACGAGGATCGTTTACCCAGGTTCGGGCCGCGAGGATGCGTAAAACCCTAGTCCTGCTTTGGTGGGTGTATTTGAGAGAGTTCTTGAGCTCTCGAACTAGATGTGGTGAGTGTGTGGTTCGAAAGAGCCGAATCCTTCTCCAGTATGCCATGGGCCTCCTTTTATAGTCGAAAGGGGCTGCCACAGTGGCACACAGGAGGTGGAAAGGCGCCAGTGCTATGAGCTTATCGTCAGACACAGACAAGACGCATTTAATGCGTAGCTTAGGTGTCCCCTTGCTTTATCGGGACGGGGCGAGGCCTGGCCCCGTCTGGCCGCCGCTCCTCCTTGCTTGCGACACACGCCCTGGCTAGCGACGCATGCGGCACCACGTAGGCAGGCAGGCAGCTGAGGTGGCGCGGTGGTGGAGCTTCCACGAAGATTTGCATGCCGCCACGCAGGCGTTTGATGAGTTGGCATGGGAGCTGCATGTTTCCATGCAGGTGCCCGCCCAGCTGGTTGGGTTGGCAGCCGCATGTGAACAGTGGTGGAGACTTTGTTGGTGCGGGCCTGGTAGTGGCCCTGCTGGCGTCCTCGGTGAGGGCCTTGCCGGGTGGCCCGGCAAGGACCTTGCCAGCGGTCTGGTGGCCTTCCTCGGCAAGGATCCTGCTGAGGATCGTCGTCTTCTAATCCTCATATGATCTTGAGTGTTCCTTGTCTTCACAAAGATCTGCATGCCACCATGGAGGTGCCTCCCGAGCCCCGGCCCAACGTGATGTTGGAGACTGTGGGCTCAAGGGTGGCTCGCTTTGTTGGTGTGGGGCGAGCTGCCCTGGCAAGGGTCTTGCCGGGGCTGCCCCGGCAAGGGTCTTGCCGGGGAACCTGCTTTGTCCCTCTACTCTTTGTGGTCTTGGCCTTGGCGTTGCTCTGGTTATCTTGGGCTTCGGTATTACCTTGGCTCACCTCCCCTGTCCTGCTTGGTGTGACCGTGGGCGCGGCTCCAACTGCCCGTGCACAGGTAAAAGGGTACAAAATTGTGCCCCTCCTTTTGTACACCGACAGGAGTCCCCGTGCCTGGGCCACACATAAGTGTGACACTATGTTGGGCCAGGCCCAAAACGGTGCGCGGGCAGGCGGGGCGGTTTTTACCGCGGTAAAACTTTTCTCGCGCTGCGCTTCCCACGACCCGTGCGCGGCGTGGAGTGGCGTGGAGGGGTGCGCGTGACGTGGGCGACATGCGTGGGGCGGTTCCTGCACGCGTGCATCACATCGCAGTAAATGGGTAGCTCGCGCCTTCCCCATGAAAGGAGGGAGGCATGGAGGTGCGGCTTATTTGCTGCGCAGGGCCGGGTTGTGGTCTCCAAGGTGTCCACACCCCATGATCACGGGGTGGGGAGAGGTCGCTTCACCCGTCCCCTCGATTCTGCATGTTTGCCACGCGTCCTCCATGCGCTTGGGGTGGCAAGCGGTGAAGGCGGGAAACTGGGCCATCGCTGGTTGGGGCAACGGGTCGGTCTCGATTCCCCGTGCCTCTGGTCGCTGGATTGGCCGAGCGGGGCGGACGAGCCCCGACCTCGCCCCTTTATAAGGAGGGGGAAGGGGGAATGGCATCCCGCACTCTTCTGTCATCTATCTCCTCTTGCTTCCGCTTCTTCCTTTCACTCGCAATGGAGAAAGGGAATCCTGGTCCTTCGTCGATGGCGGCGAGGGTCGCCGCTCGACAGCGCGTCCCTCTCCCTCCTGAGCCCGCGGTGGTGGAACCGGTCGCGAGGGGAAGGGGGAGGGGGCGAGGCTGGGGCAGAGGTCGTAATGCTCGATGAAGAGGAGGACAGGGCGGCGCGTTGGCTTCGCCCCCGCCAATGATGCCTTTTCTGATGGAAGGCCATGTTGGAGACCAGCCCCGCGAGTTCTTCATCAGGATGTGCCGGCCTCCGCGTCGCCGTCTTCGTCTTCCCGCCCCGTTTGCTCGGGAGATGGAGCGTGACCCGCCCCAATCCCTCAGATTGCACATGAGGGATTGTGGGAATGGGGGCACGCGGGTCGACGTCGACTTCCCGGCTCCTCGGGTCATGTACCTCCGTCGTGGATGGAAGACATTCGCTTGCATCTACAGCCTGACAGCGGGGCTCGTCCTCTACTTCAAATTAATGGAGGACGGCCTGCTCTCCGTCAAGGTCTTCGGAGATTTCGGGACTCGCCTGAAGTGCTGCGTGGAGAGCTCCTCTGACGGAGATTCCAACGATGGAAGCTCTTCCTCGAGCTAAAGTGATGAGGAGGACAGCAGGGCAGATGACGGGGACGAGTCCGACTAGGCGTCGGACGCCCCGCGCCTGGGCGGGTGCGGCAGCAGCAGCATCTGCACCTAGCCGCTCCTCCGGCAGAGTTTTGCCGGGGGTGGGGCCAGCTCCTTGAACTTCTCGGGGCCGTCTCCTTGGGCGGCTGGCGTCGGGAGGCTGCGGAAGAGGAAGAGGCGGCGGCAAGGCCGTCAACTCGAATCTGTGAGCACCGACGCCTTCATCGCGTATTGTCGGTCCTACCGCCTCGTCTTCCAGCTCCTTTCCCGGCACCGTCATCACCGGCCCACCCGTGGGCGGCCACCGAGGTATTCTCTTGGTGCTTTCTGCTGCTCGTAGCTCGCCTAGGCGCCCCTTTTGCCCTTTCGCCTCCTTGACCTGCCTCCTGAGGAGAGGGACAGGAAAGGGATCACGCATTTTATCTCTTTTTAATCCGTAAGCCTTGGGCCTTGTTAAATTTAAAGCTTGTAATCCCCCTTGTTCATGTTTTTCATTCCGTCTGAATTTTGTACATGTGGGATGCTTTTAATGAAAAAGGGATGTTTGCCGGGTTTTTTGTTCGTGGGTAGACCCCGCGACAAGGAGCGAATCCTTGTTACAATTTTAAGATAAACATTTTCACCCTGCAACAGGCCTTGCCGTCCCCCCACTTCGCTCGACCATTCTCGCGCCCTTGGCGGAGGCAGGGATGAAGCGGGCTTAGGCTCCTCGTTCTACTTCCTTGCCACCGCGACTACAACCAAATCCGGGCCTGTGAGATAATCCTTGGGTATAGAAAAGGGGAGCATGGTGGCTTAGAAATAAAACGAGGTTTCACATATCCCAGTTCCGTTCCGAAATGCATGATAGAGGATGAAAGACTTATCTGGACCTGAAGCCCCCGGCACCCTTGTCTTGCCGCGGTTGGATCCTTGTGCTTGCAACCCCCGACAACTCTGGTTTGCCGGGGTCGGGACGCCGATCCGTTTCCTTTCTTCCAAGTAGCTCAGCAGAAGTGCTCATGTGCCCTGCGAACCAAAGGAGGATGAAAAGAAAGCAGATGATAGACGCGCACTAGACCTCTAGGCTAGGGGTTAGTCGCCGCTAAGCACTATCAACCCTAACCAAGGAAGAGACTCGACCTAGCATGCATGCTATAACTTAGGGTGCCAGCGCTTCATTTATTTATGCTCAGGCTCATGCACGGCTTTGTACAAAGGGTTACATGCCTTGCGGCAAAGCTTGTACAAAAGGTGCCTTGTCGGGAGGCCGGCAAGCCAGCTATATGGGTAAAACTTGTGAAGATGCTCAATGTTCCAGGAGTTGCTCACTTTGGGATAGCATCTTCGGTCTCCGTATGACTGCACCGGCCCGGTGACTCAGACACTGATAAGGGCCTTCCCACTTTGGCGTCAACTTGTTGGAATTCTTGGCCGACTGAATGCGCCAAGAACAAGGTCGCCTTACTCAAAGCTTGGGCATGAACCTTGCGGCTATGGTAGCGGTGGCTTCTTTGGTAGCGTCTTTGCTCTCGCAGCCGCCCGAAGACGATCTTCCTCAAGGAGCATTGCATCATCTTGCAGCAACTGCTCTTGCTCAAGCTCATCATAAGCGAGCACTCGAGGTGACCCGTATATGAGTTCCATGGGGAGAACTACCTCCGCCCCATATACTAGGGTAAAGGGTGTCTGTCCAGTGGCTCGATTTGGCTTCGTCCTGATCGACCAAAGAACCGCTGGCAACTCATCAATCCAGCGCCTTCCACTCTTGTGCAGCTTGTCAAAGGTCTTCGTTCTCAGGCCTCGCAACACTTCAGCATTTGCCCTCTCCGCTTGGCCGTTGCTCCGTGGGTGTGCCACGGAAGCGAAACAGACCTTGCTACCGAGGTCTTGAATTTATTGCATGAAGGTGTGGCTTGTGAACTGCGTGCCATTGTTGGTGATGACTCTGTTTGGCACACCAAAACGGCAGACCAGTCCCTTGAAGAACTTGATGGCTGATTGAGCAGTCACCTTTCTCACTGCTTCCACTTCCGGCCACTTTGTGAACATGTCGATTGCAACGTACAAGTACTCAAAGCCCCCGACAATGGGGGAAAGGGCCCAAGATATCGAGCCCCTGCACCGAGAATGGCCAGGAGAGAGGGATTGTTTGAAGGGCTTGAGCTGGTTGATGAAGCTTCTTTGAATGGAACTGACACGCTTCACACTAGGTTACTAGTGTTGACACATCCTGGAGGGCGGTGGGCCAGAAGAAACCTTGCCGGAAAGCCTTGCCGGCGCTTTCCGGCAAGGGCCCTCGACCCTATGTGGGAGCCACATATGCCTCCAGGTATCTCCGCCAACAGCTCCCGTCCTTCCTCCCGGGGGATGCACTTCATTTTCACACCGTTCGGCCTTCTCCTGCAGGGGCGTCATCGACAAAGCTGATGCAGGCGGACCGACGGGCTACTGTCTCCGCTTCTTCCTGCTCCTCAGGAAGCTCCCCTGTTTGGAGCAATTGGATGGTATGCTGCGCCCATGCCGGAGCCTGAGGCTCGACGGCAAGGACCAAAGGCATCTCTTCCGCCATGGGAGCGGCTGTCTCTACAGCCAGGGCTTGACACCCTGCCGGAGCCAGTTGCTCTTGGGCAGGCTCAGTGTGCACGGCAACGTCCTTGCCGGCCGTCCTAGGGGCTCGGCGGGAAGGTACTTGCCGGGACCTGATTTCCTCCGCTTGTTCTGCTCTGTTGATGGTTCGACGGATGACTGAGTTAAACAGAGCAAAAAGGTACCCGGCTCCACGGGTAGCTTGAATGCAGCACGCTTTTACAGGTAATCGGCGATGTCGTTCTCCGCTCGGGGGACGTGCTTCGCTTGGATGCCGTCAAAGTGCTCCTCCAACTTTCTCACCTCATCTACGTAGGCCTCCATCAATGGGCTCTGGTAATCCTTGTTGACCTGCCTAAGAACAAGCTGCAAGTCACCCCTGACGATGAGCTTCTTAACCCCGAGGTCTGCCGCGATCCTGAGACCGGCGAGCAATCCCTTGTACTCAGCAGTGTTGTTGGTGGACATCTCCCTAGGGAAGTGCATCTGGATCATGTACTTGAGGTGCTCTCTGGTGGGTGTGACGAGCAGCACACCGGCACCGGCGCCTTGCAGCGAGAAAGCCCCATCAAAGTACATGATCCGATCGGCTCTGCTTCCTTGCCGGGGAGAGTGGTCTCCTGGATTTCTTCGTCAGGCGTTGAGGTCCATTCTGCAGTGAACTCTGCCAAGACTCTGCTCTGGATTGTCGAGGTACTTTCAAACTTCAAACCAAAACTTGATAGCTCCAAGGCCCATTCCACAATCCTTCCGGTCGCATCTGGGTTATGCAGTATCCTTTGCAACGGGAGGCGGGTGACGACAGTGATCTCGTGGGCTTGGAAGTAATGACGTAGCTTCCTCGAGGCCATAAGGAGGCCGAAGAGCAATTTCTGCACACCGGAGTACCTCGATCTAGCTCCCTGCAAGAGGGAGTTGACAAAGTAAACTGGGTGCTGCATCATCTTCTTCTTCTGCACCACCTCACTTTCATTGAGCCTTTGCCTTGGTGGCATCAGATTCTGCCGGGGGCCTCGCCTTGCCGGCACCAGGCCCTGTCGGGGGAATCTTTGGGCTTGCCATTCGCTGGTTCTGCCGCCGTCACTGCCTCCTCGTCGACCTCCCTCTATGCCACTAGTGCGGCGCTGACCACTTGATTCGTCGCCGCCAGATACAACAGCAACGGCTCTTGTGGTTTAGGCGCAACCAGTACTGGCGTGGAGGAAAAGTATTTCTTCAGATCCTACAATGCTGCCTCGGCTTCTGGGGTCCACTTCATTAGCCAGCCTTCTTCAAGATTTTGAAGAAAGGAAGGGTGCGCTCGGCGGACTTGGAGATGAATCGGCTCATGGCGGCAACGCAGCCGGTGAGCCGACGCACATCCTTGATCCGCTTGGGCGCCTTAATCTGCTC
Organism: Aegilops bicornis; assembly: GCA_021605145.1. NCBI lineage: Eukaryota > Viridiplantae > Streptophyta > Magnoliopsida > Poales > Poaceae > Aegilops > Aegilops bicornis. The sequence continues at coordinate 304,613,993 of CM038672.1, forward strand.
AATAGCCTTGATTTTGTCTGGGTTTGCCTCGATCCCGCGCTGCGACACAAAGAACCCGAGAAGCTTGCCGGACGGAACACCGAAGACACACTTCTCAGGGTTCAACTTGAGGTTGATCTTGCGCAGGTTGGCAAATGTCTCTTCCAGATCTTGCACAAGAGTTGCCCCGTCTTTGGTCTTGACCACTATGTCATCCATGTATGCTTCCATATTTCTATGGAGCTGGGGTTCAAAACCAATTTGGACTGCTCTTGCAAACATCAAGCCAGCACTCTTCAACCCGAAAGGCATCCGCAAAAAGCAATATGTACCACATGGGGTAATGAATGCTATCTTCTCTTCATCTTCTCTTGTCATGAAGATTTGGTGTTAGCCCGAGTAGGCGTCCAGGAATGACAACAGATCACACCCGGCCGTGGAGTCGACAATCTGGTCAATGCGCGACAACGGGAAGGGGTCCTTAGGACAAGCCTTATTGATATCTGTGTAGTCAATACACAGCCTCCACTTCCCATTTGCCTTGTGCACCACTACCGGATTGACCAACCACGTCGGGTGGAGCACTCCTCTCACCAAACCTGCCGCTTCCAACTTCCTGATCTCCTCTATGATGAACTCCTGCCTCTCCAGAGCCTGCTCTCTGACCTTCTGCTTGACGGGCCGCGCATGAGGATAGACAGCTAGGTGGTGCTCAATCACCTCACTGGGAACACCGGGAATGTCGGATGCTTGCCACGCAAACACGTCGACATTTGCCCGCAGGAAGGTGACGAGCGCGCCTTCCTGTTTGCTGTCGAGGGTGGAGCCTATGGTGAAGGCCCCTCCCATGCCATCCTCCCTGACGGACACCTTCTTGGTCTGCGGCGGCTCAGCTCTAGATTTCTTGCTCTTGCCGGTAGAGCTCTCTGGCACGTCCTCGACGGTAGCACAACACTCCGAGGAGGTGCGCTTGCCGGAGTGGGTGCAAGAGGTCTTGTTGGGCTTCTTCTTCCCTCCTGGGCCTTCAGCGGCAGGAGCAGGTGCCTTGACGGCAGCAGCTGCAATAGCTTCCCGGTAGAGTTGGTCGGTGCAAATCAGCGCGTCCTTCTTGTCGGAGGGGACGAAGATGATGGTCAACGGCCCGGGCATCTTTAGCATGTTGTAGGCGTAGTGTGATGCCGCCATGAACTTGACTAGTGTCGGGCGACCAAGGATCCCGTTATAGGGCAAGGGGATCTCGGCCATGTCGAAGATGATCCTCTCCGTCCTGTAGTTCAACTCTCCTCCAAACGTCACGGGCAGTGTGACCTTCCCCTTCGGCTGGCTCCTCCCCAGATTGACCCCTTGAAACATGCCCGTTTCCTCGAGGTATTCATCAGGAATTTGCAGCCTTTTGATCACGACGGGCGAGACGTTCAGGTCGGCCCCGCCGTCAACCAACATCTTGTTCACCTTGAGGTTGCGTATCGTTGGTGAGACCAACAATGGCAAACACCCGACCACGGTCGTGCGGTCAGGGTGGTCCTCAGCGTCAAAGATGAGGGGCGTGCCGGACCACTTCAGCGGCTTCTGAGTGTCGAACAACGGCTCCGCTGCTGTAATCTCACACACCCACTGCTTGAGCTGGCGGTGAGAAGTATGCAGCGAGGCGCCACCATCGATGCACATGGCCTCCGTAGCCTTCTGGAACTCTTGCTCACCGGACTCGTCGTCCTCGTCGTGATCATCGTCTTCTTGTTTCTTGTCACGACCCCAGGCGGGCCTCTCTTGCTGGTTATCCTTGCCGGGGCGGCTTCCTTGGCCGCCACGCTTCTTGTCGGATCCCTCAGCACCGTCCTGACCTTTCTCCTTGTCCCGCCTTTCATACTCGGCCTTTTGCTTTTCAGCAAGCAACTCGACTTGTCGGCAGTTCTGGAGGTCGTGGCCCTTGGTGCGGTGGATCTTGCAGTACTGCTCGCCGGAGCCCCCTGGCTTGTCGGTGGCTGCTAAGGCCCGACAGGCGGCGCACCTGGCAATATCCTTGCCGGGGCCGTCTGCCTTGACCTTCTTGACGACGCCGGTTTCGTCAGACCCCTCGACGGCAAGTACGGCCTTGCCCTTGCTTTTCCTGTTGTGATGCCAGCCCTTCTTCATCGGGGTGGCGGCGTCTTCATCAGTAGATTCGGTTTCTGCACCGGCATCTTCGCCGGGGTACTTCCTTCCCTCTTCAGCCCGGGCGAATTTGTCGGCCAGAACGTAGAGCTCGGCCACATCCTTAACCTTGGTCATCGCCAGCTCTTCGAGCATCTTGCGATTGCGCATGTTCTGGTGGAACGCGCTGATCACATCGGCGGGATGAACGTCAGGGATGTTGTACTACACCCGGCTGAACCTCTGGATGTACTTGCGCAGGGTTTCCCCTTCCTTCTGGGGATGATATGCAGATCGCTGGCCTGGCCATGAGCTTGGTGGCCACCTTCGAAGGCACCAACGAACTCATGGCACAGATCCGACCAATAAGAAATGGAATCCTCCAGCAAGTGCATCAACCAAGACATAACATTGGGCTTCCGCGCCAGCGGGAAATAATTGGCAAGCACCTTGTTGTCGCGAGCTCCGGCCGCCTGCATCACGATGGTGTAGATGCTGAGGAACTCGGACAGATGGGTCTTGCTAGTGTGCTTCTCGCTGACGTCGGGCTTGAACGTGCGGTGGGACGACCACTGGAACTGTCGCAGCTCACGGGTAAAGGCCGGGCAGCCCACGTCGTAAGGTGGGCCACCGGAGCCCCCCGATGCTGGGTGGTCCATAGCGGGCCCCGCCCGCTTATCCGACTGGTGGCGTGTATCACGTCGGCGCTCAATAGTGGTCCGAGCATCTTCGTGAGCTCATTCTCTAAGAACTTAGTGCTGGTCGCGGTGGTTCTGCGGGTCGGGCGATGCTGTAGAGATGTTATCACAAGCGTCGTCATGACGGGCAGACGCCCGCGGCGGCTGGCGAGGAGGAGGAGAGTGCACCATGGCCGCAGCTCCCTCGGTGCTCCCAGCGCCAGCATGTTGTGGCTCGGTGGAGCGTCGCCCTGAGGGCCCCACCGGTCGCGGATCATCTTTGTTGGCGACGGCGACGAGGCTCCGGATGGTGGCCCGCCACTCGTCGAGCTTCTCTGCAGCAGGAGGGAATTCGAGGAGCAGCTGCGCGCGCGCCAAAGCTTCCGCTGGCGTGGGTGGCGGCGCTAGCTGTGTGGACCGCGACGTGGTTCGACTTCTAATCACGTTAGAAGGAGCTCCACCATGACCCAGCGGCTGCGCGCCATTTCGCCAGCACTTCGTCAGGCATGCTGAACTCCTTCATCCCGCGAACGACGCACAGGGCTGTTCCCACAAAGGTGCCCAGGGTCGCCGGCGTGGTGACGCTGTTCATCGCACACACCATGGGAAGAGTGCGCAGTGGTCGCCGGCGTGGGTGTGTTGGATGTCGCAGCGCCGCCCGGAGGTGGCACAACGACACCCCTGGAGGGCCCCGTGCCACCCGCGGGGGGCCCAGCTCTGTCTTTGGATCTGGCGACGTGCGGCCGGTCGTCGGGCGTGCGATCGACGCCGCTCGCCAGCTCGATCGCCAGGTGATGCTTTGGTGCTCCGGACCGCGGCCGGGTCTGTCCGTGACTGTGCCGCCGCCGCCAGTAGTGCTACGGGCCGCTCGGCCTCCGACGAGCCGATCGTCGCGGGCGTCTTCTTCTTGTGAGCCATGGCGATGAAGAAACGCTAGGCTAGCTACTAGACCAGATTCTCACAATTGTGCCCCCAACCTGGCGCGCCATAGATGTCGGTGTGGAAGGACACCTATGGGATCACAAGAATCCCTACTACGGTTGCCGGGGCGTGGGGTTGCGAGAAGAGCAGGATTAGTAACCAGCACGAGGATCGTTTACCCAGGTTCGGGCCGCGAGGATGTGTAAAACCCTAGTCTTGCTTTGGTGGGTGTATTTCGGAGAGTTCTTGAGCTCTCGAACTAGCTGTGGTGAGTGTGTGGTTCGAAAGAGCCAAATCCTTCTCCAGTATGCCATGGGCCTCCTTTTATAATCGAAAGGGGCTGCCACAGTGGCACACAGCAGGTGGAAAGGCGCACAGTGCTATGAGCTTATCGCTCGTATTACATGACAAGACACATTTAATGCGTAGCTTAGGTGTCCCCTTGCTTTATCGGGGACGGGGGCGAGGCCCGTCCCATCCGTCGCTGCTCCTCCTTGCTTCGACACGCGCATACAGCTAGCGGCGCGCCACGTAAAGTGGCGAGGCAGCTGAGGTGGCGCGATGGTGGAGCCTCCACGAAGATCTGCATGCCGCCACGTAGGCGTTTGATGAGTTGTCCTGGGAGCTGCATGTTGCCACGCAGGTGCCCGCCCAGCTGGTTGGGCTGGCAGCCTTATGTGAACGGTGGTGGAGACTTGGTTGGTGCGGGCCTGGTAGTGGCCCTGCTGGCGTCCTCGGTGAGGGCCTTGCCGGGTGGGCCGGCAAGGGTCTTGCCGTGGCGCGCTGTCGTCCCAGGCAAGGACCTTGCCGGGGGTCTGGTGGCCTTCCTCGGCAAGGATCCTGCCGAGGATCATCATCTTCTAATCCTCATCTAATCTTGAGTGTTCCTTGTCTTCACAAAGATCTGCATGCCACCATGGAGGTGCCTCCGAGCCACAGCCCAACGTGATGTTGGAGACCGTGGGCTCAAGGGTGGCTCACTCTGGTGTGGGGGCGAAGCTTCTTGACAAGGGTCTTGCCAGGGGAACCTGCTTCGTCCCTCTACTCTTTGTGGTCTTGGCCTTGTCGTTGATCTGGTTATCTTGGGCTTCGGTCTTACATTGGCTCACCTCCCCTATCCTGCTTGGTGTGACCGTGGGCGCGACTCTGACTGCCCGTGCACAGGTAAAGGGGTACAAAAGTGCGCCCCTCCTTTTGTACACCGACAGGGACTCCTGCCTACATCTACTACTATTAGTCCACACATCGACCGCTATCCAGCATGCATCTAGAGTATCAAGTTCAAAAGAACAGAGTAACGCTTTAAGTAAGATGACTTGATGTAGAGGGATAAACTCATGCAATATGATATAAACCCCATCTTGTTATCCTCGATGGCAACAATACAATACGTGCCTTGCTGCCCCTCATCACTTTGGGAAAGGACACATAAGATTGAACCCAAAGCTAAGCACTTCTCCCATTGCAAGGAAGATCAATCTAGTAGGCCAAACCAAACTGATAATTCGAAGAGACTTGCAAAGATAACCAATCATACATAAAAGAATTCAGAAGAGATTCAAATATTGTTCATAGATAAACTTGATCATAAACCCACAATTCGTCGATCTCAACAAACACACCACAGAAGAAGATTACATCAAATAGATCTGCACGAGAATCGTGGAGAACTGTGTATTGAGATCCAAAGAGAGAGAAGAAGCCATCTAGCTAATAACTATGGACCTGAAGGTCTGAGATAAACTACTCACACATCATCGGAGAGGCTATGGTGTTGATGTAGAAGCCCTCTGTGATCAATGCCCCCTCCGGCGGAGCGCCGAAAAAGGTCCCAAGATGGGATCTCACGGCATGTAAGGTTGCGGCGGTGGAATTAGGTTTTCGTGGATGCTTCATTTGTTTGAAGTGCGTAGGTATATATAGGAGGAGGAAATGCGTCGGTGGAGCAACGTGGGCCCCACGAGGGTGGAGGCGGCGTGGGGGGCTAGGCGCCCCTAACTCTTCGTCATCTGGTTGCTTTCTTGGCGTAGGGTCCAAGTCCTCTGGATCATGTTCGTTCCGAAAATCATGTTCCCGAAGGTTTCATTCCGTTGGACTTTGTTTGATATTCTTTTTCTGCGAAACTCTGAAATAGGCAAAAAACAGCAATTTGGGCTGGGCCTCCGGTTAATACGTTAGTCCCAAAAATAATATAAAAGTGTATAATAAAGCTCGTGAAACATCCAAAACAGAATATAACATAGCATGAAGCAATAAAAAATTATAGATACCTTGGAGACGTATCATCCATCTAGCTACTAGCTATGGACCCTTAGGTCCGTGGTAAACTACTCACGCTTCATCAGAAGGGCAACAAGGTTGATGTAGAGGCCCTCCGTGATTGAATCCCCCTTCGGCAGAATGCCAGAAAAGGCTCCAAGATGGGATTGTTAGAAGCATGCGGTGGCGGAAAAGTATTTTAGGTGTGCCCTCTGGTATAGGGGGAATATTTGAGGATTTATAGTGCGGAAATTAGGGCTGGAGGGTCTACGAGGGGTCCACATGCGAGGGGGCGCGCCCCCCTATGGCGCGCCCCCACGGCTTGTGGCCGCCTCGTAGGTCTTCTGGCCTCCTCTCCAAGTCTCGTGGGTTTCTTCTGGCCCAAGAAAAATCATCGTAAAGTTTTATTCCGTTTGGACTCCGTTTGATATTCCTTTTCTGTAGAAGTCAAAACAAGGAAAAAAAACAAAAACTGGCACTGGGCTCTAGGTTAATAGGTTAGTCCCAAAAATAATATAAAATAGCATATTAATGCATATAAAACATCCAAAACAGAGAATATAAAAGCATGGAACAACAAAAAATTGTAGATACATTTGAGACGTATCAGTTGCCTTCGCCTTCTTAGGGTTACCAGATGCACCTTGGGCCTAGTGGGCCCTAGTAAAGGTCAAGGCCGAGCTCCTTTACATTGGGTACCCTGAGTTTAGGACCCCATCAGTAGCCCCCGAGCGTGGTGGAGGTCGCGAGCATCCAGGCTCTGAGACCTCCGTCGGGCTCATCTCTTCGTGCGTCCGGCCTCTTGAGTCGTCTTAGGGCGATTTCCTCCTCCTTTTTACCAGTAGTGTTGGTGATTTTTCCAGGGTGATAGGGCCCAAAAGCTCCACGGGCGGGCCCACCACCCGCACATGCACTTCTGATGCATGGTTCGTATACCAGCCTGTTTAAATATGACAGTCTAATGGCTTAATTGGGTCCTCCCTGACCCCTCTTCTCCACTGCTAGGTCTTCTTTCGGCTCCCTCTAATCGACGGTGTCCACACCTCTCTCTTTTGAAGAGTCATTGCTGTCACCCTTTCCACCTCTAGAGAAAAACCCGGTCAAGGTGCCCCGCTTGAGGTCGCGTTACCGCGCCTTCCTCACCCGCCCGAGTGGGTTAGCGATTGGCAGCGCTCCTCCGTCTCACGATCCCAGCTGGAGCAATTAGTAACGATGGGGCACCTTTCGTAGTTCACAGAGATGGGCTGGATGGTGTCTCGATCAAGAGATAAGGTACCGCAGCCATTGCACTAGAATGAGGTGATGCATGTAGCATTCATCCATCACGGGCTGAGGTTTCCATTTAATTCCTTGACGAGGGATGTGCTGGCCTTCTACGGGCTACCACTGCATCACCTAACCATGAGCGGCGTCCTGCACCTCTCTTGCTTCGTGGCCCTTTGCGAGTATTTCTTGGGCGTTTGGCCCCACTTCGGCCTTTTCCGGTACTTCTTGGAAGTGATTCCCCGGCTCAAGGACAGAAAGATCCATTCTTGCAGAGGGGCCGTCCTCCAGCCCCGTCAGGGCTCCGGTTACTTTGTCTTGACATTGGCCCCAGAGACGGAGTCATGGAAACAGGGGTGGTTCTACGCCCTGCTACTTGTAAACTACGTTGGGATTTCCCCGAAGAGGAGGGGTGAAGCAGTACAATATAGTATTTCCCTTAGTGAGAATCAAGGTTACTGAACCAATAGGAGAACCACGCAAATTCCCATCTCCATTACCTACACACACAAAAGCAAATACTTGCACCCAACGCAGGCAAGAGGGTTGTCGATCCCCTTGAACTCGTTATTTGCAAGGATTAATTCTGATACTGATAGATAGATAAAAAGGAAAGTAAAACAAAATAAAATTAAATAATTGCAGTAAGGTATTTTTTAATAATATGATAAGAGTAGACCTGGGGCCATAGTTTTCACTAGAGGCTTCTCCCTCGAACACAAAGCATACCGTGGGTAAACAAATTACTGTTGGGCAATTGATAGAAAAGCGCATAGTTATGATGTTATTCATGGCAATGACCACACATATAGGCATCACGTTTGTGACAAGTATATTGACTCGTGCGTGCATCTACTACTATTACTCCACCAATTGACCGCTAACCAACATGCATCTATGGTATTAAGTTCATGACAAACAAGGTAACACTTTAAGCAAGATGACATGATGCAGACAAAGTAAACCCAATCAATATGAATAAACCCTATAATTTTATCCTTAATGGCAACAATACAATATGTGCTTCGCTACCCTACTGTCACTGGGTGAGGACACCGCAAGATTGAACCCATTACAAAGCACCTCTCCCATTGAAGATAAATCAATCTAATTGGCCAAACCAAGCAGATAGATCGAAGAGAAATACAAAGCTATAATAACCATGCATAATAAAGTTCAGAAAAGACTCAATTACTTTCAATGAATAAGCTGATCATAAACTCATAATTCATCAAAATCCAACAAACATACCGCAAAAAATAGATCACATCAGATAGAACTCCAAGAAAATCGAGGAGAACAATGTATTGAATATCAAAGAGAGAGAAAAGTCATCTAGCTACTAGCTATGGACCCGTAGGTCTGTGGAAAACTACCCACGCATCATTGGAAGGCAACAAGGATGATGTAGAAGCCCTCCTTGATCAATTCCCCCTCCGACAGAGTACCGGAAAAGGCCTCCAGATGGGATCGCGGAAGAACAGAAGCTTGCGGTGGCGGAAAAGTGTTTCGAGTGGCTCTCTGTTGGTTTGGGAATATACGTGAACTTATAGTGGTCGAATTAGGTCAAACGGAGTTGCATGGGGCCCACAAGCTCAGGGGCGTGCCCTACCCCCAGGGCGCGTCCTGTCATCTCGTGGCTCTCTCGTAACTCTTCTGGCCTCCTCCCGAACCTTCTAGGGTCCCTTTTGGTCCAGAAAAAATCACCATAAAGTTTCATCATGTTTGGACTTTGTTTGGTATTGATTTTCTGAAAAGACAAAAACAAGCAAAAACAACAACTGTCACTGGGCACTAGGTTAATAGGTTAGCCCCAAAAACTGATATAAAATAACATATAAGGCATCAAAGATTGATAATATAATAGCATGAAACAATCAAAATTTATAGGTACGTTGGAGACACACAAACATCCCTAAGCTTAATTCCTACTCGTCCTCAAGTAGGTAAATGATAAAAACTGAATTTTTTATGTGAAATGCTACCTAACATTAAGATCATCACCCTTTGAACAATTGGGACACCTTGTAGCTAAAGTTGACTCATCTCCAGTCCTTTTTTCATCGAGATTTATATTACTAAGCAAGAATTCAATAGGTGTGACACCAACATTTTAATATTATCATCATGAATACGATAGAAACTGGGTGGAATAGCCTTTTCAAGGAATTCTCACTTAGCTCTCAACCTAGCGGTTTTCTCCTTACTTTCATTAATGGAGACTTGGATAGACTTTATTGACTCATTAATATTATGCTTAGGTGGCAAAGTATTAATTTTAAGAGTATCCACATCATGGGCAATTCTATCCATGCTTCTAGCCATATCATCGACTTTATGCAGTTTTTCTTCTATCATAGAATTGAAAATATTTTGAGAATTAATAAATTATTTAATTTGGTTCTAAAGATCAGTAGGTATCTAATATGCCTCCATCATATCTACTTTTCCTAACGCTTTCACTCTTGTTCTAGACTCTAAATTGCATGATTTGAATGAAACTAACCCGGACTGACGTTGTTTTCAGCAGAACTACCATGATATGTTGCAGCCCGAAAAACGGGTCAGCACATGGAATATGCTGGCAATGTAACACAGTAGAGCAATGAACATGATAAATGCTATCACTACATGAATATATGGCTGGTGGAGGCTCTATGGTTACAATGTTTTGCGAAAAGCCAATTTTTTCCTACAACAAAGGAATATATTTTATTTAAGTATCATGGTAGTTGAAGCATTGAGAATGGTACCCCCATCTCAATCCCAGCTAAAAGTAATTATCAACCCAACAAATTAATTTAGAGTGATGAGATCCGTATGATAATCCAAGCACCAGATACTCAAGATGTCCATAACCGGGGACACGGCTAACCATGATTAGTTTGTACACTCTGAAGAGGTTTGCGCACTTTTCCCCACAAGACTCGATCTCCTCCGTTGGATTTATCACACTACATGGTGTTTGAGAAACGGATGACCGAGACATAGTCTTTCAGAAGCATTAACTCTAACCCCGGGTAGACAGTACCAACCTACATCCCCTACATCTGCTAGCCTACCACTGGAAGAGGTCATGCAACATACTCAACTATGCTAGAGCCCATAATAGCTTGTGGCTGCACATGGAAGTTTCTAGTATGAAAAATCTTATGATCCCTTTGAGCCTGGGTGGCGGACCATAGGAGGATCACACGGTATAACCCCGGGATCTCCTAGGACAACACTAGTATAACCCCAGGTGCCCAAACCAACAATCCACCCAGATGTGTATTAAAGTTGCCACCTTAAGTTGAACCATTAATTAACAATCTCACATCTGTCATGGATACACTCAAACCCCAATCCACGTCTACGAGCATAGCATGGAAACATAGCAAAACGTAGAAGTAATTCCCAAGGGTTTGATAATAAAACAGGTAATAGGTTCTACCTCATCATCTACTTCCCAATACCCACATGTTAATCACATCCTAATCATGCACTGTTTGAGGGTTGAAACTAATGCATAAAAACTAGGTAATAAAGAGTATGGTCAATGTGTTACTTGCCTTGCTGACGATCCGCAAACCATAGAGACTCGTAGTAGCACGCTTCACACTCCGGGAACTCTATCGCAAACAAACAATAGCATACATAAGCACTCAAGCATGGATGCACGGGTAAAACTCAAATAAGAAGCTCGAATCTGAAAACTCAACTGAAGAGATTCGATGTGCAAAAAGAATCAACCGAATTGGAGCTACGGAACTGAAACTACGGTCAAAAGAACCTCGAATTCAAATCTGCTTGAAACCAAAATTTTAAAATTGTCAAAACCATGTTCAAGTTGATTAAACAGAAAGAGGGGCTCGAGACAAAAATTTTGGCATTGATTTCACTGGATTTGGACAAACGGTTAAGAAACGGCGAGGGTTGAAGATCAGGGGCTAATCTGCGATAAAAATAATCGCGAATAGGTCCCTGGCCGAAAAAGAAAATAAAAATAAAAGACTAATGAACGAACGAACGTTCGCTGTCTAAACCTAAACGGCGAACAACGTTCGTTAAAACGAACGAACGGACGAATGTCCGCTAAACAAATAAACCGACGAAACGAATCGAACCGATCTAGGGTTTTTAAGAAAACCAAGGTTTTTACCTAAAAAACCAAAAAAAAACGATGGATCGGATCGGAAATGGTGGCGTCTTGGCGCGCGGTTCGCGAGGCAGCGGCGGCTCGGCCAGAAGCGGCGGCGCGGCTGCTCGACGGGCGAGGTCAAGTGGCGGTGGGCGGCTGGCGATGGGGTCCGGCTTAAAGGGAGAGGCGTGGCTTGGGCAGTGGTCGGCCATGGGCGGGCATCCGAGTCCGGCTCAGGCACGCGGGCGAGCGCAGGGAAGGCGGCGGTGGCGCCGGGCCGGCTGGGCTTCGGCCCAGTTCGGTCCGCGAGGAGATTTAAAAAAAAGATTCCGCCGAGAAAAAATCATAAATAAAAAATTAAAATCTAAAAATGCCAAAACAAATTTTCATCGTCTAATTAAAATATTTGGAACAAAGTGAACATTTTCTTGGCCTAAAATGCAATTTTGAAAAATGCATATTTTTCTAATTCAAATAAAATAGCAATAAAATCTGGATAAAATTATTTAATTGATTTTAACATTTTTCCTCCAATATTTCATTTATTTTGGAGAAGTCATATTATCTCCTCTCGGGTATTTTAATATGAAATATTTTCGGAGAGAAAAATAATAAAACCATTCCTGTTTCAATATTTGAGAAAATTCAAATATGAAATCAATAAATCCCCAACTCTCTCCGTGGGTCCTTGAGTTGCTTAGGATTTTTTTTAGGATCGAAAAACCGAATGCAATAAAATATGTTATGGAATATGACGTCCTATGTATAACATTTCAAATTGAAAATTGGGATGTTACAAACCTACCCCCCTTAAGATGAATCTCGTCCTCGAGATTCGGGTTGGCTAGAAAATAGGTGTGTGTGGTCTTTGCGTAGATCTTCCTCTCGTTCCCAGGTGGCACCATCCTTGGTATGGTGGCTCCACTGAACTTTGCAAAACTTGATAACCTTGTTGCGTGTGACTCGGCTGGCAAACTCGAGAATCTTGACAGGTTTCTCCTCATTGGTCAAATCACTATACAACGAAATTTCTTCCAAGGGCACTGTATCTCTCAAAGGGATATCGGCCATCTCAGCATGACACTTCTTCAACTGAGAAACGTGAAACATATCATGAACTCCTGACAGTTCTTCGGGTAATTCCAACTTGTAGGCCACTTCTCCCATACGTTCCAAAACTCGATATGGTCCTACAAATCTCGGGGCTAACTTTCCTCGCAGAGGTGACACACAAAGATATGCTCTGTCTCTGATTTCATAGACTACCTCCTTGTGTTTCGAGTCTGCATAACTCTTCTGCCTGGACTGAGCTACCTTCAGTCGGTCTCGGATTAGTTTAACCTTCTCTTCTGACTCCTTAATCAAATCCGGGCCAAACAACTGACGGTCTCCAACTTCATCCCACATCAACGGTGTTCTGCATCTTCTTCCATACAAGGCTTCGAACGGTGCCATCTTCAAACTGGCATGGTAGCTATTTTTGTATGAGAACTCCGCGTACGGAAAATTATCATCCCAACTAGATCCATAATCTAGCGCACAAGCTCTCAACATGTCCTCCAGAATCTGATTGACTCTCTCGGTGCATCCATCCATGCGGATGAAAGGTTGTACTGAACTCTAGCCTGGTTCCCAAAGTCTGGTGTAGCTGATGCCAAAATTTTGAAGTGAACTGTGTTCCTCTGTCTGATACGATGGTCCTCGGAACTATGCAGACATATGATCCTGGTCATATATATCTTGGCCAACTTCGCACTTGTATAGGTGGTCTTCACTGGGATAAAGTGAGCCACTTTGGTCAAACGATCCACTACTACCCAGATAGAGTCATATCTCGATCGGGTCCTGGGTAATCCGGTGATAAAATCCATGCCAAGCTTATCCCACTTCCATTCGGGTATCGGCATAGGCTGCAGTAATCCTGGTGACTTCTGATGTTCTGCCTTCACTCTCTGTCATACATCACATACGGCTACATACTCGGCAATATCCTTCTTCATACCAGTCCACCAGAAATGCTCCTTCAAATCCAAATACATCTTGGTGTTTCCGGGGTGTTTCGAGTATGGCGTGTCATGAACTTCATGAAGTATCAACTTCCTGATCTCTGCATTATTGGGCACATAAACACGGTCCTCAAACCACAAGGTGTCGTGCTCATCCTCACGAAAACCTTTGGCCTTTCCTTTGCTCATTCTCTCCTTTATCTCGGCAATTTCCTTGTCATCCTTCTGAGCTTCTCGAATCTTTCCCAATAATGTTGACTGGACCTCCAATGCTTCAACAAAACCTCTAGGAACTATCTCCAAACAAAGCTCCCTGAGATCCTCAGCTAACTCCTTTGGCAATCCTCCGCTTACGAGGGTATTGGCACAACTCTTCCGGCTCAAAGCGTCTGCTATGACTTCGGCCTTGCCTGGATGATCATGCAACTTCATATCGTAATCCTTTATGAGCTCCAACCACCTCCTCTGCCTAAGGTTCAGCTCCTTCTGTGTGAAAATGTACTTCAAACTCTTATGATCTGTGTACACATCACAATGATTTATAATAAGAAAATGTCTCCAGGTCTTGAGTGCATGCACTACGGCTACTAACTCCAAGTCATGCGTGGCATAATTCAACTCATGCAGCCGAAGTTGAAGCGAGGCATATGAAACAACCCTTCCGTCTTGCATAAGTACTCCTCCAAGTCCTAAGCGAGACGCGTCGCAATATACTTGGAAATCCTTGCGTATATCTGGCAGAATCGGCACTGGGGTTGTAACCAAACGTTTCTTCAGCTCCTGAAAACTTGTTTTACATTCTTCGATCCACTTGAACTTGGTTACCTTCTTCAACAACGCTGTCATGGGCTTCGCAATCTTGGAAAAATTCTCAATGAATCTCCGATAATATCCTGTGAGTCCAAGAAAACTGCGGATCTCTCCAACTGAGGTGGGTGCCAACCACTCAGTGACTGACTGGACCTTGGTGGGATCTACTGTTATACCTTCGCCTGATATAACATGTCCAAGGAATCCAACTTCCTTCAACCAAAACTCACATTTGCTGAACTTGGCATATAACTGATGTTCCCTGAGCTTCTCAAGAACTAAACGCAAATTCTCCTTGTGCTCCTCTTCATTCTTCGAGTATACCAAGATATCATCAATGAACACCACAACAAACTTATCCAAGAACTCCATGAACACTTTATTCATCATACTCATAAAATAGGCAGGGGCGTTTGTCAATCCGAATGACATAACTGTATATTCATATAACCCGTACCTTGTGGTGAAAGCTGTCTTAGGTATATCTTGTTCTCGAATCTTCAGCTGGTGATATCCTGATCGCAGATCAATCTTGGAAAATACTTTAGCTCCTTGTAGCTGGTAAAACAAGTCATTGATCATCGGCAGAGGGTACTTGTTCTTGATCATCACTTCATTCAATGCACGATAATCAACAACCATTCTCAAGGATCCATCCTTCTTCTCAACCAAGAGCACTGGGGCTCCCCACGGTGATGAACTTCGTCGAATATACCCTTTCTCCAATAACTCGTTAGTCTGCTTCTTGATCTCCTCCAGATCATTTGCGGGCATCCGGTATGGTCTCTTCGATATCGGGCCGGTGCCTGGCAATAACTCTATCAAAAAATCAATGTCTCGATCCGGCTGCATGCCAGGTAATTCTTTTCGAAATACATCTGGGTAATCCTTCACTACAGGCACTTCCTCCTGAACAACTCCCGTGAGAGAATTTACTTGATTCCTCCTCGGCGAATGCATGGATATATACTTGATCATTTTTCCCTCTGGGGTGGTGAGCAAAATTTACCTACTAGCACAGTCAATGTTTCCTCCATACTTCGATAGCCAATCCATTCCCAGTATCACTTCCAATCCTTGTGACTCCAAAATTATTAGGTCTGAGGGGAAAACATGGCTACTGTCGGGGATATACCCCGTGGTAATGACCCGGTCGGAATTATGACCCGGCCGGACTTGGCGACTCACCAAAGACCTGGCTGGAGCTTGGTGACTCACTGGCAACCCGCCTGGACCTGGCATTTACAGGCAACCTGCTTGAGCATTGTGACTCACTGGAGACCCAGCGGGCGGATCAGACGGACGACAAGGCCCAAGGCCCAGCAGGCCGGCTTATACTCTGGTGGGCCGGCTTAAGAGAAAGTATAAGGAATATTCCCTTATAAAGGAAGCAAGACTAGGGCTCCACTTGTAATAGAGTAATCCTAATCCTACTAGGACTAGTCATGTAACCCGCCCCTTCAACTTATATAAGGAGGGGCAGGGCACCCCAAAGAGGGACAAGCAAGAAGAAAACAATCTCTAGGGTTTGACACAAAGAGCCGGCTTACCAGCGACTCCCTCATGATCATAATAAGACCTAGTCACAAACAACATGTATGGCTATTACCGGATGATGTTTCCCGGGGCCCGAAGCTATCTAAATCTTTGTATTGTGTTGCATCTCTCGAATCCGCTCAACCCCTCTCAAGCTACTACAAAGATGCGTTGGCCTCACGACTAAGTCATCACACTAGGACATCTTCCGTGACAATTCCACGACAGTTGGTGCCCACCGTGGGGCGGACGCACGGTGGTGTTGAGTTCTTGGAGGGATCTCTCTCAAGGATCGAGAAGCTCGCAACTGATCGATGAATTAGAGCTGGCACGAAACAAACACACATGATTTGCTTTGGATCTGGGAGTGCGAAGTTTGAAATCAAGAAGATTATGATTGCGTGTGCCGCCGCATGCGTCGCTAGATGATCCGACGAGTCTGACTCTCTATTGATATGCCTCCACACGCGACCAGGCAATCCGTTCGGGTCACTGAAATTGATTGTTTTCCAACTACACGAAGGTTCGAGCCAATCGACGATCGGTTGTTGCGCACCAAGTCGGAAAGTAGCCGCGACCTGTCCAAATTACAATGCCATGCACTTTTCGATGGCTAAAGTTTTGAAGCGACAACAACGCAGCAATACGCCAGAAAATTTGATTGATCACTGTTGTTACTAAATTACAGGAAGGAACCTGGGGCGATCTGCTACGTCATTGCAAGTAGTACTACAGTGCTGGCTATAGTGTCAGCGGAAGCCAAATCAGTTTTTTCCTTTGTCAACTTTGATTGCGACATGCATACAAGGAATCTGCCAGGAGATTAATTAATGAATTAAGGAATAAAAAGGCTACCACGTGGGATTAGCACGTGAATACCAAGGAAAGGAAGCAACGAGTTAATTTGGAAGGGTTATGGCCACATGAACTTGATCACTGATTGGATGGACAGCAGGTTTGACTCTGATCTGAGTCGCCGTCGTTGCCAGTCGCCGTTGTCATGACTTCAAAGCCACCTCGCCTCCACACCCGCCGTGTGCTTCTGTAGTGCCGAGCCGCCTCGCTTTCTCAGCCATGGCATGGCCTCGCCTCGCATCGCTGCCGCGTTGATGACCTGTTGTCGCTTTGGGCACGATTCCGAAAAAAAGGGTGCCAGGCTATCAGACAAAATTATCAGGGCCTGTGTTTGACGAAAGGTGATGGATGTTTCAGTACTAGTGCATTTTCACCGACTGCATTATAACAAAGGATCGTATATCGTCCGAATATATTAGGTGATATCCATCCAGTTTACTTTTTATCAGTACCTGTTAATTTTTTTGTGAAAACAACCACTTTGCCCTATAATGTTGTTATATGCAGGTACATTATTCATTACAAAAGCGTTGATATACCGCAGAGATGGATCATGCGCGAGCATCATTTTTATTGGTGTTCGTCTATGTCGCACAACTTCACAGACACATGTCTAAGCCGCTGCCCCAGCGGTCCGGTCTACATCAACGCACCAGCCGACTCGTCCGTCTGCGCCGCCTTACAACGCGACGGACGACTTGCCCGTCCGCCCTCACGGTCGGCTCACACGTCTGCGCCGGCTTACAATGTGACGGACAACTTGCCCGTTCGCCCCCGCGGCCGACTCTCCCGTCCATGCGGCTTACCGCGCCTGCGATTGACTCGCCCGACTGCGCCGGCTTACAATGCCGCAGCCGGTTCATTCGTCTGCTCCCGCGGCCGACTCGCCCGTGGTGATCATCAACTCCGCAGTGGATAATTTCTGGCCTAACATATCAAGGTGAAATCTGTCCAATCAACTTTTATTGATACATTTTTTATTCTTTAGAAGAACAAATAACTCCGGCTTGCGATATTATTTATGCAGGAGCAATTGTTCATCGCAAAAGCTATGACCGTGTCATGGATGTATAGCTCGCACCAACATTATAATGCGCTAGCATCTGATCATGCCATCAAGCTCGGTGAATATATCTGCAAGCTGCCATTCTACAGACCAGTTTACATCAACATGATGTGGTTAACTCACACGTCCGCACCGGCTTACAATGCCGCGGCCGACTCATCTGTCTGAGCCGCCTCTGATGCTGCGGTCGTCTTTGTCACCCGTCTCTCGTGGCCTGGTCTACATCAACACACCGGCCGCACCTATCTGCATGAGCTGTTTATTGAGTATAAAGCCAGTCACTGCTCGGGTAGCCCGGTTTTGTTTCAAATTGGAGGCAAATTATCATCAACCGTCGTCTGCACTAGTTGGCTCAATGGGCAGGCACGCAAGTCGCCACCACTACAGTTTGGTTAACTTCAAATAGCCAGTTGGAAGGAACTATTGGCCGAGTTGCTGACATGGCTCATACAGATCATTTGTAACCTGCCGCAGTCACCTCAACCTTCTGTGTGTTCACATCGTGCTATCAACACCAATGATATACACCTTCTGCTATGGTCAAATACCGAGAATCTCAAGACAACTCCTCGAGTCGTCTTAAGACTCGGGGCCTATGATGACATGACTCAGCAAATCTTGCTGGTTTCAGCAAATTTAAGTTTCAGCAAATTTAAGAACCCCAGGACGATGGAGGGAAAGATAACCCGGTCCCGGAGGCTACTGCTATATTGATGAAAATTTAAAGGCCGTCAGAAAATTGCCGGCTTAAAAAGTATATGACAATTACAAAATCCGGCTCAATGAAGAAGTTTCCGTCATCGAGAAAGGATTCCGGTTCAAAATCCGGTTCAAGAGACATCTCTCTCCCATAAAGCGTTGAAGCTCTCAAATATCCGGTTTAAAATCCAGCTCAAGGGACGTCAGTCTTACTGAAACTCTCAAATATCCGGTTTACAATCCGGTTCAAGGGAAATCTGTCTCCTAGAAAGCTTTGAAGCTCTCAATATCCGGTTTACAATTTCGGCTCAAGAAGAATTTATCTCTCGCAAAGTTCGAGTTCTCAGGAAAAATAAAGGGACCAAAGAGAGTCTGTTGCAAAGCACAACTCAAACATAGGTACCCTACTTCAATGGTCATTTAGGGGCTTCTTGATCGTATCCGAATCATAGCTTAACCCCTTTTGGTCCGACTTTGATCGTATTCGAATCAGAGTTGTTAAAAAAAGTCTCAAGGTCATTTGGGGGATTCCTGTTCAAACATAGGTCGTATTCGAACCAAAGAGAACATAACTGTCGGTACCCTCTTGATCGGCGCAATGCCAAGGCCACTAGGGGGCTTCTTGATCGTATTCGAATCATAGCTTAACCCCTTTTGGTCCAACTTTGATCGTATTCGAATCAAAGTCGTTAAAAAAGTCTCAAGGTCATTTGGGGGCTTCCTGTTCAAACATAGGTCGTATTCGAACCAAAGAGAACATAGCTGTCGGTACCCTCTTGATCGGCGCAATGCCAAACCCAATAGGGGGCTTACTGATCGTATTCGAATCATAGCTTAACCCCTTTGGTCCGGCTTACTGATCGTATTTGAATCAGAAGCCTCGCTTTTTTCTCTTTGTTTGACTTAAGTTTTTTGAAAACAGTGTTTTGGGTTTGTCTTGAGACTTTTTATCTGAAGCATATATGTGGTGTAAGGGCATTCTTGTCCCTAAGTGGTTTTGGTGATCGATGACAATGCCTTTGCGGACTAATCGTGTGTATTGAGCTTTTCAGATACATCACGACTAAACACAAGACGATTTGATGCCCCTCGAAGATTATTGAAGACGGCATTTTTCTACGGTTCGGTTCAGTGGAGTTGAGTCGTAGGAGAGCCGTACTATTAAGAGGGGGTCCGCTTTGAAAAGGTTTGGGTGGAATCTCACGTACACATTCCCTTTTGCATCGCCTTTCCTTGAGCTCCTTGGAGTGTTCCTCCGTCTCACCTTGTCTCTGCAATATGAAGGCCTCCGCCTTGCTCTTCTCAGGCTAGCGGTAGTACTGCTCTTGAAGGTACTACCCATGAGGCTCAACCAGTAATACCGGGCTCCTGCACGGTAGTACCATAGGCTCCCACGGTAGTATCGCTCCTCTGAGCGGTAGTACCGCGAGCTCTGGTCTGGCACCGCTGCTCAAGTGGTTACATCCGAGCTCCCCGCGGTAGTACCGTGCTGCGGCGCGGTAGTACCGTGATGCCAGGCCAGGTTCAGTAGCTAGTGCGGAGGTAAGGGCGGATGTAATTTTTTACATCCGCACCTTTCTGATAATACCGCACCCATGGTCGCGGTAGTTCCGTGTCGGATATTTGCACGACAATTTCTCGGCGGAGGTAGTCACGGATGTAATTTTTACATACTGTGCTCTACTGGCCTGGCTCAACTCTGTCTTGCGGTAGTACGCATGGGGTGATAGTACCGCTTCTGCGGATCTACCGCGCCTTGTTAGTGCTCCTTTTTGCCAGGTCTGGTCTCTGTCGTGCCCGCGGTAGTATCGCGGTCTGCCGCGGTAGTACTGCACTTGTGGTGCGGTAGTTCCGTGGGTCGCGGGCTGAGTGGTGGGTAACGGTTGGATTTGTCCCCCCACTGTAAAAGGGGGTCTTCTTCTCCAAGAAGACTCACCTCTTCCAACCCTAAACTCCATTGTTGCTCCAAGCTCCTTTTTCGCCCGATCTCTCTCCCTAGCCAATCAAACTTGTTGATTTGCTCGGGATTGGTTGAGAAGGCCCGATCTACACTTCCACCAAGAGAAATTTGATTCCCCACTTATCCCTAGCGGATCTTGTTACTCTTGGGTGTTTGAGCACCCTAGACGGTTGAGGTCACCTCGGAGCCATAGTCCATTGTGGTGAAGCTTCGTGGTGTCGTTGGGAGCCTCTGATTAAGTTGTGGAGATTGCCCCAACCTTGTTTGTAAAGGTTCGGTCGCCGCCTTCAAGGGAACCAATAGTGGAATCACGGCATCTCGCATTGTGTGAGGGCGTGAGGAGAATACAGTGGCCCTAGTGGCTTATTGGGGAGCATTGTGCCTCCACACCGCTCTAACGGAGACGATTTCCCTCAAAAGGAAGGAACTTCGGTAACACATCCTCATCTCCACCGGCTCCACTCTTGGTTATCTCATCCCTTTACTTGTGCAAGCTTACTTGTGTTTTATTCATTGCTTGCTTGTGTGGTTGTGTTTGTTGCATCATATAGGTTGTCCACCTAGTTGCATACCTAGACAACTTACTTTGATGCAAAGTTTAATTTGGTAAAGAAAAGCTAAAAATTGTTAGTTTCCTATTCACCCCCTCTAGTCAACTATATCGATCCTTTCAATTGGTATCGAGCCTCGTCTCTTTTTAAGGACTTTACCGTCTCAAGAGTATGGTTGGCGTCGTAGATGATGTGGGAGAGCACTCCGGTGCGAATCCGATATCGTCTACGGGAGATAGGGTAACTTCGATCTCACGTGAGGAATTCAATGTGGCGTTGGACACATTGAAAACCTCCATGACGACCGAGGTCAAGGACATGTTTAAGGATTTCTTAGAAGGGCTTAAACTTTCCACCGCGCGTGAAAGTGGGTGATCCCGCCAACACGGAGGCGGATGCTAACTTGACAAGGGGAAGCTACTAGTGAGAAAGCTCCTATGTCTAGTGGTAAAAATGGCACCAGCATCTTTGCCCATGTGCAACCTCCACCCGTTTATGGTGGACCGATTCCTTCTACTCATTTGAATCATGCCGGTCCTCCCCCCAAAATTGATAAAAAGGAGGATTTTGATTCTTGGGTCTATCGTTTTAAGCGTCATTTAAATCATGTGAACACTAACCTTTGGAGAATCATTGAAGAAGGTTTTTATCCGCATGACCGGAGCAACTTCACTCCTAGAGAAGCCGTGGATGATCAATTTAATGAAAATGCTCTCTTCGTCATCCAAGAAGCAATCCTTCCCGAAGACCTCCCGCATCTTCGACCTTACTCGTTGGCCAAAGATGCTTGGCACAAAGTGGTTTCTCTCTATCGGGGAAGTGCAAGCATTCAACGCTCCAATTATGAAGTGGTACAAGATGAAGCCGATGAGTTTGCAATGAAAGAAGATGAAGAACCTCGTGAGCTCTATCGGAGAGTTACCAAGCTTGCGGTCTCTCTCCAGGATCATGGAAGTAAGGACACGGATGACAATTGGATCAAGCGCAAATTCCTCAAGGCAATGATGCCCTAACACAAGGCCATGTCCTCCGTCATCCGTCAAAGGCCGGACTTCCACACCTTGTCCTCAAGTGATGTATTGGATGAGTTTGTGGCTATGAGCATATTGGACAAGACCGCCGACAATGCGGTGCTTCGCTCCCAAAGAGCAAAGAAGCCCAACCTTGCTTTGAAGGCCAAGGTTTGTGTCGAAGAAGAAGAAGAGGAGGAAGAAGAAGAGAGCAACCTCGAAGATACGCAGTATGCCTATCATGAACACATGGCCCTTGCTTCAAGGCAATTTTGGAGCAAGAAGAACTCAAGGCCCAACTTCAACAAGAGCAGCTCAAGTGGCGCAAAGGGCAAGCAACGAGTGAGGACTTGCTTCAATTGTGGCAATGTGAGTCATTTTGTTGCGTAGTGCCCGTATGAGAAGAGGGTAGACAATGGTGGCAAGCTCATCCGTAAGGACAAGGCCAAGTCTTTCCCCAACAAGAGCAACTTCACCAAGAATACTCCTCACAAGGCTTTGGTGGTACAAGAAGAGTACAATGAGGATGATGATGATGATGAAGATGGTGAGTCAATTGCCATGGCCTCCGTTGCCATTGCGACGACTCCCCGGGTGTCTCTCTTCGACTCACCCAATGAGAGCATCACCGCCAGGTGCCTCATGGCTAAAGCCACCAACAAGGTAACCCCCAACATCAAAACTACAATCATCAATCACTCTTCTTCTACGGATTGCATTGATGAACATGAGGGAACTAATGTGGAGGAGAATGAGTTTGAGGCCTTTATGGGTAAACTCAAGGGAAAATCCAAGAAGCACTTCGTTGCTCTCTTGGAACAACTTGGTGAAGCCAATGTCATGATCGAGGCTCACAAAGAAACTATCTCTAAGATGGAGGGGCATAGTCGTGACTATGCCGATGAGATTTCGGATCTTTCCAATGCTCTTGAGGAAGAGCGTGGTCTTCGTTTGGCTCTTGAGGAGTCATACAACGATGATCATGCTAAATTAAAGAAAGATCTTGATCATGCTCTTGTTGTGTCTCGTGTGCTAAGCTCCGAGAAGGCGAAACTTGGGGTTGATCTTGCTAGACTCAACGAGGAGTTTGACATTCTCGACAAGGCTCACAAAGTCTTGAAGGGTGTTCATGCTAGCCTCAAATAGTCTCATGATCAACTCCAAGTGAAGCTAACCAAGGAGAAAGCCACCTTTCCTCATATGGTGTTGATTGATAATGCAAATGCTACTAACCCTTGTTGTGAGCATGTGCATCTTGTTGAGGAGAATGCTAAGTTGAAGGAGCAACTTGAGAAAGGCCTTGTCACATGCATACAAGGTGAGAAGAACCTCAACGACCTTTTGAGTAATCAAAAGGAAGTTGTGGCCAAGGAGGGGATTGGGTTCGCAACCAAATCCAAGAACAAGAAGAAGAATGACAAGACCAAATGATCTCCTCCTCTCAAGCAAACTTTTGTGAGGGAGGGAGAGGGTGCTTCCAAGGAGAAGAAGAACAACGCAAAGGGTGGCGATGTCAAGAAGGGCAATGCCACCTCTCCTAACAAAGCCGGCGATTTTAATCCCTCTTATGTGTTATGCCGTGCTAGTGATGGGCACGTTTATGCCAAATTTGCTGGTTCTCCTCATGATTACATTGAATGGTCTATTTGGGTTCCTAAGACCCTTGTTACTAACATCAAAGGACCCATTACTAAATGGGTAACTAAAACCAAGCATTGATCTCTTGTAGGTGTTTGCTTCCGGTGGGGGATCATGGTTGCTCGATAGTGGAGCTACAAATCATATGACCGGAAGCAAGGACTTGGTGGTGGACGTGCACAAGATTCCTTCTATGGCCACCAATGTCGAGTGGGGTGACACCTCGTCCTCTAAGGTATTGGGACTCAGCAAGGTTGTCATTTCTCATGATCTCACGATCGAGAAGGTCGTGCTTGTGGAGTCCCTTGCATACAGTTTACTTTCCGTTTGTCAACTTGCAATCATGGGCTTTTCCACTTCCTTTGATATTGATACCGTGGCCCTCTTGTGGAGCAAGACTCTTAAAGTAGCCTTTGTTGGGCATGTCGAGAACGGTCTCTATGTGATTAACTTTTCGGAGGTACCCACTAAGACCGCGACATGCCTAATGGCTAAAGTTGATGTGGGATGGCTTTGGCATCGCCGTTTAGCCCATGTCAATATGAGATCTTTGCAAAGTCTTCTCAAGGGGGACCATGTCCGTGGACTAACGAATGTTAGTTTTGCTAAAGATCATGCTTGCAGTGCTTGTATCGAAGGAAAGCTTCATGAAAAGGCTCACCCTTCCACGACTATCATTTTCTCGAAGAGGCCTTTGGAGCTCCTTCACTTGGATCTCTTTAGGCCTCCATCCTTTGATAGTCTTGGGGGTAGGAAGTATTGCTTGGTGATTGTGGATGACTACTCAAGATATACTTGGGTGTATTTCTTCAAGAGGAAGAGCGAGACCGAACAAACCGTCATTGACTTTGCAAATGAAGCACAACGTCAACACAATGCAAAGATCTTGACAATAAGAAGTGACAACGGCACCGAGTTCAAGAACTACACCTTGGATGAGTTTCTTAGTGATGAGGGGATCAAGCATCAATATTCTGCACCCTACACCCCTCAACAAAACGATGTCGTGGAGAGGAAGAACCGGACGTTGATGGATGCGGCAAGGACCATGATGGCAGAGTTCAAGTCTCCATACAACTTTTGGCCCGAAGCCATCAACACCGCATGTCATGCATCCAATCGGCTCTACCTCCGCAAGGGCTTGAACAAGACTCCATATGATATACTCACCGGCAACAAGCCCAACCTCAAGTACTTGATTGTTCGGGTGTAAGTGTTTCATTCTCAAGAAAGGTGTTCGGTTGTCTAAGTTTGAAGCTAGAGCTTATGAGGGCATATTTGTTGGTTATGCTACAAACTCCCATGCTTACCGTGTCCTCAATAAATCAACGGGACTTATTGAGGAGACGTGTAACGTGGAGTTTGATGAGAATAACGGCTCCCAAGTGGAGCAAAGTGGCACTTGTGATGTAGGTGATGAAATTCCTCCTCAAGCCATAAGAAGAATGGGTGTTGGTTTTATCCTACCCGTTGAGGAACCCCTTGTGGCCGAAGGAGAAGGACAATGCTCCACTCAAGTGGAGCCATCACCAACCCAAGGCCCACAAGCTTCTGAAGAACAAAGTGAAGGCCCTCAACCTCATGGACAAGACCAAGGGCAAGATCATGCTCAAGACGATGTTGACACACCAAGTGATGCCCAAGGTCAAGCTCTCTCCCCCAAGCGAGTTCAAGATCAAGAACATGCTCAAGACGGCGCTCAAGATGATCAAGTGACCCCTCCTCAACTCACCTCCGAGGAGAAATTAGAGCGTCGTGCCGCCAAGATTGCTTCCAAGCTCACCACCAAGGGTCATCTCATGAAGAATGTACTTGGAAGCATCCAAAAGGGGGTAAGCACTCGTAGACAATTGGCAAACTATTGTGAACATCACGTGTTTGTTTCTTGTGTTGAACCCCAAAAGGTATATGAAGCTCTTGAAGATCCGGATTGGCTTAATGCCATGCATGAAGAACTCAACAACTTCGAGCACAACAAGGTGTGGAGGTTGGTGCCAAGGCCAACGGGGAACCACAATGTCATTGGGACCAAGTGGATTTTCAAGAACAAGCAATATGCTCATGGAACCATCATTCGCAACAAGGCAAGATTGGTGGCACAAGGTTACTCCCAAGTCGAGGGTATCGACTACGGTGAAACCTTTGCTCCTGTTGCTCATCTTGAATCCATCCGTTTGTTGATTGCTTATGCTTCTCATCACAACTTTAAGTTGCAACAAATGGATGTGAAGAGTGCCTTTCTTAATGGTCCTATTAATGAGTTGGTTTACGTCAAACAACCCCCCGGGTTCGAGGATCCCTACTTTCGATCATGTGTACCAACTCGACAAGGCACTCTATGGCCTTAAACAAGCCCCACGTGCGTGGTATGACCACCTTACCGAGTTGCTACAAGATTGTGGGTTTGAAGTTGGGCTCATCGATCCCACTCTTTTTACTAAGAAGGTCAATGGGGAGTTGTTTGTGTGCCAACTATATGTTGATGACATTATCTTTGGTTCCCCTAACAAAGCTTTCAATGATGAATTTGCCGCACTAATGACCTCAGAGTTCAAGATGTCTTCCATGGGAGAGTTGAAGTTCTTTCTAGGTTTCAAAGTGAAGCAAAGAAGAGAAGGTACCTTCATCAACCAAGCCAAATACACTCAAAACATGCTCAAGAGATTCAAGCTAAGCGATGTCAAGCCGGCTTCCACTCCAATGCCCATGAAGTGCCAACTTGACATCGATCCCAATGGTAAAGCGGTGGATCAAAAGGTATATCGCTCCATGATTGGATCCTTGCTTTACCTTTGTGCATCTAGACCGGATATCATGTTGAGTGTGGGAATTTGTGCGCGGTTTCAAGCCACACCTAAGGAAAGCCACTATGTGGCGGTCAAGCGAATCTTTCGATATTTGGCTCATACCCCAAACTTTGGCCTATGGTACCCGAGAGGAGCAAACTTCAAGCTTGAAGGATATTCGGATTCCGATTGGGCGGGAGACAAAGTGGATAGGAAGTCTACTTATGGAGGGTGCCAATTCCTTGGTTGCTCTTTGGTAAGTTGGTCTTCCAAAAAGCAAAGTTGTGTGTCTCTCTCCTCCACCGAAGCGGAGTATGTAGCGGCCGGTAGTTGTTGTGCACAACTCTTATGGATGAGGCAAACTTTAAAGGATTACGGTGTCATTTGTGACAAAGTGCCTCTTTGGTGTGACAATGAAAGTGCCATCAAGATTTCTCTCAACCTGGTGCAACACTTCAAGACGAAGCATATTGAGATTCGGTATCATTTCATCTGTGATCATATTAGGCGAGGGGGGATCGAGCTCAAGTATGTCAACACTCATGATAACCATGCAGATATTTTCACGAAGCCCTTGGATGAAGCAAGATTTCGCGAGTTAAGGCATGAGCTAAATATCATTGATTCGAGCAATATTGCTTGAACCCTTGCACACCCCACCATACTCAACTTGTTATCTTATTTAGGTGTAGGCATGGACATAGGGGGAGTGTTGTTCTCTCAATGAACTCACCCTCCCCCCATTATGCATAAATTGATCAAGTCTTTCACATTAGCCATTCTTGATGGCACATGTGCTTCAAAGACGAGTTTTGGTCATGGACCCAAGGATAATTCTTCGCGGTGTCATACCAATTGACTCAAACATAGGTGGCTCCGGCCACCGCTCTCCTCATGGAGAAGCTGTGTCTCGTAGTTGGTCTCGGTCGTCATGTGTGTTCGTCTCTTAGTTGGTTGGTGTCTCTTTCGGAGGTTGTTTTTGCCTTTTCTCTCTTTTTTTCTCTTATGTGATCTTACACCTTCTTGGTTTTACGGTACTACCGTGGTGAGCCACGGTACTACCGCAGGAGTTGGTGGCTCTATGTTTTGTGTGTGGCCCTCCAGGGGCACGGTACTACCGCTAACTCCGCGGCAGTAATTTTTATCTGCCTGAGCAATGACCTACCGCCCAGGCGTCTGATACTTCGCGCCCGGGAGCGGGTGGGGGTTAAGAGCGGGACAGGGGGAGTTCTAACTCCCCCATACCCATTCATCTCTATTCCCCACCCCGTCTCTCTCTCTCCTGACCAAGAACGGCGCCGGAGGCCTTCGCCGGATCTTCGTCTCCGGCCGCTCTCCTCGGATTCCGACCAGTGTGATCGTTCCCCACCTTGCCTTCTTGCCATGGACCCAGGTTTTTCCCCAAGTGCCTCTTCTTTTTGTCCTTCCTTGTGCTTTTAGGTTTTGGGGAGATGCATGTGGTGTTCTTGAGATTTTTGGCTAAATCTGTGCAAGTGGGATTCGTTGTAGAGTGGTAGTGTAGTCCCATGCTCTTTGGATAGTCAAATTAGTTCCGTTTGATCAACGGTAGTACCGAAGTTGTCGTGCGGAGGTTATAGATCTAGATCCGCGTCCTCTGTGGCGGTGTTCAAACAGTGCGGTACTACCGCTCCTCCTAGAGCGGTACTACCGCAGCCTCACCTGGATCTGCCGCCCAGCGGTACTTCCGCACCTCGGTGCGGTACTACCGCTTGGTGTCCGGAAGTAAAAAAATACTTCCGCCCCAAGCGCGGTACTACCGTGCTACCCCGGCACGGTACTACCGTGCCTGGAGCGGATGTACTTTATTACTTCCGAAACCCTGCCCGGTACTACCGTAGATTCTTCCTGCGCTCCTTTGTTTCGTCCAAATTGCATGTTTTTGTGTTTATCTCGGTGAGGGAGTTCCGTACTAGGGGGTGTCCGGATAGCCGAACTATCATTATCGGCCGGACTCCAATACTATGAAGATACAAGATTGAAGACTTCGTCCCGTGTCCGGATGGGACTTTCCTTGGCGTGGAAGGCAAGCTTGGCGATACGGATATGTAGATCTCCTACCTTTGTAACCGACTTTGTGTAACCCTAGCCCTCTCCGGTGTCTATATAAACCAGATGGCATTAGTCCATAGGACGAACAACAATCATACCATAGGCTAGCTTCTAGGGTTTAGCCTCTTTGATCTCGTGGTAGATCCACTCTTGTAACACACATCATCAATATTAATCAAGCAGGATGTAGGGTTTTACCTCCATCAAGAGGGCCCGAACCTGGGTAAAACATCGTTTCCTTGTCTCCTGTTACCATCTGCCTAGGGCCTTGATTCGGGACCCCCTACCCGAGATCCGCCGGTTTGACACCGACATTGGTGCTTTCATTGAGAGTTCCTCGTATGCGTCGCCCGTCGGTAGGATGCCTCATCTCGTCTTTAAAGGCGATACTATATCGCCAAAGGAGCCTTGGCGCTGGCGAACTCTTGACTAGGTGGTTTTCTTATG
Organism: Aegilops bicornis; assembly: GCA_021605145.1. Classification (NCBI taxonomy): domain Eukaryota; kingdom Viridiplantae; phylum Streptophyta; class Magnoliopsida; order Poales; family Poaceae; genus Aegilops; species Aegilops bicornis. The sequence continues at coordinate 304,642,776 of CM038672.1, forward strand.
ACCGCCAGTCCGGCCACCGCGTCGACGATGACCTCTCGAGTCATCGAAACCAATCTCCGGGTTAGTTCGGAACTTGCCGAACAGTTAGATCCGATCGAGCTCTCCTCCATAAACGAGCTCTTGGATCACATCGCCGCCCTGGGAGTCGCCACAGACTATGACCGGATCGGGCCTAAAACCGATCTGAGAGAGATCAAACTCTCCCCAGGATACCCATCATGTTGCTGTGATAGAGCAGCAATGCGGCGATTCTTCTTGTATCTTAAGGACTAGTTACGTCCGGATTCCCGATCCCTCCATGCCGGATTCCCGCAGAAGGACGGATGTCGATCAAGCCCACGAACTTAAAGTCGGTGATTGGGTTGGACTCATTGGATAACACTAAAAATCCAAACTTCCAAGTTCGAAACTTCTCAGCCCTTGAGTCCTAAATTGGATGGGGTTAGGATCTAGTTCCACCTGCCCACCCAAACATTAGCGATCTCTCTCGAATTCGGCAAGAGCCCGCTGAAACAAAGACATCATTACTGGGCCACATTCCTCCTGGTTATGAACAGGATAAAGGACTGCCGAGAGGAGGACACAATCCCAATTTTCTGCAATAATTGCACGGACAAGGGAATCCTAAACGTCATAATTCGTCGCGAAATTAGACGCTTTACTGACTTGGTGACCATAGTACAAAAGTATCTTGTCACGATGGAGAGCGCTGAAAACCGAAAATAAATTTTGGGATAATCCGCCCCGAATACATCCCTAGTCCGAAACAAAAGGGTGCATCATTATCAAGCACCCGGGTTGAATACCAAAACCAAAACCCCTAAAGTGCGGAACCTTCTTTGGAGGGTTGGCTCAACGGACCTGCAAAATCCACAAGACGGAGGGTGCCACTCCAACACACAGCCTTCGAGCATGTTGGATACTACGGCAGTGGCCAAAAGTGGCGTGGGCTTTTTAGCCCGGCGACCAACCCAAAGCGATAAGACGGTATTAACAGTCCTCGAGACTTTCGCATCAAATAACATGCGAAACGAACAATCCGCAGCCTCGCCAAGTCTACCAAGTAGCAACAAAAATCCATGGAGCGACACGGCTATCACCTTCAACGCCAAATGACGAACCTAAATTCGAACAGCTAGAGCACCGGCCGCATTGGTCCTCGGTCCGATAGTGGACGGTTTCCATCTTACTAAGGTACTCATGGATGGCGGCAATGATTAAACCTCATCTATGAGGAAACCCTTCAAAAATGGAAATTGACTGAGCCGCATTGAGCGCAATAAAGACAACCTTCAGAGGATAATCCCTAGTCGAGAAATGCTGCACAGGAAAAATCACACTAGATGTAGTGTTCGCTCACCGGACAATTACAGTCCGAGGAGGTCACGCCCAAGTGGCTCCATTCGGCAATGGATATCACGCTTTGTTAGGGCGAGAGGCATTCACAATCTTCCAAGCTATACCCCACTACGGGTACATCAAGCTCAAAATGCCCGGACCCAATGGGATAATCACTCGCCGATGATCCGGATACATCACTCCGCTACCGAAAATAAGACAGCCGCACTGGCCCTAGAGGCATTATCCGAAGCCCTAGCGGCAGAGGAACTAACTACGCTGCGCTCCACGGTGGATAGGGACGATGTGATACTCGATAAGTGGTCCAAGTCCACATCTTTTAAACCAGTAGACGAAATAGTCAAATTTCAGGTCCATCCAACGGACCCCACAAAGACGGCCTCCATTGGGGCACAATTAAGTCCTGATGTCGGGTCAAGACTACGAGAATTCCTTCGGGAAAATTGGGACATTTTGCACCGCACCCTTCAGACATGCCAGAATCCCACGCAGTCGGGCAGAGCACGCCTAAATATCCTAAAAGGATTCAAGCCACCAAACAAGCTCTTGGCGATTTTCCGAACCCAAAAGACAGGCAATGGGAGAGGAGCTAGCCAAACTCTTAGAAGCCGGATTCATCGGAGATATAAAACATCCGGACTGGCTAGCCAATCTAGTAATGGTACCAAAAAGGACAAATCCACAGGCGCCTCTGCGTCGATTTTAAAGACCTTAACAAGGCCTGTCCAAAGGACCCTTTCCCCTCCCTCGCATCGACCAAATCATCGATGCTACCGCAGGGCACGATTCATTGTGCTTCCTCAACGCATACTCCGGATACCATCAAATCAAGATGGCGAAGAAAGATCATGCCGCAACGGCATTCATTACTCCATATGGGCCATTCTGCTTCAACACAATGCCCTTCGGACTCAAAAACGCCGGCGCAACATATCAGCGCATGATTCAAACATGTCCGCTACCCAGATAGGCAAAACAAGAGAGGCATACGTGAGACGATGTGGTCGTCAAGACCAAACACGTCGGAACTCTAGTAGAAGACTTGAGGGTGACATTCGACAACCTCCGAGCATATGACATTAAGCTCAATCCGGAAAAATGCGTCTTCGCGTACCCGGTAGGAAAGCTCTTGGGCTTCATCGTGTCCGGTAGAGGAATTGAAGCAAACCCGCCAAAATTCGAGCTCTGTCACAATTGGATATTCCAAAAGACCTCAAGCGGATACAAAAACTAACCGGATGCGTGGCGGCCTTAAGTCGCTTCATCTCCGTTTGGGAGAAAAGGCTCGCCCTTCTACCGCCTCCTCCGACGCACCGAACATTTCAATGGACGGATGTCGCCACACCGGACTTCGAAGAAATAAAAGCCATACCGCAACAAATCCGATTCGCCGCGCCAACCCGGGCGAACCTATGATTTTATATATCACAGCAACACATCAAGTTGTCGGTAGCGGTACTCGTCGTTGAACGAGAAACAAAAGGGCACAAATTCCTCTTCAAAACCAAAGGTACTACGTATCCACTCGTTCTAACTCCATGCAAATCCGGTACCCACATTATCAAAAGATAGCGTGTCACGGTGTTCATGGCATCCGGAAGCTGCGACACTACTTTCAAGAGTGTTCAATAACGGTGGCCTCCGAAGTACCTCTCAACGATATTATAAACAATCGCGACGCAACGGGCATGATTGCAAAATGGGCTATCAAGCTCTTACCATTTGACATAACCTACAAACCACGGCGAGCTATAAAGTCGCAGGTTCTGGCTGACTTAATGGCCGAATGGACCAAGTTGAACTCCCTAAAGAGTACGGCGCAGACTCTAACTGGATCATGCATTTCGACGGATCCAAAATGTTGGCTGGCTTGGGGGCTGGCGTTGTCCTGACGTCCCCAACTGGAGACACAATCCAATACGTACTTCAAATAATGTACACGGACTCCAACAACGCATCCGAATACGAGGCCCTTCTACATGGCCTCCGGATGGCAATCTCCATGGGCATTCAACGCCTAGAGGTGCGCGGGGATTCAAACCTCGCAATATCCCAAGTAAATGGAGAATTTGATGCCAAAGATCCAAAAATGGCAGCTTACCGCAACGCCGTCCTAAAAATGTCAGCTCGGTTCGAAGGACTAGAATTCCACCATGTAGCCCGGGATAATAACCACGCAGCAGATGTGTTAGCACGCATCGGGCGCCAAACGAGACGCCGCCCCTCCAAACATCTTCTGGAACGGCTCTTTAAGCCATCCGTATTATGGGAAGAGAAGTCCGAAATAACAATCCGGAGCCACCGCATCACCTAACTCGCACCATTCTCGACACAATCGCGGCTCACCCAATGAAATAACACCTTCAAACTCACGAAATAATGGCAGTAATTGCCCTGTGGATAGAACCATTCCTAGCCTACTTAATGCGGCAGAACTTCCCGAAGACCAAAATGAGGCCCGTGCATAGTTTGGCGATCTAAAGCCTACAAGGTCCATGAGGGAGAACTTTATAAGAAAAGCACAACCGAGTCCTTCAAAGGTGTATCTCCGAAGAGGAAGGGCGAAATCTCCGGCTGAAATTCACGCCGACTCGGCGGGCACCACGCTGCAGCCCGGCCCTTGTAGGCAAGGCCTTCCAGACAAGATTTTATTGGCCGACAGCCGGGCAGATGCTCGTGATTTAGTCCAATGATGCGTCGGTTGCCGCCTCTTTGCTAATCGAGCCACATGCCACCCACCGCCTCAAAACCATACCCATTACCTGGCCGTCATGGGTCCGGGGCTTGACATGGTTGGACCCCTTAAAGGGGAACCCACAAGCACAAATACTTACGGTCATGGTGGACAAATTCACCAAATGGATTGAGGCCAAGCGGTTAAAACGGCAGAATCCGGACGGTGATAGACTTCATATCCGGGTAGTACACCGCTTTTGGCGTCCCCACAAAGCATCATCACCGATAACGGCACGAACTTCATGGCCGACGAGGTTAAACTACGGTGCAAAAACATGGGCATCAAGCTCGATTACGCTTCGCCTATCACCCCCAAACTAACGGTCAAGTCGAGCGAGCAAATGGTCTAATCATGAGCGGCATCAAGCCCGGAACTAGTGCGGTCCCTCAAGGAATCTAACACACCGGGTAGAGGAGCTCGACTCGGTACTGGGGCTGCGGACCACGCCAAACCGAACTCTTGGATTCACACCATTTTTATGGTATACGGCGCAGAGGCAGTTCTACGCCTGCGATATAATTCATGACTCACCTCGTGTGCGCATGTACGAAGAAAGAGAAGCCGAGTTGGATCTGCATGACATTTTGACGCCTTAGAGGAGGAGCGGACGTGGCAAAGGCTCGCTCCGCATTTTATCGCCAGCAGGCTCGAAGATATCAAAGCAGAAGCACGGGCCAAAACTTACAATGTTGGCGAACTTGTTCTCGCCTCACGGACAAGAAAAAGGACAAACTTAAGCCCAAGTGGGAAGGTCCCTTCATCATTGACCAAGTCCTGACCGGGCGGAGCATACCGCTCACGTAACGATCTCGACAACCGACTCGAGCCGAACCCATGGAATGCAGCCCGTCTCAAGATTCTACGCTTAACGCCGGACTCCGGGTTCGCCTCTCACTCCCGCCCACCCTTTTTATATTTTTTACCGTCTATTGTCCCCTCCTTATTCCTACTTTCTTTTTTCAAGACCTTTTATAGGCTGATTTGCACTTTGTTCAGCACACACTTTATGTGCTCCCTGCACTCATTATACACGGGGCTTCTTTAACAGAAGCTTATTCATACGGGCTTCATGCCCAATAAATGTGTCATACTTCCACATGTACCTTTTATTCACCATTATATGCATCGATATGACTTAAGTTTTGGCCAAGCTGGGTTGCCTGGTTTCTGTGCTTACCCCTACGTTCCCGTTTGTTCGGCTAGGAGGTAAAGGGAGCACCTCTGCGATTACTCTTGCCGGGTCGGTAGGATGTGTACCTCGACTGGGTGAAGCCAAAGCTAGCGTTCTTAAGAGAATATTCGGTCGGTGAATTGAAAGATGATTTATTACTTACTTATTTATATGCCCCAGATGCTTTTTTCTGCTATTTTCGCAAATCCGCATTGCACTTTAGGGCATGCCTCCTGTGGAAAGGAACCTTAACTAACTATTCTCCTGGAAGATGTTTCTTACTAACCATGTAATATAACATAACTAGTTGGGCACTTGTCTGATAAAGCAATTATGACCCCGACGCCTTGTCTCCATGCATGCCCCGGTTCTTTTATAACCGTAAGGGTATTCGGACACACTCCGGACTGTTAGGTCCCAAGGTTGAAGCGAAACGGTCCGCAAAGACAAACGATCTACAATCCGGCTAGAAGGCATTTTTCATGTCATTTCAAATTACATCGTCAAACCGACTGATTGTACTCCTCCTCAATCCCATCTAATAGGCTGTCTAATTTACAGATCTGTTGGGAATATTTCGCGCCAGTTCTACTTGGCCGTACATCAAGCTCACAGGATCTCCTTCCCATCAAGCCCGCAGTCCGACCTCGGCCATGTGGTTTGGGTCGACCGGGTAGCGATGTCTTCACCATGGCCCAGCTTCCTGGCGCCTGACGGCAGCCGATATCTTCCACAAACGGAGGCGTCGCCGTGCTCCCCTGGCTTCTCAAAGCTCACCAAGGCCCTCGGGTAGGGAGACGGATGGCCATAAAGCATGAACGACACCACTCATCGCTTTGCCGAACACGTTCGAGCAATTGCACCAGCTCGGGAAGTTGGTCACCCGTTGACTCAGGCATTTCCTCCAGGGCGACTGTGAGCACACCTAAAGACATATTTCGCCAATCGACTTCTTCGCCGAATTCTTCTTTTCAAAGGAATTTGTTCAAGCACTTATCAGAATGCCGCGACGAAGCCGATTCTCCTTCACGGAGCTGCATACCGGGCCCGAACACCTTTCAGCTCTTCTCCTCGCTGGGTGTGGGCATCTTGGAGCTTGTTTCTCTCCGCTGCACCTTCATAAGCACCCTCTCGCCGGGCCTTTAGTCGACGCAGATGTCGTTGCTTGTCCGGATCTAGTCCGCACCCTCTGCAATATTATTGTCGATTCACGCTGCACTTTGTTAAATAATTATCTTTTCAAAGTACGCCTTACCGGTGGGGTCTCTGTGGCTCCCCTATGCGGCCAAGGCGGCCTCAAGTTGGGCCTTGCACTCTTGGAGCTCCTGGGACAGATGGGTATTCTTCTCTGTAAGATCCTGCATAATAATTGATCCTTAAATTAGTTATTTCAACTATTTTAAGTCTCGGGGGCTACTGGCATATATAAACTCTTAAAATTATTTACCCGTATGTCTTTCACATACTGCTCCGTGGCTCTGGTTAACCCATCTTGAGCGGCACGGAGGTGCTGCTTCCGCAAAGAAAGGCATTTAACGCCTCGAGGAGAAACACGCCACACGGCATCGTCCGACGACGCCTGTGATTCATGGCGCTCTCCACCTCAGACCGGGTGGCGGACAACCTGTCGGCATCTTTCGTCGGAGGAGCGTCCGGCTCACGCCTTGTATTCGCCTCCCCTCCCGGACCATGCGTTGGAGCATGGCTGGCAGAGGCTTGATTGGCAACCTCTCCGAACACTATCCGGCGAGCGCTCTTTCTGGAAAAGTTATGAGCATTAATATACCTCCTAGGGATCCTTCCCTTAAAAATAGCGGCGCCCGCACTGCTATGCTACGCTTTGATTCACGTCGTACTCCTCTTCCGCCACCGGGCCGGATCGACCCTTGTTGGTCGGTCAGCGGGTTCGGCTTCCCGCCTTAAAGGCACCTCCTGCAATATACCATCAGTATGGGATGGTCAGAATGGAGCGCGGATCAAACGATGGTGTCAAGACCTCGGTCGTAGTCACCTGGGAGGCCGGAAACAAACCGGGGTAGTCAGCCGTAATGGCGACTAGGGCATTGTCCATGCTACGTTGGTGGAACACCCCGTCAATCAGCTCCACCTTTATGTCCGAATCCTCTCCGGAGGTCGGATCAAGGGATCTTTCCGGATCCTCGGGCTGTGGAGTTAGGCTTCGTATGCCCTCCATGTACCGGCGCAGCTCCTGCGTGGAAATCACAAAGTAAGATACTTGACTTTAAAAAAGTATGGATCGGGTAGATGAACATCCGCTTACCCAGCTCCGAGGGTTATTCATAGAAAATCCATTCAACGGATTCTTGTGGAGGAAGTCCTCCTCCTCTCCCTTGTACAAGCCGGACAGATCTTTGCCGGATCGGCTGCCGAGCCTGCCCTTTGCGGCCATGACGGGTGGCGTCATCTTCCCGTTGAAATCCCACATAGGGTGGCCCCTATATTGGAGTGGCTGCACCCTCGCATAATGCACGTGGCCATGACTCCAATCATGGTCAATCCGGAGTGGACCAAGAACCTAATCCGCCCATCAGATAATGGACGCCCTATCATCTTCCCGTTGAGGGCTCATGGGCGCCAACTCGGGCGTTTCTTCAAGGGAGCATTGTTGAACTCCGGGAGGCCGATCCGGACTGGATCCGCAGAGGCGTCCTCCATGTAGAACCATTCAAGGCCGGTCTTGGACGCCTTCTTCGGGTGCGGATAGATATCCGTCCCTGCGATGCGCCATATTTCGCTCCGCCCACTTGATATATCGACCCCTCATGAGAACGGGTACGAGACAAAACAATCTCTTCCACAGGGCAAAATGGGGCTCGATGCCCAAGAACAGCTCGCAAAAAGCTACGAAGCCCGCGATGTGCAAAATGGAGGCGGGCGTGAGGTGGTGAAGTTGGAGTCCATAGAACTCTAGGAGCCCCCGGAGAAACGGATATATGGGAAATCCGAGTCCCCTTATTAGATAGGGGACAAAGCATACCCGCTCCCCTTTGGAAGGGTTGGGGCGCTCTCCGCACTGCTTTCCACCCTTGTAGGTGGCTAGTCCGCTCGAACCGGAACCATGAAAGCTGGGGGAAGATATCCCTCGGTTTGAAGTACCACTAGCTCGCTGTGTGGAACTGAGCATCTCCCCCAATCTCCTGGCTTAGGGCTGGGAGCGCGAGAGGAGGAGCCGCGTCGGCTATCCATGATAGAATGGATTTTTGTCAGAGGCGCTTCAATGAGAACTTGCGGATGGAGGATGGTGTGAGCTGGATCTAGATCCTCGCCTCTCTTATAGGCGGCCTGCTCGCACGGCTAGGGGGTAAAATGTAAAATATCCCAGCCTTTCGCATTAAATGCGACACGTGGAAGAAGACCATTATCGGGCGTAGAAGCCAAGGAGCGCAACATTTATAAGGAAGCCGACACCGCTCGACGGGAACATGAAGTTTGAAGGAGAACCCGCCTTGCAACGCCGAAGACAATATCTGGCGCGGACTCGTCGTCATTGAAGCCCGGTTCGGGGCTCTTGAGGGAGTTCCGGACTAGGGGGTGTCCGGATAGCCGAACTATCATTATCGGACGGACTCCAAGACTATGAAGATACAAGATTGAAGACTTCGTCCCGTGTCCGGATGGGACTTTCCTTGGCGTGGAAGGCAAGCTTGGCGAAACGGATATGTAGATCTCCTACCTTTGTAACCGACTTTGCGTAACCCTAGCCCTCTTCGGTGTCTATATAAACCGGATGGCTTTAGTCCATAGGACGAACAACAATCATACCATAGGCTAGCTTCTAGGGTTTAGCCTCTTTGATCTCGTGGTAGATCCACTCTTGTAACACACATCATCAATATTAATCAAGCAGACGTAGGGTTTTACCTCCATCAAGAGGGCCCGAACCTGGGTAAAACATCGTGTCCCTTGTCTCCTGTTACCATCCGCCTAGACGCACAGTTCGGGACCCCCTACCCGAGATCCGCCGATTTTGACACCGACACTCGGTTTGGTTTTGATCCGTTTTGTTCCCGTGCGTGTCTTTCTGTCTTTGTGTCTAGGTGGTGGCTCCAGTTTTGCTCGTCGCTCGAATCCCAGCCGTGACACAGGGTCAAAGCGTCTGCGCAACCCAGATGATGTTCCAGAGGGGTCCTCTGCTGCTCCTCAACGCAGGACCAAGACCACTGCCAACAGACAGAAGGAGCCCGTCATGGGCATGGATGCGATGCCCCTGACCGAGTTTGTCATTCGAAGGAAGCTCAATCCCTATGTGAATCCCCGGGCTAGCACGCGAGGCAATGAACTCTTCTGGAACAAGCAGCAGAATCTGATATACATGGATGTGATCAAGGCCAAGCAGAATCACTATGTTGAAGTTCACTACATTGACATGCATCATATGAGGCGTGACAAGCACCGTGAGTACTTTGGAGAGGCCTTGGATCTAGTCGAGCGATTCGCCATTGAGCACTTGCTCACCTTCCACAAGGATTTTGATCCGTAGATCATCGTGACAGCTTCTTTGCTTCAGTCCATTTCGGCATTGATGATGCGAGGACCCTGACTTGGATGACTAATGGTCGCCGACTATCTGCTACTTGGAAGGAGTTCATGGAGTTGCTTCACGTTCCAGATGAAGGGCTCAACACGCCAGTTGGAGTTCGCCCTCATGCCAACTCTGAGTCTGCCAACAAGAACAAGCTCATGCCATTCCTTGTTCAAGACTCTTCCCAACAAGAAGATCGCGTGGGTGCTTAATTCCTTCCTTGACATCATGCATCGGCTCTTTCGAACACCCTCTTCCCACGCATTGGGGACATGGGCCAGTACATGCTTACCTCGTTGACATGATGCTTATCTGCGAGGAGGCCCGTCAGGCTCGAGACTCAACCACTTGATGTCTCACATATCATGTGGTGTGAGCTTCAGTTCGCCGTGTTCAACCGTAAGGTCCCCATCTATGGGCCTTACCTGTTCCACTTGATCTCCACGACATGGAAGAGGTTGTTTCCCCATGATGAGTTTGAAGCTCCAGGGTGGATTCATCATGAGCCCGTCAGGCTCCGCATCAAGCCACAATGGGCTAACACCACCACTTCTGCTGAGGCTGCCAGGAGGGCTGTGGATGAGGAGGAACTTGGGGAGGAAGAAGTTGCTGCTGACCGTTCTGCATTCTTGCCTCCCTCTGCTGAGCCCTCTTGGGCAACGAAGCTGAAGAACAAGATGAAGAGGCTGCTCTGCATGCAGGTTCAGGGTCAGTACAAGGCCCATGTTGCTCAGAAGGAGAGTCGCCGTCGCGACATTAGGATCTTGAGGGCTTATGGGAGGATGTGGCCAGCGGCTCGAGAAGCACATCACCCGTAGACTGCCTGGATGGAGAAGCAGGGCTACCGGTGGACCGATTCAGAGGAGGAGTCTGTTCCTGCTGCGGAGTCTGGCGACGATGAGTCGTTTTCCGCCTGAGCTACCACTTTTGTTGTAGGTGACCTCTCTGCCTTTTTGGTGTCTCGATGCCAAAGGGGGAGAGAGTGTAGGATTTGCGTGTGTCGTGTGTTTCGTCGTTTGCTTGTTTGCTTTGCTTTCCGTCGTTGAACTTGGTTGCTTCGGTTTGGTTGTGCTTGTGAGACTAAGTTTATCATATGGTGTAAGACATATGCACTCTATCGTACCTTATCATCTTATTGAGCTTGTACTATATCATGCTATTCTTGTTATGCTCATATCTACTTTCTTGCTTAGTGTCAGCCTTACCATTGCAAGATATGCTTTGTTTCTAAAATATAGGGGGAGTGGTGATCCTAGTATTCGTGCCGTGCAGTCCAAAGCACTTTTACTCTCTATCACGAATCTAGGGGGAGCTCATCTATATTTTAGAGATGTGGGGTTTGCTTGTGCTATAGTCATCTCCTTTGTGCAAATCCCGTATTGTCATCAATCCACCAAAAAGGGGGAGATTGTAAGGGCATTCTTGTCCCTAAGTGGTTTTGGTGATTGATGACAATGCCTTTGCGGACTAATCATGTGTATTGAGCTTTTCAGATACATCACGACTAAACACAAGATGATTTGATGCCCCTCGAAGATTATTGAAGACGGCATTTTTCTACGGTTCGGTTCGGTGGAGTTGAGTCGTAGGAGAGCCGTACTATTAAGAGGGGGTCCGCTTTGGAAAGGTTTGGGTGGAATATCACGTACACATTCCCTTTTGCACCGCCTTTCCTTGAGCTCCTTGGAGTGTTCCTCCATCTCACCTTGTCTCTGCAATATGAAGGCCTCCACCTTGCTCTTCTCAGGCTAGCGGTAGTCTTTGCTCTTGGCGGTACTACCCAGAGCAACCAGTAATCTGGGCTCTGCAGTAGTACTGATGGGCTCCACGGTAGTACCGCTCCTCTGACGGTAGTACCATGACTCTGATGCTGCACCGCTGCTCAAGCGGTGGTACGCTGGATGTAATTTTTACATTCGCGCTCCCCTGTAATAATGCGTCTTTGCGTAGCAGTAATCTTACCGTGAAACCAGGTTCGATAGCAAGTGCGGAGGTAAGGGCGGATGTAATTTTTACATCCGCACCTTTCACGATAGTACCGCACCCATGGTCGCGATAGTTCCGTGTCGGATTTTTGCACGATAATTTCTCGTGAGGTAGTCACGGATGTAATTTTTACATCTGTGCCTCACCGCCCGGGGTTGTCTTGCGGTAGTATCAAGATGGGGTCATGATAGTACCGCTTCATGGATCTACCGTGCCTTGTTAGTGCTCCTTTTGCCGTGTCTGGTCTCTGCTGCCCACGGTAGTACTGATCCGGCCATGATAGTACCGCAGTTCTTGCGGTAGTACCGCGCTTGTGGTGCGGTAGTTCAGTGGGTCGCGGGTTGAGTGGTGGGTAACGGTTGGATTTGTCCCCCCCACTGTAAAAGGGGGTCTTCTTCTCCAAGAAGACACACCTCTTCCAACCCTAAACTCCATTGTTGCTCCAAGCTCCTTTTTCGCCCGATCTCTCTCCCTAGCCAATCAAACTTGTTGATTTGCTCGGGATTGGTTGAGAAGGCCCCGATCTACACTTCCACCAAGAGAAATTTGATTCCCCCCACTTATCCCTAGCGGATCTTCTTACTCTTGGGTGTTTGAGCACCCTAAACGGTTGAGGTCACCTCGGAGCCATAGTCCATTGTGGTGAAGCTTCGTGGTGTCGTTGGGAGCCTCTGATTAAGTTGTGGAGATTTCCCCAACCTTGTTTGTAAAGGTTCGGTCACCGCCTTCAAGGGCACCAATAGTGGAATCACGGCATCTCGCATTGTGTGAGGGCGTGAGGAGAATACGGTGGCCCTAGTGGCTTCTTGGGGAGCATTGTGCCTCCACACCGCTCTAACGGAGACGTACTTCCCCTTAAAAGGAAGGAACTTCGGTAACACATCCTCGTCTCCACCGGCTCCACTCTTGGTTATCTCATCCCGTTACTTGTGCAAGCTTACTTGTGTTTTATCCATTGCTTGCTTGTGTGGTTGTGTTTGTTGCATCATATAGGTTGTCCACCTAGTTGCATATCTAGACAACTTACTTTGATGCAAAGTTTAGTTTGGTAAAGAAAAGCTAAAAATTGTTAGTTGCCTATTTACCCCCCCCCCCCCCTCTAGTCAACTACATCGATCCTTTCATGTGGTTTTGATTAACCCGGCTTGACTTTGGATGATAAGTCGCCAGCATATGACAATCATAACCATTTGGAAGTTTTGGCTTCTAAAGATTGGGTTGTTACCCTTACTGCACAGGTATCATAAGCCGGCAGTACGATTCAATATCACAGGTATGATATTATTTATACATGATTATGTTTAAACCGGCCCTGGCTTGTGACGTTAAGTCGCCAGGGCATATGTTGTTTAAACTCCGTGCAGGATTTGCAAGAACTATGACTTATATAAATGCTTAAGTCCAAGCTCATCATTAAAATTGATGCTTCAAAATGATTAACCGTTCTGGATTTTCTTAAAGGCTATAAGCCGCCGGGTTATAAAAATTCCGGCTTACAATGGAGGCGTATTCAATCGCCATCGGCCAAGAGCCGCCGGGTATTTAAACTCCGGATTTACGTGTCAACAGATAAGGTATTCAAAATCACTTTGGCGCAATGGCTATTATTTTATCAATGGATATGAATTATTCTACAATGGAAGGAATAGCCCTAAGTCGCTGCAGGCTTACGACCCGACACTTGGGGGCTACATTATTCAAATTGAGATTATATCAAATATGCAAGTCCCATGTCACTGCCAGCATGCACAATGGCACTTGGGGGCTAATGCAAAGTCATTTTTTGGCTCACTTTATTGAAGATCCGACTCATCACATTATAATGAGCCAGCCCTTGGGGGCTACCAATTGCTCCTGTCAACAATTTAAGGTACACAAGTCTTATTCCATTATATTGAAGGGTCCACTGCTCAGTTGGTAAAGCACAAAAGCTCTTAACCTTGTGGACGTGGATTCAAGCCCCATGATGGGGGTTACATCATATGATGTTCTTTTCAAAAGAAGTATATATAAAGTTCCAGCTCAATATTATCTTACTGAGCCGGCCCTTGGGGGCTGCACGTTGTTGTTCAAGTCTATATGATCATATTTATAAAGTCCCTTCTCATTATTGCATAATGACCCGGCCCTTGGGGGCTACACTGGTTGAATTTTTTATGAGCATAAGGCAATTACAAGTCCCAAGTTGCTGCAAGCATGACAACCCCGCACTTGGGGGCTACATATGAGGAATACTCAGTTCTGAATAGTGATTGAGATAAACAACATGGATTTCTTCAAAGTGGTAATATTTATATTGAAGCAAGTCATAAGTCATCACTTTGCTCTGCTCAAGACTTGGGGGCTACAGGTAACACGGATATAAGGAGAAATATTTTCAAAATCTCAGTTTTTGAGCAAACCAGATTGACCCAGCGTCATTAATCATTATGACCCGGTGTCTGCAACAATCATAAACCGGCATCGACAACAACTATGACTCGGTGCTATCAATAATTACAAACCGGCAATTTTGGTAATATTAAACCGGCAAGTTCTACATCTTCAAACCGGCTGAATATCAAATGAGTATTTCAAGACCAATATTTCTTAAGCCGGCGCTTTGGAAGCTGACTCAAGTGGATTATTCTTCACAATATTTCTCTGTGAGAAACCAACGTCAGCGATTTGAGTATGAAGCTGGCTTATTAACCCGGATTTTCTAGAAGGAGGAAATGACAAGGACTTAAGGATGATCAGGTGCCAGTTTACAAGAATTCTTAACCCGAGCACAAACTGTCAATTTTGTTCTTGTGTTTATTTTAAAGATAAGTTTACCATGGATAAATCCAAGCTAAACTGGGGGCTAATGTCGGGGATATACCCCGCGGTATGACCCGGCCAGAATTATGACCCGGCCGGACTTGGCGACTCACCAGAGACCTGGCTGGAGCTTGGCGACTCACTGGCAACCCGCCCGGACCTGGAGATTTACACGCAACCCGCTTGAGCATTGTGACTCACTAGAGACCCGGCGGGCGGATCAGACGGACGACAAGGCCCAAGGCCCAAGAAAGCTTATACTCTGTGGGCGGCTTAAGAGAAAGTATAAGGAATATTCCCTTATTAAGGCAGCAAGACTAGGACTCCACTTGTAATAGAGTAATCCTAATCCTACTAGGACTATTCATGTAACCCGCCCCTTCAACTTATATAAGGAGGGGCAGGGCACCCCAAAGAGGGACAAGCAAGAAGAAAACAATCTCTAGGGTTAGACACAAAGAGCTGGCTTACCGGCGACTCCCTCATGATCATAATGAGACCTAGCCACAAACAGCATGTAGGGCTATTACCAGATGATGCTTCCCGGGGCCTGAAGCTGTCTAAATCCTTGTCTTGTGTTGCATCTCTCGATTCCGCCCAACCCCTCTCAAGCTACTACAAAGATGCGTTGGCCTCACGACTAAGTCCTCACACTAGGACATCTGCCGTGACAATTCCACGACATTGGCCGAAAAAGAAAATAAAAGAAAAGACTTAAGAACGAACGTTCGCTGTCTGAACCTAAACGGCGAATAGCGTTCGTTAAAACGAATGAACGGACGAACGTCCGCTAAACAAATAAACCAATGAAACGAACCGAACCGATCTAACAAAAAAAATAAACCGATCTAGGGTTTTTAAGAAAACCGAGGTTTTTACCTAAAAACCCAAAAAAAAACTGGCGGATCGGATCGGAAACAGCGGCGGCGGCGGCAGCGTGCGGCGCATCTTCGGCGAGGTATTTTGGAGAAGTCATATTATCTCCTCTCGGGTATTTTAATATGAAATATTTTCGGAGAGAAAATTAATAAAACCAAAATGATCCCCGTCTCAATATTTGAGAAAATTCAAATATGAAATCAATAAATCCCCAACTCTCTCCGTGGGTCCTTGAGTTGCTTAGGATTTTTTTTAGGATCGAAAAACCGAATGCAATAAAATATGTTATGCAATATGACGTCCTATGTATAACATTCCAAATTGAAAATTTGGGATGTTACAAGCAATTTGCATTGGGCCTTTGGTTAGTAGGTTAGTCCCAAAAATAATATAAAGTGTATAATAAAGCCCATTAAACATCCAAAACAGATAATATAATAGCATGGAACAATCAAAAATTATAGATAGGTTGGAGACGTATCACGCCCGGGGGGTAGGCGCGCCCCCACCCTCGTGGGCCCCTCGTGGCTCCACCGACCTATTTCTTTCGCCTATATATACTCATATACCTTGAAAACATCCGAGAGCACCACGAAACCCTATTTCCACCGCCGCAACCTTCTCGCACTGTGAGATCCCATCTTGGGGCCTTTTTCCGACGCCTTCACGGAGGGGGAATCGATCACGGAGGGCTTCTACATCAACACCATAGCCTCTCCGATGATGTGTGAGTAGTTTACCACAGACCTTCGGGTCCATAGTTATTAGCTAGATGGCTTCTTCTCTCTCTTTTGATCTCAATACAAAATTCTCCTCGATTCTCTTGGAGATCTATTCGATGTAATTCTTTTTGCGGTATGTTTGTCGAGATCTGATGAATTGTGGGTTTATGATCAAGATTATCTATGAACAATATTTGATTCTTCTCTAAATTCTTTTATGCATGATTTAATTATCTTTGCAAGTCTCTTCGAATTATTAGTTTGGTTTGTCCTACTAGATTGATCTTTCTTGCAATGGGAGAAGTGCTTAGCTCTGGGTTCAATCTTGCGGTGTCCTTTCCCAAAGGATGTAGGGCAGCAAGGCACGTATTGTATTGTTGCCATCGAGGATAAAAAAGATGTGGTTTATATCATATTGCTTGAGTTTATCCCTCTACATCATGTCATCTTGCCTAATGTGTTACTCTGTTCTTATGAACTTAATACTCTAGATGCATGCTGGATAGCGGTCGATGTGTAGAGTAATAGTAGTAGATGCAGAATCGTTTCGGTCTACTTGTCACGGACGTGATGCCTATATACATGATCATGCCTAGATATTCTCATAACTATGCGCTTTTCTATCAATTGCTCGACAGTAATTCGTTCACCCACCGTAAATTATGCTATCTTGAGAGAAGCCACTAGTGAAACCTATGGCCCCTGGGTCTATCTTTCATCATATTATTTTCCTATCAATTTACTATTCCTTCCGTTTTTTATTTTGCAATCTTTACTTTCCAATCTATATCATAAAAATACCAACAATATTTATCTTATTATCTCTATCAGATCTCACTTTTGCAAGTGGCCGTGAAGGGATTGACAACCCCTTTATCGCGTTGGTTGCAAGGTTCTTATTTGTCTGTGTACGTACGAGGCGACTTGCGTGTAACCTCCTACTGGATTGATACCTTGGTTCTCAAAAACTGAGGGAAATACTTACGCTACTTTGCTGCATCATCCTTTCCTCTTCAATGGAAAACCAACGCATGCTCAAGAGGTAGCACCAGGCCGCGACCGGCGCGGGGAGCGGCAGCTGGAGCGGCTGAGGCGCCAAGGCGGCGACGAGCACTTGTGGTCAAGTGGAGGAGCTAGCGCTGGCCGCCGGGGACAAAGAGGTGAGGCGTGATGCAACAAGCTGGCGGGCGTGGCGCTAAGCGGCGGCAGAGGCGGCCGCAGAAGCCTGTGAACAAGAGAGCAAAGTAGCAATGAGCATCAGCGCCGCGAGCGCGCTGGAAACGCGTGGCCATTGACGTCGCGTACACGCCGTCTGAAGTTGGGGTGGACGATCATGAGCGGGAAACGCAGCGGGTTAGGGGAGCGGCCGAGGGGAACACGGGTGCGCCCGAAGGCGCGGCCATTGGCGCGTGCAGGCGATGCTGGGGGCGCGACGAGGGGTCGGTGAGCGCATCGACATGGGCTACGTCCGGCGGCGGCTACGGGTAGTGTTCGGCAACGGGAGCAGAGGAGAAAAGGGGGAGGGGACGTGCGGCTCACCGGGAGCATGTAGGTGTGCAAAAGGCGGCTCGGGGGAGGCTCGCTGGCGCCGAAATCATCGCCGGAGTGCATCGGAGGCATGGTGGTGATGCAGTGATCCCCTGCTCAGACTCGTGGTAGAGGACGACGTAGCGGAGGCGGGCGGAGCTCGTGGACTCGACGGCGAGGCGAGAGGAGGCCGGCGGCTACGCGAATGATGTCGACGCAACCATGGCAGCGCTCGGGCGCCGGTGCAGATAGAGAAAAGGGAGTGAGGGGAGAGGACAGGAGGAACTAGGGAACTAGGGTTCGGCCCGGGGCGACGGGGTGGCTTATAGGAAGGGGTAGCTGGGCGATGGCCGCCACGGCGCCGTTGGCAGCGGTCGTTGGCCGCCACGCCCCCATGTGAACAAGAGGAGGACGAGGGCACATGTGGGCTGCCTGGTGGCAGCTGGGCCACTTGGCCCAGGGGAGTGGGGAGGGGCCTTTTGGTTTTCTTTGTTTTTGTTTTATTAATTTCCTTTTTACAACTTTCCTATTTTATTTAATCTCCAAACTATTTTAGTTTAATTGAAATACAAAACTAGTTTCTAAATTAGTATTATTATTTATACCTCTGCCACAAAAAGTTCTAGTCCCAAATAAATTAGTTTGGAATTTTATAAATTAGAAAAGGCATTTAACTAATTGTTTTAGCTACTGTTTCTATTAGTTTTGAGCTCTTAAACATTTATAAAAACTTGGTTTCTCCACCAACAATACTTATTTCTTATTTGCCAACATTTGACTTTAATTTCAAATTTGAATTTGAACCATTTGAATCTAAGCGAGATTAGCAACAGTAACAGTGGTGACGTGGCCTCATTAGCAGAGGATTACTGTAGCTTAATTATTCAGGCGTTATAGTTTGCAAGGCCATCTCGGTGAGACCGAGATCCGTATCGGTGTGACCGAATTGTCTAGGGTTTTTGGCAGTGGCTATGCCAACTGAACTCAATGGCGTCGGATAGATCATTTCGGTGGGGTCGAGTTTGACTTGAAATTTTGGACATATGTGGAAATGAGAAAGTGGTTGAGGTTTTTTTAGCAATATCACTAAGCACTTTGAGAAAGTACACCATTAAGCAACACCTCATCCTCTTTTAATAGTATTGGCTTTCCTATAGACTCAATGTGATCTTGGATCACTAAAGTAGAAATGAAGAGTCTTGAGATTCTGCCAATCTTGTCCTTAGCATTTTGAGGGGTCTACATCTCTAGTCCATGCCATGCCATCATTGAACTTTTTGAAATATTTAACTTGAATGGATATTAGTTCAATGAGCTATATGTTGTTATGAATTACCAAAACCACCCAGGGATTAGTTGCACTTTCAAATTCTTAAATATTCCATAAAAAATCTCCGTGAAATTTCAGCTCATTTGGAGATGTGCAGAATAGGTAACTCTGACGTAGCTTTTCTAGGTCTAGAATTCCAGCTGCCGACATTCTCTCTCTTTGTGTAAACCTTGCATATTATGAGATAAAAGGCATTATAATTACTTCAAAAAGCATTATTATGCAATAAAACATCATAAATAACAGTAGGAAAACATGATGCGAAATGGACGTACCACTTGCTGCACTCCTGTTACTATTGTTAGTTGCTGCTTGTTATGAATTACCTTGCTATAAAACTACCTGTCATCACTAGTTACAGCACTTGCAGAGAACTAGTAGAATGCTCGTGCGTTGCCACGGGCTCTTAATTTTTTTATTGCATCTATGAATATAATGCATATCAAATTTTGCATGTATAGATTTTATCTGATTGCGCATATAATGTATATTATATTTTGTATCTAGAGAAAAGATAGCCTGAAACAATTAAAAAATGATTGAAATCCATTTCACCTGCAATATAACTCGGTGATATATACATAGAGAATAATGATCCAAATAATTATATGTTATGAACTCAGATCTACTTGATGTGATTAAGATGTTACCTTACAACGTGACGTATGTTGTCTTAAGCTTCATTTGCACGGTACTTTAGCAAATGTAATAAAAAAATATTTCTCAACTTATAACCATCCTGCACAAGCAATATATATTATATGTCAAACATAAAGCTTTGGAAGGATAAAGCACATCAAATGACATCTTTTAATGAAACATAGCCAAACTTTTTGTACCACAAAATCAATCTTCTTTCTTGGCCCATTAGTTTTGAAGTGCTTTCTCTTGACTTCTCTTTTCTATATGCACAAAAATCAATGGATCCAAAGAAGAGAAGGATCCAGACATGTTCATACCTAGAGGCAATAAGCAATTCGTTAGTCCACAATGACGACAAGTCCAAAGGCTCATGCATTTTAAGTCCATAACTCAACCTACACCACAACCCAACAAACATCGACATGTTCTTGCTCCACTAAGAGCATCTACAACCGGACTTGGCAAAATCCGGCCCTTCAAATGTCTGCGGCGCGCCTGGGCGTGTCCGTGGATAGTGACCGGTCACCCCTCTAAAAATGCATTCCACATCCGAATACCTCAAACCATATTATTACATGCAACACAACGATTTTTTGACCGGAGCTTCATCCAGTTCCGCTCCTGCCCGCCGGCTCCCCCTAGTCAAAACAAAGATGTATAAGGGAAGGGGAAGATACATCTTGTAGAGCCATGATCTGCCACAATGCTAACCCACTACTTGTCGACAGAGCATGCGAGTCATCTTTTCCTCTCCTCATGACATGTGCCATGTTCAAGTTCCAATGTCGATTACAGTTTGTGAGATTCATAAAAATGTCAAGGCACGCTTTGGAATAATTCAGTGAAAGTGAAGCCAAATTAGAGAAGTGTACGTGTTACATCATCATCATTAGTTGAATAATAGCATCTAAAAATTCAACCGTTCGAAAGGAACATGTGTATATGTCAGGACTGCTCATGCAATCTACTCACAAGATGTGATAGATTTGCCACCGACGCCCATGAATAAGGTTGTCGGCCACCCAATTCACTTGTGTCGTCAGTGGCCCTTCTCGCCATCTTGTGTACCCCAATTACAATAGCATGTAATTGGCCTGTTAGCAGACCTCGCTTATGGAAGCCATGGTAAAGTTGATGAACTACAACACTCATGTTGTGGCCGTTTCGAGTCAAAGTTGTGACTAATTAGTTTTCCAAGAGAATCAAATCAAGCAACTAATTTCACTTTGAATAGCCACATGAACATTACCTGATTGTCGTTTGGAAAGCTTTGCTAGAAATATTTATGCCCCACCCTGGATCACATACCAATTTGTCTTCTGCCAGTCAATGGATCATTGCTCTAAAGGGCTCTCTGAAGAAACCTTTTCACCATGAGTTGATCATCCTTGGCTGCTGGAGCATTTGGACCACGAGAAACACATCAATCTTTAAAAACAATCAGGCCAAGTGTTTACAAATGCAAAGAAGTACATTAAGGGTTGCTAGACCTGCTGCTTCACGGTTTTTCTGAAATAATACACACAACTTTATCTTCTAACCCGAATGAAAACCTGGTAGGAAGCTTATTTGGTTTTAATCTTACTTGTTCTTTCCTGCCATGACCAACACATAACGCTTATTTACATTCCTGCAAGGAACAATCTTAGCTTAATACGCTGTTGTAACAGGCCTGGGCAACCAATTTTGTGCAGCCTATAGGTTCTTTCCTATACATACTCTAGATCTAGTTTTTTCTTTTCCTTTTGTAAATATTAATATATGCAGTACATAGTGATGTGCTTTGTAAAAAAACTGGGTCGCCGACGGAGCTGGCCTAGGTCCGGCCGGCGTTGCTCTCGATCCAAGGTCGTTGCCACGCGAGAGAGATGAGGGGAGCTTCAAGAACAGGACGAAGCCAACGAACGGCGGACGCCATTGGAGAAGTAGCTCGGGGCTTCGCATAGAGTCGCTGGGTCACAGGCGGTACATCCTGGTCGCAGGTGTGCGGCGTCGGTGGGTGGGCTGCGCATTGCTAGAGGACAACCATGTCCCGACGCTCGTGAGAAGATGGAGGAGGGGAGGCGACGTTGACAATCTGGCAAGGGCCATATTGGGATGGGGATAGGGCTTGGTCACGAGAGAAAGTTGGATCGGGAGAGATCATTTTTTTCCTGGTGGGCTTTTTTCACGAGGGGCTATCGACGTGGAGGCGAGGGGGGAAGGAACCGATCGCAGGGGTGGGTCGCCGAAGGGAGGGCAGGACGCGGTCATTGACAGGAAAAGGAACCTTACGTGTTTTTTAGATAAATAGGACAATGCCCGTGCGCTGCAACGGGAGCATAGATATTCGTACCCCCATGTGGGAGTATATATTTAGGCCTCATACACATCATGTCGAACATAAATATCTTTAGGATCATCATGCACACCATACAATATTGTCAGGGTTTCACCGATAATCACTCTTTATTATATAGTAACCATGATAGATAGTACTTACTCCCTCCGTCCGAAAAAACTTGTCATTAAAATGGACAAAAAGGAATTAAAATACATCTAAATACATCCCCTTTTATTCATTTTGATGACAAGTATTTTCGGACGGAGGGAGTACTTCATAATATGCATTCGACCTTGTCTTTCTTTTTCAACAAGTGATGTAGTCAATTGAGGCGCAAACCACAAAGCACGTAGTTCTGCTGATAACTGGTCTGCTGAGACATATAATTTTTTCATGTTCTGTTATTAATGTTAGACAAAAAGGGATGAATATGTTATACATTATGATTTGTACTTCCTCTGCATTATGCCAAGCAGAAAAACATTAATCTATCTATACAAAGCGACAGTAACTGTTAATTTCTTTTACTAATCTCCCAATCTCACACACATAAACATATATAGCCTATAATTTCTGAAACCACCCTTGATATGACCTAGTAACACACGTTTCCTTGGCCCCAGTATATTTCTTGTTCGTATTCCTTATCTACTTTGCATCCAAACAAAAATCATGGAAACCACATGGACAACAATTAACCAATCAGCCACATGCAATTCAGATTAGCACAGAAGAGAATCGGTACACTGATTTGAGAGATGAAAAACATCTCATTTGAGAGATGACCAAGGGGTGAAGTACACTGATTTTCACCTTGTGCAGACTGAGTTTTGTCAGTACTGCAGATCCTTGTAGTCATACTGGCTTCATGTGTCTACTTGCCTTGCACCCACCCTTTGTACGCAGCAGCCGACGTACCTGTACTTGCACTTGCATGGCTGGACTTGTACACAGGATTCTGAGTGGTTCAAATTATGTTCAGCTGCTTAGAAACAACCTTAGAATAGAAACATACCAATTGTTCTCTTTTTCTGGAGCCTGGCCTGATAAAGAGCTCGCCACTTTGCAGAAGAATAACTTCAGAGTCCCTACACCAGAAAGAACTTAAGAACAAAATGAACAAAAGCACTCAAACAATTGTGAAACAATTTCCAAAACAAAATCCACCACACCCCATTCTAGCAACCCGGTTGTTCAGAAATTCAGTCAAGATAGATTGAACAGATAGATAAAACTGGAAGCAATTAGGACTATACAATGCTAGCAACAACCTGGTTGTCCAGAAAGGGATTTGCCAAATTCAATTAGAATTTCATGTCAGGTCGAAGCAGAATAGAGCTAGTGGAAACTGAAAGTCTGAAATCTGAAATTATCTACCCACTACACCTGACGGTTGGCTCTAGCATTTGAGTTCACATGTCCAAATAATGCAATATGAGGTCGTGTTGGAAAGGAACACGAGATCACGGATCACCCGCAAAAAAAACACGAGATCACGGAGGACAAGCTCACCTGGCGGGGGGAGATGTGGGCGCGCTTGGTAGCACGACGACGGGGAGCTCAAGGAAGAGCACTACTGGATCCGCCGCCACCCACCATTGGAGCGAACCAGCTGTGGTCGCCGTCGTTCAGCCGCCTCGGTTTCTCAGTGTCCTCGTGGCGCGGCTGACCTCCGGATGGCTCGGATCCTGCGACAATAGCTTGGACCTCGCCTCCGTCTCTGCCTTTGCCTCGCCGTTGGCCACTTCTCCTCTTCGCCTCACAAAGAAGAACACAAGGGCGCCCAAAGTTCGAGAAGATGGATCTGCGTGAGGCTTGCATGCACCGATGAAGTCCAGTTAGCTTAAGATATCCCTAGTGATGTTGCTGCGTACCTTGCAAGATTGATATGCGTCTGAAGCACGCACCGATCGCGCAAGCTAGAAGATGGGGCGAGACAGGTGGAGGCGCCCTATTGTGGATGGGCCGGGCGGAGACGGCACGATCCGCAGAAGACGACGGTGCTTACGAGGCCTCCTGGAAGATGGGATGAGGCGACGTGACTGTTGATGATGGCGGCGACCGCGACGCGACCCGGTGCCGGTGGCGACGCGGCACAAGCAGATGCGGCGGTTACTATCCAAAGGCAGGGGGCTTTTAATGCAGGATGGGTGGTGCATGATTATCGTTGATTGATTGGCTATTATGGCCGGTTTTAAAAGATCGGGGAGATGTGACGAAGGCTGGCAGGACGCGATCACGAAAAGGAACCTTAGGTTATTTTAGACTAGCAAAAAAGCCCGTGCGTTGCAACAGAAGAAAAAAAAACACATGCCTCTAACACTGTAACCACGAC
Organism: Aegilops bicornis; assembly: GCA_021605145.1. Taxonomy (NCBI): domain Eukaryota; kingdom Viridiplantae; phylum Streptophyta; class Magnoliopsida; order Poales; family Poaceae; genus Aegilops; species Aegilops bicornis. The sequence continues at coordinate 304,667,132 of CM038672.1, forward strand.
TCAAGACCCAATAGGTCGATGTCGTTTATCTCAACATGCCATCTTATCAGTGTTGCCGTTTATCCTTCTTCCCACCGCCGTCCACGGACATGCATGGTTATATATGATTTCTTTCGTCTTCAATCTGATTTTGCTGAGGTGTTTATTTTCAATCTGAATTGGCATTGGTACAAAAGAAAGATGGATCATGCACTACTGATTAATGTTGTGTAAGCCCGACAATCGCGGTTGGTTTTCTCTTCTCTATTTCAAAGTTATAATCTTGTGAAGATTGGTTGCCTTCTCTATTTCAAAGTTATAATCTTGTGAAGATTGGTTGCCTTTGCCTTTTTTTTTTTGCCTCTGACTTGATGCTACAAATTGTGTATTGTTTTGCTCATAGTCTGTTGTATTTGGCATTTTGGTTGGAATACGAAATATCTGAAATGGTTGAATAGTGACTACTTTCACTGCCATGCACACAGTTCTGTTTTGGCCAAATTCCTTGGAGCGGGAAGTTTTGTTATTACTTTCCCTGTGCTAATACCAATGTGATGTACATGTACTAACTTATGTGCATATTTTCAATGCACGGCGCTTGCTTAGACGCTTATAGGCAAAAAGATAAATACGTAAAGAGTAATTATGTAAGCGCCCTCTTACTCAACTCTGGCTGCTAATTAAGGCGTTAAATCTCTCCCAAATAATAAAGCATGAATTAGGTCTCCGGATTCACCGTCGCGTCCTTTTTTTAGAAAACCCTTGTGATTTTGAGTAGTTGAACCCGCAGTTCAGTAAATAAGTAAAAAAACGTTTCGTGCCGCTAATTTGGGACGAGCTGCGCCAGTATGCCGCCGCTTCCCTGAGCGCCCCCTCGAGCTCCCTGCTACGCCCGACCGCGTCGGCCGGACCTCCTCTACCTCGCCTCGCCGCCGACGAGCGGTCCCTCGCCGGACCAGCAGAGCAGCGCATCTCTCTCCTCCTTCTTCATCTCTCTACATCACATCTCTCTCTTCAGGCCGCCAGGAACTCCACAGCCGCCGCCACGAGTCGTCCATGCTCGGATCTGGCCGCGGGAAACCCATCCCCACCACTCCCGCGTTGGATCTGCACCGCCCCTCGCCGTCCCCGTCGGAGTTTGCCTCCAGCGCCGCCGCAAGCCACCTCCTGCCTATGCCCTGGTTCGAGGAGAACGACGACCAAGCCTCCCCTGCTCGCTCGTGTGCGCCGCGTGACCCTCCAAGGCCCAGCACAGCGCTCGCGCCCAAGACCAGCCTCCCTGGCCCAGCCGTGCAGCCACCTCATGCATGGCTCTTAATTAAAGCTGATTGGATTCTCTAATAAAACATGATTGTGGGTACGGCCTGGGATGGTGCTGCATTGGTAGCTGGTTTGAAAAAGTTCATGTGTACATCCAATATTTGGTAGGAAAAATGTCGTCTGTGCATCGACAAAAGCAGGAACAAATGTATGTGTGCGAATGGAGCAATGTCGCCACCAAAAAAGAAGAAGATAATAAACCTGAAAAATATGAAAATCCAAGTACATGCCAAATTTCACTAAAAGTAAAAAATACAAAAATCCAGCGAAAAACAATTTGGTTTTTTGCATGTAGTTTGTCTTCCTTTTAATCTTTCGCATACAAACATGAATTTAGATGAAAATTCAAAAAACTAATTTATGCACTAAGGCGCGACTTACAAAGCATCACCCACGGCGAACACGACAGTAGCATGCAATAGGATCATCATCACATGCGCGGCCGGTCTCACACATTAAATGGTGTGGCGCCCATCACGCTTGAAAGGACGAGCAGACACATCCGTGCATTATAGTTCCCGATAATAATATTAGACATATTTTATTAAATGGGTGGATAAAAATACAACTTCATTTACATCTGAATTGCAAAATAATAAACAAGAAGTAAGTGTTAAATATATTTCTGTTATTTAAAATTAAGTTATAGGGCTTAAACATAAAATTTAACCAGTAAAACAGAACATACGATTAAAGTTAAAGTAAATTATAATGCGATTCCAATCTAATTAGAATATAAGTGTGTTGAACAACAATAAGATATTCGACAAGAAAAATTAAATACCATGTTTAAATGAACATAAACCAAGAATTACTTCACCCCATATACAAGACCTTTGGTAATTATGCCCCAAAAATATCATAGTTTCTCTACATGCTCCGAGGCTTATTCAATTATTGATTTGATGAATTTCTTCTTTGTGTCTAAATCATCTTGAACCGCTTTTTTGTAGCTAAATTGTGAGGTGTTGTGTTTAGGTGCACATGCCACGGGTGAACTACTTCTTTATATGTGAATTGTTGACGTCAAAAACCAATATACGTTACTGTGAACTAATATTTGACGTATCAGAATTGTTTAACTCAAGAGCAAAATATTGCGATAACACATGCAAAAAAAACTATGTCTAAATCATAATAAAAACTTTTCATTATTTGTTGGTCATATGCTATATTTTTCTAAGAACAAAACAAATCTTCACTCTTATTTTTCAGCTCGACCCACTAGCGCCCGTCACCGAAGTACAAGGAGTTGGACTCAGAGTCCCTACTGTGTGCAACACAAACTCCGCACTTTTCTCTGTTATATCAACTAAAGGTGGTGAATCTTTGGACAATGCTCCTAATATTTATTTTGTTTCTCGTGTGGCAGTGCGGAGGATTTCAAGGAGTTTATTGATGATGTCATGTCTGGTGATGGGTCATGGGGAGAGGAGGAGGAGATCTTGAGCCATTAGGTTAGTGAAGTGAGGTCTTCTGTGTCCCGTTGCAACGCGCGGGCAATTTTCCTAGTAAACTACGAAACCGGCGAGGAAAAAGGGGCCGATGCCATGCGTGGCTCCAGGATTCTTTTTTGATCTGGTGAAACTCGTCTGAGTAAATCGTGGCTCCAGGATTCTTTTTTGATCTGGTGAAACTCGTCTGTGAGTAAAAAAAGAAAAAGAACTTCGGTCAACACGCAGCACGCCGAGCTTAACACGCTATCGGGTCTAGAGAAAACAAGCAGCCTCGGTGGCGCTCCTTCAACCATGTATATGGACTCTCGTCAGAAGCCATTCATGTTGGCAATGTTATCTTCCGCGTGGCTCGGCTTTTGCCGGGTTATCCATCGCCCCACATACCACGACCCTCACTTTCGGGACACGGGCGCTTACGCCCACCGTCACGGGTGACCACCTGACAGGAGACCGCCCCGAGGAATTCCCGTCTCCGTCATTGCCGCCATGTCAGCATGCAACACCTTGTTGCCTCTCCTTCTGTTCATTCTTTTCCCAAGTCCACAGCCACGGATCCGGTTGTCCTCGACCTAACGCAGACGCCGCCCCTACAAGTCCAAATTACCACGGATCCTACCGAAGTTCAATTTTCTCGTCGGTGCAGCCACTAAAAAGCATTCCACACCAAAAAATCCCCACCGAGAAGCTCTCAATTGCGTTGCTCTTCTTCCACATCTCCATTCCTCTAGCACAGAGTCTGCTCTTCTTCTTCTTCCTCTATTCATCCATCCAATGAGCCCACGAACCCACATCGTCGCCGCCGCTCTCCTTCTCTTCTCTATCGCTTCGCTTCCTTCCTCTTCTATCTTCTCCACCACCAAACTCACGCACGCCTGCGGGCGGCCGCTTGCTGTTAGTCGCCTTTGCCATGCTGGCTGCATATCGTATGGGCTCGTGGTGGTCGGGCCGCCGCACGGTCTGGCCGTGCTTGTGGCGGAGGGTGCGGCAGAAGTGGCCTCGACCTTGGAGGCGCGGTGGTGTTGCCCACAAGACACGGTGTTGGCCGGGCTCATATGAGGGCGTGGCGGTGGTCTCGCTTGTGGTCGACGCAACAACGGTGGCCTGCTTCAAGGTCGACCTTGGCGGCCGCCGACGGCCGCGTGGATATGCGTCGGGGCTCGGGCTCCGGATCGGCGTGGTCGTGTCCAGCCCACCTCCTCCGACTATGCCTTTGTCATGGGTCATGGGCCCAGATCTCGCCGGTGGGACGCTTGGACTATTTTTTTCCGAATCTTCGCTGGGCTCTTTTTTCTTTAAGATTAGCCTAAATGGCAAATTAGTCGCAACCATTCTCCTCTCAGAAGTGGGCTAGTGCCGCTTTTTTTTTATTCACAAGTGGTGGCAAAGAGGTGGAGGAGGTCCCGCCAGGAGGCACATACGACGGCGAAGAGAAGGGCCGCAGGAGTGGGCACGCGTGAGCCACTCGCGGTCATTGGGATCTGGAGGTCGCCGATGAGATCGCCACCTCTGGTTTTTATCAGGCGGCGGAGGTGTTGAGGAAGAGGAAGATGGGATCGCGGGTTGAATTACTACAAATGCAGGGGCTTTTTTAAAAAACAAAATGTTTTTTCAGATTCACTTAAGAAGGGACTGCGGGTTTAATTATGAAGAAGTACAGGGACTTTTCTGTAAAAAAAGCGAACGACGGACGACAGAAACCCAATTTTCTTTATTATTAGGTAAAGATAGTAGAGATAAAAAAATTTTGTTATGATTTACACATTAATTTTCTTAAAATCGGTTATTTTGTTTTCTAATTAATGTGATTGAGCGATTTAAGGTAAGATTAATTAATTTAGATTTGATTTTAGAGATTGACCGTGATTGGTTCTTTCACATAAAGATATTACTAAATAAATTGCGCCAGCATGGAAAGTTTTGATTTGTTCCGATTTTTTTCCTGAGAGGGTGACGAGAAACTAAACCGGTGGGGTGAGGAAGGGGACGAAATAAACCCAGCGAAAAAATAAACCGTGGATAATATTCACCAACTCAGACATTAGGAGTAGAAATACCTTGCTGAAAACCGCTTGTCATTTCCTTTTGCTCCTCGTTGGGTTCGACATTCTCACTTATCAAAAAGACTACGATTGATCCTCTATACTTGTGAGTCATCAATGCTGGGTGCTCCTACAGCGCTCGGGCCAAATCAAGTTTTTAGTAAACTTGCTCTACAAACCCTCAACTGATTTGGGGGCTAATGTTGGGGTTACCCATTACAGGTAGGGTCAAGAGAGGTACATTCTAGATCGTAGACGAGATCCAGAACACCAGACACTAAGGTCCCTGGGTCGCAAGTATCGTTTAGACGCCATGCAAGGTTCCCTCCACTCGGACGACATTCATCCACTCGGACACCACCCATCCACTCGGCTGCACTAAGCTCACTGGACTACCCCACGTTGACCTGGTCAAGGGGAGACAGGCGGATCGGGCAGATACTGGAGCGTCAAGGGGTGCACGTCTTCGTGCGTTACTAGAGTTTAATACATTAGTTACCATGAGAATGCCTGTAATGATTCATGTCAATCAAGTCTCTCTTTGTAACATAACTAGCTCAAGGGCGCGGCACACTCTATATAAGCCACCCCGTAGCACAGGAGGAGGGGTTCGCATCCATTGTAATCATCAGACACGAGAGAAGAAACACAACTCCCAAAGCTCGAGACGTAGGGTTATTACCTCCTCCGAGAGGGGCCCGAACTCATAAAATCATTGTGTCATGCTTGCGTCATTGCTTGATCTAGCCCTTGTTCGTACCCCTAGTACTCATTGTCAGAGTAATTCCCACGACAAGTGGAACCCTAGATGGCCAATCCTTTCACACTTGGCGGGGGAAAGGAATAAGAAGCAAGAACTCAAACGGGAATCACTCAAACATGTCCAAATCACACATCCATTAGAATAGCACACATGAGATCCACAAGCATACAAGAACAAGTCAAGGAAAAAGCACTAGGTAGAGTTCTTCATAAATCCAAAGGAGATGAAGTCTTGGAGGCAGATAGATCTTCCCTAGAGTATGGGCCTTGCATCCATGAGATGGATCTTCCCTTGAAGTGGTATTGAATCCACCAAGGGATATTCTCCAATGGAGGTCTTGGTCTCTAATGAAGTGGTAGACGAGCAAATAGCTATATAGACCTCAGTTCAATATACTTTGCTAACTCTATGGAAGAGGTAGGGGATGCATATTTATAGTCTAGGGAGAAAGGGGGGGATACATGGTTCAAAATCCTAGAAGCTGCGCGCAGGCAGTGCCGGACGTCCGGTGGTCACCGGATGTTCGGTGACTCCTAACGGACTGGAAGTCAGGTGGTTGGGGGCGTCTGGATGTTTGGTGGTTTTCAGACTTCTGGCAAAATTTACCGTTTGGGTATTGGACATGTGTGGCCGGATTTTTAGTGAGGACCAAATGTCTGGTTGATTGTGGACTGCCGGATGTCTGGTAGCTATAGACTTGCGTCTGGGCTTGTTTCCCTGGGAGGTCGCTGCCCTTCGCGCGCGTATCGGATGTCCGGTGCTTGTAGCTTATGTGTGATCATTCCTCTTGGTCTTCTTGTTCGTTCTAAGACCGCCCTGTCCAATGCTCCTAACTTCTTCATGGTTATCCTCTTGGAACCTAATCACCAAGGAGCGAGTTCACCTCATGTTCAATGGCACGTGCATGAGCTCTTGTCATAGGACCACCTAACTCTTGAGGAGTTGGTGTAGTATCATGGGGATGACCCTAGTGTTGGGGATATGCCCTGAGGCAATCATGTGATGATGATATTTCCATATGTATTCATGAGTCCTTTGTATTGTCCTTGAACATCATCAATGATATGTATCAATAAGTATGTGACTTGTTTGTGGAACTATGTATTGTATGATGATTGTTCTAATGGTCCCTAGTTGATAAGGTTATGCGGACACATATCCTTGACTAGTATACGACTCGGTTGATGACTATGTTTCAAAAGTCATGTGCATGGAGATGCTAAACCGATAGTATGGACTCGAGGATGGAGATCACCGAGTCGGACAGACCCACTTTGAGACACATCGAGATATAGTCATCTGTTAGTCTCAAGTACAATGTCTATGCCATGTCCTAGACCCGAGGTCCTCGCATGTTCTCGGGATGAGGATCGTCTCACTTAGGGTCCATCAAACGCTACTCCGTAACTGGGTAGTTATAAAGGTAGCTTCCGGGTGAGCCGTGAGACATGCCGCGAGACATGGTTGACCAAGAAGGGATTTGCCCCTCCTATTTGAAGAGATATTCTCTGGGCCCTCTCGAGTGATCAGATTCGGAAAACATGGCCATGCGACTTGGGTTAAGTGTTAACCCACTTCGGTAATCTGTATCACGGTTTCGAGAAGAGAGGTCGAACTATCACAAGGATGACAAAGTACTCGCCTTGAGATCGACAACAAATATCATGAGGCAAAAGGAATGTTGCATATGACACATTGTCGAGGTTCGTCAAACGACTTTACACACACATGGGAGTTGTCACGTTCTGTTAGGAGCCGCTACCAACTATCGACTTGGTCGTGTCCATGCGTACGTGAACCTATAGGGTCGCACACTTAAGGGGTTGCAGCCCATTCGGATTGGATCCGAGTGGAAAATGAATGTGGACTTCTAGTGGGCTCAAGTGTTGAGCCCACCTCGGAGGTCTATATAAAGGGGAGTGGGTGCACCACTTAGGGTTGATCCTCTCGCACCCTGGTTAGCCACCGCCACTCCCCATGTTCCCCACATCCATGACGCATTTAACCGACCTAGCGATGCCGCCGCAGCACTCCCCACGCAGTGGATACCTTGGAGGCACCACATTTGCAGTGCTTGGACGAACCGTTCGAGGGAACCGTGAGGTGCCGTCCGCAGGAGATCACTGTTCACGGGTCTTCGCTGTTCGCGGGAGATCGGTGACGCTAGGAGGAGACGGCCCGGGAGATTGGCTACACGCATCACCAACTCTACTTCCGCTATGCGGTGGATCAAGCGTCTAGTGGTAAACCCGATCTCGTAATCTATTTCCAGCAGCATGATCTTGGGTGCGCGGTAGAAAATTTTATTTGGCGCTAGCATAGCGTACCGCGTGTTCCAACACGTAGGGTGCTCCGCACCAGGAGTTGCGCGAAGGCTCAACCGATGACCACCATGTCGCCTTGCCGGCTACCCCGAGCCACGACTAGGGTTAGTAATCCGGGGGCGTAGAGCAGCGGGTAGAGCGGTGAATCGATAGAATGAGGCGAGGCAAAGGCCTGCCTAATGATGGTGGTGCCGGAGACGACCATGCCAGGAGAAATGGGAGGTGGTGGCGGCTACGATGACGACGTGTGGAAAGAGGGAGAGGGAGTCAGGAGGCGAGAGGAGAAAGGGGGTCATGGAAGTTGTGCGGGAGAGGGGATGGATCAAGGCATAGTGATTGGGTTGTGTAAGTGAAAAGACGTAAATACCCCTCGACGGGCACGGAATTGCATGGCGCTACCGAGGAGTTCATATGCGCGAGTCGACCCATTCATCTCTTGATCTGATGGTCACCGCTAAGGCCTCCATCTCCGACACGAATCTATAAATTTTTTTGAACATCAGTACAGACGCAAGCGCTCATACATACGCGCATACATTCATCCATATGAACGCACACACGCACACGTCTCCTTCACTGAAAGCACATTGCTGGAAATCCTAAAATAAATTCAGAAATAATGCGAGCAGCAGGACTTGAAACTTGATGGACTGGGGAACACACACACGCACACGTCTCCTTCACTGAAAGCACATCGCTGGAAATTCTAAAATAAATTCAGAAATAATGCGAAGACCGTGACTGAAATCACTGACCGGCGATATCATCGTTTTTCTAACCATCCAACCACGCGCCGGCTTCACGACACGAATCTATAATTAAGATCATGAGTTTGAGTGGTCCGGTTGTACGCGGTTTAGACCGAATGGAGGACTCGAGCCTAGGGTTTTTTGGTTGGTCTGCCCACCAGCGCGCGTACGACCACACTTGATAGCCAAAGCCAAAGTGATATACCCTCCTCCCCGCCGCCGCTTCCACGCCTAACTCTAGTGCCGCCGCCAGTGGTAGTGCTCTGCCCCCTCCAGCGGAAATCTCTTTGGACGGGGCGGCGAATAAGGAGAGTCGCCGCAGATGGCGGACCGTTTGACCCGTATCGCGATCGTGAGCGAGGACAAGTGCAAGCCCAAGAAGTGCCGCCAGGAGTGCAAGAAGAGCTGCCCCGTTGTCAAGACCGGTAATTCACCTCTCTCTCCACACTCGCGGGTCTGATCGATGAGGGCTTACGATTTGTCTGCCGGTGCTATTGGTGAATCAAAGCGTAGATCCCAGTGGTTTCCCATTTCCACGGGGCAATCTGTTTATATGATGATTTTGATTTCAAGCTGACTGATCTGTGCCTTGTACTAGCAGGATCTGGGGAATGGATCGCTTAACATGGTCACGTTTTTGTTTTGGCAGCTGTAGTATCGTTGCTACGAACTTGCTTAAGCGTTGTTACGTGCTTAAGATTTGATTCAGTTTCTCATACATGTTGCCATCTGTTTGTTATTGTAGTCTATGAACAAGGATCAGTGTCCACATATATGCGCACATTTATAGCGCTTATTGTGGCTGCGCCAATTCTCCATTTCCCCTTTTGGTGCTTACAGTGCGTTTGGTTGAGGGGATTTAGTGTTAGGGAATGAGCGTTTTGGGGGTATGAAACATATAATCCATTGTTTGGCCGGTGGCAAGGGAGCTTAGGAGGAAAGGGAGAAAGGGAACTAAGGAGCCCAATTCCCAAAATTCGAACTAAATCTCACCTCACACCAAACATGGGTTTTAGATTAATAATCAATTTCCCAAGCTTAATTCCCCAACAAACTCCCACATCTAAACACCCATCCCCTTTCCCTAACATTGCCAAGCATGTTGATGTGTTATACATGCTAGAGGGTTTCCTAGCTAAAGTGCTGCTGTGGTTATGACAATTTACTGTCTTATTGTACAGGAAAGCTTTGCATTGAAGTTAGTCCAGCGGCCAAACTTGCATTCATTTCTGAAGAGCTGTGTATTGGTTGTGGTATTTGTGTTAAGGTATGCTTGTCATTTAATACAGCAATTAAGATGTATGATTTTTCATAGTGTTACTATAATCTTCTCCACTTCTGCTGTAATACTTGATGCAGAAATGCCCATTTGATGCCATTGAAATCATCAATCTTCCAAAAGATTTGGAGAAAGATACTACCCATCGCTATGGACCGAATACCTTCAAATTGCACAGGTACTTTTTAAATCAAAGAGCCTGGCGCTGCGTTTGGATGTCTGTATTAAAGGCCTCCGTATTGAATTGGTTTCAATACCAATTCAGTGGGTAAACTGTAATGGACATGAATACAATTTCGCTTGTTTGGATGCTCATGGAATCCCAGTGAGGTTTCAATACCAAATCTTGTTTGGATGGCAAACTATGGAATTGCATAGTGCCTTGTTCTATATGTATCAAATCGAAATTTGTACAATATGTAACTATAATTTCCACACATAATTAAGAATCATAAGTTCCACACAAAATTAAGAATCAATCCACCCATCAAAGCAGAATCACAAGTTCCACACATAATATTGAAATTTGTACAATATGTCTCTTATGAAAAGCAACCAGCCAAAGCAGAGCCATAAGTTCCACACATAATTAAGAATCAATCCACCCATCAAAAATTAACAATCGATCCTTTTGTTACTAATCTCATCTAGCAATACGGCGAAGAGAAACTAAATTTGGTCTGACTGGATGATAACAAACAAAATTTCCTGCAGTGTCATAAGAGAGCAAGCACCATGAAATCTGTTCCTGCAGTTGACACTTGACAGTACATGGCTGGGTAATGTGCATTCGACCACCAACTGATGAACTAGTGAATTAGTAACGACTGAAGAGATTGCCGGATTGAAAGGACGTGAGCAATATTGCAATGTTTTGGCAACTTGTAACCAGCAGCAAAGAAGAAACAAACAAGGACGGAACCGTGAGAGATTGGATGGTTACCAATGCTTGGTGGAGATGGAGGCGGTGACGGTGGGATCGGCAGCGCTGGCGGCCATGGCTTGCTAGTCCTGACGGATGGCCACTGCAACTCCACGACGAGATCCGAGCCGGAGGGGGAGATGAGGCATCCATTGGAGAAGGGGGATGAGCTGAGGTGGCGGGGATTCAGGTGCCGGAGGGCCGGCGAGGACTGGCCACTGCCGTCGGGGGGCTTCTCCGTCGGCGAGGATTGGCCACCGCCGTCGGTGGGCTGCTGTTTCCTTGGTCAAGCGAGGGAAGAAAGAAAGATTGAATCGTTATGTTTTGCGGGATGGACGATTTCCAGCCAAATCGGAGGGGTTGAGCTTGGAAACATTGGGAGGGCTCAGCGCGTGTAAGCGATTTCGGTGCTGTATTCGTTTTATTTCAGACTGCTGTTTCCATGTGCATGCCAAACAGCTGAATTGGAAATTTGGGAATAAAAAATCCAATTCGGGGCCTCATTACAGACATCCAAACGCAGCGTGGTTGTATGAATGTGTATTTTTTTGGTATTTGTGTGTTGTTTAATCTGGGTTGAGGCTGCCCTTTCGAAGAAGTAATAATTTGGAGCTTGCAGGTTGCCTGTTCCAAGACCTGGTCAAGTTTTGGGTCTTGTTGGAACCAATGGAATTGGGAAGTCAACAGCACTTAAAGTCTTAGCTGGCAAGCTGAAGCCCAATCTGGGACGATTCAAAGTATGTTCAGTATCTCTTCTCTGTTCCTATCTGATGGTTGGTTTCAACTGGTTTCTTAGATTGGGGGAGTCCCTTAACTCCCTGCACAACAGATGGTTATTCATAGATCTTCTCTTGCAGAATCCACCTGACTGGCAAGAGATCCTTACATATTTCCGTGGGTCTGAACTTCAGAACTATTTTACGCGCATATTGGAGGATAACCTGAAGGTTCTACTTTACTTATCGTGCTTGTAATTCATGCAGGGGTTGTTAATACGTGTTTTCAACAAGCTCTTGATATCCAGCTTATAATCACTTTCCACGTGTGCTAAGAATTTTTTTGTAATGCATCTGAATAGTTTGACTATATACATATAGATAGTCTGAGATTATTCAAGTCTTGGGGTTGTCACCATATTGTAGTTACTGACATACCAAATACTCCTTCCGTCCGAGTTTATTGGTCTGGATGCCAGTTCTCTAGGACCAAGGGACTCAGCCCTCTTAATTGCATAGTCCTTTGATCTCTCCCCCAAGCCTGCATGCGGTCGCTCTCCTGCTTGCATGCCCCAGTCAATAGCATGCATGCAGCAGCAGCCTATTTCTCTCCCCTAGCCTGCATGTGTATGCATGTCCAATCATCTCATGGGACTAGCAACACATCTCCAGAGAAACACAGCGCTATAAAAGCAAATGGCCTAACAAATATGGACGCTGTATGGTGCGCCGGCCCTTCAATCCTGGACGGAGGAAGTACCTAGTGTACTCAGACATGTTTGAATAGGCTGTTCCAGTGTATGATTTTGCATCTGTCTTATGCTGTTGACCGCTTCTGATACTGTGCATTCTATCTCTGCCCCCCATATTCTATAGGCAATCATCAAGCCGCAGTATGTTGACCATATTCCAAAAGCTGTTCAAGGAAATGTAGGGCAAGTACTTGAGCAGAAAGATGAGCGGGATATGAAAAATGAGCTGTGCGTTGACCTTGAATTGAACCAAGTTATTGACAGAAATGTAGGAGATCTGTCCGGTGGCGAGCTTCAGAGATTTGCAATAGCAGTTGTTGCTGTACAAAGTGCGGAAATTTACATGTTTGATGAGCCATCAAGTTATTTGGACGTTAAACAGAGGCTTAAGGCTGCCCGAGTCATTAGGTCTTTGCTTAGATCAAACAGGTAATGCATCATTTGTTATCCTAATTATCTTTTGGATCTTTTGACTAAAAGCTTCAAGAAATTTATTATCAAGTGTTCTCTGATTTGTTTTCAGCTATGTCATCGTTGTCGAACATGACTTGAGTGTCTTAGATTACTTGTCCGACTTTATTTGCTGCTTATATGGGAAGCCAGGTGCTTACGGTGTAGTTACGTTACCATTTTCGGTCCGAGAAGGTATCAATATTTTCCTGGCTGGATTTGTTCCAACAGAAAACCTTCGGTTTCGAGATGAATCTCTTACATTTAAGGTAACATTGGCTCATAGGATTTGAAATACTTGTTCAGTCATGAAACCTATGTCTTATGTTAGCATGGTCCTGTTAGATTATGGAGACCCAGGAAAACGCAGAGGAAGTTGCTACGTACCAGCGGTACAAGTACCCTACCATGAGCAAAACACAGGGAAATTTCAAGCTCTCTGTCGTTGAGGGTGAATTCACTGATTCTCAGATTGTTGTGATGCTTGGTGAGAACGGCACAGGGAAAACTACATTCATCAGAATGCTGGTACATCTTTCTCTCTCTCCCCTCCCTCCGCCCTACTTCCCTCTCACCTTATTCTTATCTTGCAAACCTTGTAAGTAGTGCTCATATTTGAAATGATATGAGAACCTTTGGCTCTTTAGTTTCTTACCATTACGGACACTGTGAGCTTGACACTATATAGAAAAAATCACGACTATCCATTTCAAGGTTGAAATTTCAACAAGTGCAGAATATGTCTAGTTTTTCCTTTGCCACTATTAAAAGTTGTGTTAACTCCCTAGTAGTGTAGTACTCTGAAAGTCAACTAAGTATTACTGAATCAAGATTCCTATTGGGTATTGTTAACACAATTTAGTTTGGTGGTGCTTCAAACCCAATGTATACAATTTAGTATGTTGCTGTTCTCAAGGAGCGCAGTATTTTGCCTACCCCAACTTGTTTGGGACTAAAAGGCTTTGTTGTTGCTGTTTGAAAATGTTCATCTTAGATGAATGCAGTTTACCCTTCTTCTCTATAAAGCGGGGTGCAACATTTAATCTATTGATATCGGCTATCTAAAGGTGTGAATTTTACCTTAGAAATCGAGGATACCTTGTCTTTCTGATGGTACTGCATTGTATACTTATGATTTTATAAGAAATTTACTGTTACATGGCTCAAATCATGTGAAGCTCATCTGGCTAAAACAGTACATAATGTAATTTTACTGAATTGATGAAGCAGTTGCATCATACTTTCTTGTTGTGACTGGACAGGCCGGGTTGTTGAAGCCAGATACCATGGAAGGAACTGAGGTTGAAATTCCTGAATTCAATGTGTCCTACAAGCCTCAAAAGATCAGCCCAAAATTCCAGCATCCAGTGAGGCACTTGCTGCATTCGAAAATACGCGATTCATATACTCACCCTCAGTTTGTATCTGATGTTATGAAACCACTACAAATTGAGCAACTCATGGACCAGGAAGTCATTAATTTATCAGGTGGAGAGCTCCAGAGAGTAGCATTATGTTTGTGCCTTGGAAAGGTATTTTCTTCTTCCACTTCGAACTTTATACGGGATAAAGCAATTCTTTTTTGCATCATATGGTTTTGAACTTCTGAAGGCTTCTCATCTTGTATTTTTTTTAAATGTTCAATATACTCAACAATAACAACAACAACAAAGCCTTTAGTCCCAAACAAGTTGGGGTAGGCTAGAGGTGAAACCCATAAGATCTCGCAACCAACTCATGGCTCTGACACATGGATAGCAAGCTTCCACGCACCCCTGTCCATAGCTAGCTCTTTGGTGATACTCCAATCCTTCAGGTCTCTCTTAACGGACTCCTCCCATGTCAAATTCGGTCTACACCGCCCTCTCTTGACATTCTCCGCACGCTTTAGCTGTCCGCTATGCACTGGAGCTTCGAGGCTCATACTGAATATGCCCAAACCATCTCAGACGATGTTGGACAAGCTTTTCCTCAATTGGTGCTACCCCAACTCTATCTCGTATATCATCATTCCGGACTCGAGCCTTCCTCGTGTCCATCTCAACATACGCATCTCCGCCACACTTAACTGTTGAACATGTCGCCTTTTAGTCGGCCAACATACGCATCTCCGCCACACCTAACTGTTCAATATACTAAATGTATATTTTGCATTTGGTTTTTTAAGACTCCTTTCTCGCTCTACTTTTATGGTTGAGTAAGATTTTGGATATTGTATCAAGCACAGAGATAATGTATGGTCCATAATCTATTTGTGATACTTCACCCTGCTATAGTGTGATTTTTAGCATGTCTAAGTATCAACACAGTCCTTGGCTCATGTGTGAAAATGATTTTCCTAAACGGTACTCCTTCCACCCCATAATATAGTCCGCGTTGGTTTTACCAAAAGTCAAGCTTCACAAACTTCGACGATGTTTATAAGGAAAACCATCTATATCTACAATATCAAATGTATACCATATGAAAATATACTTCATGATGAATCCAATGGTATTGAATTGGCATTCTAGATGTTGATAAATTTCAATTTTTCTATAAACTTGGTCAAGGTTTACAAGATTTGACTTGGAAAAATCTGATATGTACTATATTTTGGGACGGAGGGAACAATATTTAATGGGGCCAAGAACATACGTCCCGTCAGCTTATTGATGCCAACTTTGTGGTTGTTCAGCCTGCAGATATTTATTTAATTGATGAGCCAAGTGCATATCTCGATTCAGAGCAGCGTATTGTTGCCTCGAAGGTTATCAAAAGATTCATCCTTCATGCAAAGAAAACTGCATTTATTGTGGAGCATGATTTCATCATGGCAACCTACTTAGCGGACAAGGTTATTGTTTATGAGGGACTTGCTTCTATTGACTGTACTGCCAATGCACCACAGTCTTTGGTATCTGGGATGAATAAATTCTTATCGGTAAGTGCAGGGTAATAAATATTTACAAGATACTCCCTCCCATCTTATATTTCTTTACAGAGGGAGTACTATACTTCCTCTGTCTCGGTTTATTAGCCCTCATCGTATTTTGGGTCAACCTTTGACCATAGGTTTGACTTCAAAATAGAAATGATATGCCATAAAAATTATATTGTTGGATTCCTAGTGGAAACTAGTCGGTTTGTGTACCTCGCTGGTAGATTTTGTGTTGGTTTTCATATTTTGCATAAAATTGTACGTGTCTAACCTCCTATTCAGTCATGGAAGTTTACATTTACATCTTCTCTTGTCTTCATCAACATGTATGCGTAACGAATAAATATGCAGGTGTTGGGTAGTTTCTGGAGGCCATTATTTGGGTTTTAATATATTGTATCATGGTTACCTCTATAAGCTTGATTTAGGAACAATATATAGAGCCACAAAAATGTATAGAAAAACAGCAGCAAACTGATCGAAATTTATGTTCACCTACTCCATATTATAGACTTCCATGTACAGCAACACATAAATGTGTGCTGCAGCATTTAAGCATATTTGTGCACATCAAGGCTAAACTCGTAAAAATGATGGCACAATCTCAAATAGAGTTTACAAACTATACTATTGCCTAAACGCTTTGTAGGAGCAACAAATAATACAGCCCATAGGAAAGATGCTCGTAATTCTAAAAGTGTTCCAGAACTGAAACCCCCAAGTGCCACATCTTGACCTGCGATTGGATATGATGTATACATATACACATGGATCACATAATTTTGTTGACAATGAAAATAGTGATAGTTGAATGCGCATCACAACTTGTGGTAGTTGAATGAACCTCCTGTAACTTGTGTTCGATCCAGATCGCAAGGAGGCGGTGGCACATGGAAAAATGACTTCGTTGAGCCAAACATATATTGATTATCTTCTCCGCCACCATATTAAATCATCAACTAGGAGAACATTTTAGCAGCATTTCAATTACATTGGCATCAAAATCTTATAACTCAATAAAAAGTGGCTAGTACGAGGAAACATCATTAATTTTTGCCTCGATTACTGTTGGTGGCCTTGTATTGATGCAAAATGTATTTTTGATAGTGGCCTTGTATAAGGGAATGGAGGGAGTAGCAGAAATCAAGAATAAATGCCATGATTTCACCTGTTGTGTTTCATTTTGCATAGTCATAGAAGAAACTCAACAATGAACATTGTCGGTCGTTTGCACTAAATTAAACAACATCATACGATAGCAAATTCCCCATTCACATCACCAATTTCCCCTTCAGAATTCAGACCTAAGGATAGCATGTCCCTGATTTAAAAGTGTTGAATGTGAGGCCCAAGTGGCCCAGGCCCATATGGGGCTGGCCTAGAAGAGGAGCCAGCTCTCTCGTTCCAGTGAGCCGCCACACACTCACGCGAGGGACAAGACACAGGAGGGTGAGCAGTCTGAGGTGAGTTCCTCCCTGAGAATCAACATGGTATCAGACCAGGCTGCGGCGGGGTCCGGCGGAGAGAGGTGCTGCGCGGGGCCAGGCGAGAAGAGGCCGCCGTGCGCGTGCTGCGTGTGTTGCGGAAGGGCGAGCGGCAGCCAGCTGGGCAAGGCGGCTGCAGCGCAGGAGGAGGAGAAGGAGCTGCGGGAGCTCGCAGCGGCTGCGGCTGGAGGCGGAGTGCAGCGAGGTGGCGCGGCCGGCTCGGGAGAGGAGGTTGCTGTGCGCGCGCGGCAAGGTGTGTGCGGGAGCTGGCGCGTGCGCGTGCGGAGGCGGCTCGGCGCGTGGGTGAGCTGCGGCTGGAGAGCTGCTGCTGCTGCGGGGACAAGGCGTGGCTGAGAGGTGCTGCGGGAGGTGCAGTGGAGAAGAAGGGCTGCTGCTGTCAATCCGAGCTGCTGCTGTGGATCCATCTTCTATGGACTAGCTGCTGCGTGCTGTTCCGGCTGGAAGTGCTGCTGCTTCTGCTACTTGGAAGAGGAAGAAGGGGAATTCCTGGTCAAGAGTGGGATTGCTGCTGCTGTGTGCTGTTGCTTGAAGTATTGTGTTGTTGTTGCTGGTGGTGGTCTGCACTGCTGATCTGCTACTGCTGCTGCTTGCACTTGAGGGCTGCTAGTGCTGCTGTGGTTGTTTGCAGAGTTACGGGAGGAAGATGACAGGTGGTGAGGTCAGGGTCATGGATTCGATGTGGTCGGATGATGGATGTTCGTGTGGTGCAGAGGAAGGAGGAAGGCACGCAGGAGATGAAGTGATGAGAGAAGGCAGAGATGTAGCTGGGTGTGCTCTGGGAAGCAGAGACTTGGAGGATGCCCTGCTTGCCGCCATCCAGGAGGAAGCTGTGTTGCGTGCACGTCTGGCCTCCGCTGAAGCAGCGTTTGATGCTGCACGGGTAAGGGTGGCTCGCATGATGTACACGACAGCGGCCATCGAGGAGGAGAGGACAAGTTCGGCCCTCTTTATCTGTACCAATGGAGATGACACTGAAAAGGCCAAAATTGCTGCTCCTAGGACTGATCCGGAGTGGATTCTAAACTCTGGTGCTTCTCAACATGTTGCAGGTGACTTCAGGGAGTTTGAGTCACATGATGAGGTCACTCCCTCTCAAAGTAATATGATATGTACTGCTGACGGGACCTCACAGCCTATTAAGGGCATTGGGACAGTTCAATGTACACCTGAGATTAAGTTATCTTTGGTCCTACATGTGCCATCTTTTCTGGTCAATCTGTTATCTTTTAGTGCTCTAATTGACCAGGTGGACTGTAGGATAACAGTTGACAGAAAATGTGCTTGATTGCGGACGGGCCGACTGGAAGGAGGATTGGGACTGGAATAAGGCGGGCTGTGGTACATGGACCGTGAGGGGCTTGGTCAGACGGGCAGCCCAGTGTTTGCGGCAATTGTGGAAGAAAGAGAGTCTGTGGCGATGAAACATCACTGCAGAATGGGGCATGTATCCTTTGATAAAATGTTCAAGTTGTTTCCTGATGTAATGCATGGAGTCGATAAGAACAAGCTGAAATGTGATGCGTGTGAGTTCGCAAAACACATGAGGACGTCTTATGTGAGTAAGGTACTTAGGAGTATATCCCGTTCGTGCTTGTTCACTTTCGGATGTGTGGACAAGTCCGGTGGTGTCGGTTAGTGGTGCATAGTATTTTGTGACCTTTATCGACCGCCACTCACGTATGACATGGATCTATTTGATGCGTCACAAGGATGAAACTTTCCAATGCTTCAAGTCTTTCTATGCCTATGTGAAAAATCACTTCAAGGTTCAGGTACAAGTGATAAGAAGTGATAATGGCACTGAGTATGTGAACAAAGTGTTTGGGACCTTCTTATCAGAGCATGGGATTTTGCATCAAACCTCATGTCCGGGCACTCCTCCATTCTAATGGGGTGGCAGAAAGGAAGAATCTATGAATGTGCCAAAATTCTTGTGGAGTAAAGCTGTGATGGCTGCGACATACCTGATCAATCGCACATCATCGAGAGTACAGGGTATGAAGTCACCTTCTGAGTTACTTCTGGGAAAGAATGATTTTGTGGTTCCTCCCGAGCTGTTCGATTGTATGCGCTTTGTCGTGATCACGAGCCATCTGTGGGCAAATTGGATCCACGAGCCGTCAAGTGTATCTTCACTGGGTACTCTTCTGGGCAGCGCGGCTACAAGTGTTGGAGTCCTTCCGAAGGGAGGACCTTTGTGAGCATGGATGTCACCTTCAGGGAATCCGAACCATTTTATGATGAAAAAACTGATCTTAGTGGATTATTTGATAGTCTTGACCATACCCAGTCTACTGTGATAGGTCAAGAGGGGGAGAGTGGTGGGGGTGCCGATTCTGGTGCCAATTCAGTGCTGCAGCAACTTGAGGGTGATATTCCGGTACAACGAAGCGAGCAGCAGCCCCAGAAAATGATAACACCACAGAGTGAAGGACCGATTGTGACTGATGGGGTGCCGAGTTAGGCAGGTGGTGCTCCCACCCAGATCGGTTGTGTACCAAGGTGGATGGCAAAGCAAGAGGAGCAGCTAAAGGTGTATTCACGGAAGCAAGGTGATGCTTCTCATAGGTGGCAGAAGGTGAATGAGGAGCGTAACCCTCAAGTATATTCAAGACTACATCATCATGTTCAGGGGTAGCAGCCAACACAGGTGCAGGGGGAGCAGGAAGGCAGCAATGCAAGCTCATCTGACACAGAGGACTTGCCAATTGCTTTGAGAAAAGGTACTCGAGAAAAGGCAGGGATACCAGTGTTAGGAAATATGCAACTTGTATATCCATGAGGCCATAGGCCGATATATATATACATATACAGGTGTGGAACATATGCAGGAAACCCCTTATACAACGGGATAAATACAAAGGGGTACATGACTTATATTATAACTCTAACACCCCCTCAAACTCATGGGGATGAACCACACTTGAGTTTGGAGAGATAAAAGCCATGTTGTGCTCTAGTCTCGGGCCTTCGTCAGAAATCCGCCAACCTGTAACTCGGAAGGCACATCTTGAAGAGCAATAACCTGATCCTGCACCAAGTAGCATAGAAAGCATCAACACCAATATGCTTGGTGAGCTCATGCTTCACAGGATCGCTGCATAATGCCGATAGCACTGTCTTGTCGAGATAAGAGCAGAGTCGGTGTAGTAGCGAAACACCAAAATCCTGAAGTAACCACCGTAACCAAGTCACCTCTGCCGTCGAAAGAGCCATTGCTGATACTCAGCCTCGGCACTTTCGAGCGGAAAGCGCAAGCTGTTTCTTCGTCTTCCGAGCAATGAGAGAACCACCAAGAAAAACACGATGGCGAGAAAGTGAACGGCGATCTGAAGGATCACTAGCCCACGAAAGCATCCGAATAGGCCTCAAGCCGGAAAGAACTGGGCGAGGAAAGAATAGACGGTGAGAGATCGTGCCTCAAGATATCGAAGAACACGAAGGAGATGACTATAGTGAACCGAAAGGTGGGAGTAGAGACAAAGCCGACTCGAATATGAACCGGATAAGAGATGTCCGGACGAGTGGCGACTAGATAGACAAGACTGCCAACAAGATGACGATATCGCGTCGGGTCGGGGAGAGGATCACCATCGATGTACGGAGGTGAACATTGAGCTCCATAGGAGTCTCAACAACGCGCTCGTCGATAAGAGCAAAGACGAGCAAGAAGATCCTGGATATACTTTTCACGGGATATAAAAAAGCCATCGAGGTAGAAGAGACTTCAATCCCAAGAAAGTAGCGAAGAGGTCCAAGATCGGACATAAGAAACTGCTCACTAAGACGGGCCTTTACAAAGGCAATATACTGGTCATCCCCGTGATGATCATGTCATCAACATAGAGAAGAAGAAGAGTCCGACCACGAGGAGAAAGATGAATAAACAATCTTTGGATCATGAGCACTTGCCGAAAAACCAGCAGCGGTGATCACCGAGGCAAAGCGCTCAAACCGGCGCGGGGGCTTGCTTAAGGCCATAGAGAGAGCGAAGACGACATACCATGCCATCGAGAATGTAATACCCGGTGGTGACTGCATGTAGACCTCCTCACGCAGCTCACCATTAAGAAAGGCATTCTTAACATCAAGCTGAGATATAGACCCGATGGCGTGCGAGAGGCAACGGCAAGAAGTGTACGAGCGGTGGTCATATGGGCCACGAGGAGCAAAAGTCTCGATATAATCACGACTGCGTGCTCCTGCTGAAAACCACGAGCCACAAGACGAGCTTTGTGGCGCTCAAGAGAACCATCGGGCGAGTCTTAACCTTGTAGACCCACTTACAAGTGATCGGGCGAACTCCGGAGGAAGAGAAACAAGATCCCAGTACCGGTCGTTCAAGAGCAGCAATCTCTCTCCGCCATCGCAAACTGCCATTCAGATGAACAACAGCGACGATAAGAAGTCGGCTCAAGAACAGAAAGACCAACAAGGAAAACCAAAGCGATCAACAAAGCGGACGAGGACGAGAACGCAAGCCATAAGTAGGCTGAGAGGAAGATGACGACTCATCCACGAGGCATCCACAGTCGGGAACGACGAGTGTAATGCTGAGGAAAAGATGGAACAATAGAAGGAGGAATCGCCAAGGTAGAATCGGGGGGTGGCGACGAAGAAGTCACCGGAGATGAAGGTGTAGAATCCGGTGACATGCTAGGCGAGGAGACCGGGAAAGATGGTGGCCGCAAATCGACTAGAGGTGGAGAAGCGAGGGAGTGAAACGACGAGGCACAGGCTCGACAGGGGTAATAGGTGAGTCGGGAAAAGTGAGGAAAGAGATATCCTCCATCAAACAAATGAGGAGGATGGGCGGGGTAGAAGGGACGAGACTCGTCAAAAGTCACGTCTCGAGAGATACGCATCCGACGACCGATAGGATCCCAACAACGATAGCCCTTATGCTCATCATCAGAGCCTAAGAAGACGCACTCAACAGACTGAGCGGTCAGTTTGGTGCGTTCGCGAGGGGCAAGTAGAACATAGCAAACACAACCAAACAAGCGAAGCAGCGAATAATCGGGAGAACGATCAAAGAGACGCTCAAAAGGAACACCACCTCAGAGAGCGGCGAAGGTCTGTATGTTGATAAGATAGGTGGAGGTGGAGACGGCCTCGGCCCAAAAATGAGGCGGAGAGAGGCAGAATCATCAATGCACGAGCCGTCTCAAGAAGATGTCGATGCTTTCGCTCAGCCACACCATTCTCGAGCATGAGCACCGTGACAAGAGAATTGAGAGAGAGTTCCTTGTTCAAGAAGAACAGCACGCAACATCTTAGAGATATACTCGCCAAATGAGTCGCACGAAAAACACGAATGGGTGAAGAGAACTGAGTATGAACCATGGCAGCAAAACGCTTATAAATAGACAACACCTCACTACGAGAAGTCATGAAGTAAAGCCATGTGTAACGAGAGAAATCATCTATGAAAATAATATAGTATTTATGACCACCTTTCAAGCGAAGGAGCCGGACCCCATACATCGTAATGGACTAAATCAAAAGGACGCTTAGACACCGACTCACTATGTGAATATGGTAATCAATCTGCTTGCCAAGACGACAACCCCGACACTCTAAAGAGACATCTCACGAGATGCACCCGAAGACCTCGACGAACTAAAGATGATAACCGAGAACCACCACAGATGACCAAGCCGATGATGCCACTTCTTTGGAAGGAACCCGAACGGAGGCGATCAAGCGGAGGAACTGGCGATGGTGGTGGCAGCGGAAGGAACATGAAGCCAGTCCAACTCCCAAAGACCACGAGAATCACGGGCGGCGAGGCCAGCCCCAACCGTAGTGTGGGTGCGACGGTCCCGGATGTAACAAGAGTCAACGTCAAGGATGACGCGACAACCAGAATCGATAAGTTGACCAGCGAAAACAGATTCATGGTAAGTCGAGGAACATGAGCAACATCGAGAATGTAATAAGAAGGAGTGGAAAGATTGCCTCTACTAGCAAATGTAAAGTGGAGTACCATCAAGATGAAGACATGAACAGGAGAATCCAGCAATCGAAGAGAGGACAAAGCGGAAGAATGAGAAGACATATGAAAAGAAGCTCCAGTCCGTAACCCATGGGGATGTACACGACGGTGTAGAAGGCGGTGGCTCGGTCACGGGAAGCATCGATCCACAGAACCAGCAGTACCCATCGAGGAAGAACACGAAGCCGCGAAAGCGCACGCTTAAGTCTCGTAATATCCTGCTCGATCAAGCAATGGCTGTAGCTGTCGAGGTAGATGACGAAGTCCCTGAAGATTATTATCGGTCCTTGCGCTGGTGTTTCCTCTTTGTGTAGCACTAGGACTCAATATGACCATCATTGTTGCAGTAACCGCAATGTGGACGGGGCGACTGAGCCGCCCGGAAGGAGTGGGCAAAAGCGGAGCACTCGGCGAGAAGAATTGGTCTTTGCGGTGGTGTGGAAGAAACCCGAGTAGCGAGCATGAAGGAACCTCCGATAAACCAAAGACCACGTAAGCGAGTCTCCTCGCACGAATCTCGTAAAGCGCCTCCATGAGAGAAATACGGCCACGAGCAAACAATCGAAAGCACGCCGGGCTCAAACTCCTTACGGAGCCGAGACAGAACTCAGAGACGCGATGAAACTCCAAATTGGCACAGACAGCTGGCAACAGGGCAACGACAACCAGCACGGCGGAGAGAATCAAGTGGCGCCGGATAGCGTAACTCAGGCATAGAAGTCATCAACAAGAGAGTCACCCTCTTTGAAGAGCATGCTCTGACGGACCACGTAAAGGTATAAGGCATCACCGGAGGGCTCATAAGCGACGAAGACAGTCCACATCTCAAAGACAGTGGGAAGACCCGAAACTCGTAAGCAAACTGAGGTAGAACACTAGCAAAGGAGAACAGGCTGCAAAGACGAGCATCATCATCAAGCCACCGGGTGTAAACAGACGAGCATCATGATATGTCCAAGAGCCTCCTCATAAGCCAAAACCCTCTCATCATAAGCACGAACAGCAGCCTCATCAAGAAGTTTAGCCGCATCCTGGGCGGCCTGATTAGCATCCGTAGAAAGAACTGGTGGAGTCGGTGGAATAGGGGCCACCGGAGGAACGGGACGTGGCGGACAGCAGACCTCGCCAGAAAGAACACCCCAGAGACGGATGCCACGCATGTGAATGCGCATGAAGCCAGTGAACTCGGTGTAATTAGTACCATCAAAGATCACCGGACAGCGAGGGACAGCAACATAGCCCGAAGACTGAGACATCGTGCCTTTTTTTTTTTTTTACAGAAGGCAGACGTTCAGGAGTCTCGATCTGCAGCAGCGACGGGAGGCTCGATCGATCAGTCCGTAGGAATCAGAGGTGGACGAGCCTGAAGCAAAAACTCGATCTGGCCTCGAGCGGAAGACAGAGCGGGGAGGCGGCAGGCAGTCGATCGGGAACAGGGGCGGCTGGCAGTCGAGATCTGGATCCTGGTCGTGAAGGATCCTGAGTGGCGGCGGAGGCAACTGGAACCGAGCGGGAGAGCCTCGAGCGACGTGGAAGGAGAGCCTCGAGAGATCGAGACGGAGACCCGCGGGATCGGGGCCGGACGGGATCGGGGCCGGACGGGAGCTGCAGGAGATCGGGGCCGGACTGGACGGGATCGGGGACCTGCGGGACGAGGCCCTTGTTTCGATCGAGAAGGACGAGCTTCGAGCGGCCTGCTTCGATCGAGAAGGACGAGCTTCGAGCGGCCCGGTTCGGTTGGAGATCGATCAGGTGGAGATCGATCGGATGGATCAATCGCACGAGTTGCAACGTGCAAAAAATTGACCTAGCTCTAATACCATGTTAGGAAATATGCAACTTGTATATCCATGAGGCCATAGGCCGATATATATATACATATACAGGTGTGGAACATATGCAGGAAACCCCTTATACAACGGGATAAATACAAAGGGGTACATGACTTATATTATAACTCTAACAACCAGAGCCAAAGTGTGGGTTCGATGCCAATGATATTGGAAATTATGTTTCCTATGAAGCATCGTCTCCAGCCCACAAAGCATTTGTTGCTTCTCTTCAGCTGGTGTCTCTTCCAACTGATTGGAAGGCAGCAAAAGTGGATCCAAAGTGGCGAGCAGCTATGGTAGAGGAGCTGGAGGCATTAAGTAAGAACAAGACATGTCTACTAACACCTCTTCCAAGAGGAAAGAAGGCAGGCAGCTGCAAGTGGGTATACACTGTGAAGCGTAATGCGTAAGGAAGTTTGAAAGGTACAAAGCAAGGCTTGTGGCGAGGGATACAGCCAGACCTCGACATTGACTATGATGAGACCTTTGCTCCAAAGAGCAAAGATGAACACTGTGAGGATCATGATCTCCTGTGCAGCGAATTTCGGGTGGTCCTTACATCAACTTGATGTGAAGAATGCTTTCTTGCATGGGGACCTGAAGGAGGAGGTCTACATGGAGATCCCACCGGGGTTCTCTACGTATGAGACTGTTGGCAAGGTATGCAGGTTAAAGAAATCTCTTTATGGTCTGAAACAGTCTCCGAGAGCATGGTTCGACAAGTTCAGACGTGCTGTATGTAATATGGGGTATGGGCAGTGTAACGGTGATCATACACTGTTCTACAGACATAAAGGAGGGAAAATCACTATACTTGCAGTATATGTGGATGATATTATTATCACAGGGGATGACAAAGAAGAAATAGCAAGACTGAAAGAGTGTTTGGGTAAAGCCTTTGAAGTCAAAGATCTGGGCCAACTCAAATACTTCCTGGGCATAGAAGTGGCCAGGTCTGCCAAGGGGATTGCGCTATCTCAGAGGAAGTATACTTTAGATCTCCTAAGCGATGTAGGAATGCTAGGATGTCGGGCAGCCCCAACCCCAATTGATCAAAACCACAAAGTGACTGCTCAATCAGGAGAGCCAGTGGATAAGGAGAGGTATCAACAATTGGTGGGAAGATTATTGTACTTGTGTCATACACGACCAGACATTGCATTTGCAGCAAGTGTTGTGAGCAGATACATGCATGAGCCTAGAAGTGGACATCTTGACGCAGTACATAGAATCTTGAGATACTTGAAAGGTTCTCTTGGGAAGGGACTCTTGTTCAAGAGTTATGGACACCTTGTTGCAGATGGTTATTGTGATGCTGATTGGGCTAGCTGTCTGGATGACAGGAGATCAACTTCAGGCTATTGTGTCTTTGTAGGAGGAAATCTAGTATCTTGGAGAAGCAAGAAACAACCTGCTGTTTCCAAATCAAGTGCAGAGGCTGAATACAGAGCCATGTCCAAGGGACTGAGTGAGATGTGGACCAGAAATCTATTGGCAGAATTGAAGATATTTTAGACAGGTTGTATGAATGTGTGGTGTGATAACAAATCAGCAATCAACATAGCACACAATCCAGTGCAACATGATAGAACCAAGCATGTGGAAATAGACAGATTCTTCATCAAAGAAAAGCTTGACGCTGGGATCATCAAGATTGAGCATGTGAGTTCTGGGCAACAGATTGCAGACTGTTTGACTAAAGGATTGGGAACTAAAGAATGCAATCTAGCGTGTGACAAGATGGGAATGATAGATATCTATCACCCCTCTTGAGGGGGAGTGTTGAATGTGAGGCCCAAGTGGCCCAGGCCCATATGGGGCTGACCTAGAAGAGGAGCCCCAGCTCTCTCGTTCCAGTGAGCCACCACACACTCACGTGAGGGACAAGACACAGGAGGGTGAGCAGTCTGAGGTGAGTTCCTCCCTGAGAATCAACAAAAAGAAAACCAGTGTGACTAAATCAGAAAGATCACACTACAAAGTAAATAGTCATGATGGGATTGGGCCGATGTTACCCATTGGGACATTGGTCCGGCCCTGCCCATAACAAAGCCGATGGGTCTTGTCGGCCGGCTTCATAAGAAAATTGGGCCAGGGGAGCCGTTCATCACCGGTCCACCGGGACAAGCGAGTCGACCTTAATTTAGTTGCCCAAGGCTGTAGTCTGCCGTTACGACGCACATGCCTTTGTTAGGTTGTTACCCTTGTGCTTATATGGAAGTTTCAAACTAATGACCCAAGACCGCTTTTGTTTCAGAGTTACAAAATGCTACCTTATGGTGTAAACGGTTCGTGGTAGAAATATAAACGAAGATGCATATATTCTTTTTTTCATTGAACAAATAAATTCTAAATATCTTAACGTACCACTAAAAATTCCTACAGCTAAATGATGCTAGTTGAAACAAGTTGTTGTGTAAATGCTCTTTGCTTTCGTACAATCTACTATTAAAATGGGACAGACCATGTTATCCAATGGGACATGAGGCAACTTGGTCTGGCTCTATGTCCCTGAACAGAATAGAGGGGCCCGCAGGGACCAGGTCTGGGCCGGAGCGGGCTGGCCCATTCCCATCCTGAGTAAATAGTACAACTAACTTTGAACCATGTGCATATCTAATTGTGCTATATAAAACTGAAAAAGATAGAATAGATACAGTCCAGGGAAATCCATTCTTACCTATGAGAGTTCTTACCGTGTTTTCTTTTATCGTCTGTAGCTGAAGGGGCATCAGACAATCTCTTGGCAAATTCACATGGCCTAACAACTCCCACATGAGAAAAACAACCACCACAAGATCCCTCAAAATTGCCCATTATTGAACTACATGATTCTTGCTACAATGTCCAAACCAACATCAGACCTTGCGTTAACTTAGAAGGTAGTGATTATAAAATGTACATTGTGAGCCATGATCTATGTTATATTACTTCACATAAGGAGAAATATTCCAAGGGAAATTTAACATTTGCTCAGTTTATAGTGCACATGCTTAGCATGGACTACATGTTTAATAGAACTGTGGATGTACACGTACTATCATGATTGACCCTATCACATTAAAGAATGGCTAGATGAATGGTCAGCATGTGCCGTCAATGGAGCCATGAATCAACAGACAATAAATTTAACAAATTGCAATCAGATGTGCGAAAAACTATTCATGGCAGTGTTATTGCCCGAATCATGATATGAGAAAGTCAGTTTTATATAGACTAATATGATATATTCCATGTCTATATATCCTTTTACAGCTATGTAGCATCAATAACTGATCATCCAAATACGCCATACATGACACCACTGGAAGGCATTAGATCCTCAAATATACAGGTCGTCAACTAACTCAGCTGAAATCACAAATATCTCAGATAATGCTTCTGTGGATAACATGCCTTTACCTGAAGATTCCCAGGTTAGAGCAAACAGACAATGAAACCACTAAAATCCCATCGAGTTCAAAACTTCCTGAAGTGACTGTGAAGAGAAACATAAAAGAAAATAAAAAAGCAAAACAAATAGGTACTGAGATGTTTTGTGCGCGTGGAAAAAAACAAAGAGGTATCCTTGGAAGCCCTGTTTTTGAGTCTACGACTAGTCGATGAGTCATAATTGGAAGTCGACTCGAACACCTCGACTAGTCGGGACTAGTCGATCGGCACGGCACGACTCGTCGACTCGAAAACCTTGCTTGGAAGATATAAGTCTTTCCATGAAAATAACAAGAAGAATAACATAGGCTTGCACTAATATGCCAATGTAAAGTGCGTGAGGTAACATACCATTCTATGTATAGTTAATCAGCTAAATAGTGGCTTCTATTCGCTATGCACTCCATTTCTGTTTTTTCTTGCTCTCAAAATGTAACTTCGGGGCTTTGGAGAAACCTACAATCGGGACCTAAGAAGAAACATGAAAATTATGCATTAGTCTTTTGCATGAAATGCTAAATTATAGCAGCAGACAAACGTATAAAGCAATGGGAATTGCAGGAATCCAAAACTGTTAAAAAATCTTGTCATTAAAATCATGCAATAAATGGATTAGATGAGACCATCATTCACCTGTAATTTGTTCTCAGTTAATGTTTCTCCATGGCTATATTGTGTCATTTCCAGAAAACTATTTGATGCAAGTATCCGAAAAGCTAGCATAGGATGAACACAGATTCATAGAATGTTGGTATATACTATATAACAATGAAAAGATTTGTGAACACATCTCACTAATGGACTTACCAGTTGGAATTGACTGGCAATCTTTGGTCAGTATAATGAGGTTCAGCTCTACTACTGTTTCCCATTTATTTCCCTAGCTCACTATGAAACTTTTGTGCCTTTTATCATCACTCAAGTAGCAGATTTTCATTTCTTGGTTTCAACATGTTCTTTTGTACACTACCATGACCCATAGGAGGAAAATTGCATGTACAGAAGATGCTCTAATGCCGCACTTGACTTTTGTGTACCAGGTTAATTACCACATAAGTGAAAATACTCTAGCTGATCTTCTAACTTTCTTGGTGCAGTACATGAGTCACCTCTGTATTCCTTAACCTGCACTAAGTTGCCATGACCATTAACCATGGAATATGTGTACTGATTTGCGTAATTTTATTTGCAAGGTGGTACTACTTGATATTCTGCCAATAGCCGTCAATACTTGTTAGCTAACAAAAACTGCGGTAGCGAGCCACAAACTTCATCTATCTGCCAAACTGTCCACATATGGTTTTCACTTCAATTAGAAGCCAATCTCTGCAAATAAGAAAAAAAATGCTAGGTATTAGATCTTTCAAAGAATGATAAAGTAATGATACCTTTTTGTTGTCCGACCGAAATAAGCACCGGAAACGACCTGCTGCCAAGGGTTGTGCATGTCCGTCCTGGTGGCTATTGCTGCACTGGTGATGAGTTCTTGGCCGCGTTTTGGCCACCGCTGGGTGGTGTGCCCTGTGTCGATTTGTGCGGCGGTAAGCGCTGATGCCGAGGCCTTGACCTTATCTCCCCGATGGCCGGTGTGGCTCCAGTGGAGAAACAGCGCGAGGCAATAGCAACAGATGGTGCGGCAGTGCGGATCTTGCGAACCGTGGAGCTCCGTCCATTGAGGACAGGGACAACGACCAGAGTGGTGATTGGCGACCGGTCTCCCGGATGGCTAGACAGCCCGTGGACACGGCTTCGGCGGGTGATCAGGTGGTGGGATGGAGAGGCGGCACAACGGCGCGCGGCGACTTGCCCCCTGACTGTGTGTGCATGGATGGCTGGATAAGGGGCTCATGTACAACGCCAAAGCTAAATTTCCCACCCAATTCACGCACAGATCAACAACAGTAGGTCTGGAGGATAATGACGGAAGTTGTGAATGATGGCCGGGATGGTAATCGATCGATGGGGAGGAGGGCTTTTATAGGCCTTACGGCGAGTGAGCGGCGACACAGCGTTGATGTTGTGGTGGGCGACATGCCGAGAACCGAGCTATAAATAATTAAATATCTGATTCTATGGCGGTTGATTGCTCGTAGCAAAACCTACCCAGAAATTGTACCCCCTCTACTGCCCAGAATTACACGTATCTCTTCTATATAAATTAGGAAGAGGCTGGAAAAAACTTAAAAAAAAGGAGAAAAAGGATTCCTACAGGATGTAGGGTCTTATTACTTACAAGTTTCTATTGATAATATTTTTGCTACATAAAAAAAGGAGAAGAAAGGATTCCTATGGGATGTAGGCGGAGTACTTTATTATTTAAATATATGGTCAAAATTTGAAATAAATACTTGGGATAATAAATCAGAATGCAGGATGTAGGGTCTTATTACTTACAAGTTTCTAATGATAATATTTTTGCTACATAAAAGGAGGAGGAAAAAGGATTCCTATGGGATGTTGGCTGAGTATTTTATTATTTAAATATATGGTCAAAATTTGAAATAAAATACTTGTGGGATAATAAATCAGAATGCAGGATGTAGTAATCGAATCTTCCATCTCTGGTTTAGTTGTACGCATGCAGCTTTCTATAAGCTTAACTTTCAGTAGGATTCTCCAATTCTAGATTTGCATATGGAAACATTAAAATAGTTTTTTGTTTACAGACTCTTTGTTTTGGGGTGCTAATTTCCCTTTTGTTGTTGTTGTTGTTTTCTGATAGCATCTTGACATTACATTTAGAAGAGACCCGACCAACTATAGGCCACGAATCAACAAACTGGAATCAACGAAGGACAGAGAACAAAAGAATGCAGGGTCCTACTACTACCTAGATGATTAATGAGAGGGGCCAGCGCAGGTTGCTACAATTTGGTATTGGTTAATGGCTGCACGTATCCTATTCTTGATTGTTTAGTGAGTTTGTTTCTTTTTGGGCTCCTGTGTAGATTCTTGTTGGACGTCAATAATGTTCCGAACCCTTCTGGATCATGCGCAAGGCTAACGAGAAGTTGCCATGACGTGTGTCCATGGGACATGCGAATTGGCC
Source organism: Aegilops bicornis (assembly GCA_021605145.1). NCBI lineage: Eukaryota > Viridiplantae > Streptophyta > Magnoliopsida > Poales > Poaceae > Aegilops > Aegilops bicornis. Next base: position 304,698,618 of record CM038672.1, read on the forward strand.
ACAGGAGTGAAGCGCATCGAGTGTGGTGCCTGGGTTTCAAAGAAGCGCATGTGTTGAAACTGTACTTTTTGTTGGTTTGAGCTGTGGGGAGAACGATCACCAGTTTTCTTGTATTTGCATTCCTGTATCATGGCTTTACCATCTCATATTGTTTTATCGTGAAATCTTATAATGCATATTCTCTTGGAGCTTATTATAGTCCTCTCACTAGTTTATCCTCATATAATATATTTTATGTCCTCTTACTAGTTGGTTCTGTTCCTTTTGAACTAGTCTTATGAATGATGAAGTGTGGTGGGCAGTACACGCTATACATTTTATTTTTTGTTCATCTCGTTCGTTTTGAACTAGTATTATGAATGACGAAGTGTGGTATACATTTTATTTTTTTTGTTCACCTTAGAATTACATTTTTGCTAATTTTCAGCTTGTGTTCACCTTAGAATTATATTTTTACTAATGTCCACTTAGAATGTTATTTTTGCTAATTTCCAGTCGATTGATTTTAGTTTGTTTTTAGTCAAAATTTTGGTTTGTTAGTAGGTTCTTATCGGGTTTTCTAAAGAACTAGGCCCATGTGGAGGGTCACTTCCTCTTCGTCCCAGCCGGAAAAGGGGGACAAGCGGAGCCATTCTTTGGGAAAAGGTTAGGCCTGCCCCCATGGGCGAGGTTTTCCTTCCCTGATGTAACGAACTAGAACCTAGGGTAATGGGGTTCAAGATGGAATTGGGGATTTGGGAATAATCTTGGAATAAGCCAGTTGGCACTGCTGATGCTTGCAGAAGAACACCCACTGTTCTGACTAAGGCCAATCTCACCTTTTTAAAATTGCTTAGATATGATAGGTCTTATTTGGAATATTAGGTGTCTTGGACAACCTGGAAAATTCAGTGCCTATGTGATACTATTGCTAAAGCTAACCCTGACTTTATTGGGTTCCAAGAAACTAAAAGGGAGGTTATTTCTGAGGGTTTCCTCAAATCTATTGACAGGTTTAATGAGTTTGTTTGGCACTTTTTGCCTGCTGATAATACTGCTGGTGGGATTCTTTTGGGCTTTAAGGACAGTGTTTTTGAGGTTATTGGCTTTATTAATCAAAGGTTTTCTATTGTGGCTACTGTCAAGAATAAGAGTGATGGCTTTACTTGGCAGATGCTGGTGGTTTATGGTTTTGCTTACTTAGAATATAAAATGGATTTTATAGCTGAACTGAATGATACCCTGAATGTAGCTACCTATCCTGTCATGATATGTGGAGACTTCAATTTAGTTAGAAATGATGTTGAGAAAAGTAGTGGGCAAATTAACCGACATACTACTTTCCTCTTTAATGATTGGGTCAATAGATGGGCCCTAATGGAAATTTCTATTTCCAATAGAGTCTTCACATGGTCTAATAATCAGAGTTCTCCCATTTTTGCTGTTCTTGATAGAGTGTTCACTTCTGTGAACTCGGATGCCCACTTCCCTTCTCAACATTGTTGCTCTTCCCGGGGTGGGAAGTGATCACACACCTTAGTCCTTGACCTTTGGTGCTAGAGGCCAATTAACCCCAAACCATTTAGGTTTGAAAAATGGTGGTTGTCTCAACAGGTTTCACCAGTGGTTACAGAGGCTTGGAACTCTGTGGCCTCTTCTACTTCATCTGCGACAATTGGATGATTAAGACCAAGATGCTTAGGAAAAAAACCAAAGGGTGGAGTATTAACAGAGAAGGCGATTTGAAGAAAAGGAAAAAGCACTCCTTGTGGAGTTTGATGCCCTTGATGTCCTTCTTGAATCTCAAAGACCTTTCTCCGAGGATTTTGAGAGGATGAAGATTGTCGAGAAAGAACTTGATGACATTTGAAAAAAGAAGAGGCGCCTTATGGCAAAGGTCTAGAGACAGAAAATTTTGGAGGGGATAGAAATAATGCCTATTTTCGTGCTCTTGCTAACCATAGACATAGAAAAAACCATATTCTTTGAAATTTGAATAGTCCTAATGGGGTTGTCACCTCCACCAAAGATATCTTTGGATGTGGCCACTTCCTTTTATAAGGAGTTGTTTGCTTTTGAACCTAGACCTGACATTCATTTGGATTCTGATTTTTGGGTTGATGATGAAATGGTTAGTGAGGAGGAAAGAGAACACCTGGAGAGATCTTTTTCTGAAGATGAAATCAAACAGGCTATAACGAGCTCTTATGCTAGTGGTGCTCCACAGCCCCGATGGCCTATCTTTTTTATTTTACCAAACCTTCTGGGATCTGATTAAAGAGGACTTTATGTGGATGGTTAGAGACTTTGAGAATGGTGTATTGGATATGTATAAGCTGAATTATGCCATCATTACTCTCATACCTAAAGTTCCTTTGGCTAGAGATATGAAAAACTTTAGACCTATTAATTTAAGTAACTGTGCTGTAAATTTTTTCTCCAAAGCCATGACTACTAGGGTTTCCCCTCTATGTGACAGGCTTATTTCTTCTAATCAAACTGCCTTCATTAAAGACAGGTTTATTTTGGAGAGTGTGGTTATGGCCCATGAGGTTATCCATGAGATTCATAGATCTGGTTCAAGTGGTTTAATTCTTAAACTTGACTATGAGAAAGCCTATGATAAAGTTAGTTGGGATTTCCTGAAAGAGATGCTTCTCTCTAGAGGTTTAGGTAACAAATGGGTGGGGTGGGTGATGTCTAGTATTCACCAAGGGACTTCCCATGTTAGGATTAATGACACTAATGGTCCTCAATTTGCTGGGGGTAAGGGTTTAAAACAAGGTGACCCCCATTCCCCCTTGTTGTTTAATTTGGTGGCTGATGTTTTTTCTAAATTGCTTCATAAAGCTGTTAATAATAACTTGATATGTGGGCTTCTGCCCAATGCAATTCCTGGGGGTGTGGTCAGCCTGCAGTATGCTGATGATACCATCCTTTTCTTGGATAACTCTATTGAATGTGCCAAGAACTTGAAATGGATCTTATCATGCTTTGAGAAACTTTCTGGTTTGAAAATTAATTTTCATAAAAGTGATCTGCATACTATAAATGTTCATGATCAAATGGCTAAAGATCTTGCTCAGGTTTTTTGTTGCCAGCTTAGGGATTTCCCCTTTAAGTATCTATGTGTCCCTCTGCACTTTAAGAAACTTAGGAAAGAAGACTTGCAACCCATCATAGATAGGATTATTAAAAATATAGCTGGGTGGTTGGGGAGATTTTTCTCTTATAGAGGCAAACTGATCTTGCTTACTACCTGTATTGCCAGTATCCCTACCTACTTGATATCCCTACCTACTTGATGTCTATTGTTAAATTTCCTAAATGAGCTATTGACATGATTACTTCTCAGAAGTCCCATTTCTTTTGGGGGAATGTGGGATATAATCATAAATATCATCTTGCTAACTGGGGTTTGATATCAAGGAGAAAAGAGTATGGTGGTCTGGGGGTTCCTAATCTTAGGGATTTCAACATGGCACTCTTGGCTTCCTGGGGGAAAAGGTTTTTTGATGACAGAGATAGTGATTGGAAAAAGATTTTGGCCTACAAATACAATGTTGATAATCCCAATCTGTTTAGTACTAGAACTGCCTTGCGATCTCCCTTTGTGAAAAGCCTAGCTTGGGCTTTGGCAGCTGCAATATACTTCTATAGATGGATCCACAGGGATGGTAAGAACATTGCCTTACGGCATGACACTGGGTTGGGGAGTGCTCCTCAAAACTGCTTTTGGGACCTGTTTGGCATCTGTCAACAACAAGATGCTACTCTGGCCCAAGTGTGGGCCGGGGGTGAGCTCAAATTAACATTTAGGAGGTGTGTGAATGGGGAGATACTAGCCAGATGGGAGGAGCTTGTTAATATAGTGAAGCAAGTGGTGATGTCTAATATACCAGATCAACCTGTTTGGAGGCTGGACTCATCTGGCGAGATATTCGCTAGGTCTTTTACAAGCTAATTAACTTTGGGGTATCATTTACGAGATCGGAGATGACATCTGAAAAATTAAAGTTCCACCTAATATCCATGTGTTTCTTTGGTTGATTTACTACAACAAGAGTCGACCGAGAGACAACTTGGCCAAACGTAGACATGTAGAAGATAAGGCGTGTGTCTTTTGTGATGAATTAGAAACCATTCAACATTTGTTTTTTTGATGCATTATTGCTAAGCAGTGCAGGCCACAGTGGCTGAATCCTTTAAGATTGCCGTACACTTCTTTTGCTATGTTATCCTCTCTGGAGGAGGCGAAAACAATGTGAAGCCTTGAATATAACTCTGCTTTGCTACCTTGTGGAGCTTATGGCGTTCTTGTGATGATTTTGTTTTCGAGGCGAAGATGGCGAAATATACACCGTGTCTTGAATCTGTTGGGAGCTACGATCGAGGCAATGGAAAATCTTATGCTCGAAACTCAGGTTGTTCTTCTTCTCCTGCTTAAGGTTCTTTGGACTACCGAAGAAGGGAGTTGCTTAGAATCGCCTGGAGGTGAAGAGAAATAAAATGAGGAGGGGATCTGGCTCCGTAGCTAGGGCATGCTTTGCTAGTTGTAGGCTAGTTGTATGCTTTTACTGGTTATGCATCCAGTTCCTGGACCTGTTTGAAAAACTCCTGATGTAATAGGGTAGCTCAATCCCTGTCTGTGGCAGCTACTTTTAGGCTCACGCCGAGCCTTCTTGAGCAGATGCAATGCGTGTGTTGGTTTTGCCTTGGCTTTCAATAAAAGTTGGGGCTGGGGGAAACCCCTTTCATTTCAAAAAAAACAAAGCAAGACAACTTAAAAAAACAAAGCAAGACGACGTGTAATCTCTACTTAAGAAGGCAGGAGAGCCGCTTACTCACGCGACTCCGTAGTTCATGGGCCTAGGCTTGGGATTACGGGACGCAACATGTGTCGTGACATCCTCTCCCCCCACCCCAATGTAGAAATGGCGTACGCCTATGCCGTTCCTCTTGGAAACCAACGATGTAGATCACCTTGACTCTCCCAAGTTGCATGCCAACAAATCACTTGAAACATACCTATGTATTCTGGTATGGTGAAGGTGAATAAGTTGAGCTTGTCACTAAAAGGCGTTAAAGGGCTAGCGCTTCTGATTGGGAGATGTGGATGATTGGCCTAACTTTGGCAGGTCTAGGCAGTATGTAGTGTTTTTGATGCACCGGGGCACCGTGTATGACTTGAAGAACCAGAATGACATCTTCTGGCCAGACCTCGTTGTTAAATATGTTTGAATGCACTATGGCATCTTCAGGAAGACTTTGTCACCCAAGGCAAGTTGTGCTCGAAATGCTTCTTATTTGCATGATTCTTCATCCATTGTTAGGCTTGAAGGAGTTGTTGTTGTAGTAGCTGATGTCACATTGTTCTTGTAGCATGGTGTGTATGCCAGGAACCACACTGGCCTTGTCCGCCACAATGAGGATATGGCGAGGCTCGTGTCCGTAGAGCACTTCGAACGGGGTTTATCCTGAGCAGAATGGTACATGGTGTTGTACTAGTACTCGGGTAGATGCAATCATTCAAACCATTTTTTGGCCAGGCGTGAACAACACATCGCAGGTATGTCTCCATACACTAATTGAGGCACTCCGCTTGTTTGTATGTTTAGGGGTGATAAGTTGAGCTCATATTCTAGGCGGCATTGTAGAGCTTGAACAGTTCTTGCCAAAGCATGCTTGTGACGATCCAATCGCTGTCGGAGATGAGCAATGATGTCCTGCAAATGCACAGGGTTGAGTTGTAGCTTTTCTGAAGTAAGAGTATCAAACCCAGAGCTAGGAAATGGTCCTTTTCCCTTATAGGGGTTCCTGCAAGTTAGTTCTGATTCAAAGCAAAAGCTACACGGAAGTGGAAATAACGGAGGAGTGTTTTTGACGAGAATTAAAGTGCACAAGAATGGAAGTCAAGAACAAGAGAGTAGTGGACGCGATAAAATATGCAGTAGGGCTAAGGTGTTCTCGGGGAGTGTGCGATCACCACTAGTATGCATACTACTTAATCATGCAATCGCATAACTCTAGTTTCAGATAAGTAATCAACTTCATATGTTTCTATGTGTGGGTGGAGCTAGTACAAATAGGTGCATATTACCGCTGCTCCACATCAAACATGCCACCACTGTTCCTTTCATACCGGATAGAGGCAACATCCCCGTGAACGCGGTTAAGGCGGCCTCTCTTACTCCCCTACGTAAGTTCTGCGAAGGAAGTAGCTTCCGCCACCGCAATACCTCAGCTTCCATGCATCCCCGGATAGTAAATCCTTGATGTCCATAAGATAAAATTGGTGCAGAGCACTTGTTGTAGGGTGGAACCCTAATGGATGATCTTTTCACACTTGGAGGGGGGAAAAGGAAAGAACAACAAGAGGAATCACTCAACGAAACCCAAATCACACATCCACTAGAATAGCATACATGAGGTCCACAAGCATAACACGAACTATCAAAGGAAAGTGGCACAAAGGTAAGGTTCTTCTCAAATCCAAAGGAGATGAGGTCTTGATGATCTAGAGAGATCCTTCTCCCTTAAGAGGTCTCGGTGATCCTATGACGGGGATCCTTCTACCTCAGGAGGTCTTGGTGATCCAAGATTGAGGTACAAGGGGCAAAGCTCTCGCTAGTAATCTCAAGTACTTCGCTAACCCTAACAAATGACCTAGGTACAAATTATATAGGTGTCTGGAGGTGAGGGATGAGTGGAGGGAAAAATAGGCAACTCCATGGCCAGCTCCCTGTTGAGCCTATCCACATGGTCTAAGTGGGCCCGTGCGCATGGGGGTCCCGTGGGCATGGTACACGGCCATGCGCACGGGGTAGCAGCAGCTACAACGAAGGGGCCCGTGCGCATGGGGTGTCTAGAAACTCTCTGGATAGGCTGCGTGCACGGGGTCCAACTGGCCCGTGGGCACGAGGCCGCCTTATGTCTTCTTCTTCCAGCTTGTTGCCTCCATCTTCCTTGCGATCTTAGGATCCTTCTTCTTGGGCTTGGTGAGGCTCCTTTACTCCTTCGCGAGGTCGTCCTCGTACCTAATGATGCACAAGGTTTCATGGTGAGGTAGCATCCACGTTCCATCCATATCCATGTCAAACTCGAAGAGGAGTGAGTTGACCTCGTTTACGATGGCACTCGCGCGAGCTCTTGTCATGGGTCCACTTGGTGCTTGATGAGTCGGTGTGGTGTCCATGGGGATGACCGATGGATGCTCCGCATCATCTCCCCCCGGGAAAGATCCGACCTTGGAACGTTAACCTCATCACCTTGGTAGGGAGATAGGTCCTTGACATTGAAGATGTCACTCGCATTGTACTTGTCGCGTGGAATGGCGATCTTTTAGGCTTTGTCATTGTAGCATGCTAGCACCTTGAATGGTCCATCGGTGCGAGGTAGTAGCTTGGACTTGCGTTCGTTGGGGAAGCGTTCTTTGCGAAGATGTAGCCACAGAAGATCTCCGGGGTTGAACACCATGGGATGCTTGTTGATGTTTAGCGTGGTGGCGAGACGATGTACTTGGCGTTCAATTGTGTTCCTTGTATCTTCATGCATCTTCTTGATGTAATTTTCTCTTGCGCTCGCGTCCATGTTGGTTCTCTCTTGTAGTGGTAGCGGGATGATGTCCAATGGCGACAACGGGTTGAAGTCATAGACGACCCCGAAGGGGGACTTACCGGTAGTAGAGTGCCGTGCTCAATTGTAGGCGTACTTGGAGATGGGCAAGCATTCCTCCCACTCCGTGATGTTTTTCTTGATCAACACATGGAGTAGTGTAGATAACGTCCGGTCGGTGACCTCCGTTTGACCATCGGTTTATGGGTGATATGCCGAAGAGAATAGTAGCTTGATGCCGAGCTTGGCACATAGTGTCTTCCAAAAGTAGCTTAAGGACTTGACGTCGCGGTCTGACACGATCGCTTGGGCACTCAATGCAACCTCAAGATTTCCCTACAAAAGGATTTGCAACATGTGAAGCATTGTCTATCTTGTTGTATGGTATAAAATGCGCCATCTTAGATAAACAGTCCAAAACAACAAATACGAAATCTTTGCCATTTTGTGTTTTCGGCAAACCAAGCACAAAACTATACCGATGTATTCCCATGGTTGATACAGAATAGGAAGTGGCATAGGACCATGGCATTGAGATTGTGACTTAGCTTTGCGGCATGTAGAGCACCGGTTGGTGTAGCGCACGACATCACGAAACATCTTTGGCTAATAGTACTTGGTGGAGAGCGTCGCAAAGGTCTGGTCATGGTTGAAATGTCCCAAAGTCCTCTACCGTGAGCCTCTTGCAAAAGCAACTGAAAGGATCGAGAAGATGGGCCTAGAGGGGGGGGGGGGGGTGATTAGACCCTTAACAAGTAAAAATGGCAGTTTTTAATTTCTTAAAGTTAAGGTTGAGTTTAGCACATGTTAAAGCACACACAATACGTCTCAAGCAAGCATGGCAAGAGTATAGGCAGCGAAAAGAGTAAATCATGCAAGTTGCAAGAATAAAAAGGGATGGGTTTGGAGTGGGAAAATGCAATGGAGACGCTTGGTTCCAATAGGTGGTGCTATCGTACGTCCACGTTGATGGAGACTTCAACCCACGGAGGGTAACTGTTGCTCCAGTCCACGGAGGGCTCCACCTGTTGGGAAATGTTGCATGGAAAACACAAATTTTTCTACGCACACACAAGATCTATCCATGGAGATGCATAACAACGAGGGGGAGAGTGTGTCTACGTACCCTCGTAGACCGTAAGCAGAAGCGTTTGACAACGCGGTTGATGTAGTCGAACTTCTTCGCGTTCCAACCGTTCGAGCACCAAACGAACGGCACCTCCGCGTTCAGCACACGTTCAGCTCGATGACGTCCTTCGCCTTCTTGATGCAGCAAGACAGCGAGGTAGTGGATGAGTTCCGACAGCACAACGGCATGGTGACGGTGATGGTGAAGCTATCTCCGCAGGGCTTCACCTAAGCACTACGAAAATATGACCGGGGAGTAAACGGTGGAGGGGGGCGCCGCACACGGCGGTTAAGACAATGTTGTGTTGTGCTAGGCGCCCCCCACATATATATATAGGTAGGAGGGATGGGCGAGCAGCCAAGGAGGCGCCCCAAGTAGACCGAATCCTACTTGGGGTCCTCCCCTGGCCGCACGCCCCCTTCCATATATAGGTGCGGGGGAAAGGCACGGGAGGGAGGCGCCCCCCTTTCCTTTCTCTCATGAGAAGGGGAAGGCAGGAGGGGCTAGCCCTCCCCCTTTCCTTCCCTAGGGCGACGACCAAGGAGAGGGGCGCACCGGCCCCCTGTGGGCTGGTCGGTCCGCTCCTTGGCCCATTAAGCCCATATACCTACCAGGGGGGGGGGGGTGCCGGAACCCCTTCCGGTGACCCGATGACTACCCGGTGCATCCCGAGACTCTTTTGGTGTCCGAATATCATCGTCCTATATATCAATCGTTACCTCTCGACCATTTCGAGACTCCTCGTCATGTCCGTGATCACATCCGCGACTGCGAACAACATTAGGTCACCAAAACATATAACTCATATGACAATATATCGTCAACGAACGTTAAGCGTGCGGACCCTACGGGTTCGAGAACTATGTAGACATGACCGAGACACCTCTCTGGTCAATAACCAATAGCGGAACCTGGATGCCCATATTGGCTCCTACATATCCTACAAAGATCTTTATCGGTCGAACCATTATGACAACATACGTAATTCCCTTTGTCCATCAATATGTTACTTGATCGAGATTCGATCATCGGTATCTTCATACCTAGTTCAATCTCGTTACCAACAAGTCTCTTTACTCGTTCCGTAATACATCATCGTGCAACTAACTCATTAGTCACTTTGCTTGCAAGGCTTCTTATGATGTGTATTACCGAGAGGGCCCAGAGATGCCTCTCTGATACTCGGAGTGACAAATCCTAATCTCGATCTATGCCAACTCAACAAACACCTTCGTAGATAGCTATAGAGCATCTTTATGATCACCCAGTTACTTTGTGACGTTTGATAGCACACAAGGTATTCCTCCGGTATCAGGGAGTTGCATAATCTCATAGTCGAAGGAATATGTATTTGACATGAAGAAAGCAATAGCAATAAATTGAACGATCAATATGCTAAGCTAACGGATGGGTCTTGTCCATCACATCATTCTCCTAATGATGTGATCCGTTTTGAAATGACAACACATGTCTATGGTTAGGAAACCTTAACCATCTTTGATCAACGAGCTAGTCTAGTAGTGGCTTACTAGGGACACAATATTTGTTTATGTATTCACACATGTATTTAAGTTTCCGATAAATACAATTCTAGCATGAATAATAAACCTTTATCATGAATAAGGAAATATAAAATAACAACTTTATTATTGCCTCTAGGGCATATTTCCTTCAGTCTCCCACTTGCACTAGAGTCAATAATCTAGCTTACATTGTGATGAATCTAACACCCATAGAGTCTTGGTGCTGATCATGTTTTGCTCGAGGAAGAGGCTTAGTCAACGGGTCTGCCACATTCAGATCCGTATGTACTTTGCAAATTTCTATGTTTCCATCCTTGACCTTTTCATGAATGGAGTTGAAGAGTCTCTTGATGTGTTTGGTTCTCTTGTGAAACCTGGATTCCTTCCCCATGGCAATTGCTCCAGTGTTGTCACAAAAGATTTTCATTGGACCCGATGCACTGGGTATTACACCCATATCGTATATGAACTCCTTCATCCAGACTCCTTCATGTGCCGTTTCTGAAGCAGTTATGTACTCCGCTTCACACGTAGATCCGGCCACGACACTCTGCTTGGAACTGCACCAACTGACAGCTCCACCATTCAATATAAACACGTATCCGGTTTGTGACCTAGAGTCATCCAGATCAGTGTCGAAGCTAGCATCGACGTAACCATTTACGACGAGCTCTTCGTCACCTCCATAAATGAGAAACATATCCTTGGTCCTTTTTAGATACTTCAGGATGTTCTTGACCGCTGTCCAGTGATCCATTCCTGGATTACTTTGGTACCTCCCTGCCAAACTTATGGCAAGACACACATCAGGTCTGGTACACAACATAGCATACATGATAGAACCTATGTCTGAGGCATAGGGAATGACTTTCATTTTCTCTCTATCTTCTGAAGTGGTCGGGCTTTGAGTCTGACTCAATTTCACACCTTGTAACACATGCAAGAACCTTTCTTTGACTGATCCATTTTGAACTTCTTCAATTATCAACGTATGTGCTTTGTGAAAGTCCTATCAAGCGTCTCGATCTATCCCTGTAGATCTTGATGCCCAATATATGGGCAAGTTCACCGAGGTCTTTCATTGAAAAATTATTATTCAAGTATCCTTTTATGCTATCCAGAATTCTATATCATTTCCGATCAAAAATATGTCATCCACATATAATATCAGAAATGCTACATAGCTCCCACTCACTTTCTTGTAAATACAGGCTTCACCATAAGTCTCAGATAAAACCATATGCTTTGATCACCTCATCAAAGCGTATATTCCAACTCCGAGATGCTTGCACCAGTCCATAGATGGATCGCTGGATCTTGCACACTTTGTTAGCACCTTTAGGATCGACAAAACCTTCTGATTGCATCATATACAACTCTTCTTTAAGAAATCCATTAATGAATGCAATTTTGACGTCCATTTGCCAGATTTCATAATTAGAAAATGCGGCAATTGCTAACATGATTCGGAATGACTTAAGCATAGCTACGGGTGAGAAGGTCTCATCGTAGTCAACCCCTTGAACTTGTCAAAAACCTTTTGCGACAAGTTGAGCTTTGTTGATGGTGACATTACCATCAGCGTCTGCCTTCTTCTTGAAGATCCATTTATTCTCAATGGCTTGCCGATCATCGGGCAAGTCCACCAAAGTCCACACTTTGTTCTCATACATGGATTCTATCTCAGATTTCATGGCCTCAAGCCATTTATCGAAATCTGGGCTCATCATAGCTTCTTCATAGTTCGTAGGTTCGCCTTGGTCTAATAACATGATTTCCAGAATAGGATTACCGCACTACTCTGGTGCGGATCGTGCTCTAATTGACCTACGAGGTTCAGTAGCAACTTGATCTGAAGTTTCATGATCACTATCATTTGCTTCCTTTCTAGTTGGTGTAGGCATCATGGGAACAGTTTTCTGTGATGTGCTACTTTCTAATTAGAGAGAAGGTCCAATTACCTAATCAAGTTCTACTTTCCTCCCACTCACTTCTTTCGAGAGAAACTCCTTCTCTAGAAAGGTTCCATTCTGGGCAACAAAGATCTTGCCTTAGGATCTGTGGTAGAAGGTGTACCCAATTGTTTCCTTAGGGTATCCTATGAAGACGCACTTCTCTGATTTGGGTTCGAGCTTATCAGGCTGAAGCCTTTTGACATAAGTGTCGCAACCCCAAACATTAAGAAACGATAGCTTAGGTTTCTTGCCAAACCACAGTTCATACGGTGTCGTCTCAATGGATTCGGATGGTGCCCTATTCAACGTGAATGCGACTGTCTCTAATGCATAACCCCAAAACGATGGTGGTAAATCGTTAAGAGACATCATAGATCGCACCATATCTAATAAAGTACGGTTACGACATTTGGACACACCATTATCTTTGTGGTGTTCCGGTGTGTAAATGAGTTGTGAAACTATTCCACATTGTTTCAAATGAAGGCCAAACTCATAACTCAAATATTCGCCTCCGCGATCAGATCGTAGAAACTTTATTTTCTTGTTACGATGATTCTCCACTTCACTCTAACATTCCTTGACTTTCCAAATGTTTCAGACTTGTGTTTCATCAAGTAGATATACCTATGCCTACTCAAATCATCTGTGAAGGTCAGAAAATAACGATACCCGCCGCGTGCCTCAACACTCATTGGACTGCATACATCGCTATGCATTATTTCCAATAGGTCATTAGCTCGCTCCATTGTTTTGGAGAACGGAGTTTTAGTCATCTTTCCCTTGAGGCATGGTTTGCAAGCGTCAAATGATTCATAATAAAGTGATTCCAAAAGTCCATCCGTATGGAGTTTCTTCATGCGCTTTACACCAATATGACCTAAATGGCAGTGCCACAAATATGTTGCACTATCATTATCAACTTAGCATCTTTTGGCTTCGATATTATGAATATGTGTATCACTACAATCGAGATTCAACAAGAATAGACCATTCATCAAGGGTGCATGACCATAAAAGACATTACTCATATAAATAGAACGACCATTATTCTCCGATTTAAATGAATAACCGTCTTGCAATAAACAAGATCTAGATATAATGTTCATGCTCAACGCTGGCACCAAATAACAATTATTTAGGTCTAAAACTAATCCCGAAGGTAGATGTAGAGGTAGCGTGCCAACAACGATCACATCGACCTTGGAACCATTTCCGACGCGCATCGTCACCTCGTCCTTAGCCAATCTTCGTTTATTCTACAACTCCTGTTTCGAGTTACAAATATGAGCAACCGAACTAGTATCAAATACCCAGGCGCTGCTACGAGCATTAGTAAGGTACACATCAATAATATGTATATCAAATATACCTTTGTTCACTTTGCCGTCCTTCTTATCCGCCAAGTATTTGGGGCAGTTCCGCTTCCAGTGACCAGTCCCTTTGCAGTAGAAGCACTCAGTTTCAGGCTTGGGTCCAGCTTTGGGCTTTTTCCCGGGAGTGGCAACTTGCTTTCCATTCTTCTTGAAGTTCCCTTTCTTTCCCTTGCCCTTTTTCTTGAAACTAGTGGTCTTGTTAACCATCAACACTTGATGCTCCTTCTTGATTTCTACCTCCGCGGCCTTAAGCATTGCGAAGAGCTCAAGAATCGTTTTATTCATCCCTAGCATATTATAGTTCATCAAGAAGCCTTTGTAGCTTGGTCGCAGTGATTGTAGAACTCTATCAATAACACTACCAGCCGGAAGTTCAACTCCCAGTTGAGTCAAGTGGTTATGATACCCAGACATTTTGGGTATGTGTTCACTGACAAAACTGTTCTCCTCCATCTTGCAACTATAGAACTTGTTGGAGACTTCATATCTCTCAACCCGGGCATTTTCTTGAAATATTAACTTCATATCTTGGAACATCTCATATGCTCATGACGTTCAAAACGTCTTTGAAGTCCCGGTTCTAAGCCGTAAAGCATGGCACGCTGAACTATCGAGTAGTCATCATATTGAGCTTGCCAAATGTTCATAACATCATCTTCAGCTCCTGCAGCAGGCCTTTCACCTAGCGGTGCATCAAGGACATAATTCTACTGTGCAGCAATGAGGATAATCCTCAAGTTACGGACCCAGTCCGTGTAGTTGCTACCATCATCTTTCAACTTAGATTTCTCTAGGAACACATTAAAATTCAGGGGAACGGTAGCTCGGGCGATTGATCTACAACATAGATATGCAAAATTACAAGACTATGTTCAGGATAAATTAAGTGCAATTAATCAAATTACTAATGAAGTACCACTTAAATAAACATCCCTCAAGTTATCTAAGTGATACATGATCCAAATCAACTAACCCATGTCCGATCATCACGTGAGATGGGGTAGTCATCAATGGTGAACATCTCTATGTTGATCATATCTACTATATGACTCACGTTCAACCTTTCAGTCTCCAGTGTTCCGAGACCATGTCTGTACATGCTAGGCTTGTCTAGTTTAACCCAAGTATTCTACATGTGCAAAACCGTCTTACATCAGTTGTATGTGAACGTAGAGTCTATCACACCCGATCATCATGTGGTGCTTCGAAACGACGAACTTTGGCAACGGTGCATACTCGGGGAGAACACTTTTATCTTGAAATTTAGTGAGGGGATCATCTTATAATGCTACCGCCGTTCTAAGCAAAATAAGATGCATAAAGGATAAACATCACATGCAATCAAAATATGTGACATGATATGACCATCATCTTGTTCTTTTGATCTCCATCTCCAAAGCATCGTCATGATCTCCATCGTCACCGGCTTGACACCTTGATCTCCATCGTAGCGTCGTTGCTTCGAGGTCGTCACGCCTACTATTTCTTCTACAACTATCGCTAACGCATAGTGATAAAGTAAAGCAATTACATGGTGCTTGCACTTCGTACAATAAAGAGACAACTCTAAGGCTCCTGCAGGTTGTCGATATTAGAAAACTTGATCATCTCATAGATCAACATATATCACATCATATATTGACCATATCACATCACAACAAGCCCTGCAAAAACAAGTTAGACATCCTCTACTTTGTTGTTGCATGTTTTACGTGGCTGCTACAGGCTTCTAGCAAGAACCGTTCGTACCTACGGTAAAAACCACAACAGTGATTCGTCAAGTTTGCTGTAAGGACCCGACAGTAGTCAAATTTGATTCAACTAAAGTAGGAGAAATAGACACCCGCCAGCCACCTTTATGCAAAATTAGTTGCATGTCCGTCGGTGGAACCGGTCTCATGTGCGTGGACATGTAAAGTTGGTCCGGGCCGCTTCATCCCACAATACCGCCGAATATAAAAAAGACGTTGGTGGTAAGCAGTATGACTATCACCGCCCACAACCCTTTGTGTTCTACTCGTGCATATCATCTACGCATTGACCTGGCTCGGATGCCACTTTCGGAAAACTGGAAAACAAATTTTTTTCTATGCACACCCAAGATCTATCCATGGAGATGCATAGCAACGAGGGGGAGAGTGTGTCTATGTACCCTCATAGACCGTAAGCAGAAGCGTTTGACAACGCGGTTGATGTAGTCGAACTTCTTCGCGTTCCAACCGATCGAGCACCGAACGTATAACACCTCCACGTTCAGCACACGTTCAGCTCGATGACGTCCTTCACCTTCTTGATCCAGCAAGACGGCAAGGTAGTGGATGAGTTCCGGCAGCACGATAGCGTGGTGACGGTGATGGTGAAGCTATCTTCGCAAGGCTTCGCCTAAGCACTACAGAAATATGACTGGGGAGTAAACGGTGGAGGGGGCGCCACACACGGCTAAGACAATGTTGTGTTGTGCTAGGCGCCCCTACATATATATAGGTGGGAGGGATGGGCGAGAAGCCAAGGAGGTGCCCCAAGTAGGCCGAATCCTACTAGGGGTCGTCCCCTCGCCGTGCGCCCCCCTTCCATATATATGTGAGGGGGAAAGGCAGGGGAGGGAGGTGCCCCCCTTTCCTTTCTCCCATGAGAAGGGGAAGGCAGGAGGGGCTAGCCCTCCCCCCTTTCCTTCCCTAGGGCTAGCCGGCCAGGGAGAGGGGCGCACCAGCCCGTTGTGGGCTGTTCTGTCCCCTCCTTGGCCCATTAACCCTATATACCTACCGGGGGGGGGGGGGTGTCCGGAACCCCTTCCGGTGACCCGATGACTGCCCGGTGCATCTCAAAACTCTTCCAGTGTCCGAATATCATCGTCATGTATATATATATATATATATATATATATATATATATATATATATATATATATGAAAATACATCCTACCACCTAGTGGTAGTTACCCTACATGTCTCATATACTACCATGTGGTACTATATTTACTATTTTATCACTCTAAATATGTTCATACACTATATCTAAGATATTTAAGCATAAGTTACATGAAAAAATTGCATATGAGCCCATAGTTTTTGTTATATTTATGAAATACGTACATATTTGTACGTAAAAAAGAGCATGCTTAAAATATGGTACATACTACCTAAAAAATACTATATATACTACCTAAACATCGTTATATAGTACATACTACGCGTACATACTTTCGGTTTCTACAGATACTACATACAACTTACCAAACGCAAGTGGTGGTAACTACCACTGGTGGTAGATAAAATTTGTCCTATATAGGGTAACGCTATTCTAAGCGTGAGTGTAGAATAACTTATTCTACACCCCTAGTAACGCTATGTACAAAATCTAGTAAAACGGTGTACAAAATGTAGTAATTTGGAAAATGTTTTTTTTATCATTTAAGTTTGTAATTTACTATATTTTTACAAAAATTACTATATTTTACATAGTGTGTTACTGTATTTTGTATGTACCGTTACTTGGATGTAGAATAAGCTATTCTATACTCACGCTTAGTTTAGCGTTACTATATATATATGACAAATTTTTCCTACTACCGGGTGTAGTTACTCCCACTTTTGTTTCATACGTTCTAGGTAGTATCTATCATATCTTAGAGTATGTACGCGTAGTATGTCGTATATAAGAATGTTTAGGTAGTATATATACTATTTTTTAGGTAGTATATATCATATTTTGTGCATACTCCATCTCGCGTACAAATATGCACGTATTTCATAAATACAATAAAACTATGAGCTCATTTGCAATTTTTTCATAAAAATCACTTTGAAGTATCTTAGATATAGTATATGTACATAATAAAAATAATAAAGTGGAGTATATATACTACCACATGGTAGTATATGAGAAGTGCGTGTAACTACACCCGGTAGTAGGATGCATTTTCCCTATATATATATATATACACACACACACACACAGTCTATTGTGCTAATATTAGCAGAATAATTATTCTGCACACCACTTCCGCACTGCACGCTGAACGCAAGTGCACGTCATTGTTTGAACCAAGTGTGCTGCAGTACTCACACGAGTGAACTTCTCGTCGAAAAAAACTGCACGCATTATTTTTTCGGTACTGTTTTGCTCTAATTTTTAACTGTTTATCAGAATGAGGCTTGTAATATACCGTTGAAAAGCTATGGATTAGGCGCAACTTCGACATGTTGAACACTTTCCGAGATTTTACACGGTTTAAGAGCAGTTTTGAAAATGATGCGGCCCATGACGAGTGGCAGAGAGCGTTTTTTCATGATTTCTTCTAAACCGCTTGACGGAATGAAGCAAACGATATGCTGTTGGATAGATATCGTCGAGGCGCATCTTTTTCATATATAAAATTTTCTCTAATTCCTTACGGTTTAAGAGCAGTTTCAAATTTACTAAATCGCGAAATTCTGTTTTTCAAATTTTTTCAAATTTTCGGCACTGTTTTTGCTCCAGTTTTTGAACCGTTTGTCGAAACGAGGCGTGTGATACGCCTTTGAAAAGCTACGAACGAGGCACAAATTTCATATGTTGAAATATTTTTGAAATTCCTTATGGTTTTAAGTTAATTTTGAAAATCGTGCGGCGGACGACGAGTGGCAGCGGCCGTTTTTGGCGAAATTTTGCAAACCGCTGGTCGGAATGATTCAAACGATATGCCGTTGGAAAGATATCGACGATACACAACTCTTTCATGTAGAACACTCTCTTTAATTTTTTACGGTTTAAGAGGAATTTCGAATTTACCGAAATGCGGACACTCTGTTTTTCGCGACACCCAAATCGACGTGGGTACTTCATTCGACTGAAAACCGCACTGCAACGGATGAAAAACCGCACCGCATCGGACGTGTTAGAGAACTGCATGGTTTCTTTTATTCAAACGTAATTTTTTCAAGAACGAGAAAGTAGAGTGCACTTCGCATCGGGTGTAAATGAACCACAACACTATCAAGAAGTGAACCACATTACTTTTTTTTCGCTTTCGTAACAATTTTTTTGCACTTACGGGATGAACAACATCATACGGCCGACCGCACTGCTTCAGAATGTAAGTCGCACTGCATCGGATGAGCAAGCTAGCTGCATAATTTCTTTTGTCGGACAAGTTGTTGTTGTTTTTTTTCTTTTTTTATGAACAAGAGTGGACCGCAGAGACTAGGGCAAGTGAACCACATCATATATCGAAGCGAACCTTTTTTGTTGATTCGCTAAATTTTTCACATTTTTCATGCTAGACGCAAGTGAACGACATCACTCTTAAAAGTGCAACACATCTGAGGACCAAACACACTACATGTAGTGAGCAGCGAGCTTCTTCTGAGGTGTTTTTGTTTCGAAATACCGAGTGTACCTCAAAGGAGTTTTATGGCAAACTTCGTGAGAGAATAAAGTGAGCTTCAGAACATACATGTCCATTCATTATTTTTACACAGCTACACAGCCATCTAGTACATAGCAGAATCAACGACGGAGTACCCAACTGTACTACACTAGGCAAAGACTTGCTTATGCAAAATTACCATCCATTTTTTCGTACTACAAAATGGAACTTCAGCACTAGGCAGTGCCCTTTTTCTCTCTGCCTTTCTCATAAACAACAAAATGAACATCGATGTTCTCTTCTCTTTTCTTATTTGGCTCACTTCTTCTTGAGTAAACTGCACATTGACGCAAACAAAACACTAACGAAGCACAAAGCAAACCTCTTCTTTGAGTAAACCGCACGGCCATGGGGGACTGCGAAAAAAAAGCAATGAACAATGGCGGCGAGCACCGAAATGAACTCGCCGGTGCCACCTGATTGCACGTCTAACCACGAGTCTGCACCGCACTGATGCCCAAAGCAAACTGAAGTGTTGTGCCCAAGTGAAATCTTAAAAAGCAAAAAAAAAATGAAGAGGAGGAGAGGAGGACGCCGGAGGCCGGTGCTTGCGGTGCCAAATTGCATCGAGTTCCCAGTGCTGCTTGCAAGCGAGGCGCCTGGGCTGCAAGGGGAGGCGGCTCCTCCCGGAGGACATGGCGGATCTCGGCCGATGATGCAACAGATCCGTCGTCTTTGCATCAACCATCGGGGACTGCTTTTGGAAGGCGAGGCGGTGAGCGGTGGTTGGCGGCCGGATCCGTCGGTTTCTGGCCGCACAGATGGCCGTGGCGACCAGATCCGGTGGAGGAGGCCTCGCCGGGAGCCAGTGGCGGCCGGATCCCTCAATGGTCGCTGGTGCGCCGGCGGTTGGAGGGGGTTGAGGACGCGCTGGGGTGGGCTCCGGCGGCGGAAGGATGTGGAGAAGGGGTGGTCGGGGTTCACAGAGGAAGGAGGAGGCGGCGCCCCAATTGTGGAAGGAGGTGGAGAGGAGGCAACACAGCCCGCGAGTGGGGCAAATCGACGGGGAGGAGCGGCCGACAGGGAGGCGGCGCGATTGGGGTGGGGCAGAGGGGAGGCGGCAGGATGGGGGTGGGGCTGGCGGCGCGAGGGCTAGGAGGCAGCAGTAGCCGTTGTCGGCCGTGGCGGCCAAGGAGTTAGCGAGCAGCAAGGCTCTGAGGGAAGAAGGTGGGAGGGATTGGGAGTGTGCGTGGGGACGAGGGGGTGCAGTAGTTGGGGAAGAGAGGTGGTTCGATGGTGGGGAGGGAGAGTCGCAGGAGGGAGGTAGTGGGTGGGTCGGGGCTGTGAAGTGCAGTGTTATCAGAATAAGCATTTTGGTGTGCATAATAAGACTCTAGAGGGTGTTATCATAATAGACCCACCCTATATATATATATATATATATATATATATATATATATATATATATATATATATATATCGATCTTTACCTCTCGACCATTTCGGGACTCCTCGTCATGTTTGTGATCACATCCGGGACTCCAAACAACATTCAGTCAAAAAAACATATAACTCATATAACACTATGTCGTGAACGAACGTTAAGCGTGCGGACCCTACGTGTTCGAGAACTATGTAGACATGACTGAGACACCTCTCCGGTCAATAACCAATAGCAGAACCTGGATGCCCATATTGGCTCCTACATATTCTACGAAGATCTTTATCGGCCGAACCGTTATGACAACATACGTAATTCCCTTTGTCCATCGGCATGTTACTTGCGGGAGATTCGATCGTCGGTATCTTCATACCTAGTTCAATCTCGTTACCGGAAAGTCTCTTTACTAGTTCCGTAATACATCATCGTGCGACTAACTCATTAGTCACTTTGCTTGCAAGGCTTCTTATGATGTGTATTACCAAGAGGGCCAGAGATATTTCTCTGATACTCGGAGTGACAAATCCTAATCTTGATCTATGCCAACTCAACAAAAACCTTCAGAGATACCTATAGAGCATCTTTATGACCACCCAGTTATGTTGTGACAGTTGATAGCACACAAGGTATTCCTCCGGTATCTGGGAGTTGCATAATCTCCTAGTCGAAGGAATATGTATTTGACATGAAGAAAGCAATAACTATAAACTGAACGATCAATATGCTAAGCTAACGGATGGGTCTTGTCCATCACATCATTCTCCTAATGATGTGATCCCATTATCAAATGACAACACATCTCTATGGTTAGGAAACCTTAACCATCTTTGATCAATGAGCTAGTCTAGTAGGCTTACTAGGGACACGATATTTGTTTATGTATTCACACATGTATTTAAGTTTCTGATCAATACAATTCTAGCATGAATAATAAACCTTTATCATGAATAAGGAAATATAAAATAACAACTTTATTATTGCCTCTAGGGCATATTTCCTTCGCCACCCATGAAGGGTCCACGACGAAGCAACCTTGTTTATCCCACCATGGCCATCATCCATGAAGGACTTGCCTCACTCGGGTAGATCTTCATGAAGTAGGCGATCTCCTTGCCCTTAGAAACTTCTTGGTTCAACTCCACATCACGACCGGGCTCCCAAGCGACACCTAACCAATCTAGGAGACACCACTCTCCAAAAGGTAATAGACGATGTGTTGATGATGAACTCCTAGCTTTTGTGCTTCAAATGATAGTCTCCCTGACACTTAACTCTCTCTCACAGATTTGGGTATGGTGGAAGAGGGATTTGAGTGCAAAGCAACTTGGGAAGGCTAGAAATCAAGGTTCAAATGGCAGGAATGGAATCTCTTGATGTCAACACATGAGTAGGTGGTTCTCTCTCAGAAAATGAATGGTGGAAGTTTAGGCATGTTCTGATGGCTCTCTCAAAAATGGAGAAGGGGGTGGAGGGGTATATATAGCCTCCACACAAAATCCAACCGTTACACACATTTGACTCATCTCGGTGGCACCAATTAGTTAAACTCGGTGGCACCGATCTGTTCAAAAATATGAATGTTAGGAATCTCGGTGGGACCGACTGGAACAACTCGGTGGGACCAATGTGCTAGGGCTTAGGGCAAACCTCGTCTAAGTGGCACCGATTGCATCAACTCGGTGGGACCGAAGTGAAGCAATAAGGCAATCGAGAGTTGGCCATCTCGGTGAGACCAATTGCAATTCTCGGTGAGGCCGAAATAATTGCAACAAGTAACATAGAGTTGGAAAGGAAATCTCGGTGGGACCAAGATCCCTATCGGTGTGACCGAATTGTTTGGGTTTCTAGCAGTGGCTATGTCAAATGAACTCGGTGGCTCTGGGTAGAAAGAATCGGTGGGGCCGAGTTGGAGTTTAGGGTTTTGACATATTTGGATGGAGAAAGTGGCTGAGGGTTTTGGAGCAATATCACTAAGCACTTTGTGCAAGTAGACCATTAAGCAACACCTCATCCCGTTTTAATATTATTGGCTATCCTATGGACTCAATGTGATCTTGGATCACTTAAACAGAAATGAAGAGTGTTGAGCTTTTGCCAATCTTTGTCCTTAGCATTTTGAAGGGTACCACATCCTCTTGTCGCTGCCACTCCACTATTGGACTTATCTGAAGTATACTAGGTAAAACTATTAGTCCAAGAAAAGATATGTTGACATTAATTACCAAAATGACCCAGGGAGCACTTGTGCTTTCAATCTCCCCCTTTTTGGTAATTGATGACAACATACATCAAAGCTTCAAATAGATGTTATGAAGAGCAGTAAGTAAATCTTTGGAAGACCATGTAACATGCATAAGCTCTCCCTATATGTGTGCAATCATGTAATGATAGAATTGAATAACATGTGAATACACATCATGACAGAGCAAGTAATGAGTTACATGTATCTTGGCTATATGCATCAGAGCAAAGATCAAATGTGATGTACCTTCATGTTTATGAATTCATATTGCAAACAATATGTGCAAAAGCAAGAGATCATCATGCACATGGTTGTGATGCATATACTTACCTTGTGGTTCTTGAACATACTCTTGGAGGAAGCAAACTTGAGAAAACAAGGTGAAGTAACACAAGAAAACCCCAAACAAGAAGGATTCCAAGATCCACAAGAATACCAAGACTGGGATGAGATGTAATAGGTGAGTACCTCAGATTGAGTACTTTATTCAGATATAGACATGTCCCCAAGGACTTAAAGATTTTCAACGAGTTCTAAGGATTTTTATCCCCCTTAATCTAACATTGATATAATTGGGGCAGAAATACATAAATCAGAGCAGAAATGAATGAGATAAAAAATACCTCAAAAAATATTATCCTGTCTTTCCCCTCTTAAAGACATGTGACTTATCTCCTCTTATGACATTGCATTTCTCTTCCTTTTTTAGAAGAGTTTTGTAAGATTAAGCTTTGATGTGCTCCCCCCTATGATATCAATTTCCAAGAAGGGTAGTTTTCATGGATAAGAGTCAAGTGAGTATGATCCTTGAGAGACACAAGCAAGCATAATGTAGCTCAAGATGCAGACAAAGGAAAAAGAATCATTGATTGGAGCTGAAGAAAATAGGAAATATAAGATGGCAAAAAGTTTTCTCAGCAGTGAAATCGGTGGTGCTAATCTGCTTCAGTCGGTGGAGATAGCAGACCACTGAAGGTGCTCATCAAGGAGACAAGTTAGTCCATGTCGGTGGAACCGATGAACTGTGTACAAGTAAACCTTGTGCTTTGGTCTAGCCGATGGGCTTGGATGGGTGGAACCGAGTTTTATGTAGAGAAAAGTTTTGTCAACTCAGCTCACTTACAAATGAGATTTCACAAATATTTTCAAGGAATTGTCACAAGGATTTGCAATGAATTAAATTTTTGACACAAAGGCAAACAACACACATAACAAAAGAGATCTAGATGATTTTTTTTATTAAAAAAAGAAACACGATAGCAAGAAGACATGCAATGGAATGCAATGTAAAAAAGGAACACTGGAGAACTTCATCTAGAGATGGTCGGCGACAAGGTCACCTATGTTAGAGTATATTGACTTGGGAGTCAAGTGAGATCAGTTGATCATAGGTCATACTCATCGTTAAGATCAAAATGGGGTTGCCATTTTTCATTTAAGCGTCTTGATATATTCATATCTTGTTGAGTTGCTTTAGCTCCTGACTTGGAGCAAAGCTTCTCTAAGATGGCATGACAGACCTTAGGTTGTGGTGTTGATCTTGATTATGTAGTTGAACTTATGTTGGATGCTCAAGGATGACATAGTCCATCAAGAGTTGGGAGCATCCTTTGGAGTTGAAGTTCATCTTCCTACATGGGTTAGTCTTGGAAGGAATAGCACTTGTGTATCCAAATTTACAAGAGTGAATTTCATCATATAGATATTACCAAAGAATATGTTGAATAAGTTCATGCTTTCTTGATTTCAACGACCAAAGCATAGATACTTGGTGATGTAGAGATTGCTCAAGATGTGAGAGATTTGCAACCTCATGGATTTATGCTCATCCAAGTACCTACAAGGGTTAGATAACATACAAGGGTGCAAATATATCTAAGATAAATGATCATCATCATAAGGGAAATATCAAGGATTAGTCACAAAGGCGCATGCCTTGCATGTACCCAAATGGAAACTCTATTCCAAGTTTGAGGTATCAATGATATTCAATTCACCTCTCAATCGACAAAACATCTTTTCATCAAGCGGTTTAGCGAATATATCCGCTAATTGCTTGTCGGTACGAACATGCTTAAGATTGACATCTCCTTTAGCAACATGATCACGAATGAAATGATGACGATCTTCAATATGCTTAGTTCGAGAATGTTGCATGGGATTGTGTGCAATCTTAATAGCACTCACATTGTCCCATAGCAATGGAACATGTTTCACATGTATCACATAATGTTTAAGAATTTGGGTCATCCAAAGTAATTGAGCACAACATGATCCAGCGACAATGTATTCTACTTTGGCGATGGATAGGGATACCGAGTTTTGTTTCTTCGAGGACTGTCGCGACCGATTCTCCGGGTAAAAATTCCCAGAAAATGGCCCTTGTGCTCACCAGCCCCAGGATAACTGTTAGCTGATGAGGCACCAACTTGTTACAGAAATTCCAAGCAAAATACAAAATATGTAGTACAAGACCATTCAGTGCGTGAGTACAACAAATGGTTCCTCTTGGTTGATGGCGAAGCGGGTTGTAAATCATCATCGCCTATGGGACTCCATTTCCCATGGGAACAAATGACCGAGTTAACTCCTATCTTCGCGTGGCTGCTATCACCGTTGCTTAGGTTCCGAATCTGTCGGCACGGTCGCTCCTCTCCGTGAAAGGAAATCTGGCCAAGACAATAGCCAGGGACAAGCCGGTGAGTACTTTGAATGTACTGCAAACATTATGGACACAGAACCACGATATAACAATGATATGCTTTGAAAATATCTTATGTTCAAGACGTCGATCCACGTAAAGATAAATAAAACTCTGATGCGTGCAAGTATGTTATTTGAGAATATGCAATCATATGGTAGTATTAAAATTAAGCAGTAAATATCATGAAGGACTTTAAAAGAAATGCCACAGTCGGGCGTCTTAGCGACACCACATAAAGGGCTTTAAAAGGAATGCCACAGTCGGGCGTCTGAGCGACACCACATAAAGGGCTTTAAAAGAAATGCCACGATCAGGCGTCGAGCGACACCACATAAAGAGCTTTAAAAGAAATGCCACGATGGACGTCTGAGCGACACCACATAAAGGGCTTTAAAAGAAATGCCACAGTCGGGCGTCTTAGCGACACCACATAAAGGGCTTTAAAAGAAATACCACAGTCGGGCGTCTGAGCGACACCACATAAAGGGCTTTAAAATAAATGCCACAGTCGGGCGTCTGAGCGACACCACATAAAGGGCTTATAAATAAACACAAAACAATGCCGCAGTCGGGCGTCTGAGCGACACCACATAAAGGGCTTATAAATAAACACAAAACAATGTCATAGCCTCGATACGGCGACACCACATAAAGGGCTTATAAATAAATACAGTGAATATCCGGAGGTAGAACCATCCAGGGTATTCGATAATACCAAAAATATCACAAGTTAGTCCACATCAAAATAATAATCATAATTATCACAAGTCAAAATCGTGATTCCAGATTTAACTGTTTCACCTCCGAAGACCGACACTAAGACCGACACTTGACCCATCCTGCATCGTAATCCTTAACCATGGACACGGCTATTCAATAGGTTTAATCTCTGCAGAGGGTGTACTCTTTACCCACGAGTATGATTCCTTTAGTCCATCGGGACTAATTCCGTCACTGGTCTTTTGTTGAAAACACACCTAACTTGCACACACCGACTTAACTCACATGTGTCCGGAATCACCCACGACACCTGTTAAGCAAAACTCTCGATGGGGAGGCTACACCCTCGACGTGACATGGGATCACCAAATTTATAACGCTCGCAAACTGGGGAGCTACACCCTTCTGCTACAACCGAAACACCCATGCTCCCGGACCCGGTGGCATGACTACCGGATGCCTCCAGTATCTTCCACCATGGCCTCTCTGTACGGTGTGTGCTAGGAAAGGGTTGACAACTTACTGAACCGTACCCTACTTGTTGTAGAGACGAGTGGTAGTACGAAGCAAGTATGGGGGTTACTGGCACAAGACTTGATCTACGGTCGACTCAGGAGGTTGCAAGATTCCCTGCAAGATTAGTATAACAATGCAAATACTTCAAACTACAGATAGAAACACCACGCGACATACCCCCTCATGCCATACCGGACACGAGCGTCTCGACGGAGGACTAGGGACAAGACCGCGTCTACCTAAGACAGAGGCCTTCCCGTCTTCCCTCCCGGTATGCATGAAAGGCATATGACGGTGATCTCTATCACAATCATATCAACTCCATTTGCATGAAATTCATTATCATGCACTCATGAGTAGGAACACATCCTCACATAAAATGACGTATGCTCGTGTCGGGGTGGTGTTGTCACCGTGCTATGCAACACACACACAAATTTCACCAGGGTTCAGAATGCTTGCCTTCAGGTCATGGGAAGGCAGGGTGCATTCCAACACATCTTGAAATCTTCAAAAATCCTATTTAAAAGAATATATATGAATTATTACATAAAATAAAAACAGCACAAAAAGTTGTTTTGAAATTTTTTCAAATAAATCTGAAAATAAACTAGACAATATTTGAGAGAGGTAGGAAAAAGAATTAATTTATTTGGAGCTGTATTTAAAAAGATACAGCCGGTCAAAGTTTGGTCAAAATCATTATTAAAAATAAAATGTAAAAGAAAACGTTTGAATATATACGTGACATCGTCGAAGGCGTAAACTGGAAATGCGCTTCCAGTTAACCCACGTGGATCTGGCGGGTCACCGACAGTGGGTCCAGGGGCCCACCGGTCGTTTGACTATTCTCCTTCCCTCTTCTTCCTCTGGCGAGCAGGCGGGGCTCGGCGATCGTCGCCCGGCGCTAAGCGGCTCCTCGCGGGCCCCGAGGGTGGGGATGGATCCGCAAGGCTGGGGCGGTTCTTCCGGTGGTCGAGGGAGTGATGGGGATGGAGGGAGTCGTCGGCGACGAGCTCTGCGGCGGAGGAAAGTTTCGGTGGCGTAGTGGTTTTGGGGCGGCGGTGGTTCCCAATCCAAACTGAGCAGGGGGAGGAGTTCACGGGAGGAAGGTAGAGCTTTGGTGAAGAGAACGAAGAAGGGGAGGCTCTGATGACGCCGGAATGGCTGTGGCGGTGGCGGCTGCGGTTGCCGGAGATGGGGAAGGAGGTTTCCACAGGTCGATTGGCTGCCAATGGGGTCCTAGGGAGGATTTTAGACTGCGCCTGCGTGCGGAGAGCAGGCTCGGGGCTCCTTAAATAGGCGCTTCGGTTCGCGGCGGCCGAGGATAAGGTCGCCGGTGACCGCCATTCTGTAGCTTAGGGTGTCGTGGCGGCGACGAGCGCTAGTGGACATGGTCACGGATGAGCTCGCGCTGTTCGAGGCGGTGGCGGCGTTGTAGGCTTGGGCGGCGGTCTTGCTCATGGCGGTGGCGGTTATGCGGCGCGTGCCAAGCGGCTTCTTGGCAACGCCGCAGAGGCGGTCGGGGTTCTTGGCGCGACGTAGCGAGAGGCCAAGTAAGTGGCGCGGCTCATGGAGTGGTGGCAAGCTGTGGGTGCGACGCCGGCTCGGCGCTGCACGTAATACGCGTGCTGCCGCGCGCCCAGAAAGCACGCATTAACGTGCTCGGCGAAATGCCATGGCATGCTACGGCTTGGGTGAGGCCGGCACTTAGCATATCTAGGTTAGGATCGTCTAGGTGCTTAGTAGACATGCTAGATTGCCCAGAGGTGCAAGGTCACAAAGTGCAAAACAAAATCATGTCAAAACAGATCATGCCCATAAGGTGTTTGACAAAATGCCAAGGGTACTTAGGCATTTCTTGGAGTGGCCAAAACTCCGGATCAGTGTCTCCATGGATGTAAGAGAGGGTGGTGAAGTTAGTTTGCCAAAAGGAGAAACTTGCTAGTGCAAGTTTTGCAAAACTACAATTTTGGACAGAAAGAAAAAGGCATCACTACATGGACCAAACGCTTTCCAAAGAGTGCATGCTCCTGGACTTAGGGGTTTGGCAGGGAGGACTACAAGCAGAAGAAAGCTCATGAGTAAAGGAGCAATTTAGGAGATGGTTGCAGTACAAAACACAAGTATGGTCCAGAATGAAAAAGAGGTTGGTATACTTAATTTTTCCATAGAACAACAAGGTTTATGCATCAAGTTGGATGGCATGCTACCACTGACATCCCATAATTTTGGTGGAGGTTCTAGGGAAATATTTAATTAGGCTATAGTGCAAAAGTGTCCACTGGACCAGATTTGAAAAACAGGTGTAAAACTCAAAATATGAAATGAAATAATTATATTATTGCACACAAGTGATTTAGAGACATCTCATGACATCTCCAAATTTTTGATTGGATTTTTAGCTAAATATATCAAATGGTTGTAGTTCAAAAGGAACTCCAAAATTTAAAACAATTCATTTTAATGAATAAAGCTCAGGGTGAAGTAATTTAATAAATAAATCTACTGATTAAGAAAATGTTATACAGAGAGCATAGAAGTCCAATATGTTTTGGAAAGCTCCACTTGGAAAAGACTCCTTAATATTAAAAGAAGAGTTCTGAAATCAACGGAAATAAAATTTTGAAACTCTTGGCAAAAATTTAACATCAAAAACTTGGCTAAAATTTTTGGGGTGTTACAACTACTACCCCCCTTAAGAAAAATCTCGCCCTCGAGATTTGCTAAGGGTTGTAAACAAAATACTTTTACCTGCTCAATAGATTATTTTACCCAAGCGGTAAAAAGTGGCTACAGTGAGAGGGCAATAAGTGGTGAGTAACTACAGTGTGGGATCTTGGCTGCATTGGAAAAATCTACGTTTAGGAGCAAACGAGAGATTTCTACATCAGATATAGATTTAGAATAAATTCTAAATCGTAAAATACGCTTGGTCGCACCCGAGCACAAGCTCTCTCTGGCTGACTGGTGGACCCGGGCCCACGGTCAGCCTCTTCTTCTTCCTCCGGCTCTTTCTTCTTCCTCTCTCCCGCGCGCTTTCCCGCGCTTTCTCCACCAGCGATTCCTAGCACGTAGGGCATCTAGGCCGTACTGCGGTAGTGTGCAGCGCGCTAGTTGCCGGTGCAGCGTGCACTCACCTCAGCGGGCAGTCTTGGCTGTCGGCCTTTGCTCGCGGATTCGCCTCCGAACACCGGCGGTCGGGTGGCGAGCGGCGCTGGTGGACCTCGCCCACCGTACACCAAGCTCGAGCTATAAAATGACCAGGGCGTTCTCCACTTCTTCCTCACACCTGGCCTCGCTCCTCCTTCTGTCTCCTTCTCCTCTATTTCCGCTTGCCGGAGCTCGAGACGAGGCTCTAATGGCGGAGGTGGTGCCGGACTGGTACGTGATCCTGCTGTGCGGAGGGCTGGCAGCGTGCCGGGCTTTCAGGTCCTATGCGCGATGATCTTTGATGATCGTCGCGATGCCGCCGCTTCTTTCGGTTCTTTGGCTCTCCGCGGTGGTGGTGACCACGAGGAGTAGGTGGGGTGTGTCGGTGTTAATCGTTGTCGGGAAGTGCTTAGTTAGACGCAACACGCTTGCAAAATTTTACCAAGCGATGTATGTGTCCGTGTAATTGTGGTCGTGATTCTGCTGCCGTGGTGCTGCGTGAAAATAAAATAGTCCATGTCGTGAGAAAATATACGATGCGGCAACTCAGGGAAAAAGAAATCTCACTCCAGGATTTCTCGCGAGAGAAAACAGTAATACATTAGAGTCAAACCGTGACAGAGCTACTCACATTAATAGAATCTAAAAAGTTTACTTGCTGCGCGAACTCGGGGTTCCAAGCATAAGTTACAACATATAAATAAAAGTAGCGGTAATAAAAACAGCGGTGCATCTAAATTGAAAACGGTAACTGGACGGGGTCCGGAGAAAACGTTTCCGGTACTGGGATACACTCTTCTTCTATCGGAGAAAGTGGATTGACCAGTCGATGAATGTGTCTCTCCTGGTCGGGCCTCAGTGATCTGCCGATGGCGATCTGAGGATTTAAATCCACGAGGCTCTGTAGATAACCCATCACACGTTGGGTTAAACATTCTTGAGCGATGACGTACTGGACAAGGTTGGCCAGTACTGGGTCTCTCTCAACTCGTCCACCGGGAAAAGATGTTACTCCTCCGGGTGCTGCACGGCTTGGAAAGTAATAATACCCTCGTTCGCTGGCATAGGGTACCGCGAATCGAAGGCGAGCAAGCGCTTCATACGCAGCAGCTTCTACGGCCATATGCGGGGTTGGCATAGATTTCCCTACGAAGGAGACCTCCATTGGATCTTGGTTTGGGTTTACGGGAGGGATGTCCACGGCTGCCCAATATCTTGAGGTGGAAGGGGTGATTCTCGATTTGAACAGCTCGTACTGGGGTGGCTGGGTAGCGCCCATGGTATCAAGGGTAAAATCCCACAATATCTTGACAAAACTACCGGGTAGCATCCGGAGTCCTCGAGATAAATACTAGGGCTCGGCATGGCCAGAAATGGTTGTGAGGATGGTGCACAAGGTGAGGGTGCTTGGCAAGGTTACTCGATGGCCTCTTTATAGCACCGGGCTGGGTCATTTACCGTGGTAAAAAGTAAAGAATTGGCCGGCTCAGCTGGGGTCAACCACAGATACACACATCTTACTAAAGTGACGTATCACTGTGGGTGTTGTCGGGGCGGTTTTTGGTGGCTGCGCCAAGGATAGAGAAATCACACTGCATGCTAATACATCCATGCAAGACTACTATCTAAAACAGATGCACGATGACAGGCTGCGTTAATTTAAGGGATCACATGACTACAAAGCGATGATACACGGGGACTGGCCACTACTCGAGTGACTTAGTCTACTTCGTTTACATCCAAGCGGGCGTCCCTTGTGGATGTCGAGGCTTCTCCACGGTTCTCACCGTCGGAATTAGCTGGAGAGGGCTGAGGGGCTGCAGGCTCGGGGTAGTGATGATGACCATCGCGGGGATTGTTGACCACAACTCCGTTGGAGTGTGCTCCTGTGAGGCGAAAAGCACTTCGGGGTCATCAAAGCACCTTGGTGACGGCTGGGCTGACCTCGTGGTCTCGATCGGGTGTCCGAACAACACGACCGGGTTGTCGGCGTTGGGCTCAATCTCCTCTCTCATTGGGCTCGGCGAACCAGCTCTCCACGAGCTGCGATCAGATCAATGGTGATTTGATCGAATAGATCCTCCAGCGCACCTACATAGCGCACTAGGTGCAGCAATGCAGGGTCCGTCTCGTGATCACCGTTGGCTACTTGGGGTGGTATACCATACCCTTCACGCCCGGGGTAGTAGTGGAACGAGCGACGCTAACTCTGGCTTACAGTGCCCGAGATGAACTATAGCCTCTCGAGCAGCTAGTTGGATGGCTTGTGGCTCAAAGGAAGTCGTTCTTCCGGTGAACTCAGAGGGGCGCTCGGTGCCGCACCCCTACCGTAGATATGTACAAGGGCCTGCACTGACGGCTCTCACCACTCATGGGTCCTTGGTACACGACATATTCGGGTGGCTCTTCTAATGCACAGGCACGATGGGTGAGGTTTGCGAGTATGGTTACAAAGCCTCCAAGGTTGGTTGCTGTAGTCT
This sequence comes from Aegilops bicornis, assembly GCA_021605145.1. Classification (NCBI taxonomy): domain Eukaryota; kingdom Viridiplantae; phylum Streptophyta; class Magnoliopsida; order Poales; family Poaceae; genus Aegilops; species Aegilops bicornis. The sequence continues at coordinate 304,730,798 of CM038672.1, forward strand.
CATGGTGCACTCTGGGACCGAGCATTGTGGCTCGGTTTTGGGGTAGCGGTGTCTTTGGGCTGGGTTGAGGCGAGCGTGCCCTTTTTATAGAAAAAGGGGACGGAGTCTTCCTTCACACGCCATAATGAGACACCTTGGGTGCTGGTCACTGGTGCGTGATAGACGGGCTAGGTTGATAGGTTGGGCACCGACTGCCAAAAGTGTCGGGATCCCTGTGTGGCTATCTTGCACGTGAAGCTTGGCTGGGGTTTTGGTTATGGTGGGTTGTTAGCCTAAGTTTATTGACCTGGCTAAGATAGGATTAGCCAATGGTCAGCCTGACTCTGATACCAAGTCTGTCGCGACCGATTCTCCGGGTAAAAATTCCCAGAAAATGGCCCTTGTGCTCACCGGCCCCGTGATACCAAGTTAGGTGATGAGGCACCAACTTGTTACGTAAATTCCAAGCAAAATACAAAATATGTAGTACAAGACCATTACGTCTGTGAGTACAACAAATGGTTCCTAATGGTTGATGGCGGAAGGGTTGTAAATCATCATCGCCTATGGGACTCCATTTCCCACGGGAACAGCTGACCAGGTTAACTCCTATCTTCGCGTGGCTGCTATCACCGTTGCTTAGGTTCCGGAACTGTCGGCACGGTCGCTCCTCTCCGTGAGAGGAAATCTGGCCAAGACAATAGCCAGGGACAAGCCAGTGAGTACTTTGAATGTACTCGCAAACATTATAGACACAGGCACAATATAACAATGATATGCTGAAAATATCTTATGTTCAAGACGTCGATCCACGTAAAGATAAATAAAACTCGATGCGTGCAAGTATGTTATTTGAGAATATGCAATCATATGGTAGTATTAAAATTAAGCAGTAAATATCATGAAGGACTTTAAAAGAAATGCCACAGTCGGGAGTCTTAGCGACACCACATAAAGGGCTTTAAAAGGAATGCCACAGTCGGGCATCTGAGCGACACCACATAAAGGGCTTTAAAAGGAATGCCACGATCGAGGCGTCGGCGACACCACATAAAGAGCTTTAAAAGAAATGCCACGATCAGGCATCTGAGCGACACCACATAAAGGGCTTTAAAAGAAATGCCATACGGTCGAGGCGTCTTAGCGACACCACATAAAGGGCTTTAAAAGAAATGCCACAGTCGGGCGTCTGAGCGACACCACATAAAGGGCTTTAAAAGAAATTCCACAGTCGGGCGTCTGAGCGACACCACATAAAGGGCTTATAAATAAACACAAAACAATGCCGCAGTCGGGCGTCTGAGCGACACCACATAAATGGCTTATAAATAAACACAAAACAATGTCATGATCGAGCGTCTGGCGACACCACATAAAGGGCTTATAAATAAATACGGTGAATATCCAGGAGGTAGAACCATCCTGTGGGTATTCGATAATACCAAAAATATCACGGGTTAGTCCACATCAAAAATAATAATCATAATTATCACAAGTCAAAATCGTGATTCCAGATTTAAGCTGTTTCACCTCCAAGACCGACACTAAGACCGACACTTGACCCATCCTGCATCGTAATCCTTAACCATGGACACGGCTATTCAATAGGTTTAATCTCTGCAGAGGGTGTACTCTTTACCCACGAGTAACGGATTCCTTTAGTCCATCGGGACTAATTCCGTCACGGTCTGATCTTTTGTTGAAAACACACCTAACTTGCACACACCAACTTAACTCACATGTGTCAGGAATCACCCACGACACTGTTAAGCAAAACTCTAAGTGGGAGGCTACAGCCTCGGCGTGACATGGGATCACCAAATTTATACATGGCGCAAACTAGGGAGCTACCCCTTCGGCTACAACCGAACACCCATGCTCCCGGACCCGATGGCATGACTACCGGATGCCTCCAGATCTTCCACCATGGCCTCTCATGCGGTGTGTGCTAGGAAAGGGTTGACAACTTCTTGAACTGCACCCTACTTGTTGTAGAGACGAGTGGTAGTATGAAGCAAGTATGGGGGTTATCGCACAAGACTCGATCTACGGCCGACTCAGAGGTTGCAAGATTCCCTGCAAGATTAGTATAACAATGCAAATACTTCAAACTACAGATAGAAACACCACGCTGACATACCCCTCATGCCATACCGGACACGAGCGTCTCGATGGAGGACTAGGGACAAGACCGCGTCTACCTAAGACAGAGGCCTTCCCGTCTTCCCTCCCGGTATGCATGAAAGGCATATGATGGTGATCTCTATCACAATCATATCAACTCCATTTGCATGAAATTCATTATCATGCACTCATGAGTAGGAACACATCCTCACATAAAATGACGTATGCTCGTGTCGGGGTGGTGTTGTCACCGTGCTATGCAACACACACAAAAATTTCACCAGGGTTCAGAATGCTTGCCTTCAGGTCATGGGAAGGCAGGGTGCATTCCAACACATCTTGAAATCTTCAAAATTCCTATTTAAAAGAATATATATATGAACTATTACATAAAATCAAAACAACACAAAAATTTGTTTTGAATTTTTTTCAAATAAATCTTAAAATAAACTAGACAATATTTGAGAGAGGTAGGAAAAATAATTAATTTATTTGGAGCTGTATTTAAAAAGATATAGCCGGTCAAAGTTTGGTCAAAATAAAACAGAAAAGAAAACGTTTCGAATATATACGTACATGTCGAAGGCGTAAACTGGAAATGCGCTTCCACTTAACCCACGTGGACTGGGCGGGGTCACTGACAGTGGGTCCAGGGGGCCCACTGGTCAGGTTTGACTATTCTCCCTTCCCTCTTCTTCCTCTGGCCACCAAGTGAGAAACTTTGACCTTCTTGAATTTGTTCGAGGGTGGCTGAGACCATTCAAAGTCCTGCTTGAAGCCCATCTGCTTAAGATCTTCTTCACCATAGAGATGAGACAGAACAGCCTAGGTGCGATCAAATACTTCATGCAGATGGTAATGGTTCTTCTTCACCGAATTCTGAGTGATGGTCATGTTCTGAAGAATTGAACCAAACTGTCGCTTGACCCATTTATGGTTGCGATCGACCTTTTGGTGAAGACCGAGGAGAAGCTCATGATCAGTCAGCACCCTTGGAGCAGTTGCTTGAGGATTTGGCTTTGAAGCATTAGCGGCAGGGTCATGAGTGGCAGAGTCATCACTGGTGGAGTAGGAAGCAGCTTTATGGCCCGGCCATCTAATGGACGAGTGCCTTCATCTTTAATAGCAGCCTTTTCATTCTCATTTGATGAGGAAATTGGTCGTTTGAGGACTTCAATGGGCGGCAAGTAGCTGAGATGATTTTGAAAGTTAGCCTTGTAATGAATTGAAGACCTTGATCTGAGGAATCTCATAATCCAAGGAGCGTAAGGCTTCAACTCAAAAGGTGACAGAGCAACATTGGCCATAGTCCGCATGATGAAATCATGGTAGTTGATTGGAACTCCATGGATGATGTTGAATAGCAGATTCCTCATGATGCCAACGACCTCTTCTTCATTAGAGTCGTGACCCTTGATTGGACTGAGGGTCTTGGTCAAAATTCTATAAATTGTCCTTGGCACATAGAGCAATTCCTTCACGAGGAGTTTAGTTCTTGGGGCTTGGCCAGGCTTCAGAGGCTTCATCAACACTTGCATGAAATGTTCAGATAGCTCAGGTTCATGGTAGATGAGTCTTGCACCTTCATGGGGAGGACTGATTGGTAGGGCATGAAGTAATTCAGAGGCCGGAGCTTTGTAATGAGTGTTATCAGTCATCCAGTCCAACACCCATGAATTTACATCTTCAGCATTGCCGGTGATGTGCAACGTAGCGTAGAACTGAAGAATTAGCTCTTCATTCCAGTCACAGATGTCGGTGCAGAAATTGAGTAACCCAACGTCGTGAAGAACACTGAGGACTGTGGTCAAGCAGTCAGTGACTCCATATCCACATGAGGAATATGCTCATGGTCAAAGATCTTGTCTTTATCGAAAGGCAATGAAGAATAGAAGTTCATCGGACTTGCTATCCAGAAGCGCTTGCATCGAAGACGAGCAGAGTCATAGGGATTATATTCCGTGAAGAACACGTGTTAATGGAAGAAATCATCAGCTTTGAACTTCTATTTCTTTGAGAAAAAATTCTTTGGCTTGGGTTGAGGAGTGTTAGTCAATGTCTTCACAGCCTCTTGAATTACAGTCTCAGGAGCCGCATGATGAGGAATTTTAGTTGCAATATCATCAGTAGCAGCCTGGGTCTCCATGTCTTCAGCAACATTTACATCAGCACTAGTGGCTGGAATTTCTTGAGGGATGGTAAGAAGAGAAGCTTGAGGTTGTTCAGAGCCCGTTTGAACTTCTTCGATCTGAACCGGGGACTGAGGAATTTGTTGCAGAGGAGTGAACAATGGTGAATTGGGGTGATGACTTTCCCAATAGTCATCATTCGGAATTGGATGGTGCACCCAATGTCCACGTCTTCTTCTTCTTCTTCTTCTTCTTCTTCTTCTTCATCAATTTCTTCAACGCCGGCCTCTTCAGCAGTGAACTGAGGCATGGGCGAGGATACCAATGGAGTTGAAGGGATATTGTCTACTTCAATTTCCTCATCCAATTGCTCCGACGAAGCAGCAAAAGGATCTTCTTCATCTGATCCACTTGGGATTTCATAGTCCTTACCAAAGGGAACAATCTCCTTTGATGGCATGCTTGAAACAGGAACAACATCTATAGGATTGTCATTGGAGCTTGTCAAAGTCTTCGCCTTCTTTGGTGCGGAAGACTCTGAGGAAGCAGATGCTTTCCTTTTCTTCACAGTGGCTCGGTCTGCAGCCTTGGTCTTTTTTGCTTCTGATGCATAAGGAAGGATATGACTTGGAGTTGGTGTAGAAGGAGAAGGGGAAATCAGTTCATTTTCCTTAGGCGCAATTGATGCAGTTGCCCTGGCTTGTTCAGTGTCTTCAGGCGTAGCAGCAGATGCTTCAGCTAGCCTGGCTTGTTGTTTAGGCGCAACACAGGTGGTTGCCCTGGCAGTTTCTTCAGTGGCTGGAATAGCTTCATCAGCCCTGGTGCTTTCAGTTTCTTTAGCAGCCTGATTTTCATCAGCGGTGCTGGCATGTTCTTCAGTAGGCTGTGCAGATGCATCAGCCTAAGGAGATTCATGTTGCATTGGGGCTGCAACGTTGGAGGTGAATTTTCAGCCATTTTGACAAATCTGACTTTGGCTCCCAGCCAATCTGCAACACACGAAGTTAAGTTGATGAGAACCTAGTGATTAAGCAGCGGACATGTGTACCTGTGAACAAAGTATAGGTGCGAAGAATTTGGAGAGGTCATGCGTTCTCAGAAGTTTTTGCAAGAAGAACAAGTTTGAGGAATTTGACTAGAAGTGTCTTGAGGAATTTCACTAAGCGTTCTTTGACTTAGGTTCCAGAGTTGTATAGATTGAGAAATCCACACAATTGAGGAATCTTGAAGAAATTTTTTTCTTAGAGAATCAAATCAAGAACATATGCTTATGTGAGGTGTTTAATGTGTGGAAGTTGAAGAATAAACACCTTTTGAAGATTTTGTGCAAATCATCAGAATCAACAAGGGCAATAAAAGCAACTTTTAATTACCCTTGACGAAGAACACGACGAACAGGGAGTTGTAGATTGGAAGTTCGTCAGTCCAGATCTTCCACGCCCTAACTTGGCAGAGGAAGACAGCTCCGGCGGCGGCGGAGTGAAGATATCCCTGGCCGGCTCGAGTACGACAGCGACGAGGTCGAGGCAGTGAAGCTCTTCCTCACCGGCGACGATGAATGTAGCGGCAGCGCTAGGTCTAGAAGATCGAGCAAGGGGAGTGAGGTCGAGCGGGGTAAATGCAGTCCGAGGAGGGTGAGTGGTATTTATAGCCGAAGTGAAAAACTGCTCGCCCGAAGAAATTGGACAAACATGCCCCTTACCCTTCTCATCCTAGCGACATGTGTCACCCACGTACAGAGTGGTGGCGATCGTGTGATATCGTGGGTGAATAGATAAATCCTATCATGGGATGTGGAACGATTTAAGTGGCAAAAGCCAAAAATTTAGATAAGAATATTTTAACTGTTCATTCGCAAATTCTTCAGCTGACAAGGACACGGTTAAGATTTTGAACGGGTTTCAAATAGAACGCACATGAAGAATTTGTGAACAGATTGGGTTGAGTTTAGCATAGAGGGGGAAGGGTCCAATCACATTCACTTAGTAGAAAAGGCAACTTGAAGAATTAGCAATAAGTGAATGCTGTAGAGGACTAAAACACACACACACACACACAGACACACACACACATATATAGTCATAGAAGAATAACGACGGAAAGAGTGAAGACATTGCAAAGTTGAAGAATTTGAACAACTGAGGAATTTCAAAAACAAAAAAAACTCAAATTGAAGATTTTCAAGTTTTGTTGGTGGTATGACCCACTGTATAAGAATGATGATTTCATACGCCGCGTACAATTGTCGTAGGGCTCTGAGAATCAAATTCTTCGTTAATTTCTTCACACTTAGAGGGTTAGTCTTCATTGATTGAAGAAAAATGTTACTTCATGTGTTGCACATCTAAGTCATCAATTTTGCATAAGTGTTAGGATGTGTGTCCTTTTCAAAGAACATTCGAAGATTCTAAGATATTTAGCTCACACCGCAACTTGCTAAATCTCTTCTCATCCAAGGGCTTTGTGAAGATATCGGCTAGCTGTTCTTCAGTCTTCACGTGCTCGATAGATATGTCCCCCTTCAACACATGATCACGAAGAAAATGATGACGAATCTCTGAATGTGCTTTGTCTTCGAGTGCTGAACTAGGTTATGAGCAATCTTGATGGAACTCTCATTGTCACATTAGAGAGGCACATTCTTCACATTGATGCCGTAGTCCTTGAGGCTTTGTTTCATCCATAACAATTGAGCACAACACGAACCGGCAGCAATGTACTCAACTTCAACAGTAGAGAGTGATACACAGTTCTGTTTCTTCGAGGACCAACATACCAATGATCGTCCGAGGAAATGGCATGTGCCTGATGTTGACTTGCGGTCCTCATGATCACCAACATAGTCAGAGTCTGAATATCCAATAAGATCAAAAGCCGAGCCCTTGGGATACCATAATCCAAGTGTTGGAGTGTGAGCTAGATATAGAAGAATATGCTTCACAGCCTTATGGTGTGATTCCTTCGGTGTAGCTTGAAAACAGGCACACATGCAAACACTAAGCATAATATCTGGCCTAGATGCACATAAATACAATAAAGAGCCAATCATGGAGCGGTATACCTTTCGATCAAAGTCAATAGCATTTTCATCAGTGCATAGATGGTCATTTGTGGGCATAGGGATTTTGACGCCTTTGCAGTCTTGCATGCCGAATTTCCTCAATACGTCCTTGAGGTATTTCTCCTGAGATATGAAGATGCTGTTGCACTGTTGACATATTTGAAGACCTAAGAAGAATTTCAATTCTCCCATCATAGACATTTGATATTCTTCATTCATCATATAGGCAAATTCATCACTGTAACATTGGTCAGTACAGCCAAAGATGATATCATAAACATATATTTGGCACACGAATAATTCATCATCATAGATTTTGGTGAAAAGAGTTGGGTCAAGTGAACCGGGTTTGAAGCCTTTCTTCATGAGGAATTCCTTCAAAGTATCATACCACGCCCGAGGGGCCTGCTTGAGGCCATAGAGGGCCTTATTGAGTCTGAAGACTTTGTCGATGCTTTGGATCTTCAAAACACAGGGGTTGAGCAACATATACTTCTTCCTCAAGCTTACCATTGAGGAATGCACTTTTCACATCCATTTGATATAAGATGATATTATGATGGTTAGCATAAGCAAGCAATATGCGAATAGCCTCAAGTCTAGCAACAGGTGCAAAAGTTTCATCGAAGTCAATTCCTTCAACTCGGTGTAGCCTTGAGCTACAAGCTGTGCCTTATTCCTCACCACAAGGCCATTTTCATCTTGCTTGTTGCGGTAGATCCATTTGGTGCTGATGATATTGTGCTTGCGTGGGTCTGGTCGCTTGACAAGTTCCCACACATTGTTGAGCTCGAACTGATGTATTGCATAGCTTGAATCCGCTCAGGCTCCAGAAAAGCCTCATCTACTTTGGTGGGCTCTATGATAGAGACAAAAGCAAAGTGCCCACAAAATTTAGACAAATGTGAAGCCTTTGAGCGTGTGAGAGGACCTGGTGCATTGATGTCGCTGATGATTTTCTCAATCTGCACTTCATTTGCAATGCGAGGATGAGCGGGTTGGCCACGTTGAGTTAGCTCAGCATTTTCTTTGGAGCCATTTTCTTCAGGTGCACCAGCTTGCTGTTCTTCACGTTCAGGAATGACTTCTTCAGCAGATTCTTCAGTAGGAATGATATCCTCAGTAACCTCGAACTTGATGGTTTCCTCAGGTGACTTTTCATCTAGCACAAAAGGTAGGTGCTCTCTTTGCGAGCCATTAGTTTCATCGAACCGCACATCTACAGTTTCAACAACCTTGTGATGAACGGTGTTGAAGACTCTATAGGTGTGCGAGTCCTTTTCGTAACCAAGCATAAAACCTTCATGTGCTTTCGGTGCAAATTTAGAATTGTGATGAGGATCTCTAATCCAGCATTTAGCACCTAAGACTTTGAAATAACTCACATTGGGTTTCTTGTCAGTGAGGAGTTCATATGAGGTATTTTTCAAGAATTTTTGAAGATATACCCTGTTGATGATGTGGCACGCAGTATCAGTTGCCTCAGGCCAGAAATGACGAGGCGTCTTGTATTCGTCAAGCATAGTGCAAGCCATCTCAACAAGAGTCCTGTTCTTGCGCTCCACGACGCCATTCTGCTGAGGTGTATAAGGAGCAGATAACTCGTGAGTAATACCAAGTTCATCAATATAGTTATCAAGACCAGTATTCTTGAACTCGGTCACATTGTCACTTTTGATGTGCTTGATCTTCACACCAAAGTTGGTTGAAGCCCTTGAGGAAAATCGTTTGAAGACTTCCTGCACTTCACATTTGTAAGTGACGATATGCACCCATGTATAACGAGAATAGTCATCAACAATAACAAAGCCATATAAAGATGCTTCATTGGTGAGTAAGGAATAATGATTGGGGCCAAAGAGATCCATGTGAAGCAATTCAAATGGACGAGTGGTAGTCATGGTGGTCTTTGAGGGATGCTTGGCCTTGGTCATCTTTCCAGCTTCACAAGCTCCACACAGGTGATCCTTGAGGAATTTGACATCCTCGATGCCAATGACATGCTTCTTCTTTGCGAGAGTGTGCAAGTTCCTCATGCCAGCATGACCAAGTCGTCGATGCCATACCCAGCGTTCTGAAGCTTTTGCAAGTAGGCATGTGGCAGGTTGTGGTCCTGCAGTGAAATCAACAATGTACAAGTCTCCTCTCCTAAAGCCTTCGAAGACTATGGAATTGTTAGCTTCCATGATCACAACACAGTGATACTTGCCAAAGACAACAACCATATCAAGATCACAAAGCATTGAGATAGACATGAGGTTGAAACCTAAGGACTCGACAAGCATGACTTTGTCCATGTGTCGATCCTTTGAGATCGCAACCTTACCTAGACCCAATACCTTGCTTTTGCCTTTGTCAGCGTAGGTGATATGCTTCAGATGCGATGGAGATAAAGCAATGTCCATCAATAAGTTCTGGTCACCAGTCATGTGATCTGTACATCCACTGTCGAGGACCCACTCAGTGGCTTTCGGTTGATCATCCTGCAGATGAATTAGTGCATCTTACGAACTCATATACTTCATCAGTGAAGAATATGACATCAGATTCATCAGATCAATTTCGTCAAGCAATAGAACAGATAAAACAATATGAGGACGTGAGAAATGAAAATTCATTTCTTCATGATTAGCTTACATCTTTTCAAGCATATTCAGGTCTCCAGCAAATTCTTCAGACGGTTAAGTTCGTCTGGAGACCTAACCCTGCATGAGAGATTAATTCTTTGTCTTCACCACCCACATCTGGAGGGGTGGCAAAGAGTTCATCATTCTGCGAGCTCCACAAGAGAAAGGTGGCATAGATGCCAATTGACTTCGTTTCACATAAGAGGGGTTAGGGTAAGCATATGAATAAGCAGAGAAATTGTTCGAGGGTAAGAATTTGATCTGGGGTTCCTATTCTTCACAGGTGGTGTCATGATGACATTCACCTGAAGACTTTCAAGGAACCTTTTGGGAACCCAGATTTTCTTCATAGGGGGACCGTTCCTGTAGTTAGTGCCAACATATCTAGCAAATACTTCACCATTCTGATTTTTGAACAGTTTATAACTGGAGTCAAATGACCCATCAGAAGAATATGAAGATTCACATGTAAATCCAGATAAAGTAGATGGATCTACGGGAGGTCCCTTTGCAGCAACCCATGAGGTTTTGGGATACGGCTCAGGTTTCCAGTAGGTCCCATCAGCATTGAGTTTCCTCTCAAAGGCAATAGCCTCTTTCCTAGGGTTCCTGTTGAGGATCTGCTTTTTAAGCACATCACAAAGTGCCTGATGCCCTTTGAGGCTTTTGTACATGCTGTCACATACAATTCCTTCAAATTTCGCATTGTCAGTGATACTAGCAGCATTCTCATATGAGGAATTAGTGATAGCAGAGACAATTGAAGAATTTGCAGCAATAGAAGCATTTGAACTTTCAGGTAAAGAATTAGCAGATTCACATTCAATGCATTTCAAACATGGTGGAATGAGTTCTTCCTGAGCGGCACTGATCTGTTGAGCAAGTAATGAAACACGCTCCTTCTGAAGATCTTCATAACTCACCCTTAGCTTCTCAAGATCTTGCTTTCTTTGAAGAAATTCATAAGAAAGCTTCTCATGATCAGATAAGAGAGTGTTATGATGACTTTGAAGGTTGTCAAACTTAGATTGAAGTCTCTGAAGATTTTCAGTCAAAATTATAGTGCGATCCATTTCTTCACCCAACATATCATCGCTCTTGTCTAGCATGTTTTGAATCTTTTCAAAAGCCTTTTGTTGTTTCATAACAATCTTAGCAAGTTTAGAGTAGCTAGGCTTGAGGTTTTCATCAGATTCATCCTCACTTGATTCACAGGAGGGATATTTGAGTACCTTGGCACGCTTTGCCATGAAGCAATAGGTTGGAGCGTAGTCATCATCGTCGTCGCCAGTCTTGTTGGGGAACCTATTCTCCTCAGAGTTGAAGATGGACTTGCTGACGAACGCAGTAGCGAGGCTAGGCTCGCCACACCAGATTCTGACTCCTCAGATGCCTCCTCTTCCTCATTCTCCTCAGATTCAGCTTCGGAGTCCATTTCCTTGCCAATGAACGCCGGAGCCTTTTTAGAGATTCTCTTCTTGTAAGATGAAGACTTCGAGGATTTTGATGATGAGGACTTTGAAGATTTCTTCTTCTTCTTTGAGTCATCAGAACTGTAATCCTTGTATTTCTTCTTCTTTGATTCCTTTTCCCACAGAGGACAATCTTGAATGTAGTGACCAGGTTTCTTGCATTTGTGGCAAGTTCTCTTCTTGTAGTCACAGGATGAGGAATCTGATCTCATGTCATCAGTTCTTGAGGATTTACCAAAGCGACCACGTCTTGAGAACTTCTGGAATTTCCTCACGAGCATTGCTAGCTCATGGCTCAGTTCTTCAGGATCACCAAGGCTGCTACCAGAATCCTCACCTTCAGATTTAGAGACTGCCTTGGCCTTCAAAGCGCGAGTTCTGCCATAGCTTGATCCATAGAGATCTCTCTTCTCAGCAAGTTGGAACTCATGAGTGTTTAGCCTTTCGACGATATCAGCGGGATCAAGTGACTTGTAGTCTCCTCGTTCTTGTATCATCAGTGCCAGAGTGTCAAATGAGGAATCAAGCGATCTCAGCAATTTCTTCACCACCTCATGGTCGGTGATGTCAGTGGCACCAAGTGCTTGAAGCTCATTTGAAATGTCAGTGAGGCGATTGAAGGTTTGCTGAACATTTTCATTGTCGAGTCTTTTGAAGCGGTTGAAGAGATTGCGAAGAACGTCAACCCGAGAGTCACGCTGTGTAGAGACTCCTTCGTTGACCTTGGACAGCCTATCCCAGATAAGCTTTGCTGTCTCCAAAGCACTCACTCTGCCATACTACCCTTTGCTTAGATGGCCACATATGATGTTGTTCGCTTGAGAGTCGAGTTGCTTGAATCTCTTCATGTCAGCAGCGTTGATGGTAGGAGTGATAGAGGGAACACCATTTTCCACAACATACCAAAGATCGTTATCAATCGCCTCAAGATGCATTCACATCTTGTTCTTCCAGTAGGAGTAGTCCGTCCATCGAAGGTAGGACACCCAGCAGAGACCTTGATCATACCTGCAGTCGACATAACTAAAACTCCAGGCGTTTAAACCAAAATCACACAGAACAAGGGAGTACCTTTCTCTGATACCAATTGAAAGTGCGTTATATCGACTAGAGGGGGGGGGTGAATAGGCGATTTTTACAAATTCGTCACTAAGGAATTTCAGGGTGAGGAAATTCCTAAGTCACAAACAACTAGCAGCAGAATAAGTACTCAGAAATAAGCATAACAAAGCAGTAACACAATCATCATGATGAGATGAAAACAAGAAGTGAGTACAGGAAGCGAAAACACAGGATAAGCAGGCTGAAGACAAACCGACTGAAGAAATTGAACTGAGGAAATTGAGAAAGTCTTCAGTCAAAGTCTTCAAACAGTAACGATCTGGTACAAAGACACAGAATGAGGAAATGAAAGGGTTGATGAAATAGAACCAGTTAGCTTGGTGAAGACAGTGATTTGGTAGACCAGTTCCAACTGCTGTGACAGTTGTACGTCTGGTTGGAGCGGCTAGGTATTTAAACCTGAGGACACACAGTCCCGGACACACAATCCTCACCGTGTTCTCCTTGAGATAAGGTCACACAATCCTCACCGTCTTCAGGTGACTTCCAAACCTTCACAAACTCGGTCACTCGGCAATCCACAATTTCCTCTTGGATGCTCTAGACCATGATGCCTAACCGTCTGGAAGATGCACAGTCTTCAAAGGTAACAAGCGTCGACTCCACATAGGAACAATCTCTTCAGTGATGATCAATTACTTTGGGTTTGTAGGTGTTTGAGTTTGGGTTTTCTTCACTTGATGATTTTCGCTCAAAGTCCTCAGAGGATGGGATGCTCTCAATGACAAGTGTTAGTTTCTCTCGGAGCAGCCAACCAACTAGTGGTTGTAGGGGGCGGCTATTTATAGCCTAGGGAGCAGCCCGACATGATAAGACATAAATGCCCTTCAATGATAGGACCGTTAGGTGGATAGATATTTTGGGACAGCTGGCGCATAGCACAACAACGGTCGGAAATTTGGCTATCAAATTCCTCAGGGCTATCATGCTCCTCACTGGTATGCAATCTGCACTGGCGAATTCCTAACTCCTTAGTCAGAACAAATTCCTGAGAGAACAGAGGAACTTCGTCTTTGTCACTGAAGAAATCAACTGAACTGTATGAGATTTCCAATGGTTTCACTCGAAGGGATTGGTAGGTGTAGGATTTTGAGATGAGCATCACTTGGAAACTTTTCCTTAGTTTTACCTCGACCCCCTTTAATAGTACGATGTTTCCTATGACTCAAGGAAGCTAAAATGAAACTACGAAAACAAAAGTCTTCACGCTTCATGTTGCTCGCATAAATATCAAGTCTTCAGGATCACACCTATTTCTTCACTTTCAAAGTCTTCAGAAAGCCAAAGTCTTCAGTTGAAGACATTCATTTTTAGGGGTCGACTTTCTCTATAAATATCAAACTCCTCATAGACTTATAGACCTGTGTACACTCACAAACGCATTAGTCCCTTAACCTATAGGTCTTCAATACACCAAAATCACTAAGGGGCACTAGATGCACTTACAGTGTGCTCCACTTGAATGGTGCCAGAGCCACTTAGCCATTGGACCTTGTCAGGGCGAGGGTGCTTCTTCTTGACCAATTGTAGCTTGGAGCATAATTCTTCGCTTGCCAAACTGTGGCAACTCCCGTCGTCGATGATGACCTTGATGGAACGTCCTTAAATGCCTACTTTTGTGTGGAAGATATGTCAATGTTGGTCCTCATCTTGTTGTTGTTGTTTAAGTGTCAAGACTATGAAGACAATGAGAGCAGAGCTCAGATCATTGCCGCAAAAGACTGGAGCATCTTCATCTGCATTCATTTGACAATGCATGCCCACGTGCTCTAGTGCTTTCATTTCTTCTTCGCTCAAGGATTCATAGGTGCCGGCATCATTGGTGATCATGGTGCACCTTGTGGGGTATTGGTACGTCTTGTGGCCTCGGCCTTGGCAAGTGAAAAATTGAATCAAACTTGTTTTGGTGGTAGCATCCGTTGGAGTAGTTGATGAGGAAGTTCTTGACTTGTAGTTGCTTGCCGGTAGGCGACTCAATGATGTTGTAGCTTGCTTGGAACTTGATTTGTCACTGGTGTTTGGTATAGCTCGAGTAGTAGTTGGAGGCGCCGTGGTTGTGGAAGCTTGGGAGTAGCCGTAGGTCTTGGAAGAGTACTTGGTATACTTGAAGTCATCTTGCCCTTGTCGCTCCGCCTTGGTCGCTTGGTGCACTAGCTCGAGGAGGTTGGAGTATGGTTGGAAATCCACAATTTCCTTGATTGGGTGATTTAGGCCATTAAAGAATCACGCCATAGTTTGTTCGTCATCTTTCTTGACATTGGCTCGTATGATGACAATCTCCATCTCTTGGTAGTAATCTTCAATGGATTTTGTGCCTTGCTTGAGAAGTTGCAACTTCTTGAAGAGATCATGACTATAGTGTGTAGGCACGAAATGAGCTCTCATGATATCCTTCATTTGGTTCCAAGTCATGATGGGTGGTTCGCCTTTCTCCCTTCGTTGCTCGACCACTTGCTCCCACCAAATGAGGACATAGTATTAAAACTTGAGGGAGGCCATTGCCATTCTCTTCTCCTCTTCATAATTCCGAGATGGAATATCTTGTCAACCTTCAATGCCCATGAGAGATATTCTTTGGGATCGGTTCTTTCGGAGAACTTGGGCATGGTGAACTTGAGCTTGCCATAGTGTTGCTCTTCATCATAGTTACCATGGTGATGTCGGTCTTGTCTTGGAGGGGGGGGGGGGGTCTTTACCTCTGGCTCCTCATGATTGGCTTGACGTTGAGGACAAGGGATTCGTGACCGTTTCCTCCTTTCTTGGCGCTCCTCAAGGTGAGAGGCTACATCTTGTTGCTCCTGCAGGAGTGCTTCTTCTTGTTCACGTGCTCGCCGGTTGTTCTCTTTGACGGTGTGAGTTTCTTCTCGGAGAGCATGTTATGCCTCAAGCACTTGTTCCTCATGGCGTTGTTGCTCTTGCCGTAGTGCATCACCGTTTTGTTTACTTGGCGTTGGCATTGTGGAACTTGCACTTGTGCCATGGCATCTTTCTCTTGGCGACGATGTCGTTCGCGTTCCCGAAGACAATCTTGCAAACCATTGCAATGGAATGGATTTTGTAGAGCTTGATGATCTTGATGGTCTTGTGGACGATGTGAATGAGCTAATAGAAGACTTGCATCAAAAGAGGAGTTCAAAGAGTGTCATATTGAGTGGTTCCTTCTTGATGAAGATGATGTTTATGATGCTCGGTTGACCATCATCTCACGAAATTCTTCCATTTGGGTGGATATCTTGGCGTCAAGATAGTCCCGGTTCGTTGCTTCAGATTGGCGTATGTTGGTGGCGAGTTGCTCGATGTGGTCACCCAAAGCTTCACTTTCTTTATGTAGAGCTCGTTGGACACTAAAGAGATGACCTTTAGTGATGTAGTCATTCGCTTCATGTTGATCCTCGAAGAGCGGGTTCAAAGAAGTGCTTGGATTATCCATCATGACTCATGTAGAGGTTAGTAGGAAACGAGAGAACAAAACCAAAGCTACCTTGTCCGAAGATTGAGGACGTATCGAGTATCACTCAATGTAATGCTTTAATAGAATTGGTACCGGGTTTGTTTTTCACACCTACAAAAGTAAAGCTTATGGAGGATATTGGTTAGGATAGTGGCACAAAATTTATGCAAGTATTAAACAAGATATTGATAATGTTGAATAGATTCACAAATTGCAAGTAAAGCAAATAGATCAAAACCTAGATTATCACCTGGAAACACACACATGAAAGATAAGTGGGGTCTATGCAACCAAGGAATGAGTGGAAAATGCATGACCATGGAAAATGCTCTTGTTGCACGGATACTAGAGAGACAATTGCTCGATTTCTCAAATGGGCTAGATACACTTGTGTACCAACCTATGAGAGTAATGTGCCATCTTCAATCCCAATTATGCTATGTATGTATGATCCAATATGAACTATGATGCAAAATGGCTCAATGCTATTGCTTACAAGCTCATTGTTTCTCCTCTTGTTCTTAAAAGCTTTTTCTCTTTCATTTTTTTGACTATGCCAAAATGCTTGATGGGCGAGCCAATATATAAGACAAGTATGTAAGATATTAACGAGAGAGACTTATGGCACAATGATGATAGCAAGGTTATTGCACACTAAAATGTAGATATGCGGAGTAAGCGTATCACAAAGGTGCAGAGAGAGCGTGGACCGACAATTCTCAACTCGCTAGTATCGATAGGTAAGTGACGCAAAATGGCTCGAGTTATCAAATGCAATGGTAAGGAAATGTACTAGATGTCATCGAGGTTACTGTCCTTGCTTACGGTTGGTATGAAGATGAAGTGATCGTTTTTATGTCAAGTCCGTGGCGATGAAGGATAGCGGTGTTGTCGATGTCAAACCGTTCCTAATTAGCTGAAACACCTTAGGAAATGGAAGCTGCAACTCAAAATCTCAAACCAAAATGGGTGGTATGTGGGCGAAGTCTGGTAGTGCGGAAGACAAATGGTGGAGTATGGATTGAAAAACTGGACAAAATGGGCGATGGGAAACCTCTCTGGTGAGGTCGTGCACACGGGGTAAGTGAGGCCCGTGTGCACGGGGTCCCGTGGGCATGGGGTATCGAGGGCTCATGCGCACGGGGTGTACCGCCTGCACAAGAACAACCCCAAATCCGTGGTAAATTGAAATTTTTTGGGGAAAATCGATGGTAGGAAAGGTTGGGGATGGTGGGGGAGGGTTTTATCCACTTGCCAAACCACAAATTCGTGGACCAAAACAACAAAATTTCACAAGATCCAACAAAACGCGAAAAATTTGGGAGGGCTACTTTTGTCGGGATTTTTTAATTGGGAGAAAAAGCAACAAAATTAGGCTAGAATATGGGGGTAGGGACTCCAGGATGTGAATCAACTTTTCTCATGATACCAAGATGTTGTAGGGTCGATCCCTAATGGACGATCTTTTCACACTTGGAGGGGGGAAAAGGAAGAACAATAAGAACAATGATACATCTCCAATGTATCTATAGTGTTTGATAGTTCCATGCTATTATAGTATCAATCTTGGATGTTTATTATGCAATTATATATCATTTTTGGGATTAACCTATTAACCTTGTGCCCAGTGCAAGTTGTTTTTTTTTCTTGTTTTTGGATTTTCAGAAAATTAGTACCAAACGGAGTCCAAATGCTATGAAACTTTTTGACGATGTTTTCTGGACCAGAAGGGACCCTAGAAGCTTTGGGAGAAGACCTGAAGAGTCACGAGGGAGCAACAAGCCTGCCAGGCGTGCCCCGGGGGGGGGGGGTGCACCCAGGCTTGTGGGCCCCTCATGGAACCTCTCGACCCAATCCCATCACTATAGGATCCCAAATATTCCCAGTTCATCGGAGAGCCACCCAAAATACTTTTTCCGCCACCACAAGTTTCTGTACTTCAGAGATCCCATCTAGAGACCTTTTCTGATACTCCGCCGAAGGGGGAATTGATCAGAGAGGGCCTCTACATCAACCTTGTTGCCCTTCCGATGATGTGTGAGTAGTTTAACATAGACCTATGGGTCCATAGCTAGTAGCTAGATTGCTTCTTCTCTCTCTTTGATCTTCAGTACAATGTTCTCCTTGATGTTCTTGGAGATCTATTCGATGTAATCCCTTTTTGCGGTGTGTTTGTTGGGATCCGATGAATTGTGAGTTTATGATTAGATTATTCATGAATATTATTTGAGTCTTCTCTGAACTCTTTTATGCATGATTGTTATAGCTTTGTATTTCTCTCTGATCTATCCATTTGGTTTATCTTGCAATGGGAGAGGTGCTTTGTGATGGGTTCAATCTTGTGTTGCTCAATCCCAGTGACAGAAAGGGATATGCCACATATTTGTATCATTGCCATTAAGGATAAAAAGATGGGGTTTATTCATATTAATTGGGTTTACTTTGTCTACATTATGTCATCTTGCTTAAGGCGTTACTCCGTTCTTTATGAATTTAATACTCTAGATGCATGCTGGATAGTGGTCGATGTGTGGAGTAATAGTAGTAGATGCAAGCAAGAGTCGGTCTACTTGTCCCGGCCGTGATGCCTATATACATTATCATTGCCTTCAATTTCTTCATAACTATGCGCTTTTCTATCAATTGCCCAACAGTAATTTGTTTACCCTCCATAAGCTATGTTCAAGAGAGAATCCTTTAGTGAAAAATATGGCCCCCGGGTCTATTCTTATCATATATAAAAATCCAAAAATACCTTGTTGCAATTTATTTACCGTTATTTTATTTTGTGTTTTTGTTTACCTATCTATCACTATGAGATTTGATCCTTGCAATTAACCGCCAAGGGATTGACAACTCCTTGTTTGCGCTGGGCCCAAGTATTTGTTATTTTGTGTGTAGGTGCTATTCATGAGGTCTTGGGTTGTTCTTCTACTGGATTGATAACCTTGGTTCTTAACTGAGGGAAATACTTATCTCTACTATACTTCATCATCCTCTCCTCTTCGAGGAAATCCCAACGCAGCTCACAAGTAGCAAACAACAAGAGGAATCACTCAACAAAACTCAAATCACACATCGACTAGAATAGCATACATGAGATCTACAAGCATAACAGGAACATTCAAAGGAAAGTAGCACAAACGTAAGGTTCTTCTCAAATCCAAGGGAGACAAGGTCTTGATGATCTAGAGAGATCCGTCTCCCTTAGGAGGTCTTGATGATCCTATGATGGGCATCTTCTCCCTTAGGAGGTCTTGATTCCCAAGATGGAGGTACAAGGAGCAAAACTCTCTCTAGTAATATCAAATACTTTGCTAACCCTAACAAATGACCTATGTACAAATTATATAGGTGAATGTAGGTGAGGGATGAGTGGAGGGAAAAGCAGGCAACTCCATGGCCAACTACTTGTTGAGCCCATGCGCATGGTCTAAGTGGGCCCCATGCGCACGGGGGTCCCATGGGCATGGTACATGACCGTGCGCATGGGGTAGCAGCAGCTATACCGAGGGGGCCCGTGCACATGGGGTCATTTGGGCCCATGCGCAAGGGGTGTCTATAAACTCTTTGGATAGGTCGTGCGCATGGGGTCCAACTGGCCCGTGGGCACGAGGTCTCCTGGACATGTCTTCTTCTTCAAGCTTCTTGCCTCCGTCTTCCTTGCGATCTTTGCGTCCTTCTTCTTGGGCTTGGTGAGGCTCCTTAGCTCCTTCCTGTGGTCGTCCTCGTACGTAATGATGCACACGGTTTCATCATGAGGTAGCATTCACGTTCCATTCATATCCATGTCAAACTCGAAGAGCTGCGAGTTCACCTCATTTATGATGGCATGTGCACAAGCTCTTGTCATGGGTCCACTTGGTGCTCGATGATGCGGTGTGGTTTCCATGGGGATGACTGAAGGATACTTCGCATCAGCACTCCATGAACATCCCTATGGATTGGACACCAACACCCCAAGTACCAAGTGGACCAGTGACTAGAGCACGCGCACACGCCATTTAAAACGTGATCAGGACATCCCTACCACGGTTACACCCATAGCTGTGACACCCAGAACTGATGCTCCAGTTACCTTCCATTTATTTTCGTTGACGTCGTGTGTTTCAATTGTTTGTTGCCATGATCATGATGAGTGCCATTGTCATATTTTTCTTATTGCATCACATTCATCTTTGGTTATATGGCATTGCGCCATCCTTGTTGTTTCCATGGTCATCTCACTTTGTTATATGCTTTATGATTTGATATGCCTCATGTCATTTTAGTGCATTTTATCATGATCATCATGTGGGTTGCATTCTTCATGTTGATGTGTTGGTTGTGTGCTCTCAAACTTCCCCTCCTCCTCTTATGGTTGTTTGCATCTTCATCATTTCATCAAGACCTTTCACCAAGTGCAAAACCATTTCACTTCTTCCTTCTTTCAAATTTCACCCATTATTGCAAGTGACATTTTTCCTGCCTCCAATTTTTTTTCATGTTTTCCCTATAAATCATACACATTTCATATAACCTTTTTGTCAAGTTTCAGCTCATTTGAAGATGATTCGGTTGGGTTAAAAAATTTCTCAAGTTTGAATTTAATTCAAACTTGAATTATTTTTCTATCTCTAAAAATGGCCAAACATTGTTTTTTCAAAATAGAGCATAAATCTAGGACTCCAGATATATTTTATCTTTGAGAGTTTCCTTCCCAAACCCACCCCGACCTTTTACCTTTTATACCTGTATATATGTATGCTAAATATACAGAAAAGGGAGGAAAGGGAAAGGTCCTTACCTGACCGAAGCCACTTGGGCCTCCTTCTCCCGAGCCGACCCAGCCAGGCGAGATGACCACCTGCCCCATCTGGAACGCCGTCTCCTACCTCGAGGCATGCAACAACAACAACAACAACATCATGAGTAGGACATGGACACCAAGGCCGGCGCCGTCCATCCACTCTATAAAACTGCAACCCCGCGTCCTAGGGTTTCCTCTTCCCCCTCTAGCCGCCGCCACCTCCAACAACAACAACATCGTGAGTATGACACAGACGCCAAGGCCGACGCCGTCCATCCGCGCGTCTATAAAACCGCAACCCCGCGTCCTAGGGTTTCCTCTTCCCCCTCTAGCCACCGCCACCTCCCTCTCCTTACTTTGCCTTGTCCTTCTTTCCCAAGTGAGAGAACCCGAGAGGTTCAGAGAAGAATACCGTTGACGTCCTCGCGTCCATCCGACATTACGACCCTCTTCGGCATGTCTTCCTGCGCCCCATCACCATCTTCGATCGATCCCCAGCGCTAGGTCGATGGGAGCCTCCCCATGCGCCTCTGCGCTGTCGCCGTCACCGATGCCTTATCCGAGCCGAGCTCAACCTCGAGCCCGACTGGGACCAGCATGTCTCCAACCCTCTGCCGCACCAATGAGGTCCACCGAGCACCTCTCCGTCTCCTTCCACTACGACCGTGTCTCCACTAAAAAACGGCGAACTAAAAAGAGGGCGAATAAAACGGTAAATTTTTCTGAAGTGGGGGAGAGGAAAACGAGAGGCAAATGACAGATAATGTAAATTGCGAGGAGATGAGATTTGTGATTAGGAACCTGGTAGATGTTGATGATGTCTCCTCGACAACGACGCGAGAAATTCCTTTTGATGCCTGCTAGAACTACGTCGGTATTTCCCCAAAGAGGAAGGGATGATGCAGCACAACGACGGTAGGTATTTCCGTCAGTGATGAGACCAAGGTTATCGAACCAGTAGGAGAACCAAGAAACACTATGTAAATAACACCTTCACACAAATAACAAATATTCGCAACCTGACGTGTTAAAGAGGTTGTCAATCCCTTTCGGGCAACAACGCAGAAATTGGCACACGGACATGAGAAAATTGGAAGAGATTGATAGATCGAACGCTAAATAAAATAAATTGCAGCAAGGTATTTTCGTATTTTTGGTTTAATAGATCTGAAAATAAAACCAAAGGAAAATAGATCGCAAAGGAAAATATAATAAAGAAGAGACCCGGGGGCCGTAGATTTCACTAGTGGCTTCTCTCAAGAAAAATAGCAAACGGAGGGTGATCAAATTACTGTTGGGAAATTGATAGAACTTCAAATAATCATGACGATATCTAGGCAATGATCATTATATAGGCATCACGTCCAAGATTACGACTCCTGCTTGCTTCTACTACTATTACTCCACACATCAACCGCTATCCAACATGCATCTAGTGAATTAAGTTCATGGAGAAACGAAGTAATGCAATAAGAACGGTGACATGATGTAGACAATATCTATTTATGTAGAAATAGACCCCATCTTGTTATCCTTAATAGCAACGATACATACATGTCGTTTCCCTTTCTGTCACTGGGATCAAGCACCGTAAGATCGAACCCATTACAAAGCACCTCTTCCCATTGCAAGATAAATAGATCAAGTTGGCCAAACAAAACCCAACTATCGGAGAAGAAATACGAGGCTATAAGCAATCATGCATATAAGAAATCAAAGAAGACTGAAATAACTTTCATCGATAAAAAGATAGATCAGATCATAAACTCAAAGTTCATCGGATCCCAACAAACACACCGCAAAAAGAGTTACATCATATGGATCTCCAAGAGGCCATTGTATTGAGAATCAAACGAGAGAGAGGAAGCCATCTAGCTACTAACTACGGACCCGTAGGTCTACAAAGAACTACTCACACATCATCGGATAGGCACCAAAGGACATGATGAACCCCTCCGTGATGGTGTCTAGATTGGATCTGGTGTTTCTGGAACTTGCGGCGGCTAGAATTGATTTTCGTCGACTCCCCTAGGGTTTCTAAAATATTGGGGTATTTACAGAGCAAAGAGGCGGTTCAGGGCGCCCTGGTGGGTTGTGCTCCCCTCAAAGCACCCCCCAGGTGCTTCTCCGGCCCACTGGATGTCTTCTGGTCCAAAAAAATCCCCAAAAAATTTCGCTGCGTTTGGACTCCGTTTGGTATTGATTTCCTGCGATGTAAAAAACATGCAGAAAACAACAACTGGCACTTGGCACTATCTCAATAGGTTAGTAACAAAAAATGATATAAAATGACTATGAAATGATTGTAAAAAATCCAAGAATGATAATATAACAGCATGAAAAAATCAAAAATTATAGATACGTTGGAGACATGTCATCATCCCCAAGCTTAATTCCTGCCGTCCTCGAGTAGGTCAATGATAAAAATAGAATTTTTGATGTGGAATGCTGCCTAACATGTCATCTCATATTCTTTTTGTTATAGCATGGACATTTGGAATTTTATATGGTCCAAAGCAATAGTCTAGTTTTGACATGATAACTTAAATACTCAAGCATATCAACAAGCAACCAGGTCTTTCAAAATATCAACGCTAAAATAAGTTATCCCTAGCCCATCATGCTTAGTCATTGTTCCATTCATGAAACACACTCGCATATTAACTACACCCAATGCTCAAGTATGATCATAGTGCCCCCTAGTTGGTGCTTTATAAGAGAAGATGGAGACTCAAATTAAAAAAAATGCATAAAGTAAAAGAAACGCCCTTCACGGAGGGAAGTAGGGATTTGTAGAGGTGCCAGAGCTTAAAGCGAAAAACATAGAGATACAACTTTTTGGGAGGTCTGCTTTTCCCACCAACAAAAATGAATTAGAGTTCCAAACACTTTCCATGCTAGATATGTCATAGGCGGTTCCCAAACAGAAAGTAAAGTATATTCCTTTTTCCACCATACTTTCACTTTCCACGGCTAACCGTACCCACGGGTGCCCTCCACACCAACACTTTCCAAGGAATTTATTATTTGACAACATAAAGTAAATTCATTTTTCATTTCAGGACTGGGCATCCCTAATACCTTTGCCTTACTCTCGATGCAAAGGACAAGTGAATAAACACTCATCGTGAGAATAACACATCTAGCATGGAAAATATTAGCCACCCCTCACCGCCTTGCGAGCGGTACGAACAAACAAAAGAGAAGTTTATTTTGAAAATTAGAGATGGCACATGCAAATTTGCTTAGAACGGCAAAATAATACCGCATATAGGTAGATATAGTGGACTCATATGGCAAAACTGGTTTAAAGGGTTTTGGATGCACAAGTAGAGATCATACTTAGTGCAAAATGAAGGCTAACAAAAAGATTGAGAAGCGACCAACCAAGAAACAAATAATCTCATAAGCGAGCATCAAGCATAATTAACACCGAATAATGCACCACAATTAGGATGTAATTTCATTGCATAACTATTGAATTTCGTGCTTGCATAGGGAATCACAAACCTTAACACCAATATTCTTACTAAAGCATAATTACTCACCAACATGAATCACATATCACATCATCATATCTCTAAACTATTACAAGGACTCAAGTTTATTTTGTCCAATGATCTTCATGAAAGTTTTTATTATATCCTCCTTGGATATCTATCACTTTGGGACTAATTTTCATTTGTTTCTTTTAATATGCTCAAACAAATATAAGTGAAGATCATGAGCATAATATTTCTTTATCTCAAATAAATTTAAGTGAAGCAAGAGAGAATTTATTAAAAAATTTACTAACTCTCAAATAAATTGAAGTGAAGCATGAGAGCATTTCTTCAAAAATTCTAAAGCACACCGTGCTCAAAAAGATATAAGTGAAGCACTAGAGCAATTCCATAGCTCATAAAGATTTAAGTGAAGCATAGAGAGCAATTCGAACAAGTCATGGCATAATTTTGGATCTCTCAAACAAGTGTGTCCAGAAAGGATTCATGACTTAAAACACAAAGCAAAACAAGCAAAGACTCATATCATACAAGACGCTCCAAGCAAAACTCATAGTATGTGACGAATAAAAATATAGCTTCGAGTAAAATACCGATGGTCGTTAGAAGAAAGAGGGGATGCCACTCGGGCATCCCCAAGCTTAGTTGCTTGCTTCTCTTCGGATAATAGCTTGGATGCCATGGGCATCCCCAAGATTAGGCTCTTCTTACTCCTTATTCCTTCATCCATCGTAACATCACCCAAAACTCGAAAACTTCAATCACACAAAACTCAACAAAACCTTCGTGAGATCCGTTAGTATAAGAAAACAAATCACTACTATAAGTACTGTATCAAACCAATTCATATTTTATTATTGCATTATATCTACTGTATTCCAACTTTTCTATGGCAAAAACTCATCAAAGAAAACCATAGAATCATCAAAACAAGCACACAACGCAAAGAAAACAGAATCTGTCAAAAAACAGAACAGTCTGTAGCAATCTGGATATTTTGAATACTTCTGTAACTCCCAAAATTCTGAAAAATTAGGACCACGTGAAAAATTTGTATATTAGTCTTCTGCAAAAAATAATTGGTATATTATAACGCTTTTGTAAAAAATGAGAATTATTTTCGCGAGCGTGTAAGTTTCTGTTTTTCAGCAAGATCAAATCTACTATCACCCAACAGGATCCTAAAGGCTTTGCTTGGCACAAACACTAATTAAAACACAAAAAACACAATCATAACAGTAGCATAATTGTGCAAACACTCAAGAACAGAAAGCAAAAAGCAAAAATAAATTTTATTCATTGAGTTGCCTCCCAACAAGCGCTATAGTTTTACGCCCCTAGCTAGGCATAAAGCAAGGATCTACGTTTTGTTGTCCTTCTCCTTAACTTCAGCATTATTAAGTTGCCCATCATCATAACCCCCTTGATTTCCGGCAACAATCCAAGAGTAATGTTGATTAACATTATTGAAAACTTGTTGGATTACATCTAAAATGGGGACTTCCTTTTTAAGATTCTCATCTAAGATTTGATTATCCCCAAGCAAATGTCTTAGCACATAATCACTATCGTAAATAATTTCATCTATCACGGGCTTTTCACGATTCATACCATAAAAATCAAAGATTTCCCTAGCTTCCCGTATTATGTAGTCAAATTCATTCATAAGAACGAGAGTGGCCAACTTTTTAGCTTTAGGATTCTTTATAACGGGAAGCTCAAAAAACAATCTTTGCAAAGTAGGACGAGTACGGATAAATTTACTTTCAAGTTTCAGAACTAGTGCTGAAATAGCTTCCGAATAAGATCTAGTCCTTCTAAGTATAGGAGCATCATCAGGACTTAGATTTCCAACACAACTGAAAAATTCTTGGATACGCTCTTTTCCCATAACATTCCCTTGCCCCAAGAGAAAAGTTTTAGCATCCAGATTTCCCGTACATCCACTCTTAGGAGTTAGGCCATCATATGTTGCTGCCATACCAAAATCAGTCATGATTGCAAGCAAAGGATAGATCTGACGAGAAAACGGCGAACAAAAAAGAGGGCGAATAAAATGGCAAAATTTCGTGAAGTGGGGGAGAGGAAAATGAGAGGCAAATGGCAAATAATGTAAATTGTGAGGAGATGAGATTTGTGATTAGGAACCTGGTAGATGTTGATGATGTCTCCCTGGCAACGGCGCCATGAATTCCTTTTGATGCCTGCTAGAACTACGTCAGTACTTCCCCAAAGAGGAAGGGATGATGCAGCACAGGGACGGTAGGTATTTCCCTTAGTGATGAGACCAAGATTACCGAACCAATAGGAGAACCAAGCAACACTACGTAAACATCACCTGGACACAAATAAGAAATACTCGCCACTCGACGTGTTAAAGGGGTTGTCAATCCCTTTCAGGTAACGGCGCCAGAAATTGGCACACGGACGTGAGAAAATTGGAATAGATTGATAGATCGAACACGAAATAAAATAAATTGCAGCAAGATATTTTTGTATTTTTGGTTTAATAGATCTGAAAATAAAAGCAAAGGAAAATAGACCGCAAAGGCAAATATAATAAAGAAGAGACCTGGGGGCCGTAGATTTCACTTGTGGCTTCTCTCAAGAAAAATAGCAAACGCAGGGTGAACAAATTACTGTTGGGCAATTGATAGAACTTCAAGTAATCATGACGATATCCAGGCAATGATCATTATATAGGCATCACATCCAAGATTAGTAGACCAACTCCTGCCTGCGTCTACTACTATTACTCCACACATCAACCGCTATCCAGCATGCATCTAGTGTATTAAGTTCATGGAGAAATGGAGTAATGTAATAAGAACGATGACATGATGTAGACAATATCTATTTATGTAGAAATAGACCCCATATTGTTATCCTTAATAGCAATGGTACATACATGTCGTTTCCCTTTCTGTCACTGGGATCAAGCACCGTAAGATCGAACCCATTACAAAGCACCTCTTCCCATTGCAAGATAAATAGATCAAGTTGGCCAAACAAAACCCAAATATCGGAGGAGAAATACGAGGCTATAAGCAATCGTGCATATAAGAGATCAAAGAAGACTCAAATAACTTTCATGGATAAAAAGATAGATCTAATCATAAACTCAAAGTTCATCAGATCCCGACAAACACACCGCAGAAAGAGTTACATCATACGGATCTCCAAGAGACCCTCGTATTGAGAATCAAACGATAGAGAGGAAGCCATCTAGCTACTAACTACCGACCCGTAGGTCTACAAAGAACTACTAACGCATCATCGAAGAGGCACCAATGGACATGATGAACCCCTCCATGATGGTGTCTAGATTGGATCTGGTGTTTTTGGAACTTGTGGCGGCTGCAATTGATTTTCGTCGACTCCACTAGGGTTTCTGGAATATTGGGGTATGTATAGAGCAAAGAGGCGGTTTAGGGGCACCCGAGGTGGGCACAACCCACCTGGGCGCGCCTGGGCCTCCAGGCGCGCCCTGGTGGGTTGTGCTCCCCTCAGAGCACCCCCTGGGTGCTTCTCCGACCCACTGGATGTCTTCTGGTCCAAAAAAAGCCACAAAATGTTCCGCTGCGTTTGGACTTCGTTTGGTATTGATTTCCTGCGATGTAAAAAAACATGCAGAAAACAACAACTGGCACTTGGCACTATGTCAATAGGTTAGTACCAAAAAATGATATAAAATGACTATAAAATGATTGTAAAACATCCAAGAATGATAATATAACATCATGGAACAATAAAAAATTATAGATACGTTGGAGACGTATCAGGACCTCCGGGTTCCTCGTGGATATGGTCGCATATTGGGCATGAAAAGTTGGTATCAGAACCTTGACCGACCATAGGAGCCCCCCTTGATTGACTCTAGTTTGGCCGTTGTTGAGTCTAGAAGAAAAACTATTTTTGGAGTCTAGTTATATCGAAGAGTAGGAACTATTTTTTTACTTCTCATCCCCTTCGTCGCTCTAGTGAGGATCTGTGACATATGTCTTTTGATTCTAGTTCTCTTCCCCTTCAAAATTTCTTAGGTTCACGCAGGTATTTTCAATTGTTGCGATGTCAAGACTTCTCAACCGGTGCACTTCTCTTCAAGTTTCCATACGAGCGCCATTGAGAAGCCTGAGGATTTGTTGTTTCATCCATCCCAAATTGTTTTTATTTTCCCACCCTCCCGTCCTTTTTCTTCACGGAGTCTGAAGTCTTGAATCGAGCACCATTTTATTCGTGCAAAGCCTCTTCATTCTTTCCTTAATTGTTTCAATCGGTGAATTCTTGTCTAGTTCATTATTACTCGTCTCATTTTCTTTTCCGGTAGATTCAATTCAAGTTTTGGGTGTTGATCATATTCTTTTCCGTGGCTCAAATGATTCCCCTTGATCGCTCGCCTCTCGCCATTTATTCGTACCAAAGTGCTGAAGACGTCTCAGAAGATTCATGTTTGCGTTCAAATTAATTCGAGGTTTCTCCTCATTCAAGTTCTCAATCATTCCGGTGCATCATCTCTCTTTTGAACAATCGTTCCAATGGTGTTTCATTTGAGTGGCCCCATAACCCATAGGTTTCCCCCGGAACCTACCTGGCTCTTCGAATTTTCCCAGAGTTATTCGCAAATTCTTTCCAAGTTCGACGTATGAGTCCTCTTCAGTCGATTCTCTTCTTCGGGATTTTTATTTGTTTCCCTTCATATTCATTTTCATTCCAATATTCCTCTTCCTCTTCCATTTCGTTCCTAAGATCTCGGGGCGAGATCTCTTGTAACTGGGGGAGTGTTCTAACACCCCGGAACCGATGCTCCAGTTGCCTTCCATTCGTTGACGTCGTGTGTTTCAATTGTTTGTTGACATGATCATGATGAGTGCCATTGTCATATTTTGCTTCTTGTGTCACGTTCGCCATTGGTTATATTGCATTGAGCCATACTTGTTGCTTCCATGGTCACCTCACTTTGTTATATGCTTTATGATTTGATATGCCCCGTGTCATTTTATTGCATTTTATCTTGATCATCATGTGGGTTGCATTCTTCATGTTGATGTGTTGGTTGTGTGCTCTCAATCTTCCTCTCCTCCTCCTATGGTTGTTTGCATCTTCATCATTTCATCAAGACCTTTAACCAAGTGAAAAACCATTTCACTCCTTCCTTCTGTCAACTTTCACCCATTATTGCAAGTGACATTTTTCCTGCCTAAAATAATGTTCACCTTTTCCCTATATATCACACACATTTCCTTCAACCTTTCTGTCATGTTTTAGCTCATTTGAAGATGATTTGGTTGGGTTCAATAATGTCTCAAGTTTGAATTTAATTCAAACTTGAATTATTTTTCAATCTCTAAAACTGCCCAAACCATTTTTTTTTCAAAATAGAGCATAAATCGAGGTCTCCAGATATATTTTTATCTCTAAGAGGTTCCTTCCCAAAACCCCGTGGAATTTTCCTGTTTATACCTATATATATGTATGCTAAATATACAAAGAAGGGAGGAAAAGGAAAGGGCCTTACCTGGCAAAAGCAACTTTGGCCTCATTCTCCTAAGCCGGTCCGGCCAGGCGAGATGGCCACCTACCCCGTCTAGAACGCGGTCCCCACCACCAGGTGTGCAGCAGCATCAGCCGTGAGTAGGACACGGACTCTAAGGCCGGCTATCGTGGGAGAACATGATCACCTATGGGGCCATGAGCCCCTTGTGGTTCGTCAAGGGGGAGGTTATGTTGCACAAAGAGCGGAAGCCATGAGGCAGCACAACGATGATGACACATGTGGTTTTTTACCCAGCCTCAGGCCACCGAGAAGCGTAAAACCCCGCTCCTGCTTTTTGTGGATTGGATGAAGGGATCACAACAACACGCAATGCTCAAGCCCGGCAAGGTGGCCTTGAGGGAGCAGCTACACCCGTACAAGTGTGAGGGGGTCTGAATCTCTCTCTAGGTTGCCTTGGGCCTCCTTTTATAGCTAAAGGGGTCACCACAGTGGCAAAACAGACATTATCTTGTGATTAGACAGCTAACAGTGCTATCATACCTAACTCTGTCATTTAGGACAAAATGCCATAAATGCTATCTTAGGTAGCGTGCGGGGGTGCATCCCCGACAAGCTTATGCCACCGCTTAGCCATCTTTGCTTACCATCTTGACACACCTTTAGACGGGTGTCAAATGATCATGATCTACCTTCTATCATAATGCCACGTGCTTAGCGAGAGCCACATAGCTGCTTGGGGGCTCGACACCGCATCGACAAGTGATTGGCGTCGTCATGCGGTGGAGCGGTGGTAATCTGGCATGCGGCTGCCGGGTCTTCTTAGAAGGGGTGCGCGCTTCGGCCTCCAACCGCCTTGGAGGCATGGATGGCAAGGTTCAGCTTTGTTCTTGTGTTGGTTCTGAACGTGCCTTGACGGGCTCGCGTGCATTGAGGTAGCCACTCCCCCGGCAGGCCTTGGCCATCGGGGTGGAGGCCTTCTGTCCGTGCACAAGTTAGGGGATATAAATACCATTGTCTATGCACCCTGACAGAAGCCCCCGGGCCTGAGCCAAACGTGTCGCTGGGCATTGTTGGGTTAGGCCCCAAACAGTGCACGGACACGTGTCGAACGAACTCTGCTTATGCTGTTTTGGTCATCATGACCTGTCAATCCCATGTCCACTCTGCGTAATTATCGCATGTCATGGGACATGGAACAGTAGCTGTTAGAGAGTAATGTGGATGTAAAAAATGGCAACTTCTCAAAAAAGATAGCAAAGAGCCAGCCCCGTGCATGTTCCCAATAAAAGGGCATCACGGAGGGGCAGTGCTCATTCACGGCCGTTCCCCCTCCCTTCATATTCTTCCTCAAGCCAAGAAACCGTTCTCGCTGCCATTAATCGCCTCCGAGCACTTTGCCAGGTTCTTCGCTTCCCCTGCGAGCTCAAGAGATGGGGCGAAAGTCGAGCACCGTGAAGGGGAAGCAGGTGGCTGCCGTCGTGGATCCTGCGGTTGAGGAGATGAAGAGGAAAGCAGAGGAGCTGGAGAGGCGGCGACATGAAAATGTGGTTTTCTCCCCGACGCATCTGGACAACAGTACCTTAAAGACGAGGTATGAATATATGTGGGTGAGGGAGACCAGGAATGGGCATGGAGAGCCTGTAGTTCTGCCGGAGGGGCCTGAAGTTCCAGTAGATTCATATCACTATTTCTGTGCGTATTTCCTCTGTGGCCTTTCTTCCCCTTTTTCTGACTTCTTCTGCGCCATGATGACGGTATACGTGTTCTATCTTCTGGATTTCACACCCAATGCCATGGCGTGCTTGGTGATCTTTGCCCATCTTTGCGAGAACTTTGTTGGAGTCACCCCCAACATTGATTTGTTCAGGCATTTCTTCACCCCATGGATAGAAGATAAGTCTCATCACTTGGGGAACATAAGCTGGATTCCCCGGGGCAAGAAGGATGACTGGGATTATCTCCCTGGCTAGCGGCACAGCAAGTGGGAAGAATGGAGAGGAGACTAGTGCTGGATCTAGGACAAGGATACCGTTGAGTTTTGCGCGATGCATACTGGATGAGTTACGTGCGGAAGCGATTGGGGGCAAGTTGGGCCTTACCAATGACAGGCTCTGCCCAGTACTGAACAGGATCGCTTGCTTAAAAGTTGCCGGGCTGACCATCGAGCAAGTGCCGATTTCCTCCGGTGCCGCATTGCGCCGCTTCAGAAGAGGGGCATGTTTGCTTGGGAGTACAAGAACTCCTCTGATAGGATGCGACTATACCCAGGCCCCGCCAACAACCTAATGGTACATGGTCACGGCTGGCTTTGTGAACAGTTGCTTGGCAACCTTGGTCCGAGGAGTGGAAATTCTGTAGTCATGTTGTGAATTTAGTTTCTGGCAAACAAGTATTTTTTCTTGTGCATCTTGATGCTTTCAGTGAGCATTTAGAATTTCAGTAGTGAGCGACTTTGAAATGAAGCCTTGTGACATTTGAGGGCTGACTTATTATTATGTGTGCATGCTATTCTACTTGTGAATGTTCTCTTGTTTTTATGCTTCATAGAGAATCTCCTTGTACTAAAGAGCTCTTACTTGTTATCTACTCCCTCTGATCCAAATTAATTGTTGCTGATTTAGTACAAAGTTGTACTAAATCAATTTGGATCGGAGGGAGTATTTTTTCCTTTGGTATTGCAATGGTACATTTGTAAAGAGTTCCTGGACATGAAATTAGCATGTATTCCGGTTTCAGATACAGGCGATTTTTTAGCGTTGGAAACAAGTGCTTAAGGAATCTAAACTTTTAAGTGCTTGTCAGTTTCGTAATGAATTGTAGCTATGTGTGGGGGTACCAGAAGGAGCTATCAAAAAGTAAATAGGCCATTCCATCTGCCGGCAAGGGTTGTCCCCTTGCACCTTAATACTTCTAGGAGTCAGATATGCAATGGATGCCCGATTGCAATGCTTACAGGGTCAATGCTGACTGGGCACTGCCCGACCTGGATGCTGAGATGGACTGGGTCTCTCGCCTGGAGGAACGAGCTTCCAGGGTAGAGGACAACCTTATCAAACCTACTTCCAAAGCAGAGCAGTGGTTCATCTTTGAATGGATTGCAGAGGACCGGGAGGTCAGGGCTGCCGGGGCAGCAAGGCTCAAAGGGGAGGAGGAGGAGGAAGGAGCCGAGGGTGCGGGCTCCTCCGATGAAGGAGAGCATGCTACGGAAGAGGCTGTTGGGTTGATCTTGCTGGGGGTGGGACCAACAAGCCACGACAACAGGAGCACAAGAAGGGGTTAAGGCCGAGGAGGTAAAGGAGCCCGAGGTGGTGGAAGAAGGGCTCGAGATGGGTCCTCAAGCTCCGGAGCTAGGCCGGCGTCTTCGAAAGCAGATTGGCAAAGACCCGCAGTTCCCGCCCCTCCGCGTGCCGGCAAGAAGGTGAAGAAGACCACCACCAAGGGCGACAAGCAAGAGGTGGCATGCCGTCAATCCATTCGCTTGTCCCAGGCCAAGACTCCACCTGCCAAGCGACGAACGGTCACGGGGGTAGACCCTAGCCCCTCGTCAAGCCCAAATCCTCCGCCAAGCCCGATCCCTCCAGAGGTCTCGGTTCCCCCGACCGGCTCTTTGCCGTCGCCAAGCTCTGCTCCGCCAACTCTGAAGAGGGGCAGGGCAACCCCGCCACTGGTGGCATACGAATTGAGCTCCATGCTCATGGATCCGAAGTAAGTATAATGACTAACTTCTCATTGAAGCATTGTGCACTTGGTCATCGTATTAACCTTGTCTTTTGTTGACTTGGTAGGGATGAAGAACCCCTTGCTCAACGAGCCAAACATGCCAAGCATGTGGCAGTGGCGGGCCATTCGGTGAGCGCGGTGATGGTGGGGGATACGATAGGTGATCCCGTGCCTAGCCCCCAGTCCAGCCCTAGCGCGAAGGCTTGGGCCAGTCTTCGCCTGCTCATGGAGGCGTGGAAGAACGCCCCTCATCCCCTGCCAAAGGAGCAAGCGAGAGCCATCCATGTGGGTTGCGCCAAGAAGGGTCCACGTTGGCCCAAGATCAAGTAAGGGAATCACTGGCAAGGGCCTCCATCGAGAGGTCTGGTCGCGTCAAAGTCATAGCCACCGAAGGGATGGTTGCAATCGTGTGCTGGCAACTGACGTTGCCGAGAAAGGGGATGCCTCTTCACAGCAGCCACCATCGGGTAACCCACTTGTCTTTGTTTCCACTTGCTTGAATTACTTTACTTCTTGGCCTTTAAATTAGGAGTGTCTGGCTTCTTATTATCCTATCTGTCGATTTTGTTTTGCAGCCCCTTCAACTGATGAACCTGAGATCCTGGAGGAGGTGGCCAGTATTGGAAAGGATGCTGCCGAGGAAGCAACCAGGATCGCTGCCGCGCAAGGCCAGGAACAGACTGCCGGGGATACCGAGGAATTCCCGAAGAGGCAGAGAAAACCCTCGGCAGTACAGCCGGCCTGGGCACAGTCATCGAGGAGAAAACTCCTCTCCAGTCTATGGGGCCTCTACCTCCGGACTATCCGCTGGCCACAGCTCCACTATCTTCTCCAGACAAGTTGGCGCTGATCCTCGCTCAACCTGGACTCTCACAACCCAGCTCATCTGTCTCAGTAGGCGCGGACTTTGATGAAGAGATTAGACGCATACTAGCACTGTTGTCCGAGAGATTTGAAGAGGCTAGCAATTCTGCTGATAGTGCCAAGGATTTAGCCTTCCTGGAATCCATGGCAGCAGGGTTTAAAGATGTGCAACACAGGTATAGGCTTAAGTGACATGTAGTCAAGGAGCAACGTGATTCTGTTGATCTCAGGGACAGGAAGCTGGCGGATAAAGGTAACGAGTTGCACGAGTGGTACAAGAACCAGTCCCATTCCCTTATGCGGCAAGAGGAGGTGCTGACCATGGCCAAGGAAGATATCATTGCCCGGGAGGTCCGTTTGGCAGAGCGCGAAGCGCTTCTGAACACCAAGGACAAGAACATCTCCATTCGGGAAGGCAATCTTGAAGCCAGCCTCCGCGGCAAGGATGAGGAGCAGGAGGCCCTTGTACAACAGCATACCAAGGACCTGGAGGATAGCCACAAAGCCACTCTCAACGCGCTTGCTCTTGAATCCTCCGCCCAACTGAAAAAGGTTACCAACGAGCTAGCTGCCGCATCTGCCACCAAGGCTGACCTTGAACATCAAGTGCGCAAGCTAATGGAGGACCTTGCTGGGAGCAACAAGGAGATCGTGGCTCTCAAAGAGGAAGCACAAAAAGTAGAGACCATCCTGAAGGAGGTGCAATCGCAGCTTTCCTCCAAGAGCCAGAACCTCAACATTGCCAACGGTGCCGTTTCTGATAGGCTCGACTCTTTGGAGAAGGAAATCGAATTTGCCGGTTGCCTCGAGAAACTGCTGATAACGGATCTGACCAAGGCCAGAACTCTCCAAAAAGGTGCAAAAGACAAGCTTGAGAACCAGATTCAGCAGTGTGACCTCTGGGTCAGAAGCATGTTTGACATCGCCAAACGCCTCACCGCTCAAATTGCCAAAATGGACATCAAGAGCTGGGCCTTCTCCATCGGTAAGCATGAAGTTCCAAGTGTGAAGCTGATGCTTTTCTTGGAAGGCTTGTTCAAGGGGATAAAGATGTATGAAGACGACATGGCAGCCTTCTTTGCTGACGAATCCCGGAAGCTTGCTCGTGACGCTCTATTTTTGGTCTTGAGCAACCTTGCCTTCTTCCACCCAGACCTCAACCTCGTCGATGGCTTCAAGAAGCTGCCACCAGGTGCCGACACTTCTGCCACTGTGGAGAAGGCCGGCCCCTTGCTAAGAGGGTCCTCTCAGTCCCAAGAGCACAGGGAGGTCGCCGGGTCCAGCTTTAAGCCATTCTTGCTGCCGTGTTGCCCTGTAATAAGACACTATGTATCCCGTTTTTAGGCCCCATACTGTTCTTGCTCTAATGCTCGTCAAACTAATATTTTTATGTGAATGCACGCCACCCCCCTTATGTGTATCCATTGGTATTTGTCTGGTTAGTTTCCTTGCGTACTTTGGTTGCCTGCCTACAGCATGCTGACGCGATTGCTTTGACGAACGGGTCCTTAGCATTCTGTTGGCGAGGACACGCTGTCGGTGGGTTATTCCTTAACAGTCCTTGACGCTGCCACCCACTTTGTTGAGCAGGCTCAAAACAAATTAAGGGCGCGGACAAATATGGTAAGGTTCCATTGCATGGAGGACTTGCCATACGGAACCTTGGTTGTCCGAGGGACGTGCGAGTAAAAGCTCTGAAGAAAAGTTGACAAGCACGTCAACTTAGCTTTTGTCTATGCTCCCCTCCTGCCGGGGTGCATTTTTTATTACGCATAACATCTCCTCTTCCATGTGTAGTCGTCCCTCCCCTCGGCGTCTCCTGGGGGGCCGCACACGTATACCCATTTTCGCTTTGAAAAGAGGGAAAACGGGAAGGAACAGAAGGGAGGGACTAGGAAGTCCATTAGTCACGTGCCCACCCCCGGCACGGGCCGGAGGGGTCAACATAAACATTTGCAACTAATTATATATAGTGGAAAAAGGAAAAGAATTGGCTCCTCCTCCTTTTCCTTTACTCCCAATGATCCCTCAGCAACCGGCGTGAAGTACACGATGGCGCATAAGACCTTGCCGAGGTTCGCTTGCTGGGGGTGCCAACCAACGGATTCACACCAGCGCCCAACTCAGGATTTACCCTTGGCAGGATAAAAGCAGGACCAAGGTCCACGCGGGCTTATCGATGCTGGCGGCATCGCCACTGCGCGACCCAACCATTAGTGGGCAAGAAGGAAGAGGGAAGGCCAAGAACGCATCGTTTTCTCATTCGTCCGCCCAAGCGGCATCTCTTGGGATCGGACGCGCTCGATAGAGGGCCGCAGGAAGGGCGACGCTGTTGCACGGCCCGACTCTCCCTTTGGCCGTGGGAGGCATGGCAGACACGTCGTCCGTGTCACCCGTGCCCACCGTAATGCCTTTGTCCCTCGCTCTCGCCATCTCTGCCGCAGCGGTGGAAACACGCGATAGAGTCCGGAAGAGACGAGGCTAGGGATTAGTATCGCTCGTTTTCTTCGAAGTCATGGACAAAGAAGATGATGATGAAGAAGATGCTGATGAAGATCGGCGCGCTGTTCACAACTTTGGATTTGCACAAGTGCTCCCCCCTACCTGGCACACCAAATATGTCATGGGAGAACACGATCACCTATGGGTCCATGAGCCCCTTGTGGTTCGGAAAGGGGGAGGTCACGTTGCACAGAGAGCGGAAGCCATGAGGCAGCACGATGACGATGACACTGGTGATTTTTTACCCAGGTTCGGGCCACTGAGAAGCGTAAAACCCTACTCCTGCTTTTGGTGGATTGGATGGAGGGATCACAACAACCCGCAATGCTCAAGCTTGGCAAGGTGGCCTCGGGGGTGCAGCTACGCGCGTACAAGTGTGTGGGGGTCCTAATCCATCTCTAGGTTGCCTTGGGCCTCCTTTTATAGCTAAAGGGGTCACCACAGTGGCAAAACAAACATTATCTTATGATTAGACATCTAACTGTGCTGTCATACCTAACTCTGTCATTTAGGACAAAATGCCATAAATGCTACCTTAGGTGGCGTGCGGGGGTGCATCCCCAGCAAGCTTACGCCACCGCTTAGCCAGCTTTGCTTACCATCTTGACATGCCTTTAGACGGGTGTCAAATGAGCATGATCTGCCTTCCATCATAATGCCACATGCTTAGCGAGAGCCACTTAGCTGCTTGGGCACTCAACACCGCATTGACAAGTGATTGGCGTCATGATGCGGTGGAGCGGTTGTGTCGTGGGAAACCACGGCCACTTATGGGGCCATCACCCCCTTGTGGTTCGGCAGGGGGGATGAGCACATTGCACAAAGAGTGAAGAACATAGCACAACACGACAGAGATCACACGGGCAGTTTTACTCAGGTTCGGGCCGCCGCGAGGCATAAAACCCTACTCCTCCTTTGGTGGATGGATGAGAGGACCGTGGTGGAGACGCAATGCTCTAGCCTGGCAGGGTTGCCTCAGGGCGAGGGCAGCTATGCATGTATGAGTGTACAAGGGTTCGAATCCTTACTATGGTTGCCATGGCCCTCCTTTTATAGATCAAGGGGTCACCACAATGGCAAATCAGTCATTGTGCCCTGATTAGGTAGCAAATAGTGTTATCATACCTAACTTTGCAGACAGGGTAGAGCACATTAAATGCACCTCTTAGTGTCACATCGTGGCATGCCCGGCAAGCAGTTTGGCAACCTTCTTGTCTGTCTGCTCGACACGTCTCTGGACGTGTGTCATTTGGAGAAGA
Organism: Aegilops bicornis; assembly: GCA_021605145.1. Taxonomy (NCBI): domain Eukaryota; kingdom Viridiplantae; phylum Streptophyta; class Magnoliopsida; order Poales; family Poaceae; genus Aegilops; species Aegilops bicornis. The sequence continues at coordinate 304,768,894 of CM038672.1, forward strand.
TTTCCTTCAAAAGTGGCTGCCATGTGTCAAGAAACAACCACTTAGTCATTTGGGGGCTTGACACCACACCGATCAATGACTTCCGTTGCTGTGAGGTGGAGCGGTGGAGCCTTGGCGGGGTGGTCCGCCCTTGGCATCCCCGACAAGCTTGTCGGGGCAGTCTCGCGACTTGTCTCCGGAGCAACCTCGACCTCGCCAGGCTCGCCTGCCCGGCAAGGGAGGATTTCCCATAGTGGCGTGTTGCTTCCTTTGGCTTGACTTTGTATTCTTGATTTGCCCCTTGATTTCTCAAAGATCTATCTCTTCAACTCGATCTCGTTTTGGATGTTGCAAGCTTGCTATTTTAGGCCTGTGCATGGTCTAGGCAACAGACCTAGGGTTTGTTGCACCGACAGGAGCCCTCGGGCCTGGCCCGAACGCGCTGCCGGGCGTCGTCCGGGTAGGCCCTATCTAGTGCACAGGCAAGAGGGTAGTAATTGCTTGTCCTTTGAGATCTTCTTTGCTTCTTCATTAACCTGAGCCCAGGTCAGTTTCCAATTCTCCCGCGCGTCGCGTAAGGCCACTTCTAGTGGGGCCATCCTTGTAATGGCCCGTGAATGACTTTAACGCATGGGTGAGTAACTGCCAATTCACTCTTCCCACCATGCTCTTATCCTTGGCCACATATGCTGCATGCATTGAGTGGGGTAGGTAACGGAGGCGCGTGGTGTGGGAGAGCGTCAAGGAAGGGGGCCGGTTCTTAGATTGGTGGAGGAGGACGACGGTTACCCTCTGAGGGATCAGCTCCCAGCCCAAGTCTCTCTATAAAAGAGGGGGCAGGAGGGAGCGGAAATGTTCATCCATGCACCTCTCATCCTTCATTCCCCACCTTCTTCTGCTTATGCTGAAAGGGAGAGATCGGGGCCAGGCATCGGGCTCGAGCTTGGGGTTGATGATGTTGAATGCTTATGTCGATGCTCGGGGAGAAGAAAGGCGTGGTCACGCCTTTGCTGGGATAGGACCCCTCTCCCGTCTTCGCACATGCCTCAGGGTGGTGGTGGGGGGGGGGGGTGGTAGCGTTGAAGGTAGCGACTCTGGTGCGCTCGTCGCCGGGCCGCTCGGGGCTTCAATTTTAGTGGGGGGCTACGTGAGCGACACCATGCCGGAGCCCATAACGGATGCAAAGTGTGGTAGTCAATCGTGGCCTATCCCTCCTTCTCCTGTGACGTCGAAGGGAGACCGCGGGAGCGGTTCGCCATTTGTAACGGCAGATCCCTTCCTTCAGGGTACTACATGTCTTGTGTATGGGCGGGTTCCTTGTTCTCGTGCATTCTTCTTCAAGGGACGACATCCATCTAGCTTCGGGTCGTTGGAGATGACCATGCTCTCTGTGGAGCCATCCAGAGCGCCTGTTGCCCGCCCTGGCTACCATGGTGGAGGCTTAGGCGACAGCGGGCGCGCCCCCTTGAGCAACAGCAGCGAGGAAGGTGGCGTCAACCCACGACGCATCAAGAGCGAGGACGAGCGCTCCGACAAGGCGTGATTGCCGGAAACATCATCATTGATAATCCCCAAGTGCAGGGAATCATCGTAGCAATTCCCAATGGTGGAAGTGATAAGTATGGATTGTCGAACCCACAAGGAGCTAAAGGTAAGATCAATATTCTCTCAAGTCCTATCTGCCACTGATACGACTCTACGTACACCGAGTGTTTGCTTCCTGTCGGTGTCAAAACCGGCGGATCTCGGGTAGGGGTCCTGAACTGTGCGTCTAGGATCGATGGTAACAGGAGACGGGGGACACGATGTTTACCCAGGTTCGGGCCCTCTCTATGGAGGTAATACCCTACTTCCTGCTTGATTGATCTTGATGAATATGAGTGTTACAAGAGTTGATCTACCACGAGATCGTAATGGCTAAACCGTAGGAGCCTAGCCTTTGTGTATATGGTAATGAATGTGTCCTATCCGGACTATGCTCTCCGGTTTATATAGACACCGAAGAGATCTAGGGTTACATGGGGTCGGTTACATAAGAAGGAATCTTCACAGCTGGTTGCCTAGCTTGACTTCCACACCAAGGAAAGGCCAATCTAGACACGAGTATGGCCTTCGGTCCTCATGTCTTCACAGCCCATCAGTCCGGCCCATGGATAGCAGGCCGGACGCCCGACGACCCTTAGTCCAGACTCCCTCGGTAGCCCTGAACACAGCTTCAATGACGAGGAGTCCGGCGCGCAGATTGTCTTCGGCATTGCAAGGCGGGTTCCCCTTTCTCGGAACTCCAAGATAGTCTTCGGGTGCAGTAGATATATCCGGACCTATATATATAGTTGCAAAAAATATACGAGCCTAATTTATTGGTAACTGTTTATGACATCACGCCTGCCCGGTCACTATTTCCAACTGTTGGCTGGCGCATCGCCCCACGTCTCGGGACGCGGTTTTACTGGCTTGTCTTGCCAAGGTAGAGATCGTGTTCCCTTATTCACGGGATTTTCATTAATGCAGGCGTGGGTAACCCAACCGTCCCCCAGGTACAACTCTCTGGAGATTGGTAAGTTTCGAGACCCAGGTGGATATGCTTAGTACTTGGGGTCTTTATATAGGGTCCCAGACTTGTCTTCTTCCTTTGCACTCGCTTCTTCCTCAACCCTAGCCACCCCAAGTTCCAACCATCGGGTTCCCATCGCCACCAGCCCCAATCATGTCCGGATCCAGCCGTCCAGGCCGGTGGGTGGCTTCTTCTGTCACAGAGGAGGATATTGCGAAGCTCCGCGCAGCAAGGTATCTGACCCAGGAAATCCTCCATCGGCTTCCTGCATAGGGGCAGGTCGTTCCTACCCCCAAATCCGGCGAGAGGGTAGTGTTTGTGCCCCAGTTCCTCCATGGGTTAGGGATCGCGCTTAACCCCTTCGTCCGGGGGCTCATGTTTTACTATGGGCTAGACTTTCACGATCTGGCCCCGGACTCTATTCTCCTCATTTCGACATTTATCGTCACATGTGAGGCCTTCCTCCGGACTCCTCTGCACTTTGGTTTGTGGCTCAAGACCTTTGACATGAGGCCGCAGGTGACAGAGGAGGAGCAGGAAGAGTGCGGCAGCATCACAATAGGCAAGCTTGCCAGCGCGGTTTGGTTTGAAAGATCTTTTGCCAAGTCTTCCGACCTATGGCAGCAGGGGTGGTTTTATATCAACGAGCCGCGCGGCTCCAAGTGGGCGGCTACGCCTGCGTTCTGACCTGACCCTCCAATTCAGCTTGCTTCATGGATCAATAAGGGACTGGACTGGGGATCCGTCAATGAAGTGCAGACTCTGCAAGGTCGCGTCCGAAGCCTTACCGAGAAGTGCATCGGACTTGTGAACACCGTTCATGTAATGCTAGTCCGCCGGACCCTGCCATGTCAGCGGTGGCCTCTCCGTATGTGGGAGTTTAATCCCGAAGGACGGCGGACTCTTCAGCACTTCCTCGGCACTACGCACGAGGGAATGTGGAAATTATATTTCGGGGAACGAGAGCAATGGCCGGACACCACCGAAGATGTTGGCCTCGACTGCAATCATCCGGACACCACGGTAAGTATTTGATCTTCGCACACCCTTTATTCGAGTATCTCTTGGTAAGATATTGAACAATCCACCCCTTCACAGGACTGGATAAAGAAAGCGGTGTTGATCTGGTGTCCGACGCCCCTTCCTGAAGACTCTGCGAACGCCCTACTAACGAGGATGTTGACTCTGACACCATACCAGGTGTCTGCGGAGGAGGGCAAGAATAGGGAGGCCGGAGGTGGTCTCTGCCCCAAGGATAAATCAGACGTTGTGTTCAGGGAAACCGAAACCCTCTTGCCCGAGGGCAAAGGTGCAGAGGAGGCCTTCCATGGCAAGAAAAGCTTCTGAAGGTCAGGAGGGGAAACCTTCCAAGAAAGGGAAAACGCCATCAACGGGCGGCTTGGGCTAGGCAAGCGATGTTGACGTGGAGCCTTATGATGAGGATAAACCTCTGGCCAAACTGTAAGTGCAACAGGGTACTTAAACCATACCTCCTTCCTTTCTTATTACTGAAGTAATCCTCCAACATACGTATGTCCTCGCAGGTTAACGCTTGGGGTTTCCCAATCGTCCTCCTCCTCGGGAGACCTTCTTCCAGAGATGATGGAGAGTGACACGCCTTCTCCAGCCCCCTCGCCCAACAGGGCGGATGATTCTGCGGTATCGTCCCGAGGGGCTCCTCCTAGTCGACAAGCAGTGCAGGAAACGAAGAGGGCATTACCCGAAGGTGGTGTCTCTGTCACTCAGGGTTCTGAAATCAAGCATGGCGTCCCCGCCCTATCCGGTTTAGAGCCGGAGACAATCCCGGGGGCAAGTGGGCGGATTCCTTCAAAGGAATACCGTGCTCCGGCGGCGGCTTCCAAGGATCCAGAAGCGCCGGAAATGCTGACGGACATGCTGCGACAAGCGTCCGTTTTGGAGGAACACAGTGCCTTGATGGTTATGGTGGTCAAAAAGGTTCTATCCACGAAGAGCGGGTTGAACGAGGCCTTCACGAGCCTCCTAAGGGGTTTTGAGGTTTGTAATGTAGTTTTGCCAATTGAATAATATTGACAGAATGCACCTGTTGTATATGCAGTAGCCCCTGAGACTTGGATTGCCTTCCGACGGAAGTGATCGAAGGATCAAAAGATATGCTCAGTTGCTAACCTTAATTTAACTTGGAATACAGGCTGCCTCCCCTCCTGCGGCTCCCGAAATACGGAAGTAGCCGAACTGCAGCGAAAGCTGGATATTGCGGAAGATGACATTGCATTGATCAACAGGCGTCTTGACGACTCGCAAGGTATATATGTCGAGCATTCCTTACACCAATGTGCTTGTAATGTAGGCCTGATGCCGAAAAGGGTGTATATGAAATGTGCATGATTGTAGATGGTGCTGCCGTCGTTGAAGCTCTTTGGGCGGAGCTAGCCCGGGCCAAGGAGCAGGCCCGCCGTAGTGATGCGGTCACGAGAAGGCATCGGCTGATCTAAGAGCCGAACAAGCAGCTCGGCACCAAAGTGAGGAGAAAATATCCGCTCTAGCGCTTGAATTGAAGAATACTGCCAGCCGCTGTGAATTCCTTGATAAAGAGAATAAGGCCAAAATGGCTGAGCTTGATAAGGTCGTACAAGAGGCGAGTGAAGCTCGGTCTGAATCTAGGGCAGCTCGTGAAGATATTCGGCAGGCTAAGGAGATAGCGGCTGGTAAGCCCTTTTTGCTTCAGACCAAGTTTGGCGATCCGGACTATGCTCAGCTAAACCAGGTCTGGAGTTCTCCGACTGAATTTTTGGACTTGCCAAAGAGTTATTCCAATGCGGTGCAATTTTACCACGCACAAGAGGGGTATGCAACAGAGAAGCTTTTCTGGTCACAATTCGGCACACACAAGAGGGGTTGCTCAATGAACAGACGTCCCAGTGGGCCGAGCTTCATAGGATATCTGGCGACGCCATGAAGAACATCATAGTCCGGTTGTGGCCAAGTGAGCCTATTCCGAGTAGTTATTTTGGCCTGGTACAGCAGCTTGTTGACGCGGTGCCACATATCGACGCTGTGAAGCGGTCGGCGTGCATTGAGGGTGCACGGATGGCCTTTGCCCGAGTCAAAACATTTTGGGGAAAGATGAAGGCCATTGATGTTGCAGCGAGGAGTCCACCCAAGTGCCAGGACCGTAATGAGTCGGAGCACTATTTTGAAGACGTCTTGGATGCCGCCCTCTTGATAGAGGGTCAATGCTTGAAAGATATAATGTTCGAGTGATTTATATAATGATGGACAAATTTATAGTTAATCTATTTATATTTTGCTCAAAAGCTTGAATTCCTCCTCTGTGGCCGTTTTAGTATAATCTGAAAGTTTTCCAGTCATTGGCTTCAGCCCCCTCGTAGGAAGTACGAGGGTGTTCGAAAAAGCATTTAATCACTCTTTATCCAACGTCTTGGTCCATAAAGGAGGTGATAATGCGGCGAACCAGGCAATCGGACTATAGGGTGTTAACACTTTCACTTAGCCATAGGAGTTTTATGGTGGGACTACGACATAGCCCCTGGTATGTATACGACGCATATTGCTTTACATATGTTGATCTAAAAAAGATCCCTCGTGTGACACGTAGAATCACTAAAGATCCGAATAAGTCGAAAGTGGTTGACCAGCTCTCGCCGCATCATGACAGTTCTCTACTGAGGTGCTCATCCGGTCTAGGCCGGGGCACAATCGCATTAGTTCTCCCTTTACTACCCTAGCCGATAGAGGGGAACAGAGGGTAGCAAGCACAGGAGCCGGGCAACCCAACTATTGACCAAAGACAATGATTCAGAGCTGATGCATATAAGGCCAAACTTATGACGCCTAAATGCATAATAGAGATGTTCGGACTTTTACCGGCGACTCGTTTGTTCCCATACCGGGCCCCTGGCAAGTTATGCCGAGGCGCGTCTTGTAAGGCAGCCGTTACAGCCGGACTTTGTAACATCCCAAAATTCTAAATTTTGGAATGTTATATTAAATAGATAGTTTTGATTGATTGTATGATTGCTTGTGTGAAATTGAGTGAAATTTGAAACTTTTTGAAAGTTCAATGAGAGGGAATAAAATGACATTCCCAAAACTTTCATCTTGCTTTTATGATCTCCATGAATTCAAGTTATTTTCAAATATAAAACCCTAGAGAGAAGATGACATGACTTCTTCCATTTAATTAAATGAAAAAGGGTTTTTTGAAAATGTTTGAATTCCATTTGAAAATATTTCAAATTCAGAAACTTTAAGCAACTCGATGATTTTCATGAGAGAAGATAAAATGACTTCTTCAAAACATATGAAATATGAGTTGGAAGTTTAAAAGAATCAAATTTAAAGTCCCTTTGAAATTATTTTCAATTGGGAGTTATTTGGTTTTTATTCAAATTAATTTTCTCCAAAAATAAAATATACGGAAAATAGGGTAACATGATTCCCTACATTAGAAAAATTGGAGAGAAATAAATTTGAAATCATTTTGGTATTTTAAAAATGATTTATATTGGGTTTTATTTCAACAGTAGCACTCTTTGTTTTACTTAACTTTTTGTTGATTTTATTTAACGCTAGAAAACAGTTCATCTTATAGAAAATCTTTTTCTGAAACTTTTTATATATAATATGCCTATATAAAATTTTACTTTATTTTCGTTATTCAGTTTTCCTTTTCTGTTTTCATAAAAAAACTGCTGTTACCGAACTAATCGTCACCATGCCACAAGCATAGTGGCATCGGGCGCCCCATCATTTTGTTTTCTCTCCTACATGGGCCAGGCCCAGCCAGCCATTTCATTTTTTTACTTAGGCCGAATTTTGTTTAAAAAAAACTACAGCGCGCGGCCGGCCGAGGCCTTTAGGCCCGTGCGAGGCGTTTAGCCTTTTTCTTCTATGTTTCGTTTATTTTCGTCTACGTTTAGTACCACATTGCTTAGCCTTTGATCTCTAAGCCTCTTTTCCACCTATAAATATAGAACCATAGAGCCTCCAAAAATTATCCAATTCGGGTTAAATCAATATTTTGGTTTGACTAGATTCATAAAAGAAATTCTCCTCTCCGGCGGGACTTCTGGAAGTTGTCTTCTTTCTCCGAAGTCGTCTTTTCTCTACCTTAAAAAGGTATCTTTCTTTGTTTTTTTACTTTCGTAGGCTAGTACGGTAGAATAATTAGATTATCAATTAGTCTGTGTATTTATACATTAGACATAGAATTCTTTTAGTGTAGATATTTTTTTTCGTAAAACAGCTTGGCCCTGATTTTTCAAATAGCCATAACTTTTTACTCGTTCATCCAAATTAGATGGAACCAGCGTCTATAGTTTCGTCTTGTTTTCACCTATCCAGAGAACCTGTCACATCAACTCTTTGAAATTTTCAAATTTCGATTTTTTTCAGATTCATATTCAAACTTCTTTTGATCATAACTTGAATTTCGTAACTCTGGTTTGGTTGATTCTTTTTGCAAATCGAAGCTCTTGACCTAAACTTTCTGATAAGGCCAAATACATCTAATTTTGGTACTATTAGAAATTGTTTTATGTTGCAAGAGTTAATTGCTTGTTTTCGAAGTTTTCCAAGATCTTTTCTTTGATTCTTTTGTATGAGTGCTTATGTATGCAATTGCTTGCTCACGATAGATTGACTTGAGTGTGACGATTAGAACTATCAGGAGTTATGAGTGCGAATCATCTTCATCAACAGTACAAGGCAAGTTCACACTTTGATCATATCCCTTTCATACCCAGTTTTTATGCATTAGTTACAATCCTCAAACATTGCATGGTTAGGACTTGATAACATGTGGGTATTGGGAAGTAGTTGATGAGGTAGGAACCTATTGTCCTGCATTCAAACCTTGGGAGTTACTTCTACGTTATGCTTATACTGCTATGCTATGCTCGTAGACGTGGTTTGGGTGAGTGAATCCATAACAGATACGAGATTGTTAATTAATGGTTAACTTAAGGTGGCAACTTTAATACACATCTGGGTGGAATGGTAGGGGCACCCTGGAGCACCCAGTGGTTTGCCCGGGCACCTGGAGAACCCAGTGCTTGCCCAAGGGGATCCCGGAGGACCCGTGTGATCACTCTATGGAATGCCACCCAGACTCAAAGGGATCATAATATTATTCATGCTAGAAACTTCCGTGTGCAGCCATGAGCTATTATGGGCGCTAGCATAGTTGAGTATGTTGCATGACCTCTTCTAGTGGTAGGCTAGCAGATGTAGGGGATGTACGTTGGTACTGTCTACCCGGGGTTAGAGTTAATGCTTCTGAAAGACTGTGCCTCGTTCATCCGTTTCTCAAACACCATGAAGTGCAAGAAATCCAACGGAGGAGATCGAGTCTTGTGGGGAGAAGTGCGCAAACCTCTGCAGAGTGTATAAACTAATCATGGTTAGCCGTGTCCCCGGTTATGGACATCTTGATCTGGTTCTTGGATTATCATGTTGATCTCATCACTTTAATTAATAAGATTGTTGGGTCATTCATATTTTAATTGGGATTGAGTTGGAGGAACCTTCTCAATGTTTTCAACAAACTTTGTAGATAAATAAAATATATTCCTTTGAGTTAGGAAAAAAATGGATTTATGCAAAAATAAACTTAGCGCTTTTCCACTAGCCAAATATGCATGTTGTGATAGCCATTATTCATCATTATCCTATGGTGTGAATTTGCCAGTACATTCAATGTACTGACCCTTTGTGGCTGCAACGTCTCATGTTGCAGGTTTCTTACGACGAGTAAGTGATATGTTAGGGTTACGATTTCTAGACTCAACTTTGCCGTTGGTGTTGATGGGAATCCACAACCTTGTTGTTACTTCCGCTATTTGGATTGAGGTAATAGTATTTACGTTAATTTATACATGTGATTGACCTCTGTTATAAATCCTCGAGTACTGTGTGAGTCAGCACACCGATCCAGGGATGACACTTAAGCACAGAGACTTGACCGTTTGAGGTCAGGTCGCTACAAGATGGTATCAGAGCACATGTTGACTGTAGGACGTGCCCCTAGAAACTGGCAAGCCCATAGGAAAGATTTTTTTCTCCACAACTTTCCTTTCAAAAAGGATCTTTTACCTCTCTTCTCTTCTGAATTAATTCAAATATTCACTTTTAGTGAGACTATACCCCTTTTCCCCTTTTGACCACGAAGATTCAACTGAAGAGACCACTCCAAGAAGTACCAGATATCAGACAACTAAGACCACTTCGGAATGAAGAGTATTCTACCGAGCATTGGAATAATTGGAACTACAATGGTTGAAGACTCCAAAGACTAGGAGAATTTGAAGGCTCTGAAGAATTCCCATAATTGTATGACCTAGGAAGGCTACCCTTATGGAACTTGGTAGACTATGGAATCTGTCAATACCCGAGATCAAGGTGTGTCGGAGAAAGACCGGAACATGGAGCATTAGAACTCAAAGTTTTTGTCAAGAAAACCCTAATGGAGGAGATATCAACTATTGAATGATAGCTCATGGTAATGACAAGGGCAGAAACACTACTATTCATGATGTTATCGCCCGCTTATGCTATTATCACCGTGCTGAGTCAAGCATGCATATGTATGGAAGGATTGGATGGTAGAAGGCTGATGGAGCACCTATCACCAAGAGATGAAGTTTTAACCTTAGCTGGAGTATCACCAGGATCTGGAGTGTTACATCAAGAAGTTTAGGGTGGACCTTTATGAAGCCGTATTTTGACAAAGAAGTATTTTGTGAAGAACCCAGGAACCAGAAGCTGAAAGTAGCCAAGCTAGAGGAGCAAAACCTCGAGAATACTAGAGGTTCGTCAGGAACTGAAGGACAGTAGGACATGGTTCATGCCAAGGATGTTGAAACCCAGAAGGTTAGAACGCAACCCTTATAGGACGTCACGAGGGACTTCGCGTCAACAGAGATGATCTGGCAAAAGGACTGGAGAAGGACAAGCATGATCGGAAGATGCCAACAAAGACATGAACAAGGCTTGAAGAGTTTGGCAACTTTAAAGATCTATTGACCTTTAGAAGACCAAACCCCAGTTATATACTTACGTTAGATGTGCAGATTGTGATCTGTCATTTTTGTTTGATGTTTTTCCGACAGCCACAATAAAATCTGTCTTTTCAAAACTTTTGTTTGTATGGTGTGTATCCCTCTCTATCTCTCTTATCTTACCCCAAAAACCATGGACCCAATAGAGGATGAATGGAGTTGGGCCCATACTTTCTGGACCGATGACTCAATTGGAGACGTTCCGATGGATTCAGAACATGGAGGGTCACATGGAGAATAATAGCTGGAAAGGATATGACCCAGCACGCTCTTCAGTGCTTTGAAATAGGTGCTACTGCTTGGTGGAGGATGTACCGAACCATCAATGGATGGCAAGGAGTAACCACTTGGAAAGAATTTAAGTTGACTTTGCTAAAGTCTTGGGTTGTGTCCTAGAAATGGAAGCCTCATGGAAAGGATATGAAGAAAATTTGTGCATGCAAGCTTTGTGGAGAAATAGGACACAACCATAAAGAACACAAGGATGAATTCCCTCATCGTGAAGAAAGTCACCCAGCTGAAGAATGCCCAACTAGGTAGATTACTTGTTTCTGGTGTGAAGGAACTACGCACTACCCTGCTCAGTGTCACATTTACCCCATGGTACAAAGAACCATCCAGCAGAAGAAGGAAGCAATGAAAGGAGCCCTCACGGAAATTTTAGGAAAACCAGTGATGGATGAAGAGGTGGAGGACACACCTAAAGAAGAACCAATTAGATCTTGCACCAAGTCTTGCTATTCATGTGGAGAAGAAGGACACATCTCCCAGAATTGTCTGAATGGGGATCTAGTAGAATTCCCGACAGAGGAAGTAGAGTATGACCCACAGGAAATAGAAGCCCTGATTGGAACGGAAAAGTCCAGGAAGAGAAATAGATTGGATTCCAGGAAGGACCAGAGTCATATCACCTGTTTCAGGTGCAAGGAGTCATGGCACTACTTCAGAAGTTGCCCAAAAAGAAAGCCGAGGACCCAAGGAGGCTATATGATCACAAGGAAACCTCGAAATTTGTCAGAAGTAATATGTTTACGTTACAAGCAGGGCACTTTGCCAAAGATTGTCCCAAGGAGAAGGAGACTTGTGATAATTAGTTGTGTTTGTGAGAAGTATAGTAGTAGTAGTGGGGACATTTCTTTTATTAGTGAGGTGTTGAGTTGAGGCATGAAATGGAAGTGCAGGAGATTGTAATACTTTGAGAATCAATAAAGTTAGTATCATGGGTACGGATTTGGATTTTATGAGTTGTTACTCTATGAAGAAAGTCTTTGACCATTTTCGAGGATATGAGAAATATGGTCTATGGAAGAATTTGTGCATTTCGAGGGTGGTAGTACCCTGTGAGGACACTTGACCCCTGGGAAAGATGATGACATTCCACGAAGTGGACTCCGGACAAAATAAGTACGAGTTTTGTCTCGATATATGGGATACCCCAAGAGTATGAAGGGATGAAGTACTATTGGATATAAAGGAGGTAGAATGCTGGTAATATGGAGCAATTGTAACTCGATGATGAGTCTTAGTAATCACATCTTAGTTTGGAACCAATAGAAGGAAGAGAGACAGTACAATTAGATGGATTTAAGAGTGTTGGGAAGCTGGATGTTGGAGTAATGATCAGTTGCCCCGATAATGAGTTCAAGGATTACACGTGATGAGATGGGCCATAACCCACATGCCCCAGGACCTGCCGAGAAGCAAGCACACTCTTGCTGAAGGAAAAACCCTAGAAGAAGTTATGATTTTATCGATAGACGATCTTATAGGAGTTTACGCAAAACCTGAGAGTTGTGAAGGAACGATAGATGTTTGTTTGGCTTGCAGAAACAATGGATTTTTCCGAACTTGGTTCGTCAACAAGAGAAATTCTGCAATGCTTGTGAGGATGACCGAGTGTTAGAATGCGAGATTCGCTAAACCGTATACTAGGTAATGATTTGGGTGCGGGATGGATTGATCACCATACCGACTTACTCTTATTATTCGCCTTGCTATATGGGATGATAAATCTGAGTGACTTACCTATAGTAGAGAGACGACAATATTAAAACCTTGTTTAAACCTTAGAATGGTATGACTATTTTCCCATGTACAAGGCTGTTGTTGCCAACTTTAGGATATATGGTGAGGTTCAACCCAGACCCTTTTTCCTGCAGGAGAAACCATAAATTGTTGACCATCATGAGATATCGATAGTTGTTTAGTATTGGCGCCAGACCCAATCACAGAAGAACCTTACCAAGATGAAAGGACAAAAGAATTGCGGTAAGGGTCATGCCACTACCGGAAGAGCCAGAGAAGGAATTTTCCTGAAAATCTGAGAAGACCGACACTGTCAAGAATAAGGATGGAGTATATGAGTTTTGATGGAACCATAACAATTCTTCTAAGGGTGGTAGCACCCTGCACTTCGTGATTTATCGATGGATTTTGAGAAGACCCGCGAACCTAAACTATTTCTTGCTAGCCTCTCCGAATCTCGAGGACGAGATTCATTTTAAGGGTGGTAGGTTTGTAACATCCCAAAATTCTAAATTTTGGAATGTTATATTAAATAGATAGTTTTTATTGATTGTATGATTACTTGTGTGAAATTGAGTGAAATTTGAAACTTTTTGAAAGTTAAATGCGAGGGAATAAAATGACTTTCCCAAAACTTTCATCTTGCTTTTATGATCTCCATGAATTCAAGTTATTTTCCAATACAAAACCCTAGAGAGAAGATGACATGACTTCTTCCATTTAAGTAAATGTAAAAGGGTTTTTGAAAACGTTTGAATTCCATTTGAAAATATTTCAAATTCAGAAACTTTAAGCAACTCAATGATTTTCATGAGAGAAGATAAAATGACTTCTTGAAAACATATGAAATATGAGTTGGAAGTTTAAAAGAATCAAATTTAAAGTCCCTTTGAAGTTATTTTCAATTGGGAGTTATTTGGTTTTTATTCAAATTAATTCTCAAAAAATAAAATATGTGGAAAATAGGGTAACATGATTCCCTACATTAGAAAAATTGGAGAGAAATAAATTTGAAATCATTTTGGTATTTTTAAAATGATTTATATTGGGTTTTATTTCAACAGTAGCACTCTTTGTTTTACTTAACTTTTTTATAGATTTTATTTGACGCTAGAAAAAAGTTCATCTTATAGAAAATCTTTTTCTGAAACTTATGATATATAATATGCCTATATAAAATTTTACTTTATTTCCGTTATTCAGTTTTCCTTTTCTGTTTTCATAAAAAAAAACTGCGCGTTCCCTGGAACTAACTGTCGCCACGCGCGTAGCATAGTGGCATCGGGCACCCCACCATTTTGTTTTCTCTCCTACATGGGCCAGGCCCATCCAACCATTTCATTTTTTTACTTAGGCCGAATTTTGTTTATTAAAAAAACTACAGCGCGCGGCCGGACGAGGTCTTTAGGCCCGTGCGAGGCGTTTAGCCTTTTTCTTCTATGTTTCGTTTATTTTCGCCTACGTTTAGTACCACATTGCCTAGCCTTTGATCTCTAAGCCTCTTTTCCACCTATAAATATAGACCCATAGGGCCTCCAAAAATCATTCAATTCGGGTTAAATCAATATTTTGGTTTGACTAGATTCATTAAAAAAAATTCTCCTCTCCCGCGGGCTTCGTAGACTAGTACGGTATCTTTCTTTCACCGAAGTCGTCTTTTCTCTACGTTATAAAGGTATCTTTCTTCGTTTTTTACTTTCGTAGACTAGTACAGTAGAATAATTAGATTATCAATTAGTCTCTGTATTTATACATTAGACCTATAATTCTTTTAGTGTAGATATTTTTCTTCGTAAAACAGCTTAACCCTGATTTTTCAAATAGCCATAACTTTTTACTCATTCATCCAAATTAGATGAAACCAGCGTCTATAGTTTCATCTTGTTTTCACCTATCCAGTGAACCAGTCACATCAACTTTTTGAAATTTTCAAATTTTGAAATTTGTTCAGATTCATATTCAAACTTCTTTTGATCATAACTTGAGTTTCGTAACTCCGATTTGGTTGATTCTTTTTGCAAAACGAAGCCCTTGCCTAAACTTTTTGATAAGGCCAAATACATCTAGTTTTGGTACTGTTAGAAATTGTTTTATGTTGCAAGAGTTAATTCCTTGTTTTCAAAGTTTTTTGAGATCTTTTCTTTGATTCTTTTGTATGAGTGCTTATGTATGCAATTGCTTGCTCATGATAGATTGACTTGAGTGTGACGAGTAGAACTATCAGGAGTTATGAGTGTGAATCATCTTCATCAACAGTACAAGGAAAGTTCACACTTTGATCATATCCCTTCCATACCCAGTTTTTATGCATTAGTTTCAATCCTCAAACATTGCATAGTTAGGACTTGATAACATGTGGACATTGGGAAGTAGTTCATGAGGTAGGAACTTATTGTCCTACATTCAAACTTTGGGAGTTACTTCTACGTTATGCTTATACTGCTATGCTATGCTCGTAGACGTGGTTTGGGTGAGTGAATCCATGACAGATGTGAAATTGTTAATTAATGGTTAACTTAAGGTGGCAACTTTAATACACATCTGGGTGGAATGGTAGGGCACCCTGGAGCACCAAGTGGTTTGCCCGGGCACCTGGAGAACCCAGTGCTTGCCCAAGGGGATCCCGGAGGACCCGTGTGATCACTCTATGGAATGCCACCCAGACTCAAAGGGATCATAAGATTATTCATGATAGAAACTTCCGTGTGCAGCCACGAGCTATTATGGGCTCTAACATAGTTGAGTATGTTGCATGACCTCTTCTAGTGGTAGGCTAGCAGATGTAGGGGATGTAGGTTGGTACTGTCTACCTGGGGTTAGAGTTAATGAAGGAAATATGCCCTAGAGGCAATAATAAAGTTATTATTTATTTCCTTATATCATGATAAATGTTTATTATTCATGCTAGAATTGTATTAACCGGAAACATAATACATGTGTGAATACATAGACAAACAGTATGTCACTAGTATGCCTCTACTTGACTAGCTTGTTAATCAAAGATGGTTATGTTTCCTAACCATGAACAAGGAGTTGTTATTTGATTAACAAGATCACATCATTAGTAGAATGATCTGATTGACATGACCCATTCCGTTAGCTTAACACTTGATCGGTTAGTATGTTAATGCTTTCTTCATGACCCATACATGTTCCTGTAACTATGAGATTATGCAACTCCCGTTTACCGGAGGAACACTTTGGTGCTACCAAACGTCACAACGTAATCGGGTGATTATAAAGGAGTACTACAGGTGTCTCCAAAGGTACTTGTTGGGTTGGCGTATTTCGAGATTAGGTTTTGTCACTTCGATTGCTCGGAGAGGTATCTCCGTGCCTTCTCGTTAATGCACATCACTTAAGCCTTGCAAGCATTACAACTAATGAGTTAGTTGTGAGATGATGTATTACGTAACGAGTAAAGAGACTTACCGGTAACGAGATTGAACTAGGTATTGGATACCGACGATCGAATCTCGGGTAAGTAACATACCGATGACAAAGGGAACAACGTATGTCGTTATGCGGTTTGACCGATAAAGATCTTCGTAGAATATGTAGGAACCAATATGGGCATCCAGGTTCCGCTATTGGTTATTGACCGAGAATGGTTCTAGGTCATGTCTACATAGTTCTCGAACCCGTAGGGTCCGCCCGCTTAACGCTTCGATGACAGTTCATAATGAGTTTATAAGTATTGATGCACGAAGTTTGTTCGAGTCCCGGATGTGATCACGGACATGACGAGGAGTCTCGAAATGGTCGAGACATAAAGATTGATATATTGGAAGCCTATGTTTGGACTTGGAAGGGTTCCGAGTAAAACAGGAAGTTACCGGAACACCGGGGTTACGGAACCCCGGGGTATATGGGCCTTCATGGGCCACAAGGGAGAAGAGGAAGGGCCGGCCAGGTGGGCTGCGCCCCCTCCCCTCTAGTCCGAATAGGACAAGGAGAGGGGGCGCGCCTTCCCTCTTTTCCCTCCCCAATCCTACTCCAACTAGGACAAGGGGAGTCCTACTCCGGTGGGAGTAGGACTCCTCGGCCAGCGCCTCCCAAGGCTGGCCGCACCCCCTTGGCTCCTTTATATATCTGAGGCAGGGCACCCCATGACACACAAGTTGATCTACGGATCTTTCCTTAGCCGTGCGGTGCCCCTTCCACCATATTCCACTTGGTCATATCGTCAGAGAGCTTAGGCGAAGCCTGCGCCGGAGAAGTCATATCGTCAGCAGTGCTTAGGCGAAGCCCTGCGTCGGTGGAGCATCAACATCGCCACCACGCCGTCGTCTTGACGGAACTCATCCCGACACTTTGCTGGATCGGAGTCCGGGATCGCCATCGAAATGAACGTGTGCGTAACTCGGAGGTGCCGTCGTTCGGTGCTTGGATCGGTCGGATCGTGAAGACGTACGACTACATCAACCGCGTTGTTATAACGCTTCCGCTTTCGGTCTACGAGGGTACGTGGACGGACACTCTCCCCTCTCGTTGCTATGCCATCACCATGGTCTTGCGTGATCGTAGGAATTTTTTTTGAAATTACTACGTTCCCCAACAGTGGCATCCGAGCCTGGTTTTATGCGTTGATGTCATATGCACGAGTAGAACACAAGTGAGTTGTGGACGATACAAGTCATACGCCTACCGGCATGTCATACTTTGGTTCAGCGGTATTGTTGGACGAGACGATCCGGACCAACCTTACGCGTACTCTTACGCGAGACCGGTTCCCTCGACGTGCTTTGCACATAGATGGCTTGCGGAAGACTGTCTCTCCAACTTTAGTTGAACCGAGTGTGGCTACGCCGGTCCTTGAGAAGGTTAAAACGGAGTCTATTTGACAAACTATCGTTGTGGTTTTGATGCGTAGGTAAGAACGGTTCTTGCTCAGCCCGTAGCAGCCACGTAAAACTTGCAACAACAAAGTAGAGGACGCCTAACTTGTTTTTGCAGGGCATGTTGTGATGTGATATGGTCAAGACGTGATGCTATATTTTATTGTATGAGATGATCATGTTTTGTAACCGAGTTATCGGCAATCGGCAGGAGCCATATGGTTGTCGCTTTATTGTATGAAATGCAAACGCCATGTAATTGCTTTACTTTATCACTAAGCGGTAGCGATAGTCGTGGAAGCAATAGTTGGCGAGACGACAACGATGCTACGATGGAGATCAAGGTGTCGCGCGGTGGCGATGGTGATCATGACGGTGCTTGGCGATGGAGATCACAAGCACAAGATGATGATGACCATATCATATCACTTATATTGATTGCATGTGATGTTTATCCTTTATGCATCTTATCTTGCTTTGATTGACGGTAGCATTATAAGATGATCTCTCACTAAAAATTATCAAGAAGTGTTCTCCCGAGTATGCACCGTTGCCAAAGTTCGTAGTACCCGGACACCACGTGATGATCGGGTGTGATAAGTTCTCGTCCATCTACAACGGGTGCAAAACAGTTGTACACGCGAATACTCGAGTTAAACTTGACGA
Organism: Aegilops bicornis; assembly: GCA_021605145.1. Taxonomy (NCBI): domain Eukaryota; kingdom Viridiplantae; phylum Streptophyta; class Magnoliopsida; order Poales; family Poaceae; genus Aegilops; species Aegilops bicornis. Next base: position 304,787,016 of record CM038672.1, read on the forward strand.
GCCTAGCATATAACAGATATGGCCTCGGAACACGGAGACCGAAAGGTCGAGCGTGAATCATATAGTAGATATGATCAACATAGTGATGTTCACCGTTGAAACTACTCCGCCTCACGTGATGATCGGACACGGTTTAGTTGATATGGATCACGTGATCACTTAGATGACTAGAGAGATGTCTGTCTAAGTGGGAGTTTTAATATGATTAATTGAACTTAAATTTATCATGAACTTAGTACTGATAGTATTTTGCTTGTCTATGTTTCATGTAGATAGATGGCTCGTCTTGTTGTTCCATTGAATTTTAATGCGTTCCTTGAGAAAGCAAAGTTGAAAGATGATGGTAGCAATTACACGGACTGGGTCCGTAACGAGGATTATCCTCATTGCTGCACGTAAAAATTACGTCCCGGAAGCACCGGGTGGCGACAGGCTGCAGAATCTTTGAGCGAGAAGTTGTGAACGTCTGCAAAGCAGAATGATGACTACTCTATAGTTCAGTGTGCCATGCTTTACGGCTTAGAACCTGGTCTTCAACGACGTTTTGAACGTCATGGAGCATATGAGATGTTCCAGGAGTTGAAGTTAATATTTCAAGCAAATGCCCGGATTGAGAGATATGAAGTCTCCAATAAGTTCTATAGCTGTAAGATGGAGGAGAATAGTTACATCGGTGAACACATACTCAAAATGTCCTGTATAACAATCACTTAATTCAGTGGGAGTTAATCTTCCGGATGATAGTGTCATTGATGTAATTGTCCAATCATCGCCACCAAGCTACAAGAGCTTCGTGATGAACTATAATATGCAAGGGATGACTAAGACAATTCTCGAGCTCTTCGCGATGCTAAAAGTCATGGAGGTAGAAATCAAGAAAGAGCATCAAGTGTTGATGGTCAACAAGACCACTAGTTTCAAGAAAAGGGCAAAGGGAAGAAGAAGGAAACTTCAAAAAGAACAACAAGAAAGTTGCTGATCAAGAGAAGAAACCCAAGTCTGGACCTAAGCCCTGAAATCGAGTGTTTTTACCGCAAGGCACGGACCTTTGGAAGCGGAACTGCCCCAAGTATTTGGCGGATAAAAAGGATGGCAAGGTGAACAAAGGTATATGTGATATACATGTCATTGATGTGTACCTTACTAGAGCTCGTAGTAGCACCTGGTATTTGATACCGGTTACATTGCTAATATTTGCAACTTCAAACAGGACTACGGAATAGACGAGCACCGCAAAGGACGAGGTGACGGCGCGCTGGGAAATGGTTCCAAAGTCAATGTGATCGCGGTCGGCACGCTACCTCTACATCTACCTTCGGATTAGTTTTAGACCTAAATAATTGTTATTTGGTGCCAGCGTTGAGCATGAACATTATATCTGGATCTTGTTTATTGCGAGACGGTTATTCATTTAAATCAGAGAATAATGGTTGTTCTATTTATATGAGTAATATCTTTTATGGTCATGCACCCTTGAAGAATGGTCTATTCTTGTTGAATCTCGGAAGAGTGATACACATATTCATAATGTTGAAGCCAAAAGATGCAGAGTTGATAATGATAGTGCAACTTATTTGTGGCACTGCCGTTTAGGTCATATCGGTGTAAAACGCATGAAGAAACTCCATACTAATGGGCTTCTGGAATCACTTGATTATGAATCACTTGGTACTTGCGAACCGTGCCTCATGGGCAAGATGACCAAAGCGTCGTTCTCTGGAACTATGGAGCGAGCAACAGATTTATTGGAAATCATACATACTGATGTTTGTGGTCCAATGAATGTTGAGGCACGCCATGGGTATCAAGTTATTTTCTCACCTTCACAGATGATTTGAGCAGATATGGGTATATCTACTTAATGAAACACAAATCTGAAACATTTGAAAAGTTCAAAGAATTTCAGAGTGAAGTGGAAAATCATCGTAACAAGAAAATAAAGTTTCTACGATCTGATCGTGGAGGAGAATATTTGAGTTACGAGTTTGGTTTACATTTGAAACAATGTGGAATAGTTTCGCAACTCACGCCACCCGGAACACCACAGAAATGGTGTGTCCGAACGTCGTAATCGTACTTTACTAGATATGGTGCGATCAATGATGTCTATTTCCGATTTACCGCTATTGTTTTGGGGTTATGCTTTAGAGACGGCCGCATTCACGTTAAATAGGACACCGTCAAAATCCGTTGAGACGACGCCTTATGAACTGTGGTTTGGCAAGAAACCAAAGTTGTCGTTTCTTAAAGTTTGGGGCTGCGATGCTTATGTAAAGAAACTTCAACCGGATAAGCTCGAACCCAAATCGGAAAAATGTGTCTTCATAGGATACCCAAAGGAGACTGTTGGGTACACCTTCTATCACAGATCTGAAGGCAAGATTTTCGTTGCTAAATTTGGATCCTTTCTAGAGAAAGAGTTTCTCTCGAAAGAAGTGAGTGGGAGGAAAGTAGAACTTGATGAGATAATCAGATATCTGCTCCCTTATTGGAAAGTAGTTCATCACAAGAAATGGTTCTGTGACAACTACACCAATTAGTGAAGAAACTAATGATGATGATCATGAAGCTTGAGATCAAGTTACTACCGAACCTCAGAGGTCAACCAGAATAAAATACGCACCGAGTGGTACGGTAATCCTATTCGGAAATCATGTTACTTGACCATGGCGAACCTACAAACTATGAAGAAGCGATGGTGAGCCCAGATTCGCCGAAATGGCTGGAAGCCATGAAATCTGAGATGGGATCCATGTATGAGAACAAAGTATGGACTTTGGTTGACTTGCCCGATGATCGGCAAGCCATTGAAAATAAATGGATCTTTAAGAAGAAGATCGACGCCGATGGTAATGTAACTGTCTACAAAGCTTGACTTGTTGCGAAAGGTTTTCGACAAGTTCAAGGGGTTGACTACGATGAGACTTTCTCACCCGTAGCGATGCTTAAGTCTGTCCGAATCATGTTAGCAATTGCCGCATTTTATGATTATGAAATTTGGCAAATGGATGTAAAAACTGCATTCTTGAATGGATTTCTAGAAGAAGAGTTGTATATGATGCAACCAGAAGGTTTTGTCGATCCAAAAGGTGCTAACAAAGTGTGCGAGCTCCAACGATCAATTTATGGTCTGGTGCAAGCCTCTCGGAGTTGGAATAAACGCTTTGATAGTGTGATCAAAGCATATGGGTTTATACAGACTTTTGGAGAAGCCTGTATTTACAAGAAAGTGAGTGGGAGCTCAGAGCATTTCTGATATTATATGTGGACGACATATTATTAATTGGAAATGATATAGAATTTCTGGATGGCATAAAAGGATACTTGAATAAAAGTTTTTCAATGAAAGACCTCGGTGAAGCTGCTTACATATTGGGCATCAAGATCTATAGAGATAGATCAAGACGCTTAATTGGACTTTCACAAAGCACATACCTTGATAAAATTTTGAAAAAGTTCAAAATGGATCGAGGCAAAGAAAGGTTTTTGCCTGTGTTGCAAGGTGTAAGATTGAGTAAGACTCAATGCCCGACCACGCAGAAGATAGAGAGAAAATGAAAGATGTTCCCTATGCTTCAGCCATAGGCTCTATCATGTATGCAATGTCTGTACCGGACCGACGTATGCTTAGCTATAAGCTTGGCAGGAAGGTACCAAAGTAATCCAGGAATGGATCATCGGACAGCGGTCAAGAACATCCTGAAATACCTGAAAAGGACTAAGGATATGTTTCTCAGATATGGAGGTGACAAAGAGCTAGTCGTAAATGGTTACGTCGACGCAAGCTTTGACACAGATCCGGACGATTCTAAATCGCAAACCGGATACGTGTTTTTATTAAACGGTGGAGCTGTCAGTTGGTGCAGTTCTAAACAAAGCGTCGTGGCGGGATCTACATGTGAAGCGGAGTACATAGCTGCTTCCTAAGCAAAGAAATGAAGGAGTCTGGATGAAAGAGTTCATTTCCGATCTAGGTGTTATACCTAGTGCATCGGGACCGATGAAGATCTTCGTGACAATCTTGGTGCAATTGCCTTGGCAAAGGAATCCAGATTTCACAAGAGGACCAAGCACATCAAGAGACGCCTTCAATTCCATTCGGGACCAAGTCCAAGTGGGAGACATAAAGATTTGCAAAATACATACGGATCTGAATGTTGCGGACTGCTAACTAAGCCTCTTCCACGAGCAAAACATGATCAGCACCAAGACTCCATGGGTGTTAGGATCATTACTTTGTAATCTAGATTATGGACTCTAGTGCAAGTGGGAGACTGAAGGAAATATGCCCTAGAGGCAATAATAAAGTTATTATTTATTTCCTTATATCATGATAAATGTTTATTATTCATGCTAGAATTGTATTAACCGGAAACATAATACATGTGTGAATACATAGACAAACAAGATGTCACTAGTATGCCTCTACTTGACTAGCTTGTTAATCAAAGATGGTTATGTTTCCTAACCATGAACAAGGAGTTGTTATTTGATTAACAAGATCACATCATTAGTAGAATGATCTGATTGACATGACCCATTCCGTTAGCTTAACACTTGATCGTTTAGTATGTTAATGCTTTCTTCATGACCCATACATGTTCCTGTAACTATGAGATTATGCAACTCCCGTTTACCGGAGGAACACTTTGGGTGCTACCAAACAGCACACCGAAAATGGGGGATAAAAAAGGAGTACTACAGGTGTCTCCAAAGGTACTTGTTGGGTTGGCGATTTTCGAGATTAGGTTTTGTCACTCCGATTGCTCTGGAGAGGTATCTCCGTGCCTTCTCGGTAATGCACATCACTTAAGCCTTGCAAGCATTACAACTAATGAGTTAGTTGTGAGATGATGTATTACGAACGAGTAAAGAGACTTCTACGGTAACGAGATTGAACTAGGTATTGGATACCGACGATCGAATCTCGGGTAAGTAACATACCGATGACAAAGGGAACAACGTATGTCGTTATGCGGTTTGACCGATAAAGATCTTCAGAGAATATGTAGGAACCAATATGGGCATCCAGGTTCCGCTTATTGGTTATTGACCGAGAATGGTTCTAGGTCATGTCTACATAGTTCTCGAACCCGTAGGGTCCGCACGCTTAACGCTTCGATGACAGTTCATAATGAGTTTATAAGTATTGATGCACGAAGTTTGTTCGAGTCCCGGATGTGATCACGGACATGACGAGGAGTCTCGAAATGGTCGAGACATAAAGATTGATATATTGGAAGCCTATGTTTGGACTTGAAGGGTTCCGAGTAAAACAGAAGTTATTTAACACCGGGGTTACGGAACCCCGGGGTATATGGGCCTTCATGGGCCACAAGGGAGAAGAGGAAGGGCCGGCCAGGTGGGCTGCGCGCCCCTCCCCTCTAGTCCGAATAGGACAAGGAGAGGGGCGGCGCCTTCCCTCTTTTCCTCCCCAATCCTACTCCAACTAGGACAGGGGAGTCCTACTCCCGGTGGGAGTAGGACTCCTCGGCAGCGCCTCCCAAGGCTGGCCGCACCCCCTTGGCTCCTTTATATACGGGGCAGGGGCACCCCATGACACACAAGTTGATCTACGGATCTTTCCTTAGCCGTGCGGTGCCCCTTCCACCATATTCCACTTCGGTCATATCGTCAGAGAGCTTAGGCGAAGCCCTCGCCGGAGAAGTCATATCGTCGCAGTGCTTAGGCGAAGCCCTGCGTCGGTGGAGCATCAACATCGCCACCACGCCGTCGTCTTGTGGAACTCATCCCGACACTTTGCTGGATCGGAGTCCGGGATCGCCATCGAAGTGAACGTGTGCGTAACTCGGAGGTGCCGTGACGTTCGGTGCTTGGATCGGTCGGATCGTGAAGACGTGCGACTACATCAACCGCGTTGTTATAACGCTTCCGCTTTCGGTCTACGAGGGTACGTGGACGGACACTCTCCCCTCTCGTTGCTATGCCATCACCATGGTCTTGCGTGATCGTAGGAAATTTTTTTGAAATTACTACGTTCCCCAACAGTTAATGCTTCTGAAAAACTGTCTCTTGGTCATTCGTTTCTCAATCACCATGAAGTGCGAGAAATCCAACGGAGGAGATCGAGTCTTGTGGGGAAAAGTGCACAAACCTCTGCAGAGTGTATAAACTAATCATGGTTAGCCGTGTCCCCGGTTATGGACATCTTGAGTATCTGGTTCTTGGATTATCATGTTGGTCTCATCACTTTAATTAATAAGATTGTTGGGTTATTCATATTTTAATTGGGATTGAGTTGGAGGAACCTTCTCAATGTTTTCAACAAACTTTGTAGTTAAATAAAATATATTCCTTTGAGGTAGGGAAAAATTGGCTTTATGCAAAAAATAAACTTAGAGCTTTTCCACCAGCCAAATATGCATGTAGTGATAGCCATTATTCATCATTATCCTATGGTGTGAATTTGCTAGTACATTCAATGTACTGACCCTTTGTGGCTGCAACGTCTCATGTTGTAGGTTTCTTACGACGAGTAAGTGATACGTTAGGGTTACGATTTCTACACTCAACTTTGCCGTTGGTGTTGATGGGAATCCACAACCTTATTGTTACTTCTGCTATTTGGATTGAGGTAATAGTATTTACTTTAATTTATACATGTGATTTACCTCTGTTATAAATCCTCGAGTACTGTGTGTGTGTCAAGATACCGATCCGTGGATGACACTTTGCTATCAGAGACTTGACCGTCTGAGGTCGGGTCGCTACAGACTTATTGTAGAAAGAGCATAAAAGATTAGTTCGAATAAAGTTTACTGGGAGCGGAGCGATATGCCAATGATAAATATATATAAAAAGTAAAAACCACATCCCAGCTATTTGACATGCTTGGGGTTAGGAACAAAGGAAAAGGGCATGGTACAGGCTCAAAAGAAAGAGTGCGGTCTACAAAAGCTTATTTTGGACCTCCTGTCGCACGTCTGCGCCGCCCATCCTCGGGGAGGGGAATCCTTAACGGGAATGGCCCCGCAGGTGAGTGTGCGGATCCGAACTTCGAGAGAGTCCGATGTAGATGCTGTCCTGATGGTCACCTGTTTTTAAGAAATGATACAGAAAAATAGGAAAGATGGATAAGAACGTTACGGGGATTCTTGCAGGGTTGTCCATATTGTGCTTCCGCTGATGCCCATGGTATCTTGAGTGCATAGTGATGTATGCGTGGTGTGAACTTTGCCAGTACAGTAGGTGGGCGGCGGAAGCCGAACTGCTATTTTCGTTTTGGGAGTGGTCGAACTTCAGAGGGAAAGTGTTTCTGGCCCCTTGTGTTCGGCTGGCGAGCCGATCCGTCGTCTCTATCGCCTGGTGGCCTCCTCCCCTTGTGATCGGCGTTGAGCCTGCCTGCCTGCTTGAGGACCCAACAGTTTCTGTTGGTATGATTAGCTGGCCTATCAGGGTGACCGTGAATCTGACAAGGTCGGTCCAATATCCTGTCAAGGGTGGATGGTCTATCCTGGTTTGCCTTTAGTGGCTTCTTCCATTGACCGGGCTTCGGATTGTGAAATCCGGTGTTCACCGCTGTGTCGCATGTATTACTGCGACTGTTGTGTTCGGTTCGTCGTGGCTTACCGTTGCCGTCTCGAATTTCGTGGCGCCGGGTCGCCGGGCGTTGTTGCTTTTATGAGCGAGCCAGTTGTCTTCTCCCGCACAAAAGCGAGTCATTAGAAAGATAAGGGTTGTCATGGACTTGGGTCCTTCCTGGCCGAGGTGACGCGCTAGCCATTCATCCCGGACGCCATGTTTGATGGCTGCGAGGGCTTCTGCGTCCGGACAGTCGCCAATTTGGTTCTTTTTGACTAAGAACCTAGTCCAGAGCTCCCTGACTAACTCGCCGGGCTTCTGGACGATATGACTTAAGTCGTCGGCATCTAGAGGTCGGACATATGTTCCTTGGAAGTTGTCTCGAAAGGCGTCTTCCAAGTCTTCCCAGCTACCAATAGAATTTTCTGGTAAACTGTTTAGCCAGTAGTGAGCTGGCCCCTTAAGCTTGAGAGGTATGTATTTAATGGCATGAAGGTCGCCTCCGCGAGCCATGTGAATATGGAGGAGGTAATCCTCAATCCATACCGCGGGATCTGTTGTTCCATCGTATGATTCGATGTTAATGGGTTTGAACCCGTCTGGGAATTCGTGGTCCATTACCTCGTCAGTGAAGCAGGGAGGGTGTGCGGCTCCTCTATGTTGGGCCACACTGTGAAGCACCTCCGGCGGACTCCGCTTACGGAGTTCGGACCGGGTGTTTTCGGCTCTGTAGTGTCCGAATGGGTGACCATCATAGTCGGTCGGGGTGTATCTCCGTGATCTGTACATCGATCATGTGCACCCTGCTCTATCCTCCAGGTCTTGGTTGATGTCGCGAGTGTTCCCTCGAGCTGTTTTGCTCTTGATTTGACGGCCGGAAGGGTTGATATGTTGCTCTGTTTGGGCTGCTGCTTTCTCTGGACCGAACTGTGGCCGGCCCGCTGCATTGTTCGACGGTGGTGTGGGCTCCAGCGCCCTGCCATCGTATTGAGGGAGCCACCTGCCCTTTGGGTGGCTTTTGTCTAGGCTACTAAGGTCGTATTCTTCGGCGGCCAGGACCTCGGTCGATCTATCATTGAGCAATTCTTGGCTTGCTTGAAGTTGCAGCTGCTTCTTCCTTAAGCTCCTTGCAGTGGCTATAAGCCGGCGTTTGAAACGCCTCCGCCGAGAGGTTCCTTAGGCACGATAAAATCCTCGCTGCCGAGGATCTCCTCCTCCTCGGAGGGTGGGAGATAATTGTTGTCCTCCGAGTCTCCATATGTGGCCTGTTCATCAGGGCTGTCTTGCCCGCTTTCCCGTTCCTCCTGTTCGGATTCTGCCTCAACAGGGTCTTCATTGTCCGGATTGTTGTCTTTTCTGGTGCTAGCAGTGTTTTCTCTTGGGCGATGTGGCTTGGAGCGGCGCCGTGGGTGCCGGTGTTCGTACTGTGTACCAAGAGGTTTATTCCCGACTGGATCCTTCTCATCATCGGGTGTGTCTATCATACACACATCATACCAAGAAGTGGCCATCCCGTGTCTAGCGGGTAGCGAGCTCTGGCCCTGTCCCTCATCACCGTCCATACCGGCGATGTCTTCGGAGCGGGGGTCAGGCGTGTTGGTTGGGTCTTCGACGGTGGCTATAAAGTGGGTGGCGGGTGGGAAGCAAAATTCTCCATCATCCGCCGTAAGTTCGAACCGAACATAGTTCGGCAACGAGCCATCTGCCAGGGATAGGTTTTTTTAATGAGTTTAGTAGGTCGCCCATGGGCGAGTGTTGGAAGACATCTACGGCGCTGAACTTGAAGATCGATAACCGGTCGAGTTCGATATCCGCGGGCTCGCAGGGTTCCGAACTCGACGCCGGAGAAGAGTCTGGGGTTCCGTTTATGCAGATGCCGTACGCAGTGGAATTTGCGAGCGGCTCCAATGCCGCAGAATCGATAGCCCCCGCGATGGGGTTAAGCTTCCCATCTTCGGGGGACTTGATCTGCTCCGGATCTAAGGCCAGAGTGGCTGTAGGAGCTCTCTCCTGGATGCGGCCTGATGACAGGTTTAAGCCATGTCCATCGGGGCAGTGGGGAGCGATTGCCGCGGTCTCGAATCCGTCGAAGATCAAGTCTCCACGGATGTCCGCAACGTAGTTCAAGCTTCTGAATCTGACCTGATAGCCAGGGGCGTAGCTGTCGATCTTCTCCAGATGGCCCAGCGAGTTGGCCCGCAGTACGAAGCCGCCGAACACGAAGATCTGTCCGGGGAGGAAGGTTTCTCCCTGGACAACGTCATCATCGAAGGGGCCATCAAACCTTTTGACGACGGCACAGTGGAACTCTCAATGAAAGCACCAATGTCGGTGTCAAAACCGACGGATCTCGGGTAGGAGGTCCCGAACTGTGCGTCTAGGATCGATGGTAACATGAGACGGGGGACGCGATGTTTACCCAGGTTCGGGCCCTCTCTATGGAGGTAATACCCTACTTCCTGCTTGATTGATCTTGATGAATATGAGTGTTACAAGAGTTGATCTACCACGAGATCGTAATGGCTAAACCCTAGGAGCCTAGCCTATGTGTATATGGTAATGAATGTGTCCTATCCGGACTATGCTCTCGGGTTTATATAGACACCGGAGAGATCTAGGGTTACATGGGGTCAGTTACATAAGAAGGAATCTTCACAGTTGGTCGCCTAGCTTGCCTTCCATGCCAAGGAAAGTCCAATCCGAACACGAGTATGGCCTTCGGTCCTCATGTCTTCACAGCCCACCAGTCCGGCCCATGGATAGCAGGCCGGATGCCCGAGGACCCCTTAGTCCAGGACTCCCTCACTTCCAACTATAAATGAGAAATAAAACTACGTTGTGGGTATGAACAGGATAACTTTGCATGATATCGGAGAGCTAAAATATAAAAGTAGGTGTTGTTATCATAAAGTTAGAATATATTACTAAATATTATAAATAGCGAGTGTGGAATAATGATGGGTCGGTGAGCGGAACTATCCTAGGCAATTGTTACCAAGACCGGTAGTCGTCATTGCAATTTCATATGAGGGAGAGGCATAAGCTAACATACTTTCTCTTCTTGGATCATATGCACTTACGATTGGAACTCTAGCAAGCATCCGCAACTACTAAAGATCATTAAGGTAAAACCCAACCATAGCATTAAAGCATCAAGCCCCCTTTATCCCATATGCTACAACCCCCTTACTCGGGTTTATGCTTCTATCACTCCAGCAACCCACTATAAGCGAATCATGAACGTATTGCAACACCCTACAGTGGGAATCCCTCACACTTGCGCGACACGGAGGGCACAATAGGGCAGCACCATAATAAAACATACAACTCATACAATCTAGATCATCAATCAACCCAAAGACAAAGGATGTCTACTCAAAACATCATAGGATGGCAACACATAATTGGATCATAATATGTGGCATAAAGCACCATGTTCAAGTAGGGATTACAGCGGGGTGCGGGAGAGTGGACCGCGTAAAATAGATGAGGATGGTGATGATGATGAAGACGATCACGGCGGCGATGATTCCCCTCCCGATGGCACTCCGGCGCCACCGAGAGAGAGGAGGAGAGGTTCTCCCCCTTGTGCTTCCTCCTCCATGGCCTCCCCCTGGATGGGAGATGTTCTCCCTCTGGATCTTGGCCTTCATGGCGATGATGGCCCTCTGAGATCCTCCTCCATGGCCTCCAGTGATGATGGCCCTCTCCGGCAGGGTGCCAGAGAGGGCCTAGATTGATTTCTCGTGGCTACAGAGGCTTGCGGCGGTGGAACTTCCGATCTAGGTTATTTTCTTGAGGTTTCTGTATTTATAGGAGAGGATGGCGTCGAGAACAAGTCAGGGGGCCCCACAGGGAGTCCATGAGGCAGGGGGGCGTGCCCCAGGGGGGTGGGCACGCCCTCCACCCTCATGGGGCCCACGGGACTCCCCTCCGGTAACTCTTCGTTCCAGTATTTTTTATATTTTCTAGAAAAATTCTCCGTTGATTTTCATCGCATTCCGAGAACTTTTATTTCCGCACAAAAACAACACCACGGTAGTTCTGCTGAAAACAACGTCAGTCCGGGTTAGTTCTAATCAAATCATACCAAAATCATATAAAACTATTGTAAACATGGCATGACTACTTCATAAATTATGGATACATTGGATACGTATCAGCATCCCCAAGCTTAATTCCTGCTCGTCCTCGAGCAGGTAAATGATAAAAGAAATAATTTATGAGGTGTGAATGCTAGGAAGTGCATAAATTTGATCAATGATAGTTCCAATCACTTTTTCTTGCATCATTATATATCATAACAGTAGCTCAACTCATGAAACTTCTCATGATCAAGTAACAAGCTATTCACATGTTAAAGTATAGATCATAAACTTTCTTGAAAACCAACAAACTATGCTCTTAGTCATCAAACAATTGCAATTCATCTTATTTTCGGGAAGGGTCTATGTAAGAGCTTTGATTCAACAAACTCCACATACTCAACTATCATTTAATCTTTCACAATTGCTAACACTCACGTGATATTTGTGGGTTCAAAGCTTTAATCGGACACAGAGAAAGATAGGGGCTTATAGTTTTGCCTCCCAACCTTTTACCTCAAGGGTAATGTCAACAATAGTAGTTCATGATAACTTACATCCAATTGGATATATATATCAGGATCTTTCCAACACAATGTGCTTGCCAAATGATAAAATGTAAAAAAGGAAAGGTGAAGATCACCATGACTCTTGTATAATGTATAAGACAAGAATAAAAGATAGGCCCTTCGCAGAGGGAAGCAGAGGTTGTCATGTGCTTTTATAGTTGGATGCACAAAATCTTAATGCAAAAGAACGTCACTTTATATTGCAACTTGTGATAGGGACCTTTATTATGCAGTCCGTCGCTTTTATTGCTTCCATATCACAAGATCATACAAAGCTTATTTTATCCAAACTAATAGATCATACATATTTAGAGAGCAATTTTTTATTGCATGCAACAATGACAACTTACTTGAAGGACCTTACTCAATCCATAGGTAGATATGGTGGACTCTCATGGAAAAACCGGGTTTAAGGATATTCGAAAGCACAATACTTGGTGCAAAGAATTTGGCTAGCATGAGGGGGAAAGGCAAGCTCAACATGTTGGATGATCCATGACAATATACTTTATTTCAGATATAAGAAAACATAACCCATTACGTTGTCTTTCTTGTCCAACATCTACCTTTTAGCATGTCATATCTAATTAGTGCTCACAATTACAAAAGATGTCCAATATAGTATATTTATATGTGAAATCTCTCTTCCTGCAATATTCTTTCATGAATTGTTCAAGTGACCAATGCTGCGTTTGCTAACTTTCAAATAAGTTTACTACCTATACTTATTCTGTGTGAAGTCATTACTCCCCATGGTATAAGCATATGAAACATATATAAATTGAGATTTATGATATTCAATTCATTCAACCATTTACTCATAGGATATACGTGAAGCACATGAGTAAATGACAAACTACTCCAAAAGATATAAGTGAAGAACACTGAGTAGTCAAATAATTAACTAGCCATGGGAGGATTCTTTTTCATTCAAGATTTTAGACCCAATGATTTTATTCAAACAGCAAGTAAAATTGAAAATACGCTCCAAGCAAAACACATGTCATGTGACGAATAAAAACATAGCTCCGAGTAAGGTATACCGATAGTTTCAAAGACGAAAGAGGGGATGCCTTCCGGGGCATCCCCAAGCTTAGGCGCTTGCGTCTTCCTTGAATATTACCTTGGGGGTGCCTTGGTCATCCCCAAGCTTAGGGTCTTTCCACTCCTTATTCTCCTCATATCGATATCTCACCCAAAGCTCGAAAACTTCAATCACACAAAACTTAACGGAACTTCGTGAGATAGGTTGGTATGATAAAGAGTAAACCATTCACTTTGGTACTGTCAAAGACAAGGTTCATAATTGTTCTCACCCAATGCCTACTGTACCATATCATTTCTACAATTTATATTGAGAAATATAAGCCATAGAAACTAGAAAACAAGCAAACTACGCAATGAAAACAGAATCTGCCAGAAATAGAACAATCTGTAGTGATCTGAACAGCAACCATACTTATGCTACTCCAAAAATTATGAAATAAACTGGTGGACGTGAGGAATTTGTCTATTAATCTTCTGCAAAAATAATCAACTAAAAAGCACTCTCCAGTAAAAAATGGCATCTATTCTCATGAGCGTAAAGTTTCTGTTTTTTACAGCAAGATTGCAAAGACTTCACCCATGTCTCCCCAAAGGTTCTACTTGGCACAAACACTAATTAAAACATAAAAACCACATCTAACCATAGGCTAGATGAATTATTTATTACTAAACAGGAACAAAAAGCAAGAAACAAAAATAAAATTGGGTGGCCTCCCAACAAGCGCTATCGTTTAACGCCCCTAGCTAGGCATGATGATTTCAATGATGCTCACATAAAAGATAAGAATTGAAACGTAAAGAGAGCATCACGAAGAATATGTGTCAGTGTCAAAACCCGCGGATCTCGGGTAGGGGGTCCCGAACTGTGCGTCTAGGCGGATGGTAACAGGAGACAAGGGACACGATGTTTTTACCCAGGTTCGGGCCCTCTCGATGGAGGTAAAACCCTACTCCTGCTTGATTAATATTGATGATATGGGTAGTACAAGAGTAGATCTACCACGAGATTAGAGAGGCTAAACCCTAGAAGCTAGCCTATGGTATGATTGTTGTTCATCCTACGGACTAAAACCCTCCGGTTTATATAGGCACCGAAGAGGGTTAGGGTTACACAGAGTCGGTTAAAAAGGTACGAAATCTACATATACCTAAAGCCAAGCTTGCCTTACACGCCAAGGAAAGTCCCATACGGACACGTGATCTAAGTCTTCAATCTTGTATCTTCAAAGTCCAGGAGTCCGCCAAAGGCTATAGTCCGCTATCCGGACACCCCTAATCCAGACTCCTCAAGAGTCTCCTGAACCAGGCTTCAATGACGACGAAGTCCTGGCGCATATTTTCTTCGGCATTGCAAGGCGGGTTCCTCCTCCGAATACTTCATAGAAGATTTTGAACACAAGGATAGTGTCCGGCTCTGCAAAATAAGTTCCACATACCACTGTGGAGAGAATAATGTTTACACAAGTTCAATCTGCTGACGTATTCCGCAGCGTGACATCACACCAGGGCCAAGCCTTTATTCGAATCATTTTTACTGTCCCACCTCAGCGCGTTTAGCGAGGTGGTTTCCTTGACACGTCTTGTCAAAGCAGAGATCGTGTCCCCTTATTCCGGGATTCTCATCAAACGGGCGTGGGTAACCCAACCACGCCATTGGTTACGGCGCTTGGGAGATATGCGAGTTTTATCAGGCCGGTGGGGACGCATAGCTTTGTCCGTCCATATAAGGGCATAAGGATCCACTTTTTCACACACGCCTTCTTCCTCCTTTGCTTATCCATTTCCGCGTACTCGAGCTCCAACGCCCAAGCCCGCACATCCCACCTCAACCTTCTCCAACTATGTCAGGAGCGGGAGGCAAGTGGATGGCCTCCTCCGTCACGGAGGGGCACATCAAAAAGCTGCGGAAGGCCGGATACTTGTCCGACGACATCGCACATCGGCTCCCCAACAAGGGGCAGCTCATCCCCACCCCTGTGCCCCATGAGAGGGTGGTGTTCCTCCCCACTTCCCCATGGACTAGGGTTTCCACTTCACCCATTTGTCCGGGGCTCATGTTCTACTACGGCCTAGATTTCCACGATCCGCCCCGAATTTCATCCTCAACATCTCGGCGTTCATCGTCTTGTGCGAGGCCTTCCTCTGCATCCAGCCCCACTTTGGCTTATGGCTGAAGACCTTCAATGTCAAGCCGAAGGTAGTGGGCGGCCGCCAAGCGGAGTGCAGAGGTGCCATGGTGGGCAAGATGGCCAACGTCCTATGGCTCGAGGGCTTCTTCGTGGAGACCATAAAGGTGGCAATCGGGGTGGTTCTACATCACCGAGCCGCACGACTCTAAATGGGCGGCGGCCCCCGAATTCCGATCTGGCTTCCCTACACGGCTCACCTCATGGAAAGAGACGGGCCTGACGTGGGGTAATTCGGAAGAGCTGACCGGACTCCAAACCTGCGTCCAAAACCTGGTGGACAAGAAGCTCAAGCTTGTCAACGTAGTCCAGGTTATGCTCATCCGCCGGATCCTCCCATGCCAGCAACGGGCCTTCAACTTGTGGGAGTTTGATCCAGCACAACACCAACTTGAGCCGCTCTTCGACACTACGCACGAAGATGCCCGGAAGGTGCTGTTCAAAGGCGCCGAGGTTCCCGCATCCGCTACCAAAGATCATGGATTCAGCTCGCAAGATCAAGCCAACGAGGTAAGCTATTTTACCCTTTACGGGACTCTTTTTTCATAGTTTGACTCTATGCGGATCTAAAACTCCCTCACTTTTGACAGATCGGCAGAAGACGTCCGGACAGGTTAACTGTCTGCTCCTTGCCAGAAGACCCAGCGGACGCCCGTTTGACGGGCTGCTGGTTCCGGCACCTTACGTGGTGCTGGAGAAGAAGGCCAAGAAGAAGGCCATGGGAACTCGGAGGAGTTCCCGGCGCCAGGTGTTGTCGGACTCATCGTCCGATGACTCTGAGGCGGACTCCTCCCACGAAGATGAAGAGGAGGAAAAAGAGGCCTCTCCCCCAGCGGGGGGAGAGAAGAAAAGGAAGGCCGCCCCAACTAGGGAGGCCGGAGGGTCCAAGAAGGGAAGGACCCTCCCTCCGGACTACACCACCAACGCCGACGACGGCGGAGAGGAGTGGCCACCAAGGACCAAGCCCCTGGCGAAATGTAAGTGTCCGGGTACCAGAATAACTCATGGCGTTCCATTTGTCGCACATCATCTTCTAACGCCGAATATAACCATGCAGTCCGCCCAAGGACGGGCTCGACGCTTCGTCGAGCGGCTCCTTGGATTCGTCGGATGTGAATAGCACCTCACTCCCGACCGCCTCGTCTCCTCCCGCCGTGGATGACGCCGGGGTGGAGTCCCAAAAGGGGCCCAACCAGTAGGAGGTGGCCCTGGAGGCGCCGCAAGGCGACCTCCTCGACTCCGGGCGCAAAGGGGATAAAACCCCAAAGGGCTTTAAGTCCGGCCCTGTGCGGACTCGTCATCGAACCTTCAGTGATTCCGGAGTCCGACAGGCGACCCCTTCGTAAGAAGGGCAAGACTGCAACGCCGGTGACCTCCATCCAACCGGAGGCACCGGATGATTTGATGGAGGCGCTTAATAGCGCTTCCATCGAAAGTGTGGTGATCCAGAAAGTTCAGTCCGCCAAGAGCGGGTTGACTGAAGCCCGTGCCAGCCTTCTAACAGGCTTTGAGGTATGTATTTAAGATATGTAAAAATATTACCGCATAGACAGTAGCCCCTGATGCTCAGTTTGGTGTTCGGAAAGAAAAAGCCAAACTGAGGATCTAAAAAGATATACGCAGGAGTCTAACATAAGTATGTCAATATGGGAATGCAGGCTGCGCTGCTGACCTCTGCCGCCTTGATCATGGAGGTTGATGCATTAAAGCAGAGCCTCGAGCGGACCGAGAACAAGCTCGGACTTGCCAAAAAGCGGCTCGAGGACAAGGAAGGTAAGTAATACCTTACGGGAGTATTTAAAAGATGTGGTTGCAAAAGATGACAGGAATAACGTGAATACTGCAGGGGCCACGAACGAGGTGGCGACCCTGAAGGAAGCGGTGTCCAAGGCCGAAAGCAATGCGGCCGCAGAGCGCACCGAGCGAGAGAAGCAGGAGGCGCGGGTGGAGGAGGTGCGGCAAGAGGCCTGTGCTCTCGTGGAAAAACACGAGAGTTTGGAGCGTGACTCAAAGACTCGAGAGTCCGAGTTCGCCTCGGCCCTTGAGAGCGCCAAAGCCGCTAAGGCCAAAGCCCAAAAAGCCCTCCAGGAAATTGAGGCGATGAAGAAGATAGCGGCGGGTAAGGCATTCTATATGCAAAGCAAGCATGTGAAAGTAAATTATCTGTTACTTACCCAAATCCAGAGCTCTCCAGGAGCATTCGTAGATCTGCCCCGCAGTATGTCTGATGCTGCCACATTCTACCGAGCCGAGGAGGGAAGCTCGACGGAGAAGGTGTTCTGGTCTCAGTATGCTGAGGCCGGACACCCCGTGCCCTTAAGCGACCAGTTGAAGCAGCTGATTGAGCTCCATAAGGTGGCCGAACAGGCCATGAGGGGCATCATAGTTCGGCTGTGGCCTAAGGAAGCCATGCCCGGGAGCTACTTCGGGCTGGTGAGGTGGCTGGTGGACGCCTGTCCATGGGTGGACGTAGTCAAGCGCTCCGTCTGCATCGAAGGTACCCGTAGGGCCCTTGCCCTTGCGAAGGTGCACTGGGGCAAGATGGATGTTGAGAAGCTTGTGACGGACGGACCACCACCACGCAAGGAGCATCGCAAGCCTGAAATGTATTATGAGGGTGTCCTGAAGGGTGCCCGCCTTATAGCGGATGAATGTTCCAAAGATGTAATATTTGAGTAGACTCGCATTTGTTATCCTGTGTGCTGAAAACTTGTTCATATGCGCTAAGCAACACTTTTGAATTTAAAATATTACCTTCTGTGCGGCCGTGTATTAAATTTGAGAGATGGCAAGTCGTCGGCTTCAACCCCCATGCCACGAGTGCTGGGGTGTTCGGGATAAACTCGAGCGCTCTTGTTCCCATTCTTGGGTCCTTCAAGGGAGGCGCTCAACGCAACGAACAAGGCAACCGGACTATAATGCTTGAACACTCTCACTTAGCCATAGAATTCTATAATTTTAAATTTCGGCGAAGCCCCTAGTATTCGGAAGACCGAGTTCGGGGTGCTATGCACGCCTAGGCCGGACAATGCCGACTCCTCGCTCTAAGCGGCATAAGTCTTTAGGTACTCGAAAACCTCTCGAACAGCGACCGACTTTCACCCTATCATGACGGTCAGTTTTAGCTTTCTCCACTGAGGTGCTTAACCCAGCTCAACCGGGGCGCAATCGCAGTGGTTCTCCCAAATACTACCTTAGCCGATATAATGGAACATAAGGTACCAAAACAAGGGAGCCGGGCAAACACAACTATTGACACAATACATGATTCGGAGCCGATGCATATAATGCTATAAGTTCGGGGAGCCTCACTTATGAAAGTGTTCGGACTTATCACACAATGTTGTGGGGTACTTAAGCCCTGTGTATTGCCCGTACCAAAGTGTACAGTTCCACAATGTCATAAATTAACATATATATATATATATATATATATATATATATATAGAAAAAAGGGAATCCAATAATAGGCAGAAGCTATGTATTGTTTATTCAAAAGGGCTGCAGTAAAAGCAGAACGATACAAATTGTGCGATAAGTAAGGGACATGACTTTTTGACATGTCCCCCTCCAGGGGTAAGCTGCGGGATGGTGTGTAAAACAGGTATACTACTCGTAATAAAGACCCCCTGGACACTCGACGTAGTTTTCTGCTTCCCTGGCTGTTGCATCGTGTGTTAGGCGATTCTACTGCCGGACAGGGCTTCGTGGGAACGGAGTCCTGAAAGTAAAAGAGAAAGAAGAAAAGAATGACACAATCGGGAGCCCCTGGTGCGGTTGAGCCGCATTCTGGGCATGCCGTGGTCCTGCCCCTCCCCCTATGCCCATGGTATTTCCAGAGCGTAATTATGTACGCATAGTACTGGTTTCGCAATTTCGCGAGGGCTGGGGTTTGGGCCGCATTACTATGCGTGCTCGAAACGTGCAAGGCGGTCTTGTTGTAGGTTACTCCGGGCGCGCTTGACGGTGTCCGGACGTTTAACAGTCAGACTCGAGAATTGCCTTGAGAGGCTGCTTTGTACTTCCGCCGCGAGGGCCGCCGTATGCTCCTCCGTCCGGAGAGAGCGTTCGGTGTTTCCATTGACCGTAATGACTCCTCGAGGACCTGGCATCTTGAGCTTGAGATATGCATAGTGTGGCACCGCATTGAACTTTGCAAATGCGGTTCGTCCGAGCAGTGCGTGATAGCCACTGCGGAACAGGACTATGTCGAAGATTAACTCCTCGCTTCGGAAATTATCGGGGGATCCGAAGAACACTTCAAGTGTAACTGAGCCTGCATAGCTTGGCCTCTACACCTGGTATGACGCCTTTAAAGGTCGTCTTCGTGGGTTTAATCCTTGATGGGTCTATGCCCATTTTGCGCACTGTATCCTGATAAAGCAGGTTCAGGCTGCTACAGCCGTCCATTAGGACTCTAGTGAGGTGAAATCCGTCAATGATTGGGTCTAGCACCAATGCGGCGAATCCGCCATGGCGGATGCTAGTGGGGTGGTCCCTTTGATCACAAGTGATCGGGCAGGAAGACCACGGGTTGAACTTTGGGGCGACTGGCTCCATCGCATATACGTCCCTTAGTGCACGCTTTCGCTCCCTTTTGGGTATGTGGGTTGCGTATATCATGTTCACCGTCCGCACTTGTGGGGTGAAGCCTTCGTCCTCTATTGTTCGGCGGTCGGGCTCCTCGCCATCGCTTATGCAGCCCCTTGTCATTGTTTTCGCATTTAACTTGCTCGCTGCTTGAACACCCAACAATCCTCGTTAGTGTGATTGGCTGGTTTTTCGGGTGCCGTGTATCGCACGAGCGATCGAGTATTCGGTCCAAATTGACGGGCCTGGAGTATTTCTTTTAAATGGCTTTTTCTCACGACCGGGTTTAGAGCCTCGATCCGGCATTGACTGTCGTATCCTCAGCATTATCGCTGTTAATGCGGCGCTTGTGCTTGTTGCGACGCGACCTGCCATTGCTGTCCTTGGTATCCGAATTACGAGGGCTCTTGGTCATGTTGTTACTACGAGCTAGCTAGCTGTCCTCTCCCGTGCCAAAAGCGGGTCATGAGTGTTGTGAGGGCTGCCATGGATTTCGGCTTTTCCTGTCCTAGGTGCCGGGCAAGCCACTCGTCGCGGATGTTGTGTTTGAAGGCTGCAAGGGCCTTTCCATCCGGACAATCGACGATTTGATTTTTTTGGTTAGGAACCGTGTCCAGAATTGTCTGGCCGATTCCTCTGGCTGCTGAATTATGTGGCTTAGGTCATCGGCGTTCGTGGTCGCACATATGTGCCACGAAATTGTCAAGGAATGCGGCTTCCAGGTCTTCCCAACAACCAATTGACTCTGCTGGTAAGCTGTTAAGCCAATGCCGGGCTGGTCCTTTAAGCTTGAGTGGGAGGTATTTGATGGCGTGTAGATCATCACCGCGGGCCATGTGGATGTGAAGGAGATAGTCCTCGATCCAAACCGCAGGATCTGTTGTGCCATCGTATGATTCAATGTTTACGGGTTTGAAACCCTCAGGATTTGATGATCCATCACTTCATCCGTGAAGCATAGTGGGTGTGCGCGCCTCAGATTGGGCTATATCACGATGCAACTCAAATGAGCTTTGTCTCATCATGTTCGCCCGGCGGAGTTGCCATATCCGGCGCGTGATTGTTATCGCCACATGTTGCGGGCGCCCACGCGATCGGTAGATCGATCTTGTTTGCCTTGCCTTGTCCTCCAATATATCTCGCATGTTCAGCACATTTCCCGCCGCCTTTGGTATTTTTTTGAGCGGCCGGGGTGCGGCTTGAATTGAGGGCCGAGAGGCCTCTCTGTCGCGGCCACGAGGTGGTCGGTCAGCCGTGTCATGCGCTGGTGATGTAGGTTTGGGTGCTTCCTCCTCTAATCAGGGTAGCAGCCTGCGTCTTGGGTAGCTCTTGGAGGGGCGCTCGAGTTCATACTCTTCGGCCGCAAGGACTTCAGTCCATCTGTCAGCTAGCAAGTCTTGGTCAGCTCTAAGCTGTTGCTGCTTTTTCTTGAGGCTGCTTGCCGTGGCCATGAGCCTGCGTTTGAAACGCTCTTGTTCGACGGGATCCTCGGGCACGACGAATTCGCCGTCGTCGAGGCTTCTCTTCGGAGGGAGGCGTGTAATTATCGTCCTCTACCTCTCTTTCTGCCACTCTCTCATGAGGGCTGGCTTCTCCATCCTCCTGCGCTGAATCCTGCTGGAGGGGGTTGTTTTCGGCACTGTCCGGGGTGTTATTGTCTCCCGTGCCAGAATCACCATTTTTGCTGTGGCGGGATTTAGAGTGGCGCCGCTGACGCCGGAGCTTAGGCTGTTTCTTGGAGGGGTCATCCTCCGCTGTTCCATCGCCATTCCCATCTTTTGGGATGTCCAACATGTATATGTCGTATGACGAGGTGACCTTCCAAAGGCTCGTGGGCGCTGGTTCTTGGTCGCCTCCTGCATCGCCGTCCATACCGTCGATGTCTTGAGTCGAAGTCGAGCATGTCGGTTAAATCATCGGCGGTGGCTACGAAGTGGGTGGTGGGTGGGTTTTGAATTTCTTCGTCGTCCGCATCCCAACTTTCCGACCATAATCCGCCAGGCTCTCCGATAAAGAGAGAGACTTTAGTGAATTCAGGATGTCGCCAAAGGGCAAGTGCCGAAAGATGTACGCGATGATGAATTCCATGATTGGCGCCCAATTGGATTCGACATGGGGCGCGAAGGCTCGAGTCCGGAGAGGAGTCGGGCACCTTGAGTTACGAAGCCAGAAGGACGGTAGGTGTACGGCTCAATCGCCGTAGAGATCACAGCCCCCGAGGTGGTGTCCAGCCATCCGTCCTCGATCGGGGCAGTCGGCTCCGAGCTAAAGGTCAGAGCGGACACTGGTGCGGCCTCCAGACCTTTGCTCGCGGCAGAGCTAGATCATGCCCCTCGTGATGCGGGCGCGCTTGGTCAGGCTCAAACCCGTCGAAGATCAAGTCTCCGCGACGTCGGCCGTGTAGTTCAAACTTCCAAACCTGACCTGGTGGCCAGGCGTATCTTTCAATCTGCTCCGGATGGCTGCTTAATTGGCCCGCAGCAAAGCCGCCGAATACAAAGATCCGCTCGGGAGAAAAGTCTCACCGAGCACATCATTGTTGATGATCGGAGGATCCATCGGGCCTAAAGATGACGCACCACGGAGGAACCCTCAATGAAAGCACCAATGTCGGTGTCAAAACCGGCGGATCTCGGGTAGGGGTCCCGAATCGCAAGCGTCTAGGCGGATGGTAACAGGAGACAAGGGACACGATGTTTTTACCTGTGTTCGGCCCTCTCGATGGAGGTAAAATCCTACTCCTGCTTGATTAATATTGATGATATGGGTAGTACAAGAGTAGATCTACCACGAGATCAGAGAGGCTAAACCCTAGAAGCTAGCCTATGGTATGATTGTTGTTCGTCCTACGGACTAAAACCCTCCGGTTTATATAGGCACAAAGAGGGTTAGGGTTACACAGAGTCGGTTACAATGGTAGGAAATCTACATATCCGTATCGCCAAGCTTGCCTTCCACGCCAAGGAAAGTCCCATCCGGACACGGGACTAAGTCTTCAATCTTGTATCTTCAAAGTCCAGGAGTCTGGCCAAAGGCTATAGTCCGGCTATCCGGACACCCCCTAATCCAGGACTCCCTCAATATGACTACCACATTTAAATCTAACCCACTTCCTATGCCTAGGGATTTTGTGATCACATAATTAGGAACAAGAATCAACTAGCATAGGAAGGCAAAACAAGTATAACTTCAAAACTTTAAGCACATAGAGAGGAAACTTGGTATTATTACAACTCCTATAAGCATGTATTCCTCCCTCATAATAATTTTCAGTAGCATCATGAATGAGTCAAACAATATAACCATCACATAAAGCATTCTTTTCATGATCTACTTGCATAGAAATTTTACTACTCTCCACATAAGCAAAATTCTTCTCATTCGGAATAGTGGGAACACTAATTCCTAAAGTTGACACTCTTCCAAACCCTCTTTAGATGATAGTATTATTCATACTCCAAAAGATATAAGTGAATTTCATGGAGCATTCTACATTTAATATAGACTGACCAATATCCAAGTTCAAAATATATAAGTGAAGCACACGAAGCATTCTATAAAACCATACTCAAAAGATTTCAGTGAAGCACAAAGAGCAATTCCATAAGATCATACTTAAAATATATAAGTGAAGCACATGAAGTATTCTATAAATAAATGAAGGGATATCTCATACTAGCATGGTTCTTAAAGAAAAAGAAAAACACAAAGGACACAAATCATGTGAACAAAACAAAAACCTAGGTATACCGATAATTGTTGAAGAAGAAAGATGGGATGCCAACCGGGGCATCCCCAAGCATAGATGCTTGAGTATCCTTGAAATAATTACTTGGGGTGCCTTGGGCATCCCCAAGCTTGAACTCTTGCCTCTATTTATTCTTCTCAGATCGGTAACTCCTCGTTCTTCGAACACTTCATCCACAAAAACTTAACAAAAACTTTGTGAGATCCGTTAGCATACTAAAGCAAATCACTACCTTTAGGTACTGTTGCAAATTCATTTCAATTTCATATTAGCACTTTATCTACTGTATTCCATCTTCACCATGGTTCATACCCCCCGATACTACCCATAGATTCATCAAAATAAGCGATCAACACATAGAAAACAGAATCTGTCAAAAACAGGACAGTATGTAGTAATCTGGAAGTTTATTATACTTCTGTAACTCCAAAAATTCTAGAACAAATATGAAAATTTAAAAAATTTGTACAGAAGTAATGTGCAAAAAGTTTCAGACCCATTTGAGTTTCCAGTAAAAAAATGTAAATTCATGCGCTACAGCTAAATTTTCTGTTTTTGTACTGCACAAAGTAAACAAGCAATCTAATCATCCTAAAACCAAAGCTTGGCACATTATTTTTATAATACAATGGAAATATACAAGGGGATAATTATTTTCAGAGAAGCTTCCATGAATTGTTTTACATTGTTTCCATGAGCATGAACACAAGTGTCCAAGGTCGACCCTCACTTCTCCAATGCATAACCTTCCAATCACTTCTCTCATTGAAAAACTTTTTAGGCATGAGAGGCAAGTAATTTTTTTTTGTATTTTCATTCTTTAATTTTTTTTGTATGTTTCACCCACAACTAAGCAAAACTAAAAAGGTAAAACAAAAACTACTTTGTGAAGAAAGCAAACAAGCATACACGAAAATATCAACCCCACGCTATTGCTCCCCGACAACGGCGCCAGAAAAGAGCTTGATAATCCCCAAGTGCAGGGAATCATCGTAGCAATTCCCAATGGTGGAAGTGATAAGTATGGATTGTCGAACCCACAAGGAGCTAAAGGTAAGATCAATATTCTCTCAAGTCCTATCTGCCACTAATACGACTCTACGTACACCGAGCGTTTGCTTCCAACTAGAAACGAGAAATAAACCTACGTTGTGGGTATGAAGAGGATAACTTTGCATGATATCGGAGAGCTAAAATATAAAAGTAGGTGCTGTTATCGTAAAGTTAGAATATATTACTAAATATTATAAATAGTGAGTGTGAAATAATGATGGGTTGGTGTGCGGAACTATCCTAGGCAATTGTTAACAAGACTGGTAGTCGTATTGCAATTTCATATGAGGGAGAGGCATAAGATAACATACTTTCTCTTCTTGGATCATATGCACTTATGATTGGAACTCTAGCAAGCATCCGCAACTACTAAAGATCATTAAGGTAAAACCCAACCATAGCATTAAAGCATCAATTCCCCTTTATCCCATACGCTACAACCCCCTTACTCGGGTTTATGCTTCTGTCACTCAAGCAACCTACTATAAGCGAATCATGAACGTATTGCAACACCCTACAGTGGGAATCCTTCACGCTTGCGCGACACGGAGGGCACAATAGGACAACACCAAATAAAACATACAACTCGTACCAATCTAGATCATCAATCAACCCAAAGACAAAGGATATCTACTCAAAACATCATAGGATGGCAACACATCATTGGATCATAATATGTGGCATAAAGCACCATGTTCAAGTAGGGATTACAGAGGGGTGCGGGAGAGTGGACCATGTAAAATAGATGAGGATGGTGATGTTGATGAAGACGATCACCGCAGTGATGACTCCCCTCCCGATGGCACTCCGGCGCCACCAAGAGAGGAGGAGGAGAGGTTCTCCCCATTGTGCTTCCTCCTCCATGACCTCCCCCTGGATGGGGAGAGGTTCTCCCTCTGTATCTTGGCCTTCATGGCGATGATGGCCCCTCTGGGATCCTCCTCCATGGCCTCCGGTGATGATGGCCCCCTCCGGCAGGGTGCCAGAGAGGGCCTAGATTGATTTCTCGTGGCTACAGAGGCTTGTGGCGGCGAAACTTCTGATCTAGGTTATTTTCTGGAGGTTTCCATATTTATAGGAGAGGATGGCATCGAGAACAAGTCAGGGGGCCCCACAAGGCGTCCACGAGAGAGGGGGCGCGCCCCAGGGGGGTGGGCGTGCCCTCCACCCTCGTGTGGCCCAGGGGACTTGTCGGTGTCAAAACCGGCGGATCTCGTGTAGGGGTTCCCGAACTGTGCGTCTAGGCGGATAGTAACAGGAGACAAGGGACACGATGTTTTACCCAGGTTCGGGCCCTCTTGATTTAGGTAAAACCCTACGTCCTGCTAGATTAATATTGATGATATGTGTTACAAGAGTGGATCTACCACGAGATCAAAGAGGCTAAACCCTAGAAGCTAGCCTATGGTATGATTGTTGTTCGGCCTACGGACTAAAACCCTCCGGTTTATATAGACACTGGATAGGGTTAGGGTTACACAGAGTCGGCTACAATGGTAGGAGATCTACATATCCATATCGCCAAGCTTGCCATCCACGCCAAGGAAAGTCCCATCCGGACACGGGACGAAGTCTTCAATCCTGTATCTTCATAGTCTTGGAGTCCGGCCGATGATGATAGTTCGGCTATCCGGACACCCCCTAGTTCGGAACTCCCTCAGTAGCCCCTGAACCAGGCTTCAATGATGATGAGTCTGGCGCGTTGATCGTCTTCGGCATTGCGAGGCGGGTTCCTCCTCCGAATCATTTATAGAAGATTGTGAACACCAGGATAGTGTCCGGCCCTGCAAAAATAAATTCCACATACCACCGTAGAGAGAATAATATTACAGGATCAATCTGGCGACGTGATTCTGCGGCGTGACGTCACACCACTACCAAGCCTTTATTCAAATTGTTTTTATTGTTCCACCTCAGCGCGTTTAGCGAAGCGGTATCCTTGGCACGTCTTGTCGAGGCAGAGATCGTGTTCCCTTTATTCCGGGATTCTCATCAATACGGACGTGGGTAACCCAACCGTGCCCGTTGGCCTGCCTTCTCTATCAAAGGCGAGTCCTAGTCGACCACGGGGTGGGCTCTTGGTATTCAACCTCTTTATAACGAGACCAAGGCCCTCTCCTTTTACACCCTCTATCGAAGTTCGCCTCGGCCGAGTTCCAACACCCAAAGCTTGATTCAGCGCGGACTTTCGATGATGTCCGGCTTTGACCAGCATGGCCGATGGATGTGTTCCTCCGTCACATAAGAAGACGTGCTAAAGCTGCGAGACGCCAGGTATCTAACCGGCGAGATCTCGCATAGGCTGCCTGCTCCAGGGCAGGTCATTCCCACTCCTGAGCCCGGTGAGAACGTGGTGTTCGTGTCCCACTTCCTTCGGGGTTTAGGCTTCCCGACGGATCCCTTTGTGCGGGGGCTCATGTTTTATTACGGGCTTGATTTCCATGACTTGAATCCGGAGTCCATCCTCCATATCTCGTCATTCATTGTCGTATGTGAGGCCTTCCTCCATATTACCCCCCACTTTGGATTGTGGCTCAAGACCTTCAAGGTGGAGCCAAAGATGTTCAAGGGGCAGCAAGCGGAGTGCGGAGGGGCGGTCATAAGCAAATGTGCTGATGCTCCGTGGCCCGAGGGCTCTATTCAAGAGGAGCTTGGTTTGTGGCAACGGAAGTGGTTTTATATCACCGCTCCCAGGGGCACCAAATGGGCGGCGCTCACGCCTTTCGCTCGAGATCCACCACAGCGGGCTGGCATCATGGGTCAACAAGGGCTCGACTGGGGGCCGTCCAGGGCGTTCCCCAGCAGGCCGCATTCGAGATCTCCAGAAAGAGGGATCAATCTGGTTGCGATGGCGCAGGTTATGGTGATCCGGCGCCTCCAGCCCTGCAAACGCCGCCCTCTCCTTTGTGGGAATTCAATCCGGAGGGACCACGAAGCTCTCCAAAATTTTATGGGCACGACGCCCGTGGAGATGTATAAGCTGTTCTTGGGATCACAAGAGAAGTGTCCGGACTTGACCGAGGACGCAGGACTAAGCTGCAATCGCCCAGATACTCAAGTAAGTAGTCCTGTAACCGGACAAGCTGTTCATTCATTCATTTCATATATATATGCCCTTTAAAGGAGCCGTTTTCTTGAACAGGAGTGGATAGCCAAGGCAAAATTAATAAGGTGTCCGGCTCCCCTCCCAGAGACCACGCCGGATCCCATGTTGGCCAAGATGTTGAAGGTCACGCCTTTTGAAGAAGGCGAAGGGGGGAGCGGGGAAGCAACCGCCTCTGCGAAGGAGGATATCAAGGAAGGAGGGATTAAGAGTCCCACCTTCCGAGGAGAGAAGAGGACCGCTTCAGAAGATCCAGAGGTCAAGGCCTCAAAGAAGGGAAGGGAATCCTTGGCAGAGAGTCCAGCGCTGGGAAGTAACCCAGCCGCATTATTTCCCCGAGGGGATCAGCCCTCCAGCGAGCCGTAAGTAAAAAAGAAGGGGTCTTGTAAATGAGGAACATCCCTGTATTTATTTATAAAGATAACCAAAATTGTACCTTGTAGTTCGGACCTCGGCCCTTCTCAGCAGAGCTCGTCTTCGGGGGATCTTCTTCCGGAGATGATGGAGAGCGAAACGCCTCCACCTGTTGCACCCTCATAGAAGCGAACGACCCAGAGGTGTCGCCACGGAGGGTTCCCCAAGTCCAGCGGGCCGGAAGGTCCGGCGCCAAGTGGTGTGCGGTCGGAGGAGCTGAAGGATCTGCTCGGGCGAGCGGCTATCTCAGAAGATCACCGTGCTCTGATGGGTACGGTGATTGAAAGAATTGCATCGGCAGAGAGCGGATTGCACGAAGCTGTCATAAGCTTACTGACGGGGTTTGAGGTACGCAAAAAATAATGTACCTTCTGACAGTTATGCATATAAAATGCGCCATGTATAGATAGTAGCCCCTGAGACTCGGTATGTTCTCGAAATTGATGACGTGCCGAGGATCAAATTCTCAGTTTTAAAGTATCGCCGCTCCTAAACAGGTGGCGGGGCGTCCGGAGGCCAGCTGGACTGATGAATATGCCGAACTAAAGCGGCAGCTTGATGAGGCGGATGCGGACATCGCGCTGGTCAATAAACAGTTTGACGAGTCACAAGGTATGCGACTTCTATGCGGACACCTGGTAAGGGAGCTTGACGCCCATGTCTTATTAACCGTATGCTTAATGCAGATGGTGCCGCTGCCGTGGAAGAGCTGCGGGCAGAACTCGCCCGAGCGAAAGAGCACGCCAGAATTAGTAATGCGGCTGCTGTAAAGGCGGTCGAAGAGCTAGAAGCTGAACGGGCTGCTCACTGCCGAAGCAAAGAAGAGATGGCCGATATTGCCAAAAAGTTGAGGAATACTACCGATCGCTGCGAGGTTCTTGACAAACGTCAAGTGGAACAAGAGGGCCTAAAAAAGGCCGCCGCTGAATCCAAGAATGCCCAGTCGGCTTTGAGAGCTGCCAAGGAGGAGCTGAGTCAGGCGGGGGCAATTGCGGCTGGAAAACCGTTTCTCTGCGGAGGAAATATCACGGATCCAAAGTATGCTCGATTAGATAAGTTGTGGAGTTCAGAGGATGCTTATCCGGACTTGGCGGCGGCGTTAATGGGCCGCGGTTGAGCACTTCCGGGGCCGAAGGGGCACGAAGGGAGGAGCTATATTGGTCGCAATTCCATAGTCCGGGCGTCCTCTGCCACGACCGATCGGTTGGCCGAATGGGCGAGCTGAATCGATTGTCCGGATTTGCCATGAAGCATGTCTTGACTCACTTGTGGCCGGACGGACCCCACCAAGAGCTATTTTGGTTTAGTGCAGCGATTTCTTGGAAGCGGTGCAGACGACGCCGATGAAGCGATCGGCATGTATTGAGGGAGCGCGGATGGATCTTGCCCGTGTCAAGACATACTGGGCAGAGATGAAGGCCACTGACGTTGCATCCCAGGATTCGGACAGAGGCCGAGTACCTGCCGAGCACTACTTTGAAGAAGTCCTGCCGGGCGCTCGTGTAATAGAGACGCAGTGCTCGAAGGATATTATGTTTAAATGACATGTATGATTTGTGAAAACAATGTTTCAATGTAATATAAGTGCTTTTTATACTTGTGCGTTCAAGTATTAAACTACTCCCTATGCGGCCGTTTATGTATATGTGTATATAACCTGAAAGATGGCAGTCCTTGGCTTTCAGCCCCACGCACATAGTGCGGGGTGTTTGAAAAAAGGCGCTTTTTCACACTTAATCCAACGTCTTGGTCCTGTTAAGGAGGTGATAGCGTAGCAAACCAGGCAACCGAGACTATAATGCTTTATCACTTTCACTTAGCCATAGGAGTTCGAGGTGGGGCTACTATATAGCCCTCGGGGCGCCGCACTCTCCCGAATTCGAGGTGCGTATGTGCTGACCAAAACCGGTCCTTCGTTAATGCGGAGGAATTCTAAACATTCCTGTGAGTCATCGAGTGGTTGACCAGTCTCTCGCTATATCATAATGATCGTCAGTTTTGGCTTTCTCTCGAGGTGCTCATGGCGGCCGAACCGGGGCACAATCGCAGTAGTTCTCCTGGTGCCGCGTTAGCCGTGAAAACGGAACGTAAGGCAGCAAAACACAAGAGCCGGGCAACCCAACATTTGACCAAAGACATGATTCGGAGCTGATGCATATAAGGCCTAACTCGAGACGCCGAATACTCCCTAAGGTATTCTGTCTTTATGAAAATGGGCAAAATAATGCCCGGAGCCGCTTGTGTCCAGGTACGCGCAAAAATTCTGGTGCGGCCAATGCCAAAGCACCAGCCTCCTCCTCAGTTATATTAAGGAACTGGGGAATGTATAATAACAAGAGACAGTGAAAAAAGGTTTACGCAGGGTCTTAATCTGAAAAGAATCCTTGCAATGAGTCCCTGCCGCACGTCTGCGCCTGTGTCTCCGTTGTGCCGTATCCTGGACGGGTGTAGCACATTGTTCATCTGTAAAAGAGAGGAACTTAGTTTGAAAGAAAAAGGATCGTGCGAAAGATGTACTTAATATTAAATGAACAGAGTACGGTTCGAAAAATTGAGCTCTATTGTCTCTTGTTGCACATGCATGTAGCCCCTCGTATGGGGGTGTGCCGCTAGTAGGCGCCGGACTCATCTAGCCGTGTCCGGGGTTTGAATGACCAATTACAGGTTCTTTGCCTAGTGGAGCCGGATAGCTGTGGAGCTGTCGATGCCGTCTCCCCTTCTTCCGTGCTCGAGTAACACTTAATACTTCCTTTTAATGAGATGATGCCGCGTGGACCGGGCATTTTAAGTGTTAGAGATGCATAATGCGGTATTGCGTTAAAGCGGGCGAAAGCTTCGCGTCCCAATAGCGCTTGATGGCTACTTTTAAACGGGGCGACATGGAAGAGTAGCCTTTCGCGACGGAAGTTGTCGGATGAACCAAACACAACTTCTAACAGTATGGAGCCCGTGCAGAGGTCGTATGGGCCAGGCAGTACTCCTTTAAAGGAAGTGTTGCTACGGCGAATTTTGGTTGGGTTTATCCCCATCCTGCGGATTGTGTCCTGATATATCAGGTTTATGTCACTGCCGCCATCCATGAGGACATGTGTAAATTGGAATCCGTCGATTATAGGATCCAATATCAAGGCAGTCCATCCCGCGTTCCGGATATTTTTGGAATAGTCCTGATGGTCGAAGGTGATTGGTTTTGACAACCAATGTGCGGCGCGCCTTTTAGTGGGCGCCGCTCTGTTTTTCCCTTTGATCACGTGAAGTGAGTTTACTGTTTTAACCTTTTGTGGGAAATTCTTTTGTTTTCCGGGGCTCTGCTTGTGGTGCTCGTCATCATTTTCCCTTGGTGTGTCGAGCCCCTTGTGTTCGGCGTTAAGTCGGCCGGACTGCTTGAAGACCCAACAATCTCTGTGGGTATGGTTTGCAGGCTTCCCGGAGGTACCATGTATTTGACATGCCTGTCCGTAATCTTGTTTAGGTTGGATAGCTCGTCACCGTTATCCTTTAGGGCAGTGTTTTGTTGTTCGACCGAGAGCTTTCGAATCCGGCGTTGACCGCCGTACTATTTGGGCCATTTTCTTTATTCCGGCGCTGCTCTTTTCTGCGTCGTGATTTCCCATTTCCATCCCTGGTTTCGGATGTACTCGGTCGCTGGTATTGCATCTAGCCAGCCAGCTGTCCACTCCCGCGCAAAAGCGGGTCATGAGGCTTGTTAATGCGGCCATTGTTCTTGGCTTTTCTTGGCCGAGGTGTCTGGTGAGCCATTCGTCTCGGACGTTGTGTTTGAAAGCTGCTAAGGCTTCGGCGTCCGGACAGTCGACTATTTGGTTCTTTTTAGTAAGGAACCTGTTCTAGAATTTCCGGGCTGACTCTCCGGGCTGTTGAGTTATGTGACTTAGATCGTCTGCATCCGGAGGGCGGACATAAGTCCCTCTAAAATTTGCCCTAATGCGTCCTCGAGCTCTCCCAGCTTCCAATGGTATTTTCGGGAGGCTTTTAAGCCAATGCCGAGCTGGCCCTTTGAGTTTAAGGGTAAGTATTTTATGGCGTGGAGATCGTCTCATCTAGCCATGTGTATGTGGAGGATGTAATCCTCGATCCAGCACTCCGTGGTCTGTTGTTCGTCAGATGCCTCTATGTTTACGGGTTTGAATCCTACCGAAATTCATGATCCAAAGCACCTCATCGGTGAAACATAGGGGTTGCGGCACCCCTATATTTGGGTGTGCCGTGATCTTGAATTTTGGCGTATTGCATTGCTTTGACGAGCCTGCTTTCTTGGCCCATAGATGGACCTAATGGGCCATCCTCTTGATGTGAATCCTTATGCGGATCGCATATTGGTTTGTGTCTTGGCGCCATTCACCGCTCTCTTTTCGCCGTAGGGTCGTCCATCCGACCGGGTGGCCTTCTTACTTTTTAATTGTGGGGGCTCTAAGGCCTCCTCGTCAATTCGGGCAGTAGCTTTCTTTTCGGGTAGCTCTTTGTTCAGCCGCCGTCGACGTACTTGTTTGCGGTGCTGAATATTTTGCTCCATCTGATCCTGAGTGCATCTTCCGCTGTTTTGAGCTTCCGCTTCTGCTTTTTCAGGCTACGCGCAGTGGCGACGAGCCTTTTCTGGAGGTTATTTTGCTCCAATGGTTTGTCCGGCGTGAGGTCTTCCGGGCTGTTGTCTTCACCGGGGACAGATTGTTTATCCAAGTTGTCTTGTTCGGACGATTGCTCGATAGCTTGTTCGTTGTCCACCGGTTCGCCCTGCTCTATGGCTGGGTCTTTGTTGAGGCGGGACTTTGCTCGGCGTTTAAGTTGCCGTTTTGACTGCTTTTCGAGGGATTTATCCTTCAGAAGGCCCCGTTGTTCCTCGTCTTCATTTCCTTTAGGTGTATCCACCATGTATACATCATGGGATGAGGTTGTCCAGCGTCCTATATGTGCTGGTTCATTGTTGTCTCCTACATCGTCGTCCATACCGTCGATATCTTCGGAGTCGAAATCGAGCACATCGTGTAAGCTTTCAACAGTGGCTATGAAGTGGGTGGTGGGTGGGCTTTGAATTTCTTCGTCGTCCGCATCCCAACCGTCCTGACCGCAGTCCGCCCAGGGCTCTCCGGATAAAGAGAGAGACTTTAGTGAATTCAGGATGTCGCCAAAGGGCGAGTGCTGAAAGATGTCCGCGGCCGTGAACTCCATAACGGGCGCCCAATCGAATTCGATTGGCAAGGGCGCGGAGGGTTCGGAGTCCGGCACCCTGGAGTCGAGGTCTTCGCAAAGGACAGGGATGGAGTCCGGCTCGATCACCGTAGAGATTAAAGCCCCCGAGGCGGTGTCCAACCACTCGTCCTCGATCGGGGAATCCGGCTCCGGATTAAGGGTCGGAGCGGATTCTGGTGCGGCCTCCAGGGCCTTTGTTGTTGCAGAGCTAGATCATGCCCGTCGAGACAGCCGGGCGCTGCTATTGCGGCTCGAATCCGTCGAAGATCAAGTCTCCGCGGATATTGGCCGTATAGTTTAAACTTCCAAATCTGACCTAACGGCCAGGGGCGTAGCTTTCGATCTGCTCCAGATGGCAAAGCGAATTGGCCCGCAGTGCAAAGCCGCCGAACACGAATATCTGTCCGGGGAGAAAAGTCTCACCCTGGACTGCGTCGTTGTTGATGATCAAAGGCGCCATCGAGCCTATCGGTGACGACACAGAGGAACTGTCAATGAAAGCACCAATGTCGGTGTCAAAACCGGCGGATCTCGGGTAGGGGGTCCCGAACTGTGCGTCTAGGCGGATGGTAACAGGAGACAAGGGACACGATGTTTTACCTGTGTCCGCCCTCTTGATGGAGGTAAAACCCTACGTCCTGCTAGATTAATATTGATGATATGTGTTACAAGAGTGGATCTACCACGAGATCAAAGAGGCTAAACCCTAGAAGCTAGCCTATGGTATGATTGTTGTTCGGCCTACGGACTAAAACCCTCTGGTTTATATAGACACCGGATAGGGTTAGGGTTACACAGAGTCGGTTACATTGGTAGTAGATCTACATATCCGTATCGCCAAGCTTGCCTTCCACGCCAAGGAAAGTCCCATCCGGACACGGGACGAAGTCTTCAATCTTGTATCTTCATAGTCTTGGAGTCCGGCCGATGATGATAATTCGGCTATCCGGACACCCCGTAGTCCGGAACTCCCTCAGGACTCCCCTCCGGTAACTCTTCGTTATAGTATTTTTATATTTTCCAGAAAAATTATCCGTTGATTTTCATCGCATTCCGAGAACTTTTATTTCTGCACAAAAACAACACCACGGTAGTTCTGCTGAAAATAGCGTCAGTCCGAGTTAGTCCTAATCAAATCATACCAAAATCATATAAAACATTGTAAACATGGCATGAATACTTCATAAATTATACATACATTGGAGACGTATCAATCATCACCGGTTGGGCTTTCGGCAGTGTCACCATCCGCACCTGCCCCCCGATTTCTTCCTCCCAGCCCGGGAACAGCGCCATCCTTGATCCTGGGGAGGCGCTGAATCCCAGCCAGACCTTGCATCTGTCTTCTTTGTCTTCCCCTGTAGTTCCAAGGAGGGGAGGGACAGAGCAAAGGAATCACGAATGTCGCGGGAAACCATGGCCACCTATGGGTCCAAAGGTCCCTTGCTAGTTCAGCGGGGGGACAACATGTTGAACAAAGAGCAGAAGAGCGTGGGGCAGCATGACAGACATCACACGGGCAATTTTACCCAGGTCCGAGCTGCCGTGAGGCGTAAAACCCTATTCCTGCTTTGGTGGATTGATGGTGGAAAAATGGTGGTGGTCGCAACACGTTTGCCCAGCAGGGTTGCCTCAGGGCGAAACGACTACGTGCGTATGAAATATGAGGGGGTGGATTCGCTAACACAGGGTCTAACCCTTTCTACGGTTGCCTCGGGCCTCCTTTTAGAGACTAAGGTGTCACCACAGTGGCAAGTTAGTCATTATGCACTGATAAGATAGCAAATAGTGCTATCATGACTTTAACGCACGGGGTAGAAACTACCAATTCACTCTTACCACCATGCTCTTATCCTTAGCCACATGTGTTGCATGCATCGCGCCGGGTAGGTAACAGAGGCGCGTGGTGCAGGAGAGCATCAAGGCGAGGGCCGAGTCTTCTTGAATTGGTTGAGGAGGGCAGTGGCTGCTTGTTGAGGGAGCGGCTCCCCTCCCCGGCCCGCCTATAAAAGGAGGGGCGAGGGGAGAGTGGAGTCATCCATCTTTGCATCCCTTCTCCTCCGTTTTCTGCCTCCCGCTGGTTATGTTGAAGATAACAGCCTGGGGCCAGGCCTCGGGCTACAGCCTGGTGCCGCCAAATGTTTGTGTTGGCGCTTGGGGAGTGAGTCTGGTCCATGCTTGGAGAAGAAGCCATGGACAACCCGCCCGTGCCGTGGGAGATATCAAGCTTCCTCGTTGTGGGGAAATGCTTGCCACTTCCGCCATGGTCGGATGCCCATCAGGTATTGCGGCATTTAGCCCCGGGCTGCTGCTACTTGTTGGCTTGGCATCCATGTTCTCGGTGTCTTTTATGCTCGCTTGGGAGTCAGGGCTGGGGATCATTGGTAATCCCGGCACTGCCCCTTCCGGAGGCCTTGGGGCTGATGTCAATGAGAGGCGCGACTTCCTGCCCACCAAGGTGGGGAGCAGCATGCTTTGAGCTCCTTGGACGTCTTGGTTGCTTGCCATCTCTGAGGGGAAGGCGCCAGACTATGAGGTCGGCGTATCCCTGGGACTGTGTTGATGAATATGAATCCAGGGAAGACGGAGAAAGTGGGAGGCAGGCCATCCAGTCGGAGTATGATAGCACCGATGCGTTCGTCTCGTACTGACCTGCTGCCTCGTCTTTCTGTCTTTCCCCTCCTTTCCCCGACACCATCATCACCGTTTTATCAGTTCTCGGGGAAAGGGTCGCCCTCCTGGCGCTTTCGCTTCCTCCAGTGGTCTTCCAGCTGGGCCCTGATGTACTTCTCTGCCGATGCCTGTGCTGGAGCCTTTTGACTGGTCCTAGAAGTGGTGACCAGTTAGCCGCTTGAGTGCTCCTTCCGTCTTCCTCCTTCGCAGCCTTGCCACTCCTGATCTTGTCAGACTGTGTTTGGCAGGCCCTGACGGGATCGGGGTGGCGTTGTGCCGGTGCGCCTCCTGCCCTCTTCTCTTCCCACCGCACTACCTGGGACAAGAGGGACATGGAGAGGAGTTTACGGGGCACTTATCTTTTTTCAATCTTAAATCTGTAGACACTTGCCAAATTTTAGTTCAAATAGTGTAATCTCTCGAGTCCATGTCTGTGTTCTGTATGTTTTGTACTTGTATGATTAACAAAAGGGTGACAGCCGCCCTTACGGGTAGAACTTGCAGAGATGCTCAATATTCCATAAGTTTTGCAATTGAATGCCATCTCCGGTCTCTAGACGGGCTACGCCAGGTCTGGTGACTCAAACTACCCGGTAAGGGCCTTCCCACTTCGGCATCAACTTGTTTGGACCCTTGGCGGACTTAATGCACCTAAGGACAAGTTCGCCTTCCTCAAAACACCGGGCATGAACCCTGCGGCTGTGATAGCAATGCAGGGCTTGCTGATAGCGTGCAGCACGCATAGCAGCCCAAAGATGGTTCTCCTCGAGTAGCACATCGTCGTCACGCCGGTGGTGATCTTGCACTACTTCATCTTAGGCAAGCACTCGAGGTGACCCGTAAATGAGTTCCGTGGGGATAACTGCTTCTTCCACAAAGACTAGGGAGATGGGAGTCTGCCCGGTAGCTCGATTTGGTGTCATTCTGAGGGACCAGAGAACTACCGGCAGCTCATCGATCCACCGCCTCCCGTGCTTCTGCAGCGTATCAAAAGTTCTTGTCTTGAGTCCTCACAGCACTTCACCGTTCTCCCTCTCAGCTTGCCCATTGCTTCTGGGATGCGCGACAAAGGCAAACGAGATCTTGCTTCTGAGTGCATGAACATATTGCATGAAGGTGCGACTCGTGAACTGGGTGCCGTTGTCGGTAATGATGCTTGCCGACACTCCAAAACGGCACACCAATTCTTTCAAGAACTTGATAGCTGACTGATCAGTCACCTTTCTCATAGCAGCTACTTCTGGCCACTTTGTAAACTTGTCGATAGCAACGATCAAGAATTCAAAGCCCCCGGTAGCTCGGGGGAAAGGGCCGAGGATATCGAGCCCCCAGACCAAAAATGGCCATGACAAAGGGATTGTCTGAAGAGCTTGTCCAGGCAGGTGATGTTTTTGGAATAGAACTAGAAGGCTTCATATTTGGTGACTAGATCAACCAAATCTTGGAGGGCTGTGGGCCAATAGAATCCTTGCCGGAATGCTTTCCCAACTAATGCCCTTGATCCAATGTGGGAGCCGCACATGCCTTTGTGTATCTCAGCCAGCAGTTCCTTTCCTTCTTCCCGGCAGATGCACTTCAATTTCACACCCTTGGGCCTCCTTATGTATAGAGTGTCATCAACAAACTCATACATACTGGCCCTCCGGGCTACTCTTTCAGCTTCATCTTGGTCATCGGGATATTCTCCGGTTTGGAGGAAATGGACTATGTGCATTGCCCAAGTTGGAGCCTGAGGCTCGGCAACAAGGACTAGCGGCACCTCCTCACCTACGGGGGCACATTCCTTGTTCGCAGGGACCATAGGCCTAGCTAGAAAGTGCAGTCGGACAAGTGATGATGAGTTGTTTCCGGCAGGGTCCCTACCAGGAGCCCCGGGAGGCTCTACCGGGAGAGGCTTACCAGAGTCCATCTTTCTCCTTTTCCAGGCCATTGTTGCTGGGGATACAGAGGGTTGAGTAAGATGGAGATCAAAAGTTCCTAGTTCCACAGGAAGCTTCTGCGCAACACACTTTGATAGATGATCAGCTATGCTATTTTCCGCACGGGGTACATGCTCTGTTTGCAGTCCGTCAAAGCGCTCCTCCAATCTTCTAACTTCCTCAACGTATGCCTCCATCAATGGACTTTGGTAATCCTTGTTGACTTGTCTCACCACAAGCTGTGAATCTCCTTGAATGATCAGCTTTTTGATACCCAATTCGGCGGCAATCTTGAGCTCGGCAAGGAGCCCTTCATACTCTGTTGTATTATTGGTCGCCTCTTCCCGGGAAAAGTGCATCTAGACGACGTACTTCAAGTGCTCCCCGGAGGGGGAAACGAGAAGCATGCCAGCACCTACACCTTGTAGGGAAAAGGCAACATCGAAATACATGATCCATTCTTGGGGTGCTTCCTTGCCGGTGATAACTGTTTCCAGCACTTCCTCATCAGGGGTTGGCATCCTTTCTGCAATAAACTCTGCCAATGCCCTGCTTTGAATTGTTGATGTGCTCTCAAACTTCAGGCCGAAGTTGGATAACTCCAAAGCCCACTCCACTATTCTGCCGGTAGCCTTAGGGTTTCGGAGTATCCTTTGCAACGGGAAGCAAGTGACAACCGTGATCTCATGGGCTTGGAAGTAGTGGCACAGTTTCCTTGAGGCTATGATGAGACCAAAGATCAATTTTTGCACACCAGAGTACCTCGATCTAGCTCCTTGTAGGAGGGAACTGACGAAGTACACTAGGCGCTGCACCACTTTCTTCTTTGTCGTGTCCTTGGGGTCACCCTCGCTGCCATGCTCATTTCTGTCCTGATCCTTCTCTGGCTCTGCTGGGCCTTGCTCACTTTCTGCTTCTTCCACTTCCTGCTGTGCCACTAAGGTTGCACTAACCACTTGATTGGTTGCCGCCAAGTATAGCAACAACGACTCTTGTGGTTTCGGGGCAACCAAGGTGGGAACAGAGGACAAGTAGGCCTACAACCCTTGCAAAGCCGCATCTACTTCTAGGGTCCACTTCATGGGCCCTGCCTTCTTCATAATTTTGAAGAATGGCAGGGCGCGCTCAGCAGACTTGGAAATGAATCTGCTTAGTGTGGCAACACACCCTGTCAGACGCCTCACATCCTTGACTGTCCTTAGCGCCTGGATCTGCTCAATAGCTTTGATCTTGTCAGGGTTGGCTTCGATCCCTCGATGGGATACAAAGAAACCACATAGCTTGTCGGAGAGAATGCCAAATACACACTTCTCCGGGTTGAGCTTCAAGTTGATCTTGCACAGATTAGCAAATGTCTCCTCCAATTCCTGGATGAGGGTTGCTCTGTCCTTGGTCTTGACCACAATATCATCCATATAAGCCTCAATGTTTCTATGTAGCTGTGGGTCAAAACCAATCTGGATCGCCCTTGCAAAAGTAGACCCAACACTCTTTAATCTGAATGGCATGCGAATAAAACAGTACATACCACATGGGGTGATGAACAAGGTCTTCTCTTCGTCTTCTTTGGACATGAAGATTTGATGAAACCCAGAATTTCCATTAAAAAGGAGAGCAAATCATAGCCTGAAGTGGAATCCACAATCCGATCGACGTGTGGCAAGGGAAATGGGTCCTTCGGGCAAGCCTTGTCGAGGTCTGTGAAATCTATGCAAAGCCTCCATTTCCCGTTAGCCTTGCAAACAACCACTGGATTTGCTAACCATGTTGGATGTAGC
Source organism: Aegilops bicornis (assembly GCA_021605145.1). NCBI lineage: Eukaryota > Viridiplantae > Streptophyta > Magnoliopsida > Poales > Poaceae > Aegilops > Aegilops bicornis. Next base: position 304,826,928 of record CM038672.1, read on the forward strand.
ACTCCTCTGACCAAACCAGCTGCCTCAAGCTTCTTAATCTCCTCTACAATAAACTACTCCTCTCCAAGGCCTGCTTCCGAACTTTCTGCTTGACAGGTCGGGCATGTGGGCAGACAACAAGGTGGTGCTCGATTACCTCCCTGGGAACACCGGGGATATCAGATGGTTGCCAGGAAAACACATTAATATTTGCCCGCGGGAAGGCAACGAGCGCGCTTTCCTATTTGTCATCAAGGGTGGCGCTGATAGTGAAGGTACCACCAACACTAGCTAGCCCCGCCGGGACCTTCTTCACTTGTGGTGCAGCAACCCTGGATCTCTTGCTATTGGAACTCTCCGGCAAGTCATCAACAGGCGCAACGCACTCCGAAGAGGTACGCTTCCTGGATTCCTTGCTAGCGTCCTTGCTATCCTTCTTCTTTCCTCTATTCTCCTTGGCGGGAACTGCTGCTGCCTCTGCTGCGACCGCGTCCCGGTACATCTTATCCATGCAAATGATTCCTACCGGCCCAGGCATCTTCAAGGTATTGTAGGCATAGTGGGATGCCGCCATGAATTTAGCCAGGGCTGGGCATCCAAGGATCCCATTGTACGGTAGGGGGAGATCGGCCACATCAAACACAATCTTCTCAGTCCGATAGTTCAGTTCTTCCCAAATGTCACTGGCAACATGATCTTTCCCTTAGGATGACTCCTGCCGGGATTAACTCCTTGAAACGTGCCGGTGACCTTTAGCTCTTCCTCTGCTATCTGAAGTTTGCTCATGACCTTCGGGGAAATTAGATTCAACCCGGCCCCGCCGTCAACCAACATCTTCGTGACCTTGAGGTTGCAAATTGTTGGAGAGACCAACAATGGAAAACATCCTACCGCAGTGGTACGGTCAGGATGGTCCTCTTCGTCAAAGATGATGGGTGTGCAGGACCATTTGAGCGGCTTCCGAGCCTCTACCACTGGATCATTGACCTCACGTGCCCACCATTTGAGTTGGCGGTGAGAGGATTGCAGGGATGCACCCCCGTCAATGCACAGGGCGTGAGTGGACTTCTGGAACTCCTACTCACTAGTTTCCTCTTCATCCCCTCCATCACTCTCATCATTGCAATCTTCCTTCTCTCGACCCCTGGCGGGTTTTCCATGGTTTCGGAAGGGTTTGCCGGGGTGATTTGCTTCACCGCCTCGGCACTTCCCGCCAGCAGCATTCTGACCATTTCCCTATCACGCTTCTCATATTCTGCTCTCTGCCTCTTGACAAGCTGCTCAACCTGATGACACTCTTGAAGATAATGGCCCCTGGTCCGATGAATCTTGCAGTACGACCCATCGCCTTTCCCGGCATTCTCGGCCGCAGCTTCCCTTGCAGTCAACAAGACACGGCAGCTTCCTTGCCGGGGGCTTCGGCTCTAGCCTTCTTGCCAGTACTAGGTGTGCCCGATCCTTCGACAGTCATCACTACCTTATCCTTTGACGTTGATGAAATCCTCCTCTCCGGTGAGTTTCCTTCCCTCCTCCATCCGAGCACACTTGTCCACCAAGGTGTAAAGATCCTTCATAGTCTTGGGCAACCGCACGTTCATCTTGGAACAAATCCTGCGGTTGCACACATTGGATTGGAAGGCAACTATCATAGTTGCTGGATGGATATTCGGGATGTTCCTGTGGACTCTGCTGAATCTCTGCAAGTACTTCTGGAGAGTTTCTCCTTCTTTCTGCTGGAGAAGCTGGAAGTCGCTGGGCCCCTGGTTCTTGATGGCCGCCAGTGAAGGCGCCAATGAACTCATGGCACAGGTCAGCCCATGACGAAATGGAGTTCTCCGGCAGGTGCATCAGCCAAGACCTCACATTGGACTTGATTTCCAAAGGGAAGTAGTTGGCGAACACCTTCCCATCTCTTCCCCCGGCAGCTTGAACAACGATGGTGTAGATGATCAGAAATTTTGCCGGGTTTAGCCTCCCATCATACCTCTCAGGTATCTATGGCTTGAACGTGCGAATGGACGGCCAACAGACTTGCCACAGCTCACGAGTAAAGGTAGGGCACCCAACCTCGAAAGGTAGGCACCCGCCAACCTCGAGCGCAGGCTCGTCAACGTCGGGACTATCGCACCCATTGGTACGACGGTGGTCGTCGCAGTGTTGCTGAATGACGACGTGCACGTCTCTCCTCCGCCTGTCCTCCGGGACTCGTCGTTGGCCTGTACATGCTCGAGGGTTAGAAGAGGCCATCGAGACGTCATCAGATTCTTGATTCTGCCGTGCTCGCGCTAGTCGCCATGGTGGGGACTGTACCATGGGGGTGGCCCCTTCCATATGACTAGCAGCACAAGCCGTCGTCATCGCTTGGGGAGGTCATGGCGGGCCAGCTTGCTGTGAGCCCCCATCCTCGGTGAAACCGAGCAGATTCCGGATGGTAGCACGCCACTCGTCGATCTGTTCGGCCACCGGTGGAAACCTTAGTAGCAGTTGAGGCTGCGCCATGGCCTCCGTAGCAGTGCTTGGCATGGGTGGTGATTATATGGATTGCACCGTCACTCAGCTTCTGACGGTGCCAGCAGCGACAACACCACGTCCTTGCTGTTGCAAGGCGGCCATTTGGATGGCATGTTGACGTGGTGAAGGCGCTTGAGGGCCAGCGACTCCGTTGGGCGCAGAGACCTGGTCGACTGGCCCCGGGGGAGGTGCACGCGCTGCGGTGGCTCCCGTGGCGGGGGCGGCCGGAGGGCAGCGATTCGCCCCGGACCGAGCACCACCAGTGTGGCAATGCCCGTCGGCGAGAGGAAGGGGCGCAGATGGTATAATCCCTTCACCTGTACCCCGTGGAGCATGGCCATCTGGATGTTGCTGATGCTGCTCTCCTCCAGTGTCTCCTGCTCCTGCTTCGGCCGCGGGGGAGGTGGTGATGGCGCCGCCTACTCCGACCACATCCCCAGCAGCGTCCACATCCTCGTGTGCCTCCGCATCCCCCGTAGCATTGGTGGCTGTGGTCGGCGGAGCCTTTGAGGTGGATGGGTGAGCTGAAGCACCAGACTTCTTCTTGGGCGCCATGGTCGATGGCAGCGTTGAAGATGAAGATGGCGATGAAGATGACGCGCCGCTCACGCTTTCAGGTTCGAGCAAGTGATCCCCCAACGGCTACATGCGTATGAAATGTGAGCGGGCGGATTTGCTAACATAGGGTCCAACCCTTTCTAAGGTTGCCTCGGGCCTCCTTTTATAGACTATGGGGTCACCACAGTGGCAAATTAGTCATTATGCGCTGCTAAGATAGCAAACAATGCTATCATACCTAACTCTACAGGCTGACAGAGTGCATTAAATGCGCTGCTCAACGTCACATCGTCGCTTTCCTGACAAGCCTTGCCGGGCTGTTTTGCCAGCTTCGCGCCTGCTCGCTCAACACGTCGCAGGACGAGTGTCGTTTGTAGGTGTTTCCTATAGAAAGAGGTTGCCATGTGGCAAATGGCTGCCACTTAGTCACTTTGCGGCTCGACACCACATTGATCAATGACGTGCGTCGCGGTGAAGTGGTTTGGTGAGGTGGCTCCGCCTCCACGAGTCCCGGTTGCCGAGGACACAATGTAGGCTTGTCTTCTCTTCTCTCCTTTGGGACCAAGTCCATGGTAAGAGCCTGTAGCTTAGTGCAGATGAGAATGATGCCACATGCGATCTTATCTACATGAACATGCTATGCTCATGATATGCTTATGCATGCACGCAATTTGTCGGGGGCCCCTAGTGCCTCATTAATTTATCTATTGCTCAGGGTATGCGCCTGGCTTTGTACAAGGGGTTACATGCAACATCGACAAGGCATGTACAAAAGGGTGGCTCCCGGGCAGGGTCCGACAGCTGCGCCTAACGGGTAGAACTTACAGAGATGCTCAATGTTCCATGATTTTTGCGATCGAATCCATCTCCGGTCTCCAAACGGACTGCGCCAGGTCTGGTGACTCGTACTACCCGGTAAGGGCCTTCCCACTTTGGCGTCAACTTGTTTGTACCCTTGGCAGACTGAATGTACCTAAGGACAAGGTCGCCTTCCTCAAAACTTCGGGCATGAACCCTGCGGCTGTGATAGCGACACAGTCCTTGCTGGTTGCGTGCAGCACGCATAGCAACCCGGAGACGGTTCTTCTAGAGTAGCACAGTGTCGTCACGCGGGTGTCGTTCTTGCGCTACTTCATCATAGGAAAGTACTCGAGGTGACCCGTATATGAGTTCCATGGGGATAACTGCTTCTGCTCCATAGACTAGGGAGAAGGGACTCTGCCCGGTAGGTTGATTTGGTGTCATTTTGAGGGACCAAAGAACCATCGGCAGCTCGTCGATCCATCTACCGCCATAATTCCACAGCTTATCGAATGTTCTCGTGTTGAGTCCTCGCAACAGTTCAGTGTTCGCCCTCTTAGCCTGCCCGTTGCTCCTTGGATGAACAACAGAGGCAAATGAGATTTTGCTTCCGAGGGCATGAACGTATTACATGAAGGCGCGGCTCGTGAATTGGGTGCCATTGTCTTTGATGATTCGGGCGGGGACCCCGAAACGGCACACCAATCCTTTCAAGAACTTGATAGCTGAATGTGCGGTCACCTTTCTCACGGGCTCCACTTCTGGCCACTTTGTGAACTTGTCGATGGCGACGAACAAGAACTCAAAGCCCCCGGTAGCACGGGGAAAGGCCCCAAGATGTCGAGCCGCCAGACCGAGAAGGGCCATGATAAAGGGATCGTCTGGAGAGCTTGGGCAGGTTGATCGATATTCTTGGAGTGGAACTGGCAGCCTTCACATTTGGTGACCAACTCAACTGCATCTTGGAGGGCCGTGGGCCAGTAAAATCCTTGCCGGAAGGCTTTTCCAACCAGAGCCCTCGATCCAATGTGTGAACCGCACAAACCCTTGTGTATCTCTGCCAACAGTTCCTTTCCTTCTTCCCGGCAAATGCACTTCAATTTCACACTATTGGGCCTTCTTCTATACAGCGTGTCGTCAACGAACTGATACATACTGGCCCTCCGAGCTACTCTTTCAGCTTCTTCTTGCTCTTCGGGAAGTTCTCCAGTTTGGAGGAAATGGACTATGTGCCGTGCCCATGTTGGAGCCTGAGGCTCAACAACGAGGACTAGTGGCACCTCCTCATTTGTGGGAGTGCATCCCTCGACCGCAGGTACCAGTGGTCTGGCGGGAGGGCGCAAATCAACGATCAAAGGGGACTTGTTCCCGCCAAGCTCTCTGCCGGGGGCCTCCGGAGGCTCTGGCGGGAGAGGCTTGCCGGAGTCTAGTTTCGTCCTCTTTATGGCCATTGTTGTGGGGGATACGGAGGGCTGAGTCAGATGGAGAACAAAAGTCCCTGGTTCCACAGGGAGTTATTGCGCAGCGCACTTCGACAGATGATCAGCAATGTTGTTTTCCGCATGGGGTACATGCTCTGTTTGCAATCCGTCAAAGCACAACTCCAACTTTTTCACTTCCTCAATGTATGTCTCCCTTAATGGGCTTTGGTAATCCTTGTTTACTTGTCTCACCATAGGTTGCGAGTCTCCGAAGATGATCATCTTCTTGATTCCCAATTCTGTTGCAATCCTGAGCCCGTTAAGAGCCCCTCGTCCTCTGCAGTATTGTTGGTAGCCTTCTCCCGAGGAAAATGCATCTGGAGGACGTACTTAAGGTGTTCCCCAGTGGGAGAAATGAGAAGTACGCCAGCCCCTGCACCTTGTAGGGAGAAGGCACCATCGAAATACATAATCCATTCTTTGGGCGCCTCCTTGCCAGGTATAACTGTCTCCAACACTTCTTCATTAGGGGTTGGTGTCCACTCTGCAATAAATTGTACCAGTTCTCTGCTCTGAATAGTTGATGTGCTTCCAAACTTCATACCGAAACTGGATAACTCCAAGGTCCACTCCACTATCCTGCCGGTGGCCTCGGGGTTTCTAAGTATGCGTTGCAAAGGAAAGCGGGTGAACCGTGATCTTGTGGGCTTGGAAGTAGTGCTGCAGTTTCCTTGAGGCCACGATGAGGCCAAAAATCCACTTTTGCACACCAGAGTACCTTAACCTAGCTTCCTGTAACAGGGAGCTGACAAAATACACTGGGTGCTGCACCACTTTCTTCCTTGCCGCAACCTTGGGACTGTTTCCGCTACCTTGCTCTCCCTTGTCATGAACTGCATCTGACCTTGCCGGGACGTATTCGCTTTCCTCTCCAAAGGGGACAATGGTTGTGGCTGTCGCTTCATCCACTTCCCGCCGCGCTACTAGTGATGCACTAACCACTTGATTAGTTGCCGCTAAGTATAGCAGCAACAGTTCTTGTGGTTTGGGAGCGACCAAAATGGGCATAGAGGAAAGATAGGTATTTAAATCTTGTAGCAAAGCATCTGCCTCCGGGGTCTATTCCATAGGTCTTGCCTTCTTCATGATTTTGAAGAACGGCAAGGCGCGCTCGACAGACTTGGAAATGTACCTGCTAAGCATGGAAACAAATCCAGTCAAACGCCTCACATCCTTAACTATCTTGGGTGCTTGGATCTGCTTGATAGCCTTGATCTTGTCGGGGTTGGCCTCTATCCCCTGATGGGACACAAAGAAGCCAAGTAGCTTGCCGGAAGGAATGCTAAACACACACTTCTCCGGGTTCAGCTTCAAGTTGATCTTACGCATATTAGCAAAGGTTTCTTCCAAATCATGGATGAGGGTTGATCTGTCCTTAGTCTTGACCACAATATGATCCATGTAAGCTTCAATATTTCTGTGTAGCTGGGATTCAAAGCCAATCTGGACTGCCCTTGCAAAAGTGGACCCGACGCTCTTCAACCCAAAGGGCATCCGTACAAAGCAGTACGTGCCACATGGGGATATGAACGCGGTCTTCTCTTTGTCTTCCTGGGACATGAAGATCTGGTGGTACCCAGAGTATGCATCCAGGAAAGAAAGTAGGTCACACTCGGAGGTGGAATCCACAATCTGGTCAGTGCGCGGCAAGGGAAATGGGTCCTTCGGGCATGCCTTGTTCAGATTCGCAAAATCTATGCAAAGCCTCCATTTCCCATTAGCCTTGCGTACCACCACAGGATTTCCTAACCATGTTGGATGTAGTACTCCTGTGACCAGGCTAGCTGCCTCAAGTTTCTTGATCTCCTCGGCAATGAACCGTTGCTGCTCCGGAGCTTGCTTCCAGACCTTGTTCTTGACGGGTCCAACATGTGGGTAGACAACAAGGTGGTGCTCGATTACCTCCTTGGGAACACCGGGGATGTCAGATGGTTGCCAGGCAAAAACATCGATATTCACCCGCATGAAGGAAACAAGCGTGCTTTCCTATTTGTCATTGAGGGTGGCACTAATAGTGAAGGTACCATCAGCGCCAGCCAGCCCTGCCGGGACCTTTTTCATAGCGGGTGCAACAGCCTTGGGTCTCTTGCTATTGGAACTCTCTGGCAAGTTATCAACAGGCACGTCGTACTCCAAAGAGGTACGCTTCCTGGGTTCCTTGCTATTTCTCCCTTCTTCTTGTTTTCCTTGGTGGGAACACTAGCTTCCGCAGCCTCTACCACGACTGCTTCCTGGTACATCTTGTCCGATTTATATAGACACCGGAGAGATCTATTGTTACATGAGGTCGATTACATAGGAGGGAATCTTCATAATAGGTCGCCTAGCTTGCCTTCCACGCCAAGTAGAGTCCAATCCGGATGCGGGTATTGTCTTCGGCCTTCGTATCTTCACAGCCCATCAGTCCGACACATGGACAACAGGTCGGACGCCCGAGGACCCCTTAATCCAGGACTCCCTCAGTAGCCCCCGAACCAGGATTCAATAGCGAGGTGCTCGACACGCACATGGTCTTCGGCATTGCAAGGCGGGTTCCTCCTTCGATGATCTCCAAGTAATGTATTCAGCCATCTATCCAGTGTCGCCTCCTTGGCTTCCGCGCGTTTTAAATAATCTTTGTCCTCCACGTGTCAAGCGAATGTGGAAAGTCATGGTATTTTTGTGAATAACACCCCCTCTATGTAAGGAAGGGTGCCTATTTAAAGGGATTAGATCTAGATCCATCCAGCGCCACGCAGAAGAAATCTCCAGAGACTGCTTAGGAGAGACCATTCCAGCATGGCCAGCGTTCCTAGCTCCTCCCTCGTCCCGGCCTAGAGAAAGGCGAGTGGGAGAGGTGTTCTGTGTCTCATAGCCAGTTGACGAAGTTGCAAACGTAGGGATTCCTTCCCCCTGCAGATCTAGTCCCTGTTCGGACGGGGCTAGATTCCTTCAATGTGGGGGCTCAGGCAGAGGACTTCCCCAATCCGTCTGGGGGAGAGTGAGTGCGTTTCGTCCCCTACCTGCTAAGAGGCATTGGATTTCGAATCCATCCGTTCCTCCGAGGGCTTCCGGAGTACTACGGCCTCCAGCTGCACAATTTCACTCGGGCCTCCATTCTGCACATATCGGGTTATGTCGCTTTGTGTGAATTATTCCTGGGCATCGAGGCTCATTTCGAGTTGTGGAGGAAGTTGTTCTGCCTCGTCCCGCGCAATCACGAAGGGTCTATTTTTGAAGTGGGCGGAGCCGAAGTATGGCGCGTTGCCAATACCGGATATCCATCCGGCACACCAAGGAAGGCACCCGATGGCTGGCTGAGGGAGTCCTGGATTAGGGGGTGTCCGGATAGCCGAACTATCATCGTTGGCCGGACTCCTGGACTATGAAGATACAAGATTGAAGACTTCGTCCCGTGTCCGGATGGGACTTTCCTTGGCGTGGAAGGCAAGCTTGGCGATACGGATATGTAGATCTCCTACCATTGTAACCGACTCGTGTAACCCTAACCCTATCCGGTGTCTATATAAACCGGAGGGTTTTAGTCCGTGGGGATCTAACAACAATCATACCATAGGCTAGCTTCTAGGGTTTAGCCTCTCGATCTCGTAGTAGATCCACTCTTGTACTACCCATATCATCAATATTAATCAAGCAGAGTAGGGTTTTACCTCCATCGAGAGGGCTCGAACCTGGGTAAAACATCGTGTCCCTTGTCTCCTGTTACCATCCGCCTAGACGCACGCCTGGGACCCCCTACCCGAGATCCACCGGTTTTGACACCGACATTGGTGCTTTCATTGAGAGTTCCTCTGTGTCGTCATCTTTAGGCCCGATGGCTCCTTCGATCGTCGACAACGACGCTGTCCAGGGTGAGACTTTTCTCCCCGGACAGATCTTCGTATTCGGCGGCTTTGCACTGCGGGCCAATTCACTTGGCCATGTGGAGCAGATCGAAAGCTACGCCCCTGGCCATCAGGTCAGATTTGGGAGTTTGAACTACACGGCTGACCTCCGGGGCGACTTGATCTTCGTCGGATTCGAGCCACAATAAAGCACGCCGACCTTGCCTCGATGGGCACGATCTAGCTCTGCCAACAAAGGCTCCCCGGAGGCCGCACCAGCGTTCACTCCAACCCTTAGCTCGAAGCCGACTCCGCCGATCGAGGACGAGTGGTTGGACACCGCCTCGGGGGCCACGATCTCTACGGTGATTGAGCCGAACTCCATCCCTGTCCTTTGCGAAGACCGTGACTCCAAGGTGTCGGACTCCTCTCCGGACTCCGAACCCTCCGCGCCCCTGCCAATCGAATCCGATTGAGCGACGGTCATGGAGTTCATCGTCATGACATCTTCGACTTTTCGCCCTTTGGCGACATCCTGAATTCACTAAAGTCTCTCTCTTTATCAGAGAGCCACGCCAGACCATCGTCAGAAGGTTGGGCTGCGAACGACGAAGAAATTCAACGCCCAGCCACCACCCACTTTGTAGCCACCGCCGATGATTTAACCGACATGCTTGACTTCGACCAAGACATCGAATCAGTATGGACGATTTATGCTGGAGACGACCAAGACCCAGCGCCTACAAGGCAATTGAAGGCCACCTCGTCATACGACATATACCTGGTGGACATCCCAAAAGATGGGAACAACGATGGAACAGCGGAGGATGACCCCTCCAAGAAACAGCCCAAGCGCCAAGCGCCGTGGCGCCGCCTAAATCCCGCCACAAAGAAAACGGTGATTCCGCACGGGAGATAATAACACCCCGGACAAAGGTCAAGACAACCCCTCCAAAGAGGATTCAGCACAAGAGGAGGGAGAAGCCTGCCCTCACGATAGAGTGGCAGACAGGGAGGTGGAGGACGATAATTATATGCCACCCTCCGAAGATGAGGCAAGCCTCGACGACGATGAATTTGTCGTGCCTGAGGATCCCGCCGAACAGGAGCGTTTCAAACGCAGGCTTATGGCCATGGCAAGCAGCCTCAAGAAAAAGCAGCAGCAGCTTAGAGCTGACCAAGAATTGCTAGCTAACAGATGGATCAAGTCCTTGCAGCCAAGAGTATGAACTCGAACGCCCCTCCAAGAGATACCTGAACGCAGGCTGCTACCCCAATTAGAGGAAGCAGCACCCAAACCTACATCACCAGCAAGATGATGCGGTCGACCGCCACCCGTGGTCGCGACAGAGAGGCCTCTAGACCCTCCATTCAAGCCGCACTCCATTGCCGCTCGAAAAGTACCAAGGCACGGGAAACGCGCTGCATATGCGAGACATATTGGAGGACAAGGCAAGGCAAACAAGATCGATCTACGGATCACGTGGGCGCCCCACGACACGTGATGATAACTGTCACGCCGGATACAGCAATTCCGGCCGAGCCGAACACAGTAGACAAAGCTCATTCGAGATGCGTCGTGATATAGCTCAATACAGAGGCACCGCACACCCACTATGCTTCACAGACGAAGTGATGGATCATCAAATCCCCGAGGGTTTCAAACCCGTAAACATCGAATTATACGATGGCACAACAGATCCTGCGGTTTGGATCGAGGACTACCTCCTCCATATCCACATGGCCCGCGGTGATGATCTACACGCCATCAAATACCTCCCACTCAATCTTAAAGGACCAGCTCGGCATTGGCTTAACAGCTTGCCGCCAGAATCAATTGGTTGTTGGGAGGACCCGGAAGCCGCATTCCTTGATAACTTCCAGGCACATATGTGCGACCAACAGACGCCGATGACCTCAGCCACATAATCCGGCAGCCGAAGAATCGCCGGACAATTCTCGACACGGTTCTGACCAAGAAAAATCAAATCGTTGATCGTCCGGATGCAGAGGCCCTTGCAGCCTTCAAACATAACATCCATGACGAGTGGCTTGCCCGGCACCTAGGACAGGAAAAGCCGAAATCCATGGCAGCCCTCACAACGCCATGACCCGCTTATGCTAGGAGAGGACAAGCTAGCTCAGAGCAAAGAATTTGACCAAAAACCCTGGTAGTTTGGATACCAAGGACAGAAATGGCAGGTCGCGTCGCAACAAGCACAAGTGCCGCATTAACAGCAATAATGCTGAAGATACAGCAGTCAATGCCGGATTTAGAGGCTCTAAGCCCGGTTAGCGGAAGAAGCCGTTCAAAAGAAATACTCAGGGCCCGTCCAATCTGGACCGAATACTCGATCGCTCATGCCAAATACATGGCACCCCCGAAAAACCAGCCAACCACATGAACAGGGATTGTTGGGTCTTCAAACAGGCAGGCAAGTTAAATGTCGAACTCAATGACAAGGGGCTGCATAGCGGTGACGAGGAGGAGCCCCGGCCGCCAAACAATAGAGGATGTATGGGTTTCCCCACAAGTGCGGACGGTGAACATGATATACGCAACCCACATACCCAAAAGGGAGCGGAAGCGTGCGCTAAGGGACGCATATGTGATGGAGCCAGTAGCCCCAAAGTTCAACCCATGGTCCTCCTGCCCGATCACCTTTGATCGAAGGGAGCACCCCACTAGCATCCGCCACGGCAGATTCGCCGCATTGGTTCTTGACCCAATCATTGACGGATTTCACCTCACTAGAGTCCTGATGGACGGCGGTAGCAGCCTGAACCTGCTCTATCAGATACAAGGCGCAAAATGGGCATAGACCCTCAAGGATTAATCCCACAAAGACGACCTTTAAAGGCGTCATACCAGGTGTAGAGGCCAATTGTACAGGCTCAGTTACACTCGAAGTGGTCTTCGGATCCGCGGATAACTTCCGAAGCGAAGAGTTAATCTTCGACATAGTCCCGTTCCGCAGCGGCTGTCACGCACTGCTTGGACGAACCACATTTGCAAAGTTCAATGCGGTGTCGCACTACGCATACCTCAAGCTCAAGGTGCCAGGCCCTCGAGGAGTAATCACGGTCAATGGAAACACCGAACGCTCTCTCTGAACGGAGGATCACACGGCGGCCCTCGCGGCGGAGGTGCAAAGCAGCCTCTCACAGCAATTCTCGAGTCCGGCTATTAAACGTCCGGCCACCGTCAAGCGCGCCCGGAGTAACCTACAACAAGACCGCCTGGCACGATCCGAGCATGCGTAGCAATCCGGCTCCAACCCCAGCCCTCGCCAAATTGCGAAGCCAGTACTATAACTACGCTCTGGAGATACCATGGGTATAAGGGGAGGGACACGACCACGGCACGCCTGCACGCGGCTCAACCGCACTGTGGGCTCCCGATTGTGTCATTCTTTTCTTTTTTCTTTTCTCTTACTTGTAGGACTCCGTTTTCCGTAAGCCCCGTCTGCACTAGAATTGTCGCACTCACGATGCAACAGCCGAGGAAGCGTAAAGTTACGCCGAGTGTCCAGTGGTCTCTACTACGAGCATTATACCTGTTTTACATACCATCCGCAGCTTACCCCCGGAGGGGGACATGTTAAATAGTCCCATCCCTTGCTTATCGCACTATTTGTATCATTCTGCTTTCACTGCAGTACCTTTTTGAATAAACAATACATAGCTTTTGTCTATTATTGCACTCCTTTTTTTCTCTATATATATGTTCATTCATGACATGTTGCACCCGTACACTTTGGTACGACCAATACACCATGGGCTTAAGTACCCACAAAATATGGTGTGATAAGTCCGCACACTTTCACAAGTGCGGCACCCCGAACTTATAGCATTATATGCATCGGCTCCGAATCATGTCTTGGGTCATGTTTTGGTACCTTACGTTCCGCTATATCGGCTAAGGTAGCGCTGGGAGAACCACTGCGATGGTGCCCCGGTTGAGCTGGGTTGAGCACCTCAGTGGAGAAAGCAAAAACTGACCGTCATGATAGGGCGAGAGCCGGTCACTATTCGAGAGGTTTTTTGGGTCCCTGAAGACTTATGCCGCTTAGAGCGAGGAGTCGGCATTGTCCGGCCAAGGCGTGGATAGCGCCCCGAACTCGGTCTTCCGAATACTAGGGGCTTCGCCGAAATTTAAAATTATAGAATTCTATGGCTAAGTGAGAGTGTTCAAGCACTATAAGTCCGGTTGCCTTGTTCGCTATGCTGAGCGCCTCCCTCGAAGGACCCAAGAATGGGAACAAGAGCGCTCAAGTTTATCCCGAACACTCCAGCACTCGTGGCATGGGGGCTGAAGCCAACGACTTGCCATCTCTCAAATTTGATAAACGGCTGCACAAAAGGTAATATTTTAAATTCACAAGCGTTGCTTAGCGCATATGAACAAGTTTTCAGCATATAGGATAACAAATGCGAGTCTATTCAAAAATTACATCTTTGGAGCATTCACCCGCTATAAGGCGGGCACCCTTCATGACGCCCTCACAGTACATTTCGGGCTTGCGATGCTCCTTGCCCTTCGGTGGCCCGTCCGTCACAAGCTTCTCCGCATCTAGCTTGCCCCAAAGTGCACTTTAGCATCGGGCAAGGCCCGACGGGCACCTTCAATGCATTTAAGCGCTTGATGACTTCAATCCATGGACAAAGGCCCACCAGCCGCCGCACTAGCCCGAAGTAGCTCCCAGGCATGGCTTCCAATGGCCACAGCCGACTTATGAGGCCCTTCATGTCCTGTTCGGCAACCTTGTGGAGCTCGACCCGCTGCTTCAGCTGGTCGCTCAGGGCACTGATGTCGGCCTCGACATCTTGAGACCAGAACACCTTTTCCGTCGAGCTCCCTCCTTGGTGCGGTAGAGCAGCGGCAGCATCAGACACACTATGGGGCAGATATGCGAATGCTCCTGGAGAGCTCTGGATCCGGGTAAGTAATAGGTAATTCACTTTCACATGCTTGCTTTGCATAAAGAATGCCTTACCCGCCGCTATCTTCTTTAATGATTCAATTTCCTGGAGAGCTTTTTGGGCTTCGGCCTTAACGGATTTGGCACTCTCAAGAGCCTAGGCGAGCTCGGACTCGAAGTCTTGAGTCACGCCTCCAAACTCTCGTGTTTTTCCACGAGAGCCTCGGAGCTCTTGCCGCACCTCCGCCACCCGCCTCCTGCTTCTCTCGCTGGTCGCTCACATGTCATGAGCCGTCGCGGACACCGCTTCCTTCAGGGTCGCCACCTCGTTCATGGCCCCTACAATACCCACGTTAGTCCTGTCATTTTTGCAACCAAATCCTTTTTATAAGGTATTACTTTAATAAGGTATTACTTATCTTCCTTGTCCTCGAGCTGCTTCTTGGCAAGGCCGAGCTCGTTGTCGGACCGCTCGAGGCTCTGCTTCAATGCATTGACCTCCGCGATCGGTCAGGCCGGTCAAGATGCGCACCTGCATTCCCATATTGACATACTTATGTTAGACTCCTGCGTATATCTTTTTAGATCCTCAGTCCGCTTTTCTTTCCTAACACCGAACTAAGCATCATGGGCTATTGTCTATGCGGTAATATTTTTACATATTCTAAACTTACCTCAAAGCCCGTTAGAAGGTCGGGTACGAGGCTTCACCAGCCCGCTCTTGGCGGTCAGAACTTTCTGGATCACCACACTCATAACAGTGCGGTGCTCCTCGTCGATGGAGGCGCCGTTAAGCGCCTCCAGCAAGCTATCCGGTGCCTCCGGATGGACGGAGGTCACCGGCATCGCAGTCTTACCCTTCTTACGAAGGGGCCGCTTGTCGGACTTCGGAACCACCGGTTCGATGGAGTCCCGCACAGGCCGGACTTAGAGCCCTCCGGGTCTCGCCTTTGCGCCAGAGTCCGGGAGGTCGCCTTGCGGGCGCCCAGACCACCTCCTGGCTGGGCCCCTTTGGGACTCCACCAGGTGTCGTCGGTGACACGAGGAGAGGAGGCGGTCGGAAGTGAAGTGCTATTCACATCCGACGAATCCAGGGAGCCGCTCGATGAAGCGGCGAGCTCGTCCTTGGGCGGGCTACATGGTCATATTCGGCGTTAGAAGACACTATGCGACAAATAAAAAGTCATGAACTATTCCAGAGTCCGGACACTTATGATCTCGCTAGGGGCTTGGCCCTTGTTGGCCACTCCTCCTCGTCGTTGTCGGTGTTGGTGGAGAAGTCCGGAGGAAGGGTCCTTCCTTTCTTGGACCCTCCGGCCTCCCCGATCAGGCGGCCTTCCTTTTCTCTCTCCTCTCACTGGGAGAGGCTTCCTTTTCCTCCTCCTCTTCCTCAGGGGAGGATTCCGCCTCAGAGTCGTTGGACGATGAGTCCGACAACACTTGGCGCCGGGAGATCCTTCGAGTTCCCGTGGCCTTCTTCTTGGCCTTCTTCTCCGGCACCACGTGAGGCGCCGGAGCCAGCAGCCCCGTCAATCGGGCGTCCGCTGGGTCTTCTGGCAAGGGGGCCGGACAGTTAATCTGTCCGGACGTCTTCAGCCAGTCCTGTCAAACGTTAGGGAGTTTTAGATCCTGCATAAACTCAAACTATGAAAAAAGAGTCCCATAAAGGGTAAAATAACTTACCTCGCTGGCTTGACGCTGCGAGCTGAATCCGCGATCTTCGGTAGCGGATGTGGGAGCTTCGGCGCCCTTGAACAACACCTTCCAGGCATCTTCGTACGTAGTGTCGAAGAGCCTTTTCAGAGTTTGGTGCCGTGCCGGATCGAACTCCCACAAGTTGAAGGCCCGTTGTTGGCATGGGAGAATCCGGCGGATGAGCATCACCTGGATTACGTTGACAAGCCTGAGATTCTTGTCCACCAGGTTTCGGACGCAGGTTTGGAGTCCGGACAGCTCGTCCGAATCACCCCACGTTAGGCCCGTCTCTTTCCATGATGTGAGCCGTGTGGGGAAGCCAGATCGGAATTCAGGAGCCTCCGCCCATTGAGAGTCGCGCGGCTCGGTGATGTAGAACCACCCTGATTGCCACTCCTTTATGGTCTCCACAAAGGAGCCCTCGAGCCATAGGACTTTGTCCATCTTGCCAACCATGGCGCCTCCGCACTCCGCTTGGCGGCCGCCCACTACCTTCGGCTTGACATTGAAGATCTTCAGCCATAAGCCGAAGTGGGGCTTGATGCAGAGAAAGGCCTCGCACACGACGATAAACGCCGAGATGTTGAGGATGAAGTTCGGGGCCAGATCGTGGAAATCCAGGCCGTAGTAGAACATGAGCCCCCGGACAAATGGGTGAAGTGGAAAACCTAGTCCGCGGAGGAAGTGGGTGAGGAACACCACCCTCTCATGGGGCCTAGGGGTGGGAATAAGCTGCCCCTCGTTGGGGAGCCGGTGCGTGGTGTCGCTGGACAAGTATCCGGCCTTCCGCAGCTTTTTGATGTGCCCCTCCGTGACGGAGGAGGCCATCCACTTGCCTCCCGCTCCGGACATAGTTGGAGAAGGTTGAGGTGGGATGTGCGGACTTGGGTGTTGGAGCTCGAGTGCACGGAAATGGATGAGCAAAGGAGGAAGAAGGCGTAGGCGAAAAGGTGGATCCTTATCCACTTATATGGACCGACGAAGCTATGCGTCCCCCGCCAGCCTGGTAAAAGTCGGTTATCTCCCAAGCGCCGTAATCAATGGTGCGGTTGGGTTACCCACGTCCGTATTGATGAGAATCCCGGAATAAGGGGGCACGATCTCCGCTTTGATAAGACGTGCCAAGGAAACCACCTCGCTAAACGCACTGAGGTGGAACAGTAAAAACGATTCGTATAAAGGCTTGGCCGTGGTGTGATGTCACGCCGCGGAATACGTCAGCAGATCTGAGCAAAAGTTATTCTCTCTACGGTGGTATGTGGAACTTGTTTTGCAGAGCCGGACACTATCCTTGTGTTCAAAATCTTCTATGAAGTATTCGGAAGTGGAACCCGCCTTGCAATGCCGAAGACAATATGCACACCGGACTCGTCGTCATTGAAGCCTGGTTCAGGGGCTACTGAGGGAGTCCTGGATTAGGGGGTGTCCGGATAGCCAAACTATCACCGTTGGCCGGACTCCTGGAATATGAAGATACAAGATTGAAGACTTCGTCCCGTGTCCGAATGGGACTTTCCTTGGCGTGGAAGGCAAGCTTGGCGATACGGATATGTAGATCTCCTACCATTGTAACCGACTCGTAACCCTAACCCTATCCGTGTCTATATAAACCGGAGGGTTTTAGTCCGTGAGACTAACAACAATCATACCATAGGCTAGCTTCTAGGGTTTAGCCTCTCGATCTCATGGTAGATCCACTCTTGTACTACCCATATCATCAATATTAATCAAGCAGGAGTAGGGTTTTACCTCCATCGAGAGGGCCCGAACCTGGGTAAAAACATCGTGTCCCTTGTCTCCTGTTACCATCCGCCTAGACGCACAGTTCGGGACCCCATACCCGAGATCCGCCGGTTTTGACACCGACACTGGCCCTCCGAATGGTTACATATCAAGGATGTTCCGCTTCCCGATCCGGTTCGAAAGGGCCTTCCCGAATTTGCGGTCGTCCCGCTAAAGAAATGCCACAGTTGGCGTCCCCGGAGTCTTGAAGAAGGAGACGGCGCAGAGGTTTGTCAGCTAATGAGCAAGATAAAAGAACTCGCTCAGTCCGGGCTCATAGTAATCGAGGTGATGGCGATCTCCATAGCGCGAGGGGTTCAGCCGCTTCAATACAGAGGGCTTCCCATGTGGGACTACAATGGGGAGGATGACGCCTCTCGCTGTGGCCGGAAAGGTCCGGATACTCCTACCACTTTGGCTAAGATATTAGCCGAATTGTTCAAAGGGGAGGAAAAGGAATTTCTTTGCATCAAGCTCGGAGATGGGTACTCTATGTATAATCCTCCTAGTTGGGTAAGGTCCGACCCCTCTATTTATACTCCCTCCATCTCTGAATTGCCTTTGGTAAATTTCTGGTTTGTTTGCTTACGACAGCACTGACGAAAGGTCACCGAGGGATTCCATAGTCCCGCCCACAGCCGGAGGACCACAACCGGGAGCTTGATCCCGGGTTCGAAGAAGATTCAGATATATTTTTGGTGCTCGTGGAGGGGGTGTTTTACCAGACGAGCTATGATGGCACGGAAGTGGCCATCATCGCCGATTATCCTGGTCTTCTTCCTGCTTCACGGGTAAGTAATCAAGAAACACCTTTTCTGAAAGGGTGTTCTTACTCTGCTTCACCCACTGCATTGTCGCGCATTTTACAGGGGAGGCGTTTGACGATACCGAGAAAATCGGTTCCTGCACCGGGCAGGCCTTCGAAGAGGAGGGCCGGTGAAAGCACCGCCGGGACCTCGTCGAGGAGGTACGGATAAATATATTTTTCAGCGGCCGTATCCGACTGTGACCTATGCGCCTGTTCGATTACAGGAAAAAGGTTCACCGAACTGTGTCCGGGGGTCCGGCCGGCCGCGTTCCCAACCACCAAGATTTAGATCCGGTCGGGGAGACGGTGGCCGATGTAGAAACCAAGCCGGCCTTCACTTTGGCCGAGGGTTCGGATAATATGTCCGTTACCAATTCGGAAGTAGAGAGCGCCGTGAATCATCGGCGCTGCAGGGCTGTTTTCCGAGACCCGACGTTCTCGGACGAGGCATTTAATGCCTTTAGCTCGGGCGACGCATACATCCGAGCTGTTCGAGACGGGCTTAGAAAAGCCACGAGGCAATATCTAACAGATGTGCAGGTAAGGTTACTTTGTCAAAAAGGACAACATATGCTAGTAGCCCCCGGGACTGAAAGCAGTTGGTACAACTGATTTAAGGACCGTTGTATGACCAGGTTCTTATAGAGAAGAACAACCTGCTATCCCAAGAGCTGGAACAATGTCGGACGCAGCTAAATGCTGCTACGCCCGAACTAACTAAAAGAGTTCAAGAAGGCGTCACCTGGTAATATTCCCCTCCAATGAGAAAATATACTTATATGCCCAGAATATTGACAGTCTTGCTTATACCATGACATAATGGTCAGGGGGACTCAAAGAGGCGTTGGAGATCACGCAAGCGAATGAGCAAGAAGCCAAAAGGCTACAAGCTACAGGCGATTGTGTGCTGAAGCAGACCATTGTTGAGAAAAACCAGCTCTAGGATTGCAAGACCAAGCTAGGCGAAAAGTTGAAAGATGTGCGGGCCCAGCTAGCCAATTCCGTGAAGGAAAACAAGAGGCTGCGAGGCGGTATATTCAGTATGTATCTGAACTATTTTGAAAGTAGTTTGGAGATAGGAGAAACTGATGTAGCTATGAATGCAGGTATATTAACGGGCCGTCCTGAAGAGGAGGTGTCCGGATCATCGAGTGATCTGCTACAAAAGTTGTCGCAAATGCACGAACAGGCGCGGCTGGCGATGCGGAGTGTTGCCAAGGCTCTATGGCCATCCGCCTCCCCTCCATGAAGTATGGAGGAGCTTGTAGACCTGTTTAAAGGAGCACGGCGACGTATCCGGCTACGAAAGATATCTGCCTGCCGAAAGGGTGCGCGAGAGGCTTGGGCCATGGTGAAAACTTGGTATACCAAGCTTGATCCTAATCACATGGCGCGGGTCGGACCAGTAGGGTCGAATGGGGAAGAAATTCCCATTAGTTTAGTATATGACCAAGTAGAGGTGGCCGCCAGATATTCCCAGCAGGATTGTAAATTGGATTGCCTGTTAGATGGTATAGAGGCAGAAGTGTGTGAGTCCAAGTGACTATGTACTTTCCTCACCATGTGGAATTTCCAGCCGAATTGTATATCATTTGTCATGGCAGACCTTTTCGCTTCCACCTCCGGACCCGAAGGTGCGGAGTGTTTCCAAATATCGTCACGGTCGAATAGGCTGGGGTATGCATGGAAAACTAAGCATAGGGGTCATAGTTGCTTGAACATACAAGTTGTATCCAGCTAGTTATGTTATATTACATTGAGATTGTAAGAAACATCTTCCAGGGAGAATAGTTCCGTTAAGGGTTCCTTTCCCTGGGCGTGCATGCATTAGTAGACATGTCCGAATTGTGATGTGAAAATCACAGTGTGTATAGCTTCTGGGGGTTCACGATGGAGTGAGTGCAAAATATAGTTTTCATCCACCGACTGAATATTCCCTTAAGAACGCTAGCTTTCAGCTTCACCCAGTCTGAGGTACACATCCGGATGACCCGGCAGTAACAATCGTAGAGGTGCTCCCTTTACCACCTAGCCAAACAATCAGGAGCGTAGGGGTAAGCACAGGAGCCAGGCAACCCAGCCTGGCCAAAACTTAAGTCATATCGATGCTTATAATGGTGAAGAAAAAGACATACGGGAAAAACACATATTTGTGATGAGCTTGATGCTTCAGAAAGTAATATTAACAAGCTTCTGTGAAAGAAGCCCCCAGGTATAATGGGCGTACGTATGTAAAAAAGTGAACGTCAGCACTATTCGGTCGAGCAGAATGAGAGCTTTAAAGCGAAAAGAATTGTGTAAAAGGGGGAAAGAGTTAGGGAAACTACAAGGGAGAAGGAGACTCACAAAGGGTTCTGCGCTAGGCATAGAACCTTCGGAGTCTGGCCGCGTTCCAGGGGTTCGGCTCTAGGCGATTGTCTGATGCATCGCGAAGACGGTACACTCCTCCAGTAAGAACTTCGTCAATTATGAAGGGACCCTCCCATTTGGGCTTGAGTTTATCCTTTTTCTTCTCTGGCAAGCGTAGAACGAGTTTGCCGATGTTGTAAGTCTTGGCCCGTACTTCTCTACTTTGATATCTTCGAGCCTGCTGTTGATAAAATGCTGAACGGGCTTTGGCGACGTCGCGCTCCTCCTCCAGGGCGTCTAGGCTATGCTACCGATCCAACTTGGCTTCTTTCTCTTCGTATATGCGCACTCGAGGTGAGTCATGTATAATATCACAGGGCAATACAACCTCTGCGCCGTACACCATGAATAAAGGTGTGTATCCGGTAGTGCGGTTGGGCGTGGTCCGCAGCACCGAGGGTACAGAGTCGAGCTCCTCGACCCAGTGTTTGTCTGATTCTTTCAAAGACCGCACTAGTCTGGGTTTGATGCCGCTCATAATAAGACCATTAGCTTGATCGACTTGACCGTTTGTTTGCGGGTGGTAGACGGAGGCGTAATCGAGCTTGTCGGCGTTCTGGGAACAGGGGTCCCCAGACATGCCTGCCTGTGGCCCACAGTGTGGCTATGAAATTAGGCCGTACGACCCATCTTCATCAACAAGGCATCAAAGACCCTCGCCAGGGTCTAAGCCTCGCGAGGCGGACGACGCAAGACCTCCTCTGGAGTAGCCTAGCCAGGCTGGCTCACAAGGAGAGGAGATATCAAGGCGGGGCAAACCTCACAAGGCCCTCGTGACGTGAGCCATGACGCACGACACTGCGGGTGCCAGCGCGTGCAACGTCCTTATTTCCTCTTTGGTGCTAAGTAGGCCAGTGCAGGCGAAGAGTACCGAGGCATCAGGCAAAGGTTGCTATATTGGTGCAACGAGACCAAGACCAGGAGGACGGCAAGGCGGAGGTCATCGTGGAGCCCAAGGCAGCGCCACCACTGTAGCTTTTTCGCAGGCGAAGACCGCTTTTGTCAGGATAGCTTGTACTAGTTGTCCCCCTTAAAATTTGCCTGCCGTTGTTGGCTCCCTTCCCGCTCGATATTTGGGAAGAGGCCTAGGGCCTATATAAGTAGAGCTAGCCACCATAGTAGAGGCATGTCATCTTAGCTTGATCCAACCCGATCGAGAGCCTACCCACAAGAACACCTCAACCTCAGGAGGCTGTTCTTCCCTTGTATTGTTCATCATCAGCCCTAGAGGCAATCCACCACCACCACCACACTGGAGTAGGGTATTACACCACAACGGTGGCCCGAACCAGTATAAATCTCGTGTCTTTCTGTGTTGTGAGTTCATCGAGTTTGTCCGCGAGATCTTAGCGAGCTAGGGCGTAGATCGGTAGGAGGGAAAGACTTCGCGCGCACCCCAGTGTTCGAACCTTAAGGGTTTGCCGGAACCCCACATCCGACATTTGGCGCGCCAGGTAGGGGTGCGTCGTAGCTTCCCTTCCATCAGTTCGTCACTCCGTCGCTCCGTCATCTCCATGGCGGACGCTCGTTGTGCTCGAGCTGAGCGTCGGGCTGCCCTCACCGCCCGCATCGCTCAGACGGCTCCCGTTGGCGGGCCACTTTGTGGTTCTTCGTCTCCCGCTGCCAACGCTGCCACCGGCCCGGTGGGGAACGAGCAGCAGGAGTTCTTGCTTCATCCTTCGGTGCGGCAGGACGGCCGCACCGCTACTCCATCACTGACCCCTACCGGTTCTTCGTCTCACGCGCACCGCACTCCCATGGATGCACGGGCTGCGCTCCTCGCGGCGAATGAGCTCCTGCGCGAACGCCCCGCCGACGACCTCTATGAGGAGTGGCTCGACCGCGTCGCCGAGCTCGTCTACGCCGCAGGGGGCTCTCCGGCGCCGTGCCACTCTCTGCCTCCCCCTCAACCAGTCGCGGGCGACGGAGCTCATGGCGTGCCTCCACCACCTCGGCCCCAAGACGGCGCCTTGGCACCAAGGCGCGCGGCTCCGCAGCGTGATCCGCCGCGCCCGGTGTCGGTGTCAAAACTGGCGGATCTCGGGTAGGGGGTCCCGAACTGTGCGTCTAAGGCGGATGGTAACAGGAGGCAGGGGACACGATGTTTACCCAGGTTCTGGCCCTCTCGATGGAGGTAATACCCTACTTCCTGCTTGATTGATCTTGATGATATGAGTATTACAACAGTTGATCTACCACGAGATCATAGAGGCTAAACCCTAAAAGCTAGCCTATGGTATGATTGTTCTTGTCCTACGGACTAAACCCTCCGGTTTATATAGACACCGGAGGGGGCTAGGGTTACACAGAGTCGGTTACAAGGGAGGAGATCTACATATCCGTTTCGCCAAGCTTGCCTTCCACGCCAAGGAGAGTCCCATCCGGACACGGGATAAAGTCTTCAATCTTGTATCTTCATAGTCCAACAGTCCGGCTAAAGTATATAGTTCGGTTGTCCGAGGACCCCTAATCCAGGACTCCCTCAGTAGCCCCTGAACCAGACTTCAATGACAATGAGTCCGGCGCGTAGATTATCTTCGGCATTGCAAGGAGGGTTCCTCCTCCGAATACTCCATGGAAGATTTCAAACACAAGGATAGTGTCCGGCTCTGCTAAAAAAATTCCACATACCACCGTAAGGAGAATAATATTTCCACAGATCTAATCTGCTGACACATTTAGCAGCACGACATCACACCACGGCCCGGTCATTATTCGTACCGTTTTTCTCAACCAGCTACTGCACATATTGCGAGGCGGTTTGCTTGGCACATCTTGTCGAATCAGAGATTGTGTCCCCTTATCACGGGAATCTCATCAATACGGGTGTGGGTAACCCAACCGTGCCATCAATTACGACGCTTGGGGAATAAGCAGTTTTACTAGGCAAGTGGAGAGGCGCAGAATCCCTGCTGCCTTTATAAGGGGATAAGGACTCCCTTTCGCACCCACGCTTTCTTCTTCCCGATCCATTCCCCTCCGCCCAAGCTCCAGCGCCCAAGCGTTCATCTTCTCTGCCCATAAAGGCTTTCTGAAAATGCCCGGATCCGGAGCAGGAGGCAAATGGATGGCCTCTACCGTCTGGGAGAAGGATATCAAAAAAGCTTCGGGAGGCCGGGTATCTGGCCAAGAAAATCAGCCATCGTCTCCCGACGGCGGGACAGACCGTCCCCACCCCGGAACATTCTATTCGTCCCTCACTTTGTCCGCGGGCTAGGGTTTCCCCTCCACCCGTTCGTTCGCGGCATCATGTATTATTATGGGATCGATCTTCACGATCTGTCCCCTAATTCCTTCCTCAACACCTCAACATTCATTGTCGTGTGCGAGGCTTTTCTCCGCATCTCTCCACATTTTGGCTTATGGCTGAAGATTTTTAATGTGAATCCCAAGGTAGTGGGTGGCGAGCACCCCGAGTGCGGGGGCGCTATGGTGAGCAAGATGCAAAATGTTACATGGCCAACATGCACCTTTAACGATTCCGTCAAGGAGTGGCAACAGCAGTGGTTTTACATCACCGAGCTGCGCGGCACGGAATGGGCCGCTACTCCCGAGTTTCGATCCGGTGCCCCCCTGCGGCTTACATCTTGGGTCAAGAAGGGCCTAAACTGGTCCTCGTCCGATGAATTGTCAGTGCTCCAGACGCGCGTTAAAGATATGGGAGACAAGAACATTGAACTCGTGAATGTGGTCCAGGTGATGTTAGTTCGCCGGATCCTTCCTTGTCAACACCGGACTTGCAATCTATACGAATTCGATCCGGCCAAGCACCAAACCTTGAGAGGGCTTTTCGGCTCCTCGCACAAGGACATATGGAAGGTGCTTTTCAAGTCCAGCAAATCATGGCCGGACTCCGCCGAAGACCGCGGGTACCAACTATCCCGCCCTGCAAGTTCGGTAAGTAATTGCAGTTTATGTCCGCATAACCCAAGGGAAGCGCTTAATGTGTTTTCCATAATCCTCCTAGGGATGGACAAAGAAGGCGGAGCAGATCCATTGTCCGCCCCCGCTGCCCGAAGAACCGGCCGTACCACTTCTTACAAAGATGCTGGTCCCGGCGCCTTACAAGATGCCGAAGAAGACGACCGAGAAGGGGGCCAAGAAGACCCGGTTCGGCCTTCATCACCGCGGCACTTCGGATGCAATATCTGAAGGCTCTGATGCCCTTCCCGCCTCCGAAGAGGACGAGGAGGAGGAAGAAGATGAATCCCTGCGGGGGAAAGAAAGAAGAGGACGGCCTCCACACACTTGGAGGCCGAGTCGCCCAAAAGGGGAAAAGCTCCTCTTCCGGAGGAGTCCACTGCCGCCGCCGACAGCGGCCCGGCGTGGGATCCCAGGGCCCAGCCCCTGGTGAACCCGTGAGTATATACAGTCCGAACACGTTTATGCGTCCAGACTCATCATGGCGTAATATTTTAACCTGAGCCATATGTTTTGTAGTCCGGCGAGGTCCCGTACCGAACAATCCTCATCAGAGGATTCGCTGAGCTCGGATGCTATGGAAAGCAGAACGCCCCCGAAGGCCCCTTCCTTCGAACAGGTGAATACCATCGAGGCTTCGTCCCAGAGGGACCCCGGCCAAGGAGGAGAGGGAAAGACCGTGAAGGCGGCGCCTGGAGGTCAAACTTCAGGGGCCGAACACATGGGGGAGCGAATTCCCATGGGAGCTGACGGCGGGGGCCATCTTGAATTCGGCTACCAGCCGGATGCAGTTCTGGAGACCAACACGGCTCCAGAATCAAGCAGGCAGCCTCTCTCAGCTGGAGGGGGGGTATACCGGCAACCTCTGTCCAACCAGAGGCGTCAGATGCTTTGTTGGTGGCGCTGAAGAGCGCCTCCATCGTTGATGAACACCGTTCCCTTATGGGTGCGGTGATTGAGAAGATTCAGTCTGGTGAGAGTGGACTGAATGGAGCCTGTATCAGCCTTATAAAAGTTTTTGAGGTATGTTTTTCGAAGAGTGTCATGGTATGGATAGTAGCCCCTGATACACTGTTCGGTGAAAGAAAAAGCCGAACAGAGGATCAAATTTTATGTTGGCAGGAAGACTCATTGAATGACATCTATTTATCTTCTGTTATAAGCAGGCGTCTGTAGCGGCTGCTGCCTCTCATACCGAGGAGATCTTCGGACTGAATCAAAGTCTGGAGCGGGCCAAAGAAGAACTTGGCCAGTTGAAAACGCAGTTGGGAGATAAACAAGGTATGCTCAAGTCTTGTTCGCGTTTATTGCGAATGAATTTTCAGTATGATGAAATAGGCTTCATGATTTGCACTAGGGATGGTGACCGAAGTCGAGGCCCTTAAGAAGGCTGTGGCCGAGGCCGAGAAAAAGGCAACCACAGAGCAGGCTCTTCGTGAGAAGTACGAGGCCAGGGTTATTAAAGCTGAGCAGGAGCTGCAAGAGGCCGTGAAGAAATGTGAGACCTTGGAGTAGAGTATAACGGAGAAAGAATCCGAACTCACCAAGGCGCATCAGGCCATGAGCGATGCCTGGGGGGAAACACAAAGCGCCCTGCAGGGGATCCAAGAGGCGAGGAAGATCGCGGCGGGTAAGGATTTTTCCTTGTAAAGCAATTATTTGAGGAGAAGAGTATGTTTCTAATTTTGAATTCGGATTTCTCCACGGGTATTTGCGGAGCTGCCCCACAGCGTATCGGATGCCGCCCAATTCTACCAGGCCGAAGAGAGGAACACTGCGGATAAGCTCTTCTGGTCGCAGTATTTGGCACCGAATTATCCGGTGCCTTTTGCCGATCAACTGAAACAGCTGATCGAACTGCATAAGGCGGCAGAACTAGCCATGAAAGATTTAATTATCCGGCTGTGGCTTGCCGAGCCGATTCCAGGCAGCTACTTCGGGCTCGTGAAGCGGATTGTAAGCGCTTGCCCTCGACTTGACGTCATCAAGCGGTCGGTCTGCATAAAGGGTGCGCGAATGACCTTCGCCCGCGCGATGGTGCATTGGGGGAAGATGGATGCTGAGAAGCTGATAACCGAAGGGCCGCCAGAGGGGAAGGAGCACCGCAAGCCCGAATTATATCATGAAGGTGTCCTGAAAGGATCCTACCTTGTAGCAGAGCTATGCACCAAGGACACTATATTCCCATGAATGCCAATCATGTTGTCCTTTGTAATGTTTGAAGAAGGTCATTTATCTATTGCCTGTTATATAAAATTTTACCCTCCTGTGCGGCCATTTTATATATTAAACCTGAGAGTTGGCCGTCGGCTTCTCACGCTTTACGTAAGAAGTATCGGGGTGTTCGGGATAAACCCGAGCACTCTTTATCCCAGTTTTGGGTCCTTCGACGGAGGTGCTCAGCACAACGAACCAGGCAATCAGACTATAGGGCTTTATCACTCTCACTTAGACATAGGAGCTTTAGTAAGGTAGGCACATCCCCTAGTGTTCGGAAGACCGTACTAGGGGCACCTGATCGAAGGAAAAACCGATCCATCACACACTGCATTGGTTATGGCATTATGCGGGAGAAATCCTTAAAGATTTTATGACCTCTCGAACAGCAGACCAACTCTCGCCCTATCATGACAGTCAGTTTTCGGCTTTCTCTACTGAGGTTCTCGTCGGAAGAACCGGGACACAATCGCAGTAGTTCTCCCAGTGCTACCTTAGCCGATATAGCGGAACGTAAGGTACCAAAACATGGGAGCCGGGCAAATCCAACTATTGACCCAAGACATGATTCGGAGTTGATGCATATAATGCTATAAGTTCGGGGTGCCGAACTTCCACGAAGGTGTTCGGACTTTATTGCTGTACTGTGGGCAAAATGAAGCCCCTGGCACGTTTAAAGGCATATCGCGGCGTACGGATGCCACTCAACAAAAGAGTTTTAATAAGAAATCACATCAGAGAAGCGTCATACAAATCCACATATTTTATTTAAATAATATGTTGATGCGTATAAGACAGGTAATAATGGAAAAGAAATATGACTGTGGCACCTGCTGAGACCAGGGAGGACGAAGCTGCGTGCGGATCCGGAGTATAGTCGGATGGTCATCGCGGGGAACATCTAAGGATTCCCTCGCGCGTTCGGGCTGCCTCCATATTGCCCGTCCTGGTCGACGCAAAGGTGAGCCTGCAAATGAAATGTAAGAAATGTTTGTGTGCTGGAGAGCGGTTGAGCCGCTGTATGCGGCCTATCTTGGCCTTCGCCGGAGTGCTTAATTGAGCTCTGGACGAGCCGGGCTATGCTGCCGCGAAGTAGTTCGAAGTCCTTTGGCGTTATCCGGGAGCCTGGCCGTTGACTCGAGGTTCGGCTGCAAGGTGCTGCTCGTTGCTTCTGCTGTTAAGGCAGCGGTGTACTTGTTGCTGCCGGAGGAAAGGTCGGCCTTGCCCTTAACCGTGATGACGCCGCGTGGACCAGGCATCTTGAGCTTACAGTAGGCGTAATGTGGCACCGCGTTAAATCGAGTGAACGTGGTTCGTCCGAGCAGTGCCTGATAATCACCGCGGAAGGGGATGGTTTCGAAGGTTAACTCTTCGGTGCGGTAATTGTCTGGTGATCCGAAGACTACCTCGAGGGCAATGGAGCCTGTACAACCGGCTTCCACACGTGGTATAATGCCTTTGAAAGTGGCTGTAGTGGGTTTGATCATCGAATGATCGATGCCCATCTTGCGCATTGTGTCCTGATAAAGCAGGTTTAGACTGCTGCCTTCGTCCATAAGGACTCGTGTGAGGCGGAACCCGTTAATTATTGGGTCAAGGACTTGTGCGGCTGGATTGCCCTGATTGGCATTGACCGGACGATCTGTGTGGTTGAAGGTGACTGACCCTAGTTTATATTGTGGGACGGGTGGTTCCGTTAAGTCGGCATCCCTAGGGGTGCGTGTCGGGTCCGGTTTGGGAATATGGGTGGTGTTTACCACGTTCACCGTTTGGATTTGTGGACGAAATTTCTTTTGCCCTCCTGTGTTCGGTGGTCTGGGCTCATCATCGCCATCATCGCTTTTAGACCCCCCCCCCTTTATTGTTTTTGGCGCCTTCCCTGCCGGCTTGTTTGAAGACCCAGCATTCTCTGTTAGTATGGGTGGCTGGCGTCCCTGGGGTGCCATGAATTTGGCATTGACGACCGAGTATGCGGTCCAGACTGGACAGACCCGAATTGTTATTTTTGAGGGGCCCTTTCCGCTGACCGGACTTTGAGCCACTAAATCTGGCATTAACTGCCGTATCTTCGGCATTTTCACCATGTTTGCGGCGCTTGTGTTTATTGCGTCGTGGTTTGCCGTTGCTATCCCTGGCCTCTAATGAGCCAAGTTTGCTTGTTGTGTTGTTACTACGAGCCAACCAACTATCTTCGCCCGCACAAAAGCGGGTCATAAGTGTTGTGAGGGCTGCCATGGATTTTGGCTTCTCTTGACCGAGGTGCCGGGCGAGCCACTCGTCACGGATGTTATGCTTAAATGCCTCTAAGGCCTCTGCATCCAGACAGTCAACAATTTGGTTCTTTTAGTTAGGAACCGGGTCCAGAATTTCCTGGCCGATTCCCCTAGCTGCTGAGTTATATGACTTAAATCATCAGCATCCGGTGGTCGCACATAAGTGCCCTAGAAATTGTCCAGGAATGCATATGCCAGGCTCTCCCAACTTCTGATGGAGTTTGCCGGCAAGCTATTTAGCCAATGTCGAGCCGGCCCTTTGAGTTTTAGCGGGAGGTACTTGATGGCGTGTAGATCGTCCCCGCGGGCCATGTGAATGTGGAGGAACAGATCTTCTATCCATACCTTGGGGTCTATAGTACCATCATATGATTCAATTTTTACGGGTTCAAACCCTTCTGGGAATTCATGAT
Source organism: Aegilops bicornis (assembly GCA_021605145.1). Classification (NCBI taxonomy): domain Eukaryota; kingdom Viridiplantae; phylum Streptophyta; class Magnoliopsida; order Poales; family Poaceae; genus Aegilops; species Aegilops bicornis. Next base: position 304,856,522 of record CM038672.1, read on the forward strand.
CCATTACTTCATCGGTGAAACATAGGGGGTGTGTGGCGCCTCTGTGCCGGGCTATATCACGACGCAGTTCATACGAGTCTTGTCTGCTGTATTCGGCCCGGTCGGACTTGCTTTTAGTGTATCCGACGTGACGATCATCGTCACGCGTTGGGGCGCGACACCGTGATCCGTAGATCGATCTTGTATGTCCTGCTTTGTTTTCCAATACGTCTCGCAGGTCCCGCGTGTTGCCCCGGGCCTTGGTGTTTTTGTTTGTCTGGCGACAGGGTGCGGGCTGGACTTCGGGCTGATATGCCCCTCTGTCTCGGCCTTGAGGTGGCCGATCATCCGCATCATATGCTGGTAAGGTGGGTTCTGATGCTTCCTCCTCCAGTTGGGGTAGCAACCTGCGCTTTGGGTAACTCTTGGTTGGGCGTTCGAGTTCGTATTCCTCGGCCGCAAGGACTTCAGTCCATCTGTCCGCTAGCAGATCTTGATCAGCTCGAAGTTGTTGTTGCTTTTTCTTCAGGTTGTTTACTATGGCTATAAGCCGGCACTTGAAGCACTCCTGCTCGACGGGATCCTCAGGCACGATAAATTCTTCGTCGCCGAGGCTCACCTCGTCTTCGGAGAGAGGCATGTAATTGTCATCCTCTGATTCTCCGTCTGCTCGCTCGGGCGGACTAGCTTGTTCATCCTCCGGCTCGAGGTCTGGCTGGAGGGGATTGTCGTCGTCTTCGGCACTATCCGGAGCGTTATTGTCTCTTGTGCCGGTATCGCTGGTTTTGCTATGGCGGGACTTAGAGCAGTGCCGCTGACGTCGGTGCTTGGATTGCTTCTTGGAGGGTTTATCCTCCGTTGTCTTATCGACATCGCCTTCTTTGGGGGTGTCCACCATGTATATGTCATATGATGAGGTGGCAGTCCAGCGCATTGTGGGCGGTGGTTCTTGTTCGTCTCTTGCATCGTCGTCCATACCGTCGTTGTCTTCGGAGCCAAAGTTGAGCATGTCGGTTAAATAGTCGACAGTGGCTACTAAGTGGGTGGTGGGTGGGGAGCGAATTTCTTCGCCGTCCGCATCCCATTCTACCCGGACATAGTTCGGCCAAGGGTCTCCTGACAGAGAGAGAGACCTCAACGAGTTTAGCACGTCGCTGAAGGGCGAGTGCTGAAAGATATCCGCGGAGGTAAACTCCATGATCGGTGCCCAATCGGATTCGATAGGCACGAACGCAGGCGGCTCGGAGCCCATGGTCGGGGATGAATCCAACGGTTCGGCAACACGGGTCTCGTAGGAGGTGAAGTCAGTATTCGGCTCTATCGCCACTGAGTGTGCGTCCTCCGTGGCGGGGTCCATCCACCCGTCCTCAGATGGCGCAATTTGTTCCGGATTGAGAGCCGGAGTGGTTGCAGGTGTGATCTCCCAAACACTGTTCAACGGTAGAGTTAAGTCATGCTCGTCGTGATTGTGCGGCGCACCTGACATGGGCTCGAATCCGTCGAAGATCAAGTCTCCGCGGATGTCGGCAGTATAGTTCAAGTTTCCAAACCTGACCTGATGGCCAGGGGCGTAGCTCTCGATCTGCTCCAGATGGCCAAGCGAGTTGGCCCGCAGTACGAAGCCGCCGAATACGAAGATCTGTCCGGGGAGGAAAACCTCACCCTGGATCGCATCGTCGCCGATGATCGAAGGAGCCATCAAGCCTCACGGTGACGACACAGTGGAACTCTCAATGAAAGCACCAATGTCGGTGTCAAAACCAGCGGATCTCGGGTAGGGGGTCCCGACTGTGCATCTAAGGCGGATGGTAACAGGAGGCGGAGGACACGATGTTTACCCAGGTTCGGGCCCTCTCGATGGAGGTAATACCCTACTTCCTACTTGATTGATCTTGATGATATGAGTATTACAAGAGTTTATCTACCACGAGATCGTAGAGGCTAAACCCTAGAAGCAAGCCTATGGTATGATTGTTCTTGTCCTATGGACTAAACCCTCCGGTTTATATAGACACCGGAGGGGGCTAGGGTAAGACAGAGTCTGTTACAAGGGAGGAGATGTACATATCCATATCGCCAAGCTTGCCTTCCACGCCAAGGAGAGTCCCACCCAGACACGGGACGAAGTCTTCAATCTTGTATCTTCATAGTCCAACAGTCCAGTTAAAGTATATAGTCCGGTTGTCCGAGGACCCCCTAATCCAGGACTCCCTCACCCGGCGACCGCGGGCGAAGAGAGAAGCTGCCAAGAAATCCCGCGGCCGCGAGAAGCTGCACCTGTGCTCCCTGCGCCACCTCATCAAGACCGCACACCGCCCGCAGCAGCGCAGCGCAGACCTCGTCAAGACCAAGCTCCTCCTCCGAAGCGGGCCCCGGCAACCACGGCCGGCTGCCGTGCCTTCACCCCCGAGCTGCGTAGCGTCGCATGGCCAGGCAAGTTCAAGCCGGGTCTGCCTCCTTTCTACGACGGCACCGCCGACCCCGCGGAGTTCCTGCAGCTCTATGAGCTGAGCATCGAAGCGGCCAACGGCGATGAAAAAGTCATGGTGAACTGGTTTCCCATGGCTCTCAAGGATGGGGCTCGCTCCTGGCTCCTGAACCTGCAGCACGGCTCGATCTCCTCTTGGGACGATATGCGCAACCGCTTCGTCGCCAACTTCCAGGGCACTCGTGACCGCCCGCCGGCCGCGGGTGATCTACACCGCATCAAGCAACAACCAGGAGAGACCCTCCAGAAGTACATCCAACGCTTCAACAACACCCGCCTCAAGATCCCCAAGGTCACGGACGAGGCCATCATCTTCGCGTTTTCTAACGGCGTCCGTGACGTCAAGGTGAAGGAAGAGCTCGCCATCCATGAGGAGGTCTGCACCTCTCAGGAGTTGTTCAACATGGCGACCAAGTGCGCAAGAGCTGAGGAGGGGCGCCTCTCTCTCCTTGAGCTGCCAGCTGCAGGAGCGGAGGAGAAGAAGGCCAAGGCCAAGGACGTGAAGCGCAAGGAGGCGATGGTGCTCGCAGCGGAGACCGACACCAGGCGGGGCAGAGATCAGCCGGAGTCATCCAAGAACGGTCGACCATTCTGCGCCTTCCACAACCTGAACACCCACAACACCAACGACTGTCAAGAGCTCAGAGCCATACGAGAAGGACGCCTTGATCGGACGCCTGGCGCAGCGGCAGCCTCTGACGCGAAGGAGGACGAGGAGGCAGACGCTGGGACGACCATGGCCCGTGCCAGGAGTGGCGCGACCGGCTTCGTGAGGACCGCTGATAGGACCAACCTCGCGAGGGCGCCTGGAGGGACCCGCCTCGTGAGGATCGCCCCCAGGGCAACACCGGTCTTCCCCCGATGCCGCCACCAAGAAGGAATGACGACCACCACCAGGCCGAGGGGGCTGGGGGGCTTCTAGGAGCCGCGTGCGATTGCTTGCATCTTGGGCGGCACCCAGGCCCCAGCCTCTCAGCGCATCTTCAAACAGTTCGCTCGCGAGGTAAACGCAGTGCTCCCCAAGCTCAAAGCCACGCGCCCGCTCAAGTGGTCCCAATGTGCCATCACTTTCAACTCGCCAGATCAGCTCAAGTGCGCAACCACCGCTGGCGCCCTCCCTATGTTGTGTTCCCCAGTCATCAGCAATGTGCAGGTCACTAAGACCCTCATCGACGGCGGCGCAGGGCTCAACGCCCTGTCCGTCAACACGTTCGACAACCTCCAAGTGCCATATGAACAGCTCCAGCCCACCAAGCCTTTCTCAGGAGTGACCGACGGTTCCACCACACCGATAGGGCAGGTCCACCTGCCTGTCACCTTCGGGAGCATAAGAACTACCACACCGAGCTCATCGACTTCGACGTCGCGCACATCCGCCTGCCGTACAATGCCATCCTTGGGTATCCAGCCCTGGCCAAGTTCATGGCGGTCACTCATCACGGCTACAACGTTCTCAAGATGCCAGGAAGCGGAGGAATCATCATGGTCCCGTGTGAAGAGAGGGATGCGCTGTGCTCCCTCGAGCGCGCCTTTCAAGCCGCAGCAATCGACGACCCCGACAGCAGAAATGAAGGCCCTCCGGAGGCCATCCCCAAGAAGAAGCAGCCGCGCCGTGCAGGACCTCAGGAGGATTGCGTCGCGGCAGGAGGCTTGTCAGGATCAGCGCCCGCTCCAGGGGCACCTCCCTCCATCGCATAGGAAGGCGCGCCCGGCGCCTCCTCGAGCGAGGCTCGGGGCTCTCTTGGAGGGCCTCGGACCTTGCCAACCTCACGAGGGAGGCGCTTGGGCACCACTTGAGGCGTGCAGCGGCACATGACCCTCAGGAGAGCACAGGGCAAGGAGTGCCCACCACTCAGGAGTTCATCACCAAGACCACTCAGGAACTGCAAGATGCAAGGGCCATGCGCGGCGACAGCCGCTCACGAGGCGCAGCTCCGCATCCTGGCGAGGATGCTGGGCTGCATGCCTGCATCGACGTCCTAGGGCTCAACAGGGCCGCATCTTAGGAGCGCTTCTAGCCATCGCGCGTGGGCCGCTGCGAGGGCCCACCACAGAGCTACGTTCGCATGCCCTTCGGCTTGCCGAGCGTGACGTCAGCCTATCAACATGACCTGCGGCGTGTCCTGGCGGCTCAGGAGGCCAGGTACCACGCTGTCCTAGAGGAGATGGAGATGGTCTTCAGGGAACCTCCCGAGCCCCCAGAGCCTCCCGAGGCTCAGGGTCCTGGTGGCTCATGAGGAGTCATTTCTTCAACGCACGCCTTCAGCTGCACCAACTCTACGTCGTCTACAGAACCAGGTGACATCTTCCAAGCTCGTTTAGCTGGGAGCGCCCCTCGGGCTGCATTATTCCCAAGCCACATGGGTCCGTCCCTATGGCATGTATCCCTTTTGCTTACGTCTTTAGCTTACCTTGTTGGGGGCGCCCCTTGGGCTGCATGATCCCCAAGCCGCTTGGGCCGGACCCGGTGGCATGTATCTTCCTGCATTTACCTAAGTTGGTCTGCTCTCCATGCTTAACCTGCCAACTGCTACCACCTGCCTAATCATCTCCTCCCCCGGGGCCTCCACACAGGCGCGACGCTGGTGCATGGGTCCGTCCCTGTCACGTCGACAAACCTGAGCGGTCGAGCTCGCTCATGCACACACCCATACGTCACCTCACCAGGCCCTCAGTGCCTTCATCTCATCCAGAGCAACCAGCGGCAGGCTGATAGCTGTAGCTGCAAACCGTGTTTCTTCTTGTGCCTGTTCACAGGGATCCCGCAAGAAGGATAGCAGGCGGCACCGCGAGTCTCCTTTTCTCTCGTGCGATTCGATTGCGCGTTAAAAGGGGGGCTCCTAAGCATCGCGACTCAGGAGCTCTTACTGGCTCTCCAGCCCTCACCCCTGTCCTTGACCACGGCATCGCGACCTGGCATACCAGTGGCGGCTGAGCTCGCACGAGGGCCGGGACCTGAGGACGTAGAGCACTAAGGAGAGCATGAGGGGAGGGAAACTCATACGGGCCAGCCTAGCTATGCCGCACCAGTAGGTGCGCAGCTCCAGCGCAGCATCAGGAGTCGCCACGAAGTCGACAAGATAAATCCCGCTCTCGAATCGGCCAAATATTGGGGCCTTATGATCACCCTCGCCTTGCCGCGATCGGGTTGCGGCCACGTCAACTCCCTCTCTTGCCTTACCATGGCCGCTTGAGCGCTAAGGGGACCTCCTGAGCATCGCGTCTCAGGGGCTCTTACTGGACCTCAGGCCGCACACCTCCTGGCCTTGACCACGGCACGCGACCTGGCATACCAGCGACGGCTGTAGCCGCCTGGGGACCGGGACCTGTCAGCGCAGAGCAACAAGCCGTCGCGGGGAAAGAAAGGGGGGACCGAGCCTTAACGGGACACGCATTCGCTAAGTTTTCATAACAAGGAAGATAAGTACAAAAGACATTGCAGATCCTTACATGCCCCCACGAGGTGATTCATGATTCTTCGTAGGAAACAAAAGACGATACTAAGGGGAATCATACCTACGCCCTTCCGTGGCGGACACCATAATCAATAGTGGGCCATGGAGGGCCGGCGCCAGCCCCATCCAGATCAGCGGCGGCGACGGCCGGGCGCCGCAGCTCTGCTCCGAGCGTGGCGAGAGCTCGGGGGCACGCAGTTGTCGTTGCGCGTCTCCGGAGTCTCGTAAAGCTCAGGAGAGCTGCTGGACTCCCAAGGGCTACTACTGCTGGAGTAGCCGCGAGCGGAGCGCGCGTCGGTTTGGCGCTCCTCTTCGGGCAGCACTCCAGGCGGCGGCCCTCGGCGTCGAAGACCTTGAAGAAGAGCATGGAAGCGCCGTCGTACTCGAAGTGGATCGCGAGGGCGCCCCTCGCACGGCAGACCCGTGCGATCTCCCCCCAGCCGCGGGTCATGAAGATCTTGCCGGTGGGAACCGCTTCGATCTCCGCTCTGGTCGCCGGAGCGCTGCAGTCGGCGTGCTGCAACCAGAGCTTGAGAGGCCCCCTCGGCGGCATCACATCGGAAAAGAACCGCGGGAAGCGGATCCAGGAGCTTGGAGGCATCGGCGCCCACAGCACCAACTCGCGCAAGGAGTCCGCGGCGTGGATCCCAGGCGCAGCGACACGCGTTGCCGCGGCGCGGCGCTGCTCGTCGCTCCGACCTCCCGAGCCCTCTGCTCGGGCGTACAAGGGTAGCAGGGACCCTGGAGGAGGCCGCTCGCATCAAGGCCTCGTCACCACCTACATCGCCGCTTCATCACGGCGATGGATCGACCTTTTCCTAAGTGGAAGTGGTCACGGATCATCACGGGGAGCCTTTCCTTTCTCTTCGACAGAAAACCTTCTGATAGGTGCCATTGTTGTCAGCAGTGGAGCAAGGAAGAAGAAGCAAGCAAGCGAGGAAGAGATGGGCGACGGGGGCTCCGCCCCCTCCACATTAATAGCAAGAGAAGGCCAACCAGCGTCTCCCACGATCGCAGGTAACGATGGTTTTCATTGCTTGCCACAGGGACTTGTCAATTTGTGCAGTTGCCGAGACGACATGGGGAAGTGGAGACGCCCACGTCCAATCAACCGCCACGCGTCAACCATGGCCGTAGGCTTTTGGGGCCCGCGGTGCTCCGAACTTGACCCTTGGCATCGCCGCGAAGCCAAGCCCGAGCGCACCTTGGGCTCGGGGGCTACTGTCAGCGTTCTGGGAATGGGGGTCCCCAGACTTGCCTGCCTGCGGCCCACAGCGTGGCTAAGAAAGTAGGCCGTACGGCCATCTTCATCAACAAGGCATCAAAGACCCCTCACGAGGGTCCAAGCCTCGCGAGGCGGACGACGCAAGACCTCCTCTAGAGTAGCCTAGCCAGGCAGGCTCACGAGGAGCGGAGATATCAAGGCGGGGCAAACCTCACGAGGCCCTTGTGACGTGAGCCATGACGCACGACACCCGGCGCCGCCAGGCGGGCGCCAGCGCGCGCAACGTCCTTATTTCCTCTTTGGTGCTAAGGAGGCCAGCGCAGGCGAAGAGTACCGAGGCATCAAGCAAAGGTTGCTATATCGGTGCAACGAGACCAAGACCAGGAGGGCGGCAAGGCGGAGGTCATCATGGAGCCCAAGGCAGCGTCACCACCAGAGATTTTCGCAGGCGAAGACTGCTTTTGTCAGGATAGCTTGTACTAGCTGTCCCCCTTCATATTTGCCCGTCATTGTTGGCTCCCTTCCCGCTCGATATTTGGGAAAAGGACTAGGGCCTATATAAGTAGAGCTAGCCACCATAGTAGAGGCATGTCATCTTAGCTTGATCCAACCCGATCGAGAGTCTACCCACAAGAACACCTCAATCTCAGGAAGCTGTTCTTCCCTTGTACTGTTCATCATCAGCCCTAGAGGCAATCCACCACCACCACACTAGAGTAGGGTATTACGCCACAACGGTGGCCCGAACCAGTATAAATCTCGTTTCTTTACGTATTTGCGAGTTAAATCCGAGTTCGTCTGCGAGATCTTAGCGAGCTAGGGCATAGATCGGTAGGAGGGAAAGACTTCACGCGCACCCCAGTGTTCGAACCTTAAGGGTTTGCCGGAACCCCACATCCGACAGAGCTTAATGCCCAGATTAGCACACCAGTTTTTTACCTCATCAGCTGTGAAATTCGAACCGTTATCGGTGATGATGCTGTGCGGTACACCATAACGGTGTACCACATCGGATATAAATGCAATCACCGGTCCGGTCTCGGCCGTTTTAACCGGTCTAGACTCTATCCACTTGGTGAATTTGTCCACCATGACCAGCAGATATTTTTTCTTATGGCTTCCCCCTTTAAGGGGTCCGATCATGTCCAAGCCCCATACCGCAAAGGTCCATGTAATGGGGATTGTTTGTAGAGCGGTTGGGGGCATATGGCTTTGGTTGGCGAAGAGTTGGCATCCGACACGGCGCTGAACGAGGTCATGTGCGTCTGCCCGGGCCGTGGGCCGGTAAAATCCTGTATGGAAGGCCTTGCTGACAAGTGCCCGGGCTGCGGCGTGGTGCCCACCTAGACCGGCGTGAATTTCTGCCAAGAGTTGCCGCCCCTCCTCCTCCTCGGAGATACACCTTTGAAGGAATCCGGTAGTGCTTTTCTTGAAGAGCTCTCCTTCGTGAACTTTATAGGCCTTCGAACGCTGGACTATGCAGCGAGCCTCGTTCTGATCTTCTGGGAGCTCCTTCCTATGAAAGTAGGCCAAGAATGGTTCGGTCCACGGGGCAATTACTTCCATAATGAGGTGGGCCGATGGTGTTACTTCGGTGGTTGAGCCTCCGATGATATCGGCGTGTTTGTTATCTGTGTTTGTGTTCGGAATGGGACTGTCGTTGCTATCTCCCCCTTGCCATACCACGGATGGCTTAAAGAGTCTTTCAAGGAAGATGTTTGGTGGGACGGGGTCACGCTTAGCACCGATGCGAGCAAGGACGTCTGTCGCCTGGTTACTTTCGCGGGCGATGTGATGAAATTCGAGTCCCTCGAACCGAGCCGACATCTTCAAAACGACATTGCGATAAGTAGCCATCTTTGGATCTTTGGCGTCAAAGTCTCCATTAATTTGGGATATTGCAAGGTTTGATTCCCCACGCACCTCCAGGCGTTGTATGCCCATTGATACGGCCATCCGGAGGCCATATAGCAAGGCCTCGTATTAGGCTGTATTGTTGGAGTCTGTGTATAATATTTGGAGTACGTACTGGACGATATCTCCTGTGGGGGATGTTAATACGACGCTCGCCCCTAGCCCTTCCTACATCTTGGAGCCGTCAAAATGCATCACCCAGTTGGAATATGCGCCGTACTCTTTAGGGAGTTCGGCCTCTGTCCATTCGGCGATGAAGTCGGCCAGTACCTGGGATTTGATGGCTCTACGTGGTTTGTACGTGATGTCGAATGGCAGGAGCTCAATGGCCCATTTGGCAATCCGGCCCATTGCATCCCTGTTGTTAATGATATCATTGAGGGGCACTTCGGAGGCCACCGTGATAGAGCACTCCTGAAAGTAGTGTCGCAATTTTCGGGATGCCATGAAGACTGCATATGCTATTTTTTGATAATGAGGGTACTGGGATTTGCATGGTGTGAGGACGGTGGATACGTAGTATACCGGCTTCTGGAGCGGGAATTTTTGTCCGTCCTGTTCTCGTTCGACGACGAATCTGGCGCTCACCACCTGGTGTGTTGCCGATATGTATAAGAGCATTGGTTCGCCGGCGTTTGGCGCGGCCAGGATTGGGTTGCTTGCCAGAAGGGCTTTTATTTCTTCCAGTCCGGCCGTCGCTGCATCTGTCCACTCAAAGTTATTGGTGCGCTGTATAAGGCGATAGAGCGGCATCGCCTTTTCTCCCAACCTGGAGATAAAGCGGCTTAAAGCTGCCATGCACCCAACGAGTTTTTGGACCTGCTTGAGTTTGGTTGGCGTAGCCAGTTGTGACAAATCTTGGATTTTGGCTGGATTTGCTTCAATTCCTCTATTGGAAACGATGAAGCCCAATAGCTTACCGGCAGGGACGCCGAAGACGCACTTTTCCGGGTTAAGCTTGATGTCGTATGTGCGGAGGTTGTTGAATGTGAGACGCAAGTCGTCTATTAGTGTTTCGACGTGTCTAGTTTTGATGACGACGTCGTCCACGTAGGCCTCCACTGTTTTGCCGATCTGTTTCTCGAGGCATGTTTGGATCATGCGCTGGTAGGTGGCTCCTTCATTTTGATTTGATGGTATCCGGAATATGCATCAAGGAAGCACAACGAGTCGTGACCTGCGGTAGCATCAATGATTTAATCGATGCGGGGAAGAGGGAAGGGATCCTTAGGGCAAGCCTTGTTAAGGTCTTTGAAATCGACGCATAAGCGCCAGGATTTATCCTTCTTTGGTACCATTACCAAGTTTGCCAGCCAGTCCAGATGTTTGATGTCTTTGATGAATCCGGCCTCGACGAGTTTGGCTAGCTCCTCCCCCATAGCTTGTCATTTGGGTTCGGAAAAGCGCCGCAGAGTTTGCTTGACCGACTTATATCCCTCTAGTATGTTGAGGCTATGTTCTGCCAACTTGCGCGGGATTCCTGGCATATCGGAAGGATGCCAGGCGAATATATCCCAATTTTCGCGCAGGAAGTCTCGTAGTGCGGCGTCAACTGTGGGGCTGAGTTGCGCACCGATGGATCTTTGTCTTCTTGAATTACATTGGATGGACCTGATATTTGACTATTTCTTCTGGCGGCTTGAAGGAAGTGGATTTGGGTCGTTTGTCCAGGATCACATCGTCCTTATCCACGGTGGAGCGTAGTGCGGTTAGTTCTTCGGCCGCAAGGGCCTAAGACAATGCCTCGAGTGCCAAGGATGCGGTTTTATTCTTGGCGCGGAGGGCTATGTACGGATCGCTAACGAGGGTGATTATTCCATTAGGCCCGGGCATTTTTAGCTTCATATACCCATAATGAGGTATGGCTTGAAAGCGCATAAAGGCCTCTCGCCCTAACAGGGTGTGGTACCCACTGTTGAAAGGGGCCACCTGGAAAGTTATTTCTTCGGACCATTAATTCTCCGGCGTGCCGAATACCACATCAAGTGTAATTTTTCCTGCACACCAAGCTTCCCGACTGGGAATGATACCTAGAGAGGCTGTGTTGCCTTTCTTGATGCGGCTCCTTATATTTCTATCTTGTGGAGCGTGTCCTCATAAATGAGGTTTAATCTGCTGCCGCCGTCCATGAGGACTTTTGTAAGTCGAAAGCCGTCCACGATGGGGCTGAGGACTAGGGCAGCTGGCGCTCAGACTGTTCTGTATTTAGGTTCGTCATTGGTGTTGAAGGTTATGGCCATGTCGTTCCAGGGGTCAATTGCAGCGACCTGGCAAACTTCGGTGAGATCGCGCAGGGCCCTTTTATGCTTGTTGTTTGAAGCGAATGTCTCGAAGACTGCCAATACTCTATTGTCGTCGTTTGCTGGAGGGTGTTGTTCTGGGGTGTCCTTGATAAGGATGTCCTCGCCGCTCTTGGCTACCTGCCGGAGTATCGAACATGCTCTAAGGTTGTGGGTTGCCACGGTATCCGACGTCGTCTGTATTTTGCATGGCCCACTGAGCCATCCCTCCAGAACGGTGCCATGCAATGTAATAGGTTTATGTTTTTTTACTGTTCGGATGGGCGTGCCACGGGGGCGCATCCTTTTTGCCTGTAGGGGGAGCCAGGATGGTTCCCAGCAAGCCGCCTGAGCTTTCCAGGCGCTTTCCATCGCGTTGTACTTTTGCACGATAGTCCCTAGGTCAGCGAACTTTGGTATGCGGCGGCGATTGATGGCGTTAAGGATACCTTCGTCCGTGCAGTTGTTGCAGAATGCTGCTATCGCGTCTTCGTTGCGACAGTCTTTTACCTTGTTTTTGACAAGGAGGAATCTGGCCCAGAAGTGGTGGATCGTTTCCTGAGACTGTTGTTTGATGCTCCTGAGAGTATCTATGTCCGGGTGGGTGGGTGGAATTGAATCCGAGCCCTGACCCGATTTTGGATCCGGAGTTTGGATGTCTACCGGGCCGGACAGTTCGGGCCCCGGGATATCGACTGATTTTTTAGGCTCGTCATCCGACTCTATGTTCGGAAGAAGAGACATACTTTTCTGCCGGACATTATCCGGCTCTTTGAGATCGGTGATCCGAACATAGTTCGTCTTCAATATAGTGGACGAGTTGCTCCGCTCCTCGACTACCGCTATCTGATGGGTGATCGGTGGAGTTTTAATTTCTCTCTGATCGGGTTTAAGCCCGACTCGATCGTAGTCTGTAGCGACCCCCAAGGCGGCCATGCGATCTAGGAGTTCGTACAACGATAACTCCGTTGGATCCATGCGGGCGGAGTATTTGGGATCAATGCGGAGGCGATTTTCGGTGACTTGTGAGGTCATCGTCGGCTTAAGAGCCGAGCCGGCGGTCATAACGAAGCTGCCGAGCCGGAGGGTCTGGCCTGGGGTCAGGACTCCTCCGGAGATGATATTATCCTTGACAACAAGGCGAGCCATCAACCCTCTTGGCGACGGCACAGTGAAACTCTCAATGGAAGCACCAATGTCGGTGTCAAAACCGGCGGATCTCGGGTAGGGGGTACCGAACTGTGCGTCTAGGATCGATGGTAATAGGAGACGGGGGACACAATGTTTACCCAGGTTCGGGCCCTCTCTATGGAGGTAATACCCTACTTCCTGCTTGATTGATCTTGATGAATATGAGTGTTACAAGAGTTGATGTACCACGAGATCGTAATGGCTAAACCCTAGAAGTCTAGCCTATGAGTATATGGTAATGAATCTGTCCTATCCGGACTATGCTCTCCGGTTTATATAGACACCGGAGAGATCTAGGGTTACATGAGGTCGATTACATAGGAGGGAATCTTCATAATAGGTCACCTAGCTTGCCTTCCACGCCAAGTAGAGTCCAATCCGGACACGGGTATTATCTTTGGCCTTCCTATCTTCACAGCCCATCAGTCCGACCCATGGACAACAGGCCGGACGCCCGAGGACCCCTTAATCCAGGACTCCCTCACTCCTGCTGGGGTTGATCCCTTGAAACGTGCCAGTAACCTTGAGCTCTTCCTCTGCAATCTAAAGTTTGCTGATGACCTTTGGAGAAATCAGATTCAACCCGGCCTCACGGTTAACCAACATCTTTGTGACTTTGAGGTTGTGGATTGTTGGTGAGAACAACAACAGCAAGCACCCTACCGCGGTGGTGCGATCAGGGTGATCCTCTTCGTCAAAGACGATGGGTGTGCGGCACCTCTTGAGCGGCTTCCGAGAATCTGCCGCTGGATCCACGACATTCACTTCACATGCCCACTTTTTAAGTTGGCGGTGAGAGGAGTGCAGAGATGCACCCCCGTCAATGCACATGGCATCAGTGGCTTCCTGGAACTCCTGCTCGCTGACTTCCTCTTCATCTCCTCCATCACTCTCATCATTGCAATCCTCCTTCTTACGGCCTGATGACCCACAAGTATAGGGGATCTATTGTAGTCCTCTCGATAAGTAAGAGTGTCAAACCCAACGAGGAGCAGAAGGAAATGACAAGCAATTTTCAGCAAGGTATTGTCTGCAAGTACTGTAATTGTCGGTAACAGATAGTTGTATGATGAGACAATTCATAACGGGTAACAAGTAACAAAAGTAAACAAGGTGCAGCAAGGTGGCCCAATCCTTTTTGTAGCAAAGGAGAATCCTGGATGAACTATTATATAAAGCAAAGCGCTCCCGAGGACACATGGGAATTGTTTTCAAGTTAGTTTTCATCATGCTCATATGATTCGCGTTCGTTACTTTGATAATTTGACATGTGGGTGGACCGGTGCTTGGGTGCTACCCTTCCTTGGACAAGCCTCCCACTTATGATAAACCCCTCTCGCAAGCATCCGCAACTACGAAAGAAGAATTAAGATAAATCTAACCATATCATGAAACATATGGATCCAAATCGGCCCCTTATGAAGCAACACATAAACTAGGGTTTAAGCTTCTGTCACTCTAGCAACCCATCATCTACTTACTAGTTCCCAATGCCTTCCCTTAGGCCCAAATAATGGTGAAGTGTCATGTAGTCGATGTTCACATCACACCACTAGAGGAAAGACAACATACATCTCATCAAAATATCGAACGGATACCAAATTCACATGATTACTTATAACAAGACTTCTCCAATGTCCTCAGGAACAAACGTGACTACTCACAAAGCATATTCATGTTCATAATCATAGGATTATTAATTACCATTAAGGATCTGAACATATGATGTTCCACCGAATAAACCAACTAGCATCATCTACACGGAGTAATCGACACTACTAGCAAGGCACAGGTACCAATCTGAGGTTTTGAGACAGAGATCGGATACAAGACATGAACTAGGGTTCAAGAGGAGATGGCGCTGGTGAAGATGCTGATGGAGATTGACCCCTTCTGGATGAGAGGATCGTTGGTGATGATGATGGCTTCGATTTCTCCCTCCCGGAGGGAAGTTTCCTCGGTAGAACAGCTCTGCCGGAGCCCTAGATTGGTTCTGCCCAAGTTCCGCCTCGAGAAGGCGGCGCTTCATCCCGAAAGCTTCCTTCTGATTTTTTCCAGGTCAAAACACACCATATAGCAGAAGATGGGCGTCGGGGGCCTTCCAGGGGGCCCACAAGGACCCTAGGTGCACCCTCCACCCTTGTGGATGGCAGGTGGCCCCCCTCTGGTGCTTTTTATTCGCCCAATATTTTTTTATATTCCAAAAATATTCTCCGTGAAGTTTCAGGACTTTTGGAGTTGTGCAGAATAGGTCTATAATATTTGCTCCTTTTCTAGTCCAGAATTCCAGCTGCCGGCACTCTTCCTCTTCATGTAAACCTTCTAAAATAAGAGGGAAAAGGCATAAGTATTGTGATATAATGTGTAATGACAACCCATAATGCAATAGATATCAATATAAAAGCATGATGCAAAAGTGACGTATCAACTCCTCCAAGCTTAGACCTCGCTTGTCCTCAAGCGAAAGCCGAAATCAAAAATATGTCCACATGTTTAGAGATAGAGGTGTCAATAAAATAAAATACAAACATGAGGGCATCATGATCATCTTTTAGAACAACAAGATATTGTCATATAATTTCTTATGCTAAAGTAACAATTCGTTCACAAGGTAAAGTATGAATCAGAAACTTCATTGAAAACTAACAAACTATGATCTCAGTCATTGAAGCAATTGCAATTTATCATGACATCGGAAAGAGTCAATATAAGAGCTTTTCAGCAAGTCCACATACTCAACTGTCATTTAATCTTTCACAATTGTTAACTCTCACGCGATACTTATGGGTTCAAAGCTTCAATCAGACACAGAGAAAGATATGGGCTTATAGTTTCGCCTCCCAGCCTTTTACCTGAAGGGTAATGTCAACAATAATACTTTATGAGAACCTACGTCCGAGTGGATATATATATATATATATATATATATATATATATATATATATATATATATATATATATATATATATATATATAACGAATCTCTCCAACACATAGTGCTTGCCAAAGGAAAAAGTGTAAAAAGGAAAGGTGAAGATCACCATGACTCTTGTATAAGGATAGAAGATAAAAGTAAAAGATAGGACCTTCACAGAGGGAAGCAGAGGTTGTCATGCGCTTTTATGGTTGGACGCACAAAATCTTAATGCAAAAGAATGTCACTTTATATTGCCTCTTGTGGTAAAGACCTTTATTATGCAGTCCATCGCTTTTATTTCTTCCATACCACAAGTTCGTATAAAGCTTATTTTCTTCACACTAATAGATCATACATATTTAGAGAGCAATTTTTATTGCTTGCACCGATGACAACTTACATGAAGGATCTTACTCAATCCATAGGTAGGTATGGTGGACTCTCATGGCAAAACTGGTTTAAGGGATGTTTGGAAGCACAAGTAGTGTCTCTACTTGGTGCAAAGAATTGGGCTAGCATGAGAGGTAAAGGCAAGCTCAACATGTTGGATGATCCATGACAATATATCTTCTATTCAGATATAAGAAAACATAACTCATTATGTTGTCTTCCTTGTCCAACATCAAATATTTAGCATGTTATATTTTAATGAGTGCTCACAATTACAAAAGATGTCCAAGATAGTATATTTATATGTGAAACCTCTCTTTCTTTATTACTTCCTATTAATTGCAACAATGACCAAAACTATGTTCGTTAACTCTCAACGACTTTTATTCATCATACTCTTTATATGTGAAGTCATTACTTTCCATAAGATCAATACATTGTCTTTTTATTTCTTTTTATTCCTTTTCTTTATCCCTCAAGATCATAGCAAGATAGGAAAGCCCTCATCTCAAAACTACTCCTTATTAAATATAACACATGGACTCGATTACATAGATAGAGATCAAAACAAAACTCAAAGCTAGATCATACTAAAAAGTTTATTCTACTAGATCAAGATATAACCAAAAGGACCGAACTAAGAAAAATGATAAAGATAAAGATGTGACGGTGATACGATACCGGGGCACCTCCCCCAAGATTGGTGGTTGCCAAGGGGAGTGCCCATACCCATGTATTTATGTCTCTTTCTTCGGAGGTGGTGATGATGGAGTTGTTGATGAAGTAGTGCCACACATCGAGCGTAGGAGATGCTCCAATTTACGAATAATGCCCTGGAGTGTGGTGATATGCTCTTGCAACAGAAAATTTTCACGAGTGAGATATTGATTTTGCACACAAACTATTTCAACGATCTTGAAAGCTTCAATTTCAGCAGGGGTAAGATGATTGTAGTATGGTTGAAGGATGTCTTGTTCTGCTGCCGGAACTTGATCTTCCGCGGCCTTCTTGATCTTACCACCCTCGTTGATTTCCCAAAGTTCTTCTCTCTTCATCTCTATCTTCATTAGCCAAGCATCTCGCCCACGTTGTTGGAGGAGGGGGACGACATGATGCTTGGCCTTGAAAACTCTGGCAGAAAATAGCTCAAAACAAAAATAGAGGATATTGTCGTGGTACGTTGGTCAAAACCTTTGGGAGAATATATAATGAATTTTTACCGACCAAAAGAAGTATTGTGCAAGAAAACTGAGTCCGGAGGGCACACGAGGTGGCCACAAGGTCGGGGGGCGCGCCCAGGTGGGTAGGGCGCGCCCTCCACCCTTGTGGATTCCTTGTGTCTCTTTCAGAATACTTTTATTTTTCCTAATTTTTTAGATATTCCAAAACGGAGAAAAATTGCCATTAGAACAGTTTTGGAGTCGGTTTACTTACCGTACCACATACCTATTCCTTTTCGGAGTCTGAAACATTCTGGAAAGTGTCCCTTATGTACTCCTCCCGTGTTACAGTGTCAATAATATTGGTCTCAACATTTATGGGAGTACCTGAGATATAATGTTTAATCTTTGACCATTTACCACCTTCGGATTCGTGCCTTCGGCATTGTTGATTTTGATGGCACCAGAACGATAGACCTCCTCGATAATGTAAGGACCTTCCCATTTAGAGAGAAGCTTTCCTGCAAAAAATCTTAAACGAGAGTTGTATAGCAAAACATGATCACTTACATTAATCTCACGCTTTTGTATCCTTTTGTCATGCCATCTTTTAACTTTTTCTTTAAACAACTTGGCATTCTCATAGGCTTGGGTTCTCCATTCATCGAGTGAGCTGATGTCAAATAACCTCTTATCACTGGCAAGTTTGAAGTCATAATTGAGCTCGTTAATAGCCCAATATGCCTTATGTTCTAATTCGAGAGGTAAGCGACATGCTTTTCCGTAAACCAGTTTATACGGGGACATACCCATAGGGTTCTTATAGGTAGTTCTATAAGCCCATAATGCATCATCAAGTTTCTTAGACCAATTCTTCCTAGATCTATTAACAGTCTTTTGCAAAATCAATTTAGTCTCTCTATTGCTCAATTCTACTTGACCACTAGACTGAGGATGATATGGAGATGCAATTCTATGGTTAAAATCATACTTAGAAAGCATTTTATGGAAAGCACCATGAATAAAATGTGAACCACCATCAGTCATTAAATATCTAGGGACTCCAAACCTCGGAAAGATATCTTCTTTAAGCATCTTAATAGAAGTGTTATGATCAGCACTACTAGTTGGAATAGCTTCTACCCACTTAATAACGTAATCAACAAAAACTAAAATATGTGTATACCCATTAGAGGAAGGAAAAGGTCCCATATAGTCAAACCCCAAACATCAAATGGTTCAATAACAAGTGGATAATTCATAGGAATTTCCTAACATCTACTAATATTACCAATTCTTTGGCATTCATCACAAGACAAGACAAACTTATGAGCATCTTTGAAGAGAGTAGGCCAATAAAAACCGGATTGCAATACCTTGTGTGCAGTTCCAGCATGGTGTCCTTCGTAGGCCTCAGAGTGGCCCTTGCGTAGGATTTGTTCCTGTTCATGCTCAGGTACAGAACGTCTAATAACACCATATACTCCTTCTTTATAAAGGCGTGGGTCATGCCAAAAGCAATGTCTTAAATCATACAAAGACCTTTTCTTTTACTGGTATGTGAAACTAGGTGGTATAAATTTGCAACAATGTAATTAGCATAATCAGCATACCACGGAGTATTATGAGAAGCAGTTATGACAGCTAATTGCTCATCAGGAATGCTATCATCAATAGGCAGTGGGTCATCAAGAACATTCTCTTACCTAGACAAGTTGTCTGCAACGGGGTTCTCAGCTCTCTTTTTATCAAAAATATGCAAATCAAATTCTTGTAACAAGAGAAACCATCTAATAAGTCTAGACTTAGCATCTTTCTTTTCCATGAGATATTTAATAGCAGAATGATCAGTGTGAACAGTTACTTTGGAATCAACAATATAAGATCTGAACTTATCACAAGCAAAAACAACTACTAAAAATTCGTTTTCAGTAGTAGCATAATTTCTCTGGGCACTGTCTAGAGTTTTACTAGCATAATGAATAACATTCAATTTCTTATTAACTCTTTGCCCTAGAACAACACCAATATCATAATCACTAGCATCACACATAATTTCAAAGGTTAAAGTCCAATCAAGTGGCTGAACAATAGGTGCAGAAATCAAGGCTTTCTTAAGTATTTCAAATGCTTCTACACAATCATCATCAAAAACAAAGGGAGCATCTTCTTGCAAGAGATTAGTAAGAGGCGTAGAAATTTTAGAGAAGTCCTTAATAAACCTCTTATAGAAACAAGCATGACCAAGGGAACTTCTTATACCTTTGATATAATTAGGACACGACATCTTTTCAATAGCATCTACTTTAGCTTTATCAACTTCAATACCTCTTTCATAAATTTTATGCCTCAAGACAATACCTTCATTAACCATAAGGTGGCACTTCTCCCAATTCAAGAAAAGATTAGTTTCTTCACATCTCTGCAAAACTCGATCAAGGTTGCTCAAGCAATCATTAAACCGAGTTCCATAAACGGAGAAATCATCCATGAAAACCTCAACAATCTTTTCACAGAAGTCAAAGAATATAGCAGCCATACATCTTTGAAAGTGTAACATCCCAAATTTTCAATTTGGAATGTTATACATTAGGTCATCATGCATATCATATTTTCTCGCATTTTTCCGATCCTAGAAAATTTGACGCAACTCAAGGACCCTCGGAGAGAGTTGGAAGTTTCATTATTTTCATATTTGGGATTTCTCAAATTTTGGAAATAGGATCATTTGGATTTATTTAAAATTATCTTCATAAAGTTTTCCTATAAAAATCTCAAGAGAGGGAATAATATGACTTTCCCAATATTTAGGAAAAATGAAGATATTTTAAATAAATCAAATTTGGGTTTTGAAGATTTATTTTGCTTAGGCAAAAATGAGCATTTTAAAAATTTTATGCATGTTGCAGTTTTTAAAAGTTCATTTTGTTCGACTCATTTTTAGGCGTCGGGGAAAATTTGTTTTATTTAAATCGGAGTTCGTTTGATATTTTATTTAATTCGTTTTGTTTTAATTTAAAAAAAAACGAGCGCCGCCCCCCCCTGGGCCAAGGCCCAGCCGGCCCAGCCAGCCAGGCCCGGCCCAGCGCCCCCTCTCCCTCGCGCGCATGCCGTCGCCCGAGTCCCGCTCGGGGACGACTCCGCCCGGCCTTGAGTCCGGCTCCGCCCGGGACCCGCCGCCCCCTCCCCAAGCAACGGACGCCCCCTCCTATTTAACCGCCTCCCCCCTCTCTCCTCACATCGCCCCGCCGCCGCCCGCCCCAAGCGAGCCGCCCGCCCGTCGAGGCCTTGCCGCCCGTCGCCCGGAGCCCCTCGCCGCCCTCGTCGCCCTCCCGACCCGCCCGACCCGCCCGACCCGCCGACCCGTCGCCCGAGCCGCCCGGCGACCGGTAGCCGCCGCCCGCGCCGATCCGATCCGATCCGATCCGGTTTTCTCTAGAAAACCCGGTCCGATTTTTTTTTGCAAAGTTCGGTTTTTAAAAAAAAAACCTAGATTGGTTTTATTTTTTTCGGTTTTCTTATTTAGTGAACGTTCACCGACCCGTTCGTTTCAATGAACGTGTTCGTTGGATTAGTTCTGATAACGACGTCCGTTATTTAATCCGTTAAATGCGTTTTCTTTTAAATTGGATTTAATCCGTTATTTTTCAGATTCGATTTCCGATCCGATTTTCAAATCTGTTTTATTTCTTGCTCGTTTATCGAATCAGGTGATTCAAGCGCTGGAGTTTAAATATGAAACCGCCGTTCGACTAACCTACTTTCACAGAGTTTTGCTACTGAGGAATTTTGACTTAATTTCAGATTTGCTAAACCGAGTCGTTCTCTCTCGAGTTCCGACTTTCGATGCTTTATTTGATTCGATTCTTTTGCAACCAGGGTTCTTAAGTTGAACTATCTGGTTAGATCTTTTCGAGATTTACCTGTGCATTAGATGAGTACTTATTGTATGCTTGTTGTTTATGCTGCGTTAGATCACCGAGTGCGCCGCTTGTTACTTCGAATCTCTAGGACTCGCGGATCATCAGCAAGGCAAGTAACACTTGATCATATCTTTTCTACTACCCAGTTTTTATTGCATTAGATCAAACCCTCAAACACTTGCATGTTTAGGATCTAATTAAATTGTGGGTTTGGGAAGTAGATTGAGGTAGTACCTATTACCTGCTTACTTATGAAACCTTGGGAGTTACTTCTACGTTTGCTTGATTATGCCATGCTATGCTAGTAGGCGTGGATTGGGTGAGTGAATATCCATGACAGATGTGAGATTGTTAATTAATGGTTTATCTAAGGTGGCAACCTAAACACACATCTGGGTGGATTGAGGCACTGGTTTCTATCGAGGACTTACTGTATTTCTTGGACCGCCACCCGGGCTCTAAGGGATCATGAGATTATTCAAACTAGAAACTTCCGTGTGCAGCCACAAGCCAATTATGGGCTCTGGCGTAGTTGACTAAGTTGTGCGAACTCTTACGGGTAGGCTAGCTGATGTAGGGGATGTAGGTTGGTACGGTCTACCCACATGTAAGGTGCTAAGCGCTTACGAAAGACTATGTCTCGGTCATCCGTTTCTCAAACACCATGTAGTCACGAGAACCAAGCGGAGGCGATCGAGTCTTGTGGGGAAAAGTCATAAACCTCTGCAGAGTGTATAAACTAATCATGATTAGCCGTGTCCCCGGTTATGGACGTTTTGAGTATCTAGTACTTGAATATCATGTGAATCTCAACATGTTACTTCTAATAATAAAAGTTATTGGGTTTTTAATGAGTACTTTTTAATTGGGATTGAGGATCTTTGTCAACCATTCTCAATGTTTAACAACCACCATGATAGTTAAATAAAATTATTCCTTTGATGTAGGGAAAAATCAGCTTTATGCAAAAATGTAACCGTAGAGCCTTACCACCGACCAAATATGCATGTAGTATAGGCTTATTGCTTCATTGTTCTCTATGTGTTACATTGCCGGCATATTCCATGTCTTGACCCGTTTTAGGCTGCAACTTTTCATGTTGCAGACTTTTCGAATGACGAGTAAGGTGTTAGGTTGTGGTTCTATACTCGGTGATGCCGTTGGAGTTGATGGACTCATTCGTTTTCCAAGCCTTCATTGTTATCATTAGATGGCCTTAAGCCATATTATTGTATTAAGTTCCCTTGTGGACAACGATGTAATAAGTGTGTGATTGCTACTCTGCTATAAATCCTTGAAATCTTGTGTTGTGTCGGCATTCTTGATCCGGGGATGACATCGAGCACGCAGGCGCTAGATCCATTCGGTGCAGTCATGACGAAGAATGGTATCGAGCACCACGACTATAGGACACGACCACTAAGATAAAGCCATAGATCACTACTCTCTTCTCATTTTCTAACTCCTCATCTTTTCTACTCTCTTTAGGATGACGGACGCGAAGATCAAGTACACCCAACCTGATGAAGGCACACCATTTGGATTTCACTTGAAGGAAGTTACCAAGTACCTAAACATTGGACTACCAAGCTTCACCGGGACTTTCAACGCCACTCTGCCTGAAGAGGAGCGCTGGAAGATTCACGCTCACGTTCGGGAAGGACATTCGCCCCAATCACCAAGCCAATAGATAGTGTTTTCGATTGCACCAACTTGGAGTGCAGGAAAGAGCATGGCAGCTCACATCACCATGGGACGCATTGGAGAAGTTTATCAAGAAGACCTCAAGGACACAATCTACCAAATTTGCGGATGCCGAGATGACAAATGGGAAGTCGTCAACACTAAGAAGGATAGATCCATTGCAGCATTCATCCAGGAGTTAAACCAGCACATTCGACGTCAGGAGAACCAGATGTGCAATGATATGTTGGAGTTGCAGAATGCAAAGGGAAGGATCATCGAGCTTGAAGAAGAACTAAAGACAACTACGCAAGGACTATATGGGCGAGATCGTAGCTCTAGCAAGACACAATAACGATCTTAAATGCGAGATTGAAGAAGCGAAGAAGAAGTTGGCGCTCAGGAATGAAGACCAGCATGTCGATTGCCCAAGCGACTACATCAACATCGACGACACCGATTCGGATCCAAGTGAACCCGACTTTGAAGACGAAGCAGGAGCAGACATTATGGAGTCTTCCACCGGTTCAAATTAGTAGAAGTTCCCCACATATTAGTAGTATTCCCTCCATGTAAATCCTTATAGTACACGCACTTTTGCGATAGTTAGATCGTTGTAAGCCTTTGTTTGATTGAATGAAGTGATTTTGTGTGTATTTGCTCATGTGCATTTGGGTAGTGATTCCCCTTAGACCTCATTCTATTCTAAATTCTCATCTTTTCTAAACCCATCAGATGCCCCGAGGCAGCGACCCAGTTTGTTTTCCCGCCAGAGATCACCCAACTGATCCGGCGGCGAGAATACCACTGATTCAAACATTGGTGCGAGAACCGAGGCAACAACAACAACAACAACAACCCACCGCCACCACCACTGCGGATCATCGACTCGTTTCCTTAGACTAAACCGCCGGTGTATTCCGGTAGCACCGAGCCAATTGTAGCAGATATGGTGGCTCCATAAGATAGGAAGGGAGCTGACCACTGCGGGATGCACGGATGGAGAAAAGAGTGAAGTTTGCAGACATCGACGAAGGACCCAGCAGACATGGTGGGAGAATTTCACAACCACTTACCACAGAGACACTCACATGGGATCAATTTCAGCAAGCTTTCCGCCTTGCCCATGTTTCAGCAGGAGCTATGGCCATGAAGAAGCGTGAGTTTCGCAACTTACGCCAAGGAGGAAGGACTGTTGGCGATGCGTGGATGACTTTAGCAAACTAGCACGTTATGCCCCGGATGACGTTACTCTTGATGCAGCTAAGCGGGAGAAGTTTCTAGAAGGACTGAATGATGAGTTGACATGCCATTGATGGTAGCCAGTTTCAATAACTACCAGGAGTTAGTAGACCGAGCCCTCATGATTGAAGGAAAGCAGCGACAAATTGAGAACATAGCGGAAGTATGGGCAAGGGAAGTATAACTCTGGAGCTCAACGAAACCTCGTTATACCCCTAAGTCAGAATTCAGTTTGACATACCCATGGAGGAGGTAATTCGCATAACCATAAGACACCAAGAATGGGAGCAGGGAATGGAGGAAGCAATGGACAGAATCGCACCAACCCGTCAACACCATCCAAAGTAGACCTGAGTCATGTTACTTGCTTTAAGTGCCGCAAGATCGGGCATTATGCCAATGTATCCGAAGGCGAATGGAAATGGCAATGGAAGCTACGGAAAGAAGCCCAACCCTTTAATAGAGGACAGGTGAACCACATTGAAGTGGAGGAGGTTGAAGATCAGCCCGATGCACGATGTCGGTAAGTTTTGGTTAAGTCATTTCTGCGGTTGTTCTTTTCGATCTTTGGTGCATCGCATTCATACATATCAAGGGATTTGTGGATAAGTACAAGTTACCAACCCAAGCCCTTAGGTCACCCATGCTAGTAACCTCACGGGGCGAGTACATGGCTAGTAAATGGTGTGATCGATTGCCATTAAGGATTGGACACTATGTTTTCCCCTCGAACCTAATAGTTACGGAATCCCAAAGGATTGGATGTGATATTAGGTATGGATTGGTTATCAAAGTATGGAGGAAACATTGATTGCTCCACTAGATCAATTTTGCTCACCACACGGAAGGAAGAAGGATTAAGTATGTATCACGGCACGAGCCGAGGAGAGCACAAGTTAATTGCTTATCGAGGTGAGTGGTACGGGAAGAAGTACCCGATGGTGAAGGATTTTCTGATGTATTTCGGAAGAGTTGCCGGGAATGCCACGGATAGAGACATTGAGTTTTGATCGAGTATTTGCGAGAACAGGCCCGATATCGAAGCGACCGTATAGGATGCCAGCACAGGATTTGGCGGAAATCAAGAAGCAGATTAAGGAGCTTTTGGATAAAGGTTTTATATGCCCAAGCTCTTCACCTTGGGGATCACCCGTTTTGCTAGTGGAGAAGAAGGATGGATCGTTAAGAATGGTTGTTGATTATCGTGGATTGAATGAAGTAACAATCAAGAACAAGTACCCACTACCTATGATAAATGATCTGTTTGATCGCTTGCAAGGAGCCAAGGTGTTTTCCAAGATCGACTTGCGATCGTGGTACCATCGATTGAAGATTCGGGAGCGAGGACATACCCAAGACAGCATTTACCACGAGATATGGACTATCTGAGTATACCGTTATGTCATTTGGACTGACTAACGCACCAGCCTATTTCATGAACCTGATGAACAAAGTGTTTATGGAGTTTTTGGATAAGTTAAATGCGTGGTGTTCATTGATGACATTTTGATTTTCTCGAAGAATGAAGAGGAACACAAGGAACATTGCGATTGGTTTTGGAGAAACCGAGGAACACCGGTTGTATGCCAAGTTCAGCAAATGTGAGTTTTGGCTAAAGGAAGTTGGATTTCTCGGACATGTTATATCCGGAGAAGGGATAGCGATTGACCCCACAAAAGTTGAGACCCGTAACCAAATGGGAAGCACCAACGACAGTTGGAGAGATTGAGTTTCCTTGGACTCGCAGGGTACTACCGAAGGTTCATTGAGAATTTCTCGGGGATTGCTAAGCCTATGACAGAATTGTTGAAGAAGGAAA
Source organism: Aegilops bicornis (assembly GCA_021605145.1). Taxonomy (NCBI): domain Eukaryota; kingdom Viridiplantae; phylum Streptophyta; class Magnoliopsida; order Poales; family Poaceae; genus Aegilops; species Aegilops bicornis. Next base: position 304,882,187 of record CM038672.1, read on the forward strand.
ATAAATTCATATGGATTTGAGGACCGTGAGGCAAGTTTTCGTGGAGTTGAAGAAAAGATTGGTCACCTCACCAGTTTTGATATTGCGGATCGGACTAAGGATTATGAGGTGTATTGCGGCGCTTCACGTCGAGGGGGCCCAGGAGCGATGCTTATGCAGGAAGGAAGAGTTGTTTCGTATGCTTCACGACAACTTAAGCCCCATGAGTTGAATTATGCCACTCATGATTTGGAGCTAGCAGCCGTCGTGCATGCCCTAAAGACATGGAGACATTTTCTCATTGGAAATCATTGTGAAGTATATACGGATCACAAGAGTCTGAAGTACATCTTCACACAGAAGGAATTGAATCTCAGACAAAGGAGATGGTTAGAGCTTATCAAGGATTATGACATGAGATTGCATTATCAGCCCGGGAAGGCTAATGTCGTAGCAGACGCATTGAGCCGTAAGAGCCACGTCAATACCCTAATGATGGGAGGAATACCCAATGAGTTAGCCGAGGACCTTGAGAGCTATGTTTGGAAATAGTACCGAGAGGCTATGTAGCAGCATTGGAGATTCAGTCAACGCTGATGGACAAAATCGGAGAAGCCCAAAAGGCGAGATAAGGAAGTTGCCTCTATAAAGGAGAAAATGAGCAAAGGAAAAGCTAAAGGATTTCGTGAGGATGAGCACGATACCCTATGGTTTGAAGACCGTGTTTATGTGCCCAATGACCCGGAGATCAGGAAGTTGATTTTACAAGAAGCCCATGATTCACCCTATTCGATTCACCCAGGAAATACCAAGATGTATTTGGATTTGAAGAATACTTTACGGTGGACCGGAATGAAGAAGGATATTGCGGAGTATGTAGCGATTTGCGATGTATGTCGAAAGTAAAGGCGTAACATCGAAGCCGGCAGGATTGTTACAACCATTGCCGATACCGAATGGAAGTGGGATAAACTAGGCATGGATTTTATCACGGGATTGCCAAAGACTCGTTCGAGGATATGACTCGATTTGGGTTATAGTCGACCGTTTAACCAAGGTAGCTCATTTTATTCGATCAAGACTACCTATAGCGGTGCTAAGTTGGCAAAGGTATACATGACCAGAATTGTGTGCTTACGGAGTTCGAGGAGCATCGTATCGAGATAGGGAACCCGGTTTACCTCGAAATTTTGGAACCGGTTACACGAAACATTGGGAACTCGATTGGAATTCATGCAGCTTTCCACCCACAGACCGATGGACAGGTGAGAGAGTCAATCAGATTTTGGAGGACATCTTTGAGAGCTTGTGCACTAGATTATGGATCTAGCTGGGATGACAATTTGCCGTATGCAGAATTTTCCTACAACAACAGTCACCAAACCAGTTTGAAGATGGCACCTTTCGAGGCTTTGTATGGAAGAAGGTGCAGGACACCGTTGTTATGGGGACGAAATTGGAGATCGTCGATTGTTTGGACCAGATTTGATTAAGGAGTCTGAGCAAGTTAAGTTGATTCGAGGCGAGGCTCAAGGTAGCCCAGTCCGGACAAAGAGCTATGCCGATTCAAAGCGCCAGCGATTGAGTATGAAGTTGGAGCAGTATATCTCGAGTATCCCCGCTTCGAGGAGTTAAGCGTTTTGGAGTTAAAGGAAAGCTAGCACCCGTTTCGTTGGACCGTATAAGATTTTGCAACGCATGGGAGAAGTTGCTTATAAGTTGGTATTGCGGAAGAAGGGTCGGGAGTTCATGATGTATTCCATGTTTCCCAGTTGAAGAAATGTCACCCCAAGATAGCGAGGTACCATTAAGAATCTTTGTACCATTGGAAGCAATTCAGTTGAAGGATGATTTGACATATGAGGAAAGACCGATTAAGATTCTCGATTATGCCGCAGAGTTACCCGCAGCAAGGTTATCAAGTTTTGCAAAGTTCAGTGGAGCCACCACACCGAGGATGAAGCCACACAGGAAAGAGAGGAAGTTTTGCTCAAGGACCACCCTCACCTATTTTCTAGCCAACCCGAATCTCGAGGGCGAGATTCATCCTAAGAGGTAGGTTTGTAACATCCCAAATTTTCAATTTGGAATGTTATACATTAGGTCATCATGCATATCATATTTTCTCGCATTTTTCCGATCCTAGAAAATTTCACGCAACTCAAGGACCCTCGGAGAGAGTTGGAAGTTTCATTATTTTCATATTTGGGATTTCTCAAATTTTGGAAATAGGATCATTTGGATTTATTTAAAATTATCTTCATAAAGTTTTCCTATAAAAATCTCAAGAGAGGAATAATATGACTTTCCCAATATTTAGGAAAAATGAAGATATTTTAAATAAATCAAATTTGAGTTTTGAAGATTTATTTTGCTTAGGCAAAATGAGCATTTTAAAAATTTATGCATGTTGCAGTTTTAAAAGTTCATTTTGTTCGACTCATTTTTAGGCGTCGGGGAAAATTTGTTTTATTTAAATCGGAGTTCGCTTTGATATTTTATTTAATTCGTTTTGTTTTAATTTAAAAAAAATGGCGCCTTCCCCACAGGCCAAGGCCCAGCCCGGCCCGGAGCCAGGCCCGGCCAGCGCCGCCTCCCTCTCCCTCGCGCCGCCGTCGCTTGAAGTCCCGCTTCGAGGGGCGACTCCGCCCGCCGCCGCCGGTCAGCTCGCCCGGGACCCCGTCGCCCTCCCCAAGCAGGGGCCCCCCCTCCTATTTAACGCCGCCCCCCCTCTCTCCTCACATCGCCCGCCGCCGCCCGCCCCCAAGCCGAGCCGCCACCGCCGTCGAGACGCCTTGTCGTCGCCCGGAGCCCCTCGCCGCCTCGTCGCCCCTCCCGACCCCGCCCAGCAGCCCGCCGACCCCGTCGCCCGCCGCCCGGAGCCCGCCGGCGACCGCCGGAGGTAGCCGCCGCCCGCGCCGATCCGATCCGATCCGATCCGGTTTTCCCTAGAAAACCCGGTCCGGTTTTTTTTGCAAAGTTCGGTTTTTTTTAAAAAAAACCTAGATTGGTTTTATTTTTTTTCGGTTTTCTTATTTAGTGAACGTTCACCGACCCGTTCGTTTCAATGAACGCGTTCGTTGGATTAGTTCTGTTAACGAACGTCCGTTATTTAATCCGTTAAATCGTTTTCTTTTAAATCGGATTTAATCCGTTATTTTTGATTCGATTTCCGATCCGATTTTCAAATCTGTTTTATTTCTTGCTCGTTTATCGAATCGAGGTGATTCAAGCGCTGGAGTTTAAATGAAACCGCCGTTCCGACTAACCTACTTTCACAGAGTTTTGCTACTGAGGAATTTTGACTTAATTTCAGATTTGCTAAACCGAGTCGTTCACTCACGAGTTCCGACTTTAGATGATTTATTTTATTAGATTCTTTTGAAAACATGGTTCTTAAGTTGAACTATCTGGTTAGATCTTTTCGAGATTTCCCTGTGCATTAGATGAGTACTTATTGTATGCTTGTTGTTTGTCTGCGTTAGATCACCCGGAGTGCGCCGCTTGTTACTTCGAATCTCTAGGACTCGCGGATCATCAGCAAGGCAAGTAACACTTGATCATATCTTTTCTACTACCCAGTTTTTATTGCATTAGATCAAACCCTCAAACACTTGCATGTTTAGGATCTAATTAAATTGTGGGTTTGGGAAGTAGATTGAGGTAGTACCTATTACCTGTTTACTTATGAAACCTTGGGAGTTACTTCTACGTTTGCTTGATTATGCCATGCTATGCTAGTAGGCGTGGATTGGGTGAGTGAATATCCATGACAGATGTGAGATTGTTAATTAATGGTTTATCTAAGGTGGCAACCTAAACACACATCTGGGTGGATTGAGGCACTGGTTTCTATCGAGGACTTGCCTGTATTTCTTGGACCGCCACCCGGGCTCTAAGGGATCATGAGATTATTCAAACTAGAAACTTCCGTGTGCAGCCACAAGCCAATTATGGGCTCTGGCGTAGTTGACTAAGTTGTCTGCGAACTCTTACGGGTAGGCTAGCTGATGTAGGGGATGTAGGTTGGTACGGTCTACCCACATGTAAGGTGCTAAGCGCTTACGAAAGACTATGTCTCGGTCATCCGTTTCTCAAACACCATGTAGTCACGAGAACCAAGCGGAGGCGATCGAGTCTTGTGGGGAAAAGTCATAAACCTCTGCGAGTGTATAAACTAATCATGATTAGCCATGTCCCCGGTTATGGACGTTCTGAGTATCTAGTACTTGAATATCATGTGAGTCTCAACATGTTACTTCTAAATAAAAGTTATTGGGTTTTAATGAGTACTTTTTAATTGGGATTGAGGATGCTGTCAACCATTCTCAATGTTTAACAACCACCATGATAGTTAAATAAAATTATTCCTTTGATGTAGGGAAAAATCAGCTTTATGCAAAAATGTAACCGTAGAGCCTTACCACCAGCCAAATATGCATGTAGTATAGGCTTATTGCTTCATTGTTCTCTATGTGTTACATTGCGGCATATTCCATGTCTTGACCGTTTTCGGGCTGCAACTTTTCATGTTCCGGACTTTTCGAATGACGAGTAAGGTGTTAGGTTGTGGTTCTATACTCGGTGATGCCGTTGGAGTTGATGGACTCATTCGTTTTCCAAGCCTTCATTTGTTATCATTAGATGGCCTTAAGCCATATTATTGTATTAAGTTCCCTTGTGGACAACGATGTAATAAGTGTGTGATTGCTACTCTGCTATAAATCCTTCGAAGTACTGTGTTGTGTCAGCATTACTGATCCAGGGATGACACTGAGCACAGAGCGCTAGATCCATTCGGGTCTGGTCGCGACAGAAAGGTAGCAGGTGCATTACATAAACCAAAAGGCATACGTCTATAAGGAAAGGTATCGAATGGGCAAGTATAAGTGGTCTTCTCCTGATCATGTTTTGACACAGGTATTTCAGAAGAACCAGAATAACCATCTAGAAAGAAAAAATGTGTATGTTTGGATAGTCTTTCTAGCATGTGGTCAATAAAAGGTAGAGGGTAATGATCTTTTCTAGTAGCTTTGTTTAATTTGTGAAAATCAATTACCATTCTATAACCTGTAACAATTCTTTATGGAATCAATTCATTCTTATCATTAGGAACAACAGTAATACCTCCTTTCTTAGGCACACAATGAACGAGACTTACCCATCTACTATCGGCAATAGGATAAATTATACCTGCCTCAAGAAGCTTTAGTATTTAATTTATTACCACTTCCTTAATCTTAGGATTTAACCGTCATTGGTGATCAACAACTAGTTTAGCATCAGGCTCAAAATTAATTTTATCCTGACATAGAGTGGGACTAATGCCCTTAAGATCATCAAGAGTATATCCGATAGCGGCACGATGCTTCTTCAGAGTTTTCAATAATTTCTTTTCTTCATACTCTGAAAGGTTAACACTAATAATAACATGATATATCTTATTTTCATGAAGATAAGCATATTTCAAAGTATCAGGTAATTGTTTAAGCTCAAACATGGGATCACCCTTGGGTGGAGGAGGATCCCCAAGGATTTATTTCCCTTCTTTCATTCATAAACATATCATTTTCATGTTCTAGCAAATATTGTTCTAAAGGATCAGTAGGAGGCACGGCAATAGAAGCAAGACCAATAATTTCATCCTTACTAGGCAATTATTTATCATGGGGTTGTCTACGAAATTTAGAGAAATTAAAATCATGAGACATATCCCCTAAACCAACAGTAACAATATCTTTCTCACAGTCTATCTTAGCATTAACAAAGATTCAAGAAAGGTCTACCAAATATAATGGGACAAAAATCATCTTGTGGGGAACCAAGAACAAGAAAATTAGTAGGGTATTTAATTTTCCCACACAAGACTTCAACATCTCTAACAATCCCAATTAGTGATATAGTATATCTATTGGCAAGCTTAATAGTAACATCAATAGCTTCTATCTCAGCAGGTGCAGTATCATTCATAATTTCTTGGTACAAGGTATAAGGAATTGCAGTCACAGTCGCACCCACATCACATAAGCCATGATAACAATGATCTCCAATTTTAATGGAAACAACAGGCATGCCAACAACAGGTCTATGTTTATCTTTAGTATCAGGTTTAGCAATGCTAGCAGGTTTATCACAGAAATAAATAACATGCCCATCAATATTATAGACCAAGAGATCTTTAACCATAGCAATACTAGGTTCAAATTTAATTTGTTCAGGGGGTGTAGGTGTTCTAGTATAACTCTTACGAACCACAGTTGAAGCTTTAGCATGATCCTTTATTCTAACACGAAAAGGTGGTTTCTCAATACAAGCAGTAGGAACAATAGGATCAACATTATAAGTAATAGTTTCTTCTTCAACTTTAATAGGTTCTACTACTTTCACTTCAATGGAAGGATGATATTGAAACCACTTCTTAGGAAGATCAACATGAGTAGCAAAAGATTCAAAGAAAGAAGCTACTATCTCAGAGTGAAGTTCATATTTGGTGCTAAAATCACGAAAAGCATCGGTATCCATAAAATATTTAACACAATCAAATTTAAGGTTTATACCGGACTCCTTACCTTCATCGAGTTCCCAATCTTCAGAGTTGCATTTAATTCTTTCCAATAAATCCCATTTGAATTCAATATCCTTCTTCATAAAAGAACCAGTACAAGAAGTATTGACCATGGATCGATCATTATGAGAAAGCCGAGCATAAAAATTTAGAATAATAATTTCTCTTGGGAGCTCATGATTGGAGAATGAATATAACATTGACTTAAGCCTCCCCCAAGCTTGAGCGATACTTTCTCCTTCACGAGGCCAAAAATTATATATAATTATGATCACGATGAATGAGATGCATAGGATAAAACTTCTGATGAAATTCCAATTTCAAACGGTTGTAGTTCCAAGATCCAATATCATCACATAGCCTATACCATGTCAATGCCTTTCCCTTCAAAGATAATGGGAATACCTTCTTCTTGACAACATCCTCAGGCATACCAGCAAGCTTAAATAATCCACAAACTTCATCCACATAGATTAGGTGCATATCAGGATGTAATGTTCCATCTCCTGCATAAGGATTAGCTAGCAGTTTCTCTGTGATACCCGAAGGAATTTCATAATAAATATTTTCAGTAGGTGAAGTAGGTTGAGGAGAAACTCTTTGCTCTTCCGGTCGAGGTGAAGATACCCCAAACAAGCCGCTCAAAGGATTAGTTTCCATAGTAACAAGTGACAGTAAATTTCAACACACTATATAAATGTTTCCTTACCAAATTCCACTTACCAAATGCGCTTCACTCCCCGGCAACAGCGCCAGAAAAGAGTCTTGATGACCCACAAGTATAGGCGATCTATCATAGTCCTTTAGATAAGTAAGAGTGTCGAACCCAACAAGGAGCAAAAGGAAACGATAAGCGGTTTTCAGCAAGGTATTCTCTACAAGCACTCAAATTATTGGTAGCAGATAGTTGTATGATGAGATAATTCGTAACGGGTAACAAGTAACAAAAGTAAACAAGGTGCAGCAAGGTGGCCCAATTCTTTTTGTAGCAAAGGACAAGCCTGGAAGAACTTTTATATAAAGCAAAGCGCTTCCAAGGACACATGGGAATTGTTGTCAAGTTAGTTTTCATCAAGCTCATATGATTCACGTTTGTTACTTTGATAATTCTATATGTGGGTGGATTTTTTCCAGGTCAAAACACACCATATTGCAGAAGATGGGCGTCGGGGGCCTGCCAGGGGGCCCACAAGGACGGAGGGCGCGCCTAGGGGGTTGGGCGCACCCTCCACTCTTGTGGATGGTAGGTGGCCCCCCTGGTGCTTTCTTCGCCCAATATTTTTTATATATTCCAAAAATATTCTCCCTGAAGTTTCAGGACTTTTGGAGTTGTGCATAATAGGTCTCTAATATTTGCTGCTTTCCAGTCCAGAATTCCAGCTGCCGACATTGTCCCTCTTCATGTAAACCTTATAAAATAAGAGAGAAAAGGCATAAGTATTGTGATATAATGTGTAATAACATCCCATAATGCAACTAACACTACTGCAGGATGCTGCTAACGCGACACTACGATCAGAGACCCTTCGAGAAACTGTGTGTGATGCAATAATCGCTAACGGTGCTGTATGAAAACCGCCAGAAATGATGCAAAACGTTTGCGATGAATGATAGATCAAACACGGTTCAGATTTTAGTTGCAGGTACGATGAGGGGCATACAATTGATCTGTACGAACTATTTGCGATGAGACAGAACAACAGAAACGGGCGGCCATATCAAGGTGTGTGCAATATACGGCATGCAGTTTACTTCGATGAACCGTTTGATGAGTGAGGTGAACAAAAACGATTCAGCGTAACAAGATTTGTGTGATACCCGGCAAACAGGTCGGTAATCAGAATTGTGTGGGATCATTATAGACAGCCCATACGGACTTTTTTTGTGAATTGTGTGCTTGTCAGGGCACACAGTTCAACAAACCAACCTGTTGGCGATAATGTAGAAGATCTCTATCGAATACAAATTACTAACCGTCTGCGATGAGATTGACAGGATAAACAAAGATATATACAGTCTGCTTAATTTAGTCCTTCTTCTTCCTGTTGTTCTGTTTGGATGGCCCCGCGACATTGTCTTGGCGAGGACGTTTCTTGCCGCTGACCGCTGGCTTTTCATCGCCGCCGCCGTCGTCATCGTCGTTGCTGTCATCGTTGTCCTCCTCCTTGTTCGACCATTCCTGCGCATCATCATCGTCGTCCTCTTCTTTGTCCTTCGACGGCTCCTCGTCCATCTGGTTGTCGTCTGACGACTATGGAGGCGGTGTCCCTTCCATGAATCGGCTATAATCGAGGTCTGGGATCAACGCCGGACTCATGGAAGACGAGCGGGATGACTCCGATGTTGACCTATCATCGGGCGCCAGATTGCTGGCCGAACTGTCGTCCTCGCTCTCGCTCGACATGGCTGCAGAGTGTGTGCCAGTGTGTAGCGCGGTGTGTCAGGGACGATGAAGATGGTGGACACTTAAGCGGGGTATGCAGAGAAGAGAAACTGCCAATTGAAGCGGGGATTGAAGCGGGGGTTGACTTATTATCTAACCACTGATATAATCAACCGTAATTATTTGTACCCAGTCGCTCCAAATTCTTGGGGTTGCGTAGGACTCCTATTGGCTATTTGGCTGGTTTCGTTTTTTAGGACAAAAACAAGGAACGGGTTTTGGGATTATGCATCGGTACCGGTACGAGCGGAGTAGGACAGTTGGCAAGCAATACATTGAGCTCTTCTTCTTGATAAAGCCAGTAATAATCAAACTAGAAAGGAAAAGAAAAAAGACAAAGAGAATATCTGCACGAATCTTCGTGTAACATAAATGGCATATATAGGACCTAGATGTGCATTACTTAGAGCACATCTAGATGTGCTTTAGCAATACTGTCAAACAAAACCCCTAATCATCATTTCAAACAACGCTTAGAACATGGCTAATGCGACAACCACAACTACACATGCTAGTTCCTCCTTGTCTCTTGCTTTCATCTGTTGCCTATGATTGATTCTTTCTTGCTTCATCGTACTAATTGTATATTCCAGATTAGCCAGTTTCTTCTTCAGCTTTACGTTATCTTCTGCGAGCATGGTGATAACACTCTGAGCCCTGCCATGCCATTCTTCATCCAGCCAGTTAACAAAGGCACAAGCCTCATTTCCCTGCCAATGTTAAATAGTATTCTGGATGAGCGGTGGCATTAACTGAAGTAAAATGATGAATTTAATTAGCACTAACCTCTAAGGGGCAACTGAGAAACCGCCTGCCAATGTCGAATCCCTCCATGCATACACGTCGAGCGAGAGTGTGCCCGTGCACACAACTCAGCTTTTGGTACTTCTCGGTGGCGCAAAACTCGGAGTCGAACTCGTGTTGCGGGAGTCTGGAGTCAAGCTCTGGATCCGGCGGCAGATTGCTTTCCTAGGGGGGGGGGTCATTCAGGACGGATTCAGCAAGGAGCCATACTTTGGACATGGTAAAAATATTGGGATAGATTGGAACCTGATAGGACGATTCGGATCCGTAGTACACCTGCCTTCTGATGACCTTAGGCAAGTGCTCGGCGGCAACCGCCATCGTGGCAGCGATACGAGCAGGAGCGGCCGCACCGAAACCATCAGCACCACTCATCCGCATTCCCCCAATGTCAGCGCCACGCGAGGGAATTTGGAGGGTATGTAGGGATTTGGGCGAAATGGGGAAACTGTGGAGATAAGCTAAAGGTCGGGAACTACTAATGGCACTATATATATGTTGTATACGGCAAACTATTTGTACATGTCGTTTGTGTTAGGTATTACAACGTCACACACGATTTCCGCACCAAACTGTGTGAAAAGACAATGTAGGTTAGACACGGTTGCCGTTACATAACCGTATGTGATGTACTACCCTGTCCATATAATTGAGTTAGGGTGAGATACCGTGTAAACAGCCGCTCCACGGATATTTGTAAAAAAAACAGCCGCTCTGCATATAGAGATGGCGGCGGCGGCCTAGGCAGCGGCTACTGGAAAATAGGTCAATCATCGGTCGGTGGGCGGTGGCGGCGTCATAGGAGCTCAATCCTCGTTCTGCGGCTGGAGATAGGAGGAGCTCAACCATCGAGGTCGGCGGTGGCGTGATTTGAGCACATCCATCGCGGTCGATGGCGGGATAGTGTAGGTCAAACTTCAGGCGGCAGCCGCACTAAGCTTTGCTCCTCGACCGTGCTATCTCGGCGTGCCGCCGCATCACGCTTGTCTGTCTGCTGGGTGGAGGTCGCCGCACGGCTAATTAATTAAGGTATTCTTTTCGTGAGTGGGCTAAATTTAGGTATTCAATTCCTAAGTGTAGTGTTGTACTAGTACTCTGCGTGTAAATTGACTGGCCATTAATTTTTGTCATAGCATGTCTGGATAACAACATGGAGCGCCCTCAGTAAATATTAAAATAAAACCTTGTGATTTATGCATGCATATTTGGACAGCAGTTAATCCGTGTATTAATGTTGTTATTTTGTTTTTAATTACCATTCGTGTGCTGCAGATAGAACGATCCCGATGGATGAAGAATCGGAAAACCGCAGATTTTATCAGTGGCGTGACAGAGTTCATGAATTTGGCTAAAAGTACAAAGAGGAGAACTGATTGTGCCAATATAGAGTCACATGAAGTTGCAGATGTCCAGATGCACTTAGTCTCTACGGGATTAATGGATGGATATACACGTTGGACCAGACACGGTGAAGAGGAGGTCATGGATGAAGATACCCAGGGCAGCGAGATGACAAACCCCGATCAGTGTCACATGGATGTTGAATCTAACATCGGGGCAGAGGCGTCAAGCTACCAATGGAACACCAGAAAGCCGAAACGCCCACTGGAAAGCCAAGACGTCAACGCAGATGACGACGATCTTGATATGCCAGATTTTGCCGCTATGGTTGCAGATTTCGAGGGCCCATATAAGCATATGATTGGGTACAAGGATCTACCAACCATTGATGCGAACTCCAAGAAAGAATTGTATCCAGGTTGCAAAAATAAATATTCCAGGTTGAGTGCCACCCTGGTGCTTCTCAGATTTAAAGCAGCAAACGGTCTATCAAACAAGGGCTTCATAGAGATGTTACGTTTTTTGAAAGAAATTATTCTGAAAGATAATGTGCTCCCCAGAAGCATGAATGAAGCGAAGAAAATTGTTTGCCCATTGGAACTTGAAGTACAGAAGATACACGCTTGTGTGAATGATTGTATATTGTACCATGGTGAGTACAAAGATTATCGTGCATGTCCCACATGCAAGCATGCACGATACAAGCACATGAGAGAAAAGGACAAGTACAAATTGGACGACGAGATCAAGACAGGAGTCCCGTTCAAGGTTGTTTGGTACTTGATTTTAATTCCAAGGTTGAGGCGTTTGTTTGCAAACCCTAGAGAGGCAAAGAGGTTGCGGTGGCATCATGATGAGCGAATTGCGGATAAGTATATGAGGCACCCGAAATATGGGGCACAGTGGGATTTAATCGACAAAAAGTTTGAAAATTTTGCCAAGGATCCTAGAAGTATAAGGCTCGGGGAGTGTACTGACGGGATGAATCCTTTTGGAGATATGAGCACCAATCACAGCACATGGCCGGTGCTTCTGTGCATATATAACCTAGCTCCTTGGTTGTGTATGAAGAAAAATACATTATGATGTCAGTGATTATCCAAGGCCAAGAAGCAACCTGGAAATGACATCGACATTTATTTTCAGCTACTGGTAGAAGAACTGCTGACAGTGTGGATAGATGCGCCTGCTGTAAAATGTTATGATGCTTACAGAAAGGAGATTTTTGATCTACATGCCATGCTGGTGCACACCATTCAAGATATGCCGGCATTAGGCAACACATCGGGGCAGAAAACAAGGGGAGAAGTAGGGTGTGTCACATGCATGGATAGGACAGCTAGCAGAAGACTTCCCAACTTGCACAAACCAGTGTATTTGTGTCATCGTAGGTTCTTACAGAAAAATCACCCATACCGAAAGATGAAAGCTGAATTTGATGGTACGGCAGAGGCAGCTGCAGCCCCAAGACCCTATGAAGGGGTGGTGGTCCACAACATGGCTAAAAAAATTAATGTTGTGCTTGGCAAGAACCACCCTTTGACGGTGAAACTAACACCCAAGGATCAAGTGTTTAAGAAGAAATCGGTGTTCTGGAAATTACCTTACTGGGAGATTCTACGTGTACATCACTGGATCGATGTCATGCACATAGAGAAGAACGTATGTGAAAGCATCCTTGGTACTCCGCTCAAGATTAAAGGTAAAAGAAAGGATGGTGACGGTTCACGGCTCGATATGCTTGCTGATCAATCACAATGCAAGAGTGAAGCAGTAGATGATGAGAAACTCATCAAAGCTCGCCAGAGTTACAATTTCAGTACAAAAGAAGCAACAGAGTTCTTCACCTATTTGTTGTCAGTTAAGACACCCTCTTGCTACTCTGCAAACATCAGAAGTCTCGTGGATGTGAGATCAGGTAAAATGAAGTTGGGACGCATGAAGTCACATGATTGCCACGTAATGTTGACACAAATCCTCCCGGTGGCCATCATGAATCTGATGGACAAAGATATAAGAAACACACTCATTGACCTATGTGATTTCTTCAACCATCGATGGCATAAAGTTGTAGATCCTGTAGAGTTGGATCATATGCAAGATGATATTGCAAGAATATTGTCCAACCTAGAGATGTTTTTCCCACCGTCATTCTTTGATATCATGGTCCATCTCACTGTGCACCTTGTCGATGAGATAAAGTATTGTGGTCCTGTGTTTCTTCGCAACATGTATTCCTTCGAGCGGTTCATGGGAATCCTGAAGCGCTTTTTTCATAACCGAAACCATCCAGAGGCAAGCATCCTACAAGGTTATACCTCGGAGGAGGTGGTTGAGTTTTGCACCGAATACATGAAACAAAGACCTATAGGTTTGCCCCTCTCTCGCCACAAGGGAAGGCTGAAAGGTAAGCCAGTCCTTGCTGGCACGCAAATGGCTGCACCCGGAGAATTGGTAGAGAAAGCCCATTTGACGGTACTGCTTAACAGACCAGTTCTCATCGCTTATGACGAAGAACACTTGGCGGAGATACGCCAAAGATTCTTATCAATGGTGCCTTCATCAGAGGTGGGGATGAAGGAGCACACTAAGAACTACGCCGAATGGCTGAAGAATCATTTGGCACAAGGATCCATCGATGACATTGCTACGTGGTTGGCACAAAAGCCATCACCTACGGTGCTGACGTACCAAGCATAAGACATAAATGGATACACGTTCTACACTGAGGAATGTGATAAGAAGACCTCGTATCAGAACAGCTCTGTTCGAATAGAATGCATGCCTGTAAATGAAGCTGAGAAAAGGGTATACTATGGAACCATCAAAGAGATTTGGGAGCTTGACTATGTGAAAGTTAAGGTGGCATTATTCAGGTGCGCATGGATCCCTCTTGGTTAGGTAAGGATTGATGAGTATAGGAAGAACTGTGTTAACATGATAACGATGGCATATCACGCAGACCCATTCATTCTTGCCAGCGATGCTACCCAGATTTTCTTTGTGGAAGACCCCTTGCATAAGAACGGCCATTTAGCGATGCATGGGAAGAGAAGGGTACTGGGTGTCGACAATGTTGCCGATCAGGACAAGTACTATGAATTTGATGAGTTGCCAGCCAAGGGATCACGCACCAGTGCCACAGAGAAGAAGTTTAAAATCATCAAAAACCCCAAGTTCATTCGGGGTCAACTTAATGATCCTAGTTCCCACATGTACATGGGAATTAAGCTGTAAGACTAGTCTTTATGACTACCCTGCAACTTAATTCGTTCAATTTAGAACTGTCGCGTGTACTGAATTTGTGAGTTATGCCCGGTTTTCTTTTGATGTAAGAACCGTTAATATGTTGAGCTTGATATCTTTGTCATTTCGAGCAATGAATATGAACTGTTTTTTGTTATTATTATTATTATTATTATTATTATTATTATTATTATTATTATTATTATTATTATTATTATTATTATATCATAGAGGTAGCACACTCAATCTATCTCACTACAGTATGTGTGAACAAAAATATGCAATCTAGTTTGCAAATAGCACACGGTTCGTTGATGAAAGCCGTGTGCCGACCAAACCCCGCCACCAGCCCGCCCACGATCTGAGTCGTGCTTTCTGATTGGCCAGAACCCAAATCCCACAGATCGTACATCTACACCGTTGTATGCTCCCAGAACCCAAACAACACATGCAGTTCCAGTTGTAATTTTATTTTTATGCACAAAATGCACGTTAATATCAAAAAATGTCTTAAATATAGCTAACGATACCTGAAATGCGCCAGAAAATCAAACCCATGGTATAATGGTGATTGCGTACCGTGGAAATTTTTATGAGGCCAAACGATGATGTCACCAGCCACAGGAGTTTGAATTGACACGTCTCCTTTTGGAAAACCATGATCCTTCATGTGAGATGCTCCGGTTTGGAAGGAGCGGTCATCAAAACTTGTGCCAAACTTTACCAATCTTTTTCCATGGGGTCGTGAGAGCATGCCACAGGCACACACATCAATTTTGATGATGTCTGAACTCCATCTAAATTTTCTGTAATTAAAATACCAACTAGGCCTACGCCAGTGGCCGCACCTCGCGGCCGAAATGTTTGAAACTTCTCCCCGCTTCTCAAACAAAGGGATGAAAACTCACAAAGTGACGCACAAATGATCTGTACACCTTTGCTAGGATGATAGTAAGGGGTATCATAGCTAGTATCATGCATGCCAACTATGCAATTTTGATGAGCTGTCATAGAATTAATTAAATGAAGAAAGAGAGGGTTAAGTATCATATCATGAAACCGTATCATAATAAATGTTATGCTACTATGTGTCATGCATGACAATATAAATAAAGTACTACATATGATACTAGCTACTCTATGATACTATGCATTATTAGAGCAAGTAAGTACACAATAGAGTGACATAAGACTAGCTAGCCACAACGGGTAGTAACATAGAATGTTACTAGTCTATGTTACTACCTCTATAGTGGGGAGTAACATATGTGTAGTAACATGCAACACTTCATTTATTAGGCTATAGACTCATCTTGCCTTGAGATATGTGATGTTACTCAAACTAGCCACAGTGGATAGTAACATAGACTAGTAACATGCCCATGTGTTACACTAGTCTAGGTTACTACCTCTATAGTGGGGAGTAACATATATGTGTGGTAACATGCAACACTTCATTTATTAGGCTATAGACACATCTTGCCTTGATATGTACATGTGATGTTACTCATACTACTAGTAACTAGCTATGTTACTACTTTCCTCTCTTTCTTCATTTATTGCTTGCCACATCATCTACTTTATCTAGATATGTGTGATGTTACTACCTATGTTACTCCCATTGTGGGTAGTCTCATACTATAGTAAGACTATATACCATACCTGTTGGGGATATAACTATTTGTGTAAGCCGCCAAGGAGGGGCCGGGTTACGTAAAGAGGTTACCAGACAGAAGCCCAAGACCAAGCATGAAGATGGCGGTTCAATAAAGGGTCTAAGGCCCACAGGCGACTTAAGGCCCGTTGTAGTAAACCGCCATAGTGGCATGCCTTGTATCATAAGGTAGAATTAACTAGTCACCGAGCCGGACACTGTTTATGAGCCGGCCGGGACTCTGTAAGCCACAGGGCGTCAACCCGTGTATATAAGGGGACGGCCCGTTGGCGGCTTAGGGCAAGAAACAACCAATCGAGAACCGGGCATAGTGTATCTCGCTCCCTGGTCATCGAAACCTCAAGCAATACCAACCCAACTAGACGTAGGCTTTACCTTCACCGTAAGGGGCCGAACTAGTATAAAACCTCTCGTGTCCTTTGTCCCGATTAACCCCTTTAAGCTTCCTAGTTGCGATGGCTCCACGACTAAGTCCTTGCAAGAGGACATCTGCCGTGACAATTCCACGACAATACCCATAGTGGGAGTAACATAGGCATTATTAAACATGCTCTTAGTGAGGTAGCTAGTATATAATAGACGAGTAGCTAGTATCAGACTAGCCACAGTGGGAGTAACTTCAGCAGTAACACTGACTCCAACTCAGCACACTTGCTTATGTGGCAATAAGTTAATGAGGAGAGAGATAGTTTCAGTAACTGATAGTTATTGTAGCATCACATGTCCCAATGCAATATGAGTCTCTAACCTAGGAAATGAAGCTCTGCATGACACTACACTCATGTTACTACCCACTATGAAGGTAGTAACATATTAGTCTAGGGATATGTGTATGTTACCAGTGTACTACTCTCCGTTGTGGCTAGCTAGTCTCATACTCCCTCCTTTCCAGTTTAGCTAGGCTGGTTGTAATGGTATTATCATAAGCAGTATCATGCATGCCAACTAGACTTTCTGGATGATGTGGCACACAAGAGAGGATGTGGTATCATATCATTATATCGTGTCATATTAAATGTTGTACTACTACTTTGTGTGATTAGTAAAGCAACCTAAGATGTTAGCTTATGATACTATGCATTACGGAAGTAGCTAGTATCCTGGCTACACTATCATAAAACTCTATTCCCGGGTGCATGATATCGGCTATGATACCCCAACTATGGCCACCCTAATAAGGCTGGTCGTAATATGGGAGTATCAAGCGGTATGATGCATGCCAACTAGACTTTTTGGATGATGTGGCACACAGTTAAATGATGAAAGAGAGGGTGTATGGTATCATATCATGATACCGTATCATATTAAATGCTATACTACTTTGTGTCATGTATGGCCATAAATACGGTCATCTATGATATATACTCCCTCCGTAAACTAATATAAGAGCGTTTAGGTCACTATTTAGTAATCTAAACGCTCTTATATTAGTTCTGAGAGAGCTAGTACTACTCTATGATACTATAGATACACTATGAAGAATGCACGTAGAATCATACACTAGTATCATATGCATGATACTATATATATATATATATATACATACATATATATATATATAGTACTATATGATACTCCCTATATAAGGCTAGCCATAGTGGTGGTATCATAGCCGACGATGTCATGCACTCGAAAATAGCAAGTATATATGCTGATGTGGCAAAGAATTAAGTATATATAAAGAGGGTTAGAGTAACATATAGTAGGTAGATACCGTATCATGTTAAATGCGATGCTAATTTGTGTCATGCATGGCAATAAATATGATATATATATATATATATATATATATATATATATATATATATATGATATACTATACTCTATGTATTATACTATCTATGCGCTATAATTAATTAAAGGTAGTATCATATGTATTGTATATTCATGATACTAGTATATGACACTCCACTATTCTCATGATTTCTTACCGTGGAAAAAATTGGAGGCGAAACGTTGAACTCATGTTTTCATTCGAACAAAAATATGACGTTAGGTAATGTAAATGTTTTCAAAGAGCACATGGTTCACTCACGAAAGCCTTGTGTCCACTAAACCGTGGCCGATGCACCCCCCACCCCTCTGCCATGCGCGCGATCTGAGTCGTGCGTTCTAATTGGCCAGAACCCAAACCCCACGTATCGTACGTCTGCACCGTTGGATTCTCCTTGATCGAACAGCGATCCTCATCCCTTTCGACAACACATGTACATGTTTTCAAATAGCTCCTCCCAAAAAAATGTTTTCAAATAGCACACGGTTCACACACGAAAGCCGTGTGCCTACCAAACCGTGGCCGATGCCCCCCTCACTGCGCGTGCAATCTGAGTCGTGCGTTCTGATTGGCCAGAACCCAAACCGCATGGATCGTATGTCTGCACCGTTGGATGCTCCCAGATCGAACAGCAATCCTCATCCCTTTCGACAGGAAATGCAGTCCGGCTAGGAATTGATTTATATGCAAACATGCATGGAAAATGTCAAAAAATGTCTTACATATAGCACACGAGACCTGAAATGCGCCAGTAAATCAAACCCTTGGTAAAATTGTGATCGGTTTACATGCAAAAAATTTAGATGAGAAACGATGAACTCACGTCTTCATTTCAAAATTAGTACGTCTTCATTTCCAACGAAATTATTCTGTTTGTGCACACGAGCGCTTAGAGGCAACCGTTTGCATAGGCCTTTCCGCGCACGCGGCGACCGGGGATATTTTTCACCCTTTTCACCTAGGCCGCCAACACCCCCCCACCGTCCGCCCACGGTTCACTCAACTAGTCCACCCAATCTCCTTCGCCAGCTCCCCCCTCCCCCAGATCCACAGCAGAACCCTCTCTGATGCCGCCGTGCTCACCCCGGCCGTGTGCCCGCTCTTTGGCGTCAAGCCTACCTCCACTGTCGTTCCCAACACGCGGCGGCCCACGCCTCGCCCTCTTTGTTTGCTCGCCAGCCACCCTTGAGCATATCGATGCAGTAACCCTCGCCTCTCCTGTGGTCCGGCCGTGTTTGCATTAAGAAGACTGTTAGTCACTGCTCTCCATCGCGGTGAGTCATATTTCCTCGCAATCCCTCTTCCAATTTCGTTCTGTATGTTCCCAAATTTGCTATAATATAATGGAGAGCGTATATATGTTCATTATCTACCTTCCTTACTACATATAAGCTGTATTTGTTCAAATAAGTTACTACCTATTTACAAATCGCGGGCGCCCGAGTCACACAAACTTAACAAAATAGCCGTACATTTTCTAAATTATTGCATGGCATGTTTAGAAAGCTTGATACAAAGTTGTTAGTTTTATGCTTATCCTCCTTTTCTGAGTTTCACATGTGTTCTCTGTAGATGCCGAGTAGCAGCGATAGCTCTCTTTCAGGCCATGTATCTTCATCTGATTCGGACAACCCTAGGTCTTCAGCAGATTGTGAGGGATCAATTAGTCTTAAACGGGATAGAGCTGCAACAATTACCCCTGGTCAGGACAAGGAGGAATGCTCCAAGGAAGCCCACACACCAGCCTAAAGGTGTATATGAAGTAACCGAGATTGATTTAAAGTCCTGGGCTCCAACTAAACCAGATAAAGCACGCACGTGGTTCAGGAGTGTGTGTGGATTTGTTGGCAGGGAAAGGCTCAACATTAATCTGCCAGGGTTTCGGAAGGCTGACACAGAAATGCGATAAAGGATAGTCCGGGAGATCATGGATCACTTCAACGTTCCAGAGCAGTGGAGAATGCAGGTGGAACACGCTGCACTGAAGAAGGCTATGGATGCTTGGATAAACTGGAAGCACGTGCTGTACAAGAAGTACTTGAGTGAAGGCAAGGACCCAATCCCCGCATACCCCCAAATTACAAAGGCAGACTGGGCATAATTCAAAAGGGTCAGGGCAACTCCAGAGTTTGCTGCGAAGAGTTTCAAGCAATCGAAACTTCATAAGAAGAACATACACCTCCACCGTATGGGTGTGGCAGGATACTACAGCATGAAACTGATATGGGAACAGGAGGACAAAGAAGCAGTAGTGGCGGGTGGGAGTTCGGCCTTTAGTGAAATCAAGGGCGAACGCGCCAGAGACTACTTGCAGCTGCAGTCTTAGAGGCGTGATGACGGAACTTATTACTTTGAAAACGCACGTGATGCCAAACTGTATGAAGTGATGGTAGAGGCTTCCAAGATCCCTAGAAGGTTCTACAGGAACTTAGGGCCATGTGACATTCTGTCCATTGCTCTGGACACAAAAGAGCCCCTTGGCCGTGCAAGGGGTATAGGCGTTAATGTCTCGCACAAGAGGGCTTTCACACTCAGCAAAGAAGAGAGGGTCAACATGAAAAAAGCGAGGAGTGAAATGAAGTAGAATGCATTGTTTCAAAAGTTAAAGAAGGAGATTTATCCGGCTGTTCGAAAGGATGTTGAGGAGTCAATGGTGATGATGCAGAAGACTCTAACACTGATAGATAGCCAGCAGATGGGAGGGGAGGCGGGCATGGATGATGCTTGCTTCGTGCCACAACACTTTGCACAAGAGTAGTCAGTGCATCACCGACCCCAAATGACACTCGAGACCGCAGCTTGCTCGTGATGATGCTATATCGATCTATCGGGAATGAAAGACATACTGAAGGGCGTGCTTACACATTATGAAGGTACATTAAAATGTGCAATAGCCTGGGTTTGCCCACCCTTCTTGGAAGATGGCCTCTTCTTGGACAATGTGCCATTGAAGTTGGGCTGTGTGAAGTGCTACGTGACTGAAGTAAAGGCTGGATTCGATGAATTTGCCCTGAAGAATGTCCTAGGAGACTTCGATGAGCAAAGGACCTTGGGAGAAACACTGTTACATCACATCCATTGGCCACGAAAGGAAATAGAGTTCATCGATGAGATTCCTGAATCCCCACCAAGAGAAACCACCATCGCCCCTCAACCGGTGACGGTCTCCTTGCCAGAGCAGCTCTCGCGGGCTGATGCATCAACCTGTGATCAGCCGGACCGACTTTGTGGCGTACAATACATGTCATCCTCCACCCCAAAGCAGCCAGTGGCAAGGCCGACAACTGCTGATGACGCACCACCGGTTCAGTTGCCGGCCGCTGAAGCAACGGGGGGAGACCCAGCTGCAGCACATGCTTAGCAGACCAACCTGGTGGAACAGACTGCTAAGCAGTCTGATGCTTCGGAACCGCCTGCTAAGCAGTCTGTAGGTCCAGAACCGACTGCTCATCAGTCTGTCGGTCCGCAGGCGCGTGATCAGCATACCAATGCGTCAGCACTTCCTGCTCAGCAAACCAACGCATTGGCACGGCCTCCTAAGCACACCGACAAGTTGGCACCACCTGCGCAGAAAGCCGACATAGCTTCAACGCATGGTCAGCAGTCTAATGCCTCTGCTCCTATAGCCCAATAGTCCGTCACTGCAGGACAGCTAGCTCAGCGGTCCGGCATAGATAAACAGTCTGCTAAGAAGTCCGTCCAAGCTTCACCGTCTGCTCGGCAGTCTACCGTGCAGGCAACCAGATGTTCTACCAGAAATGCTTCAAGTACCAAGAAGGAAGTGGCCGAAAAGGCTACACCCACGACCATGAGGAAGTGCAGCGGGAAAGTGAAGTGGAAAGAGAACGATTGCCTCTTATTTAAAGCACTCATTGCCTAGAACCAAGTTAACAGTAGCTTGTTCGAATCGGGGAGTAATATTATTTCTGACGCCATGGATGATGAACAAGTAGAATTGTTGCTTGCTAAAAGAAAAGCAGACGTACTTGAAGCACACAATTACATCCATGGTCAGCCATTTCTTGTTGGCAAATACTTTGATGAGTGCAGCTCCAGTTGCCGCGAGTTACATGAATATTGCATGGATCAAATGTCAGAAGGTCATCACCATTTGCTAGTCCACTACAACAGAGATCATTTCTGACACGATGTTGTTTCCATCATTGTGAGTTTCGAGGACTTACATCTCTTATTCAACTTCAACATGCTTGATGCCACTCTTGTTAGATGTGTGATTTTGTAAGTACTTAACAAACTCTGATCAACTTCTCCATACAAGGCTGTAAATGATAAACAGCTAACTGCATTTTATTCCTCTCAGGGGATTGAACGCACAGATAAGACAAAGTGAGAGTGTGTATTTCATAGATCCTACATTAGCAAATGGCACAACATTACATGAAAAGGACCGACGGGACTGGGCCGTTAACACGGTCGTCTGTATCATTGAAAACACGTCCCATGCAGAATCATTTCTCTGGCCATATCATGAAGGGTAAGTCAAGTAAAAACCATGCATACACTGATTGTCTTTTAGATTTCGACATCATTCATAAGTTCATGGCTTTCTTAATGTGTAGCAATCACTGGATATTGGTATTCATTGTTCCAAACAAGAACACAGTTTACTACGTCAATTCTCTCAGAGAGTCAACAAACGCTTAGGATCTGACGCATCTTCAGCAATTCTTGGATAGGTATTGAATTCTATGATGTTGAAATTAATTTGCATTCATATCTGGTTCAATAATTGATGTTGTCAAAATTCATCATCATTTGCAGTGTGCTCACATTGTGGGAAACTAAAACAAGGAACCTGTTCAAGAGGAAACTACCTCTGCAACACGAGATCGTTTCTCCGGTAACACATCAAAATCCATTATTTTCGGAAATTTTATCCAACAGTCTGCAAATACCTTTCCTTCCGCTAGTCAAATGTTCAAGCTTCTAAATAAACCTCCTTCTATTTTGTCCAAAGAAAAAATAATACATCTAACACCGGTTAGGTTGTTCCTAACAGGACAAATACATGACTAATTGTCGGTGTACTAAAGTAGGGGTACCCTAGTACCCCGAACTTGTGCACGGGCGGTCGCAGCGTCCCCACGGCAAGCCCCGCCGGGCGTCTGCCAAGACCCTCCGCCGCCTTTCAGAAGACAAGACCCCGGCAAGAGAAGCTTGTCGGGAAGGCCTCTCTAGGCCCGAAGAAGGCCCCGACAAGAGGAGCTTGTCGGGAAGGCCACCTCGAGCACGCAGAAGACAAGGCCCGGCAAGAGGAGCTTGCCGGGAAGGCTCTCAGGCGTGACAAGTCCCGGCCGCGACAAGGATTCGGCGGCAAGGCGCTTGCCGCTGACATGCAACTTCTCTCCGTCTCCGCTCTAGCTCACCCAGCGACGTGTCGCCATGGGACCGCTCCATGGGCGCGAGTCGGCGGCTGTGCAGCCAGCGGAGAGCAGCGATAAGCGGCGCTGACAGGCTCGCCATCGTGGCGGCGGAGGCGCACTGACGGTCTCTGTTACCTTTGTTTGGGCGACAACGACGGGTATTTATTGCTTTTGTCCCTTGCCGTCAGAGTTAGGTATTTTGCACTGTACACTGTTCAAGTAGGTGTACCAACTCCTGTTTTTACATTCGTACCCCCGCCTATGTTGCCACCTGTCGGAGACCCCTTGAGCATATAAAAGGAGGCCCGAGTGCAACGTAGAAAAAGGTTCGGGTTCGCGTCTTTCGCAAGGTTCGGTTCATTCGACTGGCCATAGACTAGATGCACTCATGCTAGGTTTTGTAGCCCGCATTTCTCCCTAGCAAGAACACAATAGATCAAATAAGTAGCGATGGGAGTTTTATCTCTCCAGGAGAGCTCTGAAGCTGGGTAAACCGCTCGTGTGCATCGCCTCGATCCGCTCTTCGTGCGACCTCCGCCCCCTCACGAACCACAAGGGGCCTGCTCCGCCGGCCCCATAGGTGTCCGTGGGTACGATCAGCCTCCCCGACATCTCTGGCGCGCCAGGTAGGGGGCGTCGAGGCTGTGTGAATCCAATCCGACGTTCACGCGAGCAGCGTCATCAACATCTTCCTCAACATGCCGCCGAAGAAGAAGGCTTCGGCGACAGCAGAGCCGTCCGCGTCGTACCCACCCTCACCGCAGCAAACGGGTGGTGGTGCAGACGCTGTCGGAGGAACGGGCGCCGACGAAGGTGCTCGCGACGTTGCCAAGTCCAGGGACAAGGCACCGCAGACCTCAGCGTCCGCGCATCCCCGCGCCCATCTCAGAGACGCGGGACCAACAACGTCATGGCGTTCACAACGCCATACGTTCGCTGGATCGAGACCCTCAAGACCAGCATGCGGCGCCAACATGTCGGCACTAGTGAGATCTGATGCCGCTCGGACGGGCGCTGCTCCTTCTAACGTAGTTAGAAGTCCGAGCGCCCCCGCCTCGCACCGTTCTCCAATGCCGCCCACTACTCCAAGCAGGCTGGCGAGAGCTCGGCTGCTCTCGACTACCCTCCAACGGCCGACAAGGTCGACGAGTGGAGGGCCACTATCCAGAGCCTCATCGGCTTTGCCAACGGCGACGCTCCGCGGCAACCAACGCCATCGTTGCCGCGATGAGACGACAAGGCACGAGCCGGTGGCGACGAGATTGTCGGAGGTGCAACCACCGTGCACTCTCCGCCAAGAAGGCCAAGATCGCCGACCCAACAGATCCACCTCGACAGCGACTCCACTGCGTCGTCGGATCCGCGAGCTCGCCGCGATCAGCGCCAAGTTCTTCATGAGCGACAACAAGAGGGCCTTTCGAACTTCGCATCGGCGCCCGAAGAGAAGCGGACGTCGATCCAAACAAAGCGCTGGGCCTTCTGTTGACATGCACGCTACCGGAGGGGCCAGGCGACTTGCCGTGACGCGGTAGGTTGCCCTGCGTTCACTCGTGAGCTGCGGCAAGTCCAGTGGCCCAGCCGTAAAAACTTCAAGCCGACGTGCGGAGAAGTATGATGGCAGGGCGCACCCGTCGGAGTTCCTCGGCATCTACACCATCACGGTGCAGGCTGCGGGGGACGGGACGACAAGATACTCGCCAACTACTTCCCGCTTCGTGCTCAAGCCCAACGCCGGATCTTGGCTCATGCACTTGCCGGACAGCTCCATATCCTCTTGGGCAGATCTGTGCCATCGGTTTGTTGGCGCCTTCACGGTGGCCACAAACCCCATGGCCAAGAGAGTGACCTTCACTTGCTCGCCGTAAGGAAGGAGAATCCTGCGCAAGTTCATCCGGAGATTCAGCCGCGTGCACTACAACATCCCAGACGTCCACCCTGCCGCTGTGATCAGTGCATTTCATCAGAATGTGCGGAACCGCAGGATGAGGGAGGAGATGGCGATGAGCAAAGTCAAGGACGTCAGTGAGCTGTACGCCTTGGTCGACAAGTGTGCACGCAGCGGCGAGGAAGGAGGAGACTCGGTGAGAGAATGCGGAAGCGAGATCTCGACAGTGATGACACCGCCCCGGCAAAGAAGGGCCGGCGGCGAGGCAACAGGAAGAAGAAAGCTAGAGAAGTGCTAGCTGTTGAGCAGTCCGGCAATGGAGGTGGCGACAAGAACGCCAAGGCTGGTAGCTCCGGCAAGGAGGTTGCCGCTGACGCCAACCACCAGTCGGTGGCGGCCGCCGACAAGCAGGACGGCTCCGGCAAGCAGTACTGCAAGATCCACCGCACCAAGGGCCACGATCTCCAGAGCTGCAAGAAGGTCGAACAGCTCGTCGAACAGCAGAGCTGAGTACGAGCGGCGAGACAAGGAGAAGGCCCAGGAAGGTGCCGGGGAGCAAGCAAGAAACGCCCGGCCGGGGAGGACGCCAGCACAAAGTCAAGCAGCGACAAGGAGATCGACCTCCCGCGGCGCGACAAGGATGAAGATGATGATGACGACGAAGATATGGAGGACGACGACGCCCGATGGCAGGAGTTTCAGAAATCCAGAGGTTCTCTGCGTTGTGGAGGTGCTTCCCTGCATACCTCCCACCGCCAACTCAAGCAATGGATGCGGAGGTCAATGCAGCGGAACCATCCGTAGAGTCACGCAAACCTCTGAAGTGGTCCAACACGCCTATCATTTTTGATATTGAGGATCACCGATCGCATAATCTGCGGTCGGGTGCTTGCCGATGTTGGTCTCTCCAACCATCCGCAACCTCAAGGTCACAAAATGTTAGTTGACGGCGGGCCGGCTTGAATTTGATCTCCTCCGCGGTGCTCCAGAAGCTTCAAATCCCTGACAGCGAGCTCGAAGAGACCGGAACCTTCCAAGGAATCAATCCGGGAAGGAGCAAGCCGAAGGGGAAGATTACGTTGCCGGTCACATTTGGCAGCGAGCTGAACTTTAGGACTGAGAGGGTTACATTTGACGTTGCCGATTTCCCATTGCCTTACAATGGGATACTTGGCCGTCCGGCGCTCGCCAAGTTCATGGCAGCCTCTCACTAAGCTTACAACCTTCTCAAGATGCCGGGCCCGATAAGCGTCATCTCTGTCCATGGCGACAAGAAGGATGCCCTTATCTCAGGCCGACAAGATCTTCCGGGATGCAGCCGCGACAGATTGCCGTGACACTTGCTGAAGCTCCCGGGAGGAAGAAGACCAAGTCCAAGTCCGGCAAGGGCTCTGATGCTCACTCCGGCAAGCGCACCTCTTCGGATTGCTGCGCTACCGTCGAGGACGCACCATCGAGCTCCACCGACAAGTGCCAGAAGATGGTGGCTCCGCCGAAGACCAAGAAGGTGCCCGCCAAGGAGGACGGCGCTGGTGGTACCTTCACCATCAGTGCCTCTCTCGACCCCAAATAGGAAGGCGGGCTCGTTGCTTTCCTGCGGGCGAATGTCGACGTGTTTGCATGGCAACCGTCTGATATCCCCGGTGTTCCCAGGAAAGTGATTGAGCACCGCCTGGCTGTTTGTCCTCACGCGTGGCCCGTCAAGCAAAAAGTCAGGAAGCAAGCAGCGGAGCGCCAAGAATTCATAGCTGAAGAAATCAAGAAACTGGAAGCAGCAGGCCTTGTCAGAGGAGTGCTCCATCCTACGTGGTTGGCCAATCCACGTAGAGTCGCCAAAGCAAATGGGAAATGGAGGCTTTGTATTGACTTCACGGATGTTAATAAAGCATGTCCCAAAGATCCATTTCCCTTGCCGCCGCATTGACCAGATTGTTGACTCCACGGCTGGATGTGATTTGCTTTCGTTTCTTGACGCCTACTCAAGATACCATCAGATCTTCATGGCTGAAGAAGATGAAGAGAAGACCGCATTCATCACACCATGTGGCACATACTGTTTCATACGGATGCCTTTCGGTTTGAAGAATGCTGGTTCAACATTTGCAAGGGTAGTCCATGACGCTTTTGAGCCGCAAATGCACGTAAATATAGAAGCCTACATGGATGACATAGTGGTCAAGAGTAAGGACAAAGCAACTTTGGTTCAAGATTTGGGACCTTTGCAAATCTGCGCAAGATCAACCTCAAGCTCAACCCCGAGAAGTGCGTGTTTGGAGTCCCTTCCGGCAAGCTTCTCGGGTTCTTCGTGTCCCAGCGGGGGATTGAAGCTAATCCCGACAAGATCAAGGCCATTGAGCAGATTGAAGCACCAAAGCGCGTCAAGGATGTACGAAGACTTGCCGGTTGCGTGGCTGCTCTCAAAGAAAGTTTATTTCTAGGTTCTGCTGAGCGCGCCCTGCCATTTTTCAAGATTTTGAAAAAGGCAGGTCCAGTAAAATGGACTCCCGAAGCGGAGGCTGCGCTGCAGGACTTAAAGAGATACCTTTCCTCCACTCCAACACTTGTCGCGCCTAAGCCACAATAGAAGTTGCTGCTGTATATAGCAGCGACCAATCAAGTGGTTAGTGCTGCGTTAGTGGCGGAGAGGGAGGCGGATGACGAGCCAAAGAATCATGCAAGCACGTCCAGCGACAAGCAGGGGGCTTCACCGACAAACTCTGGTCCCGACAAGGACGAGTCCGCAAAAACACGTGAACAAATGCAGAAAAGGATGGCGCAGCGCCCAGTCTACTTTGTCAGTTCCCTTCTACAGGGGGCTAGGTCAAGGTACTCTGGTGTGCAAAAATTGCTTTTCGGCCTCCTCATGGCCTCGAGAAAGCTGCGCCATTACTTCCAAGCACATAAGATCACAGTTGTCACTCGCTTTCCACTGAAGAGGATACTGCAGAATCCAGAAGCGACAGGCAGGATTGTCGAGTGGGCACTTGAGCTGTCAAGCTTTGGTCTCAAGTTTGAAAGCACATCAACTATCCAAAGCAGAGCCTTGGCAGACTTCATAGCGTAATGGGCGTAGCGCCGGATGAAGAGATTCGGAGACGAGCATTCCCGTCAAAGAAGCCAGCAAAGAGTGGCTGATGTACTTTGATGGTGCCTTCGCTGCAAGGCGCCGGTGCCGGCGTTGCTTATCGCACCCACCGGAGATCACCTCAAATCGTCGTCCGGATGCACTTTCCCAAGGAGCAAGCGACAAACAATACTGCAGAGTATGAAGGCTTGCTTGCCGGTCTCGTGGATCGCAGTGGACCTTGGGATCAAGAAGCTTATTGTCAGGGGTGACTCGCAACTTGTCGTCCGACAAGTGAACAAGGATTACCAGAGTCCGTTGATGGAAGCTTACGTCGATGAAGTGAGGAAGCTGGAAGAGCACTTTGACGGCCTGCAAATGGAACATGTTCCAAGAGCTCAGAATGATATTGCTGACGGCCTGTCAAAGTGCGCCGCACTCAAGCTACCTGTGGAACCAGGGATCTTTGTGCTCAAGCTGACTCAACCAACCGTAACACCATCAACAGGGCTGAATAAGAAGAGGAAGTTGGCCTCTGGTGACTATTTTCCGACAGAGCTTCCCGAAGCCGTCGTTGCAAAGGTCCCCAAGATCAACACCAACAAGTCTTTGAGGAGATGTCGCTCGGCGGACCCAGTGGTTTGTTTCGTTGAAGCGGGCGTTCCGACAAGTCTTGCTCGGCAAGCTTGTCGGGAGCATCAAGCTCCAGGGCCGCAGGTCCTCGCCATGGAAGCTGATGTTCCGCAGCAGCAGATGTGCCTTTAGTCCTTGTTGTCGAGCCACAAGCTCCGGCATGGGCGCAGCAGATTGTCCATTTCCTTCAGACAGAGAACTTCCCAAGAGCAGGAAGAAGCGGAAAGAGTAGCCCGGCAGTCAAGTATGTACCAGTTTGTCGACAGCATATTGCATGTAAGAAGACTCAATGGTGTGAAATTGAAGTGTATTCCTGTGGAAGATGGATGTAAGCTGTTGGCGAGAGATACATGGAGGCATATGTGGTCACCACATTGGCGCAAGAGCACTTGCCGCAAGGCTTTCCGGCAAGGTTTCTTCTAGCCGACAGCCCTCCGTGATGCAACTCCACAAGTAACCAAGTGTGAAGCGTGCAGTTCCATTCCAAACAGATACACCAGCCAGCTCAAGCTCTCCGGACGATCCCTTTATCCTGGCCATTTTCGGTCCGGGGCTCGACATCCTCGGCCCCTTCCCCGAAGCTGTCGGGGCTTTGAGTACTTGTATGCGCCGCCATCGACAAGTTCACCAAAGTGGCGGAAGTGGAAGCGATGAGGAAGGTGACAACAAAGTCAGCGATCAAGTTCTTGGTCGATTGTTTGCGCTTTGAATCCCTAACAGGATCATCACCGACAACGGCACGCCAATTTACTGAGTCGCACCTTCATGCAAGACGTCCAAGACCTTGGCGCCAAGGTCTGCTTTGCTTCCGTTGCTCACCCGAGAAGCAACGGTCAGCGAGAGAGGGCAAATCTTTGAAGTCTTGCGCGGGCTCAAGACCGTAACTTTCGACGAGGCTGCACAAGTGCGGAAGAAATCGGATCGAGGAGCTGCCGGTGGTTCTTTGGTCGATCAGACGACGCCAAATCGAGCCACTGGCCAGGCACCCTTTGCTCTAGTCTATGGAGCAGAGGTTGTTCTCCCCACGGAACTCGTATACGGATCGCCTCGAGTACTCGCTTATGATGAGCTTGAGCAAGAGCAGCTGCGACAAGATGACGCGCTGCTCCTCGAGGAGGATCGTCTTCAGGCCGCTGTGCGAGCCGCTCGCTACCAGCAAGCCCTGCGTCGCTACCATAGCCGCAGGGTTAGTGCTAGAAGCCTCGAGGAAGGCGACCTTGTTCTTCGGCGCATTCAGTCCGCCAAGAATTCAAACAAGTTGACACCGAAGTGGGAAGGCCCTTATCGGGTGAAACGAGTCACTAGGCCTGGCGCTGTCCGCCTTGAGACCGAAGATGGCATTCCGGTGAGCAACTCCTGGAACATCGAGCATCTTCGTAAGTTTTACCCATAAGGCGCGGTTGTCGGAACCCGTTCCGGCAACCACCTTTTGTACAAGTCTTGCCGCTGTTGCATGTAATCCTTCGTACAAAGCGGTAGCGCAGACCCAGCGCATCGAAGAAGCTCGTGTGTTGCGCACGACTTGTCAAGTTCATGCTTTCATCAATTTATTGCATGCTTTGGCTAACACTTTGTGCAGCAACCACACCCGTAATCAGAATCGAGCCGCTAGGCTCCATAACGTTATTTCCTCTCCTTTCTCTTCTCTCAAAAAAAAGGAAGGCTCCCTCGCGCACAAGTTAACCAGGGGGGAGGAGGAGATAATACTATGGACCAGGCACCGCTCGAGGAAGTTTCGCCTCATCGGGAAGCAAGAAACAGAAAAGCTAAGTTGCCAAAGTTTGAGCAATCAATTTTTAAGTTTTCAAGTTATCTTCCTCGAACGATAGTACTTTGTATGGAAAACCTATGCGCAGAGGAACCAAATCGTGACTGGTCGCGCCCTTACTTTGTTTCGAGTCCGCTCAACAACTTAAGTGAGCTGCGGCTAGTCCGCGACAAGGTTGCTTGTCGGTAGCGACCCCGCCAGCAGGCTGCTGAAGTTCCGCACTCGGCGCTCGCGGCAAGGGTGCCTGCACCGGCAAGTTTCCCTGAAAAGCGCAGGGCAATAACATACAAAGGAAGGAATCAAGTAGAGGAAATAACATTGCATCGATCGATTCAGATCAGTAATAAATTTTTAAAAGTTATCTTCCTTGAACGACCGCGCTTTGTATGAAAAAAAACCCGTGCGGCGGAGGAACCAAATCGTGACTGGTCGGCGCCCTTACTTTGTTTCGAGTCCGCTCAACAACTTAAGTGAGCTGCGGCTAGTCCGCGACAAGGTTGCTTGTCAAGATGGCGACCCTGCCACAGTCTTTGAAGTTCCGCACTTTCGGCGCTCGCGGCAAGGGTGCCTGCACCGCAAGTTTTCCTGAAAGCGTGGGGCAATAACATACAAAGCCAAGAGTCGAGTAAAGGAAGTAACGTGGCGAGCGTTGCCCGAATAAAGTTATATTGCAAAATAACTTATTGCGGCATCAAGCTAAATCGTTCTCGAACTGAAATAACAGCGAAGAGGGGAAGAAGGGCGGCCAAGACCCAAGCCCGGCAAGCCAGAGTTCTTGGGGCTGCGGCAAGCCAGAGTTGCCGGGGGCTGCGGTAAGCCAGAGTTGCCGGAGGCCGCGGCAAGCCAGAGTTGCCGGGGGCTGCGATATCAGATAAGCCCTTCGTCCTTTTTCAAGCATCCCTTTTTCATTAAAAACATTCTACTCGGGTACAATCTGTGGGGAATGAAAAACATGAAAGAGAGGATTACAAGCTTTAAATGAAGATGAGGCCCGAAGGCTTACAAATTAAAAAGATAAGATGCCCGTAATCCCTTTCTGTCCCTCTTTTCGTGGAGGTAGGTCAAGGAGGCGAAGTGCAAAAGAAACGCCTAGAGCAGGCTACGGGTGCCAGAAGGCACCAAGGGAACATCCCGGGAGCTCCCCGAGGGCTTGACGGAGATGGCAGCGCCGGAAGCGGGGCTCGAAGACGGGGCGGCAGGACGTCAGCACGCTGTCGAGGGAACTACGCCCTTGTACTCCGACTTGACGGCCTTGTCGCCATCCCTCTTCCCCTTCCGCAGCCTCCCTACGCCAGTCGCCCAAGGAGACGACCCCGGGGAGTTCAGGGAGCCGGTGACGCGGATGATGGGGCCGCCGATGACGCACGAAGCGGCGCCCGACAACTAATCGGGCCCGCCAACCTCGTCGTCGCTGTCGCCCTCCTCCTCGTCACTCAGCTCGAGGGAATCTTCACGTCGGAGGAGCTATCCACGCAGCACTTCGCCCGAGTACCAAGATCCTCAAGACCTTGACGGAGAGGAGATCACCCTCCATTAACTTAAAATGGAGGGTAAACCCCGCCCTCAGGCTGTGGATGCGGGTGAACGTCTTCCACCCACGATCGAGATACATCACATTAGGGGCTGGGAATACAACACGGACTCGCATGCCGCTGATTCCACAGCCCCTCATGTGCAATCTCAATGTCTCGGGCGGATCCGACTCCATCGCGCTCGCAAACGGAGCTGGAAGCCGGAGGCGGCGACGAGGCGCCAGCGCAACTGACGAAGAACTTCAAGGGTTATCCTCGGTATGGACCACCGCAGGAGGAACCGCCGGCGGAAGCGGAGACGGCGCCGCGCCTCGTCCGCCTCTTCCCGGCGCCTCGACCTCGTCCACGACCTCGCCCCTCCCCCTTCCTCTTGCGGCTGGCTCTGCCGCCCCGGGCGTGGGGTTGGGAGGGGAGCGCTGTCTGGCGGCGACCCTCGCCGCCACCGATGAAGAACCAAGGTTCCTTTTCTCCATGGCGAATGAGGGAAAGGGGAGCAGACACTGAGGAAGGGAGGAGATGGGTTAGTGCGGGTTTCTGCGCTCCCCTTCCGCCCTTTTTAAGGAAGCAAGGTGGGTGCTCGACCGCCCCGCTCGACAAATCAGGGCATAGGAAGGGCAAGGAATCGGGCCGACTGCTGCCT
This sequence comes from Aegilops bicornis, assembly GCA_021605145.1. NCBI lineage: Eukaryota > Viridiplantae > Streptophyta > Magnoliopsida > Poales > Poaceae > Aegilops > Aegilops bicornis. Next base: position 304,914,920 of record CM038672.1, read on the forward strand.
CTGCTCATGTGACCCAGTTTCCCACTCCCACCGTCCGTGACCCCAAGAGCATGGGAACCACGTGGCGGGAATGCAGAACTGAGGCGACGGGTGGAGCGACCCCGCACGCCGCCCACTTCCCCCACGACGCCGCAATTGACGCGTGCCGTTACGGGGGGACGCGGCGGATACGGAATGGGTTTGGTTTGGACCCAGGCCACGCGTGCCCGTGCCCTGTTTTGGGCCTGGCCCAACAGCGCTCGGCACCGTGTATGGCCCAGACCCGGGGGCTCCTGTCGGTGTACTAAAGTAGGGGTACCCTAGTACCCGAACTTGTCTGCAGGCGGTCGCGGCCCCAGCTGGCAAGCCCGGCCGTCCGCCAAGACCCTCCGCCGCCTTTCGGAAGACAAGACCCCGCAAGAGAAGCTTGCGGGAAGGCCTCTAGGCGAAGAAGGCCCCGACAAGAGGAGCTTGTCGGGAAGGCCACTCCAGGCACGCAGAAGACAAGGCCCCGGCAAGAGGAGCTTGCCGGGAAGGCTCGGAGCGTGACAAGTCCCCGAGCGCGACAAGGATTCGGCCGCGGCAAGGCGCTTGCCGCGGCATGCAACTTCTCTCCGTCTCCGCTCCAGCTCACCCAGCGACGTGTCGCCATGGGACCGTTCCATGGGCGCGTGTCGGCGGTCATGCAGCCAGCGGAGAGCAGCGATAAGCGGCGGCCCGACAGGCTCGCCATCGTGGCGGCGGAGGCGCACTGACGGTCTCTGTTACCTTTGTTTGGGCGACAACGACGGGCATTTATTGCTTTTGTCCCTTGCCGTCAGAGTTAGGTATTTTTGCACTGTACACTGTTCAAGTAGGTGTACCAACTCCTGTTTTTACATTTGTACCCCCGCCTATGTTGCCACCTGTCGGAGAACCCTTGAGCATATAAAAGGATGCCCGAGTGCAACGTAGAAGAGGTTCGGGTTCGCGTCTTTCGCAAGGTTCGGTTCATTCGACTAGCCATAGACTAGATACACTCACGCTAGGTTTTGTAGCCCGCATTGCTCCCTAGCAAGAACACAATAGATCAAATAAGCAGCGATGGGAGTTTTATCTCTCCGGAGAGCTCCGAAGCTGGGTAAACCGCTCGTGTGCATCGCCTCGATCCGCTCTTCGTGCGACCTCCGCCCCCCTCCGAACCACAAAGAGGCCTGCTCCGCCGGCCCCATAGGTGTCCATGGGTACGATCAGCCTCCCCGACACTAATTTTGTACAAAAAATTCTAGTGTCCTCAGCAAGAAACAGGGACCAACCTTTGTGGATAATATGTTTGCAGACACATGATCTCCATATGCAAATCTGTTGATAGTTGTGATGATCCTCGCAAATTAGTACAAGTAAGTCTATCTCAATTAATATCTTCTACTCCACTCATATGGCACATTCTGATCTTAAAAATACTGCAGCTCATCTTAAAACCGAGGAACCCTAAACCGCTCCCGGCTGGTGAATTGCTGATGGTTCGGAGATTTATTAGCGACTTCTTCCTGGATCACTACATCAATCCCACTGGTGATGATGAAGATTTCAGCATGGTTTCTCCTGAAACATTGAATAAGAGTTAGCCACTAAACATATAACGCATGGATCCATTATTTTCCATCTGATGAGGTCTTCGTATTTCGTACACTATGATTAATTATGTAATGCATATATGTGTGGACAAATCATTGGAATTTAGCTACCATATGTTCAATTGCAATTGTTGCGAAATCTGATGAATGTTCTTCCTGTGGACACTATTTGTTCAATTGAATATTGTGGCGAATTTGCTTTTTGTGTGCCGATTTAAAATGGGATATTTTTATTTATTTGTTCAATTGAATATTGTGGCGAATTTGCTTTTTTACATGCTGATTCAAAATGGGATATTTTTGTTTTAACCTAGCAATTGCTCCGCACACGGTTCAACTAAATGAGTGTGTGCGATCCACATCAGAAAGCAAAAGTTAATCATATTGGAACCGTCGGCGATACACAACAGATCGCAAACGATTCGCAGTGCTACTACGTGTGCGTAGGTTCTCCGAAACCGTTTGTGATGTCGCGTTATCGCACACGAGAACTGGGAGTAAACCGTGCCCAATGCAAAATACAATCCCAGTCGTATTTTTTCAGGAAACGTGTGGGATCCCAAACGAAAAGCACACGTCACTCTTGCGGCAACCGTCGGTGATACCTAACGAATCACAAACGGTCTGCAGCACTTGTATGTGTACGAAGGGGCTCCTGGCCATTTGTGATAGAACATTATTGCAGACGGTAATTGTTGGAAAACGTGTGCGATGGAATCTAGCATGGCAGCCGGGTTACGCAGAAAACTCGTGTGCGATAGGGCACAAATCACACATAGTTCATATGTTGGCCCGTGTGCCTTACATACTTCTTCCCAAACGGTTCGTTATGACAAACCGTATGGTTTCACTGCGTCATTAGAAACTCTTAATCACCGATACCACACGTGCGAAAGAATTTAGTGTGTGCTGCATCACACACGATTACATTTTGGAAGGCCTCTGCATCACTGTTCCATATCCCCGACGGTTACTGGGTCGTGTGGAAAGGACCCCCTATCGCACACACTCACTTGGTGACGGTTCCGAAGGCCGTCCCGGAAAGGGGTAAAAAACCATTTGTTTAGGACCGACGTGCACCAGTGTAATATCAATATAAAAGCATGATGTAAAATGGATGTATCACGGCCTCTGGCGGGTTTCCCTTGATTTTGAGGAGGCTTGCCGAGGCGGCTTGCTCCGCCGCCTCGGCTCTTCCCGCCAGCGCCATCTTGACCTCTCCGCCGCCTCGATTCAGCCCTCTGCTTCTTGACGAGCTGCTCAACCTGATGACACTATTGGAGATCGTGGCCCTTGGTCCGATGGATCTTGCAGTACAGCCCATCACCTTTCCCAGCCTTCTCGGCAGCCACAGCTTTGCGGCAACCAGTGCACGCAGCAACTTCCTTGCCGGGAACTTTGGTCTTGGCCTTCTTGCCGGTACTAGGTGCGCCCGATCCCTCAACGGTCATCACTGCCTTATCCTTGCGCCTTTGTTGAACTCTTTCTTCTTATTCTTCTGATTGGTGGCCTCGTCATCATCCTCTGAGTCGATGTCGATGCCATCCTCTTCACTGGGGAGCCGCCTCCCCTCTTCTATCCATGCACACTTATCCACTAGAGTGTAAAGCTCCTTCACAGTCTTGGGGAACCGAACGTTCATCTTGGAACGTATCTGTCAAATTGCGGGTTCCGGCAAAACCCTCGAGGTTCGAACACTAGGGTGCGCATAAAGATCTCTCCTCCCCCTAGCTCACGTTCTCACCACAATATCAAAGCTCAGCATGCCGAACTCGCAGAACAAGGGACACATGGTTTATACTGGTTCGGGCCACCGATGTGGTGTAATACCCTAATCCAGTATGGTGTGGTCGATTGCCTCTTGGGCTGTGGATGAACAAGTACAAGGGAAGAACATCCTCCTGAGGAGAGGAGTCCTTGAGCTCGGTGAGCTTGTGTGGTTGAGGATGATCTGAATGGCCCAAGATCAGTTGCCTCCTACTGTGGTGGCTAGTCCTATTCATAGAGGCCCTGGCCCTCTTCCCAAATGTAGGCGGGAAGGGATCCAACAACGGCCAAATTTGAAGGGAGACAACTAGTACAAGTTATCCTGACTAAAGGTGGTCTTCGCCTGCCAAAGGCTCTGGTGGTGACGCCGTCCTGGGCTCCACGGTGACCTCCGTCCTGCCGTCCTGCTGGTCTTGGTCTTGTTGCACCGATATGGCAACCTTTGCCTGATGCCTCGGGACTCCTCGCCTGCGCTTGCCTCTTTAGCACCAAAGAGGAAACGAGTATGCTGCGTGCTCTGGCGCCCGCCTGGCACCTGCCTGGCCTTGGTCGTCATGGCTTGCGTCACAGGGACCTCGCGAGGTGCCCCTTGCCTTGATCTCCCTGCTCCTTGTGAGCCAGCCCAGCGAGGCCGCCCCCGAGGAGGTCTTGCATCGTCCGCCTCGCAAGGGTCTTGAGTGTTCACCGATGAAGAGGGGTCGTATGGGGCCGCTGGTGGAGCAACACCATTGGCCGCAGGCAGGCAAGTCTGGGGACCCCCGTTCCCAGGGGCAGCTTGATAGCCCCCAGGCCCAAAAAGCGGCGCTTCGGACTTGGCTTCAAGGCGAAGCCAAGTGGCAAGTGCGGAGCACCGAGGGCCCCAACAGCATGCGGCCTTGGTTGACGTGTGGTGATTGATGGGACGTGGGTGTCTCCGCTTCCCCATGCTTCCCCGGCAACTGCCCGACTGACAAAAGACTGGCGCGGGCTGCATTTGCCTTTGTTGCTTTCCTTCGTCTTGCTCCAGATCCCCTTTCTTGCTCCTTGCTTCCAGAGACTCCAGATCCGCCCAGATCCTCCTTCAAGCCTGCCGCCAATGGCACCCAAGAAAGCTCAGGCCGCTCCCTCGTCATCGTGGTACGAGCTGGCGCTTGATGCGCCGAGCGTCTCGGAGAAGAACCTTGCCGCCGTGCTCCTGATGACGGCGGAGGGTGACGAGAATAGGAAGACTGCTCCGGGCTGGCTCCGCCGAGCCGGAGGCCCCATGCAACACTTTCTACCCCTTCTTCATGAGCAACATCGTCGCCAGGTTGGTTCCCCCTTTCTTCGACTTCTTCTACTCCGTCCTCAGCCACTACAAGATCCATGCCCTCCATCTTCATCCCAAATCAATCCTCCTCCTGTCAATCTTCGCCTTTTACTGCGAGGCGTACATTGGAGTGATGCTGTCTGTGGCGCTGCTGCGCCACTTCTTCTTCCTCCGGATCAAGGAGGGCCACTGCTCTGGGGGCGTTGGCTTCGTCGCAGCCAACAAGACCAACACCATCTCGAAGGACGGGAAGAAGGCCGAGGGCTTCAATAGCAAGTGGGCCTTGATGGACGCCAAGTGCTCCCACCCCCGACTGGTGCTGCCGACGGAGATACCTTTGTCCCAAGAGGGGTGGCTTTGTGCAAAGCTCACCGACCCCCGAGCGACGCAGGTGTTGGAGAGGATGACCACCGACCTGCGGCCTGGTTACTCAAGGGCGGCGAACTTGACGGGGGCCATGATCGTCAAATAACTCATGATGCAGCGCGTGGCTCCCCTTCAGGCGCGCCCAGGACCCTTGTGGAAGCATGGAGACAAAGGGGACGACCTCCTCCTGCGCCTCGAGGCCTTTTCTGACGAGGAGTTGTGCTCGTCCCTCCGCTCATTGGTTGGGGACGACCAAGGGTACCCGTCGGACTCCTTCGTTCCCTTGTTCTGCCGCTTAGATGGGGCGGAGGCTGCGGCCACTATGCCCGTCTTCGACGGGAGTGGGCTTGTGCCGCCTGCGCCCTCGAACGTCCCGGTGGTGACGACTCCGGTGGACGTGTCTTCCGGCGAGTCTCGCGAGGAGGAAGAGGAGGAAGAAAAGGAGCAAGTGGAGGAGCGCGACTCGGAGGCAACCCGCGAAGGGGCGGGGGAGACCTCCCCTTTTTGTAAGGCCAACATCCTCCGCACCCTGCCTAATGACTATGACGATGCCGATTTCCCCCTGGGAAGGGGAGAGCTGCACCCGGCAGGGGGCTCCACAAGGTCCAAGGTCAATCCCTAGAGGAGGTCACCGGTCGAGGTTCCGACGAGGGGAAGGTCGGCGCTGATCTCCCGAGACGACGCCCTTGTTCTGACGCTGCCTGGAGCTGCTTCCGGCCTATCTGCTACCCCCCTCTTCTGTGCATGGAGCCCTCACGCCCGCGCCTCATGCTGCGAGGCTCTCAGGTTTCAAGCTCAAGAAGCGGAGGGAGTACTCCGCGGTGGACCAGTAAGTTTTCTCGTCCTGCCTTGTTCTTGCTTCTACTACTGATTCTTGGTGCTTCTCCGTTGCACATTTAGGCCGATGCCCGCGGCGAAGAAAAGGAAGGAGGAAGTGGTGGTACTGCTCGAGACCAAATCGCCTGCGGCGGCCGCACCCTCCTCCGCGGGGAAGGGCAGTGACGGTGCTCGCGCTTCCCCGGCCCGATCATCCTCGCGAGACTTGGGGGAGCGTCCTCCGGAGGAGGCAGCCCCCATAGCCCCGCTGGCTCCGGAGGTGCTGGCGTTTGGCTCGGTTGCTGGGGTCCCCAAAGCTCAAGAGCTCCCAGCCTCCTAGACCATGGTGACCACGTTGCCTCCTCCTTCTCCTGCCGCACTGCTGACGTTGGATCCTTCTGCCTCCCTTGACGTCCTGGAGCGCGCACTTTCTGCGCTGGCCCTGCTGCGGGAGGATCTTCAAGGCACCGACCGTTGCCTGGTGGTCGGGCGCCTGGAGCTGATATCTGGCTAGCTTTACTCTAATGTGTCCGTCCGGGCAGCGCTGAGCCAGGCTGCGGCGGCCTCCGAGAAGGACAAGCAGGCCGTCTCCCAAGCTGCGGCTGCCCGCGAGGTGGCGCTGAAGGATGTCGGGGCTGCCCAGGATCGCTGTCGGTCGCTGGAGGCCGAGCTGAAGACCATGCGCAGTGAGCGCACGGACGAAGCTCGGGGCCGCAAGGCAGAGGAGGAGAAGATGAAGGCCTGAGAGAACGCCGTCAGGGGTCGCGACGCCGAGCTGGAGCAATTGGCGAAGGTGCAAGCTACAGAGTGCAGCCAGCTGGAGGAGCTGGTGCAGAAGATCAATGCGGAGAAGGCAGAGCTGGAAGCCAAGGCGAAGGCTCTGGCTGAGGACCGCGCGGCCTTCAAGTCCCTTGAGGAGAAGGGCTTGGAGGAGCCGCTGTCTACAGACGACGAGGGCCCCACCCAGTTGCTTCCTCATCTGGTCGCGGCGCTTGAGGAAGTCATGGGCGGTATCGGCCTTGGTGGAGGGAGAAGCTCGCACTCTTTCCTCGGTCGCGCTGACGCGCGTTTTCAGCCACCTCCATCTTGGTGATCCTGCCGCCAACCTCGACGAGCTGCTAGAGCCTGTGGATGATGAGCACTGCGCAGCTGCTGCCAAAGCCGTGAAGGGCTAGGTGGAGGCTTTGCTGAAGAAGTTCTGCGCCTTCTATCCTGCGGCCTCAACTGGCGGTGCTGCTGAACCTGCAACTCCGGCAGGCGGTGCAGGTGAGGGGAACACTGCTGTGGAAGAGGCATCCCTTGCAAGTGACGGCGGCGTCCAGGGATGACGAGATGGCTTGCTGGCGGCTCCTTTCCTGTTTGGCTTCTGCAATATGCACCATGCCTCGTGGAGGCGTTTAAACTTGTGTTTGGTACTGGGAGAACAATATGTCTTGTAATATTTGTTTGAGATTTTGCGATTTCCTTCCCATTTTCTTGGTGTTCTGCATCGGCAGGGCCCGACCCCGCGCATACCTCAGCCACCGTTTTGGTCATCTGGATCACCAGGACGAGACCAAGGGGTGAGGGGCTACGTGGCCAGTTAGGCTCCTGAGTCGCGATGCTCAGGAGTCCCCCTTGACGCGCAAATAGCTTACAGAAAGGAGATGCAGAAGTAGGCCTAGTGTTCTACGTCAGCAGGGCCCGACCCCGCGCATACCTCAGCCGCCGTTGGGTCGTCCAGATCACCAGGACGAGACCAAGGGGTGAGGGGCTTTGTGGCCAGTTAGGCTCCTGAGTCGCGATGCTCGGGAGTCCCCCTTGATGCTCAAACGACCTTCATACCTTTTCCCTCGTCGAGGCTCCACTCGGGAGGGGCGCGCGGCGACTAGGTGCGAGGGACCTGGCAGGGTGGCGTACGCTTGGGCGTGACCCGAGCGCAGCCCCGTGCCCAGCCCCCTCGTGCGACTCTCCCGACGGGAGGTGTTGCGATGAGGCCAGACACTGAGCTCGGAGGCTCCCTGAGGTTGATACAGCCATGGGGCCGCCCTAAGTTGTTTATCACCAGCGCGGAGCATAGCGCTTCTGCACTTGCACGGGCATAGCCGCTCCTCGCCCGTGTCGACTGCCAGCGCGGAGCATGGTGCTTCCAATGGTGCGTGGGTGAGGGCTCCCTTTGAGTAGAGCACCCGGGGTGTGTACAGCCACGCCCTGACACGTGGCTTGTACGGTGGGGCTGGACGAGGTGTGTCTGGGCACTCGTGAGCCAGCGCAGAACTCACGAGGCCCTACCTCAAGGCAGGTTGCGCCTTGTCTTTGTTCTTGATGACTGTGGTGGTCCTGCGAGATGGTTAGGCAACCTGCGCCGAACGAATCTCCTGAGGCCATCGCATGAGAAGGCCAAGCACCAACGACCCCAGGAGGTGACGTGAACAGGGCCGGCCCGCCAGACAGAGCTCAGCCGTTGGTTTTATCGATGCTGCAGGGACGGACCCGAGCACAGGCACCGTGCCTAGCCTTCTTATGCGAAGGATCCTAAAGAAAGATGATCGGTGCACGGCTCCCGTGGTGGGTGACAATCAAGCAGGGGATGACTATAAATAACTCATGCATGGGAAGCGAACTAGCTTAGATAGATGCGAGAACGATACATGCCACTGGGACGGACCCGAGCGGCCTGGGGATGATGCAGCCCGAGGGGCGCCCCTAGTAGGGTGAGCTAAAGATGCAAAAGGATACATGCCGCGGGGACAGGCCCGTGCGACCTGGGAATAATGCAGCCCGAGGGGCGCTCCCAGCTGAATTAACTTGGAAAATGTCACCTTGTTCCGTTGTCGAAGGAGTGTTGAAGTAGTCGAAGGCGCATGATGAAGGGGTCGCTCCTCATGAGCCATCAGGGCCCTGAGCCTCGGGAGGCTCCGGGGGATCAGGTGGTTCCTTGAGGACCGTCTCCATCTCTGCCAGGACCGCGTGATGCCTGGCCTCCTGAGTTGCCAGGATGCTTTGTAGGTTGCGCTGGAAGGCTGCTGCCACGCTCGGCAGGCCAAACGGCATGCGGACATAGCTTTGTGGTGGACCCTCGCACCGCCCAACGCGCGAAGGCAAGAAGCGCTCCTGAGATGCGGCCCTGTTGAGCCCTGGGATATTGATGCAGACTCGTAGCCTGCCATCCTCGCCTGGATGGGGAGCTGCACCAGGTGGGCGGCGGTCGCCGCGCATGGCTCTTGCATCATGTAGCTCTTGAGTGGTCCTGGTGATGAACTCCTGAGCACCGGGCGCTCCTCGTCCGGTGTCCTCCTGAGGGAAACGTGCTTGAAAGCACGCCTCCACGTGGTGCCCGAGCGCCTCACTCGTGATGTTGGCTAGGTCTGAGGCCCTCCATAAGACAGCTCCCGAGCCCTGCCCAAGGAGGGCGCCGGGCGCGCCTTCCTATGTGAGGGAGGGAGGCGCCCCAGCTGCAGGCACTGATCCTGAGGCGGTGCCGCTAGATACGCCGCCCCCAGAGGCCCTGTGTTGAGTAGCTACTTCTTCTTCTTGGGGATCGCCTCAGGGGGGTACTGCATGCCCTCACAGTCAGGGTCTTCGATTGCTATGGCTTGGAAGGCACGCTTGAGGGAGCACACCGCATCTCTTTCTTCGTAGGGGACTGTGATGATTCCGTCACTCCCTAGCATCTTGAGGACGTTGTAGCCGTAGTGGGCCACCGCCATAAACTTGGCTAATGCTGGATACCCGAGGAGGGCATTGTACGGCAGACGGATGTGGGCGACGTCGAAGTCGATGAGCTCGGTGCGGTAGTTGTCGCGCTGGCCGAAGGTGACAGGGAGGCGGACCTGCCCTATCGGGGTGGTGGAGCCATCGGTCACTCCTGAGAAGGGCTTAGTAGGTTGTAGCTGATAGTATGACACCTGGAGGCTGTCAAATGTCTCGACAGACAGGACATTAAGCCCTGCGCCGCCGTCGATGAGGCTCTTGTTGACTTGGATGTTGCTGATGACGGGCACGCGCAGCATCGGGAGGGCGCCTGCGGTCGCCGCGCACTTGAGCTGGTCCGCCGAGCTGAAGGTGATGGCGCACTTGGACCACCTAAGCGGGCGCATGGCCTCGAGCCTGGAAGGGCTGCATTCACCTCGCGAGATAACTTCTTGAAGATGCACTGGGATGCTGGGGCCTGAGCTTCGCCCAAGATGCAGGCGATAGCGCGCTGATAACCCACAAGTATAGGGGATCGCAACAGTTTTCGAGGGTAGAGTATTCAACCCAAATTTATTGATTCGACACAAGGGGAGCCAAAGAATATTCTCAAGTATTAGCAGCTGAGTTGTCAATTCAACCACACCTAGAAACTTAGTATCTGTAGCAAAGTGCTTAGTAGCAAAGTAATATGATAGTGGTGGTAACGGTAACAAAAGTAAAGACAGCAAAACTAATATTTTTGGTACTTTGTAGTGATTGTAACAGTAGCAACGGAAAAGTAAATAAGCGTAAACCAGTATATGGAAAGCTCGTAGGCACCGGATCAGTGATGGATAATTATGCCGGATGCGGTTCGTCATGTAACAGTCATAACATAGGGTGACACAGAACTAGCTCCAATTCATCAATGTAATGTAGGCATGTATTCCGTATATAGTCATACGTGCTTATGGAAAAGAACTTGCATGACATCTTTTGACCTACCCTCCCATGGCAGCGGGGTTCTATTGAAACTAAGGGATATTAAGGCCTCCTTTTAATAGAGAACCGGAACAAAGCATTAGCACATAGTGAATAAATGAACTCCTCAAACTATGGTATTCACCGAGAAGTATCCCGATTATTGTAACTTCGGGGTTGTCGGATCATAACACATAATAGGTGACTATAGACTTGCAAGATAGGATCAAGAACTCACATATATTCATGAAAACATAATAGGTTCAGATCTGAATTCATGGCACTCGGGCCCTACTGACAAGCATTAAGCATAGCAAAGTCATAGCAACATCAATCTCAGAACATAATGGATAGTAGGGATCAAACCCTAACAAAACTAACTCGATTACATGATAAATCTCATCCAACCCATCACCGTCCAGCAAGCCTACGATGGAATTACTCGCGCACGGCGGTGAGCATCATGAAATTGGTGATGGGGGATGGTTGATGATGACGACGGCGACGAATCCCCCTCTCCGGAGCCCCGAACGGACTCCAGCTCAGCCCACCCGAGAGAGATTAGAGCTTGGCGGCGGCTCCGTATCGTAAAATGCGATGATTTCTTCTCTCTGATTTTTTTCTCCCCGAAAGCCAATATATAGAGTTGGAGTTGGCATCGGAAGGTGTCCAGGGGGGCCACGAGGTAGGGGGCACGCCTAGGAGGGGTGGGAGCGCTCCCCATCCTCGTGGACAGGGTGTGCGACCCCTGGTCTTCATCTTTGGCGAGGATTTTTTATTATTTATTCTAAGATATTACGTGGAGTTTCAGGTCATTCCGAGAACTTTTGTTTTCTGCACATAAAACAACATCATGGCAATTCTGCTGAAAAAAGCGTCAGTCCGGGTTAGTTCCATTCAAATCATACAAGTTAGAGTCCAAAACAAGGGCAAAAGTGTTTGGAAAAGTAGATACGACGGAGACGTATCAACTCCCCAGAGCTTAAACCCTTGCTTGTCCTCAAGCAATTCAGTTGACAAACTGAAAGAGAAAAAGAAAAACTTTTACAAACTCTGTTTTCTCTTGTTGTTGTAACTATGTCAAGTCAGCATTCAAGTTTTCAGCAAAGATTATAACTAACCACATTTGCAATAATTCTCAGGTCTCATGTTTACTCATATCAATAACATAATCAGCTAGCAAGCCATAATAATAAATCTCGGATGACAACACTTTCTCAAAATAATCGTAATATGATATAACAAGATGGTATCTCGCTAGCCCTTTCTGAGACCGCAAAACATAAATGCAGAAGCACCTTCAAAGATCAAGGACTGACTAGACATTGTAATTCATGGTAAAAGAGATCCAATCATAGTCATACCCGATATAAATTAACAATAATGAATACAAATGACAGCTGTGCTCTCCAGCTAGTGCTTTTAATAAGAAGGTGATGACTCAACATAAAAGTAAATAGATAGGCCCTTCACAGAGGGAAGAGGGATTTGTAGAGGTGCCAGAGCTCAGTTTTGAAAGAGAGATTAATTATTTTGAGCGGCATACTTTCATTGTCAACATAACAACTAAGAGATGACGATATCTTCCATGCTAAACAAATTATAGGCGGTTTCCAAACAGAATGGTAAAGTTTATACTCCCCCTCCTCCACAAGCATCAATCCATGGCTTGCTCGAAACAACGAGTGCCTCCAACATTCAACGGGTCCCAGGGGGAGTTTTGTTTGCAATTATTTTGATTTAGTTTGCATAAAGCATGGGAATTTGGGCATCCGGTGACCAGCCATTTTCTCGTGAGTGAGGAGCGAGTCCACTCCTCTTGAGAATAACCCGCCTAACACGGAAGATAAGGGCAGCCCTAGTTGATATATGAGCTATTCGAGCATGCAAAACATAATGTTTATTTGAAGGTTTAGAGTTTGGCACATACAAATTTACTTGGAGCAGCAGGTAGATACCGCATATAGGAAGATATGGTGGACTCATATGGAATAACTTTGGGGTTTAAGGGATTGGATGCACAAGCGGTATTCCCGCTTAGTACAAGTGAAGGCTAGCAAAAGACTGAAGCGACCAACTAGAGAGCGACAACAGGTCATGAACATGCATTAAAATTAATAAACATTGAGTACAAGCATGAGTAGGATATAATCCACCATGAACATAAATATCGTGAAGGCTATGTTGATTTGTTTCAACTACATGCGTGAACATGTGCCAAGTCAAGTCACTTAAATCATTCAAAGGAGGATACCACCCCATCATACCACATCACAACCATTTTAATAGCATGTTGGCACGCAAGGTAAACCATTATAACTCATAGCTAATCAAGCATGACATAAGCAACTATGGTCTCTAATTGTCATTACAAACATGTTTATTCATAATAGGTTGAATCAAGAACGATGAACTCATCATATTTACAAAAGCAAAAGAGGTCGAGTTCATACCAGCTTTTCTCATCTCAGTCAGTCCATCATATATCATCCTAATTGCCTTTCACTTGCATGACCGAACGATCTGAATAATAATAAGAGTGCACGTGCATTGGACTAAGCTGGAATCTGCGAGCATTCAATAAACAGGAGAAGACAAGGCAATATGGGCTCTTGGTTAAATCAACAATGATGCATATAAGAGCCACTTCAACAATTTAATCATGGTCTTCTCCCTCGACCCCCAAAGAAAAGAAAAGAAATAAAACTATTTACACGGGAAAGCTCCCAACAAGCAAAAGAAGAACGGGAAATATTTTTGGGTTTTCTTTTTAATTATTACTACTATAGCAGGAAAAATAAACTACTACTAATTTTTTTGTTTTTCTTAAGGTTTATTAAACACACAAGAAGAAAGCAGGAAAAAGAAAATAAACTAGCATGGATATTACAGTGAAAGAGTATGAGCGCCCACATCTAGCAATGAGTGTGTGTGAGCATAAATGTAATGTCGGTGAAATCGTACTCCCCCAAGCTTAGACTTTTGGCCTAAGTTGGTCTATTGCAAGGATAGCTTTGGCGGATACCCGTCACGTGTAGTCTGGGGTCATCTTTGCGATGCAGCGGCTATCGCCTCCTGAGCTGCAGCGTGGCATCGAGCCGCCTCCGCTCTTCTCTTGTACTCATCTGCCTCCTCTCTGGTAATAACATATCTTCCTTTTGTCTGAGAATCAAAGAAGGCAGGAGCAGGAAGAGTAATACAGACAACATGCCATTTGTTAAAGATTAGTCAATACTGGAGGGGTGGTTCAGTCCTCTCAACAAACTGGTGGAAACCATAGAGTCAAAATCTAAATAAGTAGGGGGGTAACTCCATATCACCCTCGCGAATGTCAATTTCAAGAAAATTAGCTAAGCGGGTTGCATAAATTCCTCCAAAGAAATCTCGGTTATGTCTATTATGATGCAACCTACGAGCTACAATGGCTCCCATATGATAAGACTGGTCACCTAACACAGCACTCCTGAGAATGCTGAGATCAGGGACACACATGTGACATGCTTCATCTTTAGCATTTATGCACCTACCGATGAAGACAACAAAATAATGTATAGTAGGAAAGTGAATTCTCCCTATAGTGGCTTGTGTTACATCTCTAGATTCCCCCACAGTTACACTAGCAAGAAAGTCTCTAAATTCATATTTAGGGGGATCACTGACACTACCCCAAGATGGAAGTTTGCAAGCAAAAGTGAAATCCTCTAAGTCCATGGTATAAAATTTGTCATAAAGGTTAAACATGACTGAAGGAGAATTACGCGAAGATGAAAATTCAAACCTCCTCACAAATGAACTTGTGAGATCATGATACTGGGGGCATTTGTCAGCCTCGAAGTCCAAAAGATCGGCATTACGCAAATATGCGTTAAATTATTCTTTGATTCCCGCTTGATCCATAAAATTTTCCGAAGGCCATTCACAGGGCCTCACAAGAGCGTCTCTTGGTGGTTCCTCGTCAGCATCACGCATTGCAAGCACAGGACCTTGCTTCCTTGAAGAACCACCTTGGAACATCTTCCTAAACATATTGTTTCCTCTGAAAAATTTCTGAAATTTTTAGTAACTTCAAACAAAAGTGAACCAACTTCAATAAAATTGATAGCAACTACTCCTACAAGTGCCTAGAGCCTATATCAAGCATTAGAACTACTTGGAACCATATAAATTTGACATGCAAGCTCAAGAACATGGACACCTATGCAGCACAAATTTGCAAAGAATAAAGCACTAGAACAAAAACCAATTGGAACAATGGAGGAGTCACATACCAAGGAACAATCTTCCCAAGCAGTTTTGCGAGAGGTGCTTTGAGCAAGGAGATCGAAAATCATAGCAAAAGTGGTTGGAACTTGTGCTTGAGTTGGTTTTTCGGGTTTGTGTGAGGCACAGGAAGAAGATGGGTGCAGGGATAAGTGGAGGAGGGCCACCATGGGCCCACGAGGCAGGGGGCGCGCCTAGGGGGGTAGGGCGCGCCCTCCACCCTCGTGGCCAGTGGCAGCTCCCCATGATAATTTTTGCACTAAAAATTCTCAAATATTCCCGAAAAAATCATATTAAATTGGCATGGCATTCTGAGGACTTTTATTTTCGGGATATTTTTATATTGCACGGATAAGTCGGGAGACAGACTGAAAATACTATTTTACTTTATTTCTACTAAATAACAGAAAATATAAGGAGGGTACAGAAGGTTGTGCATCTAGTTGCATCCATCTCATGCTCATCGAAAGGAATCCACTAACAAGGTTGATCGGGTCTTGTTAACAAACTCATTCCGACTAACATGGAACTGGAGAAATTTCGACTAACACTAGGTTACCTCAACAGGGATATGGACATCCCCAATAATAAGTATATCATATTTCTTCTTGATAGTAGGGAGAGGAAATTCAAAACCTCCAAATATAATCGATGGAGTTTTTCCAATAGAGTTGATACTATAAACTTGAGGTTGTTTCCTCGGAAAATGTACCGTATGCTCATTACCATTAACATGAAAAGTGACATTGCCTTTGTTGCAATCAATAACAGCCCCTGCAGTATTAAGGAAAGGTCTTCCAAGAATAATAGACATACTATCATCCTCGAATATCAAGAATAACAAAGTCCGTTAAAATAGTAACGTTTGCAACCACAACAGGCACATCCTCACAAATACCGACAGGTATAGCAGTTGATTTATCGGCCATTTGCAAAGATATTTCAGTAGGTGTCAACTTATTCAAGTCAAGTCTACGATATAAAGAGAGAGGCATAACACTAACACCGGCTCCAAGATCACATAAAGCAGTTTTAACATAATTTCTCTTAATGGAGCATGGTATAGTAGGTACTCCTGGATCTCCAAGTTTCTTTGGTATTCCACCCTTAAAAGTATAATTAGAAAGCATGGTGGAAATTTCAGCTTCCGGTATCTTTCTCTTATTTGTAATGATATCCTTCATATACTTAGCATAAGGATTTGTTTTGAGCACATCAGTTAATCGCATACACAAAAAGATGGGTCTAATCATTTTAGCAAAGCGCTCAAAATCCTCATCATCCTTTTTCTTGGATGGTTTCGGAGGAAAAGGCATGGGTTTCTGAACCCATGGTTCCCTTTCTTTGCCATGTTTCCTAGCAACGAAGTCTCTTTTATCATAACGTTGATTCTTTGATTGTGGGTTATCAAGATCAACAGCAGGTTCAACTTCTACATTATTATCATTACTAGGTTGAGCATCATCATGAACATCATCGTTAACATTTTCACTAGGTTCATGCCCATTACCAGATTGTGTTTCAGCATCAGACATAGAGATATCATTTGGATTCTCAGGTGGTTCAGCAATAGGTTCACTAGAAGTTTGCAAAGTCCTATCATTTTTCTTTTTCTTCCTTTTAGAAGAACTAGGTACATCAATATTATTTCTGTGAGAATCTTGCTCGATTCTCTTTGGGTGGCCTTCAGGATACAAAGGTTCCTGAGTTATTCTACTAGTTCTAGTAGCCACTCTAACAGCATAATCATTTTTCTTACTATTCATTTCATCAAGCACTTCTTTCTGAGCTTTAAGTACTTGTTCTACTTGAGTGGCAACCATAGAAGCATGTTTGCTAACAAGTTTATGTTCACCTCTAATATTAGCCATATGATCACCCAAGATCATATAAGCATCTTGTTTTAATTGTCTACCAAAATAAGCATTGAAGTCGTCTTGCTTAAACATAAAGTTAACAAACTCATCCAAGCACTCACTAGCAATTTTAGTAGGAGGGACTTCAGCTTTATCATATCTATAGAGAGAATTTACCTTTACTACCTGTGTCGAGATATCAGGATCGGGAGGTTCTTCAGTGAATAAAGAATTGAGATCATATACTTCTTCAACAGACGGTAAATTAAGACCATGTATTTCTTCAATAGGAGGTAAATTCTTAACATCTTCAGCTTTAATACCGTTTTCTTTCATAGATTTCTTTGCCTCTTGCATATCTTCGGGACTGAGAAATAAAACACCTCTCTTCTTTGGAGTTGGTTTAGGAATAGGCTCAGCAATTGGAGCAGGAGCTGGCTCGGGAGGTGCCCAATTATTTTCATTTGTCAACATATTATTCAATAGAATTTCAGCTTCATCCGTGTTCTTTCCACGAAAAGAGAACCAGCACAACTATCCGGGTAATCTCTGGAAGCATCGGTTAGTCCATTATAAAAGATATCAAGTATTTCGTGTTTCTTAAGAGGATGATCGAGCAAAGCATTAAGTAACTTGAGAAGCCTCCCCCAAGCTTGTGGGAGACTCTCTTCTTTAATTTGCACAGTTGTATATTTCCCTCAAAGCAGCTTGTTTCTTATGAGCAGGAAATATTTAGCGGAGAAGTAATAAATCATATCACAGGGACTACGCACACAACCAGGATCAAGAGAATTAAACCATATCTTAGCATCACCCTTTAATGAGAACGGAAATATTTTGAGTATATAAAAGTAGCGTGATCTCTCATCATTAGTAAACAGGGCGGCTATATCATTTAACTTAGTAAGATGTGCCACAACAGTTTCAGATTCATAGCCATAAAAATGATTAGATTCGACCAAAGTAATTATATCTGGATCAACGGAAAATTCATAATCCTTATCGGGAACACAAATAGGTGAAGTAGCAAAAGCAGGGTCGGGTTTCATTCCGTCTCTAAGAGATTCTTTGTTCCATTTAAATAGCAGCCTCTTAAGTTCATATCTATCTTTACAAGCAAAAATAGCTGCAGAAGATTCCATATCAAAAACATAACCCTCGGGAATAACAGGCATATTTTCATCATCACTTTCATCATCGTATTCAGATTCAATAATTTCTTTCTCTCCAACCCTAGCAATTTGTTCATTTAGAAATTCACCAAGGGGCACAGTAGTATCAAGCATAGAAGTAGTTTCATCATAAGTATCATGCATAGCGTAGTGGCATCATCAATAACATGCGACATATCGGATCGAATAGCGAAGCGAGGTTTAGGTGTCGCTATCTTACTCATAACGAAGGTGAATCAAGTGCGAGCTAGATGGCAGTTCCTTACCTCCCCTCGTAGTTGAGGGATAAATTGTTGTCTTAGCGTCTTTCAAGTTCTTCATAGTGACCAGCAGATATAAATCCCAAGTGACTCAAAGAATAGAGCTATGCTCCCGACAGCGCTTTGAAAAAGGTCTTGATAACCCACAAGTATAGGGGATCGCAACAATTTTTGAGGGTAGAGTATTCAACCCAAATTTATTGATTCGACACAAGGGGAGCCAAAGAATATTCTCAAGTATTAGCAGTTGAGTTGTCAATTCAACCACACCTGGAAACTTAGTATCTGCAGCAAAGTGTTTAGTAGCAAAGTAATATGATAGTGGTGGTAACGGTAACAAAAGTAAAGACAGGAAAAGTAATATTTTTGATATTTTGTAGTGATTGTAACAGTAGCAACGGAAAAGTAAATAAGCGTAAACCAGTATATGGAAAGCTCGTAGGCACCGGATCAGTGATGGATAGATATGTCGGATGCGGTTCGTCATGTAACAGTCATAACATAGGGTGACACAGAACTAGCTCCAATTCATCAATGTAATGTAGGCATGTATTCCGTATGTAGTCATACGTGCTTATGGAAAAGAACTTGCATGACATCTTTTGTCCTACCCTCCCGTGGCAGCGGGGTCCTATTGGAAACTAAGGGATATTGAGGCCTCCTTTTAATAGAGAACCGGAACAAAGCATTAGCACATAGTGAATACATGAACTCCTCAAACTATGGTCATCACCGAGAAGTATCCCGATTATTGTCACTTCGGGGTTGTCGGATCATAACACATAATTGGTGACTACAGACTTGCAAGATAGGATCAAGAACTCACATATATTCATGAAAGCATAATAGGTTCAAATCTGAATTCATGGCACTCAGGCCCTAGGACAAGCATTAAGCATAGCAAAGTCATAGCAACATCAATCTCAGAACATAATGGATACTAGGGATCAAACCCTAACAAAACTAACTCGATTACATGATAAATCTCATCCAACCCATCACCGTCCAGCAAGCCTACTATGGAATTACTCACGCCCGGCGGTGAGCATCATGAAATTGGTGATGGAGGATGGTTGATGATGACGACGACGACGAATCCCCCTCTCCGGAGCCCCGAACGGACTCCAGATCAGCCCTCCCGAGAGAGATTAGGGCTTGGCGGCGGCTCCGTATCGTAAAACGTGATGATTTCTTCTCTCTGATTTTTTTCTCCTCACAGAGTATATAGAGTTGGTTTTGGCGTCGGAAGGTGTCCAGGGGTCCCACGAGGTAGGGGAGCGCGCCCAGGAGGGGGGGCGCCCCCCACCCTCGTGGACAGGGTGTGGGCCCCCCTGGTCTTCATCTTTGGCAAAGATTTTTTATTATTTATTCTAAGATATTCCATGGAGTTTCAGGTCATTCCGAGAACTTTTGTTTTCTGCACATAAAACAACATCATGGCAATTCTGCTGAAAACAGCGTCAGTCCGGGTTAGTTCCATTCAAATCATACAAGTTAGAGTCCAAGACAAGGGCAAACATGTTTGGAAAAGTAGATACGACGGAGATGTATCACGCGCGGCTCCTGGAAGCCCCCATCCCCTCGTCCTGATGGTGGTCGTCTTCTTCTTGGCGGTGGCAGGAATGGAGGGAGACCAGCATTGCCCTGAGGGCGGTCCTTGCCAGGCTGATCCCTCCGTGCGCCCTCACGAGGCTAGTCCTGCCAGCGGTCCTCACGAGGCCGGTCGTGCCACTCCTGGCGGGGGCCGCGATCGTGCCAGCGTCCTCCACCTCGTCCTCCTCCTCGGTCGTAACCCCGGTCGTTGCGCTTGGGGCGTTGACTGAAGCGTGCATCTCGAATGGCTATGAGCTCTTGACAGTCATTGGTGTTGTGGCTGCGTACGTTGTGGAAGGCGTAGAACGGACGGCTGTTCTTGGACGACTCGGGATGGTCCCGGCCGCACTTCGTGTCTGGCTCCGCTGCGAGCACGACCACCCCCTTGCGCTTAACGTCTTCGGCATTGGCTTTCTTCTCCTCTGGGTCGGTAGCACGGAGCTCGAGGAGGGAAAGGCGCCCTTCCTCAGCTCTTGCACACTTGGTTGCCATGTTGAACAGCTCTAGAGCCGTGCATCGCTCCTCGTGGATGGCGAGCTCCTCCTTCATCTTGACGTCGCGGACGCCGTCGGAAAACGCGGAGATGATGGCCTTGTTCGTCACCTTGGGGATCTTGAGGCGAACGTTGTTGAAGCGTTGGATGTACTTCTACAGGGTCTCTCCTGGATGCTGCTTGATGCGGCGTAGGTCGCCTGCAGCCGCCGGCGGTCGCGAGGGCCCTGGAAGTTGGCGATGAAGCGATCGCGCATCTCATCCCAGGAGGAGATCAAGCGCGGGGGCAGGTTTAGGATCCATGAGCGAGCACCATCCTTGAGAGCCATGGGAACCAGTTCGCCATGACTTTCTCATCGCCGTTGGCCGCCTCGATGCTCAGCTCATAGAGCTGCAAGAACTCCGCAGGGTCGGGGGTGCCGTCGTAGCGAGGAGGCAGATCTGGCTTGAACTTGCCCGGCCAGACGACGCTACGCAGCTCTGGAGTGAAGGCGCGGCAGCCTGCTGCGGCCACCGGGGCCCTTTGAAGATGCGGAGCCTGCCCTTGATGTCCGCGCGCCGCCACCGCAGGCAGCATGCGGTCTTGTTGTGGTGGCCTGGGAGCGCGGGAGCGTTTTCTTGCGTCCAGGGGATCTCTTAGCAGCTTCCTTCTTCTCGCGCGAGCCCCCGGCGTGGTGGGTCGTGCCGGGGGGCTGCGCGCCTTGGCGCCAGGGCTCCGTCTTGGTGCGGAGGTGGTGGAGGTGCTCTGTGAGCCATGTTGCCCGCAACTGGCAGAGGGCGAGGCAGCGACAGGTGATAGAGGCAAAGGTGTCCCGTCTTTTGATGAGATGTTGGTTTTCGCTTTGGAGGAAGTCAACTTTGACGATCGGACTACGAACGTGCGAGGACGTCGCGCCTTAGCAATCGCTAAACCAACTCCGAGAGGTTATTGACCATGCCGGAGCACGATCAACCTGACCACGAGGGTCTGTTTCCTGCGAGCAAACGAAGAACAAGCAAGAAACTAAGATTGCAATCTGGATATTGCGAATATAAGATGAAAGCTTTATTGATCAAGGTGGGGTTACGTGGCGCCTTTGTGCAGTCGTTGAACACAAGCGAAATGCACGCGAAGTTGCAACTATGGCGAACTTTTAATCTAAACAAAACCCAAAGTCTAAACGGTGCCCTAAGGGCTGTATATATGGAGGAAGAGGGGGAATTTCGTGGCCCTTGGAGGAGGGGTCCAAATCAACCCTATCTCTTGTTTCCCCACACATACGGACTCTAAAAATAGCCTATACTTGTGTATTTCGAAATTACAAGGGCCTGGCCCAATAATAAGGTGACGCAGCACCTAGAATAGCCTCGGGACGAAATTTATGAAGTAGCATCTTGTATATTTCGTCCAAGGCTTCATGCACCCATTATGGTGGCTTCAAAGTCCTCAAATCATCACTTGTAACTCCGTTCTTGTTCCCCTTGCGCATGGCATCATCTCCATGCTTGTTCTTGCTCCAATGTCCATCCTTCTCGAAGCTAGGCCCTTCATTTGTAAGCAAAACAAATGTATCCAATTTAGGTAGCATCATATTCTCATGAACATTAGAATCATTACCAAGAAAGCGAAAGTACCGATAATTTAATTGGCGTCTTGTGAGCTCTAGTAATTGGTCCGAGATATGTAGCGATGAGGGGCTGTGGGTGTAACAATGGTATTGATGTCCTCATCATCCTCGCCTTCTTGAAATGAAGTCGTCCTCGACGGAAGCTCATCTTCCTCACCCAAATAAGGCTTCAAATCTGCAATGTTAAAAGTGGGACTAACCCCAAAATCTGCAGGCAGCTCAAGTTTATATGCATTATCATTTATTTTCTCCAACACCTTAAAGGGACCATCAAGACGTGGCATTAACTTTGATTTGCGCAAATCAGGAAATCTATCCTTACGCAAATGTAACCAAACAAGATCTCCGGGTGCAAACACAACATGTTTTCTACCCTTATCTCCAGCAAGTTTATATTTAGCATTCATACGCTCAATGTTTTCCTTAGTTAACTCATGCATTTTTAAAATCAATTCAGCACATTGTTTAGCATCAAAATTAACCTTCTCCGAAGATGGAAGAGGCAACAAATCAATAGGTGCACGAGGTAGGAAACCATACACAACTTCAAAAGGGCACATCTTAGTAGTAGAATGCAATGAACGATTATAAGCAAATTCAATATGAGGCAAGCATTCCTCCCATATTTTCTTATTATTCTTCAAAACAGCCCTAAGCATAGTAGACAATATTCTATTGACTACTTCAGTTTGTCCATCAGTTTGGGGGTGACAAGTAGTACTAAAAAGCAGTTTAGTCCCCAACTTAGCCCATAAACATCTCCAAAAGTGGCTAAGAAATTTAGTATCACGATCTGAAACAATAGTATTTGGCACACCATGCAAGCGAATAATTTCACGAAAGAACAAATCAGCAACATTAACAAAGATCATCGCTTTTATGACATGGTATAAAGTGTGCCATTTTCGAGAATCTATCCACGACAACAAATATGCTATCCTCCCTTCTTTGTTCTAGGTAAACCTAAAACAAAGTCCATAGATATATCCTCCCAAGGAACACTAGGTACAGGCAAAGGCATATATAAACCATGCGGATTCGATCGTGACTTAGCTTTTTGACATGTAGTGCAGCGAGCAATAAAGCGCTCAACATCCGTCTCATCTTTGGCCAAAAGAAATGTGTAGCAAGTACATCCTCCGTCTTCTTCACGCCAAAGTGTCCCATTAGTCCTCCTCCATCGCCTCCTGCAACAACAAAAGACGAACGGAGCTAGCTGGAATGCATAGCTTGTTAGCACGGAACACAAATCCATCATTAACGACGAACTTGTTCCACGTTCTTCCTTCTTTACAATTCTCCAATACATCTTTAAAATCAGCATCATGCACATATTGATCTTTGATGCTCTCCAAACCAAATTTTTTGAAGTCAAGTTGTGAAAGCATAGTATAGCGACGAGACAATGCATCAGCAATAACATTTTCTTTACCCTTCTTGTGTTTAATGACATAAGGGAATGTCTCAATGAATTCAACCCATTTAGCATCTCTACGATTCAGTTTAGCTTGACTTTTAATATGTTTCAAAGATTCATGATCAGAATGTATAACAAATTCTTTGGGCCATAAATAATGTTGCCATGTTTCTAATGTCCGAACAAGAGCATATAATTCTTTATCATAAGTAGAATAATTCAGACTAGGCCCACTCAATTTTTCGTAAAAGTATGCAACAGGTTTGCCATCTTGTAATAATACACCTCCTAATCCAATTCCACTAGCATCACATTCAAGCTCAAAAGTCTTATTAAAATCAGGAAGTTGGAGTAAAGGAGCATGTGTCAACTTATCTTTCAATACCGTGAAGGCTTCTTCCTGTGTGGTACCCCAAAGAAAAGGCACATCCTTCTTTGTAAGCTCGTTGAGAGGTGCAGCAATGGTGCTGAAATCTCTCACAAAACGCCTATAGAATCCAGCGAGGCCAAGAAAACTCCTCACTTGTGTGACCGTTTTGGGCTGCGGCCAACTCTCAATAGCTTCAATCTTGGCTTTGTCAACTTCAATTCCCTGTAGAGTAACAACATAGCCAAGAAAAGATACTCGGTCGGTGCAAAAGTTGCACTTCCCAAGGTTACCAAACAAACGTGCATCACGTAGAGCAATAAAAACAACACGTAAATGTTCCAAATGTTCCTCCAAAGATCTGCTATAAATCAATATGTCATCAAAGTAAACTACCACAAATCGTCCGATGAAAGCACGTAAAACTTCGCTCATTAATCTCATGAAAGTACTAGGTGCATTAGTTAACCCAAAAGGCATGACTAACCACTCATATAATCCAAACTTAGTTTTAAATGCTGTTTTCCATTCATCTCCCAATTTCATACGAATTTGATGGTATCCACTACGCAAATCAAGTTTGGAGAATATTGTAGAGCCACTCAATTCATCAAGCATATCATCTAGCCTAGGAATAGGATGATGATAACGAATAGTAATATTATTAATGCCTCTACAATCAACACACATAAGTGATGTACCATCCTTTTTCGGCACTAGAATAATAGGAAAAGCACAAGGACTAAGGGATTCGCGTATATAAACTTTGTCGAGCAGCTCACATGCTTGACGCATAATCTCCTTCGTCTCCTCTGGATTGGTACGGTATGGTGCACGGTTGGGTAATGATGCACCGGGAATTAAGTCAATCTGATGCTCAATCCCTCGAATGGGAGGTAATCCCGGTGGCACGTCTTGTGGAAAGACGTCAGCGAACTCCTGCAAAATGTTAGTGACAGCAGGAGGCAAAGAGGAAGGCACGTCCTTGAATGAAAATAATGCCTCTTTGCACACAAAAGCATAGCAAACAGAATTGCTGAAATCTAGCTCATCAATATCAGATTTAGTGGCAAGTAAACATGCACTTTTCAATTTAATTTCAGAAACAACACTAGATGGTTTACTATTAGGCTTCATTTTTTGCTCAAATTCTTTTGCCACAATCTGATTTTCACTCTTATGTTTATCCTGTTTTGCTTTATTAGCTCGACTAATATCATCTTTCAAAATGGAATCAGAGTCATAGGAAGCAAAGTAATATTTTTATCCTTATGAACAAGAGTATACTGATTGTTTCTACCATAGTGTACAGAATTTTTATCAAATTGCCATGGTCGACCAAGTGATAAGGAACATGCTTGCATAGGTACCACATCACAATCAACATAATCAGCATATATAGAGATACTAAAATGCACACGAACAATACGTGTTACCTTAACCTTGCCGCTGTTCTTGAACCATTGGATGTAGTAAGGATGTGGATGTGGTCTTGTGGTGAGAGATAGCTTCTCCACCATCTCCATGCTAGCCAAGGTATTGCAGCTCCCTCCATCTAGGATGACGCGAATAGAACGTTCCTTCACAACTCCCTTTGTATGGAACAAATTATGCCTCTGATTTTGCTCAGCTTGTGTAACCTGCACACTCAAAACACGTTGAGCAACTAAACATTCATACCTATCGGCATCTTGAGCAGCCATGTATTGCGTCTCATGATCGTAATCATCTCCACCGTGTTCTTCATGTGTAATAAGAGCCAAAGTCTCTTCATCATAGTCACTAAGCGGACTCATACCCACCATCCTCGTGAGCAATCATCACACGCTGAGATTGGCATTCTCTCGCAAAATGTCCTCTTCCCTTACAACGACGACAAATAATATCACTCGTGTGCCCTGTTGACACCATGGAAGAAGAAGAGCTCGTAGGCCCAGCGGTGTGCTCTTGGCGAGATAGTGGTGGTTGTGCACGCTTTCTTGTATCACGGTTGGAGGTGGCAGCCGGCGGAGGTGTCGGTGTAGTAGAACGTGTGGAAGTAGATGATGCACGTGGTGTCCATGATGAAGATCGACCTGCAGAAAAGTTAGTCCGCGCCAATGCATGTCGATGCTGCACTTCACGTTCAGCTTTACAAGCAAGATGGAATAATCGAGTGATATTATTATAATCCTTGTAGTCTAGAATGGTCTGAATCTTTCTATTTAATCCACCCAGAAAACGTGCAAGCATAGCTTCATTCTCCTCAACAATACCACATCTAATCAAGCCAGTTTGTAATTCCTGGTAATATTCTTCTACCGAATTTTTCCTTGTCTTAAGCGCTGCAATTTTTGAAGTAATTCACGTTGATAATATGGTGGAACCCAACGAGTACGCATAGCAGTTTTCAAAGCAGCCCAAGTAGCTGGAACAGGATATAATCGACAATGTTCGCACCACCAAACACATGCAAAGCTAGTGAAAGCACAAAGCAATGGCAGGAACACGTCTCTCCTCAGGATATTGTAAACATGTAAATCGTTGTTCGGTTTATAACTCCCAAGTAAGATATATATCAGTAACATATCTACCCTCAAATGGTGGAATATTCAATTTCAGTTTAGGGAGATGGTCATGATCTCGTACTGAGGGGAGCCCTAACATTGCCATTATTTGCATGTGGGCGACACGGTGGTTGTGGTGCTTTGGTGGTTGCACGTGGTTCGATGTTGATCAACCTCATCCTCGTAATCTCCCACATAATCATCCTCCTCCACATCAGTAGCATGAGCCACGAAGTATCAACAACAAGACCAAAGAGGTTGGCCGGTGAAGAGGGACACGGCTCGCTCGGCGGAGGGCTGTTTCGCGACGTGGAGGTAGTCGTTGTTGTTGTTGTAGAGGTGCGTCAGGTGCAGACGGTGGTGGTGGTGGAAGACGCGCGATCAATTCATTAAATTTGTTATCGAGCTTTGTTTCGAACGCCTTCTCAATGCCATCTATCTTCTCCATGGCCTCATCAAATCTATTTAGCACATGTTCGACCTGTCCACTCATCATTTCTTTGAAACTTATCATGTAACTCTTTGTTTGTCATGTTCTCCCGGTCGGTCTAAATGCGGCTTGTGATCCTGCCATGGTTAGCAGCAATAGAAACACACAAGAATATGATTCTACAGACTATTAGGAAATTGTGGTGGTGGTGGTGCCACAAATCCGTCAAGCAAATCTCAAAGTCTTACCAGTTCTTACCCAGCAGCAGGCGATGATCGACAACCGTTGTAGTCAAAAACACTCAAAAGCTTGGATAGAGCGATTGCCAGGGAGAGTCAAACGCACGATGTAGATGTATGTGGAGCTGGGAAGGCTTATAATATGGTAGCAAAAAGGGTCAGCAATAATCAATTCAGAGATGCAAAGTTGAATAAGCGCTCAACGACGCAGTCTTGTCTTTGGTCCTAGGCTAGACCGTGCTAGAGACGCGAGCCTAGAACACTAACAAAATCACGGCGCTGCACGTAAACAAGGGAAAAGCACACTCTGGAAATTTTTTTCGCTCTTTTTTTTGCGCTGCTTTTTTTTGCGCTGCTCTTTTTTTTTGTGAAAAATCACTATAATGGCGAGTGTCTCAAAACTCTTCCCAGGTCAAACTGACAGGATGTGCACGAAATTTTTTCGACCAATTTTTTTTTTCGACTGCCCGGACCCAAAAACTGGAAACGGGTAAAAAAAAACTTTCTATAACAGCGACTGTCTCAATACGCTTGGAAACACCTAAAAATAGGATAGCCAGAAATTTTTTCGACAAGTGCGTTTTCAGAAAATTTTGGGCCTAAACGGACGATGGTTTCCGGACTCTTTTTTTTCCGAAACCTACTCCGGCAAGGAAACACGAATCGGAAACTAGGTGGATCTCAAAAACAAACCTAATATGCAAGGAACTCGGATTGGTGGTGGATATATGGTGGTGGTATATGGCAGCGGTGGTGGTAGCGGTGGTAGTATATGGATGTGGATCGGTGGTGGTATATGGACACGGATTGGTGGTGGTATATGGATATGGATTCGGAGTGGTGATGGTAGGTGGCAGGGGCGATGATGATGGTGCGGTGGCGGCGTGACAACTTTTCACCAGAACTCGAAACTCTAAAAGACTAGACGCTAAGACCAGCAACTAGACATGACGATGCACCCGCAAATTCAACAAAGCAAAACCCTAAAAAGATTATGCAAAGGCTCAGATTGGTTCGGATATGATGAACTAACCCTAATTTTTTTGTGGCTTTTTCGTGGACTATAGGTATGAAGAACATACTCGATCTAAACTACGGAAAACTGTAAAATCTCACCGAGCAACCTGGAA
Source organism: Aegilops bicornis (assembly GCA_021605145.1). Classification (NCBI taxonomy): domain Eukaryota; kingdom Viridiplantae; phylum Streptophyta; class Magnoliopsida; order Poales; family Poaceae; genus Aegilops; species Aegilops bicornis. Next base: position 304,942,756 of record CM038672.1, read on the forward strand.
CTCTGATACCACTTGATAGAGGCAAAGGTGTCCCGTCTTTCGATGAGATGTTGGTTTTCGCTTTGGAGGAAGTCGACTTTGACGATCCGACTACGAACGTGCGAGGACGTCGCGCCTTAGCAATCGCTAAACCAACTCCGAGAGGTTATTGACCATGCCGTAGCACGATCAACCTGACCACGAGGGTTTGTTTCCTGCGAGCAAACGAAGTACAAGCAAGAAACTGAGATTGCAATCTGGATATTGCGAATATAAGATGAAAGCTTTATTGATCAAGGTGGGGTTCTGTGACGCCTTTGTCTGGCCGTTGAACACAAACGAAGTACGTGAAGTTGCAGCTATGGCGAAATTTTAATCTAAACAAAACCCAAAGTCTAAACGGTGCCCTAAGGGCTGTATATATGGAGGAAGAGGGGGGGAATTTCGTGGCCCTTGGTGGAGGGGTCCGAAATCAACCCTCTCTCTTGTTTCCCCGCACATACGGGCTCGATACATAGCCTATACTTGTGTATTTCGAAATTACAAGGGCCTGGCCCAATAATAAGGTGACGCCGCACCTAGAATAGCCTCGGGACGAAATTTATGAAGTAGCATCTTGTATATTTTGTCCAAGGCTTCATGCACCCATTATGGTGGCTTCAAAGTCCTGAAATCATCACTTGTAACTCCGTTCTTGTTCCCCTTAGCATGGCATCATCTCCATGCTTGTTCTTGCTCCAATGTCCATCCTTCTCCAAGCTAGGCCCTTCATTTGTAAGCAAAACAAATGTATCCAATTTAGGTAGCATCATATTCTCATGAACATTAGAATCATTACCAAGAAAGCGAAAGTACCGATAATTCAATTGGCGTCGTGAGCTCTAGTAATTGGTCCAAGTATATGTAGCGATGGGGCTGTGCGTGTAACAATGGTATTGATGTCCTCATCATCCTCCCCTTCTTGAAATGAAGTCGTCCTCGACGGAAGCTCATCTTCCTCACCCAAATAAGGCTTCAAATCTGCAATGTTAAAAGTGGGACTAACCCCAAAATCTGCAAGCAGCTCAAGTTTATATGCATTATCATTTATTTTCTCCAACACCTTAAAGGGACCATCAGCACGTGGCATTAGCTTTGATTTGCGCAAATCAGGAAATCTACCCTTACGCAAATGTAACCAAACAAGATCTCCAGGTGCAAACACAACATGTTCTACCCTTATCTCTAGCAAGTTTATATTTAGCATTCATACGCTCAATGTTTTCCTTAGTTAACTCATGCATTTTTAAAATCAATTCAGCACGTTGTTTAGCATCAAAATTAACCTTCTCCGAAGATGGAAGAGGCAACAAATCAATAGGTGCACGAGGTAGGAAACCATACACAACTTGAAAAGGGCACATCTTAGTAGTAGAATGCAATGAACGATTATAAGCAAATTCAATATGAGGCAAGCATTCCTCCCACATTTTCTTATTATTCTTCAAAACAGCCCTAAGCATAGTAGACAATGTTCTATTGACAACTTTAGTTTGTCCATCGGTTTGGGGTGACAAGTAGTACTAAAAAGCAGTTTAGTCCCCAACTTAGCCCATAAACATCTCCAAAAGTGGCTAAGAAATTTAGTATCACGATCTCAACAATAGTATTTGGCACACCATGCAAGCGAATAATTTCACGAAAGAACAAATCAGCAACATTAACAGCATCATCGCTTTTATGACATGGTATAAAGTGTGCCATTTTTAGAGAATCTATCCATGACAACAAATATGCTATCCCTCCCCTGTTTGTTCTAGGTAAACCTAAAACAAAGTCCATAGATATATCCTCCCAAGGAACACTAGGTACAGGCAAAGGCATATATAAACCATGAGGATTGAGTCGTGACTTAGCTTTTTGACATGTACCGCAGCGAGCAATAAAGCGCATAACATCCGTCTCATCTTTGGCCAAAAGAAATGTGTAGCAAGTACATCCTCCGTCTTCTTCATGCCAAAGTGTCCCATTAGTCCTCCTCCATGCGCCTCCTGCAACAACAAAAGACGAACGGAGCTAGCAGGAATGCATAGCTTGTTAGCAAGGAACACAAATCCATCATTAACGCATTTAACTTGTTCCACGTTCTTCCTTCTTTACAATTCTGCAATACATCTTTAAAATCAGCATCATGCACATATTGATCTTTGATGGTCTCCAAACCAAATATTTTGAAGTCAAGTTGTGAAAGCATAGTATAGCGACGAGACAATGCATCAAGAATAACATTTTCTTTACCCTTCTTGTCTTTAATGACATAAGGGAAAGTCTCAATGAATTCAACCCATTTAGCATGTCTATGATTCAGTTTAGCTTGACTTTTAATATGTTTCAAAGATTCATGATCGTAATGTATAACAAATTCTTTGGGCCATAAATAATGTTGCCATGTTTCTAATGTCCGAACAAGAGCATATAATTCTTTATCATAAGTAGAATAATTCAGACTAGGCCCACTCAATTTTTCAGAAAAGTATGCAACATGTTTCCCATCTTGTAATAATACACCTCCTAATCCAATTCCACTAGCATCACATTCAAGCTCAAAAGTCTTATTAAAATCAGGAAGTTGGAGTAAAGGAGCATGTGTCAACTTATCTTTCAATACTGTGAAGGCTTCTTCCTGTGTGGTACCCAAAACAAAAGGCACATCCTTCTTTGTAAGCTCGTTGAGAGGTGCAGCAATGGTGCTGAAATCTCTCACAAAACGCCTATAGAATCCAGCGAGGCCAAGAAAACTCCTCACTTGTGTGACCATTTTGGGCTGCAGCCAACTCTCAATAGCTTCAATCTTGGCTTTATCAACTTCAATTCCACAATGGAGTAACAACATAGCCAAGAAAAGATACTCGATCGGTGCAAAAGGTGCACTTCCCAAGGTTACCAAACAAAGCGTGCATCACGTAGAGCAATAAAAACAACACGTAAATGTTCCAAATGTTCCTCCAAAGATCTGCTATAAATCAATATGTCATCAAAGTAAACTACCACAAATCGTCCAATGAAAGCACGTAAAACTTCGTTCATTAATCTCATGAAAGTACTAGGTGCATTAGTTAACCCAAAAGGCATGACTAACCACTCATATAATCCAAACTTAGTTTTAAATGTTGTTTTCCATTCATCTCCCAATTTCATACAAAGTTGATGGTATCCACTACGCAAATCAACTTTGGAGAATATTGTAGAGCCACTCAATTCATCAAGCATATCATCTAGCCTAGGAATAGGACGACGATAACGAATAGTAATATTATTAATGCCTCTACAATCAACACACATACGTGATGTACCATCCTTTTTCGGCACTAGAATAATAGGAGAACAGCACAAGGACTAAAGGGATTCACGTATATAACCTTTGTCGAGCAGCTCGTACTTGACGCATAATCTACTTCGTCTCCTCCGGATTGGTACGGTATGGTGCGGTTGGGTAATGATGCACCCGGAATTAAGTCAATCTGATGCTCAATCCCTCGAATGGGAGGTAATCCCGGTGGCACGTCTTGTGGAAAGACGTCAGCGAACTCCTGCAAAATGTTAGTGACAGCAGGAGGCAAAGAGGAAGGCACGTCCTCGAATGAAAAATGCCTCTTTGCACACAAAAGCATAGCAAACAGAATTGCTGAAATCTAGCTCATCAATATCAAATTTAGTGGCAAGTAAACATGCACTTTTCAATTTAATTTCAGAAACAACACTAGATGGTTTACTATTAGGCTTCATTTGTTGCTCAAATTCTTTTGCCACAATCTGATTTTCACTCTTATTTTTATCCTGTTTTGCTTTATTAGCTCGACTAATATCATCTTTCAAAATGGAATCAGGAGTCATAGGAAGCAAAGTAATATTTTTATCCTTATGAACAAGAGTATACTGATTGTTTCTACCATAGTGTACAGAATTTTTATCAAATTGCCATGGTCGACCAAGTAATAAGGAACATGCTTGCATAGGTACCACATCACAATCAACATAATCAGCATATGTAGAGATACTAAAATGCACACGAACGATGCGTGTTACCTTCACCTTGCCGCTGTTGTTGAACCATAGGATGTAGTAAGGATGTGGATGTGGTCTTGTGGTGAGAGATAGCTTCTCCACCATCTCCATGCTAGCCAAATTGTTGCAGCTCCCTCCATCTATGATGACGCGAATAGAACGTTCCTTCACAACTCCCTTTGTATGGAACAAATTATGCCTCTGATTTTGCTCAGCTTATGTAACCTGCACACTCAAAACACGTTGAGCAACTAAACATTCATACCTGTCAGCATCTTCAGGAGCCATGTATTACGTCTCATGATCGTAATCATCTCCACCGTGTTCTTCATGTGTAATAAGAGCCAAAGTCTCTTCATCATAGTCACTAAGCGGACTCATACCCACCATCGTCGGTAGCAATCATCACACGCTGAGATTGGCATTCTCTCATAAAATGTCCTCTTCCCTTACAATGACGACAAATAATATCACTCGTGTGCCCTGTTGACGCCATGGAAGAAGAAGAGCTCTGTGTAGGCCCAGCAGGTGTGCTCTTGGCAGATAGTGGTGGTTGTGCCTGCTTTCTTATATCACGGTTGGAGGTGGCAGCCGACGGAGGTGCCGGTGTACTAGAATGTGTGGAAGTAGATGATGCACGTGGTGTCCATGATGAAGATCGACCTGCAGAAAAGTTAGTCCGCGCCAATGCATGTCGATGCTGCACTTCACGTTCAGCTTTACAAGCAAGATGGAATAATCGAGTGATATTATTATAATCCTTGTAGTCTAGAATGGTCTGAATCTTTCTATTTAATCCACCCGTAAAAGCGTGCAAGCATAGCTTCATTCTCCTCAACAATACCACATCTAATCAAGCCAGTTTGCAATTCACGATAATATTCTTCTACCGAATTTTTCCTTGTCTTAAGCGCTGCAATTTTTGAAGTAATTCACGTTGATAATATGGTGGAACCCAACGAGTATGCATAGCAGTTTTCAAAGCAGCCCAAGTAGCTGGAACAGGATATAATCGACAATGTTCAGACCACCAAACACATGCAAAGCTAGTGAAAGCACAAACAAGCAGAACACGTCTCTCCTCGTGATATTGTAAACATGTAAATCGTTGTTCGGTTTCTAACTCCCAAGTAAGATATATATCGTGAACATATCTACCCTCAAATGGTGGAATATTCAATTTCAGTTTAGGGAGATGGTCATGATCTCGTACTGAGGGGAGCCCTAACATTGCCATTATTTGCATGTGGGCGACACGGTGGTTGTGGTCTTTGGTGGTTGCACGTAGTTCTGATGTTGATCAACCTCATCCTCGTAATCTCCCACATAATCATCCTCCTCCACATCAGCAGCATGAGCCACAGAAGTATCAACAACAGCACCAGCAGGTTGGCCAGGCTGAAGAGGGACACGGCTCGCTCGGCGGAGGGCTGTTTCGCGACGTGGAGGTAGTCGTTGTTGTTGTTGTAGAGGTGCGTCAGGTGCAGCCGGTGGTGGTGGTGGAAGACGCGCGATCAATTCATTAAATGTGTTATCGAGCTTTGTTTCGAACGCCTTCTCAATGCCATCTATCTTCTCCATGGCCTCATCAAATCTATTTAGCACATGTTCCACCTGTCCACTCATCATTTGCTGAAACTTATCATGTAACTCTTTGTTTGTCATGTTCTCCCGGTCGGTCTAAATCGGCTTGTGATCCTGCCATGGTTAGCAGCAATAGAAACACACAAGAATATGATTCTACGGACTACTAGGAAATTGTGGTGGTGGTGGTGTCACAAATCCGTCAAGCAAATCTCAAAGTCTTACCAGTTCTTACCCGAAGAAAGCGATGATCAAAGAATCAGTAGTCAAAAACTCTCAAAAGCTTGGATAGAAGCGATTGCGGGGAGAGTCAAACGCATACGATGTAGATGTATGTGGAGCTGGGAAGGCTTATAATATGGTAGCAAAAAGGGTCAGCAATAATCAATTCAGAGATGCAAAGTTGAATAAGCAGCATAGCAGCAGATCTTGTCTTGGTCCTAGGCTAGACCGTGCTAGAGACGCGAGCCTAGAACACTAACAAAATCACGGCGATGCACGTAAACAAGGGAAAAGCACACTCTGGAAAAACATTTTTTGCTCTTTTTTTTGCGCTGCTTTTTTTTTGCGCTGCTCTTTTTTTTTGCGAAAAATCACTATAATGGCGAGTGTCTCAAAACTCTTCCCGTGTCAAATCGACAGGATGGGCACGAAATTTTTTCGACCAATTTTTTTTTATTTGCCGGGACCCAAAAACTGGAAGCAGGTCAAAAAACTTTCTATAACGACGACTGTCTCAATACGCTTAGAAACACCTAAAAATAGGATAGCCAGAAATTTTTTCGACAAGTGCGTTTTCGGAAAATTTTGGGCCTAAACGGAGGGTGGTTTCGAATTTTTTTTTTCCGAAACCTACTCCGGCAAGGAAACACGAATCGGAAACTAGATGGATCTCGAAAACAAACCTAATATGCAAGGAACTCGGATTGGTGGTGGATATATGGTGGTGGTATATGGCAGCGGTGGTGGTAGCGGTGGTAGTATATGGATATGGATCGGTGGTGGTATATGGACACGGATTGGTGGTGGTATATGGATACGGATTCGGTGCGCTGATGGTAGGTGGCAGGGGCGATGATGATGGTGCGGTGGCGGCGTGACAACTTATGACCAGAACTCGAAACTCTAAAAGACTAGACGCTAAGACCAGCAACTAGACACAACGATGCACCCACAAATTCAACAAAGCAAAACCCTAAAAAGATTATGCAAAGGCTCAGATTGGTTCGGATATGATGAACTAACCCTAATTTTTTGTGGCTTTTTGTGGACTATAGGTATGAAGAACAGACTCGATCTAAACTACGGAAAAGCGTAAAATCTCATCGAGCAACTCGAACTCGATACCACTTGATAGAGGCAAAGGTGTCCCGCCTTCGATGAGATGTTGGTTTTCGCTTTGGAGGAAGTCGACTTTGGACGATCCGACTATGAACGTGCGAGGACGTCGCGCCTTAGCAATCGCTAAACCAACTCCGAGAGGTTATTGACCATGCCGGAGCACGATCAACCTGACCACGAGGGTCTATTTCCTACGAGCAAACGAAGAACAAGCAAGAAACTGAGATTGCAATCTGGATATTGCGAATATAAGATGAAAGCTTTATTGATCAAGGTGGGGTTACGTGGCGCCTTAATGCAGTCGTTGAACACAAGCGAAATGCACGCGAAGTTGCAGCTATGGCGAACTTTTAATCTAAACAAAACCCAAAGTCTAAATGGTGCCCTAAGGGCTGTATATATGGAGGAAGAGGGAATTTCATGGCCCTTGGTGGAGGGGTCCAAATCAACCCTATCTCTTGTTCCCCACACATACGGACTCTAAAATAGCCTATACTTGTGTATTTCGAAATTACAAGGGCCTGGCCCAATAATAAGGTGACGCAGCACCTAGAATAGCCTCGGGACGAAATTTATGAAGTAGCATCTTGTATATTTCGTCCAAGGCTTCATGCACCCATTATGGTGGCTTCAAAGTCCTGAAATCATCACTTGTAACTCCGTTCTTGTTCCCCTTAGCATGGCATCATCTCCATGCTTGTTCTTGCTCCAATGTCCATCCTTCTCCAAGCTAGGCCCTTCATTTGTAAGCAAAACAAATGTATCCAATTTAGGCAGCATCATATTCTCATGAACATTAGAATCATTAACAAGAAACGAAAGTACATGATAATTTAATTGGCGTGCGTGAGCTCTAGTAATTGGTCCAGTATATGTAGCAGTAGGGGCTATGGGTGTAACAATGGTATTGAGGTCCTCATCAAGAGGGATGGTGCGGGAGAGCCCCCCAGCGCCGCTGACGAGCTTGGTGATGCGGTCCAGCCAGTCCTCGTAGAGGTCGTCGACCAGGCGGTAGCGCAGGAGCTCGCGTGCCATGAGCAACGTTGCCTGCGCGCCCGTGGGCGCGCGACGAGCGTGAGACGATGAGCCGGTTGGGGTTAGCGATGGAGTGGCAGTGCGGCCGTCCCACCGCACGGAGGGGTGCAGCGAGGATGCTTGCTGTTCGTTTCCCGCCGGGCCGGTGGCGGCATTGGCGGCAGGAGACGGAGAACTATGGGGAGGCCCGCCGACAGGGGCCGTCTGAGCGACACGAGCGGTGAGGGCGGCCCGGCGCTCGGCGTGGGCTCGATGCGCGTCCTCCATGGATGTGGTGGAGCGGTGGCACGCGGATCAGCGGAAGGAAAGCTTCAGCGCCCCCCTACCTGTCGCGCCAAATGTCAGATTGCGGGTTCCGGCAAAACCCTCGAGGTTCGAACACTGGGGTGCGCACGAAGATCTCTCCTCCCCCTAGCTCACGCTCTAACCACAATCTCAAAGCTCAGCACGCCGAACTCGCAGAACAAGGGACACATGGTTTATACTGGTTCGGGCCACCGATGTGGTGTAATACCCTACTCAAGTGTGGTGTGGTGGATTGCCTCTTGGGTTGTGCATGAACAAGTACAAGGGAAGAACAACCTCCTGAGGAGAGGAGTCCTTGAGCTCGGTGAGCCTGTGTGGTTGAGGATGATCTGAATGGCCCAAGATCAGTTGCCTCCTACTGTGGTGGCTAGTCCTATTTATAGAGGCCCTGGTCCTCTTCCCAAATGTAGGCGGGAAGGGATCCAACAACGGCCAAATTTGAAGGGAGACAACTAGTACAAGTTATCCTGACTAAAGGTGGTCTTCGCCTGCCAAAGGCTCTGGTGGTGACGCCGTCCTGGGCTCCACGGTGACCTCCGTCCTGCCGTCCTACTAGTCTTGGTCTTGTTGCACTGATATGGCAACCTTTGCTTGATACCTCGAGACTCCTCGCCTGCGCTTGCCTCTTTAGCACCAAAGAGGAAACGAGTACGCTGCATGCTCTGGCGCCCGCCTGGCACCCGCCTAGCTTTGGTCGTCATGGCTTGCGAAACAGGGACCTCGCGAGGTGCCCCTTTCCTTGATCTCTCCGCTCCTCGCGAGCTAGCCTAGCGAGGCTGCCCCCGAGGAGGTCTTACATCGTCCGCCTCATGAGGCTTGGCCCATCGCAAGGGTCTTGAGTGTTTGCTGATGAAGATGGGCCGTACGGGGCCGCTCCTGGAGCCACGCCGTGGGCCTCAGGCAGGCAAGTCTGGGGAACCCCGTTCCCAGGACGCCGATAGTATTCGATGATTGCGCACGTTGGACTAGAACACAACTATCACAGCTGCCGGGTGGATGTCTGGAATGTTCTTGTGTACTTGGATGAACCTCTGCATGTACTTCTGCAGGGTATCTCCTTCCTTCTGCGGGAGGAGCTGCAAGTCGCTGGGCCCCCTGGTTCTTGATGGCCACCCGTGAAGGGCCAACAAACTCATGGCACAGGTCAGCCCATGTTGAAATGGAGTTCTCCGGCAGGTGCATTAGCCAAGATCTCACATTTGGCTTGAGTGCTAAATGGAAGTAGTTGGCGAACACCTTCACATCTCTTCCCCCCGCAGCTTGAACGACGATGGTGTAGATGCTCAAGAACTCTGTCGGGTTTAGTTTCCCATCGTACTTCTCTGGTATTTCTAGCTTGAACATGCGGGTAGACGGCCAACGGACTTGCCGCACCCAGCCTCGAAAGGTAGGTACCCACCTTCTGCGAGAGTGGGCTCGTCGACTTCAGGGACAATGCACCTATTTGACTGGCGGTGGGTGTCGCGGTGTCGCTCGATGGTGACGTGCGCGCCTTCCCTTTGCCCGTCCTCCAGGGCTCGCCATTGGCCTTGATGCGCTCGAGGGTCGGACGAAGCCATCAAGACAACGTCCGGTTCTTGATTGCGTGGCTTCGACTGTGGCTCCTGCGCAAGCTGCTGCGGAGGGGACTGCACCGTGGGGGTGGCCCCTTTGTCACGGCCAGCAACACTGGCTGTTGTCGTCACCTGGGGAGGTCGTGGCGGGCCAGCTCGCTTGATCCTCCCGCCTCGGTGAAACCAATCAGGCTTTGAATGGTGGCTCTCCACTCATCCATCTGCTCGGCTGTCGGCGGAAATCTCAACAGCAGTTGGGCCCGCGCCATGGCCTCCGATGCTGTGTTTGGCATGGATGACGACGTAGATTGTAACATCTCCTGTCTCCTGATGGTGCTGGTAGTAGCTACGCCGTGTTCTCGTCGCCATAAGCATGTTGCCAGGGTGGCGTGGTGACGAGGTGGAGGCACTTGAGGGCCAGCGGATCCGTTTGGCGCATCGGTTGGGTCATCTCGTTCTGGGGGTGGCGCATGCCCTGCGGCAGTGCCCCCAGCGGGAGCAGCCGAAGAGTTGCTATTCACCCCAGAGCGAGTGCCACCGCTGCGGCTGTGCCCTTCGGCTTGGTGGAGAGGTGCAGACGGAATTATCTCTCCGTCCGTACCTCGTGGAGCGTCGCCGCTGGGATTGTTGGTGGTGTCCTTCTCCGGTGCCTTTTGCCCTTGTTTCGGCCACATGGGAGGTGATGACGACGCCCCCTGCGCCGGCCATGTCCCCCGCAGCGCCCATATCTCCGTGCATCCCCGTAGCCCCCACGACATCGGCGGCCGCGTGCGACGGGGCCTTTGAAGTGGGATGGGCTGCAGCACCAGGCTTCTTCTTGGGCGCCATGGACGATGGAGCCGTCGATGAAGAAGATGATGAAGATGACGTGCTGCATACGCATCTCGGGTTTGCGCAAGCGCTTCCCCCTACCTGGCATGCCAAAGATGTCGTGGGAAACCATGGCCACCTATGGGGCCATCAGCCCCTTGTGGTTCGGCAAGGGGAATGAGCACATTGCACAAAGAGCAGAGAAAGTAGCACAATGCGGCAGAGATCACACGAGCAATTTTACCTAGGTTCGGGCCGCCGCATGGCGTAAAACCCTAATACTGCTTTGGTGCATTGATGAGAGGACCGTGGTGGAGATGTAGTGCTCTAGCCCGGCAGTGTTGCCTCGGGGCGAGGGCAGCTACGCGTGTATGAGTGTACAAGGGTCTGAATCCTTTCTATGGTTGCCATGACCCTCCTTTTATAGATCAAGGGGTCACCAGAATGGCAAACCAGTCATTGTGCACTGATTAGATAGAAAAAAGTGCTATCATACCTAACTCTGCAGACAGGGCAGAGCACAATGAATGCGCTGCTTAGTGTCACATCGTGGCGTGCCCGACATGCCTTGCCGGGCTGTTTGGCCACTGAGGGAGTCCTGGATTAGGGGGTGTCCGGATGGCCGGACTATAACCTTTGGCCGGACTCCTGGACTATGAAGATACAAGATTGAAGACTTCGTCCCGTGTCCGGATGGGACTTTCCTTGGCGTGGAAGGCAAGCTTGGAGATACGGATATCTAGATCTCCTCCCATTGTAACCGACTCATGTAACCCTAGCCCTCTCCGATGTCTATATAAACCGGAGGGTTTTAGTCCGTAGGGCGAACAACAATCATACCATAGGCTAGCTTCTAGGGTTTAGCCTCTCCGATCTCGTGGTAGATCTACTCTTGTACTACCCATATCATCAATATTAATCAAGCAGGAGTAGGGTTTTACCTCCATCGAGAGGGCCCAACACAGGTAAAAACATCATGTCCCTTGTCTCCTGTTACCATCCGCCTAGACGCATGTGTCGGGACCCCCTACCGAGATCCGCCGGTTTTGACACCGACATTGGTGCTTTCATTGAGAGTTCCTCTGTGTCATCACCTTTAGGCCCGATGGCTCCTCCGATCATCAACAACGATGCGGTCCAGGGTGAGACTTTTCTCCCCGGACAGATCTTCGTATTCGGCGGCTTTGCACTGCGGGCCAATTCGCTTGGCCATCTGGAGTAGATCGAAAGCTACGCCCCTGGCCATCAGGTCAGATTTGGAAGTTCAAACTACACGGCTGACGTCCGCAGAGACTTGATCTTCAACGGGTTCGAGCCCACGCCAGCGCGCCGCCTTTGTCACGATGGGCATGATCTAGCTCTGCCGCCGAGCGATTGCCACGGAGGCCGCACCAGTGTCCGCTCCGACCCTTAGCTCAGAGCCGACTGCGCCAATCGAGGACGGGTGGCTGGACACCGCCTCGGGGGCTTCAATCTCTACGATGATCGAGCCGAACACCAGCCTTGTCCTTTGCGAAGCCCGTGACTCCAAAGTGCCGGACTCCTCTCCGGACTCCAAACCTTCTGCGCCCCTGCCAATCGAATCCGATTGGGCGCCGATCATGGAGTTCACCGCCGCGGACATCTTTCGGCACTCCCCCTTTGGCGACATTCTAAATTCATTAAAGTCTCTCTCTTTATCAGGAGAGCCCTGGCCGAACTATGGTCAGCAAGGTTGGGATGCGGACGACAAAGAAATTCAAAGCCCACCCACCACCCACTTCATAGCCATCAATGATTTAACCGACATGCTCGACTTGACTCCTAAGACATCGACGGTATGGACGACGATGTAGGAGACGAACAGGAACCAGCGACTATAGGGCACTGGACAACCACCTCATATCACGATGTATACATGGTGGACACACCTAAAAGAAACGACGACGAGGAACAAAGGGACGCAACGAGGGACTGTTACCTTGAAAAGCGGTCAAAGCGGCGGCGTAAGCGCCGCTCCAAACCCCACCTCGACAGAGACAGCAACCATACGGACCCAGACATAGAGCAGGGCGAACCGGCGGACGACGAACATGCCATCGAGCAACCGTCTGAACAGGGCAACTTGGATAAACAACCCGTCCCCGGCGAAGATAACAGTCCGGATGACCTCACGCCGGACACGTTGCTGGAGCAGAAGAACCTCCACAAAGGCTCGCCGCCCGCTGCGGCGTAACTGAAAAAGCAACGGAAGCTCAAAACAGCGGAAGATGCACTCAGAATTAGATGGAGCAAAGTACTCAACACCGCAGACAGATACGGCGACAGTCGCCACACAAAGAGCCATCCGAAGCGAAAATTACTGCCGGCATTTGATGAAGAGGCCTTAGAGCCTCCGCAATCAAAAAATAAAGAAGCCACCCGGTCGGATAAACGACCCCATGGCCAACATAGTGCGGCAAATGGCACTGCACACAAGCCGGCACGCGATCCGCACAAGGATTCGCATTAAAAGGATGGCCCAGCCAAATCTATCTACGGGCCAAGAAAGCAAGCTCCAGTAAGCAACGCAACACAACAAGTATCCGAACATCACGGCACACCCAAATACAGGGGTGCCGCACACCCCCTATGTTTCACCGATGAGGTGCTGGACCATGAATTTCCAACGGGATTCAAGCCCGTAAACATAGAGGCGTACGACGGAACAACAGACCCTGGAGTCTGGATTGAGGATTATATCCTCCACATACACATGGCTAGAGGAGATGACCTCCACGCCATAAAATACTTACCCTCAAGCTCAAAGGGCCAGCCCGACATTGGCTTAAAAGCCTTCCGAAAACACCATTGGAAGTTGGGAAGAGCTCGAGGATGCCTTTCGGGCAAATTTTCAAGGGACCTCGTCCGACCTCCGGATCTGAGCGATTTAAGTCATATAACTTAACAACCCGAAGAGTCAGCCGGAAACTCTGAACATATTTCTTACTAAAAGAACCGGATAGTCGACATTGTCCAGGACGCCAAGCCTTAGCAGCTTTCGAACACAGTGTTCAAGACGAATGGCTCGCCAGACACCTCGGCCAAGAAAAGCCAAGAACAATGGTTGCATTAACAAGCCTCATGACCCGCTTTTGCGCAGGAGAGGATAGCTGGTTGGCAAGATGCAGTACCAGCGACCCAAGTACATCCGAAGTTAGGGATGGAAATGGGAAACCACGACGCAGCAAGGACCAGTGCCGGACCAAGGGAAACGGCCCGAAGAGCACGACAGTCAACGCTGGATTCAAAAGCTCTCGGCAGAATCAGAAAAAACTGCCCCTCAAGGATAACAGGGACGATCTATCTAACCTAAACAAAATCTTGGATGAGATATGCCAAATTCACATTACTCCCGGGAAGCATGCAAACCATACCCACAGAGATTGTTGGGTCTTCAAGCAATCTGGCAAACTCAACGTCGAACACAAGGGGCTCGACACACCAAGCGAGGACGATGAAGAACCCCACAAGCAGAGCACCAGAAAACAAAAGTATTTCCCACAAGAAGTCAAAACAGTAAACTCACTTCACGTGACCAAAGGGAAAAACAGAGTGGCGCCTATAGAGATACGCGCCATACGGCCTATCCCGTGAGGAGTCCCGCCACTGGTTGTTAAAACCAATCACCTTCGACAAACAGGATTACTCTAGAAGTATCCGGAACGCAGGCTGGACTGCCTTGATATTAGATCCGATAATTGACGGACTCCACTTTACACAAGTCCTATTGGATGGCGGCAGTGGTCTAAACCTGTTATATCAGGACACAATCCGCAAAACGGGTCTAAACCCAAAAAAAATCGCCATAGCGACACCTCCTTTCAAGGGGTAGCGCCAGGCCCAGATGCCCATCGTACGGGTTCTCTCTTGCTAGAAGTTATGTTCGGCTCCCCCGACAACTTTCGCCGCGAAAAGCTAACCTTCCACATCGCCCCATTTACAAGTAGCTATCAAGCACTCTTGGGGCCTTGAAGCTTTCGCCCGCTTTAACGCAATACCGCATTATGCATCTCTTACGCTTAAAATGCCCGGTCCTCGAGGCATCATCTCATTAAAGGGAAATATCGAGTGTTCCTCGAGCGCGGAAGACTGTGCGGCTGCCTTGACAGCCACACACTAAACCGGCTTCACTAATCAAAGCACCTAAACAAGTCGTTCAGACCCCGGACATGGCTAGACAAGTCCGGCGTAAACATACAAGGGCTTACTAGCCGCATACCCCCGTACAAGGGGCTCCGCGCATGTACAACAAGAGACAATAAATCTCCATTTTACCCATTTGTTGGAATTATACTTTGTTTATTTAATATAACATACGTTTTAGCATGATCTTTTTCAACTAAGTTCCACTCTTTTACAGATGAACACCGTGCTACACCCGTCCAGGATACGGCACAACGGAGACACAGGCGCAGACGTGTAGTAGGGACCCGTTCAAAGGATTCTTTTCAGATTAAGACCCTGCGTAAACCTTTTTTATTGTCTCTTGTTGATACACATCCCCCGGTTTCTTGCTATACCCGAGGAGGAGGCTGGCGTCTTGGCATGTGGCCACGTCAGAATTTTGCGTGTACCTGGACACCAGGGGCTTATTACCAAGGGCGTTGTTCAACCCGTTTTCATAAAGACCGAATACCTTAGGGAGTGTTCGGCGTTGTGAGTTTGGCCTTATATGCATCAGCTCCGTATCATGTCTTTGGTCAAATGTTGGGTTTGCCCGGCTCCTGTGTTTTG
Source organism: Aegilops bicornis (assembly GCA_021605145.1). Classification (NCBI taxonomy): domain Eukaryota; kingdom Viridiplantae; phylum Streptophyta; class Magnoliopsida; order Poales; family Poaceae; genus Aegilops; species Aegilops bicornis. Next base: position 304,958,163 of record CM038672.1, read on the forward strand.
CTGCCTTACGTTCCGCTCTATCGGCTAAGGCGGCACCAGGAGAACTACTGCGATTGTGCCCCGGTTCAGCCAGGCGAGCACCTCAGTAGAGAAAGCCAAAAAATGACTGTCATGATATAGCGTGAGACTGGTCAACCACTCGATGACCCGTCGGAATCTTTAGGATTCCTCCGCATTAACGAAGGGCCGTTTCCCGGCCAGGCACACACGCGCCCCGAATTCGAAAGTGAGCTGATGCCCCTAGGGGCTATATAGTAGCCCCACTGTCAAACTCCTATGGCTAAGTGAAAGTGATAAAGCATTATAGTCTGGTTGCCTAGTTCCCTGCGTTATCACCTCCTTAATAGGACCAAGACGTTGGATCAAGTGTGAAAATGCGCCTTCTGCGAACACCCCCGCATTATGTGTGTGGGGGCTGAAGCCGAAGACTGCCATCTTTCAGGTTATATACACATATACATTAACGGCCGCATAGGAGGTATTTTAATTCTTGAAGGCACAAGTATAAAAAGCTTTTATATTCCCTCGAAACATTGTTTTACAATAAATGTTATTCGAACATAATATCCTTCGAGCACTGCGTCTGTATTAAACGAGCGCCTTGCAGAACTTCCTGAAAATAGTGCTCGGCAGGTACTCGGCTCTCGCCCGAATCTTGGATGCAACAGCGGTGTCCTTCATCTCCGCCCAGTATGTCTTGACACGGCCAAGAGCCATTCGCGCGCCCTCTATGCACGCTGACCTCTTCATTGCATTAATATGCGGCACCGCACCAAGGAACTGCTGCACCAAGCTAAAATAACTCTTCGGCTCGGGCCTTTCCGCCACGTATGACTCACGACACACTTCATGGCAAGTCTGGATAACCTATTCAGCTCCGCCCATGCGGCCAGACGATCGGTTAATGGAAGTGGGCGCTCTGGATTGTGGAACTGCGACCAAAAAAGCTTTTCCACTTCGTGATCCTTTTGATCTCGGAAGTGTTAGGCCGCGTCCACGGCACTCGCCGCCAAGACTAGATAAGAATCCGCCGCACTCCACAGCCGGCCCAACTGAGCATATTTAGGATCCCCAAACTTCATCTACAGCATAAAGGGCTTTCCAGCCGCGATATCTCCGGCCTGACGTAGCTCCTCCTTCATAGCTCTCATTGCAGAGCGAGCATCCTTGGCCTCGGTAGTGGCCTTCTCCGAATCCTTCTGTTCGCCCAATCTTCTTTTCAAGAAGCTTGCAGCGGTCGGCAGCATTCTTCAACTTCACAGCCATCTCGGCCATTTCCTTCTTGCTTGGCGTTGAGCAGCCTGTTCGGCTTTCAGCTCTTCACCGCCTTTAAGGCAGCCGCATTACTTTTCCTGGCCTGCTCCTTGGCTCGGGCGAGTTCCGCCCGAAGGTTCTCCATCGCAGCGGCACCATCTGCATCAAGCATACATGTTGTAAGGCATGGGAATCACCCCCCCCCCCTTACCAGGTGTCCGCGGAGAAATTGCATACCTTGTGACTCGTCAAGCCGCTTGTTGACAAGCGCGATGTCGGCATCTGCCATGTCAAGTTGCCGCTTTAGCTCGGCAAATTCATCAGTCCGGCTAGCCGCCGGACACTTCGCCACCTACACAGGAACGGCGACATATTATACCTGGGATTATGATCCACGGCGCGTCGTCATTTTTGACAACGCACCGAGTCTCAGGGGCTACTATCTATATAGGGCGCATCTTATATATGCAGAACTGTCAAAAGGTACATCATTTCGTGTACCTCAAAGCCTGTCAGTAAACTCCTGATGGCCTCGTACAACCCGCTCTCCACGGATGAAATCCTTTCAATCACCGTGCCCATCAACGCACGATGTTCTTCTGAGACAGACGCTCGCCCGAGCAGATCCTTCAGCTCCTCTGACCGTGCACCGGACGGTGTCGGACTCGTCCGATAGCCTTTTTCGAAGGCCAGACACGGAGGGCTTTGGGGGGCCATACGACTGCCTTCCGGCCCTGTCGGATTCGGAGAAACCCTCTGCAACGACACCTCAGGGTCGCCCGCCTCGCAAGGCGGTACGGCAGGGGGAGGCATTCCGCTCTCCATCATCTCCGGACGAAGATCCCCTGAAGATGTGCTGAGAAGGGCTGAGATCCGAACTACAAGGTAAAATTTCGGTTATCTTCCTCAGAAATAGAACAGGGATGTCTCTTATTTTAAAACTCCCTTCTCTACTTATGGCTCGGTGGAGGGCTGATCCCCTTGGGGGCACAAAGGCGGCCGAGGCATCCCCGGCAGCAGGACCCTCCGACGAAGATTTCTTCCCCGCTTTGAGACCATGGTCTCCGGGTCTTCAGAGGCGGTCCTCTTCTTCCCCGGATAGAGGAATTCTCGATTCCTCCTTTCTGACCGCCTCCTTCGGGAGGCGGTAGTTCTGTTCCCCTTCGCCTTCTTCCAAAGGCGCAACCTCTAGCATCCTGGTTAACACGGGATCCGGCGTGGTCTCAGGGAGGGGGGCCGGACACCTGATTAGCTTTGCTTTCGCTATCCACTCCTGTTTAAGGGACAACTCTTTTAAGGGCAGTTTTATGATAAATATACGAATAGTGTGTCCGGGTACAGGGCTACTTACTTGAGTATCCGGGTGATTGCAGCTCAGACATGCGTCCTCGGTCGAGTCCGGACACATTGCTTGTGATCCGAAGAACAATTTGTACATCTCCATGGGCGTCGCGCCCGTAAAATGTTGGAGAGCTCGTGGTCCCTCCGGATTAAACTCCCACAGGCGGAGGGGGCCACGTTTGCGGGGCAAGGTGCGGCGAATCAACATGACCTGCGTCACTACGACCAGATTGATCTCTCTCTCTAGGAGGTCTCGAATGTGGCCCTACAACAAGGGCACGTCCTTGGACGCCCCCCAGTTAAACCCTTTATTGACCCATGACGCTAGCTGTGGTAGGGGACCCGAGCGAAAGGCAGGTGGCGCCACCCACTTGGTGCCCCTGGGAGCTGTGATATAAAACCAGTCTCGTTGCCATAAGCTGAACTACTCTTGAAAAGAGCCCTCGGGCCATGGAGCGTCAGCATTCTTGCTTATAACAGCACCTCCGCACTCCGCATGTCGCCCCTCGATCATCTTCGGCTCTACTTTGAAGGTCTTAAGCCACAATCCGAAGTAGTAATGCGGAGGAAGGCTTCACACACGACAATGAACGAGGAGATGTGGAGGATGGACTCCGGAGCCAAGTCGTGAAATTCCAACCCATAATAAAACATGAGCCCCCTCACGAAGGGGTCCGTCGGGAAGCCTAGCCCCTGAAGGAAGTGAGACGCGAACACCATGCTCTCACCAAGCTTGGGAGTGGGAATAACTTGCCCTTGAGCAGGCAGCCTATGCGAAATTTCGCCGGTTAGATACCCGGCATCTCTTAGCTTTAGCACATCTTCTTCCGTAACGGTGGAAGGCATCCACCGGCCTTGAAGGTCAGAGCCGGACATCATCGAAGGTCCGAAGCGCCTGAATCTAGAGCTTTGGGTGTTGGAACTCCAGGCGAGGGGCGGATTCGATTGAGATTGAAAGAAAGGAGTAGAGCCTTGGTCTCTTTATAAAGAAGTTGAATACCAAGAGCCCTCCCGTGACCGTTTGGGACTCGCCGATAGAGGAGACATGCCAATGGGCACGGTTGGGTTACCCACGCGTATTAATGAGAATCCGGAATAAGGGACACGATCTCTACTTGACAAGATGTGCCAAGGAAACTGCCTCGTAACGCCTTGAGGTGGGGACAGTAAAAACGATTCGAATAAAGGCTTGGCCGTGGTGCGATGTCACGCTGCGGAATACGTCAGCAGATTGGATTTGTGCAAATATTATTCTCTCTACGGTGGTATGTGGGACTTATTTTGCAGAGCCGGCCACTATCCTTGTGTTCAAAATCTTCTATGAAGTATTCGAAGGAGGAACCTGCCTTGCAATGCCGAAGACAATCTGCGCGCGGACTAAATGCGTCATTGAAGCCTGGTTCGAGGGGCTCTTGAGAAAGTCCTGGATTAGGGGTGTCCGGATGGTGGGACTATAACCTTTGGCGGACTCTGGACTATGAAGATACAAGATTGAAGACTTACGTCCGATGTGCGGATGGGCCTTTCCTGGGCGTGTACGGCATGCTTGGCTATCGGGATATGTAGATCTCCTCCCATTGTAACCGACTCTGTGTAACCCTAGCCCTCTCTGGTGTCTATATAAACCGGAGGGTTTTAGTCTGTAGGACGAACAACAATCATACCATAGGCTAGCTTCTAAGGTTTAGCCTCTCCAATCTCGTGGTAGATCTACTCTTGTACTACCCATATCATCAATATTAATCAAGCAGGAGTAGGGTTTTACCTCCATCGAGAGGGCCCGAACCTGGGTAAAAACATCGTGTCCCTTGTCTCCTGTTACCATCCGCCTAGACGCACAGTTCGGGACCCCCTACCTGAGATCCGCCGGTTTTGACGCCGACAGCCACCTTCTTGTCTGTCTGCTCGACATGTCTCTGGACGGGTGTCATTTGGAGGTTATTTCCTTCTAAGGTGGCTGCCATGTGTCAAGAAATAGCCACTTAGTCACTTGGGGGTTGACACTGCACCGATCGATGACTTGCGTCGCTGTGAGGTGGAGCGGTGGAGCCTTGGCGTGGTGGTCCGCACTTGCGTCCCCGGCAAGTTTGTCGGGCAGTCTTGTGACTTGTCTCCGGAGCAACCTCGACCTCGCCAGGCTCGCCTGCCCAGAAAGGGAGGCTTTCCCTTAGTGGCGTCTTGCTTCTTTTGGCTTGATTTGGTCTTCTTGATCCGCCCCCTGATTTCTCAAAGAGCTATCTCTTCAACTCGATCTCGTTTTGGATGTTGCAACATTGCTCTTTTAGGCCCATGCACGGTTTGGGAAACAGACCCAGGGTTTGTTTCCATCGACAGGTGGCAATCTAGCATGCGCCTGCCGGGGGTAGGGCTTGCCGGGTCTTCTTCGAAGGGGTGCATGCTTGGGCCTTCAACCGCCCCGAATGCGCGGCTGGCGCGGTTTGGCTTTGTTCTTGTGTTGGTGCCGAACGTGCCTTGACGGGCTCTCCTGCATTGAGGTAGCCACTCCCCCTACAGGCCCTAGCCATCGGGGTGGAGGTCTTCTGTCCGTGCACAAGTCAGGGGAAATAAACACCCTTGTTTGTGCACCCCGACACCGGCGCCGTCCATCCGCGCATCTATAAAACCGCAACCCCGCATCCTAGGGTTTCCTCTTCCCCCTCTCGCCGCCGCCACCTCTCTCCTTCCTTTGCCTCTTCCTTTCCCAAGTGAGAGAACTCAATAGGTTTAGAGAAGAACCATCGGCACCGTCATCGTCCTCGTGTCCCTACGGCGTAAGGACCCCCTTCGGCATGTCTTCCTCCACCCCATCACTATCTTTGACCGATCCCCGGTGCTAGGTGGATGGGAGCCTCCCCGCACACCTCTGTGCCGTCACCGTTGCCGATGCCATGTCCTAGGCGAGCTCAAGTTCGAGCCCGACTGGAACCAGCAGGTCTCAAACCCTCTGCCGCCGCGACGAGGTCCACTGAGGTCCTCTCCGTCTCCTTCCACAATGGGCGTGTCTCCATGAGCTCGGGATCAACCTCTCCGCATCATCTTCCTCCTTTGCTTCGGCCTGCCTCGCACACCCGAACGCCCCCATCATTAGTCAGCGCATCCTCTTGCTCTCCCTGGTCCCAGCGACCTTGTACGACTCTAGCAGCACCCCCATGGTGACGCTTTGCTCCTCCTAGCCCTCCTCTCCCTTGTGATTTGCTCCCGTAGATGTTGTCCAACTGAGCTGAAGCTCTGGCCACCATGGCCACATGCACACGCATCCTCTGCACACATGCCGCCCCTTTGCTATAGCTTCCCTGCCACACTTCCATGCACACGCATCTTCTCACACGCACAACCGAGAGCGTGCTCCTTCGCAAGCGCACACCTGCCGCAGCACGCACACGAGATCCGCACATCTCTACTCCAGTGGGCAACCATGGCCAAGCTAGGCTCGGCCTCGCGCAAACCCTCACACAACAGGGTCACACCTTCCCCCTGCACCCCTGTTAATTCCATACCCCCGCCGCTTCCCTCTAGCCTAAACCGTCGGTCCTTTGCTCGCCATCATCATGGCGATCTCCGCACTATCATGTAGGCCTAAGGTTGGCCCTTTCCAATGCTCGTCTAAAGTTTTTCTGCTCTATGCTGAACAAAACTCTATGCTAAACACAAAGCACCAGTGCAATGGTTAGCACACCAACCACAATCCATGCGGTCCTGGGTACGAAACCTAGATTTCCAGTCTCCAGACGGACTGCGCCAGGTCTGGTGACTCGTACTACCCGGTAAGGGCCTTCCCACTTTGGCGTCAACTTGTTTATACCCTTGGCGGACTGAACGTGCCTAAGGACAAGGTCGCCTTCCTAAAAACTCTGGGCATGAACCCTACGGCTGTGATAGCGACGCAGGGCTTGCTAGTAGCGTGCAACACGCGTAGCAGCCCGGAGACGGTTCTCCTCAAGTAGCACATCGTCGTCACGCCGGTGCCGTTCTTGCGCTACTTCATCGTAGGAAAGTACTCGAGGTGACCCATATATGAGTTCCATGGGAATAATTGCTTCTGCCCCATAGACTAGGGAGAAGGGAGTCTGCCCGGTAGCTCGATTTGGTGTCGTTCTGAGGGACCAAAGAACCATCGGCAGCTCATTGATCCATCGCCCGCCATAATTCCACAGCTTATGGAATGTTCTCGTCTTGAGTCCTCGCATCACTTCAGCGTTCACCCTGACCGTTGCTCCTTGGATGAGCAACAGAGGCAAATGAGATTATGCTTCCGAGGGCATGAACATATTGCATGAAGGTGCGGCTCGTGAATTGGGTGCAATGTCTTTGATGATTCGGGCGGGGACCCCGAAACGGCACACCAATCCTTTCAAGAACATGATAGCTGACTGTGCGGTCACCTTTCTAACGGGCTCCACTTCTGGCCACTTTATGAACTTGTCGATGGCGACGAACAAGAACTCAAAGCCCCCGGTAGCACGGGGAAAGGGCCCCAAGATGTCGAGCCGCCAGACCGAGAAGGTCCATGATAAAGGGATCGTCTGGAGAGCTTGGGCAGGCTGATGGATATTCTTGAAGTGGAACTGGCACGCTTCACATTTGGTGACCAACTCAATTGCATCTTGGAGGGCCGTGGGCAATTAAAATCCTTGCCGGAAGGCTTTTCCAACCAGAGCCCTCGATCCAATGTCTGAGCCGCACAAAGCCTTGTGTATCTCTGCCAACAGTCCCTTTCCTTCTTCCCGGCAAATGTACTTCAATTTCACACTATTGGGCCTTATTCTATACAGTGTGTCGTCAAAGAACTGATACACACTGGCCCTCTAGGATACTCTTTTAGCTTCTTCTTGCTCTTCGGGAAGTTCTCTAGTTTGTAGGAAATGGACTATGTGCCGCGCCCATGTTGGAACCTGAGGCTCGACAACAAGGACTAGCGGCACCTCCTCATTTGTGAGAGTGCATTCCTCGATCATAGGGACCGGTAGTCTGGTGGGAGGGCACAACTCAGCGATCGAAGGGGAGTTGTTCCCGCCAAGATCTCTGCCGGGGGTCTCTGAAGGCTCTGCCGGAGTCTAGTTTCCTCCTCTATCTAGCCATTGTTGTCGGGGATATGGCGGGCTGAGTCAGATGGAGAACAAAAGTCCCTGGTTCCACATGGAGTTTTGCGCGGCGCACTTCGACATATGATCAGCAACGCTGTTTTTCGCACGGGGTACGTGCTCCGTTTGTAATCTGTCAAAGCGCAACTCCAACTTTATCACTTCCTCAATGCATGCCTCCATGAATGGGCTTTGGTAATCCTTGTTTACTTGTCTCACGACAAGTTGCGAGTCTCCACGGATGATCATCTTCTTGATTCCCAGTTCTATTGCAATTTTGAGCCCGGCAAGGAGCCCCTCGTATTCTGCAGTATTGTTGGTAGCCTTCTCCCGGGGAAAATGCATTTGGACGACGTACTTAAGGTGTTCCCCAGTGGGAGAAATGAGAAGTACGCCATCCCCTACACTTTGTAGGGAGAAGGCACCATCGAAATACATAATCCATTCTTGGGGCGCCTCCTTGCCGTGGATAACCCTCTCCAACACTTCTTCATTAGGGGTTGGTGTCCACTCTGCAATCAATTCTAACAGTGCTCTGCTCTGAATAGTTGATGTGGTTTCAAACTTCATACCGAAACTGGATAACTCCAAGGCCCACTCCACTATCCTGCCGGTGGCCTCGGCGTTTCTAAGTGTGCGTTGCAAAGGAAAGCGGGTGACAACCGTGATCTCGTGGGCTTGGAAGTAGTGGCGCAGTTTCCTTGAGGCCATGATGAGGCCAAAAATCAACTTTTTCACACCAAAATACCTTGACCTAGCTCCCTGTAACAGGGAGCTGACGAAGTACACTGGGTGCTCCACCAATTTCTTCCTTGCCGCAACCTTGGGACTATTTCCGCTACCTTGCTCTCCCTTGTCTTGAACTGCATATGACCTTGCCGGGGCGTGTTCGCTTTCCTCTCCAAATGGGACAATGGTTGTGATTGCCGCTTCATCCACTTCCCGCTGTGCTACTAGTGCTGCACTAACCAGTTGATTAGTTGCCGCTAAGTATAGCAGCAACAACTCTTGTGGTTTGGGAGCGACCAAAGTGGGCATAGACGAAAGATAGGTCTTTAAATCTTGTAGCGCAACATCTGCCTCCGGGGTCCTTTCCACAGGTCCTACCTTCTTCAAGATTTTGAAGAACGGCAAGGCGCGCTCGGCAGACTTGGAAATGAACCTGCTAAGCGCGGCAACACATCCAGTCAAACGCCTCACGTCCTTAACTGCCTTGGGTGCTTGGATCTGCTTGATAGCCTTGATCTTGTCGGGGTTGGCCTCTATCCCCCGATGGGATACAAAGAAGGCAAGTATCTTGCCGGAAGGAACGCCAAACACACACTTCTCTGGGTTCAGCTTCAAGTTGATCTTACGCAGATTAGCATAGGTTTCTTCCAAACCATGGATGAGGGTTGATCCGTCCTTAGTCTTGACCACAAAATCATCCATGTAAGCTTCAATATTTCTGTGTAGCTGGGATTCAAAGCCAATCTGGACTGCCCTTGCAAAAGTGGGCCCGATGCTCTTTAACCCGAAGGGCATCCGTATGAAGCAGTACGTGCCACATGGCGATATGAATGCGGTCTTCTCTTAATCTTCCTGGGACATGAAGATCTGGTGGTACCTAGAGTATGCATCCAGGAAAGAAAGCAGGTCACACCCGGAGGTGGAATCCACAATCTAGTCGATGCGCGGCATGGGACCCTTTGGGCATGCCTTGTTCAGATCCCTAAAATCTATGCAAAGCCTCCATTTCCCATTAGCCTTGCGTACCACCACAGGATTTCCTAACCATGTTGGATGCAGAACTCCTCTGACCAGACCAGCTACCTCACGTTTCTTGATCTCCTCGGCAATGAACTGTTGCCGCTCCAAAGCTTGCTTGACGGGTCGGGCATGTGGGAAGACAACAAGGTGGTGCTCGATTACCTCCCTGGGAACACCGGGTATATCAGATGGTTGCCAGGAAAAAAACATCAATATTCGTCCGCATGAAGGCAACAAGTGCGCTTTCCTATTTGTCATTGAGGGTGGCACTAATAGTGAAGGTACCATCAGCGCCAGCCAGCCCTGCCGAGACCTTTTTCACAGCGGGTGCAACAGCCTTAGGTCTCTTGCTATTGGAACTCTCCGGCAAGTCATCAACTGGCGCAGCGTACTCCGAAGAGGTACGCTTCCCGGGTTCCTTGCTATTTTTCCTCTTCTTCTTGTTTTCCTTGGCGGGAACACTGGCTTCCGCAGCCTCTGCCGTGACTGCTTCCTGGTACATCTTGTCCCACAAATGATTGCATCCATCTCGTCTGGCGGAATGGAAATTATGCCTATCAACCCTGGCATCTTCAAGGTAGACATAGTGGCACTACAAAAAAAAGACACTTCCGTGATGATACATGTTTGTCACAGTAGGTCACGTTTTCTGTCATGCATGTACATCCATGACGATTTTATGACAGAATCAAGATAGTCATAACTGTGATGTCGTAGAAGTGTTCCATGACATTACCAAAATTATCATCATGGAAGTGTCCACTTCCATGACGATAAATGGCACGTCATGAAAGTACATTCATCAAGGGTGACCGACACGTGGCATCCACCGTAATGGGTCGCCGTTAAGCTATCGGGTTCGGTTTCGGATCCGACAACCCGTTAACATCCCGGACCAATGAGGATTTTCCATGTGTAAAATTCTCATTGGCCGGAGGAAACACATGTTGGCTCACCGTTGGGACAGATGTCATCCACTCATTGGACAGGAGGCGCCTATGATAGGTCAACACGTGGCATGGCCCAATAGTGGCCCATTCCGATGAAAAAGGCCGACCCAGAAAAAATTAGCAGGCCGGCCCATACAGGCCTACTTGTGTCAGGTCCATTTAAGCCCACCGCCCATATGAGATGTGCCAATTCGGCCCCTCAACGGCCCGTTAAAGATTTGACACCATTGCAGCCCATCGTCAGTTCGAGCCCGTTAACAGCCCGCTATATATTTGGGCTCAATATCGGCCCGATGTGATTTCAGCCTGTTAACGGCCCATTCAAGGGATGGGCCAATTTTCAGGATGTACATCTTTCGGCCTTTTAGCGACCCATTTAAGTGTCGGGCCAATTTCTGGCCCGGTGTGTCTTTTAGCCTGTTGACGGCCCATAAATTAGTTGGGCCATTTGTAGTCGGACCTTAGTTTTGGCCTTTTAGCGACCCATTTAGGTGTTGGGCCAATTCCCGGCCCGGTGTGTCTTTCAGCTTGTTGACGGCCCATAAATGAGTTGGGCCATTTGTAGTCGGACCTGAGTTTTGGCCTTTTAACAGCCCATGCTCTTCATGGTCCAATACCAGCCCGGTTTCTCTTTCGGCCTGCTAAAGGCCCACAACCTGATTGGGCCATTCTTTGTCTGACGACTTTCGACCTCTTAGCGGCCCATGCTCTTCATGGTCCAGTACAAGACCGCTGTCTCTTTTGGCCTGCTAAAGGCCCACAGTATAGTTGGGCCATATGTAGCCCTACCTTAGTAATGGCCTCTTAACGGCCCATGAAATCAAATGGGCCCTCCTGTCGCTCGCTTCGATGTTGGCCTATTAACGACCCGGGAGGTAAGAGGGCCGACCATTAACTTTTGGCCTGGTAACGGCCCGTTAACTTAATGGGCCCACTAAAGTTCGTACATGTCTTTAGGCCCAATTAGATAATTTGAGCCCATTACCATGAGCAATTTTGCATTGGAACAAAACCGATCAAGCAATGGTACGACATACAGGGTCTGCACATCCAGCATATATTACCAGAAAGCAATCAAAGATTGATGCTAGTGCAAATAAATGAACAGAACCTAATGATTTACAATGTCACAATCTGCAACCTCAGCGCGGATGAGCCCATAAGCATGTGGGCAAGTTCTTGCTGCTTTGCTACACTATCTCTGAAAAATACCTATGCACCAAATTAACACACTAGTATTGCTATCATTGGCCAGGTCAGATAATAGGAAAGCAACATTGACACAACAAACGTTTTGGGCAACTAGCCTACACCAAATTAACACAATATGGCACAACTATCATCAGCCAGGTAAGGTAATACGAAAGCAACATTGACAAAATGAATGAATGGGCAACCAGAGCAGCACTACAGCTCAGTAATGTGCATGATATGCGATAGTACACTCATGCAGCTCAGTATGCAAAACTGCCAAGAAGGTTTCCTTACAAAAATCAACATTGGCGCCTTTAACATTTTTCTACAACTAATTTTAGATCAGATAAAGGTTGGATTCACACCGATTAACAAAATACATCCTGATGTAAAAATATAGTGATATACAATAGGTACTTACATCAGCATTGGAGCACAGAGAATTCCCGCAAGATATTTTCCTCAAATACGATCCCAATGGAGGAAGTTTCTATCATTTAACCGTATTTTCTAAAAGAGAGATGTGTAAGAAACATTTAGAAAATATGATCAGAATGCTATAAAATTTCATGATGCAAGGATACGCACATGCTTCTTAGAATGGTGTTGACATATTTTTGCTGGACTGGAGCGGACTAGTTCTTTGGCCACTTGAATCTGCTTATTATCAGTTGGAGTTGGGTTTCTTTGTGCTGGAGCAGTATCTATGAAAACTGGAGTTGGTTTATTATCTCCTGGCATTTGGATATTTTGCAAAGACCTGGTTTGTAACCCTTCAGATTCTAACATAGACGTCTTGCCCTTGCATTCCTTATATAGAAGAATGGTGCTTCAATTATAAAACATGCTACAGCAGAGATGGAATAGGTACTGAAGAATAGAAAGGCATGACATATTGACATGTATTCCCTCCATCAGGAAATAAATGGATGGGTCTTGGCGTATTTCAGTTCTAGATACATCCAGTTTTATCCATTTCTGCGACATGTAATCCGGACGGGGGAGTATGATGTAAGAGCTAGGGACACGACATGACAACAGTGTAAAAAAACACTACTTGAATGTAAAACTGTATGCTAGCGGAATACATAACGAAAAACACTAAGGCAACATGTCGGTGTACAAAAGAAGGGGCGCACCTTTGTACCCCTTTACCTATGCACGGGTAGTCGGAGCCGCGCCTGCGGTCACATCAAGCAGAACAGGGGAGGTAAACCAAGGCAAAAACGAAGCCCAAGACAGCCAGAGCAACGCCAAGACCAAGAACGCAAAGAAGAAGCGGGGTGGAGCAGTTTCCCCCGGCAACACCCTTGTCGGGGACTGCCTCAGCAGCCTCGGCAAGACTCTTTCCGGGGCATCACGCCCAGACACCAACAGGGCGAGCCACCCTTGAGCCCACGTCCCCAACACCATCAGCCACGTGGGGCCAGGGCTCGGGAGGCACCTCCGTGGTGGCATGCAGATCTTTGTGAAGACATATTCAAGATCAGATGAGGATCAAAAGACAAAGACCCTTGACAAGATGCTTGCCGAGGAGAGCCACGAGACCCCCCCGGCAAGATTCTTGCTGGGGACGACAGCGCGCCACGGCAAGACCCTTGCCGGGCCCCCCGGCAAGGCTCTCGCCGAAGACGCCAGCAGGACCACTGCCAGGCCCACACCACCCATGTCTCCATCGCCGTTCACATCCAGCTGCCAGCCCAAACCAGCTGGGCAAGCACCTGCGTGGCAACATGCAGCTTCCAGTCCAACTCAGCAGGCGCCTGCGTGGCGGCATGCAGATCTTCGTGAAAGCCCTACCATCGCGCCACCTCAGCTGCCTGCCTGCCTACATGGCGCCGCACGCATCGCTGGCCAGGGCGCGTGTCGAAGAGAGGAGCAGCGGCGACGAACGGGATGGGCCTCACCCCCATCCCCGATAAATCTAGGGGACACCTCAGCGACGCAACAAATGCAACTTGTCCTGTAATGCGAGCAATAAGCTCGCAATACTGTATGCCTTTCCACCTCCTGTATGCCACTATGGCAGCCCCTTTCGCCTATAAAAGGAGGCCCATGGCATACTAGGAAAGGATTCGGCTCTTTTGAACCACGCACTCACCATAGCTAGTTCGAGAGCTCAAGAACTCTCTGAGATACACCCACCAAAGCAGGACTAGGGTTTTACGAATCCTCGCGGCCCGAACCTGGGTAAACGATCCTTGTGCTGACTACTGATCCGTCTCTTCTCGCAACCCTGCGCCCCGGCAACCGTAGTAGGGATTCTTGTGATCCCATAGGTGTCGTTCGACACCGACATCTTTGGCGCGCCAGGTAGGGGGTGTGCAATTGTGAGAATTTGATCTAGTAGCTAGCCTAGCGTTTCTTCATCGCTATGGCTCCCAAGAAGAAGACGGCCACGACGATCGGCTCGTCGGGGGCCGAACGGCCCGTACCACTACGGGCAAGCAACAGCCCAGTCGCGGACAGGACCCGGGCCGCGGTCCGCGAGCACCAGCATCACCACAGCGATCGGGGCTGGCGAAACAGCGTCGTTCGCACGCCCGACGACCGGCCACACGTCGCCAGATCCAAAGACGGAGTTGGGCCCCCCGCAGACGGCGCGGGGCCCTCCAGGGGTGTCGTTGTGCCACCTCCGGGTGACGCAGTGACCTCCAAGACACCCACACCGGTGACCACTGCGCGCTCTTCCCATGGTGTGCGCGACAAACAGCGTCGCCACGCCGGCGACCCTGGGCACCGCCGTGGGAAGAGCCCTGTGCGTTATCCATGGGATGAAGGAGTTGAGCATGCCCGCCGAAGTGCCGGCGAAAATGGTGCGCAGCCGCTGGGCCGCGGTGGAGCTCCTTCTAACATGGTTAGAAGTCGAAGCACGCCACGGTCCACGCAGCTATCGCCGCCACCCACGCCAGCAGAAGCTTTGGTGCGCGCGCAGCTGCTCCTCGACTTCCCTCCTGCTGCACAGAAGCTCGATGAGTGGAGGGCCACCATCCGGAGCCTCGTCACCATCGCCAACAAAGATGATCTGCGACCGGTGGGGCCCTTGGGGCGGCGCTCCATCGAGCCACCACATGCTGGCGCTGGGAGGTCCGGAGGGAGCTGCGGCCACGGTGCACTCTCCTCCTCCTCGCCAGCCGCCGCGGGCGTCTGCCCGTCGTGACGACGCTTGTGATAACATCTCTATAGCATCGTCCAACCCGTGGACCCATCGCGACCAGCGCCAAGTTCTTCGAGAACGAGCTCACGAAGATGGTCAGACCACTATTGAGCACCGTCGTGATACACGCCACCAGTCGGACAAGCAGGCAGGACCCGCTATGGACTACCCAGCACCGGGGGGCCCCGGCGGCCTACCTTACGAGGTGGGCTGCCTGGCCTTTACCCGTGAGCTGCGACAGTTCCAGTGGCCGTCCCACCGCATGTTCAAGCCCGACGTTGGCGAGAAGTACACTGGCAAGACCCATCCATCCGAGTTCCTCAGCATCTACACCATCGCGATGCAAGCGGCCGGAGCTCGCGATGACAAGGTGCTTGCCAATTATTTCCCGCTGGCACGGAAGCCCAATGTTATGTCTTGGTTGATGCACTTGCCGGCGGATTCCATTTCTTCTTGGTCAGATCGGTGCCATGAGTTCGTTGGCGCCTTCACAGGAGGCCACCAAGCTCATGGCCAGGCCAGTGACCTGCATATCATTCCCAGAAGGAAGGGGAAACGCTGCGCAAGTACATCCAAAGGTTCAGCCAGGTGCAGTACAACATCCCTGACGTTCATCCCGCTGCTGTGATCAGCGTGTTCCACCAGAACGTGCGCAATCGCAAGATGCACGAAGAGCTCGCGATGACCAACGTTAAGGATGTGGCCGAGCTCTACGTTTTGGCCGATAAATGCGCCCGGGCTGAAGAGGGAAGGAAGTACCCCGGCTAAGACGCCAATGCGGAAACCGACTCTTCCGACAAAGACGCCACCACCCCGACGAAGAAGGGCCGACGTCGCAACAGGAAATGCAAGGGCAAGGCCGTACTTGTCGTCGAGGGGTCTGACAACACCGGCGCTACCAAGAAGGTAAAGGCAGACGGCCCCGGCAAGGAGATTGCCGGGTTCGCCGACTGCCGGGCCTTAGCAGCTACCGACAAGCCAGGGGGCTCCGGCAAGCAGTACTGCAAGATCCACCACACCAAGGGCCACGACCTCCAGAACTGCCGACAAGTCGAGCTGCTTGCTGAAAAGCAAAAGGCCGAGTATGAAAGGAGGGACAAGGAGAAAGGTCAGGACGGTGCCGAGGGATCCTTCAAGAAGCGTGGCGGCCAAGGAAGTCGCCGTGGCAAGGACAACCAGCAAGAGAGGTCCGCCCGGAGCCGTGACAAGAAACAAGAAGACGATGATCACGACGAGGACGACGAGTCCGGTGAGCAAGAGTCCCATAAGGCTACGGAGGCCATGTGCGTCGATGGTGGCGCCTTGCTGCATACTTCTCACCGCCAGCTCAAGCAGTGGGCCCGTGAGATTACAGCGGCGGAGCCGTCGTTCGACGCTCAAAAGCCGCTGAAGTGGTCCAGCATGCCCCTCATCTTTGACACCGAGGACCACCCTGACCGCACGACCGCGGTCGGGTGTTGGCCATTGTTGGTCTCACCAACGATACGCAACCTAAAGGTGAACAAGATGTTGGTTGACGGCGGGGCCGACCTGAACTTGATCTCGCCCGTCGTGATCAAAAGGCTGCAAATTCCCGATGAAGACCTCGAGGAAATGGGCACGTTTCAAGGGGTCAATCCGGGGAGGAGCCAGCCGAAGGGAAAGGCCACACTGCCCGTGACATTTGGAGGAGAGTTGAACTACAGTACGGAGAGGATCATCTTCGACGTGGCCGAGATCCCCTTTCCCTACAACGGGATCCTCGGCCGCCCGGCACTAGCCAAGTTCATGGCGGCATCACACTATGCCTACAACATGCTAAAGATGCCCGGGCCGTTGACCATCATCTCCGTCCCTGATACGTCTCCAACGTATCTATAATTTTTTATTGCTCCATGCTATGTTATCTATTGTTTTGGACTATATTGGGCCTATTAACCGGAGGCCCAGCCCAGAATTGCTGTTTTTTGCCTATGTCAGTGTTTCGAAGAAACGGAATATCAAACGAAGTCCAAACGGAATGAAACCTTTGGGAACGTGATTTTCTCATCAGATAAGACCCAGGAGACTTGGACCCTCCGTCAAGAAAGCCACGAGTGTGGAGGGCGCCCCCCTAGGGCGCTCCCCGTACCTCGTGGGCCCCTCGAGGCTCCACCGACGTACTTCTTCCTCCTATATATACCTACGTACCCCCAACATATCAGATACGGAGCCAAAAACCTAATTCCACCGCCGCAACTTTCTGTATCCACGAGATCGCATCTTGGGGCCTCTTCCGGAGCTCTGCCGGAAGGGGATTCCACCACGGAGGGCTTCTACATCAACATCATAGGCTCTCCGATGAAGTGTGAGTAGTTTACCTCAGACCTTCGGTCCATAGTTAGTAGCTAGATGGCTTCTTCTCTCTTTTTGTATCTCAATACAATGTTCTCCCCCTCTCTCGTGGAGATCTATTCGATGTAATCTTCTTTTTGCGGTGTGTTTGTTGAGACCGATGAATTTTGGGTTTATGATCAAGATTATCTATGAGCAATATTTGAATCTTCTCTGAATTCTTTGATGTATGATTGGTTATCTTTGCAAGTCTCTTCGAATTATCCGTTTGGTTTGGCCAACTAGATTGGTAGTTCTTGCAATGGGATAAGTGCTTAGCTTTGGGTTCAATCTTGCGGTGTCCTTGCCCGATGTGACGAAAGGGTTGCAAGGCACGTATTGTATTGTTGCCATCGAGGATAACAAGATGGGGTATTTATCATATTGCATGAATTTATTCCTCTACATCATGTCATCTTGCTTAAGGCGTTACTTTGTTTTCATTAACTTAATACTCTAGATGCATGCTGGATAGCGGTCGATGTGTGGAGTAATAGTAGTAGATGCATGCAGGAGTCGGTCTACTTGTCTCGGACGTGATGACTATATACATGATCATACCTAGATACTCTCATAACTACGCTCAATTCTGTCAATTGCTCAACAGTAATTTGTTCACCCACCGTAAAATACCTATGCTCTTGAGAGAAGCCACTAGTGAAATCTATGGCCCCGGGGTCTATTTTCATCATATTAATCTTCCTACGCTTTATTATTGCTTTGCTCTTTACTTTGCCTTTCTATTTTACTTTGCATCTTTATACCAAAAATACCAAAAATATTATCTATCATCTCTATCAGATCTCACTCTCATAAGTGACCATGAAGGGATTGACAACCCCTATCTGCATTGGTTGCGAGGAGTTATTGGTTTTGTGTAGGTACGAGGGACTTGCGCGTGGCCTCCTACTGGATTGATACCTTGGTTCTCAAAAACTGAGGGAAATACTTACGCTACTCTGCTGCATCATCCTCTCCTCTCCGGGGAAAACCAACGCAAGCTCAAGACGTAGCAAGAAGGATTTCTGGCGCCGTTGCCGGGGAGTCTACGCAAAAGTCAGCATACCAAGTACCCATCACAATCCCTTATCTCTCGCATTACATTATTTGCCATTTGCCTCTCGTTTTCCACTCCCCCACTTCACCCTTGCCGTTTTATTCGCCCTCTCTTTTCCGTTCGCCTTGATGTCTTTCTTGGCTCGTTTTCTCGCTTGGTTGAAATAGTTGAGTATTTATTCCTAAACAGAGAAGCTAATATCTATGGATCCTCATACGCTTGCCAATCTTTTTAAGAGATCCAATTATGCTGAACCAATTCCTAGTTATTTGGATGCACTAGATTATCTTTATAAGCTTTTGCCTGAGATCCATAAATCTGAAAATTGTGATGAAGTGCCTCATGATAGATCTTTGAATAAAAAGCATGATTGCAATGATTTTATTATAAATTCTATTGATGTAAATTATGCTAATAATATGCAAAACCCTCAGCTTTGGGATGCTAGTTTTGCTATGTCCAATAGTCATGATTGGGGAGATTCTTCTTATGATCTTGAAAATTTATTTAAGCCCCATGATGAATATAAGATTGATAATAGTGTTTGCAATAATATTGAAAATGGGTTTGGAAGAGTGTCAACTTTAGATCCCACATATTTGGATAACATTCAATCTTATGAAATTTTTGATAAAAGTGGGCTTGGAGAAATCATGACTTTAGTTAATGATAATCCCACTATTTTGGAAGAGTGTCAACTTCGCATGCATGTGGATCGTGTTGAGAATATGTTATGTGATAGCTATATTGTTGAATTTTCTTATGATCCTACATGTAATTATTATGAGAGAGGAAAATATGGTTATAGAAATTTTCATGTTACTAAATTATCTCTCGTTATGTTGAGATTGCTATTGTTCCTTTCCGCTTCCTTGCATATGCTAGTTTTTGCTTGCTATGATAATTTGTTTGCCTATAATATGCCTATGCATAGGAAGTATGTTAGACTTAAGTGTGTTTGTCACATGTTTTATGATGCTCTCTTTGTGCCTCAATTCTTGTCTTTCCTGTGAGCATCATTGAAATCTCAATGCCTAGCTAAAAAGGCTTTAAAGAAAAGCGCTTGTTGGGAGATAACCCAATACTTTTACTTGATGTTTTTCATTAAATAATCCATATACCTTCTGTTTTTATGTGGTTTTATGTTTTAATTAGTGTTTGTGCCAAGTTAAACCTATAGGATCTTCTTGGATAATAGTTATTTGATCTTGCTGTAATTTCCAGAAACTTTCGGTTCACGAAAACAATTTTTAAAAATCACCAGAACGTGATAAAATAGTGATTCCAATTGCTTCTCATCAATAAACAAATTTCCTAGATCGTCCTATTTTGTATGAATTTTTGGAGTTCCATAAGTTTGCGTTAGTTACAGATTACTACAGACTGTTCTGTTTTTGACAGATTCTGTTTTCCGTGTGTTGTTTGCTTATTTTGATGAATCTATGGCTAGTAAAATAGTTTATGATCCATAGAGAAGTTGGAATACAGTAGTTTTAACACAAATATAAATAAATAATGAGTTCATTACAGTACCTTGAAGTGGTCTTTTGTTTTCTTTCGCTAACGGAGCTCACGAGATTTACATTGAGTTTTGTTTTGTGAAGTTTTCATGTTTTGGGTGAATTTTTTTGATGGATTATGGAACAAGGAGTGGAAAGAGCCTAAGCTTGGGGATGCCCATGGCACCCCCAAGATAATCCAAGGACACCAAAAAGTGAAGCTTGGGGATGCCCCGGAAGGCATCCCCTCTTTCGTCCACTTCCATCGGTAACTTTACTTGGAGCTATATTTTTATTCACCACATGATATGTGTTTTGCTTGGAGCGTCTTGTATTATTTGCGTCTTTGCTTGTTAGTCTACCACAATCATCCTTTTTGTACACACCTTTTGAGAGAGCCATACATTAATTGGAATTTGTTAGAATACTCTATGTGCTTCACTTATATCTTTTGAGCTTGATAGTTTTGCTCTATGTGCTTCACTTATATCTTTTGAGCTTGATAGTTTTGCTCTAGTACTTCACTTATATCTTTTAGTGCACGGTGGTGGATTTGTTTTAAAGAAACTATTGATCTCTCATGCTTCACTTAGATTATTTTGAGAGTCTTAAATAGCATGGTAATTTGCTTAATAATAATATGCTTGGTATTCAAGATTTGTAAAACTTTCTTTTGAGTGCGTTGAATACTAAGAGAAGTTTGATGCTTGATAATTGTTTTGAGATATGGAGGTAGTAATATTAGAGTCATGCTAGATGAGTAGTTGTGAATTTGAGGAATACTTGTGTTAAAGTTTTTGATTCCCGTAGCACGCATGTATGGTGAACCGTTATGTGATGAAGTCGGAGCATGATTTATTTATTGATTGTCTTCCTTACGAGTGGCGGTCGGGGACGAGCGATGGTCTTTTCCTACCAATCTATGCCCCTAGGAGCATGTGCGTAATACTTTGCTTTGATAACTTTTCGAGTTTTGCAATAAGTATATGAGTTCTTTATGACTAATGTTGAGCCCATGGATTATACGCATTTTTCTCACCCTTCCACCATTGCTAGCCTTTCTAATACCGCACACTTTTCACCGGTATCATACACCCACCATAAAACCTTCCTCAAAACAGCCACCATACCTACCTATTATGGCATTTCAATAGCCATTCCGAGATATATTGCCATGCAACTTTCCACCATACCGTTCTTCATGACACATTCATCATTGTCATATTGCTTAGCATGATCATGTAGTTGATATAGTATTTTTGGCAAAGCCACCGTTCATAATTCTTTCATACATGTCACTCATGAATCATTGCATATCCCGGTACACCGTCGGAGGCACACATATAGAGTCATATTTTGTTCTAAGTATCGAGTTGTAATTGTTGAGTTGTAAGAAAAATAAAAGTGTGATGATCATCATTTTTAGAGCATTTTCCCAAGTGAGGAAAGGATGAGGGAGACTATGATTCCCCCGGAAGTCGGGATGAGACTCCAGACGAAAAAAAGAGGCCATAAAAAAAGAGAAAAGGCCCCAAAAAAGAAATGAGATAAAAAGAGAGAAGGCACAATGTTACTATCCTTTTACCACACTTGTGCTTGAAAGTAGCACCACGATCTTCATAATAGAGAGTCTCTCGTTTCGTCACTTTCATATACTAGTGGGAATTTTTCATTATAGAACTTGGCTTGTATATTCCAATGATGGGCTTCCTCAAATTTCCCTAGGTCTTCGTGAGCAAGCGAGTTGGATGCACACCCACTTAGTTTAATTTGTTGAGCTTTCATATACTTATAGCTCTAGTGCATCCGTTGCATGGCAATCCCTACTCACTCACATTGATATCTATTGATGGGCATCTCCATAGCCCGTTGATACGCCTAGTTGATGTGAGACTATCTTCTCCTTTTGTCTTCTCCACAACTACCATTCTATTCCACATATAGTGCTATATCGATGGCTCACGCTCATGTATTGCGTGAAGATTGAAAAAGTTTTGAAAATGTCAAAAGTATGAAACAATTGCTTGGCTTGTCATCGGGGTTGTGCATGATTTAAATATTTTGTGTGGTGAAGACGGAGCATAGCCAGACTATATGATTTTGTAGGGATGAACTTTCTTTGGCCATGTTATTTTGAGAGGACATAATTGCTTAGTTAGTATGCTTGAAGTATTATTATTTTTATGTCAATATGAACTTTTGTCTTGAATCTTTCGGATCTGAATATTCATACCACAATTAAGAAGAGTTACAATGAAATTATGCCAAGTTGCACTCCGCATCAAAAATTCTCTTTTTATCATTTACCTACTCGAGGACAAGCAGGAATTAAGCTTGGGGATGCCTGATACGTCTCCAACATATCTATAATTTTTGATTGCTCATGCTATGTTATCTATTGGTTTGGACTATATTGGGCTTTATTTTCCACTTTTATATTACTTTTGGGACTAACCTATTAACCGGAGGCCCAGCCCAGAATTCTGTTTTTTTGCCTATTTCAGTGTTTCCAAGAAACGGAATACCAAACGGAGTCCAAACGGAATGAAACCTTCCGGAACGTGATTTTCTCATCAGATAAGACCTAGGAGACTTGGACCCTCCGTCAAGAAAGCCACGAGGCGGCCACGAGGGTGGAGGGTGCGCCCCCCCTAGGGCGCGCCCCCTACCTCGTGGGCCCCTCGAGGCTCCACAAATGTACTTCTTCCTCCTATATATACCTACGTTCCCCCAACAGATCAGATACGGAGCCAAAAACCTAATTCCACCGCCGCAACTTTCTGTATCCACGAGATCCCATCTTGGGGCCTGTTTCGGAGCTCCGCCGAAAGGGGATTCCACCACGGAGAGCTTCTACATCAACATCATAGCCTCTCCGATGAAGTGTGAGTAGTTTACCTCAGACCTTCGGGTCCATAGTTAGTAGCTAGATGGCTTCTTCTCTCTTTTTGGATCTCAATACAATGTTCTCCCCCTCTCTCGTGGAGATCTATTCGATGTAATCTTCTTTTTGCGGTGTGTTTCTTGAGATCGATGAATTGTGGGTTTATGATAAAGATTATCTATGAGCAATATTTGAATCTTCTCTGAATTCTTTTATGTATGATTGGTTATCTTTGCAAGTCTCTTCGAATTATCCGTTTGGTTTGGCCAACTAGATTGGTAGTTCTTGCAATGGGAGAAGTGCTTAGCTTTGGGTTCAATCTTGCGGTGTCCTTACCCAAAGGATGTAAAGGGTTGCAAGGAACGTATTGTATTGTTGCCGTCAAGGATAACAAGATGGGGTATTTATCATATTGCATGAATTTATTCCTCTACATCATGTCATCTTGCTTAAGGCGTTACTCTGTTTTCATTAACTTAATACTCTAGATGCATCTTTGGATAGCGGTCGATGAGTGTAGTAATAGTAGTAGATGCAGGCAGGAGTCGGTCTACTTGTCTCGGACGTGATGCCTATATACATGATCATACCTAGATACTCTCATAACTATGCTCAATTCTGTCAATTGCTCAACAGTAATTCGTTCACCCACCTTAAAAATACCTATGCTCTTGAGAGAAGCCACTGGTGAAATCTATGGCCCCCGGGTCTATTTTGATCATATTAATCTTCCTACGCTTTATGATTGCTTTACTCTTTACTTTGCCTTTTTATTTTACTTTACATCTTTATACCAAAAATTCCAAAAATATTATCTATCATCTCTATCAGATCTCACTCTTGTAAGTGACCGTGAAGGGATTGACAACCCCTATTCGCGTTGGTTGCAAGGAGTTATTTGTTTTGTGTAGGTACGAGGGACTTGCGCGTGGCCTCCTACTGGATTGATACCTTGGTTCTCAAAAACTGAGGGAAATACTTACGCTACTCTGTTGCATCATCCTCTCCTCTTCGGGGAAAACCAACGCAAGCTCAAGACATAGCAGTCCCCTCCGACAAGAAGGACGCGCTGATTTGCGCCGACCAACTCTATTGGGAAGCAATTGCAGCAGCTCCCGTCAAGGCACCTGCTCCTGCCGCTAAAGGCCCGGGAGGGAAGAAGAAGCCCAACAAGACCTCTCGCACCCACTCCGGCAAGCACACCTCCTCAGAGTGTTGTGCTACCGTTGAGGACGTGCCAGAGAGCTCTACCGGCAAGAGCAAGAAATCCAGAGCTGAGCCGCCGCAGACCAAGAAGGTGTCCGTCAGGGAGGATGGCACGGGAGGGGCCTTCACCATAGGCTTTACCCTCGACAGCAAATAGGAGGGTGCGTTCATCACCTTCCTGCGGGAGAATGTCGACGTGTTTGCGTGGCAAGCATATGACATCCCCGGTGTTCCCAGGGAGGTGATTGAGCACCACCTAGCTGTCTGGCCTCATGCGCGGCCTGTCAAGCAGAAGGTCAGAAAGCAGGCTCTGGAGAGGCAGGAGTTCATCACAGAGGAGATCAGGAAGTTGGAAGCGGCAGGTTTGGTGAGAGGAGTGCTTCACCCGACGTGGTTGGCCAATCCGGTAGTGGTGCGCAAGGCAAATGGGAAGTGGAGGCTGTGTATTGACTACACAGATATCAATAAAGCTTGTCCCAAGGACCCCTTCCTGTTGTCGCGCATCCACCGGATTGTCGACTCCACGGCCGGGTGTGATCTTTTGTCATTCCTCGACGCCTACTCGGGCTACCACCAAATCTTCATGACAAGAGAAGATGAAGAGAAGACAACATTCATCACCCCATGTGGTACGTATTGCTTTTTACGGATGCCTTTCGGGTTGAAGAGTGCTGGATCGACGTTTGCAAGAGCAGTCCAAATCGGTTTTGAACCCCAGCTCCATAGAAATAAGGAAGCATACATGGATGACATAGTGGTCAAAACCAAAGACGGGGCAACTCTTGTGCAAGATCTGGAAGAGACATTCGCCAACCTACGCAAGATCAACCTCAAGCTGAACCCTGAGAAGTGTGTCTTCGGCGTTCCGTCCGACAAGCTTCTCGGGTTCTTTGTGTCGCAGCGCGGGATCGAGGCAAACCCAGACAAAATCAAGGCTATTGAGCAGATTGTGGCGCCCAAGCGGATCAAGGATGTGCGTCGACTCACCGGCTGCGTCGCCGCCATGAGCCGATTCATCCGCAAGTCCGCCGAGCGCGCCCTTCCTTTCTTCAAAATCTTGAAGAAGGCAGGCCCAATGGAGTGGACCCTAGAAGTCGAGGCAGCATTGCAGGATCTGAAGAAATACCTTTCCTCCACGCCAATATTGGTTGCGCCTAAACCACAAGAGCCGTTGCTGCTGTATCGGGCGGCGACGAATCGAGTGGTCAGCGCCCACCGGTAACCTGAGGGAGGTCGACGAGGAGGCAATGACGGCGGCAGAACCAGCGGATGGCAAGCCAAAGATTCCCCCGACAGGGCCTGGTGCCAGCAAGGCGAGGCCCCCGGCAGAGTCTGATCCCACCAAGGCAGTGCCCGCACAGTCGAGTGAGGTGGTGCAGAAGAAGAAGAAGATGCAGCACCTGGTTTACTTTGTCAGCTCCCTCTTGCAGGGAGCAAGGTCGAGGTACTCCGGTGTGCAGAAATTGCTCTCCAGCCTCCTTATGGCCTCGAGGAAGCTGTGTCATTACTTCCAAGCCCACGAGATCACTGTCGTCACCCGCCTCCCGTTGCAACCGATATTGCATAACCAGATGCAACCGGAAGGTGGAATGTGCCTTGGAGTTATCAAGTTTCGGTTTGAAGTTTGAAAGTACCTTGACAATCCAGAGCAGAGTCTTGGAGGAGTTCATTGCAGAATGGACCTCAACGCCTGACGAAGAAATCCAGGAGACCACTCTCCCTGGCAAGGAGGCAGACCGCGACTGGATCATGTACTTTGATGGGGCTTTCTCGCTGCAAGGCGCTGGTGCCTGTGTGTTTCTCATCGCACCCACCGGAGAGCACCTCAAGTACGTGATCCAGATGCACTTTCCCAGGGAGATGTCCACCAACAACACTGCTGAGTATGAGGGATTGCTTGCCGGTCTCAGGATCACGGCAGACCTCGGGGTTAAGAAGCTCATCGTCAGGGTTGACTCGCAGCTTGTTGTTAGGCAGGTCAACAAGGATTATCAGAGCCCATTGATGGAGGATTACATAGATGAGGTGAGGAAGCTGGAGGAACGCTTTGACGGTATCCAAGCGGAGCACATCCCCCGAATGGAGAATGACATTGCCGATTACCTGTCGAAACATGCTCCATTCAAGCTACCTATGGAACTAGGTACCTTTTTGCTCCGGTTAACTCAACCATCCGTCGAACCGTCAACGGGGCAGAACAAGCAGAGGAAGTCAGGTCAGGGCAAGTACTTTCCTACCGAGCCCCCTGGGGCTGCCGGCAAGGGTGCTGCCGCGGATGCTGAGCCTGCCAAAGGGCAACTGGCTCTGGCAGGGCGTCAAGCCCTGGCCATGGAGACAGTCGTGCCCATGGCTGAGGAAATGCCTTTGGTCCTTGCCGTCGAGCCCCAGGCTCCGGCATGGGCACAACATACTGTCTGATTCCTCCAAACAGGGGAACTTCCTGAGGAGCAGGAGGAAGCGGAAAAAGTAGCCCGCCGGTCTGCCCTGTACCAGTTCGTCGACGACGTCCTGTACAGGAGAAGGCCGAACGGTGTGAAATTGAAGTGCATCCCTCGGGAGGAAGGACTGGAGCTGTTGGCAGAGATA
Organism: Aegilops bicornis; assembly: GCA_021605145.1. Taxonomy (NCBI): domain Eukaryota; kingdom Viridiplantae; phylum Streptophyta; class Magnoliopsida; order Poales; family Poaceae; genus Aegilops; species Aegilops bicornis. Next base: position 304,984,473 of record CM038672.1, read on the forward strand.
CATGGAGGCATATGTGGCTCCCACATAGGGTCGAGGGCCCTTGCCGGAAAGGCGTTCCGGCAAGGTTTCTTCTGGCCTACCGCCCTCCAGGATGCGACGGAACTAGTAACCAAGTGTGAAGCGTGTCAGTTCCATTCAAAGAAGCTTCATCAACCAGCTCAAGCCCTTCAAACAATCCCTCTCTCCTAGCCATTCTCGGTCTGGGGCTCGATATACTGGGCCCTTTCCCCCGCGCTGTTGGGGGCTTTGAGTACTTGTACAATGCAATCGACAAGTTCACAAAGTGGCCGGAGGTGGAAGCAGTGAGAAAGGTGTCCGCCTTTCGATCACCAAGTTCTTCAAGGAGTGGTCTGCCGCTTTGGTGTGCCAAACGGAGTCATCATCGCCAACAACGGCACGCAGTTCACAAGCCACACCTTCATGCAATACATTCAAGACCTCGGCAGCAAGGTCTGTTTTGCTTCCGTGGCACACCCACGGAGCAACGGCCAAGCGGAGAGGGCAAATGCTGAAGTGTTGCGAGGCCTAAGGACGAAGACCTTTGACAAGCTGCACAAGAGTGGAAGGCGCTGGATTGATGAGTTGCCGGCGGTTCTTTGGTCGATCAGGACGACGCCAAATCGAGCCACCGGTCAGACACCCTTTGCCCTAGTATATGGGGCAGAGGCAGTTCTCCCCACGGAACTCATATACGGGTCACCTCGAGTGCTCGCTTATGATGAGCTTGAGCAAGAGCAGTTGCCGCAAGATGACGCAATGCTCCTTGAGGAAGATCGTCTTCGGGCGGCTGTGAGAGCAGCACACTACCAGCAAGCCTTGCGCCGATACCATAGCCGCAAGGTTCATGCCCGAAGCTTTGAGGAAGGCGACCTTGTTCTTCGGCACGCTCAGTCGGCCAAGAATTCCAACAAGTTGACGCCAAAGTGGGAAGGCCCTTATCGGGTAATACGAGTCACCAGGCCCGGCGCAGTCCTCCTCGAGACCAAAGATGTTGTCCCAGTGAGCAACTCCTGGAACGTCGAGCATCTTCGCAAGTTTTACCCATAAGGCGCGGCTTGTCCGGCCTCCCGGCAAGCCACCTTTTGTACAAGCTTTGCCGGCAAGGCATGTAACCCTTTATAGAAAGCCAGGCGCAGACCCTGAGCATAAATAAATGAAGCACTGGTGCCCTAAGTTATAGCATACATGCTAGGTCGAGTCTCTTCCTTGGTTAGGGTTGATAGTGCTTAACGGCGACTAACGCCTAGCCTAGAGTTCGAGTGCGCGTCTATCTATTTCTTTTCTGTCCTCCTTTGGTTCACACGGCACATGAGCACTTCTGCTGAGCTACTTGGAAGAAAGGAAACGGACCGGCGTCCCGACCCCGGCAAACCAGAGTTGCCGGGGGCTGCAAGCACAAGAATCCAACCGCGACAGGACAAGGTTGCCGGTGGCTGCAGATCTAGATAAGTCTTTCATCCTCTATCATGCATTTCAGAACGGAGGTGGGATATGTGAAACCTCGTTTTATTTCTAGGCCACTGTGCTCCCCTTTTCTATACCCAAGGATTATATCCTGGGCCAGGATTTGGTTGTAGTCGCGGTGGCAAGGTAGTAGAATGAGGAGCCTAAACCCGCTTCATCCCTGCCTCCGCCAAGGGCGCGAGAATGGTCGAGCGAAGTGGGGGGACGGCAAGGCCTGTTGCCGTGCGGAAAACGTTTATCTTAAATTGTAACAAGGATTCGCTCCTTGTCGCGGGGTCTACCCATGAACAAAAAACTCGGCAAACATCCCTTTCTCATGAAAAACATCCCACACAGGTACAGTCCGTACGGAATGAAAAACATGAACAAGGGGGATTACAAGCTTTAAATTTGACAAGGCCCGAAGGCTTACAGATTAAAAAAGAGATGAGATGCCCATAATCCCTTTCTTGTCCCTCTCCTCAGGAGGCAGGTCAAGGAGGCAAAAGGGCAAAAGGGGCGCCTAGGCGAGCTACGAGCAGCAGAAAGCACCAAGAGAACACCTTAGTGGCCGCCTACGGGTGGGCCGGTGATGAAGGTGCCGGGAAAGGAGCTGGAAGACGAGGTGGCAGGACCGGCAATACGCGATGAAGGCGTCGGTGTCCGCGTACTCCGAGTTGACGGCCTTGCCGCCCGCCCTCTTCCTCTTCCGCAGCCTCCCGACACCAGCCGCCCAAGGAGACGGCCTCGAGAAGTTTAAGGAGCTGGCCCCACCCCTGAAAAAACTCTGCCAGAGGAGCGCCCAGGTGCTGATGCTGCTGCTGCCGCACCCGCCCAAGCGCGGGGCGTCCGACGCCTAGTCGGACTCATCCCCGTCATCTTCCCCGCTGTCCTTCTCATCACTTTCACTCGAGGAAGAGTTTCCATTGTCGGAATCTCCGTCGGAGGAGCTCTCCACGCAGCACTTCAGGCGAGTCCCGAAGTCTCCGAAGACCTTGACGGAGAGCAGGCCGTCCTCCATTAATTTGAAGTAGAGGACGAGCCCCACCGTCAGGCTGTGGATGCGAGCGAACGTCTTCCACCCACGACGGAGGTACATGACCCGAGGGGCCGGGAAGTCGACGTCGACCCGCGTGCCCCCATTCCCACAGCCCCTCATGTGCAATCTGAGGGATTGGGGCGGGTCACGCTCCATCTCCCGAGCAAACGGGGCGGGAAGATGAAGACGGCGACGCGGAGGCCGGTGCAGCCTGATGAAGAATTCGCGGGGCTGGTCTCAAACATGGCCTTCCATTGGAAAAGGCATCATTGGTGGGGGCGAAGCCGGCGCGCCGCCCCGCCCTCCTCTTCCCCGAGCACTATGACCTCTGCCCCGGCCTCGTCCACGGCCTCGCCCCCGCCCCCTTCCCCTCGCGGCTGGCTCCACCACCGCGGGCTCAGAAGGGGGAGGGACGCGCTGTCGAGCGGCGACCCTCGCCGCCGTCGTCGAGGGACCAGGATTCCCTTTCTCATGGCGAGTGAAAGGAAGAAGCAGAAGCGAGAGGAGATGGATGACAGAAGAGTGCGGGACACCATTCCACCTTCCCCATCCTTATAAAGGGGTGGCGTCGTGGCTCGGCTGCCCCGCTCGGCCAATCCAGCCACCAGAGGCACAGGGAATCGGGACCGACCCGATGCCCCAACCAGCGACGGCCCGGTTTCCCGCCTCCACCGCTTGCCACCCCAAGCGCATGGAGGACGCGTGGCGAACGTGCAGAATCGAGGGGACATGTGAGGCGACCTCTCCCCACCCCGTGATCATGGGGTGTGGACGCCTTGAAGACCGTGACCCGGCCCCGTGCGGTAAATGAGCCGCGCCTCCACGCCTCCCTCTTTTTATGGGTAAGGCGTGAGCCGCCTCTTTACCATGATGTGACGCATGCATGCGGGAATCGCCCCACGCATGCCGCGCACGTCACGCGCACCCCTCCACGCCGCGCGCGGGTCATCGGAAGCGAAGTGCGTGAAAAGTTTTACCGCGGTAAGAAAACCTCCCCCCCCCCCCGCCTGCGCACCATTTTGGGCCCAGCCCAACAACACGTTGCGCTTATGTGTGGCCCAGGCCCGGGGGCTCCTGTCGGTGTACAAAAGAAGGGGCACACCTTTGTACCCCTTTACCTATGCACGGGCAGTCGGAGCCGCGCCCGTGGTCACACCAAGAAGAACAGGGGAGGTAAACCAAGGCAAAACTGAAGCCCAAGACAGCCAGAGCAACGCCAAGACCAAGAATGCAAAGAACCAGAGGGGTGGAGCAGTTTCCCCCGGCAAGACCCTTGCCGGGGAATGCCTCAGCAGCCCCGGCAAGACTCTTGCCGGGGCAGCACGCCCAAACACCAACAGGGCGAGCCACCCTTGAGCCCACGCCCCCAACACCATCAACCACGTGGGGCCAGGGCTCGAGAGGCACCTCCGTGGTGGCATGCAGATCTTTGTGAAGACATATTCAAGATCAGATGAGGATCAGAAGACAATGACCCTCGACAAGATCCTTGCCGAGGAGAGCCACGAGACCCCCCGGCAAGATTCTTCCCGGGGACGACAGCGCGCCACGGCAAGACCCTTGCCGACCCCCCCGACAAGGCTCTCGCCGAAGATGCCAGCAGGACCACTGCCAGGCCCGCACCAGCCAAGTCTCCTCTGCCGTTCGCATGCAGCTGCCAGCCCAAACCAGCTGGGCAGGCACCTACGTGGCAACATGCAGCTTCCAGGCCAACTCAACAGGCGCCTGCATGGCGACATGCAGATCTTCGTGAAGGCCCTACCACCGCACCACCTCAGCTCCCTGCCTGCCTACATGGTGCCGCACGCATCGCTGGCCAGGGCGCGTGTCAAAGCAAGGAGGAGCGGCGATGGACGGGACGGGCCTCACCCCCGTCCCCGATAAAGCTAGGGGACACCTCAGTGGCGCATTAAATGCAACTTGTCCTGTAATGCGAGCGATAATCTCACAATACTGTACGCCTTTCCACCTCCTGTATGCCACTTGGCAGCCCCTTTCACCTATAAAAGGAGGCCCATGGCATACTGGGAAAGGATTCTGCTCTTTTGAACCACACACTCACCATAGCTAGTTCGAGGGATCAAGAACTCTCTGAAATACACCCACCAAAGCAGGACTAGGGTTTTACGCATCCTCGCGGCCTGAACCTGGGTAAACTATCCTTGTGCTGACTACTAATCCTGCTCTTCTCGCAACCCTGCGCCCCGGCAACCGTAGTAGGGATTCTTGTGATCCCATAGGTGTCGTTCCACACCGACACAAAATATGCGTGTATGATTGGGAAATTAAGATGGCATTGCAAGAGACCACTAGAACAACACTTCAATGTAAAAAAAGACATGGTATGGTAGACAGATGAAGTACATACTGATGAATAACAATGCATAAGATATTCAGAAGCATGACGTCCAAACTAAGCAGATGGTTTCCGTCCCCCACACGTGCGAAGAGGCTAGTGGGGAGCAGACGGTTGCCACAGAGGTCACACATTGACGACAAGGCCGTCCTGTCAGACCAAGCGCCCACGCGAGATGGCTTCCGTCCCCCACACGAGCGAAGCCACTTCGCACCCCCACACGGTTGGTCGCCACACCACTAGGCCAACTCCAGTGCGTGCAGCTCGAACGCGCGCTCGCTCAGCCCCCTTTCCCTCGACGCCCGGAGCTACCAACCACGACTACGTGTTTCGCGCACCCGGCGGCCGGATTTGGAGCGGATCCGGTCGGGCTTGAACTCGCCCGGCTGTGGGAGGCCACGCCGCGCCATGGACTGGCCGGGCACCGGCCGAAGGCCCCGACAAGGCTGCAAGGCCGCATGCAGGTACTAACTCCTCCTCTAGCCGCTCGGATCTACACCGTCGGCGGTCCGCCGGAAGATACATGAATGGCGGTCGGCCGGGCTCGGTGTTGGCCCAAAATCTCATCGACACACCATTGCCACTCATTACGTGCGACGACTGCCCAAAGAAGGTCTTGCGCCACGTGTCTACAACGCTGGAACATCCCGGATAGGTGTTCATCAAGTGCTCAACCGATGGGGTATGTGCTACTTTAGCTTCGGTTGTGCTCTGGGATTAGACTAGTTGTGCTAACTTAAAATTTTAATGTGTAGAATGGATGCAAGTTTTGGTATTGGGAAGAAGAGTACATCAATATATTGATAGAGCGCAATTTAGTAGATGTTCTAGCACTTTTAGCTAGCATAGAGGCTAGAGACGAGACTAGTGCACTTGTTGATAGAATAGAGGCTAGACATGAGACTAGATGCGAGGAAGCAACGTCTACTTCTTTACACTCGAAGAAGAAAGAAGCACGCAAGATCGAGCCTCCGCAGATCAACAATGAATGCATCGAGAAGGCACTAATCTAACTTACAGGAGCAGTTATGGAAGTTGGATATCTTCTAAAATGTATTCTTGTGGTTCTTGTTTTCTTTGGTCTTACTTTTCTAGTCAAGTTTTGGTGATGTATTTCCATGTACCAAAAATCAAATGATGAAAAAAGATATGTGTTTGCATAGAAAAATGTACGTAGTCGGGATGCGTCTGCGCGTTGGGCGCACTGATACGTCCATTTTGCATCATGCTTTTATATCGATATTTATTGCATTACGGGCTGTTATTACACATTGTGGCACAATACTTATGCCTATTCTCTCTTATTTTACAAGGTTTACATGAAGAGGGAGAATGCCGGCAGCTGGAATTCTGGGCTGGAAAAGGAACAAATAGTAGAGACCTATTCTGCACAACTCCAAAAGTCCTGAAAATTCACGGAAACAGTTTTTTGAATTAATAAAAAATACAGAGTGAAGAAAGTACCGGAGGGGGGCCACCCACCATCCACGAGGGTGGGGGCGCGCCTCCCTGCCTCGTGGGCCCCCTGGCAGGCCTCCGGTGCCCATCTTATGCTATATGAATTCTTTCGTCCGAGAAAAAATCATAAGCAAGCTTTCGGGAAGAAACTCTGCCGCCACGAGGCGGAACATTGGCGGAACCAATCTAGGGCTCCGGCGGAGCTGTTCTACCGGGGAAACATCCCTCCGGGAGGGGGAAATCATCACCATCATCGTCACCAACGATCCTCTCATTGGGAGGGGGTCAATCTGCGTCAACATCTTCACTAGCACCATCTCCTCTAAAACCCTAGTTCATCTCTTGTATCCAATCTTTGGCCCAAAGCCACAGATTGGTACCTGTGGGTTGCTAGTAGTGTTGACTACTCCTTGTAGTTGATGCTAGTTGGTTTTTTTGGTGGAAGATCATATGTTCAGATCCTTTATGCATATTAATACCCCTCTTATTATGAACATGAATATGATTTGTGAGTAGTTACGTTTGTTCATGAGGACATGGGAGAAGTCTTGCTATAAGTAGTCATGTGAATTTGGTATTCGTTCGATATTTTGATGAGATGTATGTTGTCTCTCCTCTAGTGGTGTTATGTGAACATCTACTACATGACACTTCACCATTATTTGGGCCTATAGGAAGGCATTGGGAAGTAATAAGTAGATGATGGGTTGCTAGAGTGACAGAAGCTTAAACCCTAGTTTATGAGTTGCTTCGTAAGGGGCTGATTTGGATCCATATGTTTCATGCTATGGTTAGGTTTACCTTAATACTTCTTTTTAGTTGCGGATGCTTGCAATAGGGGTTAATCATAAGTGGGATGCTTGTCCAAGAAAGGGCAGCACCCAAGCACCGGTCCACCCACATACCAAATTATCAAAGTAACGAACGCGAATCATATGAGCGTGATGAAAACTAGCTTGACGATAATTCCCATGTGTCCTTGGGAGCGTTTTCCTTCATATAAGAGTTTGTCCTGGCTTGTCCTTTGCTACAAAAAGGATTGGGCCATCTTGCTGCACTTTATTTACACTTGTTACTTGTTACTCGCTACAAATTACCTTATCACAAAACTATCTGTTACCGATAATTTCAGTGCTTGCAGAGAATACCTTGCTGAAAACCGCTTATCATTTCCTTCTGCTCCTCATTGGGTTCGACAATCTTACTTATCGAAAAGGCTACGATATATCCCCTACACTTGTGGTCATCAAGACTCTTTTCTGGCGCCGTTGCCGGGAAGTGAAGCGCCTTTGGTAGGTGGAATTTGGTAAGGAAAAATTTATATAGTGTGCTGAAATTTACTGTCACTTGTTACTATGGAAAGTAATCCTCTGAGGGGCTTTTTCGGGGTATCTTCACCCCGACCAAGAGAGCAAAGAGTTGCTCCTCAACCCATCTGAACCTACTGAAAATGTTTACTTTGAAATTCCTTTGGGTATGATAGAGAAACTGTCATTAATCCTTTTACAGTGAGATGGAACATTACATCCCAATTTGCACCTAATCTATGTGGATGAAGTTTGTGGATTATTTAAGCTTGCAGGTATGCCCGAGGATGTTATCAAGAATAAGGTCTTCCCTTTATCTTTGAAGGGAGAGGCATTGACATGGTTTAGGCTATGTGATGATATGGGATCATGGAACTACAACCGATTGAAATTGGAATTTCATCACAAGTTTTATCCTATACATCTTGCTCATCATGATCGTAATTATATATATAATTTTTGGCCTCGCGAAGGAGAAAGCATCGCTCAAGCTTTGGGGAGGCTTAAGTCCATGTTATATTCATGCCCCAATCATGAGCTCTCAAGAGAGATGATTAATCAAAAAAATTATGCTCGACTTTCCCTCAATAATCGCTCCATGCTCGATACTTCTTGTACTGGCTCTTTTACGATGAAGACTATTGAATTTAAATGGGATTTATTGGAAATAATTAAACGCAACTCTGAAGATTGGGATCTCGACGAAGGTAAGGAGTCAGGTATAACACCTAAGTATGATTGTGTTAAATCTTTTATGGATACCGATGTTTTCCATGAATTTAGCACTAAATATGGACTTGACTCTGAGATAGTAGCTTCTTTCTGTGAATCATTTGCTACTCATGTTGATCTCCCCAAGGAGAAGTGGTTTAAATATAATCCTCCCATTGAAGTAAAAGTAGTTGCACCTATTAAAGTTGAAGAAAAGACTATCACATATAGTGATCCTGTTGTTCCTACTGCTTATATTGAGAAACCACCTTTCCCTGTTAGAATAAAGGATCATTCTAAAGCTTCAACTGTGGTCAACAAAAGTAATATTAGGACACCCAACCCCCCGAGCAAATTAAAGTTGAACCTAGTATTGCTATGGTTAAGGATCTCTTGGCTGATAATATTGATGGGCATGTTATTTACTTCTGCAATGAAGCTGCTAGAATTGCTAGACCTGATGCTAAAAATAAGCATAGACCTCTTGTAGGCATGCCTGTTATTTCTGTTAAAATAGGAGATCATTGTTATCATGGCTTATGTGATATGGGTGCTAGTGCAAGTGTAATACCTCATTCCTTATACAAAGAAATTATGCATGATATTGCACCTGCTAAGTTAGAGGAAATTGATGTTACAATTAAGCTTGCCAATAGAGACACTATTTTACTAGTTGGGATTGTTAGAGATGTTGAAGTTTTGTATGGGGAAGTTAAATATCCTGCTGATATTCTTGTTCTTGGTTCCCCACAAGATGACTTCTGTCACATCATACTTGGTAGACCCTTCTTGAATACTGTTAATGCTAGGATGGACTGCGAAAAGGATGTTGTTACTATTGGTTTGGGGGATATGTCTCATGAGTTTAACTTTGCTAAATTCCGTAGACAACCCTGTGACGAGGAATTGCCTAGTAAAGATGAAATTATTGGTCCTGCTTCTATTGTCGTGCCTCCTAATGATCCTTTAGAACAATATTTGCTAGACCATGAAAATGATATGTTTATGAATGAAAGAAGGGAAATAGATTAAGTATTCTTTAAATAGGAACCTATTTTGAAACACAACTTACCTGTTGAAATCCTAGGGGATCCTCCTCCACCAAAGGGTGGTCCCGTGTTTTAGCTTAAACCATTACCTGATACTCTTAAATATGCTTATCTTGATGAGAAACAGATATATCCTGTTATTATTAGTGCTAACCTTTTAGAGCATGAAGAAAAGAAATTATTGAAAACTCTGAAGAAGCACCGTGCTGCTATTGGATATACTCTTGATGATCTTAAGGGCATTAGCCCCACTCTATGCCAGCACAAAATAAAATTGGATAAAGACGCTAAACCAGTTGTTGATCACCAACGACGGTTAAATCCTAAGATGAAAGAAGTGGTAAGAAAAGAAATACTCAAACGTCTGAATGCAGGTATAATTTATCCAGTTGCTGATAGTAAGTGGGTAAGCCATGTCCATTGTGTCCCTAAGAAGGGAGGTATTACTGTTGTTCCTAATGATAAAGATGAATTGACCCCACAAAGAATTGTTACAGGTTATAGAATGGTAATTGATTTCTGCAAATTAAATAAAGCTACTAAAAAGGATCATTACCCTTTACCTTCTATTGATCAAATGATAGAAAGACTATCCAAACATACACATTTATGCTTTCTAGATGGTTATTCTGGTTTCTCTCAAATACCTGTGTCAAAATGGGACCAAGAAAAGACCACTTTTACTTGCCCTTTCGATACCTTTGCTTATAGACGTATGCCTTTTGGTTTATGCCATGCACCTGCTACCTTTCAAAGATGCATGATGGCTATATTCTCTGATTTTTGTGAAAAGATTGTTGAGGTTTTCATGGATGATTTCTCCGTTTATGGAACTTCTTTTGATGATTGCTTGAGCAACCTTGATCAAGTTTTGCAGAGATGTGAAGAAACTGACCTTGTCTTGAATTGGGAGAAGTGCCACTTTATGGTTAATGAAGGTATTGTCTTGGGGTATAAAATTTCTGAGAGGGGTATTGAAGTTGATAAAGCTAAAGTTGATGCTATTGAAAAGATGATGTGTCCCAAGGACATCAAAGGTATAAGAAGCTTCCTTGGTCACGTCGGTTTTTATACGAGTTTCATTAAGGACTTCTCTAAAATCTCCAGGCCTCTGACTAACCTCTTTCAAAAAGATATTTCTTTTGTCTTCGACGATGATTGTGTAGAAGCATTTGAAATACTTAAGAAAGCATTGATTTCCGCACCTATTGTTCAGCCACCTGAATGGAATTTTCCCTTTGAAATTATGTGAGATGCTAGCGATTATGCTGTAGGTGCTGTTCTAGGACAAATAGTTGATAAGAAATTAAATGTTATCCAATATGCTAGTAAAACTCTAGACAATGCCCAGAGAAATTATGCGGCTACTGAAAAAGAATTTTTAGCAGTTGTGTTTGCTTGTGATAAGTTCAGGCCTTATATTGTTGATTCTAAAGTAACGGTTCACACTGATCATGCTGCTATTAAATATCTTATGGAAAAGAAAGATGCTAAACCTTGACTCATTAGATGGATTCTCTTACTACAAGAATTTGATTTGCATATTATTAATAGAAAGGTAGCTGAGAACCCCGTTGCAGACAACTTGTCTAGGTTAGAGAATGTTCTTGATGACCCACTACCTATTGATGATAGCTTTCCTGACGAAAAATTGGCTGTCATAAATGCTTCTCGTGCTGCTCCATGGTATGCTGATTATGCTAATTATATTGTTGCTAAATTTATACCACCTAGTTTCACATACCAGCAAAAGAAAAAGTTTTTCTATGATTTAATACATTACTTCTGGGATGACCCACACCTTTATAAAGAAGGAGTAGATGGTGTCATTAGACATTGTATACCTCAGCATGAACAGGAACAGATCCTACGCAAGTGTCACTCCGAGGCTTATGGAGGGCACCACGCTGGAGATAGAACTGCACATAAGGTATTGCAATCCAGTTTTTATTGGCCTACTCTCTTCAAAGATGCCCATAAGTTTGTCTTATCTTGTGATGAATGTCAAAGAATCGGTAATATTAGTAGACGTCAAGAAATGCCTATGAATTATTCACTTGTTATTGAACCATTTAATGTTTGGGGCTTTGATTATATGGGACCATTTCCTTCCTCTAATGGGTATACACATATTTTAGTTGCTATTGATTACGTTACTAAGTGGGTAGAAGCTATTCCAACTAGTAGTGCTGATCATAACAACTCTATTAAGATGCTTAAAGAAGTTATTTTTCCGAGGTTTGGAGTCCCTAGATATTTAATGACTGATGGTGGTTCACATTTTATTCATGGTTCTTTTCGTAAAATGCCTGCTAAGTATGATGTTAATCATATAATTGCATCCCCATATCACCCACAGTCTAGTGGTCAAGTAGAATTGAGTAATAGAGAGCTCAAATTAATTTTGCAAAAGACTGTTAATAGATCTAGAAAGAATTGGTCCAAGAAACTTGATGAAGCATTATGGGCCTATAGAACTGCATATAAAAATCCTATGGGTATGTCTCCGTATAAAATGGTTTATGGAAAAGCATGTCACTTACCTCTTGAACTAGAACATAAGGCATATTGGGCCATTAAAGAGCTCAATTATAATTTCAAACTTGCTGGTGAGAAGAGGCTATTTGACATTAGCTCACTTGATGAATGGAGACCCAGGCCTATGAGAATGCCAAACTGTTTAAAGAAAAAGTTAAAAGATTGCATGACAAAAGGATACAAAAGCGGGAGTTCAATGTAGGTGACTATGTGTTGCTATTCAACGCACGTTTAAGATTTTTTGCAGGAAAACTTCTCTCTAAATGGTAAGGGCCTTACGTTATCGAGGAGGTCGATCGTTTCGGTGCCATAGAAATCAACAACTTTGAAAGCACAACTCCAAAGGTGGTGAACGGTCAAAGAATCAAACATTATATCTCAGGTAATCCTATAAATGTTGAAACTAATGTTATTGAAACCGTAACCCTGGAGGAATACATAAGGGACACTTTCCAGAATGTTTCAGCCTCCGAATAGGAATAGTTACGTGGTACAGTAAGTAAACCGACTCCAAAACAGTTCTAATGACATTTTTTCTCCGTTTTGGAATATTTAAGAAAATAGTAAAATAAGAAGTAGTTCGGGAAGGACACGAGGCGTCCAAGAGGGTGGAGGGCGCGCCCTACCCCCTGGGCGCGCTTCCCTACCTCGTGGGCACCTCATGTGCTCTCCAGACTCCGTTTTCTTGCACGATACTTCTTTTGGTCGGTAAAAATTCATTATATAATCTCCCGAAGGTTTTGACCACCGTACCACGCAAATATCCTCTGTTTTTGTTTCGAGATGTTTTCTGCCAGAGCTGTCAAGGCCAGGCATCATGTTGTCCTCCTCCTCCAACAATGAGGGCAACGATGCTTGGCTAATGAAGATAGAGCCGAAGAGAGAAGAACCCGGGGAGATCAACAAGGATGATGGAATCAAGAAGGCCATGAAGGATCAAGCTCCGGCAACAAAAGAAGAAGACATCCTTCAACCTCATCACAATCTTCTTACCCCAACTGAGATTGAAGATTTCAAGATGATTGAGTTAGCTCGTATACAAACAAGTATCTCACACGTGAAAATATTTTGTTGAAGGAGCATATCACCGCACTCAAGGGCTTTATCCACAAACTGGAGGATCTCCTACGCTCGATGTGCGACTATCCATCATCACCACCATCTTCTTCACCAGCAAAAGGGATATAATCACATGGGTATGGGCACTCCCCTTGGCAACTGCCAAGCTTGGGGGAGGTGCCCCGGTATCGTATCACCATCACACTCCTATCTTACCGTTTTTCTTAGTTTGATCCTTTAAGTAATATCTTGATCTAGTAGAATAAAGTTTTAGTATGATCTAGTTTTGATCTTTGCCTTTTGATCCTTCTATGTGATCGAGTCCGTGAGCTATATATAATAAAGATTAGTGTTGAGTCAAGGGCTTGATTATCTTGCGATGATCTTGAAGGAAAAAAAGAAAAAAAAAGAATAAAAAGAAGTCAAGAGATCATATTGATCTTATGGAGAGTAATGACTTCACATATAAAGAGTATGATGAATAAAAGTTGTTGAGAGTTGACAAACATAGTTTCGGTCATCGTTGCAATTAATAGGAAGTAATAAGGAAAGAGAGGTTTTCACATATAAATATACTATCTTGGACATCTTTTATGATTGTGAGCACTCATTAAAATATGACATGCTAAAGAGTTGATGTTGGACAAGGAAGACAACGTAATGGGTTATGTTTTCTTATATCTGAAATAAAGTATATTGTCATGGATCGGCCAACATGTTGAGCTTGCCTTTCCCCCTCATGCTAGCCAAATTCTTTGCACCAAGTAGAGATAGTACTTGTGCTTCCAAATATCCTTAAACCCAGTTTTGCCATGAGAGTCCACCATATCTACCTATGGATTGATTAAGATCCTTCAAGTAAGTTGTCATTGTTGTATGTGATAAAAAATTGCTCTCTAAGTAAGTATGATTTTTAGTGTGGAGAAAATAAGCTTTATACAGTCTTGTGATGTGGAAGTAATAAAAGCGACGGACTGCATAATAAAGGTCCATATCACAAGTGGCAATATAAAGTGACGTTCTTTCGCATTAAGATTTTGTGCATCCAACCATAAAAGCACATGACAACCTCTGCTTCCCTCTGTGAAGGGCCTATCTTTTATTCTTGTCTTATACCTCTTACAAGAGTCATGGTGATCTTCACCTTTCCTTTTTATATTTTATCCTTTGGCAAGCACATTGTGTTGGAAAGATCCTGATATATATACTATATATATATATATATATATATATATATATATATATATATATATCCAATTGGATGTAAGTTGACATGAACTATTATTGTTGACATTACCCTTGAGGTAAAAGGTTGGGAGGCAACACTATAAGCCCCTATTTCTCTGTGTCCGATTAAAACTCCATACCCATAAGTATTGCGTGAGTGTTAGCAATTATGAAAGACTAAATGATAGTTGAGTATGTGAACTTGCTGAAAAGCTCTTATATTGACTCTTTCCGATGTTATGATAAATTGCAATTGCTTCAATGACCGAGATCATAGTTTGTTAGTTCTCAATGAAGTTTCTGTTTCATACTTTACATTGTGAATAGATTGTTACTTGAGCATGAGAAATCATATGACAATGTATATTTATGTTGCTGTTATAATAATGATCATGATGCCTCATATCCGTATTTTATTTTATCGACACCTCTATCTCTAAACATGTGGACATATTTTTCGTTATTGGCTTTCGCTTGAGGACAAGCGAGGTCTAAGCTTGGGGGAGTTGATACGTCCATTTTGCATCATGCTTTTATATCGATATTTATTCCATTATGGGCTGTTATTACACATTGTGTCACAATACTTATGCCTATTCTCTCTTATTTTACAAGGTTTGCATGAAGAGGGAGAATGCCGGCAGCTGGAATTCTGGGCGGGAAAAGGAGCAAATATTAAAGACCTATTCTGCACAACTCCAAAAGTCCTAAAACTTCACGGAAGCAGTTTTTGGAATTAATAAAAAATATAGAGCGTAGAAAGTACCAGAGGGGGGCCACCCACCATCCACGGGGGTGGGGGCGCGCCCTACCCCCTGGGTGTGCCCCCTGCCTCGTGGGCCCCCAGGCAGGCCTCTGGTGCCCATCTTCTGCTATGTCAAGTCTTTCGCCTGAGAAAAAATCATAAGCAAGCTTTTGGGAAAACTCCCCCGCCACAAGGCGGAACCTTGGCGGAACCAATCTAGGGCTCCGGCGGAGCTGTTCTGCCAGGGAAACATCCCTCCGGGAGGGGGAAATCATCGCCATCGTCATCACCAATGATCCTCTCATCTGGAGGGGGTCAATCTCCATCAACATCTTCACCAGCACAATCTCCTCTAAAACCCTAGTTCATCTCTTGTATCCAATCTCTGTCCCAAAGCCTCAGATTGGTACCTGTGGGTTGCTAGTAGTGTTGATTACTCCTTGTAGTTGATGCTAGTTGGTTTATTTGGTGGAAGATCATATGTTCAGATCCTTTATGCATATTAATACCCCTCTGATTATGAACATGAATGTGATTTGTGAGTAGTTACGTTTGTTCCTGAGGACATGGTAGAAATCTTGCTATAAATAGTCATGTGAATTTGGTATTCGTTAGATATTTTGATGAGATGTATGTTGTCTCTCGTCTAGTGGTGTTATGTGAACGTCGACTACATGACACTTCACCATTATTTGGGCCTAGAGGAAGGCATTGGGAAGTAATAAGTAGATGATGGGTTGCTAGAGTGATGTAAGCTTAAACCCTAGTTTATGAGTTGCTTCGTAAGGGGCTAATTTGGATCCATATGTTTCATGCTATGGTTAGGTTTACCTTAATACTTCTTTTTAGTTGTGGATGCTTGCAATAGGGGTTAATCATAAGTGGGATGCTTGTCCAAGAAAGGGCAGCACCCAAGCACCGGTCCACCTACATACCAAATTATCAAAGTAACGAACGCGAATCATATGAGCGTGATGAAAACTAGCTTGATGATAATTCCCATGTGTCCTCGGGAGCGTTATCCTTCATATAAGAGTTTGTCCAGGCTTGTCCTTTGCTACAAAAAGGATTAGGCCATCTTGCTGCACTTTTATTTACACTTGTTACTTCCCGCTACAAATTACCTTATCACAAAACTATCTGTTACCGATAATTTCAGTGCTTGCAGAGAATACCTTGCTGAAAACCGCTTATCATTTCCTTCTGCTCCTCGTTGGGTTCAACACTCTTACTTATCGAAAAGGCTACGATAGATCCCCTACACTTGTGGGTCATCACAGACGGCCACCACATCTAAGAAATGGCCCGGACACGACCCCATTGCAACAGATAGAATCCGGGCAAAACGGAGGTCCGTTTGGGGTCGTGCGTTGGAGTTGGCCTTACAAGTGGGACCGCAGTCGAGGAAACCAACTATCGGAAAACCCCCACCTCGCCCGCCGCACGATGGCTGAGTGAGAGAAAGGACGAGGTTGAAGAGATAGTTGTAGCATGGACTCCAAGAAATATGGTGTCAGATGGAAGTCGTGCTAGTGGCGTGTGCCATACTCCTAGACCTGAATGCTTGTTCTGGCCCATGCCACCCTACTATATATCGAGGATTCGAGGTGCTGGTTACGTACAATGAACACATTAACATATGGCCCACCTCACACTGTGGCCAAATTTCCTGGAGTCTGTGCTAGGTTAAAAAGTGTTCTTTGTGAGGGTGGGTGGCTGGTCTCAAGTTTAAAACTTGTTGTATTACGTATAAGTAGACGTATAGATAGTGCAGTAGTTTTGAAAGTTTGAACCCAAACATCATAATGCAATTTCTAATGGACTCATCCGAGGACCTAGGATGATGGGATTCGCAGCTACAGTAAAAACACCCGCCCAACGCGCGAAGCATGTGAAGCTAGTACAAATAGTAGTAGTACTATTGTTGATTGGACTCATCCGATAACCTGTTGCAATGCACGTACAAGTATGTATTCGGAAAAAAAATTTTTGCCTCGTGGCAGCACCCACTCAGGGAAGCGACTCGAAAGCCATTAATAAATTTAGTAATTTTATCATGGGCATATCATTTTATTACATACAACAGGTCATGAACCCACAACGACAACAACGATACATTGTAGTAAGTACTAAAGTTTTCATCACACAACAAATAACAAGCAATGAAATGAACTTCAGCTCAACCAATCCTCGGTGTTGGAAACGCTTGCTTTGAACCAGAAGTGATTCTGCAGGAAGGGCCACCATCATCAATCTCGAGACCAACGCAGGACTGATCATCCAGGCTGAAGCGGCCTATGTCAGGACGCATATTGTGATAGCCATGGTAGGGAACCATAGCAATGTCTGAGGTATAGATATAGTTGCTTCTCATAAATTGTAGTAACATTGTGTCAACAACAGTTGGATCACCTTTCACCATCATTGGATAGTTTTGTCCAAGGAAGAGCGAGTTTCCTCCAAGAGTATCAATACTAAACCAGGGAGAAGGTGTTGGCGCTAGCACAGTAGTATCCATCCCGAATACCCTCCAACGGATGTTGGAATAGGTCCGGAGAGTGCGACCATGGGAGACAACACCTGCTTCCTTAGTAACATCAAGCCTGCCCGTGATACGCACAAGAGGAGGTGATCCATCGGAAAAAGTTGCCAGGCGCCACTGAGTATATGGGTCCTCATGCTCGTGATCATCATCATCGTCATCTCCCCCTTGGTTATAAAATTTTCAAGTATAGGTGGTGGAATGTTCACAGGACCTTGGAAAGACAAGAAGGTTAATTAGTAAAGGGAAACTAGCTAACCCGCATGCATGTGGATGAAACAATTATAATTACGGTGGAAGACAAACGTCGAAAGCATAAGGATTCCATGCAAAAACAGAGCCACGAGTGGTGGCAGCAAACACAAGACCCTCGTATTGAATTGCATCACAGTACTCATCCGTGTATAGAAACTGATTTTTGAGCAATATCCATCAAGTCGAACCATGAAGGACGGCAACAAGGTTGTCGAAGATAGCGACAACACAAGCATTCCTATAACCCCAAGAGTGGCGGGAACTCGACAAATTGCTATCTTCTGTAGACGACAGTCACCATGATCGTAGTTGAACGTACGTAGAATACCGGTGTGCTCAACCTCTGGGCAGTCTGAGATTTTTGGAAGTGGAACCTGGTGACAAGTGTACACATTCACAAGTTCCCACTCACAGTTGTACCCATTATAAACAACCCAATATCCAATTGCGCCTGCCCAAGCCTTACCCTCAAGCTATGGCATCTTAACATCACACGTATCAATATCAAGCGATACCAACTTGCACAAGACGAGGCCTCCGTCGTCCGCGTGCCAGTCAGCAGGGTCACGGCAAAGAAGATAGGGGAGATCAAACCGCTCCTGCACCCTTGGGTTCCTTGTAATTATGTTACTAGTTGAGTCGAGAATGGTCTTGAATGAACCTGCCATGCTAGCCGAGGTGATGACATCGCACCGATCAATGAGTTCCTCCACCAAGTCATCTTTCAGATCGGGGCAAGAATAACGGGGTCGTTTCCGGCCTGTTCCCTCCATGGATAAGACGATCGAACAATGGCAGAAGGAAGGGTGAAGTCAAATAGAGGAGGGAGGAAGAGCGTGCGACAACAGTTTCAAATCGAGAGGGAAAGACGAAGAGTCAGTGGACGGTTGCCACGGTACACGAAGAGGCGCCCCAGCTTACATAGACGTCCATTCTGAAATTGTAAAAAGGACTCGCCGTCGTCTCACTGATATGTGGGAACGGGACTACATGTCAACGAAACATGGTGTGTAATTTCTCGTGCAAAATGCTATCTGGCCGCATTGGCCCGAGGTGCCACATTAGTTATCGACCTTTATTTTTTTAATGGCGTGCCGTTCAGTATTGAAGCACGACTAACTGGTACTGTATGCAGAGAAATATAAACTACTATACCACTACTCGACCTCTAGTACTAGTAGTATAAAAAAGATATATAGCCTGGAGCTTCAGCGCTTTATTGCTAAGGGCTGCCCACTTGCTTCTCACACTATCACCCTCTCTCCAGATCTAAAAAAGACAGCCTCTCTCTCCCTCCTCACCGGTGGTCACAGATCCGCCGGGGAAGAAAAGGACGTGCAACATTCACGCACTCGTCGTCGGCGAGCGAGGTCACGCACTGACGACAAGACCATCCTCTCAGACCTAGCGCCCGGGCGGGATGGCCTCCGTCCCCAAGCTCGCTGCCGTAGTATGTGCGGAGGACGACGACCACGAGCGAAGCCACTTCCCGCCTACCCTCAGGTATGCTACCTCTTTTCGAACCATACCCTTGTTCTATTGCCCCATCTGCCAAGTCGCTACATGTGGATCTTTTTCCACTCCACCATCTTCCCAATTTGCTATCCTCTGCTCTGCTAGTCACACAGACGAAAACCTTAACTTGCACTATTAAAGGAAACCCTACTTCATGCAGACTAATCCATGTCTGGGTTGAATAAGGAAAGGAAGGGAGACTGTACCGTCCAAGAGACTAGGCATCAAACCCGCGTCTAGGTTGAAAAGGGAAAATCAATAGCTAAAGAGAACTAAAATGGGACATAATCTACATATGCTGCCTGGATATTTGTTGCTCTGGCCAACCATACCTCCCTCACCACTCTAAGCGTCCATGGAGGTACATCATACTGGTGCGCCCACTGTCCGAATGGGCCTCCCATGCTCTTATTGCCACTTTTTTGCTGTTAGTATAATGCCAGCGGTCAAGTCAAGCAATGCTACTGCTAAAGTGATGCCACATTTAACTAATGCCGCACTCAGTCTAATGCCACCGATAAATTTAAGCAATGCCATTTAATTTCACTGGATTATTTCAGGGTTAGCTATTGATTGTGGATCTATTAAAGATTTTTCAGCTAAGGTATTCTAACGCTGTTGCACAGCCAGTATACAAATGATGAATCTTGTTACTACCTTCAGATTTTTGCACTGTCAATGCTTATAGATTACAAACCTCACTTTCATGAGATAACTCAATTTTTTTGTACAGTGTCAAGAGGAAAGGTCAAGAGTGGGCACCTCCTCCTCCGGCTGTTCTCTTGATTCGTTCGATCAACTTTTTATGTTTGATCGATTATCAAGATTGGGATATCATTTTTTAGGTCCCCTCGAATTCGAAATGATATTTACCTTGAAGGTACATGGTTTGTAATTTTTTATACTGTCATTAGTTAACAATGCTAGTTACCTTCAGAATTTTGTATTTGGTTTAATGCTCTTGCATAGCTAGTATACCAATGCTGAAACTTGTTACCTTTACATTTTGTATTGTTAATTCTTATAGAAATCTTCCAGTGCTTGAGCTTATGGAAATATGTTTAGTAAAACCATTGTACTGTACCCTGTAACAAAATAACTACTCTACTGTTGCACTAGCCACTGGATTAGTGTATATTTGTACTATTCGAATGGTGTTACATTAGCCTATGGACATATATAAAGTGTGGCAAGCTTCCCAGATATGTGCTCAAGAAAACTACTACCTGTTTTTCTAAATACTAGACGTTTGGGTACTTTAAATTGAACTGCGATAACGTCTTATATTAAGGAACGGAGGGTGTAGAGTTCACTCAAATTATCCCGGTAAAGCTAGTCACACCTTTGTTAAAATTAATGTTCGTTATGTTATCGGAGGAGGTCTCTATGTTTGTCTCTAATGCCTGTCGAATACATACCTGACATAATGATGTAATGTTAAGTCATTTCCTTGTGTACAGTATCACTGAATTGTCAAGGCGGTGATGGCATTTTATTTTAGTCGAACTGCACAATATATGCTTAAAAGAAGAGGAAAGGTCAGGAATGGCTCAATTTTTTAGAAAAAACTATGTATGCCTTCCTGACATCAGCCGTTGTTGCCTTATTTATTCCTTCAAACAGGTGGTTAGAAACAGTCTTGCTACCTTTTCCCATTAAGAAATTGGAATGCTTATATTTGTGAGTCTATGCTTCTACTAGTGCCACTTTTATAGTAATCACACTTTCAATTCAATATCTATGCAAACAGGGATGCTCGATTTTAGTGGAACTGCATAAAAAGTCCAAATGGTTCAACATTAGGAGCATGTTTTCTTCCAAACCTTTATATCCAATTGGTGGCACTATGAGCTGTTCATTACGAAGGTACATTGTTTGCTACTATATTGCTACTCTTGTTGTACTGTCATTAGATAATAATACTAGTGGTTTGCATGTGAAATTATTGGCAGGGTGGACCTACATTAGATGTGCAGGACATGATTTAATGATTGGATGCTCAATTTCGGTTGTATCGATTTCACCTCTTCCATCACAGTGTACATGGATATCCTTGGTCTGATGAAGAACAGGCGCTATATTTCTGCTCTGAACCAGGAAATCAATTCAGTATGAAATTGTCCAGGGCAAAATATGACTGTATCAAATTGTGCATTGCAAAACATGACAGATGCTAAGCGGGAGAGACGTGTTTAAACCGAAAATACAAGGTGGGGTATATGTTTACTAGCTGCTTGATATTTGTGCAGATAGAGATGTCTGCCCATTGATATTTGGCAAACAAACAAAGTGACCGCAATTTGGTTGAACTGCACAAGAGAATAGTATAGTCACTGCACGTAGTGCCATTTGAAAATAGACACATAAAGATTGGATAGTCACTTCATGGACTGCAGAAAAGTAGTACTTTACTATTTATTGACCAACACTAGGTGCTTCATTGCTTTGGTCTGATTATACAATGGGCATCATTTTGCCTAAGTTAAACTTTGTATTCCGAAAATACTCTCGCCGTGTGATCGAGAGAAGACAAATCATATTGCAGTGGATGTTCCTCCATCATGTGTGGTTCATTCTCATGGATCCAGCTGTTGGTGAAACTAGTTACGTTTGCAAGAGGAATTGTAGGCTTCACAAACAAATTTGTCTTTCACTCTATACTGAATATTGGCCAAGAGAAGCATCCATGTTATTAGGAAGAATAGATGCTTTTTCTAGATCTTTACTTTTGGAGCTACATATTTGTATTTGTACTAGTTGGTTCTGAATTTGGGCTACTAATGTGAACATATTACAATGCAAGGCCTATGAGTCTCATGTGAACATTTCGAACGGATCGACTCTTACTGCTGTGCACAGCATGATCCTTATTTATGTGTTCTCAGTGTTTACAAGTTACTAACAGTTCCTTATTTCTGTTCACTCGGTGTTTACAAGTTACTGATCGGTCACTAGCTAGCCTACTAATGCGCTACTGGCAGTTTTAGTTACGGTGCAAGATCCGAAGTGGCAGTTTTTTGAATAAAAGTGCCTACCTCTGAAGAAACTGACAAGCTGCTCTGAAGAAAATGCCATGCGAATCTGAAGAAAGTGCCAGCAAAAACGTTCACAAATTCTCTATCTCCGAGCGAACATTCATCAGCTAATGCGATCTTACACATACACCATCTGACTTACTCGATCCTACACGTACACTATCCGACCTACTCGATCCTACACGGATAAATAGGGGATCACACACGTACTACCTCGTTTTCGGTTTGCAGGGCTCAATTCAAAAAACGACCTACTCGATCCTACACGAATAAATTGCGGATCACGCATGTACTACCTCCTTTCCGGTTTGCAGGGCTTAATTCAAAAATCTCTCCAACCAAGGTAGATGATGAGTGGTGGAATCATTTTTGACAAGGAGGGAGTACCTCATCTGGAAGATTCGAGTGCACTCATTTGACCGTCATGCCGGCGTGCGACCCAGCACGGACGGGACGCACCACTGACGGAACAGGACGGCACAATCATAATATCGGTTTTTCTAGTTTTCCACAGCAAGCTGGCGCGCTATGCCATGCCTGCTTATGCATTGAATTCCGATGACCGCGATGACTGCCGCGTTTCCCGCGACACGCTGGTTTGCCTACCTTCCGCCTATAATTACTGTTTCCTGGGCTTCTTTGGTGGCACCATCACCCAACTCGCCCTATCCTCATAAGCCCCCACCGGCCCGACGTCGCTCGCCACTTATCCTTGCTCTCGCCATGTCCGCCATGCCCCCGCCCGTCCGCGATAGGCGACGCCGGAGGCGGTCACCGCCGGAACTAGTGTTCGGTTTTTCACCGGAAGGCAGACGGAGGGAGGAGGCATTCTATCGGTCTTTAGATGGCAATGCGGAGTATGAGGAGTTGTTGGAGCGCGACCGCCTGGTGGAGGAGCACCGTATCGCCGATTTGCGCCGCTAGCAGGACATGGAGCAGCAGCGCACCGATGCTCTGAGTCGTGAGCAGAGCGCCCGCAACTGGGCCGACTACGTGGAAGCCAGCGCCCGGCAAATAGCCCTGGAGGCTGTCAGGCATGCACGCGTTCGCGACGCCGAATTTTACTACAAGCTCGTCAAGTGGGTTTCCCTCTTAGAAGCCGAAGCTTCGGTGAACCACGCCAGCATGGAAAGGGCCAACGCGCGCGAGCAGCGTGCCCTATTGCACCTCTGGCAAGTCTTAGGCGAGGGGAAGGACGCCGGTGCCGGCGTTTAGCATGTACCGCAGATGGCGGCCGGCATCACCTAGTAAGCTAAGAGTAAGTTAGTACTTGTACACTACTAGAGTATTAGTGGGAGTAGATAGTTAACTTTGCTATGATGGTTGTCATCCTGGAAGTTCAGTACTCTATATCTGGATCAGACCTGTTACTTTGCTCTGAATGTTGAACTTCTGTTTGAACGTATGGAATGGGCTGATATTTTTTTAAATGGGTTGTATTCGTCTGCCACGGGTTTAGAGGCTGAATTGTGGGTCTACCTGGTTGACGCGTACACAATCATGAGATGATTGTACGTGGAGAGGATGACAGTAGGGACCCACCAAGGTCATGGCAGTATGCAAGCAAGTGCCTCATTATTTCAAGCCAATAAGAAATGGCTCCTCCTAATGGATTTCTGACATCTGGGTCCCATGCCATTGTCAACGTAGTCAATAAACGAGAGAATTGCACAACGAGCGGCTGGCACCAGGGACCCAGCAGCTCGCCCAGTTATTTTTGTTTTGGGTTAATTTGATAACCGCCACTCCAAATCTAGTGATTCCGAGAAATGCCACTGCAATTTCCAATCTTTGAAAAATGCCATTTCATGCCATTTCCAGTGGCATTTTTTGAAGTCTAGAGTGGCGTCTTTCAAAGTTTGCAAAAAGTTTGCAAAAATTGCAGTGGCATTTTTCAAAGTTTGGAAATTGCAGTGGCATTTTTATGAATTGCCATAATTGGAGTGGAATTTATCTAATTTTTTTTTTTGAGACGGAAGCAGGGTGTCAACTGGGCTGTGCGGGGCACTATGGCCTGTCTAGACAACCTTTTCTTTTATGTTTACCACAGACCAGCCCAGTAGTTTTTTTCTTTCTTTGTGAAAATGGCTAGCCCAGTTTTTTTGTGATTTGTCAAGTAAGTCGCTTTGTCAGGCCTACTGGGTTGCAAATCTTTCAAGACGAGGCGAGCTTCATTCGGCTGGCCGAGAAAATGGCCTATGAGCAATGAGAAATTGGCTGTAGATTTTTAAACACATCAAACCGGCAATTAGTTTCAAATTTCTTTTTTTTCATTTCAAGATTTTAAATTGCATTGATTTTTATGCGTGGACAATTTGTTGGATTTTATATTGATATACATTCATTTCTAAAATCAGTTTGAATGTGACTTGAAATTTCAGGATTAAAAACTGTTCGGACCGCACCAAAATATGCAAAGTTTCGTATTATTTTTTAATCGTGGCCACAATATGGGATGTAATGCTAACAAAAAGAATATGGGCTCCAAAAAACCCTTAGCAAATGGGCTGTAAATTATTAGAAATAATGGCAGATGGGCTGTATGGTGTTCTCCACAGATTGAGGCTTTCCGAAAAAAGCATTGACGCACAAGCAGTGATTGTTGGATGTCCATCCAATGGCCTTCGTGCTTCTCCAATCTCTACTCTTCCTGCTCCAGCCGCTCAAACAAGAGCCGGCGGGACTGCCTGCTCCCTCCCCCCGTGGCTGGCTGTGCTGCCGCTCAGGCCTCACCACCCCACTGTACTCCCATCCCTGGCCTAGCCATCCTCTACTCACCCACACCTGCTGTTATTCTCCAGCGACGGCAGACGAACCACTAAACCCTCGTACTCCCCTCCGCGTGGGAAACAACTGCCGAGTCTCCCCTGGCTCCGTGTCGTTCCCTTCGCCTCACTGTCGTCCACCGCCCTGGTGCTCTCGGCGCGGCGTGGTCAACATGGTCAACGACCGACATGCATCTGAAGTGGACTGTACGTGGAGAGGTTGATAGCTGGGTCCACGGCCGCACGCAAGGAAATGCCTCCTTATTACGCGCAAAATAATGATTGCTCTACCTGACATCTGGGACCCACCGAAAGGACCTCTATATTTCGCGAAAAAAACATTCGCGCCGCTGATAGCTCGGACCCACCAGCTATATCTTCGCACGCAAGGAAGTGCCTCCTTATTACGCACAAAAAAATGAATACTCCCCCTTCTAGCTGGGACCCATCATAATGGGAGGCTAACTTGTGGGCCTACTAAGTTGACGGGGACGGAGGGCTTTGTCAACTTAGTCAATATGAACGATACTAGCTCCAGTGACCGTACGATGTCTATCCAACGGCCGTAGTGCCTTTTCAACCTCTGGTATTCTTGCTCCAGTCACCCAAAGCAGCGCCGGTCGTGCCGCCTGCTCCTGCCTCCCATGGTTGGTTGTGCTGCCGTGGAGGCCTCATCGCCCCTACTACTCCCACCGCTGACCAGGCCCTTCGGCGAAGGCAGCCTCACACCACAGCTGAAACAGTGAACCCTCGTACTCCTCTCCGTGTGGGCATCCACTGCCGTGTCTTCCCCGGTTCCACGTCGTCCCCTTCCTAGGCCTCGCCGTTGAAAGTGCGTTATGTCGACTAGAGGGGGGGGGGTGAATAGGCGATTTTTATGAATTCTTCACTGAGGAATTTGCCGGTGAGGAAATTCCTTAACGAAGAACTATTAGCAGCGGAATAAGTACTCAGAAGTAAGCATAACAGAATACACGCATGATCATCATGATGAAATGAAGACTAGCACAGAGTACGTAAAGCGTAATCACAGGATAACACAAGATGAAGACAACAGATCAAGAAATTGAACTGAGGAAATTGAGAAAGTCTTCAACAAAGTCTTCAAACACAGATATGAACAAACACTCAACACAAGAATGAGGAAATGAAAGGGTTGAGGAAATAGAACCAGTTAGGTTGGTGAAGACAATGATTTGGTAGACCAGTTCCAACTGTTGTCTCGGTTGTACGTCTGGTTGGAGCGGCCGAGTATTTAAACTCGAGGAGACACAGCCCGGACACCCAGTCGGCCGAGCACGCAGCTCAGACACCAAGTCCTCACCAGATTCTCCTTGAACTAAGGTCACACAGACCTCGTCCAATCACTCGTGGTAAGTCTTCAGCGACTTCCAAACCTTCACAGACTTGGTCACTCGGCGATCCACAATTCCTCTTGGATGCTCTAGACCATGACACCTAACCGTCTGGAAGAAGCACAGTCTTCAAAGGTAACAAGCGCCGGATCCTCACAGGATCAATCTCTTCAGTGATGCTCAATCACTTTGGGTTTGTAGGGGTTTGGTTTTTGGGTTTTCCTCACTCGATGATTTTTCGCTCAAAGTCCTCGGAGGATGGGTTGCTCTCAAATGACAAGTGTCAAGTTTCCCTCGGAGCAGCCAACCAGCTAGTGGTTGTAGGGGCGGCTATTTATAGCCTAGGGAGCAGCCCGACATGATAAGACATAAATGCCCTTCAATGATATGACCGTTAGGTGGATAAGATATTTTGGGATAGTCAAGGCCAAGAAGACAAAGAACGGTCGGAAATTTGAATCTCAAATTCCTCGGGGCTATCATGTTCCTCATTGTAGGCAATCCGCCTTTGGCGAATTCTAACTCCTCGGTCGTAACAAATTCTCAATGACTGGAAGAACTTCGTCTCACATCAAGAAATTGATCGAATCGTATGAGTTTTCCAAAGGCTTCACTCGAAGGGATTGGTAGGTGTAGGATTTTGAGTTGAGCATCACACGGAAATTTTTCCTTAGTATTTCCTCGACCCCCTTTAACAAAGACGGTGTTTCCTATGACTCAAGAAAGAGAAAATGAAACTACGAAAACAAAAGTCTTCACGCTTCATGTTCCTCGAATGAATACCAAGTCTTCAAGGTCACACCAATTTCTTCACTTTCAAAGTCTTCGTAAAGTCTTAATATCAAAGTCTTGATCGAAGAACTTCATTTTTAGGGGTCGACTTTCTCTGTAAATATCAAACTTCTCATAGACTTATAGACCTGTGTACACTCACAAACGCTTTAGTTCCTTAACCTATAAGTCTTCAATCCACCAAAATCACTAAGGGGCACTAGATGCACTTACAGCCGTCATCCACCGCCTTGGTGCTCTCGGTGTGGCATGGTCAATGTGGTCAATGACCGACTTCCATCGGAAGAGTACTGTACATGGAGAGGCTAACAGCTGGGTCCACGACCGCAGCAAGGAAGTGCCTCCTTATTACGCGAAAAATAATGATTCCTCCACCTGAAAGCAGGGACCCACCAGACGGGCCATCGTATTTCACGAAAAAAACGTTCCCCCCTGACTGCTGGGACCCACCAGCTACATCTTCGCACGCAAGGAAGTGCGTCCACATTACGGGCAAAAAAATGATTCACCCCCTGACTGCTGGGACCCACCAGCTACATCATCGCACGCAAGGAAGTGCCTGACAGTCGGGACCCACCTGGTCGAAGCGTACGTAGCGTTGTCATTCTGGTCGCGAATGTGTACGTACATACTGGTCGATCGGTCTGTCTACAGGCTACAACGATGAACCGTGGCTGTGTAAGGAAGGGCACATGTCGTAGTAGAGGCACGCACGTAGCATGTACACGTACGTACATCAGCCAGGGTGCAAGAAAGTAAATACGGCCACATACGTACATATTGGCGGGGTCTCGAACGCCTACTTGCGCATACATACGGCTAGGGCTCATGTACATGGCTGGGTCGGAACGGAGAAATTGCGTCGTCATCGTGTTCATGGGGAGGCAACGGAATGCATCGTGTTCATCGGGAGGCAACGGAACGCGTGCTGTTCATCGGGAGCCAACCGGATTGGATGGAACAGCTGATGGAAACGAGGCCTGGCGTATCTCAGAACGAAGGAAACGACCTTGTGTGGAAACGGGATCCTGTTCATCGGGAGGGGTCTGGCGTACCGCAAAACGGAGGAAACGGACCTCCTGCGGTCGAAACGGGGTCCTGTTGATCGGGAGGGGTGTGGCGTACCGCAAAACAGAGGAAACGGACTTGTGTTGGAGCGCTACGGTCGAAACGGGGGTCCTGTTCATTGGGAGGGGTGTGGCGTACCGCAAAACGGGACTCCACGGGATACTGTTCATCTCCACCATCGACCTCCTCCAGCCTCCACGGGTTACTATTCATCCACCGTCGACCTCCTCCAGCCTCCACCTACGACTGTTCATCTACAGGCTCCTGTTCATCCAGCCTCCTCTGTGCGCTTCTCCACCGGCTATTGTTCAACCAGCCCTATCACCCACCGGCCGAAGAAAAAGGATGCACCCTTATGGGGCACCTGATCATTCTTCCACGGAAAGAAAAATTCAGCCCTTACCGGGACACAGGACTATCCTCGATGGATGGCTCGACAAGCCCTGTCAGATATGCGCGATGCCAAATTCCGAGCCAACTTATAACCTTTGAGCATGTTGGATACTCCGGTAGGTGGCTAAAAGCGGGGATGCTATCCTCTCCAACACTACTCCGACAAGGTATTCCCCCGAGGATAACGACCTTGATGTGTTTACAGACTTCGACACCTTTTCTTCAAACAACCGGCGCAAAAGAGCGCTCCGCGACCTCGCCGAAGTTAATCACGTAGCCGCAATAAATACTTGGAACAATATGGCGATAACCTTCAATGCCAATGACGAGCCAAAGGCCCGATCAGTCCGAGCACCAGCCGCTTTGGTTCTAGACCCAATTGTGGACGGCTTTCACCTCACTGAAGTGCTCATGCACGGCGGCAGCGGACTGAACCTCATCTACGAAGACACGCTCAATAAAATGCAAATGTACATGAGTCGCGTTGAGCAAAGAAATACATCCTTTCGAGGAATAATCCCCTATCGGGAAGCAAGATGCTCAGGGAAAATTAAACTAGATGTGGTATTTAGCACGCCTGAGAACTATAGGTCCGAAGAGATAATCTTCCAGGTGGCCCGTTTCAACAGCGGATATCATGCCCTGTTAGGGCGAGATGCATTCACACGCTTTCAAGCCATACCTCATTACAGATACATGAAACTTAAAATGCCCGGGCCCAACGGTGTTATCACTATCTCCAGTGATCCAGACATAGCACTCCCCGCCAAAAACAAAACCGCATCCCTGGCCCTCGAGGCACTGTCCGAAGCCCCGGCGGCCGAGGAGCTCACCGCTCTGCATTCCACAGTGGATAGAGACGACGTAATTCTTGATAAAAGGCACAAATATACTTCTTTCAAGCCATCAGATGAGATAATCAAATTTCAAGTTCACCCGACGGACCCCAAGAAGACAGCTTCCATTGGGGCATAGCTGGATCCGGCGGTCGACGCTGCATTACGCTCGTTCTTGTGCGAGAACTGGACATCTTTGCCTGGCACCCCTCGGACATGCCGGGAATCCCACGCGCGTTGGCCGAACATAGTCTCAACATACTGAAGGGAACCAGTCAAGCAAATGCTGCGGTGATTTTCCAAACCCAAACAATAGGCTATGGGTGAGGAGCTAGCCAAGCTACTCAAAGCCGGGTTTATCAGAGAGGTCAAACATCTGGATTGGCTAGAAAATCTGGTCATGGTGCCGAAGAAGGATAAATCCTGGCGCTTGTGTGTCAACTTCAAGGACCTTAATAAAGCTTGCCCTAAGGATCCCTTCCCACTATCTCGCATCGACGAGATTATTGATGCCACTGCAGGACACGACTCACTGTGCTTCCTCGACGCATACACCGGATACCATCAAATCAAGATGAAGGAATCCCACCAAGCTGCGACGGCATTCATCACCCCATATGGGCCCTTCTGCTTCAACACCATGCCCTTCGGGCTCAAAAACGCCGGCGCCACATACCAACGCATGATTCAAACATGCCTAGAAAAGCAAATCGGCAAGACAGTTGAGGCATATGTAGATGATGTAGTCTTCAAAACTAAGCATGTCGAATCATTGGTGGACGATTTACGCCTTACATTAGACAACCTACGAAGATATGACATACGACTCAATCCAGAAAAGTGCGTTTTCGGCGTTCCTGCTGGAAAATTGCTTGGGTTCATCGTTTCCAATAGGGGAATCGAAGCAAACCAGCCAAAATCCGAGCCCTCTCACAGTTGGCTACACCAACAGACCTCAAACAGGTCCAAAAGCTAGTCGGATGCGTAGCAGCTTTGAGCCGCTTCATCTCCAGATTAGGAGAAAAGGCGCTGCCATTGTATCTCCTGCTCCGACGCACCGACCACTTTGCATGGATGGATGCTGCAACAGCCGGACTCGAAGAAATAAAAGCTTTGTTGCAAGCAACCCAATCCTGGCCACGCCAAACATCGGTGAACCAATGTTACTATACATATCTGCAACACATCAGGTGGGGAGTGCGGTGCTCGTCGTTGAACAAGAGGAAGAGGGACATAAGTTCCCACTTCAAAAACCAGTATACTATGTGTCGACGGTCCTCACACCATGCAAATCCCGATACCCGCATTATCAAAAGATAGCGTATGCGGTCTTCATGGCATCCCGGAAGCTGTGACAGTACTTTCAAGAGTGTTCAATCACGGTGGCTTCCGAGGTACCACTTAATGATATCATAAACAACCGGGACGCCACCGGCCAGATTGCCAAATGGGCTATTGAGCTCTTACCGTTTGAAATAACATATAAGCCACGCCGAGCCATTAAATCTCAGGTGTTGGCTGACTTCGTCACCGAATGGACGGAAGCCGAACTCCCTAAAGAGTATGGCACATATTCCAACTGGGTGATGCACTTTGATGGCTCTAAAATGCTAGCCGGGCTTGGGGCTGGTGTCATCCTAACATCCCCCATAGGAGACACAGTCCGTTATGTGCTCCAACTACTGTATACAGACTCTAATAATGCAGCCGACTATGAGGCCTCATGCATGGTCTTCGGATGGCTGTCTCTATGGGCATACAACGCCCCGAGGTGTGCGGGGATTCAAACCTCGCAATATCCCAAATAAACGGAGAATTCGATGCCAAAGATCCGAAGATGGCGGCTTACCGCAACGCCGTACTTAAACTATCAGCTCGGTTTGACGGGCTTGAGTTTCATCACGTGGCCTGAGAGAGTAATCAGGCAGCGGACATCCTTGCTTGCATGGGCGCCAAGCGCAACCCCGTCCCACCTAATACCTTTGAGGAAAGGCTCTTCAAGCCATCGGTTGTATGGCAGGACGAGAGCAGCAATGCCAGTCCGGATCCGATCATACCCCCAGATTCCAAACACAATCCCGATATCATCGGGGGCTCGGCCACCGAAATAACAACATCGACTCATGTAATGATGGCAGTAATCGCCCCATGGACCGAACCCTTCCTGGCCTACCTCAATAGGCGAGAGCTCCCCGAGGACCAGAATGAGGCTCTATGCATCGTTCGACACTCAAAAGCCTACAAGGTCATGAAGGAGAGCTCTACAAGAAAAGTACTACCGGAGTCCTTCAAAGGTGTATCTCCGAAGAAGAGGGGCGGCAGCTCTTGGACGAAATCCATGATGGTTTTGGCGGTCATCATGCTGCAGCTTGGGCCCTTGTAAGTAAGGCCTTCCGAACCGGTTTTTTCTGGCCTACGGCCCGAGCAGATGCGTAGGACCTCGTCCAGCGTTGTGTAGGATGCCAACCTTTTGCCAATCAAAGCCATATAGCGCCTACCGCCCTACAAACAATCCCCATTACTTGGACTTTTGCGGTCTAGGGGCTTGACATGGTCGGACCCCTTAAAGGGGGAAGCCGTAAAAAAAAATATTTGTTCTTCACGGTAGATAAACTCACTAAGTGGATAGAGGCCAAACCAGTTAAAACGGCCGAAGTCGGGCCAGTGATAGATTTCATATCCGGTGTCATACACAGTTATGGTGTCCCACACAGCATCATCACTGATAACGGCTCTAACTTCACAACCAACAAAGTAAAAACTTGGTGTGCTAATCTGGGCATCAAGCTCGATTATGGCTCCGTCTATCACCCTCAGACAAACGCTCAAGTCGAATGGGCTAATGGCCTGATAATGAGCGGCATTAAACCTAGACTAGTGTGGTCCTTAAAGGAGTCAGCTAAACACTGGGTTGAGGAGCTCGACTTCGTACTCTGGGGGCTGTGGACGACGCCCAATTGCACGATAGGATACACACCGTTCTTCATGGTGTACGGCGCAGGGGCCGTCTTGCCCTACGATATTATTCACGACTCACCTCGAGCACGCATGTACGAGGAGAAAGAGGCCGAGCTCGATCGGCAAGATGACTTAGATGGCCTGGAGGAGGAGCGCGATGTCGCAAAAGCTCGGTCAGCATTCTACCGACAACAAGCTCAAAGATAACAAAGCAGAGAAGTGCGGGCCAAGACTTACAATGTCGGTGAACTCGTTCTACGCCTACCAGAGAAGAAAAAGGACAAGCTCAAGCCCAAATGGGAGGGTCCCTTTGTTATAGATGACGTTATCACTAGAGGAGCCTATCGCCTTCGTAATGCATCGGACAATCGCTTAGAGCCGAACCCATGGAACGTTGCCAGACTCCGAAGATTCTACGCCTAAGTCCGGACTCATTGTTCGTTACCTTTTTAATTTTTCTCTTTCTTCTTTTCATTTATATACAACTCCTAGCCCGTGTTCGGATAAACCACACACTTAAGGGGTATACATACTTAAATGTACATACCCCCCAATACCTGGGGGCTTCTTGTCACAGAAGCTTATTATTATTTTTCGAGCATCAAGATCAATGTTTATATGTGTCGCCTTCTCATACATCTATCTTCTTCGCCATTTATGCAACTTTATGACTTAAGTCTTTGGCAAGCTGGGTTGCCTGGCTCCTGTGCTTATGCCCTACGTTCCCGCTTGTTCGACTAGGGCATAAAGGGAGCACCTCTACGATTGTTACAGCCGGGTCATCCGGACATGTACCTCAGATGGGTGAAGCCGAAAGCTAGCGTTCTTAAGGGAATAATAGGTCGGAGCACATAAGATGAACTGCCCTCGTTGCGATACAATCCCCCAACACACAACGATTATTGTGATTTTAAGTGTCACAGCTCAGGCATGCACAACGCATGCTGGCCCAAGGAGAGGAACCCTTAACGAAACAATTCTCTCTTGAAGATGTTTCTTATGATCAAATGTAATATAACATAACTCCCTGAATACAACTTATCTGTTCAAGAAAATATGACCGGACGGCCTAGTTTCCGAACATACTTCGGTGCTTGCCAACAGTACAATATTCGTAAACACTCCAAATTTTGGATTTCGGAGGTTAAAGCGGAAGGTCTGGCATGACAATCATTTTATAATTCGGCCGGAGATACGTTTGTCGATAAAAGTACATTACTACTTGGAATCGAAAACTTCCTCCTCTTCTAGACAATCTAATAAGTTGTCTAGCTTACAATCCTGTTGTGAAAACTTGGTGGCTATTTTTACTTGGTTATATACCAAGCTAACAGGAATCTCTAGTCCATCTGATCCTCGAGGCCTGACCCGGGCCATATGTTTTGGATCAAGTCTGGTGTACCGTGTTTTCACCATGGCCCAGGCCTCTCGTGCCCCTTCTCGGCATGCTGATATCTTCCACAGTCCAAAGCGGCGCCGAGCTCCCTTGAATAAATTCACGAGTTCTTCCATACTCCTGGGAGGAGAATCGGCAGGCCATAAAGCCTTAGCAATGTTCCTGATTGCCTTCCAGGCATGCTCACGCACTTTGGACAGCTCTTGCAGCAGGTCGCCTTGGAATTCCGACACCTCTCCTTCGGGCCGCCCAGTCAGCACACCTACAGCAACAAAATTGTTATACTTCCCATTAGAGGACTGTATGGAAGTAAGGTTCAAAAGCATACTGAATATGCCGCCTTTCAGCTGTCTGTTCTCTTTCAAGGCATCTGCCAATTGGGCTCGTATATCCTTCAGCTCTTAGGCATGCTTGATATTGGCATCCTGTAGCTTGTTTTTCTCATCCCTGGTCCGTGTTAGTATACGTTGACCAGCTGCTTCTTGCCTTTCGGCATGCTGTTTATCTGCTCGCGCGGTCTTCAGTTCCTCTTCCAGCTGATTCGGAGATGCTGCCATCATAAATACATCAGTGTTTATTTCAAAAAGCATTGGTAGCACATGATTCTATTTTCCGAATAGTAGCGGACATTACCAGTCGGTGCCTCCTTAGACTTCGCCAATTCGGCGTTGACAACAATAGTTGGGTCCGACATTTTTCTAGCTCCTGAGATAGCACGTTGTTCCTCTTTGTGAGTACCTGATTATGCAACGATCCTTAAATTAGTTGTGTCAACTGCTTTAAGTCTCGGGGGCTACTGACACATGATCTTACCCGCATGTCCTTGGAAAGCTGTTGAGTGGCTCCAGCGAGCCCATCCCGAGTAGCTCGGATGTATGCATCCGCTGAGCTGAAGGCATTAAATGCTTCTTCGGTGAAGGTTGGGTCGCGCATAGCCGCTCTCCGGTGCCGATGGTTCATTGCACTCTCCACTTCGGAGTTGTTAACGGATACATCATCCGAATCCTCAGGGAGAGGACAATCCGGCATTTCACCTGTATCAACCCCAGCCCTTGGGGCGGGATCTGGGGTCGGATTGGGTGATCCATTACCGGCAAGGTCCCTGGACAGAGTCCGGCGTATGCTTTTCCTAAAAATATGGCACAATAGGAAATGTCAAAATTCGGTACCTCTGCCATGAGCATATTAAAAAACCATACCTTTTCGAGGGTCGGGGTGGGCAGTATCACCGTCCGCCTTTCTTTTCAAAGACCCGCCCCGTGTAGGCATCGCCTTCTTAAGGGATGCTTCTGATGTGGTGTGGCGAGGCAAGCACCGCCCCTTTGAAAGCACGAGACAATGCGGTAGGTGAGGCGCAATGAGAAAACTCTTTTGGAGGAGATGTCTCCTGGGTACTTACGTGGGAAGAGGGGAGAAGGCCGGGGTAATCGGCTATAACAGCCACTTCCGTGCCGTGGTAACTCGCTTGATAGAAGACCCCCTCCTTTAGCTCCAAAAATATATCCGGATCCTCTTCTAATCCGGGATCCAGGTCCCGAATATGGTCCTCCGGCTGCAGAGCAGGGCTGTAGATCCCCACGACAACCTTCCTCCATTCCTGATAAAAAATGGTTGGATTAAGTTCAACTGGTTACGACTCAGGAAGAGGATTGAGTAAAATTACGGAGCGGAGGCTTACCTAGCTGGGAGGGTTGTACATGGAAAAGCCCTCTCGGCACTTAAGGCGAGTGAACTCTTCTTTGTCCCCTTTATAAAGATCAGCCAGCATGGTAGCCAAGGTGGCAAAGTTGTCCGGACCCTTACACCCGCAGCGTGATGCGTCATCTTCCTCGTTGTAGTGCCACATGGGGAGTCCTCTGGATTGGAGTGGCTGAACGCCTCGCGTTATTGAAATCGCCATTACCTCAATGATGGACAGTCAGGATTGGGCAAGTGTCTTTATCTTGTCCATTAACTTCTTAACCTCTGCACTATCTTCCTCCTCGAGGCCTCAGGGGCGCCAGCTGTGGTGCTTCTTTAACGGGGCGTTGGAGAATTCGGGTAGGTCGTCGGATTGGGTCTAGGAGAATGACATCTTCAATATAAAACCACTCCGAGGGCCACTCTTTGGATGCCTTCTTCGGAGTGCTGGACAGGTATCCTGTCCCGGCTATGCGCCATACTTCGGCGCCGCACACCTCGAATATGGATCCCTTTTGGGAGTGGGGGACGAGGCAAAAAAGCTTCCTCCATAATTCAAAATGGGCCTCGCAGCCTAGGAACAACTCACAAAGAGCCATGAAGCCCGAGATGTGCAGTATGGAGCCCGGCGTGAGATTGTGCAGCTAGAGTCCATAGTACTCCAGGAGACCTCGGAGGAAAGGTTGGATTGGAAATCCAACACCTCTTGAGAGAAAGGAAACAAACCACACTCGCTGCCCTTCTAAAGGATTGGGGAAATTTTCCGCCAGGGTGTCGCCATTGAAAGAAGTTAATCCCGCCCGAACAGGGACTAGATCCACGGGAGGAAGGTATCCCTGCACCTGAAGCTTGGTCAGTTGGGCATGGGATACCGAGCAGCTCTCCCAATCTTTTTTTGAGGACCGTGGGGGCGGGAAGAAGAACTGGGAGCGCTAGCCATGTTTGCGTGGTTTCTTGTGGCACGTTCTAAGATTTTTTCCTGGGGTGGAATGGCATCTGAGATCTAACCTCCTTAAATAGACGCCTTCCATACGCCGCCAAGGTGTTATCCGTAAAAATGCTTGGTCCTTTCGTATTCATCTGATACGTGGAAGCCGAGGCGACGAAGGCGCGGAAGCCGAAGGATACGATGTTTAATGCAGAGCCAAAGCCGTCCGGAGTATCATGGAGGGCCTACCCGGTAGGACCGAGGATGTAACAGCCGGATACAGTGCCGTCGTCGAAGGGTCGTATGCGTTTCTTTTTGTTCAAATTGCTCTGGAGTATTCGGAAGAGGAACCCGCCTTGCAATGCTGAAGACGATCTGCACGCCGGACACGTCGTCATTGAAGCCTGGTTCGGGGGCTACTGAGGGAGTCCTAGACTAGCGGATCCTCGGGGATCCGGGCTGTGTGATGTGGGCCGGATCGGTGGGCCGTGAAGGTACAAGATCAAGGACCTTCTCTCGTGTCCGGATGGGACTCTCCTTGGCATGGAAGGCAAGCTTGGCGTTCGGATATGAAGATTCCTTTCTCTGTAAACCAACTCTGTATAACCCTAGCCCCCTCTGGTGTCTATATAAACCGGAGGGTTTTAGTCTGTAGAGGCAATCATAATCATATAGGCTAGACATCTAGGGTTTAGCCATCACGATCTCGAGGTAGATCAACTCTTCTAACCCCTATAATCATCAAAGTCAATCAAGCAGGAAGTAGGGTATTACCTCCATAAAGAGGGCCCGAACCTTAGTAAACATCGTGTCCTATGCCTCCTGTTACCTTCGATCCTGAGACACACAGTTCGGGATCCCCTACCCGAGATCTGCCGGTTTTGACGCCAACAGTGTGCCTGCCATCTTTCACCAATAGCTGTCAGATCTTGATCTGACGCATACAAAGCAAAGTTCTGCAGTTTTGTAAAAATATGCCTGCACTTGTTCCTTATTTACAAACAACTCCTTGTCTCTCACAATCAGCCTTATCTCCTCCCCACCACATCTAGAAGGCCATGGAGAAATCTGGGGCGATGGCCGCTGTCGGCGCCGTCCACCCCCAATCTTGGTGTTCCGTGCAATGGACGGGCATCTTACTTGTACTCCGTATAAGAAAAGAGTAGAGATACTTGTGGCAACGCATGGGAAATTATGTCGAACATGGCTAGTTATAAGCAGGCTAGCTCTACACCCATGATGATAGTGACTGCAGACGGTGAGGCTGACTTTGGTATGCCGAACACCGAACACGATGCCTACACTCAGGTGTCATCTCGGGCGCAGGGTCTTGTCACTCACTGTGAGGAGCAGCACGCAATAATTTAACCAACGGGTAGTACAGTACTACTATATTGGTAGTACTACTACTAGTACTAGCACCAATGTTTGGATTTAGTAGTACTACCACGTCCGTCTGGATTTAGTATTCTGACTAGCAATATCTAGTAATGCATGTCACAAAAAATATACTACTCCCTCTGTAAATAAATACATGGAGCATTATTTTATTCGTTTTTGAGCATAGTTTACGATGATATTATACACTATCCCTTTCGGTAGATGGCTCAAATCTGAAGTCTCATCAATCAGACTACTATTGTACTCACCAACCGCTCAGCTTGGTAAGCTACCAACAAAAAATTGCAATCAAAGACTACTATAGTACTCCCTCCGTACTGGTGCATTAGTCACGTTATGAAAACCAAATAATCCCAAAACTTTAGGCACGGTGCATTAAATACTGACGTCGTTCCCTGTTTTTTGCCATGAAAAAAGAAATCACCCAATAGGAGACATGGGGTGCGCATGCATTCAATGACTTGAGACTACTTAGCACAACATTTCTGGTTCATGCATTAACATTTTATTAGTTAAATCAAAGGTCAATACTTGGCGCAAAATGCAAATGGGACCAATAAACCAGTAAACATCAAAGTTCTCTCGTTTTGCCCCAACTAGAGGTCCGGTGAGATGACTATACTGCACCGGCACAAAGGGGGACGCAACTTCGTTGACTTACTGCACCTGCCTTTGGGTCTATGATAGGTGGGCCAATAGGAGGCTGGCCCACCTATCATACAGCCAAAATAAGGTGCAGTTAAGGCACCGGAGCTCAGTCCCACGGAGGGAGGGCCTTGGAGTAGATGGCCAACACACACGTGAATGCAACGTAGTCTGCACTTCTCATTGGAAGGCTCCCCGCCAGTCCAATCTATGAAATCCTATGCACCTACGCACCCTAACCAAGGGCAAGAATGATCACTCCGCAAGATTTGTTGACTAATAGCTAGACCCATGGAGGCGATGAGTGCGAGCATCAGCTGGCTGTGCCAGATGGTCCACGACGCTAGCCTGCGGCCCCGCACCTAGGAACGTCTCTAGGTCCTGCTTGAGGAAGCCAGAGGCCGCTTGGATGGCAGCTTCGTCTCCTTGTTCCACGAGGTCCTCGTAGGCTTCCTCGACAAGTTCACCATCGTCAAGAAGCTCGTGAACAACCTTGATGTACGCCTCCAGCCCACGCGCCCAGGCTCAATGTTGCCCGCCACCCTCAACGGCCTCTATTGTAACAACCTCTTCGACGCACTAGTGGCCCTGCGACTGCCCACCGTCGCGCTGGAGAATGTCCACCTTGAGGTCGCGTTCGCCGCGCAGTGACTGGCACAACAAGACACCATTGACATACTTACCCACTTCTACGTGCAAATCATCCATAAGGACTACTATGTGAAGAGGAGGATGATAGGTCGCTGGCCTTCTTGGACTGCAGGACAACCTTGGACGGCATTGTTCAGAAGCACGTTGAGCTCGCCACCAACACTGCTACTCCTCACACGTCGGTTGGTGACCAGGCGCACTAGGGCATGAGGATATCATTGATTGATCCGTATGTATCTTTATCTTTCTTTCAAATCCATGTAGTAGTATATGGCACTACTACATACTCCATGCATGAACCGTGCCAGAACCAAACTTGTCATTAATCTAGGGAAAATCGTTATTTCTATCTATCGGTTGTGCCATGGAGCAGAACCAAATTTTACAAGTTACAAATTCAAAAGGAAAAGCCTTCCGTGTTTGAGTCCCACCCCCACACGGTTGGTCCGGCACGCGGCTCAAGGGGGAATGCGTGCTGTGTTGCATTTTCACTTACAAGTGGAGCAAACCGACTATCGGCAAACCCCCAACCGCCCACCGCGCAATGGTTGAGAAAACCAGAGGGAGAAGAGATGGTTGTAGCATGGACCCCAGGAAAATTGGTGTCAGATGGGACTCGAGTGGGTGGCGTGTGCCATACTGCTAGATGTGAATGCTAGTTATGGCCCATGCCAACCCTTTATATCGAGCCTATATCGAGCTGCTGGTTATGTAGAACAAATTTCCTGGAGTCCGTGCTCATCCCTCCTCTCTCTCTCTCTCTCTCTCTCTCTCTCTCTCTCTCTCTCTCTCTCTCTCTCTCTCTCTCTCTTTCTCTCTTCTGAGCCAGCCAGCAGACGTGCGGAGCCCGTCTGTTTGCTTACATGCGGTCCCACATGTCAGTGAAAATGCAAGAGGACCCACTGAACCTGCACATCTTTCACCTTGACGTGCTTGTGATGAAAAACAAACCCAATAAACATCTTCGGTGGCCTCTTTTGGAGTTAGTCAAGAGTAAGAGTGGTGGCAACAAACACAAGACCCTCGTATTGAATTCATCACAGTACACATCCTGTCGGATAACGGGTTCCGGCAAACCCTTGAGGTTCGAACACTGGGGTGAGCACGAAGATCTCTCTCTCCCTAGCTCGCTCTCGCAACGATCTCAAGGCCTAGCTCGCCGAACCCAAGGAACAAGAGACACGAGAGTTTATACTGGTTCGGTCCACCGTTGTGGTGTAATACCCTACTCCAGTGTGCTGTGGTGGATTGCCTTGTAGGCTGAGGATGAACTAGTACAAGGGAAGAACAACCTCCTGAGGAGTGGTGTTCCTGAGCTCGGTGAGCTTGTGTGTGTGAGGATGGCCTGAATGATCCGCCCCCCTGCTAGGGTGGTGGCTAGTCCTATTTATCGAGGCCCTGGTCCTCTTCCCAAATGTTTAGGTGGGAAGGGATCCCACAACAGCCAAGTTTGAAGGGAGACAACTAGTACAAGCTATCCTGACAAAAGGTGGTCTTCGCCTGCCAAAGGCTCTGGTGGTGACGCCGTCGTGGGCTCCACGATGACATCCGTCCTGCCGTCCTGCTGGTCTTGGTCTTGTTGCACCGATATGGAAACCTTTGCCTGATGCCTCGGGACTCCCTCCCTGCGCTTGCCCCTTTAGCACCAAAGAGGAAACGAGTACTCTGCACCCGCTGGCGCCCGCTTGGCTTTGGTCGTCATGGCTCACGTCACGCGGACCTCGCGAGGTGCCCCTTGCATAGATATCTCCACTCCTCGGGAGCCAGCCTAGCGAGGCCGCCCCTGAGGAGGTCTTGGTGTCATCCGCCTCACGAGGCTCGGCCCTTCGCGAGGGTCATGAGTGGTTGCTGCTGAAGATGGGCCGTACCAGGCCATTGGTGGAGCCGCACCCTGGGCCTCAGGCAGGCAAGTCTGGGTACCCCCGTTCCCAGGAGCCGACAGTAGCCCTAGGGCCCAAGGCGCACTCGGACTTGGCTTCGAGGCGAAGCCAAAGGGCATGTGCGGAGCACCGTGGGCCCCAATAGCCTGCGACCTTGATTGATGTTTGGCGACTGACTGGACGTGGGCATCTCCGCTTACCCATGCTGCCTCAGCAACCGTTTGACTTGACAAGACCTTTCTGTATGCAGAAGAAGAAACATCATTACCTGTGATCGTGGAGGCCGGCGGTTGGCCTCCTCCTGGCTATAAATGAGGAGGGGGCGGAGCCCCCTGTTGCTCATCTCTTCCTCCATTCTACCTTCTTCTTCTTCCTCCTTGCTCCACCGTCTTGCTGCACACCCATGGCACCGACAAAGAGGTTCCCGGCTGCAGAGAAGGGGAAGGCTTGCCAAGAGGGCCCCGGCTCGCGACCGCCTAAGAGGGGGCACGGTCGTCCCCGTAAGCAAGCCGCAACCCCCGTTGTGGCTGTCGGATGTGGGGTTCCGGCAAACCCTTAAGGTTCGAACACTGGGGTGCACGTGAAGTCTTTCCCTCCTACCGATCTACGCTCTAGCTTGCTAAGATCTCGCGAACGAACTCGACGAACTCGCAACATAGAGAGGCACGAGGTTTATACTGGTTCGGGCCACCGTTGTGGTGTAATACCCTACTCCAGTGCGGTGGTGGCGGATTGCCTCTTGGGCTGATGATGAACACTACAAAGGAAGAACAGCTTCCTGAAGTTGAGGTGTTCTTTTCGCTAGGCTCTCGATCGGGTTGGATCAAGCTAAGATCAGATGCCCCTACTATGGTGGCTAGTCCTATTTATAGAGTCCCTGGTCCTCTTTCCAAATATCGAGCGGGAAAGGAGCCAACAACGGCGGGCAAATTTGAAGGGGGACAGCTAGTACAAGCTATCTTGACAAAAGCGGTCTTCGCCTGCGAAAAGCTCTGGGGTGACGCCGTCTTGTGCTCCACGATGACCTCCACCTTGCCGTCCTCCTGGTCTTGGTCTCGTTGCACCAATATGGCAACCTTCGCCTGATGCCTCAGTACTCTTCGCCTGCGTTGGCCTCCTTAGCACCAAAGAGGAAACAAGGGCGGCTGCAGCGTCTTGGCGCCTACTCGTGCCGTTCGTCATGGCTCACGTCACGAGAGCCTCGTGAGGTTTGCCCCGCCTTGATATCTCCGCTCCTCATGAGCCTGCCTGGCTAGGCCACTCCAGAGGAGGTTTCGCGTCGTCCGCCTTGTGAGGCTTGGACCCTCGCGAGGGTCTTGGATGTCTTGTTGATGAAGATGGGCTGTACGGCCTGCTTGCTTAGCCACACCGTGGGCCGCAGGAAGGCAAGTCTGGGGACCCCCGTTCCCAGAACACCGACAGTAGCCCCTGGGCCCAAGGTGCGCTAGGGCTTGGCTTCGCGGCGAAGCCAAGGGTCAAGTTCGGAGCACCGCGGGCCCCAAAAGCCCGCGGCTTCGGTCGACGCGTGGCGGTTGATTGGACGTGGGCGTCTCCGCTTCCCTATGCTGCCTCGGCAATTGCACGACTTGAC
The DNA here is from genome assembly GCA_021605145.1 of Aegilops bicornis. Lineage (NCBI taxonomy): Eukaryota > Viridiplantae > Streptophyta > Magnoliopsida > Poales > Poaceae > Aegilops > Aegilops bicornis. The sequence goes on from CM038672.1 coordinate 305,027,091, forward strand.
AAGTCCCTGCGACATGCAAGGAAAACCATCATTACCTGCGATCATGGGAGATGTCGGTTGGCCTTCTCTTGCTATAAATGGGGAGGGGGGCGAAGCCCTCGTTGCCCATCTCTTCCTCGCTTGCTTGCTTCTTTGCTCCATTGCTTGCAGTGCCGCTGATGGCGCCACGAAGGAAGTTCTCTGCCGCTGAGAAAGGAAAGGCCCCTCGCGAGGGCCCTGGATCCCCGACGCCCAAGCGCGGCCGCGACCGTCCGCGCAAGCACGCCACGACCCCCGCTGTGGCCCACCATCAAGGTGGCGCCGCGGCACGCGGAGGGGATTGTCCCGTCCATGGTGGTCCAGCTAATGAGGGGAGGCGCGCGATGGTGGCGCGGCCTCCCCTCCCGCACTTCCATTCGACGGAGGTGTCGCCGGAGTTCGTCGTCTGGTCGGAGAACCCGGCCAGCAACTGGCTCCAACTTTCGCTCTTCTTCGCCGGCGAACTGCCGGCCTCTGGTCCGGGCGGACTCTGGTTGCAGGAAGATGGCTGCTGCAGCAGGGCCTCTTGGGTTGCGGTCGAGACTTCTGCCATGGGCAACATAGCCTTGGCCCGCGGCTGGCAGACATTCGCCCGCGCGTGCGGCCTGGGCAGGCGGTGCACCCTCCACTTCAGGTACGATGGTGGATCGACCCTCTATGTGAGGGTGTTCGGGGAAGATGGTCGCTGCGCTGGGTGCTGCCCGAGACGAACGATGGTGAGGAGGTGCTCGGCCTTGGTGATGGTCGCGACGAGGACGAGGGCGAGCCTGCCCTCGGCGGCTCTTCCTCCGGTGACAGCTCCAGCAGCGCTGGCTACGACCAGCCGCCGCGCTGTCGCGCCCGCTTCGAAGGAGGCAGCGGGTCATTTCGTCGTCGCGCCTCCGTGAAGCGCGAGTAGGGGTCTTTCTAGGCTCGGGGCGTCGCTGAGGGCCTGCCTCCATGGATTGCTGCAACACCGCTTTGTTTAGCCTTTTCTTTTTCCCTGCATCAGAAAACGAAACCAGTATGGGCCAAGAGGGGCGTGTATCGAACTGTGGTTCTTTGGTTAATGCACTGTGCATGTTGTCCCCATGCCTTGTTGTTATTTTGCGCAAAGATAACTTAACCTGGCGTGTTTGGGACGCCCTTTCCCTCACGAGGTGTCTGCGTTGCTCGGAAACTGCAAAAAATTCGTTAGGGGGTGTACTAAAGGATTTGCCGTCCACCCAAGCCTTGACTTGGTGCCTTGTATCGCGGTACCCGAGGGGCACGAATTAGGAGAGGTGTGCCAGCTTCCAGGCTCGAACGAGGGTGGATCGCGAGAAGGCAGAGAGAAGAAAAATGCTCGCAAGGGCATCTGCCCAGCCCCCTCGCAAGGTATGCGAGAGAGAGAGCATGAGCAAACCAGAGCTGAAAAACGCGGTAAAAGGCTAGGGAACCAAATCAGCAACGAACACCAAGAGCAACTCCGATTAAGAAAAAAATGAGCCAGCTACGGAAAGCAAATGAAAAGCCGCGCCCGACACCTAATCTAGTCTTCAAGTCTTCTCACCAGCGCGGAGCTAAGTGCTGTCACTAGGCGTGGGAGGGAGCCCAGGGCCTGAGGCCGGCGCTCCTGAGACTTCGGGGCGTGTACAGCCCCACTCATTATTACGCGAGAGTGTCACGGGCGGCGATTCTTCACAGCCACCGGGCCTTCTTCACAGGCTCTGGGCCTTGCTTCTCAGGCTCTGGGCCTTGCTTCATGGATAGAACTTCCGGAGGTACTGGATGTTCCAGGCGTTCTGGATGGGTATCCCGTCCTGCGTCTCGGTAGCTGCACCCGACCGAGAGACAAGGGCGACCACTGAATGGGCCCTCCCACATGGGCGAAAGCTTGTGCAGCCCTTCTGGAGAGGACCTGCCTCTCGGGGCAGGTCGCCCACCTCAAGCGTCACGAGCAGATTTTTGCGGCGATGAAATGCGCCGCAGCGCTTGTTGGTACCTTGCCGCCCTCAATGCGACCTCACATCGGTGTTCCTCCCCCAGCACGAGATCTATCCCCCGCATGGCGTCCTGCTCCGTTTCGTTGAACGCCAGGACCCGTGCGGAGCGATGCTTGACCTCGTGAGGAAGAACAGAGTCTCGCCCGTTGGCTTGGTAGCAGTGGTACGGATGGACCACAACACGGACTGGAACTCGTCGTGCCAGCCCCTGCCGCAGACCTCCAGCTTCTTCTTGAAGGTCCTGGTCTTGAGGCCCCTTAGGACCTCTGCGTTGGCGCGCTCAGCCTGACCATTGCTCCTGGGGTGGGCCACGGAAGCGTAGTAGATTTGCGTTCCAAGGTTAGCTCAGTAGGTTTTGAAGAGGTTACTAGTAAACTGTGAGCCTTTATCCGTGATGATGCGGTTGGGGACCCCGAAGCGGCTCACGAGGCCCTTGATGAACTTGATGGCAGAGCCGGCTGGGATGGTACGGATGGCTTCCACTTCCGCCCACTTGGTGAACTTGTCGATGGCGACGTAAAGATAGCGGTAGCCCCCTAGCGCCCGTGGGAACGGGCCTAAGATGTCCAGCCCCCAGGCTGCGAACGGCCATGTGAGAGGGATGGTTTGGAGGCCCTGGGCAGGCTGATGGATTTGCTTGGCATGGAATTGGCAAGCTTCCACTACAAAAAAATACACTTCCATGATGATACGTGTTTGTCATAGTAGGTCGCGTTTTTTGTCATGCATGTACATCCATGACGATTTTATGATAGAATCAAGATAGTCATACCTGTGCTGTCGTAGAAGTGTTCCATGACATTACCAAAATTATCATCACGGAAGTGTCCACTTCCATGACGATAAATCGCGCGTCGCAGAAGTGCTTTCGTCAAGGGTGATCGACACGTGGCATCCACCGTAATGGAACGCCGTTAAGCTATCGGGTCGGGTTTTGGATCCGATAACCCGTTAACAGCCCCGACCAATGGGGATTTTCCACGTGTAAAATTCTTATTGGCGGACGAAACACGTGTCACCGCTGCTGGGTCAGATAGGCGCCTATGATATGTCGACACGTGCCATGGCCCACCACTGGCGCATTTAGCTTACAAAGCCAGCCCGTTTGACTTGGTCAAAAGTTAACGGGCTGGCCCATGAAAAGCCTGTTAACGGTCTCTTCGCAAATAGCCCATTTTACGACCCGTTAACTCACGGCCCGTTAGGCCCTAAAAGAAATCGGCCCAACAACGTCATGTGGGCCGCCGAATATAACACCAGCCCATTTCACTTCCGGCCCATGTATGGCCCATGACGTCTTTTGGCCCATATGAGGCCTTCGTATCTTTCGGCCCTTTACAGGCCCACGATGACTCTAGCCCACAATGAACAGTAATTTTCTTTGTACCCGTTAACGGCCCGGGATTTACATGGGCCGTTTCCAACCCGTGTTAGCTTTCGGCCTATTGACGGCCCATACGTTCTTGGGCTCCTTTTCGGCCCTCGATTACTTCCGGCCCATTACTGGCATGTTCCCCTAATGGGCCAAATTCGGCCCATGGAAAGAGTCATTACATTCTTGGCATGTTCCCCAAATGGGCCAAATTCGGCCCATGGCAAGAGTCGGCCCGTTACTGGCCTGCTACCCTAATGGGCCAAATTTGGCCCATGGCAAGAGTCGGCCCGTTTCTGGCCTGTTAACCTGTTGCGCCGTTTCAAGTCCGTCCTATATTCTGGCCCATTAACGACCCGTTATGCCTGTGACAGAATTAAGCCTTTGCAGTCCTACGGCCTGTTAACGGCCCGTTACCGTGCTGGGCCGATACCAATTACGCCCGATTACGGCCCATGTAGACCCATTTATCCGACGGCCCGAGGCCCACCGATTCTGAGCCCATTTATCAATGGCCCGAGGCCCACCGACATGAGCCCATTTATCGACGGCCCGTAGGAGACCCATGGATCCCTACGCCCGTATATGGCCCATGGTAGTTGCTGGCCACTAGCAAACCAGGGAAAAGAAGACTAGGAAATAAATAAGGCGAAACTAACGCTAGGCTATTAAAGGCGATTACCTGATTACATCCACTCGGCATCAAAGATCGCCACCGGTGCAAATATAGGGAACACCCTACACTATACAAAAATGGCTTGTTGTTTTCTTCAAATTGGTGGTCGACGTTAAGAATAAATTTTGTATCGCACCAAAACAAATTACAACTATATAACAAAAGGAAGATTGGCATAAAACTTAACAGTCTAGCGTATAAATGCACCACCGAAGTTCGTAGCTCAGTTCATTTGACCTGACTGTTATGTTTTCATGTTGTATTGTCCGATGGAGCACCATAACCCTCGCCTTCATTTCCCCTAGGCTCCTGAACAACATAGCAAATGTCTGATAGTCTGGTTTCGAAACCATAGCAAATGTTTCTCCTTTTTTCACAAAGGGCCTCTGTTAGGGAATGGACTTGTGTCTGGAGCGCAGATACAACATTGCTTTGAGCTTGCATATCTTGATCATGAGGCAGTTTGGACGATATTGCCTTAACAACCAACCTAGTATTTGGGGAATGCAAAGACACCTAGAGCTATATTTGGGGAAGGGATCAATTCTCTGTTGCAAAGGCATATAAACTGATGATGGGAGTTAAAATAGTGCCACAACAATTTAACTGGATTTGGAATAGCTCCCAAGCACAAGGTGTTTTTTCGAGGCTACTACATGACAGTACTCAATACCGTGAATCTTCTTAGAAGAAAATCATTTCATTTGGACAACTACAATTGTGCTGTAAACAATTGCCAGCAAGAGGAAACACTGCAGCACCTCTTTTGGACATGTCCTTTTGCTGCACAGTGTTGGGACATGATTTGCCCCACTAGGTAGGCAAATGTCTCAGTTCTTCAAGCTTTTGCTGACCTAAAACTTAAACTTCATGTGCCTTTCTTCATGGAAATCATCATCCTAGCATCATGGGCCATCTGGATCTCCAGGAACAACCTCATTTTTCAAGACATCCAACCAAGCATTCAGGGATGGAAAGTCATCCTCTTGGAGGAGCTCAATATGCTTAGCTTCAGAATTAAGAAGAGCTATGCTAGAGCTTTACATCTCTCGCTTGATAATCTTGTCCTGTAATCTTTTGTTTCTTAGTAGCTGCTAGCTTCTTTCTTCCTTCCTTCTTTCTTCCTTTCTTTCTTTCCTTTTTTTTCTTTCCTTCTTTCTCTGTGTTTTTTGGCTTAACTCAAGCCTTTTGTACAGCTGGACCTCTTTGTTTTAATATAAAAATTGCAGTGGGGTTTTGCCCTACTGTGTATAGTCAAAAAAAACAACCAACCCAGTATTACACAGGAACGTGCTTTTGGCACTGTTAGTGGACAGGTACTGACCCACTGCAGCAAGAGCTGACATTGCGGTTATAGTTGCCTCGCCACCTTCAGAAGGTGGCGGTTCCACCATTTTTTCCATAGCTCGCTGAAAACTTGAGGTTTTACATTAGTAGTACCGTAATGTAAGATATTAAGGAGGCAGCAAAACCAAACAAAATAGCTTTGGTCTCAGATACGTAACTTATTCGTGAACCCATGTAAAATATTAGTTGTATTTTATTGCAAAGTACATAATAAAACCAGGTTCCAAACATATGACCATGTACCATCGCTAATGTATTGTCTATTTCTTCACATTGTATTGAGGGCTAAGGATAAAGAGACGAAGTTTATAATACGGTAAGCATAGTATGACATCATTCATATCACAAAACAACCGAGAACATACAAACAGCAATTGTAACATTGTGTGGGCAAGTCCAGCACGGAACTAGATTACGGGTCAAGATCAAAGGAACATCACTCCTCTCTTTTAAACCTCGTAAGGTGCAATGATACGCTAAGACAATAATGTATAAAATTGAAAAGAGTAATAGACATTGGCTGCAAACCATGCAGTACAAGGCACAAGTCAGAGTAAGTAGTAGTTAAAAGGCATGAGGATTAAGGACTTACAACAGCGGCTTTGACTGGTGTAGTCATGCCCTTCTTCTTCTTTGGTGTGACAGGTCCTTGAAGATTTCCACAACATTTGGTTCAGGTACTTTTTGGTCCTTGCGGGCTTTCCTCTGCATTTCAAACAAGTCAATATAGATCTGATAATATGGTACATCAAAAAGAGTGAAACAACAGCTAATTACAAGAGACTCGCAGTGTGCAATATAGCTACAATATCCTGTCATATGTTGGAATTTCACTTTCGTACGGTTGGCCTTGTTCTTTGAATAGTTCACCTACAAGAAGATAGATTTGTGTGGCACATGCGTAAATAGGACTTCAACATGTGATCTGATCACATATATATAATGTACCGATACTTGGATTAGAGCAAGTGTTTAACAAGGCCCCTCCGGTCTTCATCCGATATATTTTCCAATGGAGATGTTTGGGAAAGTTCACTTTTAGCCTTGCCTTCAAAGTGAGTTTTCCTCAAGTTATACCCATCTTTGTCATAAGCAGACTTGAAAACATGGGTGCAAGCTTGTCTCGTTGCATCATCTTGGCTATCCAACTTGAACCTCATCTGTTGAAAGTTATGGGAGTCTCATTATCGCCAACCTAGAAAGTATGGGACAGAGCAAGACGATATTACTAGTTTCCATACATAACCATACTTACAGATAAATGGTCGAGGAAGGTGTTGAACTGGGTTTCGTCTTCGTCATTCCTGTACTGAATCCATGTTGGCAGGATACGCACATGACACCTAACGGCAACCGCTGCCTCTGATACTAACTTAGCTGACTCTATAGCATCACGTGGCCTTTTTAAACCTGCCTCAAAATGGATCTCCATTCTTCCTCCTCTAGATTTAGTTAACCTATCGAGCATTATCCATGATGTTTGTTTCCTCTTGCGCCTAGGTGCTAGTCCAACAACGAACATAGGAAGTGTTAGTGTACATCAAACCGTGAGACTACATATAAAGAAGCATGGAATCAGAACTTGACTCCAAAGAACTACTTTCTTGCTGTTGAAGCTCACAAGGTTTATCTAATATTGCCAACTTGTCTTGTGTCAAGAGTGCTTGGGAAGTAGTGTCGGTGGCAAGGGAGCTTGGGAGCGTCTTTGCTAGCTCGATTGACGCATTTCAGTATGTCGTCTTGTTGGTAGTACTATGGTAGGTGTTGCAAGAACTAGGGCTGTCTCTGCTTGTTTGGTGGCAGCTATTTGTTTTCGTTTGTCTTTTTTTTGCAGCTCGTGTAGCATGGGATGCTGTGTTTGTAGAATTTTCCGCTAGACTTTGACCTTCTATTGCACCATCAGTACCAGCAGAATCTGCAGGATTCATCCGCTTCTCAATCCCTGCCATTCTGTGTTTCTTCCTCTTTCTCTGTGCCATGTTAAGTCAAGCCGACAAGAAAAACGAATAACAATTTAGTTCTTCAGAACAAATTGATGCGTGATGCAGATGAAGTGAACTTTGATGTTAGACAACCACATGATAGGAGGATGTAAAATGTATGGAAAACATGACGGAAGAGATAACCAGAACTATGATGTGTAAACTAAGAAGAAGACATTTCACCAAATTAGAAGCAATGCAATGGAAGGTAGACACCATATGAAAGATGCTACAAATATCGCTCTGCCAAGTTAATGTTGTCTCATCATAAATGGCGTTTAAACAAATGTGAAGCAAGATAAGAAATAAATCATATGCAAGATGCAAACAACATCACAGTACCATGTTAGAGGTCTCTCGTCATTAGTGCCATTGCATATTCACAGCTTATGATGTGTAAACTAAGGAGAAGGCATTTCAACAAATTAGAAGCAATGAAAGCTATACACCATATGAAATATGCAACGGATATCACTCTACCAAGTTAAAATTGTCTCGTCATAAGTGCCATTTCAACAAATTAGTAGTACAAGCTAGAAAAGAATGTGAGATGTAACCTATATCACACTTTGAAGTCAAACGTGTCTTATGATAAGTGATTGTTGCAGGTTACACAACAGTAGTAATTTGATGTAAGAACATGGTGTGATAGACATACATTGTATGTTCTAGAAACAGGAACACGTGTCTTATTCAAGTATAATGTGTAAAGTAAGCAGATGGAATTCAACAAAATTAGAAGCAATACAAGCTAGACATCACACATAACATGCAACCACATATAACAGTGCCAAGTTAGTGGGAGCACCAGTGATGCTGCACTAGGGGAGACATGCTCATCATAAACACAGCTTTGTTGAGTGTCTATGCATGTGTTGTCTTGGAAATCATCTTGGGGTGTGGAGGAGTAGAAACTGTAGAGGCCCTCCGTTTGGAAGGAGGACCTTTATCCGCTGCCTTGCTAACTTCCTTCCGCTTTATTGATTTTGAATTGTCAAGTAAAACCGACAAGAAAAAGCAATAAAATTCTCTCTTCAAAACTCATTCATGCATGATACTGACAATCGCTACTTTGATGTAAGGCAAACACATGATACCGTGGATGGAATATGTACGAAAAATGGCGACATGGCATGTTCACAACTGTTTGTGTAAACTAAGCAAAAACCATTCCAAAGCAAATAAGAAGCAATGCAAGCTAGACACCACATGAAAGATGCAACCAATATGACTCGCCAAGTTAAAAGCGTCCCATCATAAATGGAATTTCAACAAATTAGAAGCAAATAAGATGCTATAAATCATATGAAAGATGCAACTAATATTGCACTTCATATACTAAAGGTGTCTCTTCATATTGATTGATGCGGGATACAAAAAAACAATAGTTTTATGTAAGGACATGGTTAATAGACAGATGTACTATGTACTAAATACAGGAAGGCATGTCACATTAACAGGTATAATGTAGTATAAGCTAAGCAGACTAGCACATGTAGTTTAACCAGATTGGAAGAATTACAATCTAGACACCATATGCAACATGCAACCACATATCACGCTGCCAAGTTAGAGCAAGCACCTGTGATGCTAGTGTAGGGGAAATGTTGTAATCAACTACAGAGCTACGTTCACTATCTTCATTTAGCATTTCGCTTTCTTGAGAATCATGTCGGAGGCGACGCTGCATTCTTTAAATGAGTAGTCCCCTTGCCGGCCTGCCTCGTCATAAGTGATTGATGAGGGATACACAAGAACATTAGTTTGATGTAAGAACATGGTTAATACACGTATGTACTAGTATGTACCAAAAAAGCGAAGGCATGTCATATTCAAAGGTATAATGTGTAAGCTAAGCAGATGCAATTTAACCAAATTGGAAGCAATACAAGCTAGACATCCGGTGGAGTGGTGAACATGATCATCTAGGACACGAGAGCCTGGTGGGAGGCGGGCTGCTTCACCACCATCGCGGCTTTTTAGTTGGCTTCCGTGTGATGTCTGTCTTTGTCGGGCTTGTCATCGGCTCGCCAAAGGCCTCGACTAACTATTTGTCTTCCGGTGCTCACGGGATGGTGGTTCATGTAAAAAATATCTTTCCTTATCTTAATAAAGACCGACTTCGGCCTTTCAAATACAAGGTAGACACCATATGGAACATGCAACCACATATGACACCGCGAAGTTAAAGGAAGCACCTAGGATGGTGGTTCATTGCGAGCGAGGTCATCAACTCCAGAGCTACGTTTACAGTCTCCATCTGCTGACACTGCACCCTTTATAGCGTTGTAATGTGTCGTGTATACCTGCGAAGAAAGCTGGCGCGACTTCTCTCTTTTCTTTGCTTCTCTCGAGGCGCACTCAAATACCCTTGCATAAAAACACAATAGCGAGAGTATGGGTGAAGTGTGTGCAGAACTAGTGCACTGTAAAAATAGCAGATAGCTGGTGGCTGAAAAATAAATGACAGGAGACATATGATAGCTCTACAACATTGCATGGCAAACAAAATTAGCTTCTACTCCGTATGATTTTGTAATATATGAGCACAGGAAATGCAGGTACTCCTCCAGCACACCACCACATGTGGTCATATCTAAGATAACAGTTGACTAAAAATAAATAGGTCAGTCGATTTTTTTAATGAATCGTCTGATCTATAAGGAACGAGCAGATGGCCTTAGTCTACCTCCCGCCAGTCACTGTTGATGATCTTTCTTGAACTGCCAGCGACCACCGGCCCAGACCCCTGCCTCCGCCTCCCCGCCCTCCCATCGACCTCACACCACCGCCGTGCTTGCTTGGCGCCCAGGCTATCCCTTTAATCCCGGCCGACCTCCAGATCGAGGCGCCAAGAGTTTCTAGGCCGCACACGCCCCTAAGATAAACACCAAAGGCTGCTTCCCGGCGTAATAGTCGTACTAAGCGCACATTACGCCGGGAATGCTTCCGTTAATTGGGAATCAAGCGCCAGAAATTGAAATTGAGGCGACGGACCTCTAGCTAAGGTGAAATAGTATATGAGGAGAAACCTTGTGCATCGCGAGTTACTAGGAACATCTAGTATCAAGAAGAAGCGGTCAACTAGTGTCTTCTGTGGGATGAATATTGTGCAAGCAAAGACGTAAGATTTGCACGAATAAGGGAAGAGGAGTACCTTCTTCGGTTGCCGGTGTGGTCACCTCCACATGTCGCGCCGATCTTCTTATTTTTACTGGGGAATGCGATGTTCTGGAGGGTGCAGGCTTGGACGAACCCATGGCCAAATTGTTGTCTGTGTTGCCGTGGCCGTATGTCGGCGGAGGAAGCGAATCCGAGGCGGCGAAGGGCGGCGTGGCAGAACAGCTCCGGTGCGGTGGAGGGTGGCGGTTGGAGTGGCAGCGGTGAGGCGCAGGACGGCGTGGTTGAACTGGCTCGAATGCAGACGGCTCGGCCTCGGCTTCAACTACTAGCCGTGGAGGGCGCTATGTTGAGGTTGCGGTGAACGACGGCGTCGGGTATCGGCTCCGGCGTGATGGAGGAGGGCGGCGGTTGATGGGTGGGATGGGGTGGCGGACGGAGGACGCCGGGGTTTCAAGCGGTGGTGGAGAGGTAGTTTTGGCGCCCACGGAGTACGAATGGGGAATCGGACGGGTGGGGGGAACCATGTTTCGATCTGGGACGGGCTTGTTTTTGGCTTTTTTGAACAGAAGATGGGACGTGCTTGTTTGAAATTTGGGGAAAGTACAAACTTTGCCCTCTCTTAAATTTCGGACCTACTGTGGATCGGGGGTAGGATGGTAATCCCAGGTGTCCCAAATAGTGGGCGGGAGTGATTTCGGACGTGTGCATGTGTGCTTAGGCGGCCATTGTGTATGAATGTTTTTCGGAGGGGGTTGCGTGGCGTCTAGATGAAGCTACAAACCTATCCCGGTTTAGACCTTTGGACGTCGGGCCGGTAGGTTTCACGGGTCGGATTTATTAGAAAAGTAATTTCCTTGTACTACCAAACATTGGTCTCACGCGGTTTCAAGTAGTAGAGGCTCTTTTACGCTTCGTTTGAAATTTTGAAACACAAGCATTCACGTTTAGAGTACTCTTGAACTATGAGGATTGACCTAAATAGACAATGTTATATTTGACCTTGTATGTTTGAAAACCTCATTAAATTATCCGCTTCTTTTTGAAATTTTGACACTTGAAAATCCTATAACTACGATTATTTTGGAATGGAGGAGCTAAATTTGAATCTATTTTGTACATGACTACATATGCTATTATGTACAAAATCAGAGCAAAGATTGGTGCCCCCATAAATGAGGTATGGTTTACAAATGCCATGATATCAAATTCAAATAATTGAATGGACTTCATGTTGAATTCGATTTTTTTAAACCACCTTAAGTTGAATTCAAATGTATGCTAGTTCATATGTAGCTATTTATAATGTCCATTGTGTAACTTCCGTATGTATAATGTGCTTTACACACACAACATGAACTATACTCACGTTTATATTCGATTGCTAAAGCGATGCATTGTCTGGAGTTCAAAATACAAACTATGTGGATCAATTGTGTCAAATAATAACATAGACATGCTCAAATTCGATAGAATCTAGATGTCTGATGGATCAATGAGCGCTCCTTACGCAAATTGCAAATATCATGATCCCATCCTAATATTTGGATACAATTTATATCTTTAATCAATGTGTAGAGCAGTCTTTTACGTGTAGTTTCACTCTCCATCGGTGGTCTCTCACACATGCTCACACACTCTCCGAGGTGTCTTTCGCACACATGCTCTAGATATAACCCTCCCTCCCTCTCGTAACCATTTACAACTGTTTTCACTAACCTTTATCACAAGCACTCTTCCTCTTGCAAACATACACACGCACAATCCTCATCGACCCTTTCTATATACATGGACCTGCCTACGTGTCTCATGTATGCACATTATCTTTACGCCTGTCTCTCACGCATTGTCTCACACCTCTCTTCCTAATCGACGAGTATGATTCTAGGAGAGCATTCTGTAGGATGCCCCTTAAAGTTAGGTTGGATGAATAGTAATAGCAGAGATAAAGGGGTTACCTTAGTCCGAGAACCTAGGGTTACAAATCTTAGCCAGCTTTGTCAGTGGACACAGAGTCCTTCACAATTCTGCTATCTTTGTCTTGTACGACTAGTCATCCATGGGTCTTCCTAAGTGTGTCATGGGCCGACCAATGTGGCGCAGGACGGAACCGAACGAAGGGCCTCACCTCGACCCACCGGACCTCACGCGGTGACACACCCTCTGCCCCCATGTCTCATTATTTTCTCACACCCACACATACCAACACAAACACCACACACACAGAAAATTTCTCCTGGTGCCTCTATTCCCTCCCCCTTGCATATACACACTCAAGGGGCTGGAATCTCTTGTCGTGACGTCATTTTCTTATCTCTCTCTCTCTAGACCACTCCCATTTCTAGTGCTATCTCTCCCACCCCCCCCCATCGGCCCCTCTATCCATGCCTCTCTCGAATACGTAATACACACACATACCTCTCTAGGCCCCGCCAAATGCATCAACTACACATTCACACATGTTACATCACGTCCCATTGATCTAAAAAGCCCTCTCTTCACGTTTATTTCGCATACAACATTCCTTTTGAATAAAGTGTGGCCAAAAAGTTATTTTAGAGTTTCTACATATATACAACATTACAAAGTTATATGGAGGAGTACGAACGCTAATTTGCATTGCATGGTGCCCACAATGATATTTATTCGCACTGTGAATTTGTATATTTTTATATTATATACAAAGTTAGTCTTAATAAAGAGAAACGAAGAGCATCTCTCTCTCCATCGTGATACCCCCACAAGACGCCCCTTTCACTTATGCACACAAAACTATCTTCAGGTCCTCTAAAAGTAAGCCCCCAGAAAATTCACGTGTGTTTCATATTTCTCTCGCGATATATGCAATGACGATCATTGTATTTGAAGCGAAAGCAGATACATACATTGGACTTCATAATCCACTCATTACGGTCACCGTTTATGTTTAGTGGTTATTATACGATCCACGGGCTCACCGTACAACTCTCAGTATTTCCTCACGACATGACCAGTTGACCAGTTAAACGCTCCACGTGGCACCTCTAGTGTTGCATCACATTATCTCACTACAATCGTGCCCACCTGTCGACTTGTATCTACTCTACATCTACACTCTTATAAAATACATAAAATACACTCTTATAAAAAACAGAGTTAGTGATGATGGTGTGCCTGCCATCCTGCAATATAGGCCGTCCGACTTATATCTGACTGATAGGAAAGAAACTATGGCAATTTTGCAAAAAGGTACCCACACACCTCTCCACATTTGCAAATAAGTCCTTCCGTCGTTCATCATTTTCTCTCACAAGATAAACAAGTCATAAAAATGCATCTTGATGCTACGTGCAACGCACGGGCATCTTGCTAGAAAGAATGAAAACAAACGACAAAAAAATATTTTGACGGTGGTTCGAAGTCATGACCGCGGGCACAGTGGACAAGGCGGCCTTGTATTGGTATGCTGAGCCGTCTATTTTAAACACAGGAGCTGGTGTGGTGATTATACACACACACGCACGCATGCACACAAACTGCATCCACGCAACACTCACACAAACACATGCACCCACGCACGCACGCAACACTCACACGTACAGACGCAGCCACGCATGCACGCAACACTCACACGCACACACGCACGTATGCATGCACACACCAGTACACCACACGACCAACACACACTCTCACGCCCAAGTGCTCAACCTACACGTGCATGCGCACACATCGAATGCCCCGGCTGCATACATACACAACCAGTGATTCCCGCGCATGGGTTGGAGCCTTGTCGCTACTGCGTAAATTTTTGTTTATCCGACCTTTTCCCTATGCGAATCGGCGAGTGGGACCTACAAGGAACGTGGTCAATTTAACTAGTCAACATGGCACCACGCAGACTATTTGGCCGGTCAACAGAGTGCAATCCGATGCTGAACTGTGAGCAAGTGACCGGATAATCACCGCAAAACGTTTATAGTGACCATAATCAGTTTATCCTGAAGTTCAGTGACCGTATTACGCTTTTCTCTCTGTAGGCCCTCCAAAACTACATCTCTACATGTTCTTGCATGTTACATCTAACAACTATGCAATACAGCACTACTACTACACTCTAACACAATAAATCATATGTGTTTTTAGTTTTACTAGATATCATATTGTTACTTATAATTATTCAGTTTGCATGCATTAAAATTGCCTTTGAAATGTATGGCCAATATCATCTACCGCGCGGGAAAAATCCCGCCCTTTCCTGTTTAATCGGGTTTGTATCGATGGATCGTCTTGAAACAACAAAACTATAGTACTATATAGTACAAGTGACAGATTCATCGGGCGTCGTGTCGCCTACTCCTCCGTCATAAGAGTGGGCGCCGCTTTCATAAATCTTCTAGTCCCTTTCGCCGACATGTGGGACATCAAGCTACCGGGTCCACGTGCCATAACGGAATACGGTGCAGAGCAGCCGGGGTGAAGCACCCCAGTCATGGCGCCGGCGTAGTAATGAGCAATGAGGCGTCAAATCACAAAGATGCACCTTTCCCGCAGTTAAGTTGGAGGGACGAAGTAATAATGCTAAAAAAATAAGTTGGAGGGACGAAGCAACCATCATTTCACTCGTTGCAAAATCCACTTCTCCCTCATTTTCTTCAACTTAACCACGTGTTGCTTCTGCCGTTGTTCTGCCTCATGTGGGACGCGGATCGGCTTGGTAAAGCACTGACACGTGGGACCGCATGTTAAACCGCCATCCGCGCGACAAAATCACCTCCTTTTTACTAATCTTGATTCTATAATTTTTTAGATCAATATAATTGAGATATGTATAGATAGCACACAGGAGCAAAACCAAGTGGTACGGTTAAGGGCATCCACAATGTGTAGCCAAATGTGAAAATAGCTTTTGGCATCGTGGGAACCATTGTGGACGGTGTTGCCAAAGCCAAAAAGATGGAATCGATGCTCCCTGATTGATTGATTGAAGGAATAGAAAAATGCAACGTCTCTCCTCTTTCTCCCATGCTTGAACGCATGTAGTACAGTATAGAGCGCAGAGTCTACTCCCCTGTCCCTTCTATCACAAATCACAAAGCAGTGAGGCGTCAAATCACAAAGCACGGACGAAGCAACCATCATTTCACTCTTCGCTCACTCCGCTTCTCCATCGTCTTCTTCAAGAAACCATCTCACCGCACTAGTACTCCTAGTAGGATTACTAGTAAAGGACTTCCTGGATGCAAATAAGGCGATTGTCTCGGCTTGCAGGCGGAACTTGCGAACGACTTACCGTGGTCTCCCTCAATGGTATTCTCCGTCGAACGCACTTCGCCAAACCACAAAAAAAATATCGTCGACGTCACCGCAGTGGGGAAGGAAGTCAAATATAGTTACTACCTCCATTTTTTGTACACAAGGCCAGTATATCAAAATTACAATTTGCAAAGGGCCACTAACACTAATCGAGGCAAAATTTATGGGGTTAGCAACCAAGGACATTAATATCCCCTGCATGCATGCGGAAGTGAGAAGGTTGGTTTGCATGGCGCTGCATTAATCAAGCGATGAGGAGTGAGATGGTTAGCTCTTTGGTCTTTCGAGAAAAATATACGCATTAATTGACACGAGAAACGAGGATTTGTATCAATTAAATCCCGCGAAGGAAAACTCTGCCTTTCTTTTTTTTAACACTAGTACTCCTAGTACGTACGTACTTATCCTGTTTGGGTCTAGGCCTTGCATTGCCAAACTTCGCCACACATTTTTGCCAAGCTTGCCTAAAGTTTTCAAAATGAGAAGGAGGTAAACTTGCGCATGGCTGTCGCGGTCGCACCGCACCCTCACAAGGTCGCTCCTGCATGCCGCGGTCACACCACACCCTCACACAGTCGCTCCTGCACGCCACAAACCCAACCAAGGGAACGCACCCTCACTGACACGTGCTGTCGAATGTGAACAAACCAAACTCAGTCATCCTATCGCTGACACATAATTTTTGTTCATAGAGTATGTTTATCCAACCGCATGTTGAGGAGTATCCGTACGGCCCGTGCGGTGGTCTGTTGAGGAAGAAGAAGAGGCGAGGAAGAAGGAAAGAAGGGTTAGGAGATGTAGGATATTCATCCACCCGCCTGAAATGGTAGACTGGCCCAAGTCAGGCGACTTGCATAACAAATATAGTATGTTTTTACACAGCAAAAGATCCATAAAAACAACAACATAAAGAAAAACTATCACTGCTCGCGGAAAGAGACGGCCTCGTCGTCTTTGGCTGCCAGCGCGAACCAGCCGTCGCTGCCGACGTGTGTCTCCACACCGTGGTTGTCCTCGGCCTCCAGCTACTCGTTCAAGCGGAGCGTGTGGGCGCTCTGCACGGACGAGAGCACAGCCCGGTTCAAGTCGAGGACGTCCGGTTCCTCCTGCAAGAGGGCCTCGATGGCAGCGGCATCCGCGCGCTCCGCGTCGAGTTGAGCCTCCGCCGCCCGGTTCAACTCCAGGACGTCCGGTTCCGCCTGCAGGAGGGCATCGATGAGAGCGGCATCCGCGCGCTCTGTGTCAAGTCGAGCCTCTGCCACCCGGTTCATGTCCAGGATGTCCGGTTCCGCCTGCAGGAGGGCCTCGATGGCAGCGGCATCCGCGCGCTCCGCCTCAAGTTGAGCCTCCGCCGTCCAGTTCACATCCACGACATACGGTTCCGCCTGCAGGAGAGCCTCCATGGCAGTGGCATGCGCGTGCTCTGCGTCGAGTTGAGCCTCTGCCTCCCGGTCCTCCTTTACTATCGCCATGTTGAACCGCTGGTCCGCCTGCACCATGGGGGACTCGGCCGCCGGGACGAAGTCGACGTCCATCATCTCATACCCATCAGGAGCCTTCTGCGTCGCGACCTCCGCAGTGAACATTGGATCGGCTTCCTCCTCCTCGTAGCTTGGCTCCAGAGAACTCGGGGATTGGCCCGCCGCAAAGCGAGCTTGGGAACGGAGGTCTGTGGCGCCGACCGCCGCCGCGATTTCTGCGTGGTGCTCCGGCGTCAGCATCTTGTAGTAAGTGATCTTGCGGCGCACCATGGCTTTCCGGCGAACTAGGGGACGCTTGATGCGGGCTAGGGGATCGAAAGGTGGGGGAATGGGCTGGAGATTTGGTGTGGTTTTAGGGCGTGGCTGGCGAGGCCGAGCAGCGAAGGTTACGGTGTGAATAGTGGTTACGGTGACGACCGGTCAATCGGTTTTGATCAGACATCGCTCTTGTCGCGTTCGCTTTGCAGCCAGGCACGCTGGACCCTCCACGTCGCTCACCGAGTGGAACACGCTTCGTCTTGCGTTTTTGCTCGCTTGTGGGACTGCAGTTGAGAGCAAACCGACGTTCCTCCCCCTCCCCCGCCCACGTCATTTATTATACCACCACTCCCTCCGTTTTATGCGGAGTAAATAAAAACAGAGGGAGTATACTACGGATGAGGATCCGCTGACGTGGCCGAAACCATTGAGTAACTGACATACGGGGCCAAGCAAGCATGGGGTCCGCTAGTAAGTGACTGAAAGGTAGGGTAAGGCAGGGATACCTACGTCAGAGGATCCACTTCCACTATACTACTTTGACCAAATGTTAAGAGTAATAATATATGACATGCAACTTACACAAATGTTAGAGTAGTAATATATGACATGCAACTTACACGAAGCATACATGGTCTAATGCATTTTTCGAGGCTAACTTTGACCAAATGTTAGAGTAATAATATATGAAATGCAACTTACACAAAGCATACGGTCAATTTCATATGTGAAAGGAGTTTCCAATGATATAATTTTCACATTATACATCTCATGTACTATTAATCTTGTCAATAGTCAAATTGGAAACCATCTCGAGTACAAATCTAGGAGTACGTACAAATCTAACAATATTGATTGGGCGTTGTTGAATGTTTATACCTTTTTGATCATAGTAGAGATACTTTGACTACACATAAAACTTATATGTAAAGTACAAAGGATAGGAGGGAGTATATTGTACGTTCAAAAATGAAACGAACATTGAATACCCTTTATATATGATTTATGGATGCTATGATCACCGGTTCAAAATTTTGAATCCGCCTTAGGTATCACGTGCACTTTTCGTTCCCTCTCGATTTCATCTCGGGGTCCGGAGATCTATTGAAAGAGGACTAGGGTGGGTACATGTGAATGATACTCGGCGGAATGTTCAAATGAGGCATGCGGAGGATGGACTCGACCGAGGGCGACATGATCGATGGAGAAGAGGGTTGGAGAGGAATGAGAAATAAGCAAACGCCACATGATTACACTTGAACGGCTCAAATAAACAATAAGTTGTCTCGCTTGGCCTACATAGTGAAAGGCCTAATGCGCAACGCGGAGCACTGACGCTCGAATTTGGCCAGAAAAACAGGGAAACCGACATGTGGGGCACACCCGTCGAGATGACGTAGCGCAGACTAGTCCAATGGAGGAGCTGGCCCACGACCTCCTCACCACAGGCAACCGTTCATGTGGGTCATGGGGGCCAGCACCATGGTGCAGCTCCAGCACCGCCTCTGGATAGGGCGGCCGCGGTGAGTGACACACTCATCGTCGCTGGACACGGTCGGTTTCAGTGTGCGGAGGGTGGCGTTAGTGCTATGGCACGAGCAGGAGATCAACACCCGGCTCGTCTAGGAGGCACGAGGCGCCGAAGTGCGCGCGCGCCGTGACGCGTCCGCGGAGTGGTGTAGCGCGGCAAACTGCATCCCCAGGACTTGAGACCATGCCGAGTCGTCTTGCTTTTTCAATGACATGTGGGTCGTTGGGGCCAACAACGGGGACAGCTCCAGCACCGCCTCTGGATACGGCGACCGCGGTGAGCGACACGCTCAGATCGTCGCTAGACACGGTCGGTTTCAGTGTGCCGAGGGTGGCATTAGTGCTGTGGCACGACCAACGGTATGTTTGGTTTGTGCCCAAGGTTGCCCCATCAAAGCATTGGGTAGCCAAAATTTTGTTTGAGGTATTGGTTGCCCATGATTTGGCCGACATTGGCAAGAAAAATGTACTAGAGTTGGCTAGAGTTCATTGGCATGCCAAAGAAATGGCAACCATCCAAACAAAGACCAATCTTTGGGTCATGACCAAAATTTTGGTTGAGGTATTGGTTGCCCATGATTTGGCCGACATTGGCAAGAAAATGAACTAGAGTTGGCTAGAGTTCATTGGCATGCCAAAGAAATGGCAACCATCCAAACAAAGACCAATCTTTGGGTCATGACCAAAATTTTGGTTGAGGTATTGGTTGCCCATGATTTGGCGGACATTGGCAAGAAAAATGAACTAGAGTTGGCTAGAGTTCATTGGCATGCCAAAAAATGGCAACCATCCAAACAAAGACCAATCTTTGGGTCATGACCAAAATTTTGGTAAGGTGCACTTTGGCCACAATCCAAACACACCCCAACACCCGGCTCGTCGAGGATGCACGGGGCGCCGCGGCGCGTCCGTGGAGTGGTGTAGCGCAGCCAACTGCATCCTCTGGACCTAAGACCATGCCGGATCGTCTTGCTTTTTCAATGACATGCGGGGATCGCATTTGAGCAAAGGGCATCTCCACCGTTGCCACGACCGCAGCTGACTACCCTGACACACCAAATCCCTTGTCCCTCGCGTCGTCGCGCGGTGCGTTCCCAGCCGGCGCCAGCTGCCCGCATTCATGCCGTCCGTTCGTATGTCGTCGTTAAGAGGCTCGGTGCCCGAGGAACAACTCCGGCGACTTAATGACGCACCCGGACGCTTGGCCTCACCGGAATGCGCTACTTAAAGCGGCAATGCCCAGCTAACCTCCACACCATAGCGCATCATCCTCCTACATGGCACCACATCCGCCATGACCGCAAGTGTAAACGCTCTGCGGGAGAGCTTGTCTTCGGGGATGAAGCTCGAGGTCGCCGCCCTCGCTCAAGTCGCCTCTTGCGACGCAATAGCGCGGCGCGAGTTTGACGCGGACGCGACCGCACAAGCGGTGGCCACGCTGACGGCCGACAACGGGAGCACCGTCAGCCACGCGTCCTACTTGCAGCCGTCCAACATCCGGCACCGCCGAGGTCGGGGACTCCTCCGAGGATGAGTAGGGCATGGGAGGCGGCACGGCATGGTGTGCCAACTGGCCGGTCCGTATCCCGTGTTCTACTCTTCCTCGCCGGAGACCGCACCTTCACTTCACGGGTCTTGAACCCCGCCCCCGTACATAGAGATCGTAGATGGAGGATGTCGGTGTACTAGAGTAGGGGTACCCTAGTATCCCGAACTTGTGCACGGGCAGTTGCAGCCCTCCGCGGCAAGGCTTACCGGGTGACCGCCAAGGTCCTCCGTGGTTCCTGTGGAGCCATTCAAGAACAAAGTATTCAAGCCAAGGAGACAAGGCCCGGCAAGAGGAGCTTGCCGGGAAGGCCACCCAAGGCACATGCAAGACAAGGCCCCGGCAAGAGGAGCTTGCCGGGAAGGCCCGGTGAGCGACAAGCTTCCGGGCGCGACAAGACAACATCCGCGGCAAAGGCGCTTGCCGCGGCAGACCACCTCTCGGTACCTATGCTCTAGCACATCCACTAACGTGTCGCCTCAGGACCTTCCCGGTAGCGCTGCGTGGCGAGAGGTCAGACCCGGGCCAGCGAGGTGGCAAGGCCCGACAAGATGGCCATCGTGGCAAGCGGTGGCGCCTCGACGGTCCCTGTTTGCCTTTGTTAGAGGCGACGTGAGACGGGCATTTAATGCCTTTGTCCCCTGCCGTCGTGGTTAGGTATGGTACACGTACCTTTGTACAAGTAGGTGTACCAACCACTACTTTTCCATTTGTACCCTTGTCTACGTTGCCACTGTCGGAGACCCCTTGAGCATATAAAAGGAGGCCCATGCATAGCGTAGAGAAGGGGTCGGTCGATTCCTCCACGCTCAGCCTCGTTAGCAGCTCGTGTGTCAGAAAGCACTCAGCGCCCTCTGAGCAAGAACGCAATACACCTAGACATGCAGCCCGGAGTATTATCTCTCGGAGAGCTCCGGTGGGTAAACCTCTCGTGTGCTTCGCCTCGATCTGCTCTTCGTGCGACCTCCGCTCCCCGCCGAACCGAAAGGGGCTCGGTCCGCCGGTCCCATAGGTGTTCGTGGGCCAGATCAGCCTGCCCTGACATCTTTGGCGCGCCAGGTAGGGGGCGTCGAGGTTGTGTGAACCTGATCCGGCGTCCACGCGAGCTAGATCTTCATCATCTTCATCAACATGCCACGAAGAAGAAGGCTTTGTGGCGGAAGCCCCGTCTGCGTCGAACCCGCCACCACCGGAGCAAGCAGGTGGTGGGGTAGACGCCGGCGGAAGAATGGACGGCGACGGGGGAGCTCACGGTGCTGCCAAGTCCAAGGACAAGGCTGCGCAGACCTCGGCGTCCGTACATGCACCGCGCCCGTCTTAGGAGGCGCGGGACCGACAGCGTCATGGCATTCACAATGCCATACGCTCGTTGGACAAAGATCGAGCTGGAGGATCTCGGGAATAAAACTTAAAGACGTCACCTGGTGATGTTGAGGACGAAGGGGTGTTGGTGTAGCAGACTCGGTGGGCTGCGGGAGCCGATCCTCACGAGCCCCCAGGCCCGAGGGCCTCGGGAGGCTCCGGAGGCGCTGGCGGCTCCTCGGGGGCCATCTCCATCTCTGCCAGGGCTGTGGCGTGCCTGACCTCTCGAGCCTCCAGGATGGCCCTCATGAGGTGCTGGTGCGTAGCAGCCGCGTTTGGCAGGCCGTGAGGCATGCGCCCGTAGCTGTGGGGCGAGCCCTCGCAACGTCCCACTCGCGAGGGCCAGAGGCGCTCTTGAGACGCGGCTCGGTTGAGCCCTGGTATGTCGATGCAGACGCGCAGCCCACCATCCTCGCCTGGATGGGGGGCCACAGCGGGTAGGCGGCGGCTGCCCCTCATGACCCTTGACTCCTGTAGCTCCTGAATGGCCTTGCTGACGAACTCCTGAGGGCTCGGCCCTCCTTGCCTTGCTCCTGCTTGCAGGAAATGTGCTTCGAAGCACGCCTCCACGTGGTGCCCAAGCGCCTCCCTCGTGACCCTAGCGAGGTCGGCGGCCCTCCAGGGGAGAGCCCCCGAGCCCGGCCTGAGGAGGGCGCCGGGCGCGCTTTCCTATGCGATGGAAGGAGGCTCCCCCTGGCCCGGCGCGGGCCCTGAGGGGCCTGCCTCTTGAGGAGCCGGGCTGGCCGATGTCTTCTTCTTCTTGGGTGCGGCCTCGGGAGGTCTGCTGCTGCTGTGGTCTGGGTCTTCTAGCGATGCGGCCTGAAAAGCTCGCTCCAGGGAGCACACTGCGTCTCTCTCTTCACAGGGCACCGTGATGACCCCGCCGCTTCCTGGCATCTTGGGGACGTTGTAGCCATGGTGGGTCACGGCCATGAATTTGGCTAGCGCCGGGTACCCGAGGATGGCGTTGTATGGCAGGCGAATGTGGGCGACGTCGAAGTCGATGAGCTCGGTGCGGTAGTTGTCGCGAGCCCCGAAGGTGACAGGAAGGCGGACCTGCCCGATCGGGACCGTGGAGCCGTCGGTGACTCCGGAGAAAGGCTTGGTTGGCTGAAACTGACTGTAAGGCACTTGAAGATTGTTGAATGTTTCCACGGACAGGACGTTGAGTCCTGCCCCGCCGTCGATGAGGGTCTTGGTGACCAGCATGTTGCTGATGATTGGGGAACAAAGCATTGGGAGAACTCCGGCTGTGGCCGCGCACTTGAGCTGATCCGCTGAGTTGAACGTGATGGCGCACGCCCACCACCTGAGAGGGCGCGTGGCCTCGAGCTTGGGGAGGACTGCATTCACTTCGCGGGCGAACTGCTTGAAAATGCGCTGAGAGGTTGGGGCTTGAGCTCCGCCCAGGATGCAGGCGATCGCACGCGGTTCTGAAGCCCCCAGCCCCCTCGTCCTGATGACGGTCCTCATTTCTCCTTGGCGGCGGCGGCAGTGGAGGGAGGCCTGCGTTCCCCTCCGGGCGATCCACGCGAGGCTGATCCCTCCAGCCTCCCTCGCGAGGCGGGTCTTGCCAACGGTCCTCGCGAGGTTGGTCGCGCCACCCTTGGCGCGGGCCGCGGTCTTCCCAGCATCCTGCATTCCTTCCTCCTCCTCGGCCATAGCCCTGGTCGCTGCGCTCGGGGCGTCTGCCGACCCTTCCTTCAGCGTCACGGCCGGAGCTCTTGGCATTCATTGGTGTTGTGGGTGTGGAGGTCATGGTACACGCAGCATCGATCGCCCTTGGAGGACTCGGGCAGATCTCGCTCGCTTGGTGTCTGGTTCGGCCGCGAGTACGGCAGCCCCGTTGCGCTTCACGTCCTTGGCCTTGGACTTCTTTTCTTCGGGATCCACGGCAGGCAGCTCGAGGAGGGAGAGGCGCCCCTCCTCGGCCCTGGCGCACTTGGTCGCCAAGTTGAACAGCTCCAAGGAGGTGCATAGATCTTCATGCATCGCCAGCTCCTCCTTCATCTTGACGTCGCGCACGCCGTCGGAGAAGGCAGAGATGATGGCCTCCTCTATTACCCTGGGGATCTTGAGGCGCGCGTTGTTGAAGCGCTGGATGTACTTTTGCAGGGTTTCCGGCTTCGCTGATTCGGCGCATGTCGCTCACGGCGGGTGGCCGGTGGCGAGTACCACGGAAGTTGGCGATGAAGCGGGTGCGCATCTCGGCCCAGAAGAAATCGTGCACAGGGCCAGATTCAGAGCCAGTGCGGGCTCCGTCCTTGAGCGCCATGGGAAACCAGTTCGCCATGACCTTTTCATCCCCATTGGCAGCCTCGATGACCAGCTCGTAGAGCTGGAGGAACTCCGTAGGGTCAGCTGTGCCGTCATAGCGAGGCGGCAGGTCTGGCTTGAACTTGGCGGGCCACGCGACCTGCAGCCTTCGGAGGGGAAGCGCGGCAGCCCAGCTGTGGCAGGAGGGCCTCGGGACGACGAGAGCTTGGTCTTGTGGGCCTCCTGCGCCCTTGGTGAGGGCAGCGCTGGTCTGACATGCCGGGCCGGGAGCGCTGGGCGGCTTCTTGTGGGCGAGGAACTTCTTGACAGCTCTGCTCTTGCAGCGCCGGGCGCTGGCAGCGGGTTCCGCCCAGGGGCGCCTTAGGGCCGGCGCCTTCTCGAGGAGGAGGCGCTGGAGTTTATCGCCAGCTGGGCGGGTGCGGTGCAGCGAGGCAGACGGTGCGGGCGCCTCCCGCGCGCGACGGCTTCGGCGACACGCTCGAGCCATTCTTCGTGAAGCGTCGTCGGCAAGAAGCGGTAGCGCAGGAGCTTCGTTTGCCGCGATGAGTGCAGCTCGGGCCTCCATGGCAGCCTTGAAGTGCGCGTGGCGAAGAACCAGCGAGGTGGCGAAAGCGTGGCGGTGCGGCCGTCGGCCTCATGGACAAGTGCTTTGGGGACGATGCTTGCTGCTCGTTCCCGCCGGGCCGGTGGCGGCGTTGATGGCGGCGACGACGGAACGACGAGGGCGCCCGACGGAGCTGTCTGGCGACATGGGAGGCGAAGCGGCTCGGCGCTCGGCGCGGGCCCGACGGGCATCATACATGGTTGCGGTTGTCGGGGAAGAACGAGGCGACGAAAGGCAGATTCCGGCGCACCCCTACCTGGCGCGCCAAATGTCGGATTTCGGGTTCCGACAGACCCTTGAGGTTCGAACACTGGGGTGCACACGGAGATCCATCCCTCCACCGTCTCGCACCTTGCTGAATCGCTGGGACCTAAACTACTAAACGAAACAGCACAAGAGACACGAGATTTATACTGGTTCAGGCCACCATTATGGTGTAATACCCTACTCCAGTGTGTGGTGTGGTGGATTGCCTCTTGGGCTGATGAGGAACAATACAGGGAAGAACAGCCTCGTGAGGGTCTGTTCTTGGCGGGTGCGATGAGCTGCTAGGTGGTGCTCAGTCGCTCTAGCTACTGGTTTCTTGATGAGGATTCCGGATCTCTCTCCCTCTTCCAGATGCCTCTAGCTCTGGGTGTGGCTACTCCTATTTATAGGCGAAGGCCCTGGGCCTCTTCCCAAATATTGAGCGGGAAGGGCGCCAACAATTGACCATTTCGAAGGGGAACAGCGGGTACACTTATCCTGACTAAAGTTGGTCCTTGCCTGCCAAAGGCTCTGGTGATGATGCTCGCTTGGGCTCCATTAATGACTCCCTTCCAGCCGTTGGGCTGGTCTTGGTCTTGTTGCACCGAAAGGGATGCCTTTGCTTGATGCTCTCGCTGCGCTTGCTCCCTTTGCACCAAAGAGGAAAGGAGGACGCCATGGGCTGGCGCCTCGATGGCGCCCTTGGTCGTCATGGCTTGCATCATGGGCACCTCGCGAGGTACCCTGCCTTGAACTCTCCGCCTCCTCATGAGCCAGCCTGACGAGGCCGCGCTTGAGGAAGCTCCTTGCCGTCCGCCCTGCGAGGCTTGGCCCCTCGCGAGGGTCTTGAGCTTGTGTTGATGAAGATGGGCCGTGCTGGGCCTCCTCCGAGCCACGCCGCAGGCCGCAGGCAGGCAAGTCTGGGGACCCCCGTTCCCAGAACGCCGGCAGGTACATGGTTTGCATTTTTTATGTTGTCATTAGTTAAATGCTAGTTACCTTCAGACTTTTGTATTTGGTTTAATGTTGTTGCACAGCTAGTAAACCAATGTTGAAACTTGTTACCTTTACAATTTTCATTGTTAATGCTTATAGAAATCTTCCAGTGCTAGCTTATGGAAATTGTCGGATTCAGGGTTCCGCAGACCCTTGAGAGGTTCGAACTCTGGGGTGCGTGTGAAGAACTCGTCCTCCCCAGTCTGCCTACTCGCTAATCTCCCGACCTAGCTCGATGAACTGAATGTAGAAGGGACATAGCAGTTTATCCTGGTTCAGGCCACCCTGTGGTGTAATACCCTACTCCAGCTTTGTGGTGGATTTGCCTCGAGGGGCTGAGTATGAACTAGTACAGCGGCAAACAACCTCCGTAGGAGAGGTGTTCTTGGGCTCGAGTGAGCTGGTGGGTGAGAGGGTCATCTGAAGGATCTGTCCCTCTCTATGGTGGTGGCTAAGTCCTATTTATAGTGGTCGTGGTCCTCTTCCCAAATGTAGGCGGGAAGGGATCCCACAACGGCCAAATTCGAAGGGGGACAACTAGTAAAAGCTATCCTGACAAAAGTATTCTTCGCCTGCAAAAGCCTCTGGTCGTGACGTCGTGGTGGGCTCGACGATGACCTCCGTCCTGTCGTCCTGGCGGTCTTGGTCTTGTTGCACTGGAATGGAAACCTTTGCCTGAGTCCTCGAGACTCCGTGCCTGCGCTTGCTTTCTTAGTACCAAAGAGGAAACTGGTACACTGCGCCCGCTGGCGCCCGCATGGCTTTGGTCGTCATGGATCACGTCATCTGGACCTCGCGAGGTGAGCCTTGCATAGAAATCCCCCCTCCTCGGGAGCCAGCCTGAGGAGGCCACTCCTTGTGGAGGTCTTGGTGTCGTCCTTCTCGTGAGGCTTGGCCCCTCGCGATGGTCTTGAGTTGTTGCCGTTGAAACTGGGCCGTACCAGGCCGTCGCTGGAGCCACGTCATGGGCCGCAGGCAGGCAAGTCTGGGTACCCCCATTCCTAGAATGCCGACAGTAGCCCCCGGGTCCAAGGCACGCTCGGACTTGGCTTCGAAGTGAAGCCAAAGGGCAAGTGCGAAGTACCGCGGGCCCCAATCGCCTACGGCCTTGGTTGACACGTGGCGCCTGACAGGACATGGGCGCCCCCACTTCCCACGCAACCTTGAGATCCACCAAGCACGGCGGTCGCCCATTGCCATCACAGCTCCGTCTTCATTGCTTACTGCGTGTGCCCTTGGCTGCTCCACCTTCCCGAGGAAACGCGACCCTTCTCCCATATTCGCCACCGGCACTGGCCCTCTTTTGCCGCCATGGCCCCGCGGTCGAGGAAGAAGGCGAAAACCCTGTGCTCCGGCCGAACCCCAGCCAGCCCTTTAGCCCGCTCTTGATCGGTCAATGGTGGTCAATTAAGAGGTGTTGGTCAAGGACCGCCCAGTCCTCGCTGCTAATTCCAACAAGCGGAAGGCAACGAAGGCGTGGCCCGCTTCCCAGGCCATGATTTACATGGAAGTCACCGAGATCCCCATTCATCTTCAGGCTCTCTTGGCTGGCCTGATCCCCCCTTTCTCTAATTTCTTCAACGCCATACTCTTGCATTACCAAGTCCAGGCGCTGCATCTGGATCCCCAATCCATCATCCTCCTTGTCGTCTTTGCCTTTATTTGCGAGGCCATGGTGGGCATCGCCCCTTCTGTCGCCCCGTTCTGCCACTTCTTCTCGCTCCATCTGGTCGACGCCCAGCAACGCGCGGGGTGCGTGGCCTTTCATGCAGTAGAGGCAACGGCCGGCTCGGGCGTCGACTTAGAGCTCTCGCCGGATGTGAGGGGCTTCCGGAAGCAGTGGGTATTTGTGGACGCCGGCGTGCTCAAATCCTTGCTTCTGCTTCCAAGGGTGCCGACCGTACCCAGCTCCGGCTGGGGACACGGGAAGCTCGTCGACCATCGGTCTGCTCACATCTGGCGCTTGCTGGCCAGGTTGAAGAAGCTCGGGGTGACGGTGCCAATGGTGGTGAAGGAGTTCATCCGGTGCCGCATCGCTCTGCTTCAGTGTCATTCTCGACAAATGTGGGCCATCACCGGAATTAGGGACCCCATGAGGCTCCAGGTGCCTGCGCTTCCTCTCGAGACGCTACGCATGGTTCTCGAGCTTCTGGCGGGCAACCCAGCGCCAGCCACACTTCCGGAGGAGGGCTGCCTCCTATACCAATGCTCGAACAAGGAGGACTTCATGAGGCAGATGCCCCTTTTTGATGAGTGGGGGCTGCGCTCGGCGGGCCTTAAAGGGCCTCACGAGAATCCCGTCTTCGTGGCTCCTTTGCTTGCTGAACCTGTGGTGCGCGGCCTAGATGTGGATGCAGGGGGCCGCATGCCGGCGTGTACCGCTGGGGCAACTGCTGGGGAATTTGCGTCAACAGGTGCTCCTAAGGCAGCCGCCCCTGAGTCTCTGACGGGGGCCCCTGAGGTGACCACCGGAGAGCTGGTGCAACCTGACGCTCCTGATGTGACAGCCCTCGAGGCTCGGGCGAGCGGTCCTGAGTTGGTGGCTGGTGAGTAGACACAGCCCGGTGCTCCTGAGGCCGCTGCCCTAGGAGCCACGCCGAGTGCCCCAGATGTTGTTGACCATGCCCCGGGCCTTGGGCAGCTTCGCGTGAACCTCAAAGTGCTCCGCAAGAGGAAAGGGTATCCGAGCTGCGGTGGTGATGCCTACCGGCCGCTGAAGCAGAGGAAATACATAGCCATAGACGAGTAAGTACCTTTCTTCATGATTCCCTGTGTGTCTCGTCCTTTCCTGACATTGGCTCCTCAGGATCTCTTTGGCTGCGGTGACGAAATCTCCTAAAAAGCGGCTCCCACCAGCGCTTGACTCGCTCTTGATTTCGAGCCCCCCGCACCGGACTCCTGCCGGAGGCGCGGGGCCGGTCCGAGCGACAGGTGTGCTACTGGTGGGCGATGACCCTGAACTCCGTCATCCTTCCTTCGTGGCCTAGCCTGGGGCGCAGGGGGTGTGTCGAGGGCTCCTCAGTTGTTCATCACTAGTGGCTGGGCACCCCCAGCGTCGGCTTCATCTTGAGCGGTGAGGCGTGCCGCTCAAGATGCCTTCGCCGCGGCCCGCGGGGCGGCCGGGAAGGCACCGGCCTCAAGCCCCCCGTTGGAAGCAGGCGAGCCACTCCAAGCCCCTCCGGCAGCCCCCGGAGCGGAGTGCGGGCTCGGCCACACGCTAGAGCTTGCGCGCGGGCGCGGTGCCGTCCGCCTCCAGCTTCTCCAGGAGGCGATGGGTGCACTGAGTCTGCTTGGAGAAGAGCTTGTTGACGTCGACGCCCGTCTTAAGACGTAGGACCTTTGCCTGGCGCACGAGTGGCACCGCTTGAAGTTCGCCATCAACCTCGGGCATCTTCAGCATGAGCGCGACAGTGCAAGTGCCGTGGTGTCCCTCATGACTTCCCGTGAAGCTTGTGCCCGTGCTCTAGAGGAGGCCAGGGCCGCCGATCACCATCGTGAGGCAGTCGAGGGGCGAGAGAGAGAACTCCGAGCCTCGAACGCCGCCCTTGAGCAACAGATCAAAGCACGCAGGGCTGCCCTGGCTTCATCACTAAGCGGGGCACCTTACAAAGAGAAGGAGATCCAGAAACGTGAGGAGACACTGGCGCTGGAGGCCTTGGAACACAGCCTGGAGCTTGAGCGGCTGGTGGTGAGGGAGCGCCAGGTGGCCATGGCTGAGGACGTCGTCACTGTGTGGGAGGCCAAGAACCAGGAGGAGGTCGACCGGAGCGTGGTGAAGGCTCGCGCGGCTCTCGCCGACGAGCACCGCCTGAAGCTGGAGCTCCTGGAAGCCGAGGTTGAGGGCAGGACCGCCGCCCTTAGGACAAAGCTGGATGACGCGGAGCAGCACGAGACGACTGCCAAGGAAGTTCAGGCCTCTGCCTAGGCTGACTTGGCCTTCGCTCGCGCAGACCTCCTTTCGTTTCAGCGGCAGATTGATGGCGCTGCATCACTCGCGAAGAAGAACGCGGACGAAATATGCCGCCGCCTGATGCTGCATCGCGAGCACGCCTCGATGCTCCAGGCTCTCAGGGTGAGGGCCAACCGAGCCTTGAGCACCATCTGTGAGGATAGAGCCCCTCACCCGCACGAGGGTGACTACGCTAGCCACCTCCGCTTCTTCACCAAAATAATGACCCACCTGGAAGACCATGCCATGAGGGCTCGCGAACTCGTTGAAGAGACAAGCCGCGGTCTTCTCGGGCAGGTGTTCTCACGTGTCTTTAGTCACCTCCTCAGTCTCGACCCCCACTTTGACTTCAACGCTGCCATAGCCCCCGTGCCCAGGGTCATTCAGGACAACCTGGCGAACTGGGTGGAGAACCACGTGGACGCCCTGGTGGCAGAGTTCGCTCCTGAGGACGACACGACTGTGATCGCGGTCGGATAAGGCGATGTGTACGATGCTGATGAAGAAGTGATCACGGTCGGAGAAGGCGATGTAGACAACGCTGATGAAAATGATGCCAGCGATGTCTCGCTAGGCGTGGATGAAGACAGCAAGGACGACACCGAAGGCAGTGCCTTCGGCTAGACCTGTGTTTCCCTTTGCCTTGACCTGTACGCAAAAAACCTTTGGGCACGACCCACAGGCGTGAAAGAATTTTTGAAGGAGGGCCCTTATAATGTATGAAACGAAATGTATGAAATGGCGATATGCTTCTTAAAGGCAGGGTTTAGGATGTGTCGTCGCGGGCTCGCAGGCTCCCGAGCGGGGTGGTTATTCTAACTTATCTCGGTTCCATAGGTCTTGAGCGAATCCTGGTGTCCTGGTCGCACCATCCTCCTAAGGCGAGCCCTCCGGAGGTTCTAAGTCTCCCAAGAAGCCTGCTGGCCCATCTAAGAGAGCCTCTTGAGGAGCGAGTGCCGGACTTCGGCAAGGTATGCACGCGGTGGTCCTGCGGCGATTTTATCCTTGACCCTGGGGGGGGGGGCTTGTCGTCGCCTGAGCTTGCCCGAGCGTGCTTGGCGTGCGCATACTACGCCCATCTCCCGCTCACGGGGCACTCGCAGGGTAGGAAAGAAAATTCCCCGCATTTTTGATAAACACAAGGAACTTCAAATCTCAGTCCAATAGGCTGCGAATCGAGTTACAAAAAAGGGGACGAACGAAAAAGGACGCGTCATGCACCTAGCTAGTCTTCTTGTCTTCTCACTAGGGCAGAGCTAAGTGCTTTCACTAGGCGTGAGCATAGCCATTGGGGGACAGTGTCGACGGCCAACGCGGAACATGGTGCTTCCACTTGGACGTGGGGTGGGAGCCCCCGTGAGGACGGAGGGCGGCACTCAGGAGACTCTGGGGCGTGTACAGCCCCACTCATTATTACGTGAGAGTGTCATGAGCGGAAACCTTCACAGGCATGGCCCTTGCTTCATGCCACCTAACGAGGGCCCCGCCGTGTGCCTCCACCAACCACCGTTGGGGCGTCCGGAAACCAGGACGAGACCAAGGGGCAAGGGGGATGCTAGCGGCGCCCTTGATGACCGAAGGTCCTCCGCCTAGGGGAAAGGCTCGTCGGCGCCTTCCCCGGCAGAGGACCTACCTCTATGCAGTGCCTTGCCACATGCTGCACGGGGGAGGCCCTGGCTCCGGGCTCCCCCCGCACAGCCCCCAGTGTGGTTCTCCTACCTAGAGCGGGGCCATCACTCTGGGGTCTCTGGCTGCCATTGTGGCCTGGTTCACCTATGGTCCATGGTTAGCGTAATCATGCTCCTGAGATATCGGCTGTACCCAGCGGCTGCCATCGTTTAAGGGGTCGGTGAAGCTTCCAGGCGGCTCATGGAGAGCCTCAGCCTCTTGCGTCCCCGCTACCCAGCCTGGCTCGGGGAACGGGCGGGAGCCTTCTATTAGTGTGTACATCAGGTCCATCATGAGGGGCACGTAGCCTACCTGGCGCACCAAATGTCGGATTCAGGGTTCCGCAGACCGTTGAGAGGTTTGAACTCTAGGGTGCATGTAAATAAATCATCCTCCCCAGTCTGCCTACTCGCTAATCTCACGACCTAGCTCGATGAACTGAATGTAGAAGGGACACAGCAGTTTATCCTGGTTCGGGCCACCCTGTGGTGTAATACCCTACTCTAGCTATGTGGTGGATTTGCCTCGAGGGGGCTGAGGATGAACCAGTACAGTGGCGAACAACCTCCGGAGGAGAGGTGTTCTTGTGCTCGAGTGAGCTGGTGGGTGAGAGGGTGATCTGAATGATCTGTCCCTCTCTATGGTGGGGGCTAAGTCCTATTTATAGTGGCCATGGTCCTCATCCCAAATCTAGGCGGGAAGGGATCCCCCAACGGCCAAATTCGAAGGGGGACGGCTACTAGTAGCTATCCTGATAAAAGTAGTCTTCGCCTACAAAAGCCTCTGGTCGTGATGCCGTGGTGGACTCAGCGATGACCTCCATCCTGCCGTCCTGGCGGTCTTGGTCTTGTTACACCAGAATGGAAACATGTGCATGATTCCTCGAGACTCCGCGCCTGCGCTTGCCTCCTTAGCACCAAAGAGGAAACTGGTACACTGCACCCACTAGCGCCCGACTGGCCTTGGTCGTCATGGCTCACGTCATCTGGACCTCTCGAGGTGAGCCTTGCATAGAAATCTCCAGTCCTCGGGAGCCAGCCTGAGGAGGCCGCTCCTTGTGGAGGTCTTCATGTCGTCCACCTCGCGAGGCTTGGCCCCTCGCGAGGGTCTTGAGTTATTGGCGCTGAAGCTGTGTCGTACCAGGCCGTCGATGGAGCCAAAGTATGGGCCGCAGGCACGCAAGTCTTGGTACCCCCGTTCCTAGAACGCTGATAGAAATATGTTCAGTAAAACCATTGTACTGTACCCCGTAATAAAAAAACTACTCTACTATTGCACTAGCCACAAGATTAGTGTATATTTGTACTATTCGAATGGTGTTGCATTAGCGTATGAACATATATAAAGTGTGGCAAGCTTTTCCAGATATGTGCTCAAGAAAACTACTACCTGTTTTTCTAAATACTATACATTTGGGTACTTTAAACTGAACTGCGAAAACGTCTTATATTAAGGAACAGAGGGTGTAGAGTTCACTCAAATTATCCCGGTAAAGCTAGTCACACCTTTGTTAAAATTAATCTTCATTATGTTATCGGAGGAGGTCTGTATGTTTGTCTCTAATGCCTATCGATTACATACCTGACATCATGAGGTAATGTTAAGTAATTTCTTTTTGTACAGTGTCACTGAATTGTCAAGGCGGTGATGGCATTTTATTTTAGTTGAAATGCACAAAATATGCTTAAAAGAAGAGGAAAGGTCAGGAATGGTTCTATTTTTAAGAAAAAATTATGTATGCCCTCCTGACATCAGCAGTCGTTGCCTTATTTATTCCTTCAAACAGGTGGTTAGAAACAGTCTTGCTACCTTTTCCCATTAAGAAATTGGAATTCTTATATTTGTGAGTCTATGCTTCAACTAGTGCCACTTTAATAGTAATCACACTTTCAATATCTATGCCAATAGGGATGCTCGATTTTAGTGGAACTGCACAAAAAGTCCAAATGGTTCAACATTAGGAGCATATTTTCTTCCAAACCTTTATATCCAATTGGTGGAAATATGAGCTGTTCATTACGAAGGTACATGGTCTGCTACTATCTTGCTACTCTTTTTGTACTGTCATTAGATAGTAATATTAGTGGTTTGCATGTGAATTTATTGGCAGGGTGTACCAACATTGGAGGAGCAGGACATGATTCAATGATTGGATTCTCAATTTCGGTTGTATCGATTTCACCTCTTCCATCAATGCGAACTTGTATATCCTTGGTCTGATGAAGAATAGGGGCTCTATTCCTGTTCTGTACCAGCAAATCAATTCATTACAAAATTGTCCTGGAAACAACATGACAGTATCAAATTGTCGAGTGCAAAACATGACAGATGCTAAGCGGAAGAGGCGTGTTTAAACCGAAAATACAAGGTGGGGTATATGTTTACTAGCTAGTTGATATTTGTGCGCAGACGGATGTCCGCCGTTGCTATTTGGCAAACAAACAAAGTGACCGCAATTTTGGTGGAACTGCACAAAAGAATAGTATAGTCAATGCATGCAGTGGCATTTGAAAATAGACACAGAAAGATTGGATAGTCACTTCATGGACTGCACAAAAGTAGTACTGTACTATTTATTGGCCAACACTAGGTGCTTCATTGCTTTGGTCTGATTATACAATGGGCACCATTTTGCCTAATTTAAAGTTTGTATTCCAAAAATAGTCTCGTCGTGTGATCGAGAGAAGACCAAGTCATATTGCAGTGGATGTTCCTCCATCATGTGTGGTTCATTCTCATGGTTCCAGATGTTGGTGAAACTACTTACGTTTGCAAGAGGAATTGTAGACTTCACAAACAAATTTATCTTTCACTCTGTACTGAATGTTGGCCCATAGAAGCATCCATGTTAGTAGGAAGAACAGATTTGTTTCTAGATCTTTGCTTTTGGAGCTACATATTTTTATATGATCTGTGAATCATTGAGATGCATTAACATGTTACTAGTTGGTTGTGAATTTGGGCTACTAATGTGAACACATTACAATGCCAGGCCTCTGGGTCTCGTGCGAACATTTCGAACAGATCGGCTCTTACTACTATGCACAACATGATCCTGATTTTTGTGTTCTTAGTGTTTACAAGTTACTAGCAGTTCTTATTTCTGTTTGCTCAGTGTTTACAAGTTACTTATCGATCACTATCTAGCCTACTAATACGCTCCAGGCAGTTTTAGTTGCGATGCAAGATCCAAAGGTGGCAGTTTTATGAATAAAATGCCTACCTCTGAAGAAGCTGACAAGCTGTTCTGAAGAAAATGCCATGTGAATATGAAGAAATTGCCAGCAAAAACGTTCGCAAATGCCTTATCTCCCAGCGAACGTTCATCAGCTAATGCGATCCTACACGTGCACTATTTGACCTACTCGATCCTACATGTACACTATCCGACCTACTCTATCCTACACGAATAAATAGTGGCTCACTCACGTACTACCTCCTTTCCGGTTTGCAGGGCTCAATTCAAAAATCTCACCAACCTAGGTAGACGATGAGTGGTGGAATCATTTTTGACAAGGAGGGAGTACCTCATCTGGATGATTCGAGTGCACTCGTTTCACCATCATGCCGATGTGCGACCCAGCACGGATGGGACGCACCACTGATGGGATGGGACGACACATTAGTTTTTCCAGTTTTCCACGGTAAGCTGGCGCACTAAGCCATGCCTGCTTATGCATTGAATTCCGATGACCGTTGCGTTTCCCACGACACGCTTCTTCACCTACCTTCCGCCTATAATTACTGGTTCCCGGCGTTCTCTGGTAGCACCGTCACCCAACTCACCGTATCGGCTCCCCTCACAACCCCCACTGGCCCAACGTCGCTTGCCACTTTCCCTCGCTCACGCCACATCCGTCATGCCCCCCACCATCCACAATAGGCGACGCCAAAGGCGTTCACCGCCGGAGCTAGTGTTCGGTTATTCACCGGAAGGAACACAGAGGGAGGAAGAATTCTATTGGTCTTTAGATGGCAATGCAGAGTACGAGGACTTGTTGCAGCGTGACCGCCTAGCGGAGGAGCAGCGTATCACTGATTTGCACTGCTAGTGCTGCATGGAGCAGTAGCGTACTGCCACTTTGAGTCGCGAGTAGAGCACCCGCGATTGGGCCGACTACGTGGAGGCCGGTGCCTGGCAAATAGCCCTAGAGGCTGTCAGGCACGCACACGAGCGCGATGCCAAATTTTACTACCAGCTCGTCAAGTGGGTTTCCTGCTTAGAAGCCGAAGCTTCGGTAGACCATGCCGGCATGGAAAGGGCCAACGCATGTGAGCAACGTGCCCTATCGCACCTCCGGCAAATCCAATGCAAGGAGGAGGACATCTGTGCCTGCATTTAGCGTGTACTGCAGATGGCGGCCGACATCGTCTAGTTAGCTAGGAGTAAGTCAGTACTTGTACACTAGATTATTAGTTGGAGTATATAGTTAACTTGGCTATGATGGTTGTCAACATGGAAGTTCAGTACTCTATATCTGGTAAGACATGTTACTTTGCTCTAAATGTTGAACTTTCCGTGTGAACGTATGGAATAGGATATTTATTTTCTTAAATGGGTTGTATTTATCCATGACGGGCTTACTGGCTGACTTCTGGGCCTACTAGGTTGACGCGTACACAATCAGGAGATGATTGTACGTGGAGAGGATGACAGCAGGGACCCAACAGGGTCATGGCAGTACGCAAGCAAGTGCCTCCTTATTTCAAGCCAGAAAAATGGTTCCTCCTAATGGATTTCTGACATCTGGGTCCCATGCCATTGTCGGCGTAGTCAATAAATGAGATAATTGCACAACGAGTGGCTGACACGAAGGACCCAGTAGCTTGCCCAATTTTTTTAGGGAAGTAGCTTGCCCAATTATCTTTGTTTTTGAGACAGAAGCAGGGTGTCAACTGGGCGGTGCAGGGCACTCTGGCCTGCCTAGCCAGCCTTTTGTTTTATGTTTACCACAAGACCAGCCTAGTAGTTTTTTTTCTTTATGAAAATGGCTAGCCCAGTTTTTTTGTTCTTTTGGAGAATACCCAACCGAGGCCTACTTGCTTTGTCAACCCTGCTGGGCTGCAAATCTTTCAAGGCGAGAAAATGGGCTATCAGTAATGAGAAATGGGTTGTACATTTTTAAAACAAATCAAACTGTGTGGCACCCTAGCTCAGAGCAACCGGTTTACCTTGCATTGCCAGCCCACAGATCAAGTCTTCTGGCAACACACAACAACATGGTACAGAAACAACCACTTTATTGATGCTAGCGGATTACACGGGTCTGATATTACATCGAGATAAGAGGCCAAGCGGCACACACGGTGCGGCTGAAAAGTATGTACATTATTTAATGAACATAAAGGGGCCTCGATTACGCGAACTACGCGGCAGCGGAAGAACGACGAAGTGGAACTCCATGGCACAGGGACACCGACGTGGACACGGCCTAGACCCGGGAAGCTCTCCAATGCGAAACGACTTGCCTGAAAACTGGCATGACACGCCAGGTCAGTACATTGAATGTATTTGCAAGCTCACAACAAACATAAGCATAATGACAAACAATATCATGACAATTAATCAGGTTAATGCAATGCAAGAAATACTACTAATGCGGTGAAACCAACATGTGCACCGACTCCAACGGACTCGCTTACCAGACGGGTTACCTCGTAACCAAACATTGATCATACCCGGATCACAACTGAAACCCATCACTCATGATCCAGAATCATCAGTGCCATCAACAGTTATTTAGTGTGCAAGGTTAATTATAAAAGTTGATCCATGGTGTGACTTACTCCCGAGCTGTGCCCATAACCGAGGACGCGGCTATCGATAGATTTAATACACTCTGCAGAAGTAGCACACTTTACCCACACCACGGAATCCACGGCCTCGCACTCCCATTCGGGTGGACCAACGGCATTCCAACGAAATCCTCCCCTTGTCATGACACTCTCCCGGCCACTCCGACAAACTCCCTCTCAGCGCTATGTCCTGGGTGGCCCCGTGTCTACCAAAGACACCAACGGCCACCGTCCTGGCAAAACGGTCCCAAACGGGGACAAGGTACCGTAAGAAAAATGGGCACACAAGGTTATGTCTGCTTACCGGGCCAGGGTATGCACGCCCGTAAACTTCCCTTGTTGGAGGCACCGGCGAGAGGCACAACAAAGGACAGAATCAAGACCTCCCACAAGGTATATGTGGTCGCATTGTGAAGAACCCGATTCAGTGGCACCATGACTTGATCAACGTCATATTCAAGTGGACTTATTAACACGTTTAACTTGAATAAAAATTTAAACTACCAAGTCATACGATGCCATGATCATGCAACTAATCAAGCATACAACTCCCATGTACGGATCAAACTTATCAACATAACTTGCTTGCGCTACTCATGATTAAACTTTACTGGTTCTCCCTCAATTTTTATTATCATGCAATATTTTTATTAATTCATAATTTATACGAAGATATCACTTAAGAAAAGAACTATCATTATTTATCATAGCAATATAACTAAGGCAAAATTTTATTCTACTAGACCAAACTAGTCCATGCATTCAACCAGTAACTTAAACAAGCATTTCAAGCATGACAAAGTAACTAGCAAGCAACCATATTTATTTAACAATTTTTTAAATGCATATAAGAACTCATATTTAAGTAGAAACAATCATAGATATAGAAATGACACCATCCAAATGCTGGTGTGGCTTGCCTTAGTGCAGAGGAGGGTCACGCTCCTCCTGGTTATCTTCAAGGCAAGTTCCTCCTTCTGAAAATATGTAAAAACTACAAAACAAAATATCAAAAACCATTCTGAAAATCACCAGAAATTCTAGACATCAAGGAAAATTCCACATTTTGGTGTGCTGCTAGAGCTTTCTGAAATAAGCACAATGCAAAAAGAATCAACTCATTTGGACTTATGGGCTAGGAGTTATCACTGGTCAAAGTTGTGGTCAAATATTTGAATTATTTTGAATAAATCAGAAAACCTGGGGGGTGACGTCCATGGCGTAAAGCCAGGATACGCCTCCACTCGTACCGCTTCGGGTCGAGTGGTGAGGCTGACACCGGGCCCCACCGGTTAGGAGAGAGAGGGGGAAAGAGGAAACAGAGCACGGCGGTGCTCCGCCGGACCTTACACCGGCGACGAGTGGGTCTAGGGCAAAAACAGAGGGATAGAAGTGGAGAGGGGGTCATGGCGCACCTGCCCGTACCCGTGGCTTGCCGGGGGATGGTCGGAGTTGCTCGCAATCAAGCTCGCAAGCAGTGGTGGTGGACGGGGCTTGTCGAAGAGGAAGAAGGCGACGACGAGGGGCGACTCCAGGGGCTCAGCTGCATCCAGGCGACACTAGAGGATCCCCAACGACGCGCCTAAGAGGTTGATAGTGCTAGAGGGGCTCTGGAGTGGGGTGGTTGGGCTGCGGGGATCGACGTGATCTCTGGTTAAGGTTGACGGCCAAAGGCCTGCCCGACCGCGCTACGGCTCCTCTACGCGGTCGTGGTGGTTGTGTGGTGCGGTGTGAGGCTTCGAAGCGGAAGTAATGACTCTATATATAGTTGGAGCGAGAGGGGGTACGTGGTGCCGCCGGAGTTCTCTGGAGACTGGCAAACAGCAACGAAAGGCACCAGAGGGAGGGGCAAGGGCTTAGTGTGTAGGCGGGAGCTGTCCATGCTCGCGGACGAGCACTGGAGGCAAGGGGAGAAGAAGACGAGGGACGAGCGCACTGTGGCTTTTGGCCGCGACGTGCCCGTGCTTGTTGCGGTGTCTCTGGCATCGGCGAGCGCCAAGGAGGGCTCAAAGGTGATGAGTCGAGGCTGGTGGCGCGGCGCGGCAGTCGTCGGCGAGCTCTGGCTCGAGCACGCGCTGAACAGAGGCGTTGGTGTTACTCAGAGCACGTCAAGCACATGCTAGACCCCGTGTCCACATGCGGTCACTAACGGTGTCCTGGACTAGGGGGTACTCACCACGTCATCTCCCGATCTGTTAGATTGGGACGAGGACCCCCATGGCCGTATACTCATGGGCCAGTCCGGACAGCTGCCGCATACAAGGAAGATTCCACAAGACTTGGCGATCAAGACAAGGACTCCTCCCCACCGGCGTACTCGGCTAGGACTCTTATTATCCTAGGCCTCTGGTGCATTATATAAACCGAGGCCAGGCTAGTCGATAAAAACGACAATCATATCATAGGCTAGCTTCTAGGGTTTAGCCTCTACGATCTCGTGGTAGATCAACTCTTGTAATACTCATATTCATCAAGATCAATCAAGCAGGAAGTAGGGTATTACCTCCATAGGGAGGGCCCAAACCTGGGTAAACATTGCGTCCCTTGCCTCCTGTTACCATCTGCCTTAGACGAACAGTTCGGGACCCCCTACCCGAGATCCGCCGGTTTTGACACCGACATTGGTGCTTTCATTGAGAGTTCTGCTGTGTGTTCGGCAAAAGGTTGATGGCTCGCCTGCAGATCAACTGTGACTTCGGCATCTTCATCACCAGCTCGACTGATCACCTCGGTTCGACCAAAGACTGCGCCCTACCTCCGATCGTCATGTTCGGATGAGTGCCTTCATCAACATCAGCTCCGATCTCTATCAAGATCATGGATGAATCATCAAGGGAGCCCGGGGGCTCAACGTCAACATTGCCCTCGGGCAACCATGTTGTTTTTCTGGACAGCGAACTAGTGTCCACCGTCACCGCCTGTTCAAGTGTCGTTTTCACGATTGCTTCGGTGGAATTGTGCGGAATTGAGTCTACAACAACCCTGGAAAATTTCGTCGAGTTCCAGTGGAGGAATCTCTGGCAAACCGCAATATACCGGAGCCCTGTTAAATCTGGATGAGAATCTGGATGAGTTTATGGCGTGGTGTCCAGCTTCTAGCTTGGACGTCCTTTGGTAGATCCAACCATTGATTGGCTGCAGAATTCCTATATCTACCATCCCACAAAATTTCAGCTCGATCTGACCGTCCAAACTCCGGGAACCATCCGATTAGTGCATCACTTTTCGGATCTGTTTTCATACAAAACGAATCCGACCCGAGTTCGCCTTTTTTATGAACGGGATTTCGGACATCCTTTTGAAGGAAGTTTTGTATGGGGTATTGTGTTTTGTTTCCAACACATCCCACTAACTTTAAAAATCTTTTGAACATGATCTTCAACATCATGCGGTGTCAAACCAGTCCGCAATATTGCTCCACGGCCGACCGGCGCTAAACACGTCGTCACTTTGTTGAGCCGAGCTCAACTTCTTCGAATCATCATCTCGGCAAGCCAAACAAGAGTTTGGCATCGGAAAGGATAAATCATCACAAACATCGCCGCCCCATGGATTACACAGGCGAGCACACAGCATCGCCAGACGGTCACTTCATCAAGCCGGCATTGACCACGCCACAACCGTGCATCGGCAGGGGCCGCCTTGTTGCTCGCCGAGCGGTGTCCATCACGCCGACCTACTTCGACATCTCGGCTGGACCGGGGGCTTTGCCATCTCTTCATCAACCTATACTCTAGAGACTTCAGCATCACTAGCCGACCAGCTCCGTCTCGTTAGCTGGACCGATGGCTTTGCCTTGGCGAGCCAACCTTTGCCAGCATTGCCATGCCGTCGCTTTATCACCCGTCAGGCAATGGGTGCGCAGATCGAGTCCCAATTTTGGGAATCTCCTTCCTTCGGATTGCTACAATAAATAGACCAGGTGCTATTAATCCTAGTATTTTTTGCTTGTTTGGGTTCATTTTTCCCAAGAAATTATTACTCTGGCTTGTCCATCATATGTACGCAGATCTATCAAATGGTGGCCGCATTAATGACGATCGCATGGTGGTTCAGTCAGTTTCCGTACATAGTCCGGCGAACGCCGCA
Organism: Aegilops bicornis; assembly: GCA_021605145.1. Classification (NCBI taxonomy): domain Eukaryota; kingdom Viridiplantae; phylum Streptophyta; class Magnoliopsida; order Poales; family Poaceae; genus Aegilops; species Aegilops bicornis. The sequence continues at coordinate 305,068,664 of CM038672.1, forward strand.
TCCGGAACTCGGACCGACCAGTGAATTCAGGATTTCCCACGCCTTTACCGCATCACGCTGACGCCCTGCATCGACATTGACTTTGGCGCCAGGCCATATTTCTTTTATTACTCACTTTGCATAAATTATTTATTGTGCAACATTTTTTTAATTGCTATTATCCCCGGTCTGCACTATTTTTTGTGCACAGGAAAATGATCCAGCCGGACTATATCCTTTGGCGTCACCTTGGTTGGACGGGGGGCTTCGTCAACACTTCATTACCCCATGCCGGGGACTTCGGCATCACTCTGCCGGCCTACATTGACCGTGCTATGTCACCACTTCGAAGTGCCGAGCTCTTTGCTCCGCCACCTCGGGACCGGCATCAAGCTCGGACCGCTTCATCAATACCGAACACATTAACCAGCTAAGTTGCCTTCGTGCTCAAAGTTTAAAATTTTAATTTATGTTCGGTTCGACCAAGCATTATAATTTTTTTTGGAAAAAAGTTGCTTGTAAAAAATTTCGTTGTCCAAACTTTGTTTGTGACGCACAAGTTCAAATACCCCGTTTACTTGGGGGCTCCCTTACTGAAGCTTTTCCTCTTGCATATGATTATACTTGTACGGCTTCGTTCCTTGTTCGTGTATTATGCCACAATATGCACCATATTGACCTAAGTGATTTGCAAGCTGGGTTGCCTTGCTCCTGTGTTTACCCCTACGTTCCCGATTGTTCGGCTAGGGAGTAAAGGGAGCACCTCTGCGATTGTCAAGATCGGGTCACCCGAGCCGGACCTCGGACTGGGTGAAGCCGAAAGCTAGCGCTCTTATTGTTTTCAATTATGGTCGGCACACAACGGAACTCATGAGTACAAAAAAATCTATTGCACAAGTCTCATATTAACAATGAGCAACCAAGAAAGGTATCGGTGGGGTACTATTTTCTTCAAGATGCTTCTTACACTTTATCGGTAATATAGCATAAGTTCCCTCGAAAAGCGCTTTATGCTGTTATAGCCTTATGACCTGATTACCTGGTTATCGGAAACACCATTGATATTCTCGACAGGTGGAGTGCATAACACTTTTCGGTCCTTGACCGAAGAGGGAGAAGCCGACGGTCGGTTAAGATGTGTTTAAAGTTCGGGTGAACATAGATATGATATAAGTACTTCGGTACATACAATCATTCTTTTACCCAAGTCACTCGGGGGCTCTTAAATTTATGTGAGCTGTTTTGTAATAAGTGTTCTTATTCTTAGTCGTTGCAAAGTCTTTTTTCTATCACTCCTTTTTTCGACCCGAGTAGGCGGTCAATAGCCGGGGCGCCTAATTTCTCTCTCAAAGCTGCTAAAGTTTGCTAAACTGGCCTAACGAGAAGTACTCCGCCTTCGGGATAGGAGGTTGAAGCCATAGGCTGACCCGCTTGAAGTCTCGAGATAGGATGTGTCATGTTAAAGCACCTACGAAACACCATTTTTTCTAAGACTAATTTTTGATTTGGCACCGAACACTTGATCTAGTTCGGACATTAAGCTTTTGAATAAGTTTTTTGGCTTTTCGAGCCTATGGCACTTTCAAACTATTTGTGTGTTTCGAGCATTAGTCTCGCAGTGCAACGCCGTACACCTTTAGGGATTCGGCAAAAACATTCTCGGATATAGCTATATATGCATCGGTTTCAAATTGTGTCTTCGGTCAATAGTTGGGTTGCCCGGCTCCTGTGCTTGCCTCCTACGTTCCGCTTTGTTTGGCTAGGTGTGCCAAGGGAGAACCACTGCGATTGTGCTTCCAGATCGCATGGTCAAGCACCTCAGTGGAGAAAGCCGAAAACTGACTGTCACAATAGGCGTAAACTGGTCAGCGATCCGATGACTATATTAAATGAAGGGTCGTTCATATCATTGGCCGAAGTGTCTATGGCTTGACCTCGGCTGTCGTTGAACACTAACCAGGGGCTCATAGCTAGCTTCCCCAGTATAAAGCTCCTATGACTAAGTGAAAGTTTTAAAGCCTGCATATCTCATTGCCTCGTTTCTGCTAACACAACCGCCTTCGGGCACCGAGACATCGGCTAAGGGTTGTTTTGTTAGTACGAAAACACCCTGCGTAGTATCTACCAAGGGGTAGAAGCCGACGATGGGCCACTTTCAACTGATAAACGGTCACAATGGAGTCAAAATAATGATGTAAAGTACTTGGATACATAGAATCATTACACATAATTTGTGATTTTACTCGGATATCGATCCTTAATTCGCCACCCGTGCCCACATTAAGGCTCTGGGGCTCTTGGGCTTCGTGCTCATTATTTACAAATATTAAAGCACATCGATCCCTGATCTGGTGTTGCCACCCGACCGATGTCTGGGGCTACCGCATTGCTTATTCAATGCGTAGAATTCAAAGTGCTCGATGTTCGCCCTGAATGAACTATGCGCATACATGTCTTCTACAATAATAGGTACCATATGGACCTATCGGCATCAAGCTAGTATATTGCGGCGACTTCTCACGACCCTCTCTCGAGGCCCGTTAGCGATCACTATTATCTCTAATATATTACACTGCGTTTTTTATTCCTATGTATGTCCGCCGAGCTAGGAATTGATCCTCGTGCCAATTTCGCACATCGACACGAGTCTCGAGACTCTGGGAACAACGGTTTTTATGCTTGCCTTCAGGTGCATCTCGGGTTTTAGACTGATACACACCTTGAGGGCTACTGGATATACATTGGCAGAGAATAAACTACACCAGTTAAAAATATTCACAAAAAATCAGCTCCCGGTCGGGGTGGTGCACCACCTTGGAAGCAGTCCGGCATAAAGCTCGGGCGCTATCGGCTAGCTCCATAGAGGGCATTTCCGGCGTTAAGCTCGGCTAAACTCCTTCAACTTTTTTCAACCAAGATGATCTATGACATCTTGGATATAGTCCGGTGCTGGAGCACGGATATAGTCTGGCGTTGGAGCTTGGACACAGTCTGGCATTGGAGCTCAGATACATTTCGGCGTTGGAGCTCGGAAGCAGTCCGGCATTGGTGCTCGGCTGCAGAAGATGGCTCGAATGCAGTCCGGCATTGGAGCTCGGAGCAAGAGGACACTGCCTCCCGGGAAGAACTTCAAACCCGAGGTAGGGCACAAAAATAGCAAGGCAATGATAAAGGCCGAAAACTTAAAGGGGCTCCTCGGAAACCCGGCGTGTAAACTCTTCGGATGCACTTCGGCGATCCTCAAGATCGAAGATGAGAAGATTTGTTGAACCAGTTTTCAAGACCGACGACCGAAAATGAAGAACAATTCGGAAGAATCGAGGAGCGTTCCTAACTTGAAGACTGGTTCAGGGGGCTACTGATGGTGTCCTGGACTAGGGGGTAGTCACCATGTCATCTCCTGATCTGTTAGATTGGGACGAGGACCCCCATGGTTGTATACTCATGGGCCAGTCCGGACAGCTGCGGCATACAAGGAAGATTCCACAAGACTTGGCGATCAAGACAAGGACTCCTCCCCACCGACGTATTCGGCTAGGACTCTTATTATCCTAGGCCTCTGGTGCATTATATAAACCGAGGCCAGGCTAGTCGATAAAAACAACAATCATACCATAGGCTAGCTTCTAGGGTTTAGCCTCTACGATCTCGTGGTAGATCAACTCTTGTAATACTCATATTCATTAAGACCAATCAAGTAGGAAGTAGGGTATTACCTCCATAGAGAGGGCCCGAACCTGGGTAAACATTGCGTCCCTTGCCTCCTGTTACCATCCACCTTAGACGAACAGTTCAGGACCCCCTACCCGAGATCCGCCGGTTTTGACACCGACAGTCACCACCCTGGCATGGTCAAAACGACGCCCACGATCGGCCAAACCTTGTCTGGGCAAAAGTCCATGCAGTGATAGGTCTAGGGAAGCTGAGGACTCAATGCCAGGCCGACCAGATGTGACTCAACCATCTCGGCAAGTTTCTGGACAAAAACTTGGCTGCTATGTTTGGATAGGTTCTAGATGGCCATTAGGGCTGCTCTCCTGGGGTTAAAGGTTACTTAGGAGGGTGAAGAGGCTCAAGAAAAATTAGGCCAAAGGATCAGGGGAAAATGCACTTGCTGTTCAAAGTGAAATTTTGGGCCAGAAGAGAAATTATTTTCTGTAGCAAAAATACTACAAAAAGTCATGCAATATTTTTGCTTGGGAAGGTGGGCCATGGTTCAAAGAATATTCAGGAATTATTTCAGATTTTTGGGAGCAATCAGAATGGGGGTTGCTTTGGAGCACTAGTTTTTGGAATGAGTTTCAAAGGAGAAACTGAATATTTTCCTTTTATGAAAAATATCCATTTGATTATTTTGAGGATTTTTCAGATAACTAAGGTCGAAGGAGAAGTAGATAGGTCACTTGGGTGAAAGTCAAGGGCATGCCCAAGTGACAAGTCCATTTGAATTGATTCCAAAACCTCAAATCCAAGGCAAAGGCAACACCAAGTCCGGAAAAAAAGAGAAGGCAAAATCCAGGCTATCACAAACCTCCCCCACATAGGATGAATCTCGTCCTCGAGATTCGGTTGCTTGGGAAAACCATCCTGGGTAGGCAGTCCTTAAAAATTCCTCTCTTTCCCAGGTTGCCTCTTCCTCAGTGTGATGTTCCCACTGAACCATGTAAAACCTTAGCACTTTGCTGCGAGTGACTCTTTCTGTCTCATCCAATATTCTGATTGGCTTTTCCTCATACGTCAAATCCTTGGCCAGTTCTATCTCAGCCATATCAGTCCTTTTCTCCGGTGGCGAGATACATCTCCTTACTGTGAGACATGAAACACATTGTGTACCTCTGACAGTTCGGGTGGCGATTCCAACTGATATGCAACTGTTCCGACTCTGGCCATGACTAGAAACAGACCGATATATCTGGGTGCCAATTTTCCTCAGGTTTGAAACCTCTTAACTCCTTTCATAGGGGTAACACGAAGATAGACGTCTTCTCCGGGTTCGAAGCTGATCTGACGGTGTTTGGTGTCATAATAACTCTTCTGTCGAGATTTGGCCAACTGCAGTCTGTCTCGGATTTCCTTGGCTTGCTTCTCAGCTTCGATCATCAAATCAATCCCGAAAATATGGCTGTCTCCGTTTTGAGACCAATTCAGCAGAGTGCGGCACTTACGGCCATACAGAGCTTCAAAGGGTGACATCTTTAAGCTGGTCTAGAAACTATTGTTGTAGGAAAACTCGGCGTATGGCAGACAGTCTTCCCACTTGGACCCTTGGGCCAATGCACATGCCCGGAGCATATCTTCGAGTATTTGGTTTACTCGCTCAGTTTTTCCATCTGTCTGGGGATGATAAGTCGTGCTGTATTTCAGAGCAGTTCCAAGGCTTGATGTAGTCGGGACAAAAATGCTGAAGTGAAGATAGATCCTCTACCCGAAGTGATAGTCTTTGCTACTCCATGCATACTGACAATTCGGGACACATATAATTGTGCAAGTTGATTGGCACGGTAGGTGGTCCGGATGGGAAGAAAATGTGCCACCTTCATTAAGGTGTCCACTATGACCCATATTGCGTCATTTCCTTAGTTAGCCCTTGGTAAACCGGTGATGAAATCCATGTAGACATCGTCCCATTTCCATTGGGATACAGGTAACGGTTGGAGGAGTCCGGCGGGTTTTTGGTGTTCCACCTTTACCTTGTTGCATATATCACAACAAGCCACAAAGTAAGCGATGTCATTCTTCATTCCATTCCACCAGAATACCTGACGAAGGTCTTTGTACATTTTAGTGCCACCTGGGTGAATTGAGTACGGCGATTCATGTGCTTCTGTCAATATTTTCTTCCTCGGATCTTCTTGGCTGGGTACGCAAATCCTTCCTCGGAACCTTAGCATACCTTGCTGATCTCTTGAGAAATCATGTGTTTGTCCTTCTTGCATACGCTTGGCATATAATTGCAATGATGTGTCATTTGCTTGAGCGCTGCAAATTTCTTCTTCGAGGGTAGGAGCAACTTCCAATAAACTGGCAAGACTGGCATCCATGATTACCAAATTAAGCCAGGTGATTTCTCCATAAAGCTCAGGAGGCAAAGATTTCATTAGAGCATTCAGGTTGGCTGGTTTGCGGCTGAGAGCAACAGCAACCACATTAGCTTTACCTAGGTGATAATTTATACCGAGGTCGTAATCCTTAACCAACTCGAGCCATCTTCGTTGACGAAGGTTCAAATCGGGCTGAGTGAATATGTACTTGAGACTGTTGTGGTCGGTAAATATTTGGCACCTCTTTCCAATAAGATAATGTGTCCAAATCTTCAAAGCGTGCACCACCGTAGCCAATTCCAAATCATGAGTGGGATAATTTCCCTCGTGTGGCCGTAGTTTTCGGGATGCATAAGCCGCAACCTTGCCATTTTGCATAAGTACGCATCCATGGCCTTTTCTAGAGGTGTCACAGTAGACATCAAAACTGTGGTAGATGTCGGGAAGAGTCAATACTGGTGCTGACGCCAGTCTTGTTTTTAGGTCCTTGAAACTCCGATCGCAGTCCTTAGTCCATTCAAACTTCTTATCCTTCTTTAGGAGCTCTGTCATGGGCTTGGCAATCTTGGAGAATCCTTCAATAAAACGACGATAATAACCGGCTAGTCCAACGAAACTTCGGATTTCTGAGACTATCGTGGGTGCGGACCAATCAAGCACATCTTTTACCTTTCTTGGGTCAACGGCTATTCCTTCTGCCGAGAGAACATGCCCTAAAAATCCAACTTGCTTGAGCCAAAACTCACATTTGCTGAACTTGGCATACAGCTGATGATCACGGAGCCTCTGCAAAACTGCTCGGAGGTGGTCCTTGTGTTCGTCTTTGCTTTTTGAGTATATGAGGATGTCATCGATGAACACCACCACAAATTTGTCCAAGAAGTCCATAAACACCTTATTCATCATATGCATGAAGAAGGCTGGGGCGTTGGTGAGGCCGAATGACATAATGGTATACTCATAGAGACCATACCGAGTGGTGAACGCGGTCTTGGGAATATCTTCCTTCTTGATTTTGAGTTGATGATATCCGGTCCTCAAATCAATTTTGGAGAATACTTTGGCCCCACTGAGTTGACCAAACAAATCATCAATCCTTGGTAGTGGATACTTATTTTTGATGGCGACGTCATTCAGCTGTCGGTAGTCTACGGACGTCTGAAGGCTGCCATCCTTTTTATCAATGAATATCGCGGGTGATCCCCACGGTGAAGAGCTTGGGCGGATGTATCCTTTCTGCAGCATCTCGTCCATTTGTTTCTTTAATTCCACCAATTCTGATGAAGGCATCCTATAATATTTCTTGTGTATCGGTGTGGTTCCAGGCACCAATTCAATTGCAAACTCCAGTTCTCTGTCTGGCGGCATTCCTAGTAATTCCTCGGGAAATACATCGGGATACTCACTAACCATGGGAATCAATTCCACATCTTCAGCCATGGCGGTGAAAACTATATCCTTCTTGGGTATGCTCTTGCGGGCATAGAAACTTGCGGTGCGACCCTCCTGATTTGCCATGGTAACCTCTCTAGCCGCACAGTTGATGCATACTTCGTATTGGGTCAACCAATTCATTCCCAGAATAATATCCAATTTGTCAGAATCGATGATTATTAGAGACGTTGGAAACTTGACCCCCTTGATATCAATTTCTAGATTACGGCAGACCAGATTGCTTCTGAGCAAGAATCCCGGGAATTTTACCAGCATATGTTTTCCCAAAATTGAGCAAGGAAATTTGTTTTGGGCAGCAAAACTCCGCAAAATAAAAGAGTGGGAAGCCCCAGAGTCAAATAAAATTATGGCAGGTATGTTATTAATAGGGAACATACCAATGACGACTTCTGGGTCTTCTTGGGATTCATCGGCGGAGATATGATGGATTTGCCCTTGGATGGCACTCGGGCCGGGATATGGCTCCAGATAGTTGGCTTGCGGACGGAATGGAGCTGTTGGCTTGCCGTTCTTGGGGCAGTGTCTGGCGTAATATCCGGTTTGCCCACAACTGAAACAAGAAGTGTTGCGCTAACAATATTCACGTACCAGGCTGGTCACGATATTCTTGACTTGAGTGGTGGTCTTGTTGACATTTTGCTGCCAGTTGGGTTTGTACTCAACCTGAGTCTGTTGCCACGTACAAGCCTTCTGCACGGGTTGCATATCCTTCTAAGGCTCAAATTTGCGCTTGTGGTCATTATTAGCTGGCCTATTGTCGTGCATGAGCTTGTGTTCCTGTTCTGTGATGAGAGTCTTGTTCACTAGAGTTTGGAAGTCCGGAAAATCAAACATGCTGAGAGTGCACCTGAGATGCTGATTTAGTCCTCCAAGAAATCTGTCGACCTTCCGTTCTTCGGTGGCCACATCATAGAGGGAATAGTGGGCCAAATTGTTGAATTTATTCAGGTACTCGCTGACTGACATGCTTCCCTGAGTGAGAGAGAGGAATTTGCACTGCTTGATTTTCTTAATTCCGAAGGGAATATGGTACTTCCGGAAATGATCCTTGAATTTAGTCCAAGTAATTTCCTAGTCTGTGGGCCACATGGCCTTAGCAATATACCACCATATCGCGGCAGCTCCTTCAAGATAATGTGTTGCGAAAGGAACCTTGTCTCCCTCTTCAGTCCGAGCAATTTCCAGTTTCTTCTCAATAGTCCTTAACCAATCATCAACGTCCAATGGATCAATAACTTGATCAAATCGAGGCTTGGTTCGCTGAAAATCTGACAGCTTGGAGTAATGACCATTCTGATGTCCATTCTGCCCAACCATAACTTGCACACTTTTCAGTAGTTCCATCAAATTGTTGTTCCTTCTTTATTCAAACATTCGCATGATTTTCTCAGTAGAAGGCGGATGTGGCGATGGAGGCGGAGGTGGCTGGTACATCTCGGGGGAATGTCCTGCCTGTCTTGCGGAGCGACGAACAGGGACATCCTCACAAGCTTGGCTGCTGCTGCCTCCCCGTGGCATCCTATTATTTAGTTTCCCAATGCAAAGCAACCGTGATGAGAAATATCCAAAAATGGGAGGAAAGCCAGTGACAAATCTAGAAGAAAACAGCGAAAGAAATCAAGGCGAATAAAAAGAGAGTTCCAACATAATTATACATAGACAAAACATAAAATTTAAACATCATGACAGGGTCACTACCCTCATACATGAAACTAAGCATCATAACACGTGCGACTACATCCATACATCATACTCATGCCGACTGAGATACTCTAGCTATCTACTGCTCGGATGGTGCTGTTGCGGGCTCCTCCCCTGAGCCGGACCCAGATCCTGAACTGATAGTGGTGACCTCCAGGTTAATAGAGACGCGACGACGCTGCCTCGAGGACTCTCCCTCAGGGGCAGGTGCGGGATGTGATCTAAGCATAGGAGTTGCAGGAGTAGCGACAAGGGAAGCCCACGCAGCAGGAGCACTACGAGGGGTTACTGCCAAAGGGGTAGTGGTACTCTGAGTTGTGGTAGAGACTGGAGGAATGTATGGAGTGAAACCAACAGTAGGGAGAGGGTTCCTATTACGAGCAGCGGCGAGAGCTATCCGGGAGCGGGTTAGCTCCCGAGCTAAATCGTAGTTCAGGAGATAACTGGCAGTTATATAATGGGAATGGTGGCTAGTAGGACGATCGCACGCCAGATTAATCAAAGGAAAGCGGATACGCCCATTCTCGTGCAGAGATGGGTAGTAAAAGAAACCTGGGTGGGTGTGCATGCGGACCTCGTTGTAGCACAAGTCTACAAGAGCTTCGATTGGAGCAAACTGGACCACCTAAGACGCCGTAGAAGCGAGACCACCTTAGTAGAACAAGTGTAAGCGCCGGAAGGGGAACTGTGGTGTAGAGTGACCTCAGCATAATACTCGTACAATGCTCCGGCCAGATGCTCCCGATACAACTGATACTCTGGATCAGCACCCTCTGGGTAGAGTCGTCGCTACACGTTCTGAAGCAGCTTCGGCGATGTGTACGGAGTTGGCTCAGTATGGTACAAGATCGGAACTGGAGCCATCTACACTCACAACCATCATACGGTTAGTAATAACAATAGATAACCATGCATGCAATGCAGCAACCAATTTCTATGACTACCGGCACTCAGACGAAACTATTTACCATTCCACTAACGCACTAACGGTCTAGTGTGGCCTACAATCAGGCGGCTTTGATACCAAGCGTTGTGGCACCCCGGCTCAGAGCAACCGGTTTACCTTGCATTGCCAGCCCAGAGATCAAGTCTTCTAGGAACACACAACAACATGGTACAGAAACAATCGCTTTCTTGATGCTAGCGGATTACACGGGTCTGATATTACATCGAGATAAGAGGCCAAGCGGCACACACGGTGCGGCTGAACAGTATGTACATTATTTAATGAACATAATGGGGCCTTGATTACAAGAACTATGTGGCAGTGGAAGAATGACGAAGTGGAACTCCATGGCACAGGGACACCGACATGGACACGGCCTAGACGCAGGAAGCTCTCCGATGCAAAATGACTTGCCTGAAAACTGGCATGACACGCCAGGTCAGTACATTGAATGTACTTGCAAGCTCACAACAAACATAAGCATAATGACAAGCAATATCATGACAATTAAACAGGTTAATGCAATGCAAGTAATACTACTAATGCGGTGAAACCAACATGTGCACCGAGTCCCACGGACTCACTTACCAGACGGGTTACCTCGTAACCAAACGGTGATCATACCCGGATCACAACTGAAACCCATCACTCATGATCAGCTCATGATCTCCAGAATCATCAGTGCCATCAACAGTTATTTAGTGTCCAAGGTTAATTATAAAAGTTGATCCATGGTGTGACTTACTCCCGAGCTGTGCCCATAACCGAGGACGCGGTTATCGATAGATTCAATACACTCTACAGAGGTAGCGCACTTTACCCACACCGTGGATTACACGGTATCGCACTCCCATTCGGGTGGACCAACGGCATTCCGACAAAACCCTCCCCTTGTCATGACACACTCCCGGCCACTCCGATAAACTCCCTCTCAGGGCTATGTCCCGGGTGGTCCCGTGTCTACCAAAGACACCAACGGCCACCGCCGTGGCAAAATGGTCCCAAACGGGGACAAGGTACCATAAAAACAAATGGGGACACAAGGTTATGTCTGCTTACCGAGCCAGGGTATGCACGCCCATAACCTTCCCTCGTTGGAGGCACCGGCGAGAGGCACAACAAAGGACCGAATCATGACCTCCCACAAGGTAAATGTGGTCGCACTGAGAAGAACCCGATTCGGTGGTACCATGACTTGATCAACGTCATATTCAAGTGGACTTTTATTAACAGGTTTAACTTGAATAAAAATTTAAACTACCATGTCATACAATGGCATGATCATGCAACTAATCGACACGCAAAGCATACAACTCCCATGTACGGATCAAACTTATCAACATAACTTGCTTGCACTACTCATGATTAAACTTTACTGGTTCTGCCTCAAATTTTATTATCATGCAATATTTTTATTAACTCATAATTTATATGAAGATATCAATTAACAAAAGAACTATCATTATTTATCATAGTAATATAACTAAGGAATATTTTTATTCTACTAGACCAAACTAGTCCATGCATTCAACCAGTAACTTAAACAAGCATTTCAAGCATGACAAAGTAACTAGCAAGCAACCATATTTATTTAGCAAATTTTTAAATGCATACAAGAACTCATAATTAAGTAGAAACAATCATAGATATTGAAATGAAACCATCCAAATGTTGGTGTGGCTCGCCTTAGTGCAGAGGAGGGTCACACTCCTCCTGGTTATCTTCAAGGCAAGTTCCTCCATCTTAAAATATTTAAAAACCACAAACCAAAATATCGAAAACCATTCTGAAAATCACCAGAAATTCTAGACAGCAAGGAAAATTCCACATTTTGGTGTGCTGCTAGAGCTTTCTGAAACAAGCACAATGCAAAAAGAATCAACTCATTTGGACTTATGGGCTAGGAGTTATCACTAGTCAAAGTTGTGGTCAAGTATTTCAATTATTTTGAATAAATCAAAAAACCTGGGGGGTGACATCGATGGCGTAAAGCCATGATACGCCTCCACTCGTGCCGCTTCGGGTGCAAGTGGTGAGGCTGACACCGGGCCCCACCGGTCAGGAGAGAGAGGCGTAGAGAGGAAACAGAGCGCGCCGGCGCTCCGCCGGAGCTTACGCTGGCGAAGAGTGGTTCTAGGGCAAAACCAGAGGGATAGGAGTGGAGAGGGGGTCGTGGCGCACCTGCTCGTACCCGTGGCTTGCCGGGGGATGGTCAGAGTTTCTCACAATCAAGCTCGCAAGCGGCGGTGGCGGACGGGGCTTGCCGGAGAGGAAGAAGGCGACGGCGACGGGCGACTCCAGGGGCTCAGCTGCGTCCAGGCGACACCAGAGGATCCCCAATGACGCGCCTGAGAGGTTGATAGAGCTAGAGGGGCTCTGGAGTGGGGTGGTTGGGGTGCGGGGATCGCCGACGATCTCTGGTCCAGGTCGACGGCTAGAGGCCTGCCCGACCGGGCTACGGCTCCTCTACACGGTTGTGGTTGCTGTGTGGTGCGGTGTGAGGCTTCGAAGCGGAGGGAATGGCTCTATATATAGCCGGAGCGAGAGGGGGGTACGTGGCGCCGCCGGAGTTCTCTAGAGACCGGCGAACAGAGACGAAACGCACCAGAGGGAGGGGGCAAGGGCTCAGTGTGTAGGCGGGAGCTGTCCACGCTCGCGGACGAGCACAGGAGGCAGGGGAGAAGAAGACAAGGGCATGAGCGCACTGTGGCTTTTGGCCGCGACATGCCCGTGCTCGCTGTGGCGTCTCCGACATTGGCGAGCGCCAGGGAGGGGTCAAAGGTGATGAGTCGAGGCTGGTGGCGCAGCGCGGCAGTCGTCGACGAGCTCTGGCTCGAGCACGTGCCGAACTGAGGCGTTGGCGCTACTCAGAGCATGTCGAGCACATGAAGACCCCGTGTCCACACGCGGTCACCACCCTGGCATGGTCAAACTGATGCCCAGGATCGGCCAAACCTTGTCTGGGCTAAAGTCCATGCAGTGATAGGTCTAGGGAAGCTGAGGACTCAATGTCAGGCCGACCAGATGTGACTCAACCATCTTGGCAAGTTTCTGGATAGAAACTTGGGAGCTACGTTCGGTTAGCTTCTAGATGGCCATTAGGGATGATCTCCTGGGGTTAAGGGTTACTTAGGAGGGTGAAAAGGCTCAAGAAAAATCAGGACCAAAGGATCAAGGAAAAATGCACTTGCTGTTCAAAGTGAATTTTTTGGCCGGAAGAGAAATTTATTTTCTGTAGCAAAAATACTACAAAAAGTGGAGCTATATTTTTGCATGGGAAGGTGGGCCATGGTTCAAAGAATATTCAGGAATTATTTCATATTTCTGGGAGCAATCAGAATGGGGGTTGCTTTGGAGCACTAGTATCTGGAATGAGTATCAGAGGAGAAAATGAATATTTTCCTTTTCTGAAAAATATTCATTTGATTATTTTGAGGATTTTTCAGAGAACTAAGGTTGAAGGAGAAGTAGATAGGTCACTTGGGGGAAAGTCAAGGGCATGCCCAAGTGACAAGTCCATTTGAATTGATTCCAAAAACTCAAATCCAAGGCAAAGGCAAAACCAAGTCCGGAAAAAAAGAGAAGGAAAAATCCAGGCTGTCACAAACTAGCAATTAGTTTCAAATTTCCTTTTTTTTCATTTCAATGTTTTAAATTCCATTGATTTTTATGCGTGGACAATTTTATTGATTTTATATTGATATGATTTTTTTTTTCAAATTAGTTTGAACGCGACTCGAAATTTTGGGATTAAAAACAGCTGGGCACATCGAAATATGTAAAATTTTGTATAATTTTTAACCATGGCCAAAATATGGGCTGTAATGCAAACAAAAAGAAGATGGGCTCCAAAAAATCCTTAAGAATTAGCAAATGGGCTCTAAATTATTAGAAATAATGGCAGATGGGTTTTATGTTGTTTCCACACATTTGAGGCTGACTTGTGCGCCTACTATAGGTTGATGCGTACGCTTTCCTAAAAAAAAGGTTGAAGCACACGCAACACCATGTCAACTTAGTCAAAACACGAGAGCAGTGACTATTGGATGTCCATCCAACGGCCGTCGTGCTTCTTCAATCTCTGCTCTTCCTGCTCCACCCGCTCCAACAAGCACCGGCGGGACTGCCTGCTTCCTTCTCTCGCGGCCGGCTGTGCTGCTGCGTAGGCCTCACCGCCCCACCGTACTCCCATTTCTAGCATAGCCATCCCTCTACTCACCCACACCTGCTGTTATTCTCCGGCGATGGTAGACGAACCAGTAAACCCTCGTACTCCCCTCTGTGTGGGAAACAACTGCTGAGTCTTCCATGGCTCCGTGTCGTTCCCTTCCTAGGCCTCGCCTTCGTCCACCGCCCTGTTGCTCTCGGCGCGGCGTGGTCAACATGGTCAATGAACAACATCCATCAGAAGTGGACTGTACATGGAGAGGCTGACATCTGGGTCCATGGCCACACGCAAGGAAATGCCTCCTTATTACGTGCAAAATAATGATTCCACCACCTGACAGCTAGGCCCCCATGAAGGGCCTCTGTATTTTGCAAAAGAAAGTTCCCCCTGCTAACAGCTCGCACCCACCAGCTATATCTTTGCACGCAAGGGAGTGCCTCCTTATTAGGCACAAAGAAATGAATACTCTCCCTGAGGGAGTCCTGGATTAGGGGGTGTCCGGATAGCCGAACTATCACCGTTGGCCGGACTCCTGGACTATGAAGATACAAGATTGAAGACTTCGTCCCGTGTCCGGATGGGACTTTCCTTGGCGTGGAAGGCAAGCTTGGCGTCACGGATATGTAGATCTCCTACCATTGTAACCGACTACTGTGTAACCCTAACCCTATCCGGTGTCTATATAAACCGGAGGGTTTTAGTCCGTGAGACGAACAACAATCATACCATAGGCTAGCTTCTAGGGTTTAGCCTCTACGATCTCGTGGTAGATCCACTCTTGTACTACCCATATCATCAATATTAATCAAGCGGAGTAGGGTTTTACCTCCATCGAGAGGGCCCGAACACAGGTGAAAACATCGTGTCCCTTGTCTCCTGTTACCATCCGCCTAGACGCATAGTTCGGGACCCCCTACCCGAGATCCGCCGGTTTTGACACCGACATTGGTGCTTTCATTAAGAGTTCCTCTGTGTCGTCATCCTTAGGCCCGATGGCTCCTTCGATCATCAACAACGACACGGTCCAGGGTGAGAGTTTTCTCCCCGGACAGATCTTCGTATTCGGCGGCTTTGCACTGCGGGCCAATTCACTTGGCCATCTGGAGCAGATCGAAAGCTACGCCCCTGGCCATATGGTCAGATTTGGAAGTTTGAACTATACGGCCGACATTCGCGGAGACTTGATCTTCGACGGATTCGAGCCACAGCCAAGCGCGCCGCACTGTCTCGATGGGCACGATCTAGCTCTGTCGCCGAATAGTTCCCTAGAGGCCGCACCAGCGTCCGCTCCGACCCTTACCTCGGAGCCGACTCCGCCGATCGAGGACGAGTGGTTGGACGCTGCCTCGGGGGTTACGATCTCTACAGCGATTGAGCCGAACACCATCCCTGTCCTTTGCAAATCCCGTGACTCCAAGGTGTCGGACTCCTCTCCGGACTCCGAACCTCCCGCGCCCCGGCCAATCGAATCAGATTGGGCGCTGGTCATGGAGTTCACTCGCATGACATCTTTCAAAGACTCGCCCTTTGGCGACATCCTGAATTTACTAAAGTCTCTCTTTATCAAGAGAGCCCCTGGCCGGACTACGGTCGAAGGTTGGGATGCGGACGACGAAGAAATTCAACGCCCACCCACCACCCACTTTGTATCCATCGCCGATGATTTAACCGACATGCTCGACTTCGACTCCAAGACATCGACGGTATGGACGATTTATGTCGAGATTTACCAAGAACCAGCGCCTCTGAGGCCTTTGAAAGCCACCTCGTCATACGACATATACATGGTGGACATCCCAAAAGATGGGAACGGCGATGGAACAGCGGAGGATGACCCCTCCAAGAAACAACCCAAACACCGGCGTCAGCGGCGCCGCTCTAAATCCCGCCACAGCAAAAACGGTGATTCCAAAGACGGAGACAATAACACCCGGACAAGGTGCGAAGACAACCCCTCCGGCAGGATTCAAAGACAGAGGAGGGAGAAGCCAGCCCTCATGATAGAGCGGCGCATGTGGAGGTGGAGGACGATAATTATATGCCTCCCTCCTCAAGATGAGGCAAGCCTCGACGACGCATTTAATTTGTCGTGCTGAGGATCCCGCCAACAGGAGCGTTTCAAACGCAGGCTTATGGCCACGGCAAGCAGCCTCAAGAAAAGCAGCAGCAGCTTAGAGCTGACCAAGACTTGCTAGGCGACAGATGGATCAAGTCCTTGCAGCAAGAGTACGAACTCAACGCCTCCAAGAGATACCCAAACGCAGGCTGCTACCCCAATTAGAGGAAGCAGCACCCAAACCTACATCACCAACAAGATGATGCGGCCGACCGCCACCCGTGGTCGTGATGAGAGGCCTCTAGACCCTCCATTCAAGCCGCACTCCCAAGATCGCCGAAAAGTACCAAGGCACGGGAAACGCGCGGACACTGCAAGACATATTAGAGGACAAGGCAAGGCAAACAAGATCGTTTCTACGGATCGCGTGGGCGCCCACGACACGTGATGATAACCGCCACGCCGGATACAGCAATTCCGGCGGGCCGAACACAAGAGACAAAGCTCATTTGAGCTGCGCCGTGATATAGCTCAATACAGACACCGCACACCCACTATGCTTCATGGACGGTGATGGATCATCAAATCCCGGAGGGTTTCAAACCCGTAAACATTGAATCATACGATGGCACAACAGATCCTGCGGTTTGGATCGAGGACTACCTCCTCCATATCCACATGGCCCGCGGCGATGATCTACACGCCATCAAATACCTCCCACTCAAGCTTAAAGGACCAGCTCGGCATTGGCTTAACAGCTTGCCAGCAGAATCAATTGGTTGTTCGGAGGACCTAGAAGCCGCATTTCTTGATAACTTCCAGGGCACATACGTGCGACCACCAGACGCCGATGACCTCAGCCACATAATTCAGCAGCCAGAAGAATCGGCCAGACAATTCTGGACACGGTTCCTAACCAAGAAAAATCAAATCGTTGACTGTCCACATGCAGAGGCCCTTGCAGCCTTCAAACAAAACATCCGTGACGAGTGGCTTGCCCGGCACCTAGGATAGGAAAGCCGAAATCCATGGCAGCCCTCACAACGCTCATGACCCGCTTTTGCGCGGGAGAGGATAGCTGGCTAGCTCGTAGTAACAACTTGACCAAAAACCCTGGTAGTTCGGATACCAAGGATAGCAATGGCAGGTCACGTCGCAACAAGCACAAGCGCCGCATTAACGGTGATAATGTCAAGATACGGCGATCAATGCCGGATTCGTAGGCTCTAAACCCGGTCAGCGGAAAAAGCCATTCAAAAGAAATACTCGGGGCCCGTCAATCTGGACCCGAATACTCGATCGCTCGTGCCAAATACATGGCACCCCGAAAAACCAGCCAACCACACCAACAGGGATTGTTGGGTCTTCAAACAATGAGCAAGTTAAATGCTGAAATCAATGACAAGGGCTGCATAGCGATGACGAGGAGGAGCCCGCCACCGAACAATAGAGGATGAAGGGCTTCCCCCACAAGTGCGGACGGTGAACATGATATACGCAACCCACATACCCAAAAGGGAGCGGAAGCGTGCAGTAAGGGACGTATATGCGATGGAGCCAGTCGCCCCGAAGTTCAACCAATGGTCCTCCTGCCCGATCAACTTTGATCGAAGGGACCACCCCACTAGCATCCGCCACGGCGGATTCGCTGCATTGGTTCTTGACCCAATCATCGACGGATTTCACCTCACTAGAGTCCTGATGGACGGCGGTAGCAGCCTGAACCTGCTTTATCAGGATACAATGCGCAAAATAGGCATAGACCCCTCAAGGATTAAACCCACAAAGACGACCTTTAAAGGCGTCATACCAGGTGTAGAGGCCAATTATGCATGTGCTCGATTACACTCAAGTGGTCTTCGGATCCCCGGATAACTTCCGGCGAAGAGTTAATCTTTGACATAGTCCCGTTCGCGGCGGCTATCACGCGACTGCTTGGACGAACCGCATTTGCAAAGTTCAATGCGGTGCCGCACTATGCGTACCTCAAGCTCAAGATGCCAGGCCCTCGAGGAGTAATCACGGTCAATGGAAACACCGAACGCTCTCTCCGAACGGAGGAGCACACGGCGGCCCTCGCGGCGGAGGTGCAAAGCAGCCTCTCACAGCAATTCTCGAGTCCGGCTATTAAACGTCCGGACACCGTCAAGCGCGCCCGGAGTAACCTACAACAAGACCGCCTGGCACGATCCAAGCACGTGTAGCAACCCGACCCCCACCCCAGCCCTCGCGAAATTGCGAAGCCAGTACTACGCGTACATAAGTATGCTCTGGAGATACCATGGGCATAATGGGAGGGGCATGACCACGGCACGCCCAGAATGCGGCTCAACCGCACCAGGGGCTCCCAATTGTGTCATTCTTTTTCTTTCTTCTTTTCTCTTACTTCCAGGACACCGTTTTCCGTAAGCCCTGTCGGCACTAGAATTGTCGAACTCACGATGCAACAGCCAGGAAGCGTAGTTACGCCGAGTGTCCAGTGGTCTCTACTACGAGCATTATACCTGCTTTTACATACCATCCTCGCAGCTTACCCTCGGAGGGGACATGTTAAATAGTCACATCCCTTGGTTATCACACTATTTGTATCGTTACGCTTTCATTGCAGTACCTTTTGAATAAACAATACATAGCTTTTGCCTATTATTGCACTCCTTTTTATCTATATATATGTTCATTCATGACATGTTGCACCCGTACACTTTGGTACGGCCAATACACCAGGGCTTAAGTACCCCAAAAGTATGGTGTGATAAGTCCGAACACTTTCACAAGTGCGGCACCCGAACTTATAGCATTATATGCATCGGCTCGAATCATGCTTGGGTCAATAGTTGGGTTTGCCCGGCTCCCATGTTTTGGTACCTTACATTCTCATTATATCGGCAAAGGTAGCGCCGGGAGAACCACTGCGATTGTGCCCGGTTGAGCTAGGTTGAGCACCTTAGTGGAGAAAGCTAAAACGGACCGTCATGATGGGGCGAGAGCCGATCGCTGTTCGAGAGGTTTTTCGGGTCCATAAAGACTTATGCCGCTTAGAGCGAGGAGTCGGCATTGTCCGCCAAGGCGTGGATAGCGCCCCGAACTCGGTCTTCGAATACTAGGGGCTTCACGAAATTTAAAATTATAGAATTCTATGGCTAAGTGAGAGTGTTCAAGCACTATAGTCCGGTTGACTTGTTCGTTGCATTGAGCGCCTCCCTCGAAGGACCCAAGAATGGGAACAAGAGCGCTCAAGTTTATCCCGAACACCCCAGCACTCGTGGCATGGGGGCAAAAGCCAACCACTTGCCATCTCTCAAATTTGATAAACGGCCGCACAGAAGGTAATATTTTAAATTCACAAGCGTTGCTTAGCGCATATGAACATGTTTTCAGCGTACAGGATAACAAATGCGAGTCTATTAAAAAATTACATCTTTAGAGCATTCACCCGCTGTAAGGAGGGCACCCTTCAGGACGCCCTCATAGTACATTTCGGGCTTGTGATGCTCCTTGCCTTTCGGTGGCCCGTCCATCACAAGCTTCTCAGCATCCAGCTTGCCCCAGTGCACTTTAGCATGGGCAAGGGCCCGACGGGCACCTTCAATGCAAATGGAGCGCTTGATGACTTCAATCCATGGACAGGCGTCCACCAGCCGCCGTACTAGCCCGAAGTAGCTCCCAAGCATGGCTTCCAATGGCCACAGCCGAATTATGAGGCCCTTCATGGCCTATTCGGCAACCTTGTGGAGCTTGACCAGCTGCTTCAAATTTGGTCGCTCGAGCACCGGATGTCCGGCCTCGATACCGAGACCAGTAACACCTTTTCTGTCGAGCTCCCTCCTTGGTGCGGTAGAACGCGGCAAGATCGGACACACTCTGAGCAGATCTGCGAATGCTCTGGAGAGCTCCGGATTCGGGTAAGCAATAGATAATTCACTTTTACATGCTTGCTTTGCATAAAGAATGCCTTACCGCCGCTATCTTCTTTAATGATTCAATTTCTGGAGGGATTTTTGGGCTTCAGCCTTAGCGGCTTTGGCACTCTCAAGAGCCGAGGCGAGCTCGGACTCTCGAGTCTTCGAGTCACGCTCCAAACTCTCGTGTTTTTTCATGAGAGCCTGGAGCTCTTGCCGCACCTCCGCCACCCGCGCCTCCTTCTTCTCTCGCTCGGTGCGCTCCGCGGCCGCTTTGCTTTCGGCCATGGACACCGCCTCCATCAGGGTCGCCACCTCGTTCGTGGCCCCTACAATACCCACGTTAGTCCTGTCATTTTTTCAACCAAATCCTTTCTATAAGGTATTACTTTAATAAGGTATTACTTACCTTCCTTGTCCTCGAGCTGCTTCTTGTCAAGGCAGAGCTCGTTCTCGGACCGCCGAGGCTCTGCTTCAATGCATTGACCTCCAATCGGTCAAGCAGAGGTCAGTAGCGCTCCTGCATTCCCATATTGACATACTTATGTTTGACTCCTGCAGATATCTTTTTAGATACTCGGTCGGCTTTTCTTTCCTAACACCGAACTAAGCATCGTGGGCTACTGTCCATGCGGTAATATTTTTACATATTCTAAACTTACCTCAAAGCCTCGTTAGAAGGCTGGTACAAGCTTGATCAGCCCGCTCTTGGCGGATCGAACTTTCTGTATCACCACACTCATAACAGTGCGGTGCTCCTCGTTGATGGAGGCACCGTTAAGCGCCTCCAGCAAGCTATCCGGTGCCTCCGGATGGACGGAGGTCACCGGCGTCGCAGTCTTACCCTTCTTATGAAGGGGCTGCTTGCCGGACTTCGGAACCACTGAAGGTTCCGGTACAGAGTCCGGCGCAGGGACGGACTTAGAGCCCTCTGGGGTCTCGCCCTCTTTGCGCCCAGAGTCCGGAAGGTCGCCTTGCGGTGCCTCCAGGACCACCTCCTCCTGGCAGGGCCCCTTTTGGGACTCCACGCGGTGTCGTCTACGTCACGAGGACAGGAGGCGGTCGGAAGTGAAGTGCTATTCACATACGACGAATCCAGGGAGCCGCTCGACGAAGCGGCGAGCTCGTCCTTGGGCGGGCTACATGGTTATATTCGGTGTTAGAAGACACTATGCGACAAATAAAAAGTCATGAGCTATTCCGGAGTCCGGAAACTTACGATCTTGCCAGGGGCTTGGCCCTTGGTGGCCACTCCTCCTCGTCGTTGTCGGCGTTGGTGGAGAAGTCCGGAGGAAGGGTCCTTCCTTTCTTGGACCCTCCGGCCTCCCCGATCAGGCGGCCTTCCTTTTCTTCTCTCCCCGGCTGGGGAGGCTTTTTCCTCCTCCCGTCCTCAGGGGAGGATTCCGCCTCAGAGTCGTCGGATGATGAGTCCGGCAACACCTGGCGTCGGGCGCTCCTTCGAGTCCCCGTGGCCTTCTTCTTGGCCTTCTTCTCCGTCACCACGTGAGGTGCCGAAGCCAGCAGCCCCGTCAAGCGGGTGTCTGCTGGGTCTTCTGGCAAGGGAGCCGGGCAGTTAACCTGCCCGGACGTGTTACGCCAGTCCTGTCAAAGGTAAGGGAGTTTAGATCCCACATGGAGTCAAACTATGAAAAACAAGAGTCCCGTGAAGGGAAAATAGCTTACCTCGGTAGCTTGGCGCTGCAAGCTGAATCTGTGATCTTCGGTAGCGGATGTGGGAGCCTCGGCGCCCTTGAACAGCACCTTCGAGGCATCTTCGTACGTAGTGTCGAAGAGCCTTTTCAGAGTTTGGTGTTGTGCCGGATCGAACTCCCACAATTTGAAGGCCCGTTGTTTGCATGGGAGGATCCGCGGATGAGCATAACCTGGACTACATTGACAAGCCTGAGATTCTTGTCCACCAGGGTTCGGACGCAGGTTTGGAGTCCGGACAGCTCTTCTGAATCACCCCACGTCAGGCCCGTCTCTTTCCATGATGTGAGCCGTTTGGGGGAGCCGGATCGGAATTCGGGGGCCGCTGCCCATTGAGAGTCGGGCGGCTCGGTGATGTAGAACCACCCCGATTGCCACCCCTTTATAGTCTCCACAAAGGAGCCCTCGAGCCATAGGACTTTGGCCATTTTGCCAACCATGGCACCTCCGCACTCCGCCTGGCGGCCGCCCACTACCTTCAGCTTGACATTGAAGGTCTTCAGCCATAAGCCGAAGTGGGGCTGGATGCAGAGGAAGGCCTCGCACACGACGATAAACGCCGAGATGTTGAGGATGAAATTCGGGGCCAGATCGTGGAAGACCAGGCCGTAGTAGAACATGAGCCCCCGGACAAATGGGTGAAGTGGAAAACCTAGTCTGCGGAGTAAGTGGGTGAGGAACACCACCCTCTCATGGGGCCTGGGGGTGGGAATGAGCTGCCCCGCGTCGGGGAGCCGGTCCATGATGTCGCTGGACAAGTATTCGGCCTTCCGCAGCTTTTTGACTTGTCCCTCCGTGACGGAGGAGACCATCCAATTGCCTCCCGCTCCAGACATGGCTGGAGAAGGTTGAGGAGGGATGAGCAAAGGAGGAAGAGGGCGTAGGTTAAAAGGTGGATCCTTATCCCCTTATATGGACGGATGAAGCTATGCGTCCCCCGCCAGCCTGGTAAAACTCGCTTATCTCCCAAGCGCCGTAATCAATGGCGCGGTTGGGTTACCCACGTCCGTATTGATGGGAATCCCGGAATAAGGGGGCACGATCTCCGCTTTGATAAGACGTGCCAAGGAAACCGCCTCGCTAAACACACTGAGGTGGAACAAGAAAACGATTCGTATAAAGGCACGGCCGTGGTGTGATGTCACATCGCGGAATACGTCAACAGATCTGTGCAAAAGTTATTCTCTCTACGGTGGTATGTGGAACTTGTTTTTGCGTAGCGGACACTATCCTTGTGTTCAAAATCTTCTATGAAGTATTCGGAGGAGGAACCCGCTTGCAATGCCGAAGACAATATGCGCACGGACTCGTCATCATTGAAGCCCTGGTTCGTGGGCTACCGAGGAGTCCTGGATTAGGGGTGTCCGGATAGCCGAACTATCACCGTTGGCGGACTCTGGACTATGAAGATACAAGATTGAAGACTCCGTCCGTGTCCAGATGGGACTTTCCTTGGCGTGGAAGGCAAGCTTGGCGATATGGATATGTAGATCTCCTACCATTGTAACCGACTACGTAACCCTAACCCTATCTGGTGTCTATATAAACCGGAGGGTTTTAGTCCGTGGGGATCGAACAACAATCATACCATAGGCTAGCTTCTAGCGTTTAGCCTCTCTCCGATCTCGTGGTAGATCCACTCTTGTACTACCCATACCATCAATATTAATCAAGCAGGAGTAGGGTTTTACCTCCATCGAGAGGGCCCGAACCTGGGTAAAAACATCGTGTCCATTGTCTCCTGTTACCATCCGCCTAGACGCACAGTTCAGGACCCCCTACCCGAGATCCGCCGGTTTTGACACCGACACTCCCTGCTAGCTAGGACCCACCGTAGTGGGAAGCTGACTTGTGGGCCTACTAAGTTGACGCGGACGGAGGGCTTTGTCAACTTAGTCAATATGAACGATTCTACCTCCAGTGACCGTACGATGTCCATCGAACAATCGTAGTGCTTCTTCAACCTCTGGTGTTCTTGCTCCAGCCGCCCAAACCACCGCTGGTCAAGCCACCTGCTCCTGCCTCACAAGGTCGACTGTGCTGCTGTGAAGGCCTCACCGCCCCTACTACTCCCACCGCTGGCCAGGCCATCCCTCTACTCACCCACACACCCTATTATTATGCGGCGACGACGGCCTCACACCACAGCCGAACCTGTGAACCCTCGTACTCCTCTCCGCGTGGGTATCCACTGCCGCGTCTTCCCCATCTCCGCGTCGTCCTCTTCCTAGGCCTCGCCGTCCACCAGATACATCAGTGAATGACTTCCATCGGAAGAGTACTATACATGGAGAGGCTGACAACTGGGTCCACGGCCGCAGCAAGGAAGTGCAACCTTGTTACGTGCAAATAATGATTCCTCCACCAGAAAGCAGGGACCCACCAGACAGGCAACCGTATTTCGTGAAAAAAATGTTTCCCCCCTGACTGCTGGGACCCACCAACTAAATCTTCGCACGCAAGGAAGTGCCTCCATATTAGGCGCGAAAAAAATGAATCCTCCCACTGACTGCTGGGACCCACCTGCTACATCTTCGCACGCAAGGAAGTGCCTCATTATCCTACCTAAATGTCGGGACCCACCTGGTCGAAGCGTACGTAGCGTTGTCATTCTGGTCGTGAACGTGTACGTACATACTGGTCGATCGGTCTGTCTGCAGGCTGCAGCGATGAACCGTGGGCGAGTAAGGAAGGGCACGTGTCGTAGTAGAGGCGTGCACGTAGCATGTCACACAGTCCCGTTAATATCGTGTACACGTACGTGCAGCCAGGGTGCAAGAAAGAAAATACGGCCACACACGTACATATGGGCGGGGTCTCGAACGCCTACTTGCGCATATGTACGGCCAGGGCACGTGTACATGGAGAGGCAGTGACAGTGTCCTGTTCATCAGCAGTGAACCTGCTGGGTCGGAACGGAATGCGTCGTGTTCATCGGGAGTCAACCAGCTTGGATAGAATAGCCGAATGGAGGCCTGGTGTACTACAAAACGGAGGAAACAACCTTGTATTCGATCGCCTACGGTCGAAACGGGATCCTGTTCATCGGGAGTGGTGTGGCGTACCGCAAAATGAAGGAAACAGACTTCTTTTCGACCTCCTACGGTCGAAAAGGGGTTCTATTGATCAGGCGGGGTGTGGTGTACCACAAAAGGGAGGAAATGAACTTGTGTTGGAGTGCTACAGTCAAAATGAGGGTCCTGTTCATCGGCAGGGGTGTGGCGTCCCACAAAACGGGACTCCACGGGTTACTGTTCAGCTCCAACATAACCTCCTCCAGCCTCCACCTGCAACTGTCCATCCACGGCGTCTCCCTCCTGCCTCCACCAACTACTGTTCATCCACAGGCTCCTGTTCATCCATCCTCCACCGGTCCTCCATCGGCTATTGTTCAACCTGCCCTCTCCACGGGGTCTTGTTCAACCACCCCTACACGGGCTACTGTTCATCCAGCCCTCCAGCGGCTATTGTTTAACCAGCCCTCCACGGGGTCCTGTTCATCCACCCCCAACCGGCTCGATCGGGGTCCTGTTCATCCAACGACAACGGCCTCTACTACCACGGAGTCCTGCTCATCCAACCCCCACCAGGAACTGTTCATCCACCCCCCCCCCCTCAACAACCCTCACGGTTCATCAAGGGGAAGCAGGTTCGATCGGCTTTAGTTAGCACCAATAGCGATGGAATCGCTCAATCAGGTTCAGTTAACAGCCAGATCGATCAATCTCTCAGGTTCAGTAACGCGTAGCCTGTAGTGCAATCGCTCGGTTCAGTAGGCGAACGCCCTGCTCGGGTTCAGTTAGAGCCCAACTCCTTGCACCGACACGCGTACGTGTCCGAGAGAAACATGCAATGCTCGGCCCTGACCACCCACCGTAACCGAGAACTCCCCGATATTTTCCTCGCCCTCGCTTCTACCATGATTTTTTCCGTCATGGACGGACCAAAGAATGTCATGCAGCTGCGTCTCCGGCTCGCCCAGGATGAAACGCCCATTTTCTGTCATGCTTTTTTGTCATAGGAGTAGGATCCCACCACATCTATGATGATACCGGGTTTTGTCACAATTATCGTCATAGAAGTGTCATAAGCATGATAGGAAAAAAAACTCAGGATCCGGATGTGTCCTTTTTTTGTAGTAAAAGAAAGATAAGTTGAAAAAGTTTCAACTAATGTTTATTATTTGCTTCCTTGAAAATCCTCCTCGCGCAGATCCCGAGTTCATACGAGAAGCCTGCACACGAACGAATCTTGTCATGTTTTGTTCAGATATCATACAATTTTAACAAAATAAAAAAAATGTACTCGGTAATGCCTTTTTTGCCCTCTCCTCCTAGGGTTCATATTGAGTGTAAGGAGGGCAAAAGGAGCGCCTAGGCAGAGCCCTATCCACCCCGCCATGACCAGAGGGACTCAACCCGGCAGGATCAGAGGGACGCCCCCTCCCCCGGCAGGGAAGACAATGTCGGGGACGAGGTGCCCAGCTAGTTATGAAGGGGTTGCCGGTGCCCAGCTGGTGATGAAGGTGCTGCCGGCGTTTAGCTGGATTCCGAGTCATCATCTTTGGACTTGACGACCGAAGACTCGCCGTCATTTTCTTCACCATTTGCGTCCTCCTCGTCATTGTCGCTCGAGGAGGAGCTTTTTCTATCTCTCAAGCTTTCCGTGCAGCACCCTAGACAAGCGCCTGAAGGCCTGATGAACTTCATGGAGAGCGCGTCAGATTCCACCAACGTGTAGTGGAGGAAGTGCCCCTCCACCAAGTAGCGGGTGCGAGCGAAGGATTTCCACTCTCCGTTGGCAGGTAACTCTACGTGCACCCAAACATCACCATTGAGGCAACCATTCACGCGCAACCACAACCCGAGCGGCTCGTCCACCTCCATTACCCTAGCAAAGGGACGAGGAAGCCATAGCCTGCTCCTTGCCGGGGGCGAGGCCCCAGGAGGTGGAACAACCGGTGCCCCGACATGTCCACCTCGACCACAACCGCCGTGATGACCATGACCTCGCCTGACGGCCCCACCCCGTGTGCTGGAACCAGCCTCCATGAGCACAGTCGAGGAAGAGGTGTGGGATGAGGAGAAGCTCTCGCTGCCACATCAGAAGCATGAGCACGACCTCTCCCTCTCTCCATGGTGACATAAGATTCATGGAGAACAAAGGAGATGGAGATGGATGAGCATCACCTCCCACGCCGCCTCCTTTTATTGGGAAAGGCGCGGGGGCTGGCTCTGCACTACCTTAGGGCTACTGCACCGCTCCCCCAATCTCACGCCCTGTGTTTCTAATGGGTGCTTTACTCCACCAGTTGCCCAGCTTCGCCAATCCAGCATTTTGGCTCCTCTAATCAAGAGACTGCGACCACGACCGCCATTCTGCACCAATCCCATGTCCCACGCCTAATCCATGTCATGGGGGAGCGAAAAGCTGCAGTAAAGGAGGGGGTGATGGTAGAGGAAATAGTTACTTCAAACCGCGCCTAGTCATGGGCTTGTCCACGCGGAGCCTGGTTGCAACCCACGTACGCACATGCCCCCAGTTTCTGGCGCAGACGGGGAAAGCTATTTAAAGAACATGACAACACCAGATGAAAGCTGGGGGCTGGCTCAAAGTTCAGGTTAATGAAGAAGCAAAGAAAATTCAAAACATTGGCATCAATCCATCCGGACCAACTTTGTCTTGCCTGTGCATTGTTTGGGCCTCGCCCAATGATGCCCGACAACACATGTGGCCAAGGCCTAGGGGTTCCTGTTGGTGTATTAAACATGGGTGTGTAATACCCTGACTTATGCACAGGCAAGTAGTAGCTCTCTCGCCAAACGAACGCCTCAATGGAAGCTCCCAAGTCAAGGAAGCAGCTCTTCAAGAGATCAAAGAGTGCATCAAGAAGACCAAGACAAAATAGAAAGAAGAAGCACTAGAAGTAGGTCTCATCGGCAAGGTCGAACCGACAAGACAAAGGCCCGACAAGCCCCGCGGCAAGTAGATCCCTACCAACCACCATCGCTCCATCTCGCCAGATAGCTAGTAGCCATTCGGTGAGGTGTCGAGCCGCAGGCGGAGCGTTGGATCCCGCATGCCCCTGTCAGCTCACCGGAAAACAAATTACCTTTATAGACACACGTCATAATGGTGTGTCAAGATAGGAGGTAGTTGAGCAAGTGGTGCGGCAACCTTGCCGGGGCTCCTCCTCCTTACAACACCTCATGATACATTAATGCATTTTTGTCCTAACTAGGACAGTTAGGTGTGATAGCACTTTTTCTATCTAATCATCATTTAATGACCCTTTTGCCCGTGTGGTAACCCATTGATTTATAAAAAAAGGCTAAGGAAACCTTTACGAGGGTTGGAACCCATTGTAACCTCAACCACACATGCCTGTGCAACTGCTTTCTCCTCATACTATGCTGGGGGAGAGCGCTCTATGCACTCACACACATCCAATACATCCAAGAAGGAGTAGGGTTTTACGGTTCATAGTGGCCCGAACCTGGGTAAATCTTGTTGTGCCTCTTGTTGTTCTTGCTCTTTGCGTTGAGTGCACCCCCTTGCCGAACCAGAAGGGGCAGCATTGTCCCATAGAACGCCGGCTCCACGCCAACATCTTTGGCTGAACCAAAATGGGTAACATTGTCCCATAGATTGCCGGCTCCATGTCAACAGTGACCTTGACAGAATCTCCTTGCGTGCCTGAGGAAGTCCTGGATTAAGGGGTCCTCGTGCGTCCGACCTGTTGGACATGGGCCGGACTGATGGGCCGTGAAGATACAAGACAGAAGACTCTCCCCGTGTTCGGATAGGACTCTCTATAACCGACTTTGTACAACCCTAGTTCCCTTTGGTGTCTATATAAACCGGGGGGTTTAGTCCGTAGAGGCAAGGATAATCATACTCATACAGGCTAGACTTCTATGGTTTTAGCCATTAAGATCTCGTGGTAGTTCAACTCTTGTAATACTCATATATTCATCAAGATCAATAAGCAGGAAGTAGGGTATTCCCTCCATAGAGAGGGCCCGAAACTGGGTAAACATCGTGTCCCCTGTCTCTGTTACCATCGACCTTAGACACACAGTTCGGGACCCCCTACCCGAGATCCGCTGGTTTTGACACCGACATTGGTGCTTTCATTGAGAGTTCTGTTGTGTCGTCACCAGGAGGTTCGATGGCTCCATCAATCATCTACAACAACGCTGCCCTGGAGGAGGTTTTTCTCCTCGGCCAGATCTTTGTGTTCGATGGCGTCACACTATGGACCAACTCGCTTGGTCATCTAGAGCAGATCGACAGCTACACCCCAGGTCACCAGAAATGTTTTGGAAATCTAGACTATGCTGCTGATATCCGAGGAGACTTGATCTTCGAAGGATTCGCGCCCCCAACCTCCGCTCTGGCCTTAGATCTGGAGCGTACCGCCAGGTCCGAAAACGGGCTCCCTGAGCTCGTCGGACTATCTACAGCCACTAAGCCCATTGTGGGAGAGCCGGGGGAAAAAGTGTCGCTGGCAACTGCCATAAAGCCGAACCCTTCTCCGGACACTAGCTCCGAATACTCAAAGTCAGCATCGTGTGAGTTCGGCCGAGGAGTCTCCCTCTCGCCGTACTCCACGGGCTCTCTTCTCTTGGGCCAAACCTTGCCTTTAAGCGAGGCTCTGGACTTAATGTGACCCCTTGTCATTAAGGAGGAGCAACGTCCGAACTATGCCCAGCTCGGACTAGGGGCTGAGAGCAGGGAATTTCACGTCCCACCCACCACCCACTTTATAGCCACTATCGAGGACTTAACCGACATGCTCGATTACGGCTCCGTAGACATTGACGGTTTGGACGACGATGCCGGAGAAGAACAAGCCCAAAACCCGCCGTTCACCAGACGCTGGACGGCCACTTCTTCGTATGACGTGTATATGGTGGATACACCAAAGAAAACAGCGGCTACGACAAGGAAGATCCAGTCGAGGATAAACCTCCTGAGATACAGCCGAAGCGCTGACGTCATTGGCGCCGCTCTAAATCACGCCGTGGAAAAGACAGCAATACCGGCACAGGAGAAAACAATACTCTGGATGATGCGAAGACAATGAAGACCCTATTGAGCCAACGTTCGGACAGGACGAACGGGAAGATGGGTGAGTCAGTCCTGATGAACAGGCCGTAAACGAAGACTCGGAGGACAGTAATTATCTTTCGCTCTCCGAGGATGAGGTGAGCCTCGGCAACGAGGATTTTATCATGCCTGAGGAACCTCTCGAGCAGGAGCGCTTTAAGCGCCGGCTAATAGCCACTGCAAGGATCCTAAAAAAGAAGCAGCGACAGCTTCAAGCTGATCAAGATCTTCTCAATGATAGGTGGACTAATGTCCTGGCAGCCGAGGAATATGGCCTCGAGCGCCCAACCAAAAGTTACCCGAAGCGTAAATTGCTACCCCAATTTGACTACGAGGCCCTCGAGCCCGCGCCATCAGCACATAATGCGGCTGACCGACACCACGTGGCCAGGAAAAAGCGGCAACTCAAGCCGAACACCAGCCCATACTACCTCGCCATAAAGACAGAGATAAAACAGCTTGGGGATATACATATGACCTGCGGCAGGACCTGGACAATAGAGCAGGATAGACCAGATCGATCTACGGATCCTGGGGGCATGCCCCGACACGCAACGACGGCTATCTAGCCGGACGTGACAAGCATAATCATGCCCGGGCCGAAAACTGCAGACGGACTCCATCCGAGCTACGTCGCGACGTGGCCCACTATAGAGGCGCTGCACACCCCCTTTGCTTCACTGATGAAGTAATGGAGCACGAATTCCCAGGAGGGTTTAAACCCTTGAACATCAATCATATGATGGGACAACAGACCCCGCGGTATGGATCGAAGATTTTCTCCTCCATATTCATATGGCCCACGGTGACGATCTTCATGCCATCAAATACCTCCCACGAAAACTCAAGGGACCAGCTCGGCACTGGTTCACTAGCCTGCCTGAAAACTCCATTGGCAGCTGGGATGGCCTGGAAGACGCCTTCCGCGATAACTTCCAAGGTACATACGTCCGACCTCCGGATGCCGATGACTTAAGCCACATAGTCCAATAGCCTGGAGAGTCGGCCATGAAGCTCTGGACTAGGTTCTCAATTAAAAAGAACCAAATTGTCGATTGTCCGGACGCCGAAGCCCTCGCGGCCTTTAAGCATAGCGTCCAAGATGAGTGGCTTGCCCTCCACCTCGGTCAAGACAAACCAAAATCGACACCGGCCCTTACCGCTCTGATGACCCGCTTTTGCGCGGGAGAAGACAGCTGGCTCGCTCGTAGAAGCAATAGCACTAGTGATCCGGGCACTTCGGAAGTTTGAGACGGCAAGGCAAGCCACGACGGAATAAACAAAAGCGTCAAAATAATAATGAAGGAACGCAAGACACGACGGTCAATGCCGGATTTAGCGGCTCCAAACCCTGTCAACAGAAAAAACCATTCAAGGCAAACAAAGACGGACCATCCAATTTAGACAAGATACTGGATCGGCCCTGCCAGATTCATGTCACCCTCGATAAACCGGCTAATCATACCAACAGAAGATGTTGGGTCTTTAAACAAGCCGGCAAGCTTAATGCCGAACACAAGGGGAAGGGGCCACCCAGTGACAGCGACGACAAAGAGACTCGCCAACCGAACACTGGGGGTCAGAAGCAATTTCCCCCCGAAGTAAACAAGTAAACATGGTATACGTGATGCACATCCCTGCAGGGGAGCGCAAGCGCGCACTACGGAACGCCTACACCATAGAGCCGGTCGCCCCAAAATTTAGCCAATGGGCGGCCTGCCCGATCAATTTTGATTGCAGGGACCACCCAGCTAGTATCCGTCACGAAGGGTCGGCAGCTCTGGTCCTCGACCCAATTATCGATGGGTTCCATCTCACAAAAGTTCTTATGGACGGCAGTAGCCTTAATCTACTCTACCAAGACACTGTCCGCAAGATGGGCATTGATCCTTCAAGAAGCAAGCCCACCACAACTACCTTCAAGGGAGCAGTACCCGGCATAGAAGCTCACTGCACGGGCTCAATTACATTGGAAGTCGTTTTCGGCTCGCCGAATAACTTTCGAAGTGAAGGCTTGACCTTTGATATCGTCCCTTTCTGCAATAGCTACCGTGCACTGCTCAGGCGTAACGCTTTTCCTTGTTTTAATATGTTTCCACACTACGCCTATCTATAGCTTAAGATGCCCGGCCCATGTGGTGTCATTATGGTACGCGGAAATATGGAACGCTCCCTCCATATAGAGAAACATACTTCGCGGCTACGACAGTCGAAGCATAGAGCTGCCTCATCAAGCCGCGTATCTCATCGGCCATCAAGCCGCCAGTCCCTATTAAACATGACTGATCAATCTCAGAGCTGGATTAGCAGTTCGGCCTCCGTCATTCGCCTCATATAGTCGCGAAGTTTATACGGCGCATACATAATTATGCACTTAAAATACCCTGGTCATCAGCGGAGGCACAATACGCTCGTTTAGCCTACATCGTCTGCACTCAGCAGCCCTTTCCCCTTTTTCTAACTTTTTTTTATTTTTTATCACATGTGACTCAAAGCCTGGTCATCTTACGGACTCTTTCAGAGTTCGGCTTCGTACAGATAACCAAAGGTTATTCCTGCTAAGGAGTCCTTTCGCCGAGGCAAGGCAGCGCAGACGTGCGACAGGAGGTCCAGATGATTTTCGTAGACCGCACTCTTCATTTCAAACATGTAAAGTGCCTTGTTCCTCAGCCTTCGACCCCTGGCATGATAAATAGCCTGGGTAGTGGCGTTATAATCTGCATGCACCGTGGCGCAAATCGCCAGGGGCTCAATATGGAAACATATGAATTGCCGACAAGTCCGAACAGCTTTATAGCACACTTCGGCGTCACGTGTTTGGCCTTATATGCATCAGCTCCGAATCATGTCTTTGGTCAATAGTTAGGTTGCCTGACTCCTGTGCTTGCTACCTTACGTTCCGCCGTATCGGCTAAGGTTGTAAAGGGAGAACTACTGCAATTGCATTTGCGGTTCATCTGGTCAAGCGCCTCAGTAGAGAAAGCGGAAAACTGACTGTCATGATCACTACAAAAAAAAGACACATCCGTGACATTTTGGGCCGAACGAATTTTTTCTGTCATACTTATGACACTTCTATCACGATAATTGTGACAAAACCAGGTATCATCATAGATGTGGTGGGCTCCTACTTCTATGAAAAAAAAATCATGACAACAAATGGGCTTTTCGTCCTGGGCGGGCTGGAGACGCAACTGCATGACATTCTTTGGGCCGTCCATGACGGACAAAACCGTGGTAGAAGCAAGGGCGAGGAAAATGTCGGGGGAGTTCCCGGTTACGGTGGGTGGTCGGGGGCCGAGCGATGCGTGTTTCTCTCATATGTACGCGCATGTGTGCGAGGCGTTGCACTCTAACTGAACATGAGCGAGCCGTTGGGCTCTAACTGAACCCGAGCGATTGCACTGCAGGCTATGCGTTACTGAACCCAAGCGATCGATCAATCCCTTGCTGTTAACTGAACCCGAGTGATTCCTTCTCTACTGCTGCTAACTGAAGCCGATCGAGCACTGCTGCCTCCTTCCCTTGATGAACAGTGAGTGTTGTTGGGGGGTTTGGATGAACAGTTCCCGGTGGGTGTTGGATGAACAGGACCCCGTGGTAGTAGAGTCCGTTGCCGCTAGATGAACAGTAGCCCAATCGATCGAGCCGGTGGATGAACAGGACCCCGTGGAGGACTGGATAAAAAAGACCCCGTGGAGGGCTGGTTGAACAGTTGCCGGTGGAGGGCTGGTTGAACAGTAGCCGGTGGAGGGCTGGATGAACAGTAGCCCATGGAGGGGTGGTTGAACAGGACCCCCGTGGAGAGGGCTGGTTGAACAGTAGCCGGTGGAGGAGCGCGTGGTGGAGGCTGGATGAACAGTCGCAGGTGGAGGCTGGAGAAGGTCGACGGTGGATGAACAGGAGCCCGTGGAGGCTGGAGGAGGTTGACGATGCAGATGAACAGTATCCCGTGGAGTCCCGTTTTGCGGTACGCCGCACTCCTCCCGATGAACAGGACCCCCGTTTCAACCGTAGCGCTCCAACACAAGTCTGTTTCCTCCGCTTTGCGGTATGCCACACCCCTCCCGATCAACAGGACCCCGTTTCAACCATAGGAGGTATGTTTCCTCTGTTTTGCGGTACGCCAAACCCCTCCCGATGAACAGGATCCTGTTTCCACCGTGGTCGGCCGAACACAATGCCGTTTCCTCCGTTCTGCGGTACGCCAGGCCTCGTTTCCATCGCCTATTCCGTCCAAGACGGTTGGCTCCCGATGAACAGCACGCATTCCGTTGCCTCCCGATGAACATGACGCATTCCGTTGCCTCACCATGAACACGATGACGACGCAGTTTCTCCGTTTCGACCCAGGCATGTACACAAGCCCTGGCCGTACGTATGCGCGAGTAGGCGTTCGAGACCCCGCCCGTATGTACGTAGTGGCCATATTTTCTTTCTTGCACCCTGGCCACTGTATGTATGCTACGTGCGCGCCTCTACTACGACATGTGCGCGCCTCTACTATGACACGTTCCCTTCCTTACAAGGCCACGGTTCATCGCTGCAGCCTGCAGACAGACCGATCGACCAGTATGTACGTACAGGATCGCGACCAGCATGACAAACGCTATGTACGCTTCGACCGAGTGGGTCCCGACTGTTAGGTACTTCCTTGCGTGCAAAGATGTAGGTGGTGGGTCCCAGCAGACAGGGGGCGAATTATTATTTTTTGCCCGTAACATAGACGCACTTCCTTGCGTGCGAAGATGTAGCTGCTGGGTCCCAGCAGTCAGGGGGAAACCTTTTTTCCTGAAATATGGTGGCCTGTTCAGTGGGTCCCCGATGTCAGGTGGAGGAATCAATATTTTCCGCGTAATAAGGAGGCACTTCCTTGCTACGGCCATGGACCCACCTCACCTCTCCACGTCTGAGATTCTTCCGACGGAAGTCGTTCCTTGACCACATTGACCACGCCGCGCCGAGAGCACCAGGGCGGTGGACAATGGCGAGGCCTAGGAAGGGGACAACGTAGAGCCGGGGAAGACGCGGCAGTGGATGCCCATGCAGAGAGGAGTACGAGGGTTCACTGGTTCGGCTTCGGTGTGAGGCTACTGTCGCCGCAGAATAACAGTGGGTGTGGGTGAGTGGAGGTATAGCCTTGCCAACGGTGGGAGTAGTAGGGGCGGTGAGGCCTCCGCGGCAGCACAGCCGGCCATGGGAGGCAGGAGCAGGCGGCACGACCGGCGCTGCCTTGGGCGGCTGAAGCGAGAAGACCAGAGGTTGAAGAAGCACTACGGCCGTTGGATGGACATCGTACGTCACTGGAGCTAGAATCGTTCATATTGACTAAGTTGACAAAGCCATCCATCCCCGTCAACTTAGTAGGCCCACAAGTCAGCATCCCACGTAGGGGGTATTCATTTTTTTGTGCGTAATAATGAGGCACTTCCTTGCGTGCGAAGATATAGCTGGTGGGTCCGACTGTCGGTAGAACGTTTTTCGCCAAAATACGTAGGCCCTTCCGGTGGGTCCCGGATGTCGGTGGAGGAATCATTATTTTGCAGCGTAATAAGGAGGCATTTCCTTGTGTGCGACCGTGGACCCGTATCGGCCTCTCCACGTCTGATCCACTTCCGATGGATGTCGTTCGTTGACCATGTTGACCATGCCGCGCCGAGAGCACCAGGGCGGTGGACGACGGCGAGGCCTACGAATTGAACGACGCGGAGCCGGGGAAGACACAGCAGTGGCTGCCCAAGCGGTGGGGAGTACGAGGGTTGACTAGTTCGGCTGCCGTCACCGGAAAATAACAGGAGGTGTGGGTGAGTAGAGGGATAGACAGGCCATGGATGCGAGTATGGTGGGACCGTGAGGCCTGCCTGGCAGCACAACCGACCACGGGAGGCTGGAGCAGGAAGTTCCGCCGGCCCTGGTTTGGGCGGCTGGAGCAGGAAGATCAGAGACTGAAGAAGCACGATTGTCGTTAGATTGACATCTAACGGTCTGACGCTAGTAGAGTCGATTGTTGACTAAGTTTCTTTTTTGAGAAACCTTGTGTACGCATGAACTTAGTAGGCCCACAAGTCAGCCTCGAAATATGTAGCAGACAACATAGAGCCCATTTTCTATAAAATTTATAATTTGCAGCCCATTTGCTAACTCTTAAGTAATTTATTACAACCCATTTTCTGCCCAGGACCATGGTCAAAAAGTTCAACCTTATTTTGCATATTTCGGTGGAGTCTGAACTGTTGTGATCCTGAAATGATAAACATTTTTTTTAAAAACTTATTGATTTGCCGAAAAAATTGTTTTGTTTTTGTAAGCAAATAAGACGTGGGACAATTGAGTTGGTTTAAGGGAAAATGAGTTGTAAAGAAATCAGCGCTGGGAGGGAAAACAACAACAAAAATAAGGATGTAAATATGAAAAGGGAACTTTATATATTTTCAATATAATGATACGTGTATATGAACTAGTAAAATATAGGTAGAGATTAGAAAACGGATGTAGGACATGGCGTTTCAAGAGGAAAATAGAACTGGGCTGTGTGTTTGATTCAGTAAAAAAACTGCCTGCGGATGTTGTAAGACAAAATATAACTAACGCTGGCGGGCCAGAGGCCAGTAGATACCTGCTGGATCTTTGTGCCCCATTGTCGTTATGGGCTGGGCCTATTAAAAATAAAACCAAGCCTGGGCAGTCTACAGCCCAGTTGAAACTTGCTCGACCTAAAACAACAATATACCTGCTCAACAAACGAGAGAATTCTGCAAGTACAGACTGATAACTGGGATGCAGCACGTATATTGTTTTTTCATCGTGATAATAAGTGCATGCACTTGTTTTGAAAATTTTGGAGAACTGGGAATTCAAACGGCAGGTGCTTATGCTACCCATCAAATAAAAATTAGGTTCCTGAAAATTCATTTCGAAACAAATGATTCAGCTTTATATCCACGTCGACCCTCGGCATGATGGTTGTAAGCAAATGCCAAGTTCATAATGAAAGATCGTTAACAACAACCAACTTGCAGACGACAAGGTAGTACAAGTACTAATTGCTACCTTGCTGTTTTTATTTCTTCAGAATATAAAAAGATTTCTACAATCCATATTACAATTTTGTTACCATCTCTTCGCCTAACTAGTGCATCTATACAATTTTCCATTGTATTGGGTGTGTTCTGGACACAAGAGATTTCTTGTATTTGGTTGCAGGGTTGTTTGAGAGAGACCATCTTCATCCTACACCTCTCATGGATTGATAAACCTTAGGTCATCCACTTGAAGGAAAATTGCTACTGTCCTCCAAAACTCTGCGCTTGGAGGCCCAAAATGTGTCTACAAGAATAAAGTTGCGTAGTAGACATCAAGCTCTTTTCTGGCGCTGTTGCCGGGGAGGTGAGTGCTTGAAGGTATATCTTTAGATCTTGCAATCAAATATTTTAGTTTCTTGTTTTGTCACTAGGTTGGTTTTATAAAAGAAAACTAAAAAAATGGAATTGAGGTTGCATCATATTATTCATCTTTATAATGTCTTTTGTGAAAATGATGGAAAGGAAAATTGTGTCCAATTGATAGAATAAGAATTTTATAAAATGTTTGATAAAAAATCTTTGAATGATTAGCATGCCTGCAATGTTGTTAGTATAAATTCTTTGACTATTCATGATGCTAATGATATGCAAAACCATAAGCTTGGGGGAAGCTAAGTTTGATGAAGATGATACGTTTAGTCCCCCAAGATTTGATGTGCAAATTTGTTATAATGATTGCATGCCTTCTATTTATGATGATTATAATGATGAAAGTGGATTTGGAGAGGTCATAACTTTACTTAATGATGAATCCACTACTTTGGAAGAGGTTTCAATTGACTATGACAACAAATTTGCTATCTGTGATGATTATTGTGATGACATGTATGCTATGAGGAATAATGATAACCATGAAACTTATCCTCATGATTTTAATTTTCAATCGCATGATAGTTATTTTATTGAGTTTGCTCCCACTACTATTCATGAGAATATATTTGCTTATGTGGAGAGTAATAGAATTTCTATGCTTGTCGATCATGAAAAGAATGCTTTATGCGATAATTATATTGTTGAATTCATTCATGATGCTACTGAAAATTATTATGAGAGAGGAACGTATGCTTTTACATATTGCAATAATATCAAGTTTCCTCTCTACGTGTTGAAAATCTTGAAGTTATGCTTGTTTTGCCTTCCTATGCTAGTTAATTCTTGTTCCCATAAGTTGTTTGCTCACAAAATCCCTATGAATCGGAAATGGGTTAGACTTAAATGTGCTAGTCCTATGCTTCATGATGCTCTCTTTGTGTTTCAATACTTATCTTTTACGTGAGCATAATTGAAATCATCATGCGTAGCTAAAAGGCATTGAAGAAAAACGCTTGTGGGGAGACAACCCTACATTTACCCTACTGTTTACGTGTGTTCACATGATTAAGCTACTGTATTAATCATTTAAATTCACTAGAACATGATAAACTGAATTTTTTACAGATGATTGGTATACAAATTTCCTACGTTGTCCTAATTTTTCAGAATTTTTTGAGTAGTAGAAGTATGGTTCGAGTACAGATTACTACAGATTGTTCTGTTTTTGACAGATTTTGATTTCAATACATAGTTTGCTTGTTTCATAGTTGCTATGGTTTATACTGCTCAATATAAATTGTGGAAATGATATTCTACAGTCGGCATTGTGTGGAAACAATTATGAATCCTGTCTTTGACGGTACGAAAGTGAATGATTTGTCTTTATCATACTAACCTATCTCACGAAGTTCCGTTATGTTTTGTGTGATTGAAGTTTTCGAGTTTTGGGTGAGATGTCGATATGAGGAGAATAAGGAGTGACATGACCCTAAGCTTGGGGATGCCGAAGGCACCCCAAGTTAATATTCAAGGAAGATCCAAGCAACTAAGCTTGGGGATGCCCCGGAAGGCATCCCCTCTTTCGTCTCCAACATTATCGGTAACCTCACTTGGAGCTATATTTGCATTCCCCGCATGATATGTGTTTTGCTTGGAGCATCATTTTCTTTTGTTAGGATTTGCTTGCGGTTATTTCGAATAATGTTTTGCATCTTTCTTTTCAATAAAATGTCAGGGATAGCCCTTTACCATGCTTATTTTGCATGTCTACATGTTGCTGTTTCAAAACAAAAAGTTTATCGATGTTTCATAAATTCCCGAGAAAAGTCGGAATGTGATAAAATGTCGAAACTTTTTGCACAGTAAGCTCTGATATATTTTCTACAGTGTGGTTAATTTTCATAATTTTTGGAGTTAAAGAAGTATTGATGCTCTTGCATTCTTTACAGGCTGTATTGTTTTGGCAGATTGCTGTTAAGTTTGCATATGTTTTCTTGTTTAATTATTCTATTTGAGGATAGAAGTATTAAATATGCAGAGGCATTTAGTATGCAATGTTGAATAATAATTTTAGTTATTTGCTACAATAGAGAATGATAAGATTTTTGCATTGGTTTATACTAACTTATCTCACGAGTTCTTGTTGAGTTTTGTGCGGATGAAGTTTTAAACATTTAGGGAAACCGTGATATAAAGGGCATTAAGCAGACACAAAATCTCAAGCTTGGGGATACCCAAGGCATCCCAAGATAATATTTCAAGAAGTCTCAAGCATCTAAGCTTGGGGATGCCCCGGTAGGCATCCCACCTTTCTTCATCAACAATTATCGGTTAGTATCAGTTGAGCCTAAGTTTTTGCTTCTTCACATGAGTTGTGCTATTCTTGGAATGTCATTTTATTTTCATATTTCTTGATTTTGTAATAAAATACTTAGATCTAAAAGTTTTAAATAAGAGAGAGTCCTCACATAGATGTCTATTTACTTAACTACTCGATTGATCTTCACTTTTATCTTTTTGGAGTAGCTTGTCATTTACTCTTGTGCTTCACTTATATCCTATGAGAAAATTGTTGAATGAATTAAATATCATCAAGTTGAAATTATATCAGGCCTAGTGGTATCTTCACATTGGTTAGAAAGTGAAATCTTTTGAAGCTTGACAATCACAATTTTGGTCATACAAGCAATTCATGAATGCTTACTATAAGGAAGAGAACTTTCACATGCAAATACACTATCTTGGAAATCTTTTGTGACTGTGAGCACCCATCAAAATATTATATGCCATTTGTTGACGTTGGACAAGGAAGACAACATAACGATTTATGTTTGTTCATATTCACATAGAAGTTATATTGGCATAGATCCTTCAACATGTGGTGCTTGCCCCCCATCTTTGCTAGCAAAATATTCCGCACCAAGTAGAGATGCTACTTGTGCATCCAAAAACCCTTAAACCCAAATCTTATTTTCAAGAGTTCACCATACCTACCTAAGGATTGAATAAGATCCTTCAAGTAAGTTGTCATCGGTACAATAAGGCAATAAAAATTGCTTCTAAAAGTGTAAGATCATTCAGTGTAAGAGAAAATTGACTGGTGTACGAACTTGTGACGGCAAAGAATAAAAGTGACAGACTGCATAATAAAGGTTTCTATTTGTAGCGACCCGACCTCAGACGGTCAAGCCTCTGTGTTGTTGTGCCATCCCTGGATCAGTATGCTGGCACACACAGTACATCAATGTATATATCAAAGTGCAATCACATGTATAATTAACGTAAAAGTGATATATACCTCATAAGTCACAGCGGAAACAAATAGTCGGGTGTGGAGTCCCATCAACGCCATCTGCAGGTTGAGTGTAGACCGTAACCCTGTATCGTAACTCTTACTCGTCGAAGAAAATCCTGCAACATGATACGTTGTAGCCGTGTAGGTCAGTACATTGAATGTACCGGCAAGATCACAACATGAATAAACAGATGGTAAAACTATACTATATGCAATTTGGCTTTGTGGCTCAGATCTGAGTTTTGTTTTGCGTAAAAGCTGATTTTATTTTCCCTACATCAAAGGAATAAATGAAGTCTGTACTATGGAGTTTTCTATCATGACATGGTTCCGCCAACCGATGTCTCATAGCCCAAAATCATCATATGTTGCCCACAATTAAGTTATCAATCCGGTGTTGAGAGTTCCGAGATAGATCCAAGTCCAGAGGCTCAAATTGTCCGTGAATCGGGACACGGCTAATCG
Source organism: Aegilops bicornis (assembly GCA_021605145.1). Classification (NCBI taxonomy): domain Eukaryota; kingdom Viridiplantae; phylum Streptophyta; class Magnoliopsida; order Poales; family Poaceae; genus Aegilops; species Aegilops bicornis. Next base: position 305,109,885 of record CM038672.1, read on the forward strand.
ATTAGGTTTAAACCCTCTGCAGAGGTTTGTACACTTTACCCGCAAGATTCGATCCCTCTCTTTACGTTCTCGCACTTCAGGGTGTTTGAGAACAAGACGACCGAAACATGGTCTTCCGAAGAGTTCCTCTGACCACTGTCCGGTGCTCATCCAATCATACCGTAGTTCTACATCTGCTAGCACCGTCCCAGCCAGAGTCACAACTAAGGTCAACCAAGCCAGAGCCCATGTTGACTTGCGGTTGCACAGGTAAGCTTCCGGGCATGAAGTATTCTTCCGTCTCTTTGAGTCTGGGTGAAGCTTTCCGCAAGATGTCATGGCGCTTCTCCATGCATCCCGGCCAACCACTGGTTTCTCCAGGTGCCCGTCAACCATCCTTCACCCAGAGTGTGTATTGAATTCTTGTCTCGAGTCTTGAAGTCTTGAGGCCTTGAAGATGCAAATCCTTGCAGATTTCATCATGGTGTTGTCGTCATTGACGTGGATCCTCCATTCTCACACCACTCCACGAGCACTCATACCAAACCCGTCTACTATAGCGTAGCAATAAAATATCGTCCGGGCTTGGTAACAGGGTGATGGGTTCCTACCTCATGCATACTACTCAACTACAAGAATTTCAATATCACTATGGAGGGATTTGTTGCGAAGATGGCACTAGATGCAATAAAACACATAGGTATGAAAACATGGTCAAAGTGAACTTGCCTTCTTGTGATCTTCGAAAACTAGGGACTCGTGGTAGCAAGCTTAGCACTCGGAAATTCTACCGAGACAAACAACAATCATAATAAGCATACAACATATGACCACTTAACATAATAGCATGCTAACATAACACACAAAGCACTTGAACCAAAACCCAAGGAAAAACTCAAAGAAATCCAACTCAAAATTTTCCCATATCCAACAACAATCAAGAAATAGTTTTGCACTACAAAATTTTTCTTAACAGAACCTAAGCATGGGTTTTTGCTAATTAACAGAAAAGAATTCATCAAGAAACTAGGAGCAAAAAGAATCACATTAAAAGCTATTATAAAACTCCTATTATGCCTAAAACAATCCCTAGCAAGAAAAATAAAATAAAAGTTTTATTTATTGTAAATAAAAGTTCATGCTCTAAAGTTACAGAAACTAACCTAGAATAAACTATCACATAGGAAAAATAAAATTATTTGCTAATTAAAACAATAGGAAAACAGTAGCTAGTTAAATAAATAGGAATAACATGATTCTGATTAAAACTATTTTTTTATTAATTCTAAAATGCCCAAATAAGTACCTACGGTTAGGTAAGGTCAAAACAAAGTTGTTACAAAAATAATCACTAAAAAATAATATTCCTAACTCACTTTATAGCAGAATTACTATTCTATCTAAATCTAAAATAAAACAATTTTAAATAATTTTAACATGACTAATTATATTTTCTACAGAAACTACAATAAATTTGCAAACCAACAAAAAACGAATCACTTAAAAATATTAAGTAGATTAAAAGATATGAATTTTACAAAACTGAAACTATTCTGTTAAAAACAGAAAACGAAAAAATAAAACTAAAACGAAAAACGGGCTAATGGGCCTATCTAACGCATCGGCGTTAAATAACTAAAATACGCCCGAGACTTTGAACCGCTTCGGCCGGTCTAACTAAATCTACTAACTAAACCAAAATAAACCGGATCTATAAAAATAAACCTAAATAGACCGTACCCCTTCGGGGGATCTAATCTACACCCTAGATATAGGATCGGACGGCGGAGGGGAGTCCCGACTTCACCGACGGGGTTGACGGCGGCGACGGTCGACGGCTCGGGCGACGTTGAAAGGGGCTCCGGTGCTCGGGACGACGGCGGGGACCTCAAGCGGGTCTTGAGCAAGGGGAGTTCGGGGGTGGACTCGGGCGAGCTCGAGGTGGTCGGGGGTGGCCGGAACGGGGCTAATGGCGCGGCGGCGGCTTCGGATCTCCGGCGAGAGCTTGCGGGCGAGGGGAGGGGTTAGGCGAGGGGGCGAGGGGGGTGTATATATAGGGGGGGGGCACCGACTTGGACGAGGGGAAAGATCGGGGAGGAGATCGGGGAGGATCCCGGAGATCACGGGATTCCGGCGAGGCGGCGCGGTGGCTGGCTTGGGCGAGGGGAAGAAGGAGGGGTGGGGCCGGGTGTTAGCGGGAGAGAGAGAGGCGATCGGGTCGGGCGACCGAGGCCTAGGGGTTCAAGGCGCTACTGGTCGGCTCGGGTCGCCTCGGTCACTGGGCTGGCTGCCTGGCCGGGCTGGCCGCCACTGGCCTGGCCGGGTTCGGCTGGTGCCCGGGGTTTCTTTTTTCCAATTTTTTTTTGAATAATTAGGGAGAGATAAAATAATATAAATATAAATATTTTATATAGGACATATATATATATATATATATCAAAATGATCAGGGGAATATTCCCTATCATTTGAACATTTTTCCAGAGGCAAAATCCAAACTTTGTAAAAATTCATTTTTTTCAAAAATTCCAAATAAAACTCAAATTTGAAAGGGGTTTTCAAGGCACTTTCAAATGACTTTCAATTTGTTTCTTTTTAACTTCCAACTCATATTTCATATAATTGAAGAAGTCATTTTATCTTCCCTCATGAAAATCATTGAGTTGCATAAAGCTTTGAATTTGAAATATTCTCAAATGAAATTAAATCTTTTCAAAACCCTTTTCATTTCAAATGGAATAAGTCATTTCATCTTCACTCTAGGGTTTTGGTGTTGGAATGGAATTGAATTCATTGAGATCCAAAAAGGGCAAAAGGGGATAGTTTTGGGAAAGTCATTTTTATTCCCTCTCATCCAACTTTCAAAAGTTTCAAATTCCACTGAATTTCACTCAATCAATCAAACAAACAATCAGACAACAAGCATAGTTATTTATCTAATATAACATTCCAAAATTTAGAATTTTGGGATGTTATAAACCTACCACACTTAAAATGAATCTCGTCCTCGAGATTCTAAGAGGCTAACAAGAAAGGGTTAGGGGTTGGGGTCCGCTAGCAAACGTTTGGTCGGAAGGTCGTGGGTGCTACCACACTTAAAACAAGGTTACGGTCCCAATAAACTCAGATACTTCCTCCGGAGTGCCGACAATGTATGTCCCTTCACATATCTTACAATAGCTCCTCCATTAATGCTCTTCCGTCGAAGCATAGGGTTTTCCTCCAAATCTTGGGTCGGTTCGTCAAAGTTGAAGTTCGTCCAAGACCGGATCGTCTTAGCTGATAGGTTCTGTGTCCATTCTAGACAACTATCGAAATACTCATGGTGGTCTAACATTAATGGTTTCTCCTGCAGAAAACGGGTGCAGGTTGAACCTCACCGTATGATCTACGATTGGCAACGGTTGCACTGTAAAGGGGTTCCATCGTCCTACCATTCTATGGTTTTATGGCTTATCGCGTCGACACTCTTCTAAGGTTTTCGAGGCTCTCGATTTTCCATCAACATATGATAGTTCATGATAGAAGTCTCCGGTATGGGGGCCAATCCATCCCGTACTTGAATCATTACCACATACGTAAATATCGAATCACGTATTCTAACACTTGGGCATACTCAATTTCTCTTGTTCTCGAATTGGGTTCTAGTAAATCCTTTGGTTCAGCAAGCCAAACAAAACATCTATCGTTACTTCACCACTCTCAGGTTTTTTGCGTAACCTCCTACGAAACGTATGCTTTGATTGGATCACCGATTCTTCCAAATTTATTCCTTTATCAAGGTTACATCCGTTCCTTTTCAAAATCCACGGGCACATGAGTTATGGCCCACTTCAACACTAGTGCAGCTTTAACTCATCCTTGGAGTAACTCTCTTGTTCCATATTACACCTCCTTTAAATCCAGTAGTACTTTGTTTCTTCATACCCTTGTGGTGACGATCATACAAAATTCCAACTTATTTTGTCCAGCCTCCTTCTATGGACCGTCATGAATAACACATTTCTTTCTTCATTGATCATGTGGCTATCACGAGTACTCTACGACACCAAAAGAATGCACTAGTTTATCCATAAATCTCATTATTTTCATATCCATCTTTTATTACATCCTTAACCTTTTTTTGTGAATCCAAATTCCAAAAGTACTTTGTTACAAATGCTGCCACCCACATGATTTGGTATGGTCAGGCATTACTTCCAACTTTATTTATTTATCCTCCTCGAGGATTCTTTAGTCTTCTTTGGAATAGTGCGACATGCGCCTTGAAATCTTCAATCTTCCGCTTCATCGTGGTGGCCTTGAGCTTTACTTCCACCATTTCTGCATGCACTTCTCTTAGGTATTCACGAGTATAACGGAGTCTTGCTTCAAGTATTTCTCAGATCAGGCGTATGGCTTCCATGTATGTTTCACGAACAGCATAGAAGAAAGTAGCATGTGGCACACTAGAGATGAAAAAATCTTGCCCCATCATCTTTGGGCAAACTCCTTTCGAGCGGTGGAGGTGTACCTCCACATACCAAAGTTCCACTCTCTTTTGCATGAAGGGTAGCCTTTGTAGACTGCATCTCCTTCAAGGTGAATATTCTTCATCATGTCCTTCAGATCTTCGTAATCATGATCACTCGTCAGGTCATGATTGTTTCCGGACCTTTAAGGAAGGACTCATCAAGGGTTGTCTTCTGCATGTGTAGGATAAGAGGGGTGCTCGTAACAAGGAATGTATCTCCATGGGGAAATTGCAATTGTCTCGTAAGAGTTTGGTGTTCAGTTGTCCATGGGTTCAAGATTTGAGGTCAGTTGAGATAGAAAGAGAAAGCAAATACCCACCCATCAACAAAAGAATCCTAGCTCAAAAGTACCGTTTGTAATGGGCGTTCTACTATGGTTTCGTTTCTAAGTCCTCATTTCTTGGTCTTCAATGCTCGGAGTTTCCAATTCTGATGCTTTTCCCATATGAAGGCCTTCTACCATTCTTCCATAACTTACGCCTCTCATGGTTGAAATAAATACAAGCCTACGAATATCGCATCTATCCAACCATTCAATAAACACAAAAAAATAGCAACCAAGCATTCATTTATTCAATCAATTCTACAGTATCGCCACCCACATAAATTGGTATGGTCAGATCCTTAAATTGAGAAGGCGTTCATCTTTATTTCTCTCATGGTGGGATACTACTAAGCTAATTTATTAGGAACTTGATCATTGTCCCCACTGGGGCTTCTTCTGTGTGGACTTGATCTCCTCCGCTTTTACGCTAGATTTTCCTGTCGACGCGGAGTTTCTTGTGACGACCCTGTATGTCCTGAAGTTGTTGCTTGAGCTTCTGGATTTCAACGTCCTTGGCATGAGACATGGTCCTGCTGCTTTTCAGTTCCTGACGCATTCTCGAGATCTCGAGGTTCTCCTCCTCCAGCTTGTTTACCTTCAGCCTCTGAGTCTTGACCTCTTCTCGTAGTGCTTCATTGTCAAAGCAGGGCTTCCAGGAGGTCCATCTGAAGATTCTTGACGTATTGTTCTAGATCCTGATTGTACACTAAAAGTGGGGAGAACTTCATCTTTTGCGCTTCCGTCAAGGCAATAGTTGCTCCATCAAACTTCTGCCATCCAATCCTTCCAAAGAAGTGTGGGTTTAGTGCAGACGATGACGATAGCATAAGCGTGCAATAGCATCATGGACGGCGGTGTTGATGCCCATATCACGATCACCATTTATAGTTCCAGTTGATGTCTGCCGCGTCTTGGGGTCTTCTTTACGACCAAAACTTGGGTCTTGACTCCCCACGATCTAGACGTCCTCTTAGTTGCCTTGATCTCGTGTATCGGTAACTTCAGCACTGACTAGCTCCACAAGGAAGGGGCCTCCAAGAACCTTCTCGTAGTGTTCTCTTTTGTTCGTAATGTAGCTCTCCATCTATAGTTTGAAATAAGGAAGGTTCAAGAAAAGAAATCAGGTGTTACGAGAGTAGTACAAAACAAAGGTCATTCCTATTGGGGTCTTCATATTACTAAGTCATTTTCTAGGGTCACGTCCTACAGCCAACATGTGCTCGATACCATTTACAGAGCGACCCGACCTCGAGACGGTCAAGCCTACGTGTTCTTTGTGCCATCCTCGATCAAGATGTCTTTGGCACACACAAGACATCAATGTATATATCAAAGTGCAATCACATGTATAATTAACGTAAAAGTGATATATACCTCATAAGTCACAGTGAAACAAATAGTCGGTGTGGAGTCCCATCAACGCCATCTGCGCAGTTGAGTGTAGACCGTAACCTGTATCGTAACTCTTACTCGTCAAGAAAATCCTGCAACATGATACGCTTGTAGCCGTGTAGGTCAAGACATTGAATGTACCGCAAGATCACAACATGAATAAACAGATGGTAAAACTATACTATATGCAATTTGGCTTTGTGGCTCAGATCTGAGTTTTGTTTATGCGTAAAAGCTGATTTTATTTTCCCTACATCAAAGGAATAAATGAAGTCTGTACTATGGAGTTTTCTATCATGACATGGTTCCGCCAACCGATGTCTCATAGCCCAAAATCATCATATGTTGCCCACAATTAAGTTATCAATCCGGTGTTGAGAGTTCCGAGATAGATCCAAGTCCAGAGGCTCAAATTGTCCGTGAATCGGGACACGGCTAATCGATTAGGTTTAAACCCTCTGCAGAGGTTTGTACACTTTACCCGCAAGATTCGATCCCTCTTTTTACGTTCTCGCACTTCAGGGTGTTTGAGAACAAGACGACCGAAACATGATCTTCCAAAGAGTTCCTCTGACCACTGTTCGGTGCTCATCCAATCCTACCGTAGTTCTACATCTGCTAGCACCGTCCCAGCCAGAGTCACAACTAAGGTCAACCAAGCCTGATCCCTTTTTGTCTTGCGGTTTCACTTGTATGCTTCCGGGCTTGTATTATTCTTCCGTCTCTTTGAGTCTGGGTGAAGCTTTCCGCAAGATGTCATGGCGCTTCTCCATGCATCCGACCAACCACTGGTTTCTCCAGGGTGCCCGTCAACCATCCTTCACCCAGTAGTGTGTATTGAATTCTTGTCTCGAGTCTTGAAGTCTTGAGGCCTTGAAGATGCAGTCCTTGCAGATTTCATCATGGTGTTGTCGTCATTGACGTGGATCCTCCATTCTCACACCACTCCTGAGCACTCATACCAAACCCCGTCTACGATAGCGTAGCAATAAAATATCGTCCCGGGCTTGGTAACAGGGTGATGGGTTCCTACCTCATGCATACTACTCAACTACAAGAATTTCAATATCACTACTGGAGGGATTTGTTGCGAAGATGGCACTAGATGCAATAAAACACATAGGTATGAAAACATGGTCAAAGTGAACTTGCCTTGCTGACGATCTTCGAAAACTAGGGACTCGTGGTAGCAAGCTTCGCACTCCGGAAATTCTACCGAGACAAACAACAATCATAATAAGCATACAACATATGACCACTTAACATAATAGCATGCTAACATAACACACAAAGCACTTGAACCAAAACCCAAGGAAAAACTCAAAGAAATCCAACTCAAAATTTTCCCATATCCAACAACAATCAAGAAATAGTTTTGCACTACAAAATTTTTCTTAACAGAACCTAAGCATGGGTTTTTGCTTATTAACAGAAAAGAATCCATCAAGCAACTAGGAGCAAAAAGAATCACATTAAAAGCTATTATAAAACTCCTATTATGCCTAAAACAATCCCTAGCAAGAAAAATAAAATAAAAGTTTTATTTATTGTAAATAAAAGTTCATGCTCTAAAGTTACAGAAACTAACCTAGAATAAACTATCACATAGGAAAAATAAAATTATTTGCTAATTAAAACAATAAGAAAACAGTAGCTAGTTAAATAAATAGGAATAACATGATTCTGAAAAAAACTATTTTTTTATTAATACTAAAATACACAAATAAATACCTACTGTTAGGTAAGGTCAAAACAAAGTTGTTACAAAAAGAAACACTAAAAAAAAAATAAACCTAACTCACTATATAGCAGAATTACTATTCTATCTAAATCTAAAATAAAACAATTTTAAATAATTTTAACATGACTAATTATATTTTCTACAGAAACTACAATAAATTTGCAAACCAACAAAAAAAGAATCACTTAAAAATATTAAGTAGATTAAAAGATATGAATTTTACAAAACTGAAACTATTCTG